>CM070613.1:22001115-23267782 GCA_036346395.1 Hsuehochloa calcarea
TTATGCTGCAAGCAGTTCTCCATGGCACCATATCTTTTAATGATGGGCTACTGTTTTTGACTTGTTTGATAATTATCAAGTTGTGTGTTATGTGGATATATAACTAATTAACTATTTTTCCATGTGCTACTTTATGCCCATTATGCTTCTAAAATTCTAACTTCAAGGATCTTTGCCCTTCTACTTTTTTCATATTCTTATATCCTGTATACCAATTTCTTTGGACTATAAGTTCATGGGAATGGTGCATAGTGATGGCATGCTCATTTCTGTTTTCCTAGAACAACATGCTGAGGCACAAATCTGATAATATATCTGTCGGGAAATGTAGAAACATTACTAGGGATCTTTTTGTTGGCTTCTGTGATTTTCTTGTTTTCTTAATGAGATATTCCTCAACTGCAGTCAATGTTTGTGATTAGTTTTGCTTACTGTGGAATATAGTGATACATATGCAGGCCATTTATGACCATATTTGCAGAAAGAGCTCCCCATAAGCTATTTATGTACCAACTTTTCTGTTTCAGGCGATGATGTTTCTTGACCGACAAAAGCAGTCAAAGAATCCTAAATATATTCTAGTTCACTGTACCCATGGTCACAATCGTACAGGCTTCATGATTATTCATTACCTTATGCGTACACAGGTCTCTTGCGTTGCTGAGGTAGGGCAACTAGATTCTGAATGTTGTTTGCTGATTGTTCAATTTAATTCTACTGTTTTTCTTGACGTCATTTTTTTTGCTAGGCAATAAATATATTTGCTCAAAGGCGACCACCTGGTATATATAAGAGGGACTACATTGAAGCGTTGTATTCATTTTATCATGAGGTTCCTGAGAATATGATGATAACATGCCCTTCAACACCAGAATGGAAGAGGCCTTCTGATCTTGATTTAAATGGTGAAGCTAAGCAGGATGATGACGATGACAATGGTGATGTTGCACCAGCACATGTATGTATTTTACCTTTTTAGAAAAAAAATATTCCATGTAATTTGGTGCTGAATCAAGTGGCTTCCTTGTAACTCATATTTTTCATTGTAGACACAAATTACCATTGGTATGGAAATATGGAATTTTCAATTATTCTCAGGACCCACTTCACTATTTGAATTGAATTTTATAACATTACATATGTAGTTTACCATATCTGAGCTTACTGCTATTTATTCATTATTAAACATTGTTTGCATTATTGACAATAGATCTGGTGTTCTGTCTCTTGAGACATCGCTTTGTTTCTCGCAGAATGAGATAGAGGATAAAATCATCACTAATGATGATGTGTTAGGAGATGCCATACCGTATGATCAGCAAGATGCTCTGCGCATCGTATGTTATCGGTTGCTTGAAATGCCCCCTGTAAGTAAATTATTTTAGTTCTACCCAACCTACACTTTTTTTGTAGATTAGTGTGAGGGTATGAGAATAACATCAAACACCAGTGTTACCATTTGTAGACATCAAACACTAGTGTTACCATTTGTAGAATAAAGGTTGTTACTACCAATTCCATCTTTGCTTGCTATTGTTCACAGTAGGCCTTACTTTTCAATTTCATATGCATAACTTAAATTTACTGGAGAGCACATCCATGTTGTGTTACTGTGTTTGCATGTCAGGTAATGCGAGCCTTAAGAATTTGTAGGCAAAATCTAATGCAAGTGTTTATGCAAGTATGTGATTGTTGACATGGTGGGCACGTACATGTTAACTTTTTTTACTAATGTAAGCTGTAAGGCAGGATATTGAAAACATGCTTTTGCATCATCCAACCGGAATCTTGATAGAGAAACACCCCGTATGTAGTTATGACATTTTGAAAATGCTGGGATGTTCAAAGTATTTGCTTTGCAGTATGAAGTGGGTGCAGTGCTCATGTAGGCGCTAGGCGGAAGGCGGGCGGGCAGTGGCTGCCTAGCGCCCAGGGCATCTATGTGCCGCCTAAGCGGCCGACCGAGACAGCAAGTAGGCGCCATGGAGCAGCAGCACATGGGGCATGTAAAATGGGCAGCATGGGCATGGATTATACCTCAAGATGAAGAGAAATGTTACCTGGAGAGGCTAGATGTAAAATGACCTTGATATAAAATAAATATATTAGATGATTTCCTCTTAAGGCTATAGGTGGTGGCCTCCACCATGGCCGATGCAACGGATGACATCCTACAATTGTAACAATTCATGAACATTTGACAAATTTTCACTATTCAGTCATCACAATTGAATTCATGTCTTTATGAATTGAGCAATTGACTAGTAGACAGTAGAAGTAGACTAGTAGTAGTAGTGTATACTTACTAGTCACTTAGTACTTAGTACACAACTACACATACAGTCACAGAGCAAGAGGCAAGAGCACTGAGCGAGCAGCACACAGAACAGAAGCAGAGCAACAGGCGAGGGTGAGACTGCGAGAGTAGAGCAACAACGAACCTGGCTCAGTGATGGCGAAGGGTTGGCGGTGGCGACGGGTTGGGGGAGGTGGCGGCGATGGGACGGGTTGGAGATGTCGCCGACGGGCTGGTGGAGGCGACGAATCTGGGTGGCGGTGAAGCAGATCTGGCCAGCGATGAGGCGGAGGGGATTAAATCCCTAACCTAGCTTGGGTTTGGGAGCAAATGCCCCCATTCTATGTTTCTAACCCAGGCGCCGCCCAGCTCCACCTTGGACCGCCCTTGGCCTCACTGGTCGCCGCCTGGAACTTCCACACCTAGCCTGCCTTGCACCGCCTTGGACTGCCGTTTACCACCTAGGCGGGTTCAGCACCCAGGGCACCGATTAGCATGAAATCACAGTGGTGTTGCTGCGCCTAGGGGAACACGTGGGTGGAACATGCTATAATGGGCAGATGAATCATGTTTTCGGTGAATTGAACCTGTTTCGTAGCTATTATTTTGCGCCTTACTTTTAGTTGGTACTTTCCTCTTAAGGCTCTTAACATGTTTTGTAACTTCTATTGTTTCTGCAAGTTTATGCATGTGTAGCTCCCAAACAGGTTATGTTTCTTACATCGGGTGATATAATGTCCCTTATTTGGTTGTAGGTAAGAGGGCATGCACAATTTCCAGGATCACATCCAGTCTCTCTTAACAGGTAACTAACTGTAAACCTGGCGCCATGTATTGTTTAGAATATTAAATAAATTATCCCCACCAACTTTTGTAGTCACACAAATTTCTCTTAATATTTTTTGTGCATCCTGATTCCTGATATTCCTTGTGTGTATTATATAATGATATTCATGTAATGTACTGGGCTTACCAGAAACAGAATTTTTTGTAAGACCTTATTAAAACATGCCAATCTGCACCTCTTTGGTAAAAAATAAACTAGGGTAGGTAAATGCGTGCATTTGATGAGTTGTAATTTTGCACCATACCCTTTTTGGAATCTCGCATGTCCGTGTGTCCTTATTTTCTGAAGGCTTGGGACACTTCCTTCTTTTATATCATCAATTTCCTTGGATCTGCTCATAAAATCTGTCCCAATTTTTTTTTTTTAAAGGTGATAGTCAGCTCTCTGTTAAGTCATAAAACAATAATTCTTTCAAGGTTGGAAAAAAGTAAGGCCCTGTAAAAAGTCAGCCTAATCGGTATTGGCTTAGTCCATACTGGCCCTTTGTTTCCTTTTTGACCTATTGATCTAATGTTTTTTCTTTTGCTGCATGCAGTGACAATCTGCAACTACTTAGACAGCGATACTATTATGCTACATGGAAAGCTGATGGAACCCGATATATGATGCTTATAATGAGGGATGGTTGTTTCTTGATTGATCGGAATTTTTGCTTTAGAAGAGTTCAGATGCGCTTTCCCCATAGGAATCTTAATGAAGTAAGATTCTCATTCTTGTGCTGGAGAAAATCATTGTGCTTTTTTCCTGCAAAAGTTAAACCTTTTTCTCTGCCAATTGAAGGGTCCACATGAGATGACCTTGATTGACGGAGAAATGATTATAGACACAGTACCAGATTCAGGATTGAAGAGGAGGTACTTGGCATATGATCTGATGGCACTTGATTCAGTGTCCAAAACCAAGGTATCTAGTATCTACCAAACTTTTAGTGCCCCTTTATTCAAGGCATATAGTAGCAAAAAGAGAAAAAAGAACCGAATGAGCATCCTTTATAGAATTACCTGGAAGCCAGTCTCGCCATCCATTGCCACTTTTCTTTGATCTCTGCTGTGATTGCCATTTCTTAGGCGTTTTTGATGCAAAGTGTGTTTGTGGTCTTAGTGTTGTTTTTAATTTGGGAAATATTTTTGTATGCAGATGCCCTTTTCTGAACGGTGGAGACTACTTGAAGATGAAATAATTCGGCCACGTTATTATGAGAAAAAGCAGTTTGAGAGTGGTGCTAAGAGCAATCCAGTGTACAAATACGATATGGAACTATTTTCGGTACCTGAAACCAAAACAGCTGAATTTTCTTGTTCCATTTTGATGTTTTTTGCGAAGTACATTTTCTTATTCTTGGACACTTTACCAGGTCAGGAGAAAGGATTTTTGGCTGCTCTCCACAGTAAAAAAGTTACTTAAGGAGTTTATTCTATCACTTTCACATGATGCTGATGGCCTTATATTTCAGGTAGGTTTGTCTTCTAACATTGGTTGTATAGGAAAGTTGGAAATGAGTATTAGGAATTAGGATTTTCCATACAAGTTGATGCAATGCATAAATGTTTAAATAAGAAAACAAGCTATATTGAACTATACTATAATATTTTATTTGGATACATCCTCTTGTGAAAATTAGCAATTGTAACATAAATTTGAATTACTACTAGTGAAAGACAAGAATATTGCATTTCAGTCTCACTGATTTTGCAAGCTACTGGGACTAGCTGAAGTATGTGGACTTGTGGCCTATTGATTTGGCTTGGGATAGATCCATTTGGCATGTCAATCAATTTGATCATGGTCTTTTTTGTGTGTGTGTGGGGTGGGGGGTCTGCTAATCCTTTACAAATATGCAGTGCTCTGATAGGTAAACGCACTCCATATGTATAGCTTAGCAGACTGACATTTCATCTTGTTGGATGCATTCCAACTTAACATTATTTGAGTTATGGCCATGATCGCCTTATTGTGATTACGTGTTTTTTGAGTTTGCAGCATAAAGTGCATGCTTGTTAATTGTTATGTACATATAAGCCATAAGGTCTTTTTGAGAACAATTTAAATTTCTAGCAGTATGTTGCAAACTTGTCCTTGTCCTCTTTACTTCAATTTGCTGCTCACTATATGAATCACTGTGAGCAGAAGTAATCTGATTGTTGAGTTACTCGGAAGCATGAAAAGGGTGCTGATCAATATACAGATTAAAGTCTTTGTGACGGCACTGTAAACTTACTTTTAGCAGTTGGGGTGCAGGCTGCAATTTGTCTTGGGATTTGTTTGTCCATTTACCTTGCAGTTCACACCAAGAATCATTGTTGTATTTCATGTTTTGTGCTTAGTCATAGCATGGGTGTCTTTATTTCTGAGGTGTAGGTGAATGCATCTGTTATTTTTATATATAGCTGGAGCCTGGAAGTTTGTTGAAGAGGTGTAGAATCGAGGGCCAAATTTCTTGATACAGTATTACATATATGAATCTGTGTCATGACTTTCTTACACCCCCTACCCGTGCCTTGAAATCCTGTTGGCTGTTTACAAATAATTTATTCACTTTCTCTTGTCATCAGCCATTTTTGCTGTGGTTGGGACTTGGGAACAATTTATTTCAGGCAATTGAAGGAGTACAATTTGTTTTGTCTTGGCTGATTCACTTCCTTTATTATTCTTTAGGGCTGGGATGATCCATATGTAACTCGTACCCATGAAGGTCTTCTTAAGTGGAAATACCCTGAAATGAATTCAGTTGACTTTTTGTTTGAGGTGTGCATTACCTCTTTTTTTTCCAACTTTGTTGCTTTAAATGGTTTAGTCACGGTGATGATAATTTTTTTGATGGTGGGGCTTATTTCGTCATATCTAACTATTGCAGGTTGGGAATGACAATCGTCAGCTGGTTTTCCTTTACGAGAGAGGCAAAAAGAAACTTTTGGACGGTTCTCGGATAGTATTTCCAGGTAAGCATGTCCTGCAGTTTTCATGTTCATTTCATCTTGTGCACACTGCACAGCATATTTCTCATCATTCACATAAATTTGTATTCTCATGACATTGAGCATTCTACATTTTTTTTTTGTAATTCAAAGTATGGTAACTTCAGATTTGGATCCTTTTTTGGATGGAGCCTGCAATCCGTGTTATACTCTTTTCTGCAAATTTAAAATTGTCAAAGATATTATCCTTCGGCTTTGTGCCTATGTCTAGTTGGTGATGCTACATTCTTAGCCGAATGACCTGCAGACTTCTCAGTAACTCAAGCAAATCTCAACAATAGTGAATTCTCGAGGGTTGCATATTCGCTTTTCTGCTCTGTTTGCACGGGGGTTGCATCACCCTCCTCTGTATTCAAGCCCTAGACATAAAATTTCTAGCAAACTCATGAATTTTATTTTCTATTCTTTTTTTGTATTGCTAGAATTTGAGTAGCTTTCCCTGCTCATGTGCTTGGCATGCTGTTTCAAAATAATAATAATTAATTAATTATACACCTGGTTTCTCAATAGAGATTCTCTGTTGAAGTTTTATTTGTGCTAATGTTCTTAAACTTATGCAGATGAAGAAGATCCATCCTCCATCTCAGGGAGGATTGTCGAGTGCTCTTGGAATAAGGAAGAGCAATGTTGGGTCTGCATGCGCGTTAGATCCGATAAATCGACTCCAAATGATATCAACACATACCGCAAGGCTGGTTCTCCTATACTTATGGCCTTATCTATGTTATAGTCTTCGCTAATTTACTTGTGCATATATGGTTGCATGCGAATATGATCATGATCATTTTGATACGAAATGTATATCTAATCATTTAAAATGGTTTTGCTATTGCTGCATTGCTTTTGATGGCTGCATTTCAGAATCAGTTGACTTGTTCACTTACATTGTAATATTGTATACATAGCTAACCTCCAATAAAAGGTAACCCTTCAAAGCTGTATTTTGAGTGATTTATGTCTGTGATCTTTGTGGTGGCAATAGAGCGTACATTCAACTTTGTCTTCATCATCTTGTTAGCATTATTGCTTTCTAATATATTCAATTAGGAAATTTGATTAAAGCGACTGTCAGGACATCTTTGGCTTGCTTTCCCTGAACAAACTATTTTACCATAAGCCCAAATCTTTAGCTCTTCAGATTTTTTCGATAGTGCAAGACATGCTTAGCTTTGAAATGAGAATGCAGAATTGCTGCACTATTCTGACAACTTCTTTGTGTTATCTGTAGGTAATGAGGAGCATCACAGATAATATCACCGAAGACAAGCTTCTAGAAGAGATCAACGGCATCAGGTGCCTCCCGATGTATGCCGATAGGATAGCGCAGGCTCATGCAAAGATGGCCCAACATCGGCGGAGATGAAGATGCCACCACACTATTGTCTCGTTGCTGCAGTGCTAGAGCGCTGCTACCGTCTCTGGCCCGCGGCTGGTTCCCGTAGCTTGTGTAATTATTAGAGGTTGTTGTAGGGCCGTATGATGGCTGGACAGCCAGCCAACTAATTCTTTGCACCTCTTGTGTCTCCCCCCTGTATATAGGTGTCGTCGCAGTTGCAGAGTAGCCCTGTAAATCGTGTATCTGGTTTCTGTGCTCTCCTATGGTTTTATTTTCATGGGTGTAGTAGAATAGCTTTTAACAAGAGGGTGTGTGTTCTAGGTTATTATGTTTGTTGCCTCTTGCTGTCTTGTGCTAGAATAAACCCTGTGACTTGTACTCTCTTCTAACCCGCCCAAACCGAACCAGCCCGCAGCGGTTACCTTTTTTTTGGTTTCTCTTTTTCTCAAGAGGATCCAAAATGCTCACTCTGCTTGCTGTTGCATCTACTGGTATGCGGGAAGTTGAGCTTCTTTAACGCTCAAGGGCGTGGGCACGGACGCGCCGTTTCGCCGAAGACGGGCAGCGCTTCTGTAGGTGAACAATACCACGAATATTAGGTATTAGCTAGAAATCTGAAGCGAGTGCCGTTACAGGTAAGGTGCATGCAGAATCTGTATCTTGGATTTTTAGGTATACCTCTGTGCACATGGAATGCTCTGTAGACGCTTAATCAGAAAACAGAGTTCTGTGAGCTGGATGTGATGGATGGCTGTTTCCTCTGCTGCATCAAACAGTAAACGGAAATGTTCTCACAGATAGTAGAAGGCTATCGGTAATAATAAGATGTTGGCAGTGTTCAATCGAAATGGCTTGAGATGAAATGAAACACCTCAAGGGAGTATTCTTTGTTTTTTGTTGTCTAATTGCTGAAAGTGGTGTTGTCTGGGGATGCATCCCCAGAGCCAATCTTTCGTAGTGTTGAAGAGTAAAAGCGTTACGATCAGTTGGTAAGTGAAAAAATAGGAGCATCTTAAACATTACTCCACGAGGATTAAAATATCTACGTATTACTTTAATATATAATTAAAATACTATATATCTCCGTTGTTATAAAACCCTAAGCCTACGACCCCTATGTGTCGTATGAGTTGTAACCTCTGAGGCTAACGATCTCTGTGGTTGTAAGAATTTTAGATGTTACTTATAGGTATCCTGGTTGAACAAGGTCATATACCTAATCGCCGATGAAATAACTACTCATACAAGCAATGAGTTGGTATCTGAATTTTACTTCAAACATACTCCTTACCGTGTGATGAATGGAGCACATGTTGTATTGGATCCATACCACGCGACGCTTCATATCAACTGTTGCCTCGCTCTGACCAATCGCGACACTTCCAATAGGTGTCTCTTCTAGGATTAGCTGCCGCCACTTCATCAACTACTTAAGGAAGAACGCGAACGGCAGAAGGGGGATCGAAGGAAAAGCGGAATCCAATTCGAAAGATCAAGAGACGATTGGATTTCATCTGAAACATTAGCATAGCAAACACTACGCTTAGTGTAATTAGGATTAGTCTATTGTCTTGTCAAGGGCACCCCTTGTAAAGGATCCAGTTCATAGCAATAAATAGTAGTTACATCATCTTCCAAGAACTCCTTCCATTTTCTCTATTTTATTTCATAAGATCAGCAATCAATCGTCGATAGCTGGCGCCGTCCGTGAGGAAGAAAGCGTTGAGTCCTTGAAGTTTACTTCGCTTAAGTATTCCTTATCCACTCCCTTTGCCTCATCATCGCTTATGTGAACATGGCAGAAACTTGGGATGATACAAACTTATTCAACTGGCGGACTACTCCGACCTCGACATGAACGCATGCATCCGCGCCATGGAAGAAATTGGGATATCATCCTCCTCCTCCTCCACCGGCTCGCAAGTCGTAGAGATTAGCGAAATCAACCAAATGGATGAAGATACACTGCCGCCATCAATGACGCTCTCAAAGGAACCGCTTGTTCCAACCAGTTCGGAACGTCCAACGCCTCTACAAGTCTAGTCGACCCGACTAACAAACACGGCAATGGAAGCCCAGCGCTGCAATCAGAGAGTTCATGTACCCTCGATATTGTCACGGGCGACCAATATTCGCCAACGGCTCCTACGTATTATGAGGTTCAACCGACATCTAGTAAGGGTATCGATGAAGTTATCACCGATCGAAAGCCAAGTGGGCTTGGTGAAACTCATCATACGATCGACAATCCGACGAATCGGGCTGAGTCCACCACAAAGCCCACCAGAGACGGTAATCTCCAACCGCTCCTCATCATGGAGGCTCCTTGCAGAAGCACTGGAAGGCTCTCTCTTAGCTACGACGGGAGTTCATTGGAAGATCACTACTGGCGGCATGAAGTTAACACAATAGAAGATACCAATTAGGATGCCATGCACAATCCTCCACGGGTTAACTCGCCACCACTTGTTGGTAAAAATGGTAAGGCGCTCAAGCACCAACTGAGGGAGGCAACCGAGTTGATGAACGTGCATCAGTTAATTCACTTGTTCCTACCCCACCGAGAGTAAGGGGTCAGACAGGGCCAACCGGAAGGTCAAGGGAAAATTTTCCTCATCAAACTCTCTGCAAGCGGGAGTCTTCCACGACCTTCGGTAACAATACAAAACCGACAACGAGTCCAGGATATTTTGAATAATCTAGATCCTGCTTTAGTAGGAACTCCAGGTTATGCTTAGCTTGCAGGTTAGGTGTCGGAGATCCTCTAACAAACCATGCGGCGTATGAAAATGTACCGGGAGTAAAGGATTTCGCAAAGTCACATGATGACTTCATCCCAGTGCTCCTCTCTCGGTAGGGGACAACATGGTCGAGCGGAGGACCGATCAACACGAAGACCCCTTCGTAGGTTTCGATCAGGAAATCATGAAGGAAGATGGCTCTTCACAGCAACCACCCCTCCTCTTCATCAAGAGGAATGACCACTTGGTTCAGGCGATCTTAAGAATCATCTGAACCAAGCTGGTGGTCAAATACGTTATCATAATGTCCATGACCGAATGGGGACATCGGATCCTAGGTATTAAAATATGAGGAACCGATCCCCAATTGATTATAATCCGACTACTTTTCAGAGAAGTCGCCACGATTCCATTACGGGCTGCCAAGCATTTTTGGTAGGTTTCCAAGATGTTTGTTAGCCGGACATGTTCGACCAACCAACATAGAAAAGTTCAATGGGACCCAGAACCCATTAGAATTTCTTCAAATTTATACTATCGCCATCAAAGCTACTGGTGGTAATGACAACGTGATGGAAAATTACTTGCTCACGGTCCTTGAAGGGTCTTCCCGCTCGTGGTTGCTTAACCTACTATTCGGAACTATCTATACTTAAACACAGCTCTGCGATACTCTGATCGCCAACTTTCAAGGGACGTATGACCGTCCTGGGAAGGAGGATGATCTTCATCGAATGTAGCAGGAAACCAACAAAACTCTTCGATAATATATCAAGCGATTCTGTCAGGTTCGAAACTCTATCCCAGAGATCGCAGAATCTTCTGTCATTCAGGCTTTTTAAGCAGGGCTGAAAAATCACCGGTTTACAGAGGATATTGCAATAAATCCTCCATGAACGACGGTCGAACTTTTCAACATGGTAGACAAGTATGTAGCCGCTAGTGAAGCGGTCAAATGGTGCGATGCTATTGATCGAAAAGATAAAAATCTCAGTCAACCCTGAAGAATAAGAGAAGAAAAGCCAGAAGTCTCTCAAGAATAAGAAGAATCGTAAGCCCAATAGCAAGGAAGTCCTTATGATTCCCAAAAAGTTTACCAAGTGCAAAAAAGACTTCACTGGTCAAAACAAGGCTAAGACTCCGACCAGCAATTACAAGAAAAGTAAGAAGTGGTGTCCACTTCACCAGGCAGCAGGGCATGATTTGTGCACTTGCCGAGCCTGGCAAAAGAAACTAGAGGATTACTACTTAGGTAAAGGTCCCTTTCCCTCCATAACAAAACTCGGAGAACCAAGCTCCAAGAAGGAGAAAGATAGCGACGAAGAGATGGAGTACCAAGAGTCGCAACACAGAGTCGATATGATTTTTAGTGGATCCTCCTCATACGTGTCAAGATATCATCTGAAGGCCACGAAATGGGAAGTGAACCTTGTCGAGTCTCCTATCACCGTCCAACCGTCCAGGAGGTCGAAAACTGTAATCTCCTTTAGCAAAGAAGACTACCACATCCCGTCGACTCAACCAGGTTGGTTTCCTATCGTAGTTGAACCTACTATTAATAATTGTAAGTTAATCGATTCTTAATAAATAGAGGTAGTTCTTTAAATATTTTATTTACGGGAGAATTGGAAGAGATGCAGATTCCCAAGTCTAAAGTAAAACCCGTGAAATATGCCTTCCACGACATAGTTCCTGGTTCTATCGTCAAACCGATAGGACAACTGTCCCTACCGGTTACGTTCGGAAGACCCGACAACTTCCGAACAGAAAATGTTCCATTTGATGTGGTAGATTTCGAAACCCATACAATGGAATCCTCGGTCATCCGGCTTTAGCAAAATTTCTGATAGCCATGCACTACGATTATCAAAGTTTAAAATGGCAGGACCGAAGGGAGTTATCATGGTTCGAAGAGATCGAAAAATGGCTTATGTATGTGATTGAAAATCCTTAGAACTGGTCAATGAGTTTTTGACCAGGAAAACTAATCCGCCTAACATGCAGGTCAAACATTTGAGGCCAAAGATAGCCCCAAAGCCTTCCGACCAGACCAAGGAGGTACCACTCGGCAAAAGTGCTCCTCTGGAAAGCACCAACGCACCGTCTAGCTCAAGAAACGCTAATGCGTCAGCCCAAAAGGTACTGATCGGGGCAGGACTCGACCCCAAATAGGAAGAGTCGCTCGTCCCCTTCCTCTGAGCAAACTATGACGTATTCACCTAGAAGGCGTTCGACATGCCCAGAGTCCCCAGTGAGGTGATCGTGCATAGGCTAGCTCCCCAGCTTGACAAAAAAATCGGTCAAACAAAAGCTAAGACGTTTCGCACCTGATCAGAAGGAGGAAATCCAGTTGGAGATTGACAAGCTCCTCCAGGCTGAATTCATTCGTGAAGTCGACCACCCAGAGTGGCTCGCTAACCCTGTAATGGTTAGAAAAAGCAATGAAAAATGATGAATGTGTATTGACTTCACAGATCTTAATAAAGCTTGTCCGAAGGATGACTTTACCCTTCCACGCATTGATCAACTCATAGACTCTACTTTCGGGTGTGGGTTGTTAAGTTTTTTAGATGCGTATTCAGGGTACAACCAAATTAATATAAGTAAAGATGATGAGGAGAAAACTTCTTTCATCACTCCGTATGACACTTACTGCTATGTGAAGATGCTATTTGGTCTAAAAACGGTGCAAATTTTCAAAGATTGATGCAAAAAAACCTTTAATCCTCAGATAGGTCGAAATTTAGAAGCTTACGTTGATGACTTGGTTGTGAAAAGCATCGACGCTAGTGACCATATTTCCAACCTGCACGTGACTTTCAATAACTTAAGAAGGCATGAACTTAAATTAAATCCAAAGAAGTGTGTGTTTGGAGTTTTTTCTGCAAAGCTTCTTGGATTCCTAGTTTCGGCTTGAGGTATTGAAGCAAACTCAGCAAAAATATCGGCCATCGACCAGTTGTGCCCTCAGACCATAAAGAAGGAAGTCCAAAAACTAACTGGGTGTCTAGCAGCGCTAAGTAGTTTCATAGCACGGTTAGATGAGAAAGGACTACCTTTCTTCAAACTTCTTCGAAAACATGGAAGTTTTGAGTGGACTAAGGAAGCAGACGATGCCTTTGAAAAACTTAAGAAGTACCTTACGAGTACCCCGATCTTAGTTTCTCCAAGATCGGGAGAAACATTGCTGATTTACATGGCTACAACACCGCAAACAGTCAGTGGTGTACTGGTCGTAGAAAATGACAACGTCCAACATTCGGTGTATTATGTAAGCGAAGTCTTACATGGACCAAAGGAAAGATACCCACAGGTACAAAAGTTGCTCTATGGTCTCCTTATGGCTTCAAGGAAGCTAAGGTATTACTTTCAAGCCCACAAAGTGGTCGTACCAACCGGATATCCCCTTGTTCAAGTTCTCAAAAATAGAGAATCATCATAACGAATAGCAAAATGGGCGATTGAGCTTGGGGCGTTCGACCCCCATTTCATCTCACGAACAATAATCAAGTCCCATGCAATAGTAGAATTCATTGCCGAATGGAGAAACCCTGAACCGACCCATAGGCCCGAGTACGAATACCACGACGAGTGGACAATGTACTTTGACGGTTCCTTGATGTTCAAAGGCTCGAGGGACGAAGTCGTCCTAATATCCCCTACTGGAGAACATATCAAATACACCATTCAACTAAACTTTCCTACAACAAACAATGTGGCAGAATACATAGGTTTACTGGTAGGACTCCGAGCAGCCAGAGCGCTCAGGATTCGCAGATTACTAGTGAATGGCGACTATCAACTAGTAGTAAATCAAGTCGGGAAAGAGTATCAATGGTCAAGTACTAATATGTCATCTTATCTGGCGGAAGTACGGAAACTCGAAAAGCACTTCTTCGGTTTCCAGATCCAACACATTCCTAGAAAGGAAAACTTTCTAGCAGACCAGTTGGCACGGATAGCCTCCGCAAGGTAACCTGTCTCACCCCGGAGTTTTTCTCGAGCAACTCGATTCACCCTCGGTGGTCGAGCATTCCGAGGACATAGATGTTCCAATAGAGGTTGTACAAATCGATCATGCGAACATAGATGCTCCACAGGAGGTCGTCACTCATGACCCCAGTAGAGATTGGATGATGTCGATCTACAATTATCTTCAGCATGGCATTATTCCTGAAGGTGATGTAGAGGCTTATCGTATTGCTTGAAAAGTCAAATCGTACACTCTGATCGAACGTACCTTGTATAAACAAGGATATCACGGAGTGTTGATGAGATGCATATCTCAAACGGATGGCATTGAGTTGCTATCCGATATTCATAGGGGAGTCTGTGGAGCACGTCATTCCTACAAAACACCGGCCGGTAAAGCATTCAGGCAATGATACTACTGGCCAACTGCCCTTCATGATGCAAAAGAGCTCGTGACGAAGTGCGCATAATGTAAATTTCATATCGACATGGAATTTGGGACTGAAATGCTTCTACTTGGATATTGGGACTGAAATGCTTCTACTTTTCTGTTTGGTATTTTCTACTTCATTGAAATGCTTCATTGGGAGCATGAGTCAGCATGGAATCTGTTACCTACACTAGTGAGGTCCCTTTGGTATTTTCTGAGTTCCTTCTGTAGCATTTTTGTTCCTTGTTGTTTTCTAGGATAACTGTGCAGTTTTTTCAAGTATTTCTGCCGTGAAGTGTTTTACAAATTACAAGTGGGTTTCTGACCCTGTCACTGTCTCACTGACTGAAGAGCTCAGTGTACAACACAGTAATAAAAGTAGTGGGAAAACGTTTCTAGTGTCATGACTTCATTTGCTACTAATTAAAATTATCTTTGAGTGCTTATACTGCTAACATATGCTATTTGGGAGAAGATAGCATACAAGAATTTTATCCCAGCTAACATATGCCCGTGTGTGCATGATGTGGTTGTTAGTAGTTTTGAGTTTTGACATGTAATGTAAGTATGTAACAGATTTGGAATTCTGACCTTGATTTCTTGGATTTTATCCCAGCTAATTTGTTTCATCATTACTGACTACAGGAGCTGGATCATATGGGATGATGGAAGCTTATTGAGATAATAGCTTCATGTGCGTTTGCTTGCTATGTAATAACTTGCCTGATGGGAGCTGGAGGTTCTTAGTTAGTTATTTTGTTTATTGACTGTAAGTCTGTAAAAACTGGCCTATTTGACATCACGAATTGAGGCTTGAGCAGTTCAGCACTTGAGAATTTGAGATTATGTTTTTTTTCATTCTGATAATATACCTGTGCTTGCTGATGTGAATGTGTCTGGCCGAAATTTCAGTGAAATTCCGGCGAAATTCCGGCCGAATTTCAGCGAAATTTTGGCCAAATTTCAGCCAAAAAACGTCAAAATTCGAACTGACATTTGAAAATTTCGGCCAAAAAAAACTGAAATACCCGGTTACCGGCGGTAACCGGGTCTATCGGTGACCTCCGTATTTTTTTGCGTCCGGTAGCGTTTTCCCTGAGCCTCACTGGAGAGCATTATTTTGCAGATTGAATTAAACCTTTGATGTCGAAAGTTCTATCAGCATCAGACTTTGTGATTACAAGCTGTAAATCAATGGAAAAACTCTGGTCAATACAAAGTTTATCAACCAATGTTCTGCACGTATAGACCAATAGCAAAGTGCAAAAAAAAATTTAAAAAGGGTGGAGATATAGATACCTTTTCTGTTATGATTGCAGTAATTAGATTTGCTGGAGTAACATCGAAGGCAGGGTTCCAGATTGGTATACCTGGCGCAGCAACTTGCTTTCCTAGACCACCTTCAGAGTTCAACAACTCATTAGGTGACCTTTCTTCTATCACAATTTGCTTCCCAGATGGGAGGGACAGATCTATCGAAGTTATCGGCGCTGCCACATAGAATTGCACACGATGGTGCTTCTCAGAAATAGCAAGGTTGTATGTGCCGATCTTATTGGCCGTATCACCTTGAAATCCCACAACCAAAACACAGTCAGCAACATGAATATTTAGTTTTCAATTGGTTCAAAAATTGTTGTGGGTGTTTACCATTCGCAGCGATACCATCAGCACCGACAATTACAGCTTGAACTTGCCCATTTTTCATTAGTGCATCTGTAGCAGAATCTGCTATTATTGTTGCAGGTATTTTATCATGTACTAGCTCAAAATCTGTAAGCCTGGAACCCTGGAAATTAGTATTAAATTTTTAAGAATAAATGCTAAAGAAAAGGAAGTAACCAGTCTTCTCTAACAATACATGGGACCCTGAATGATCGATAGACAGACACACGACTCCGGTTAGTAAAAAAGGATAATTGACTAAATTGATTCTCAGTGGTTTAGCTACTTGTGAGGTATATGTTATGTCAGAGATGCAAGTGATTGTGCTCTACTTTAATGTCTTGGAACAAAACACAACAAGCTAAATCATTCGGAAAAGTTCTATGGTAATACAAATGATGGAACGTTTACCTGGTTAAATGGGCGAGTTTCAGTGCAAAAAGCCTTCTCCAAAACCCCTCCAGAGTGAAGAGCACGAATAACCCCAAGGGCAGTTCCATAACCAGCAGTCGCAAGACTGGGTTACAAAGTAAATAATAAAGTATTACAAAGAAAATAGTAAATTATCATTCACAATGATTTGAGCATCACACATAGAAGAAGCAATTCATTTCAATTTACAAGTTTACCTGCCAGTATTGCAATGGGTTAGAACAGAGATAGTTTTTGAATTTTTTAGCTGCTGTTGAAGAAATTCAGCTCCATGCGAGCCAATTGCCTTATTATCCGCCACATCATCAACTAGCATAGTCTCTGCAGCCTCAATAAACACCTGGTAATAAAACAGGTTAGCAAATACAGGTCAAATCGGTTCACCTGACACTTTCATCTAATAAGTAACTTAATTTCATCATGTCTAGGTAGTTAAAATTTATAGCGCTAGGCCATATATTAGGGTGCAAAAATCTAACAATGAACAATAATATCCAAATGGAGCAGCAACTAAGAGGCAGAACCAGAGTTTGGTAACCTGTTATCACCTGGTAAGTTCTGATAATCAGTATCTATGCTTATTACCCGTTGTAACCAGTGTGCTAGTAATTGAGAAAATTGAGCACAAAAGGTGGTCAGCGCTAGTTTCTTGCTGGTTACCAGTTCTAACTGGTCTGATACTAGTTTAGACATTTTAGCACAAATGGTGGGCCACAAACAACTCTGCTGGGAACTAGCCAAAAATCACAACCAATTGGCAAGTTGTAGGAAATTTCAGGTGAAACTCAACCAAACAGGAAATTTTGGGGGTTTCACCATTTTGTCCCCAATGAATTATGTGAAGTATTTGCATGCAAGAGTAACATGATTCAGCTAGAATTGGCATAAAACTGTCATCAATCGATACAAAATGACCCAATTTGGGTAAATTATATATACAACTAATCGTTTCTCCTAACCGGGACTGAACAATTATATATATTTTACTCTACAATGCAGTAATTTTCTGACAGTAGGTGCAAGCTTGAAGGAAAACTAAAGAATACTGAATTAGATACTTTCTCCACAGTTTAGTAATTTTCTAACAGTAGGTGCAAACTTGAAGGAAAACTTAAGGGGCACACTAAAGTTTAGAGCGCTGGTTGGTTACAAAAAGGAGTTGGTTCAGCACTGTAGATTTGTGGATTCAACCCCATGCCATCTCCTGTTATCAGGTTGGTTACTTCTAGATTAGACTAAAAAGAAGGAAGAAACATAAATTGAAGAACACAGACTATACACTACTGGCAATTCAGCAGTTAGACACGATGAAGTTGTTTATGTAGGTACTTCACTACATAAACGTCGAAATTATTTATCTAGGTTAGCACCTGAAAGATAGATTTGGCATCTTTTGCAGTTTCAGCTGTCCTTGACACTAAATTCTGAAGCTTCCTTGCAGCATCAGATAGATTCACTGCGGTTGGCCGGCTGATATGGCAATTCAGAAAAAACATCGACTGGCTATGCATGAATAGAAGTAGAAATGCTATGTCAAAAGGAGAACATATGTTGCATGCAAGCAGAAAACGAATTGCACTTGCCTTGAACTCCAAACGTTCGATAGTAGAACTATGCTTACAGCTTACCTGGATACAAGGTACTCCAATTTCTTGGAAACGAAAGAAGCTGCTTCTGCAGGTGTACCAGTGAAATCCAGATAAAAAAATTCCACAGATAATGATAGTGCTGCTGCTATGGCTATTGCGGGAGCACCACGGGCAACCATGCCTCTGATCGCATTCCTGAATAGTGTGAAGGAGTTCAATGCTCAGTAGGAACACAAGCACAATTAAAAACAGCGAAGAACCATGGGAGATGGTATCTCTAACTCCCTAAGTTTAACTAGCGGTCCGATTCTTATGCATCACTAGATACACTTGAATAGGCATGTTGCTAACTGAGCATACAACGAAGCTGTTGAAATTTTAATATTTACGAAATTTATTCTCCGATTCTTCACTGTCAGTTCCGAAAGCCAGAACTTAACAGATTTAGTAATATAGTATCCTTGTACTAATTGTGCAAAAAAAATACTTGTACTAAATGAAGTTACTAAACTAAGGGTCCGTTTGGTTCACTGCATGAGTGGTCCCGTGCCATCCCGTCCGGGAAATGCTATGTGTCGTGTGTTTGGTTCACTGCATCGAACAGCGCCGTCCAGCATCGACTCGTTCCACTAACGCGAATATGCTACGGAGATTCCAAACCATCTCATTCCACGAAATCGATGGAACCACGCGGTCCGCTCGCGCTTCGCTGCCCCGCTCAGCTCGTCTCCCGTGCCACCCAAGGGCGCCGCCCCCTCTCCAGTCCACCGAACGCTGCCGCCGCCGCGTCTCTTGTCGACCCACAACACGTCGCCCCCTCTCCAATCCCACCCAACGTGCCGGCCCCTCTCCTGTTGACCCCATCTTCCTCCCCTCCGGCAACGCCTGCGCCAGCCACCGCCACCACCACCTCTCCTATCACCCCAACCCAGCGAGCTTCATCCCCAGCCACCCGCGTCACCTCGTGTTCCTGGGCACGCCGTGCAAAAGCCCGACGGAAGCTCATGCTTGGGTCTCCTTCCCCACGTCCGGCCAAAACCATCGCCTCCATTGTCATTCGTCGCCCGATGAGCCCTTTCTCGATTCCCCTTTACTGGAACATCCCCAAGACACCCCCTTCCTTTCCCTACCAACCGCTCTGCCTCCATCTTCCCATAGTGCCACCGCCACGACTGACCCGCCGCAACGCTACGGGCTCCCGTCGCCGGCCCAACTTGGTCCACCCCCGTCGCCATCGTCTGCACCGACAACATCCCCTCGCCTCCTTCTTGTCCGTGCGCGCTATCTTTTCCCCTCCTTCCCTCTGGCGCAGCCACCACTGCCAGTGGCTGCGTTGCCACCGTGATCTTCCTTCCACCACATCACCGCCACCCCTGGATTCTTCTTCCCCACGGGGACCCATTTATTGGGTCGCCCCATCCTCTCGGCAACTCCCTCGCTGCCTGCGAGCAACGCCCGAGCCGCCTTGCCCTCCCCTATCTTTCCTTTGTTGCTGCTTCTTTCTACGAATGTGACGAGCCAATGACAGTACAGGCCCACACGTCAATGTTTCTAACTAGCAGTAGTAGAGCCCACATGTCAGTATGATCTAATCCATCCAACCAAACACGCTCCTCGTATTATCTTATCCAACCAACCAAATACATTGCTTGTATCATTCCATTCAGGATCGTCACATCCATCCTGTTCCATCTCATTCCATTCAATTTTATCCCACCAACCAAACGGGTCATCATTGTTAAAAATAAGGGTAATATTTTAACTCCACATTTTAACAGAAGACAGATATTGCAAAAGACTAATGATGTATAAACCAGTACTAACAGCAGGCAACTAATTATACTTCACAATATATATGCAAAAACAGAATGTAAATAAGTCAATCAATCACACAAAAGACTTACTGATGAGTTCGATAAAGAACAGGAAGCAACGCAAACGCAGATTCGATGCAGTGTAGAAACGTTGATGAATCAGCAATACGAGCTTGCGCAGATGTGCGCTGCCCAGAAACCTTATTGCCGCCCCCTTGTAGGTCTTCACGGCAGCAACGGCTCGAAGATACCGCTCCCCTTCTTCACGGTGCACGCCGAGAAGAAGAGTCGACGAGGTTCAGACAACACAATCCCACAACACAGGTTTTCAGAGGAAGAAAAGAAGGAATGGAGGCAATTCGTCTGCGCACTATGCTCTGGACGTCTCCATGCATATATATTGAGATGCAGACCGTGAACTGACTGATTAAATAACTCATTTATCCACTGGTAACTGACACACTTAACCAGTCATTTACCCACTAGTAACTGTCTGTCATCATCACTCAAAAATCCTCAAATTCAAACATTTAAATCTCATTCAAACAGAGAGAGACGCGTGGTTTAGCGCATCGCAAGGCACAAGTCACGCGAAAGCCCTCCTCGTGCCACCCTCATCCATATGTCATATGTTTCAAAGAGTGGCAATGACTCCACCTTATATGTTGGTCACCTCCACCTTGTCTTAATAATATGATACTAAACCATATATACTTTAAAATTATAGAAAACAAATCTCACTCATATAGACATATTTCCAACAATCATAGCACCCCAGGCCCTACTGTTTAGAGCGCTCTAGGAACTAGGAAGTACAAACGAGGATTCAGGTGTTCTTTTACATCTAAAGCAGACGAGTTCAACTTCCCCGGTCCCCACAGCACCCACAAGAATCAAGAACTAGGAAGATTGACAAGGGAAAAAAAGAAAGAAAGAGAAAGAAAGCTCACCATCCATCAGTGGAATCCTTGACATCGATGTAGACCTCCTCGAGAGGCAGCTTCCTCTGCATCGCATCAAAGCCAAACCAAAAACCCAACCAAGGACTCATCCCCACTTCAGAAGGAACATAAGAAGAAGAAAAAAAAAGAGCAGAGGCAAAAACCTGATCAAGGAGGCGAAGCGAGGCACGGTCGTAGACGATGGAACTGAAGCGTGCCTGATTCGCCCATTCTGGCCTTCTCGGAGGGAGAATTCTGCTAGAGATTCAGAGAATTCGGATGCCTCAGGAGGAGGGAGGACAGGGAGCAGGGGTGGCTGCTCGATCTGGTCTCGTTCCTATGTACTGGGACTTGAATATATGCTTCCTCACATTGACATTTGACTCGAAAGTGACGCTTCTGCTAACATTTTTTGCTGTGATTTTACAAGATTAACAATTCCTCGATTGAGACCCTACATAGCATGACTTAGTAAGGCACGGTACATGCTCAGGAGCTTATTTGACAATACGAAATTATGAGCATTTATCTAGTTTCAAAATTAACAATTAAATGAATTGATGAAGCTAACAGCGATTAGGTGATGCATCTGTTCCAAACAACTTACTATTTCCAAAAATAATACACCACTTACAGAGTTCAGATTATAAGTGTTTTTTCTTGGAATAATGAATCCAGAGACAATATTCTATAAAGCTAACCAACAAATAAAACTGTTTTTTAATCAAAATGAACTGGGGAGCTTCTACAAATAGAATTATAGAAAGATTTAATGATCCTTTTCTACCAAGCGCGGAGCATGTCACCATGTTAACCTGAATTTTTACTTTTGTACCTATGCAACATCGTTTAATTTACATCAATGATATGTTTCCTTGCACTACATATACAGTTTGTTGAAAATAAGCGTTTCCTAGCTCAATGTATTCATGGTCTGGGCCTGTTGCTATTGAAAAGAAAGGTTTTCACCTATTGCTATTGATGAGTAGACTCAATATTATTATATTTTTTTGTATTCATTCATGTCATTAGATACGCAAGGGGATGAAAGCCATTATGAGCTGAATTCATACATGCTCAGATTTTTTTTATAGCATGTTCTTAATGTGATTTTGGAGCGTTTTTCAGTTACCGCTGCTTTGCTGCAGGCATCTCAGCCATTTCTGTGTTTCTATGTCCACTAGAAATTGTTCTTTTTGCTGGACATGCCGCGGTGCGTCACTAGGCAGAGGCAGGGTTCCATCTATATATTCTGTATATTTACTATTACAAAAGAAGGATCAGGTACGGGTGGTGAGTTTGTCATCTATTTCTCTTGAGTTAGTGAGGTTTTTTTTATAAATAAATATATACATACGTGTATAAGATACTTAAAGAATCTTCTATGGATAATTAGAGTATATATATTTGTGGTTTATGATAAGATTCTATGTGGCTCATTGATTGGAAGCAAATTATGTATAAAACTTTCATTTGTAGGGATAATTATCTTATGTATATTAGTTTTCTAGGTTTATAACTTTTATTATGTTTTATTTGAAATATGTTGCAATGCGCGGATGATTAACTAGTATCTATCAATTGCGTGGATGTAAGCTAAAAAGTAGTAATGTATGACTGTTTGCCTGAACTGTATGGATGTGAATATTTGGCTAAAATAACATGTTTTTTAAAAATAAAATAGCAAAACTAGCCCTCCGCAAACGAAGTGACAAAATTGACACCCCCTGTCGCTCGAAATTGCAGCGAAAAGCCACGTGTCGTTGTCCCAATTAGCGACAGGTATTGTGCGCAAGCTATCCTGCTACGTTGGCATATGTACCTGCCACGGACTGAGACCGCAGAAGGCCATATGCCGCAATCTGGAACCACGGTACGTCGCCTGTTGCGGTTTGGATCGTGGCACGTGGCTACCGCGGTCCCAATCAGTGGCATATATCTTTCCATGGTGATTTTCACACGGTATTAGTGCCTTTTTTTGCCATTTCGTTCGGAGAGAGAGTAGTTTTGCTATTTCATTTTAATAGACTAAATGAGCCAAAAACTCAAAGATGTAAGCTAAAAGAGCGTGCGACTGTTCCGCTAAATATGCTAAGGCATTTACTTATTTTCTTTGTATGTGTTTTTATTGTTATCTCCATTGCATGACATGGCGCGAATGGTGCGCACGAAACGGTCTTAGTATGAATTGGTTTGAGTTTGGTGCAGATAAAACCATGGCGGTGCAGGCGTGCACTGCAGCCAGAGGCGGCGGCAAGAGTCACGCCATGCTCCATGTCTGCAAAGTTGGCAACATGCGAGGATGTGAAGGGCAAATCCGCAAAAAGAACACCAAACAGAGAAAGAGGAATCGTTCTTTAATTTGACCACTCTGTGCTAGTTGTTTTCTACTATTTAATTCCTATTTTGGAGTCTTTTTTTGTTACTTCTTGATTCTCTGCGGCTCAAAAAGATGCCGCAGCATGATCCCCCCCCCCACACCCCGCACCTTTAGGCCTTGCTTGGCAAGGGCGGGATCCACCGGGAAAGGGCGGGATTGGGATTGAATCCACCGGGATCATCCCGGCGGGTGATTTGTTCCCAGCCATTTCCGTTTCGCTGCTTGGCTCAACCCGAGATCGACGCCGTTCCAACCCAATCCCCGGGGGTAAACACACTCGTCGCTTCGCGTGTTTCGTCCCACTCGCTGCGCTCGCGTCTCGTCCTTATCGCTCGGCGTCGCGTCTCCTCCTCTCTCGCGAACAGCGCACTACCACTACTTTGCTTTCTCTTTGGCGACACCTTCTCCTCCTACACTGGCGGCTGCGCTCATATCCGACCGGGGTTAGTCTCCTCATCCCTATCCCTCTCCTCCCCTTCCTCTTCCTTCCCCCCTTCCTCCTTGGCTTCTAGGGTTTTGCAACTAACCTCTTTCTCGCAAATCCGATCGGGGAGATATAGGAGAACACCGAACCGAGGTTAAGGGCTGCAGGTTGCTCGAGGAGCCTCTTCAGGTGTGGGGATTTGAGAAGCCAAAGTGGGAGGTAGTGGCGCAGGGTGTTCGGGTTAGATTTATATTTTCCTTTTCTCCAAGTTAATTTGTTGTGTGTTCTAGTTGTCTGTGGCTGCAAGCTCATTCCAATTCATCCAAGAACAGACTCAGCTGGTAAACCCTCTTGATTGATCTTTTGCCGGCTACCAAATTCTGGCTATAGAGACCGGACAAAAGCTGGATATTGCTATTGTCATTTTTTACTCATTTCTTGTTCATGGCCTTAAATCGAGCTTTGTATACAATCAGTATGGCATGTTATCGATGGTACCCATATTCCTACCAGGGCCGCAAACAATGTTGCCTCTAGATGAGGATGTAAAGCATGGAACAATAGATGTACAGACAATAGCTGAACAACACAGAGAATGGAAAAGTAGAAAACACTTCAGATTTCCAGGCAAGTACAGATAACAGTCATACCACTGCAGATGCTTTACATTGCTTCAACAGTGTTAATCATCCTGCTACAACTGAAAAAAGAAAGAAGCAGACATTTAGCACCCAAGAATAGAAAAATGGTGTGTTCAAATCAAACAGCGTGTGCAAATACACCATCACCTGATAGAAAAGTTTTTCTGTTAGCATATGAACAACATAGTAACCTATTGGAATACCTTCAGACATTAGGAAAACAGACAAACTTGCCTTAATTAAGGAAGCATTGGTCCAAATAATTTCATATTGTCTTAAACCTTCACAGGAAATATCAGTTCAAATAACTTCATATTGTCTCAAACTTTTCACGGAAATACGACTGTGAACTTCATGTTACCTCAAATAATTTGATGTTGTCTCAAATTCTTCCAGAAAATTTAGTACATATAATTTCGTTGTAAAAAATTCTTCCAGTAGGAACATGCAGCTATTAAAGTTTATCAGAGATAAAGAGGACTCCTAATCTATGTTGACCAAAAGACTTTTCTCTGATATCTAGATTGCCACAATGCATAGGAAACAATGCTCAGTATAATTGCTTTCATATCTTGACTTAATACAATAATTTGGTTTAATATCATACTGCTTTCATATCTTGACTTAGCTATTAAAGTTTGTATGCTACTATTGAAGGATTTGGTATGCAACTCATTCTGTTATCTTTCAAAATTCTTCTTCAGGAAAACATTGAATGCAAAGCTTGATGATTCGCTGATTGAAGGGGAGTTCGTGAGTTGAGATAATAGATAAGCAATCTTTTTTGTACGAGACAATTTATAATATAAAATACTTTGATCTTGAGATGATATCATCTAAACTGTTGGTATTTGTTCTAAACTACAACATAGTGCTAGTGGACTGAAGCTGTTGGTATTTATTGATTTTATTTAGAATTTTTGGAATTTTTATGATGTTTTCAAAATTTATGGGTTTTTTTAATTCATTTATATTGATTTTATTTTGAATTTTTTGATAACTTTTAAATTCAAAATTTTAAATAGGTGTTATCCCTTCTAATCCAACCATGATCCAAATAATTAAACTTTGCTCCAATCCCCCCTTGGATAGGTGGAAGAGGATTGGATGGGGATTGGGTGGTGGGAGGGGGATTAACCCAATCCCCTCTTGGATTATCCTCCATACAGATTAGTTCCCTAACTTGCCAAACAAGGTCTTATAGGGAAATTAGTGGTGTAAAATAAGTTCTAATTACAATGGATGTGAAACAGAGTGACATATGTGATGAAAATGTGAATACACAAAACTTAGAAATTTAAAAAATTCTAAAAAAAATACCACATGAATTGGAGTATATATTCTATGTCTTTGCAAAATTTTAAGACCAAACTAGATCCCATTTGTGTATTAAAAACATCTTACTCCATCTGTTCATGTTTACTTGTCACGATTTTGACTGATCAAACTTTGATCGTTACTTTTTAAGCAAGACGAAAGCAAATACCTCTAAATGTAGAATATTAGTAAAATACTTCTAATTATAAATCTAATAATACAACTTTTATGTTACATAATTAGAGGTGGGGTCAAGAGGCAAAGGGTAATGTGTAGATTGGTAACTGTCCTATGAAGGTTCAATTTGACAAGCTTTTTAGGATTTGTCAATCTACTTATATTAATGTGGCTAATTGTTGTCCTGAGAAGGTCTGACAGATTAAGCTTCTTATAAATTTTTGGTAAAGAGGAGGTTTTGCAATGGAATCTTTTGAAAAACTCTATTTATGGATATTGATTTGAACAGGGAAGTGGACAAAGTTATCCGGTGTTTTGAGCAAACATGTTTTTTTCCTTCAAATCTTTGTATAGTCAGTTGGTTTTGAGGGGATGGGGGGTAGTTAGCAGGAAACTGTAGAAGTTGTGGAAAAGTAAAATACCTTTAAAAGTTAAGATTTTTATGTGGCTTAATTACCTTACCAGAGTTCAAACCGTTGATCAACTCAGGTCTAAAGGTTGGAAAGGAGATGGGAGTCGTATCCTTTGTGGAAGTGAAGAAAGTATCGACCATGTCTTGTTCTCTTGTGTTTTGGCAAAACTTGCTTGGTTTTGTGCGAACGAGGTGTTAAGTTGAGAGCATATTCCAAAATCTTTAGATTATTTTCAACTTAATTGGTTGGAGAGGAAGTGGGTTAATAACTGTAATGTTGCTTTGTTTAGTTTTGCAGCTCTTAGCTGCAATCTCTGGAAAGTTAGGGACAAAATAACGATTGAAAAGTATTTTCCTAAGCAATCTATGATAGTAATTTTTAAATTTCTACCTTGTTTGCAGTACCAACGAGTTCTCATCAAAGGGGTTGACCGGAGCATCCTGGATTCCTTCTTAACGTATTTCGAAGATTATTTTTAAACGCTTTTGTTCATCGGTTTCGTTTGACACCTGGTTGTAATAGCTTTTGTAGTTCGTTAATTCTATTACTGTGTTCTGCCTTGTAAGCTGGTAATCCCAACCTGTTTACTATCTTTCTTTCTTGTTAGAACCTTATTTGTTTTTTTATATAAAACTATGTTTTCCTTTTAATAAAATAAAATAACGCTAAGTAGTCGCTAACCGAGTCAACAATGACACATATACGCGAAGGAAGGCAGTAACAACTAACAGCCTGCAGCGACTAGCCCCCATGGCCCACCTGCCAGTGCAACTCGCTCAAGCTAACCCGAAAAAATCGGGAGTCCCACCAGACGAACTGGCCCTACCTGTAAGCCACCAAGTCCCAGGCTCCCATCCCTCCGGAGGCCCCACCCGTAAGACAGTAAGAGCCCGCACCCTTACGCTTACTCTCACTGACAACCATACCCTTTGCCTCCTGACCCCACCTGTAAGCTATTTAGCCTCGAACCACTACCTCTATCCACCGCTCCCCACCCTCCTAGTCACAAAAACCCCTAAACCCCAGAAGCTTCTCATCCCCCTCCCCCACGAAACCCTAGCCCGCCATGGCCCTCGCGTTCCGCCTCCGGCGAGCCCTAGCCGCCGTCTCGACCTCCGCCCCCCTCCTCCGTCCAGGCGTATCCTCAGCCGCCGTCACCGCCGCCTCCCGGTGTCTCCCCCTCGCCCCCCTCGTCTCGCCGCTCCCGCGGCCGCATCTACCGGCGCCGCCGCCGGGTTCCGGTCGACGGCGGCGGCTGCTGCACGGGGAGGGGACTACGGGGGTGGAGGGGACGACAGCAAGATCTCCCCCGACGAGATCCTCTTCGAGGGGTGCGACTACAACCACTGGCTCATCACCATGGAGTTCCCCGACCCCAAGCCCTCCCGCGAGGAGATGATCGAGACCTACCTCCAGACCCTCGCCAAGGTCGTTGGAAGGTATAAGCAAATCTCTCAACTTTCGTTTCGCATCGGGAATGTGTGAATTTGTGGGAAATCGGGCTCCGTGTCGCGCGGAATTGGTTTCCGGAGGCTGAAATGTGATTCCGACTTGTACGGTTGCTTCATTTGCTGTGTTGTTTATGGTCATAGTGATCGGCCATGAATTGGGTTTTTCGATGTAAGGTGGTGTATGTGTGGAACTGGTATTGTTGCGGTTCTGATATGAATTGCGCTTTTATTTGGCTAGTTGTTCGATATGAATCTGTAGTTTTCATAATTACGGGGGTTCATTCCCCCAGCTTTTGTTAACAAAGCTGTTCGATGCTAATATGTAGTGGCAATTGCCTGGAGTGATTGTGGAGCTTGGATGTGTTTTGGTGTGATAGCTTTGACGGTGAGGATCATGCATATTTGGTGGCTCTGGATGTAAATTATGTCACCAGTGTTTGATTAATGTGATAAAGTTAGGAACTGGTTCTACTTGTGTCTGATAATGGTTGGTTGAAAATTCTGTTGTGCTGGAGCTCTGTGTTATAGTTGTGAATGATGTCAAATGTGTCTTTTTTGTTATGAATTTTCTGAACATAATTATTAAAGGGAGGCACTGATACGTTACAATTCTGTCATTTACTTCTGATATGATTGTGGTATGGAGGAGTGTGCTCTTGCGTTTAGGGATGGGTGATTTTGAGGGAGGGTATGTAAGTATTTGCTGTTATTGTAATGGAAAATTAGATGTCAGAGGTGGTTTATGTATTACATACTACTAGGTTGGCTTGATGAGGGATTAGAAACCTGCCCTATAGTGTCAAAATATTTTAAGTCCCTTTCAGTTTGTAATTTCTTGAGTTGAATAGCATAAATCTTTCCAATTGAATCATCCTGCCTTTTTAGTCAGGGTCCTCCAAAAGTAAACTGGACATGGTCCACCTGAAAACAAATCTTGAAAGTAGTACCTCAAAATCCATCTCAAACTATGATGTGTATGCTCAAAGTTGTTAGCATAGCTCCCGTTTTGTTGCTTTCGGTGTTAAATTAGGATAGTTATAGAATGGGAAGAAAGAAGGATTTTTATTTGGAGGATGGGTAATTATATAATGGCTTTTTAGTAATATAAAACTTCAGTTATTAGGAGACATACAATCAATTGTTGAATCAAGTTTCCACTTCATTGATCTCATCATCTCTTATGGTTTATACAGTAATTGCGCTGTTCATAAAGCTTCTGTTCCGAACATTTGAAATATTCAGAAAGAGTTTGTGTTCTAGCTGTAATGAATAATGATTACACCCATGATCTCTGTTTGGCGAATGGTTCTCTGAGCCATTACCGTATATATTTGATGGTTCTGCTCTTAACTAGTCAAGTCATTGCTCTTACTTATAGTTCCTGAAACAATCATTGTATATATTTGATGGCTCTTCTCTTAACTATTTGAGTCGTTGCTCTTACTTATGATGCTTGATCTTTGTTTTGACCGACATAAGCAATTGAATTCAAGCAATTGCAACATATAAGTTTCCTCATTTTTCTGAGCTCTGAGCTTCTTGTAGTTATGAGGAGGCTAAGAAGAGGATGTATGCTTTAAGTACAACAACATATATTGGCTTTCAAGCTGTAATGACTGAGGAAATGTCCGAAAAATTCCGCGGTGAGTGGACAGGATGCCTAACTTTATTATTTACTTGCAATGATTTAGGATTCTAGACTTTAAAAGTACTTACTTGCCTGTTTTGGTATTTTGATCAGGATTGCCTGGAGTTGTTTTCATTTTGCCTGATTCATATTTATACCCAGAGACAAAGGAGTATGGAGGTTTGTTTTATTTTTGTTTTCTGTTTCCTGAATGTACTGTTACAGACTTAATGTACCCCTGATCTTATCTGGATGTATGAATTGGTTTCATCAGGAGACAAATATGACAATGGTGTCATCACTGAAAGACCACCACCTGTTCATTATAGCAAACCGTCAAGGACTGACAGGAACCGTAACTTTCGTGGAAACTACCAGAACAGTCCTCCACCGCAAGGAAATTACCAGAACAGTCCACCACAACAAGGGAACTTCCAAACATACCGCCCGCAGCAAGATGGCTATGCTCCACAGCAGAATTATGCGCAGGCTGGACAAGGTGGTAGAGGTTATGGGAGGAATGATTATGCAGACCGTTCAGGTTACAATGGACCACCTGGTGGATACCAAGGTTCATCACCTCAGTACCAAGGACATGTAAATCAAGCTGGTCAAGGTCAAGGTTACTACAACCCACAAGAGAGCAGGAACTTCTCGCAAGGACAGGCAGGGGATTTTAGGCCTGGTGGTCCTTCAGCACCTGGAACTTATGGTCAACCATCGGCACCTGGAAATTATGGGCAACCACCATCACCAACATATCATGGAGGTAACCAAGGGGGTCCTGGTGTGAATCCTGGTTATGGTGGAGACAACAGACATGGGGCAGGACCTGCATATGGAGAAGAAAAATGGCAAGGGGGTCCTGGTGTGAATCCTGGTTATGGTGGAGACAACAGACATGGCCCAGGTGAAGGACAGCAAGGGAACTGGCAGGTATAAAGGCATTTGGCCTATGATTTTTACCGGTACAATTATTTTATTGAAATAGATCAATTTTATTAGAACTTTAGATTGCTTCTGTCCATAGATACGCAATATGCATCAATTAGCGTAATGCCTACTCAAGCGTTTACTATCTTGCCTGTAATACCTGTCTAGTGATAGATTGAAGTTGGTATGGTGACCATGCGTAGGTCACATGTTTAGTTACAAAATTTTTGCCTATGAAATGAAACTTTAGACAAGTGAACTTATTTTTGCATCTTCAATTCCCATCCCCGTCCTTTCTTACTCCTAAGGCAAAATTGTTAAAGTAGAGAAATCAACTTGCTGAGGTACTAATTAATAATTATAAGTGCAATCGTGCAGATCCTATTTCCATCATTACAATGAAAACTAATATGAAAAATGACAGTATGTCTTAGAGACTTAGACCATACATACATCCATGGATGAAAATCCCGGCTGGTTATCGCCGGTTACCGGCCTTACCGGTCGGGTCCGGTAACGGAAAATCCGGCCGGTTTTTCCCGGTTTAGCAAATTCAAATTCTAGTTTTCAAATTTTTACTGGTTTTTAAGCAAATTCAAACGAATTTCATCCGGTCTTTTTCTGGTAAATCCGGTAATCGGCCGGTTACCGTTACCGGCCAGTCACCGGTAAACTGGCCGGTTCCGAGATTTTTATCCTTGCATACATCAACCTAGGTTAAAACAAAATGTAAGGCCTAGGCTGCTTCCATTTTCTCTTTGGACCTTAATTCAGCAACAGCCCTTTCCTGGAGGAATGTGCCTATGGCACACTACGTTTCTATGTATGGTTTTGTTCTTGCTGTTATGCATTGCTGATCATTGACGCTTCTTTCTTGTGCTGTTGTGCAGGGTAGGCAGTAAGGGCTTGATGCGAGTTTTCACGGAAGAACAAGTCATTAGTTGCTCTACTTAAAATGAAGAAATTCCCACCTGTAAAATAAACAACCGCACTGCTTTACTATCACTTGTTGATTGCATTCAAACTCCAGACTTATTATGGACATGCGTTATCACCAACAGTCTGAACGGATGCAGACTTGTTTTTGAACCAAATGTTGACATTTTTAAAGCGTTGTGGAATCTGGAACGTTCTTTGCCTTTCATGGACGTTATGTGTTCTATCATTGAATTCGTGCTGTCTGCCTACAGTTGATGATTCCAGTAGTAGATTTTTTATATCTATTTCATATTACCCTCACAGGTGCACTGAACGAACAAACTGATGCCAAAAAATGCAACCTGGGGATACTTTACTTTTTTAGTTTCAATGAATCCATTCATCATCATTGATATGCTGATCAAAAGGACCATAGAATTTGCAATACCATACAATGTTAACAAGGTTCTCAATCTCTCTTGTGAAGAGAATGTTATAAATTAAGATTCTCGCTCTTGACTGGTTTGATGCTCATTGGCATTCCCTACAGTTTGCCCTTTTTGAGGCGACACCGTTCAGATGCTTTAATCGATCTTAGCATTGGGCATCTCAGTCCGTTCGGTTCAGGCTCAAGTTACATGCAGGAGCACGATATTTCACTAAACAGGTTGCAACAAATTATATGCTCTTTTGTAAGAGGGGTGGGGTTGTTGGGAGAGGATTTTACGCTATCAACCGAAAGCTTAGTTGCCACCTCATGCGACGTTCCATCTCTCGACGTGTGAATATCGTAGAAGCACTGCTGCACTGATCGACGATGATCCATGACTTACGTAGAGAACGCGAGAGGCCGTTGGAGGAGGCGGCCGGTGGCCAATGGCATTGGATGATCGACTACGACTACTACATCGACACGTGCGATGTTGGACCAAATTGCTCTAACTGTTCTTCTACTACACTGTGTGTCTAATGTTAACGATCTATGATCTCTTACTTGCATAACTTTTTGATTTACATGATAGAATTTTTCTATTGTGCGCTAGTGTAGGCTACACATATCACTTCACAAAGTGTGATTTCAATAATCATGTAAGTGAATCACTGTGAACTTGGGCAAACACTACCCAAAGTTTGGCTCCCTAGCATATTCCTAAAGCTGGATAAAACACAACGGTTTCACCCCCCAGCTTGGCATTTCCTACTTGAAGTTTTGCGGCACAAAGGTTTTGATCCAAGGTGATGCAACTGGATTTCCATCATCCTGTCGACGGCCAGCACAAGGGCACTTCTCAATGGCAACCCTGGTCGGCAGATTTGGCATGTGAAAGGTTTGAGGGCAGCCAAACCACTCTTCCCTATGCTCTTTCTTCATCATCGCCATGGACACGCTGAGCGATCTAATCTCTCAAGGCAGAGGACTGGGGACTGACCACTCGAGAGGGTGGGAGGTCTGAAGAGGAATTCTACGTAGAGCATCTCCCTACGCCGATGATATGGTCCCCTTCCTTCAGCCGAAGATGCGTGATTTGAGGGCGGCCAAAGAAATCCTATGTTCGTTTTCGCCAATTCAGTGCCAAGAACCACCGTCGATTTCCCCCGTAACTACAGCCAGTGCTAGGCAAGGTGTCGCGTCGGTCGCCGGGCTGGAAGAAAGGGCTGCTTTCGCCGGGAGGGAGGCCGAGGAAGAGGGAGGATGGTTTGGATTTTGAAAGGAGAGGAATAACAGTGTGTTCAGCGACAAATATGCTACAGTATAGCAAAGTGGTTCGAGCAACCAAGGAAGAGAGCGGGCGATGGCAGCTAAATGCAGTAGATGAATCATGACAGGGGCCAACATAAGAAATTCTATTGCATGCCCCGGTAAAATCCCGCGTGCCAGAAAATTTGTCTAAATAAGAACACTAGGCCGGTTTGTCAAACACTCGACTGGCATGCATGATCATCACAAAATAGGAGTTTTTGGGGTCAGTTGGTTAGTATTACAGATGATGAACTAGTCGATCTGGGTTCGAATACTCCCTACTTAAATACGTTGTGTGGGAGAATAAATCATATCCCTCCACACCCGCGTTTTTTTATATCACAAAATAGGTCTGGCATGAATAAGAAACATGGAAGGTAAAATTTTTGTTACATACTTAAGTAGCGTCGTTATGGAAGTGGTCTCAATGGCTGTGGTGAAATTCCCTGTGCCTCCCATGCCTAAGCTACAATGCATATGGTGTGACAAATCTTTGCTGTACATATTCTGGAGAGAACTCCCTTGACATAGATAGAGCAAGAAGTGTTGGAAGGAGCTGATGCAGGCAAGCTGAATTGGATTGGATCGCTATAAATTGTTGAATGAAATTTAAGGCTTGTGCTAAATTCTAGTACTGATTATTTTAGCTCGGTAAAAGTTTTAGCCTGAAGAGTGATTTCAGAGTCCCAACTGTAATTTGCAAGATAAATTTAGTAAGAATTTCTTGGGTATTATTAAGGTAATACCAATATCAGTCATAGGCGAGATATAGATCATGAGATCACTTCCAGTGTTACAGAAATTCAGACTGCTTATCCATGCAGGGCTGCTTGGTATATGCACGCACAAATTTCCTAGATCTACTGTCTGATCAGAAGAGCTAGCACAAGGGGACAAGCAGGCCCGGCACCTTGGATTATGGAATACATGAGAAAGAGAAGTCAAATTAATTTATTAATGCGTAGTCGACAGAGACAGGGCAGAACTATATGTCTGTATCTACTCCATGAACATGCCCTACCAACTTACCAACAAATCGGTACGTATACAGCACTTAGTTGAAATTTGTTTTCCTAATTGAAAACAGATCATGGCCATTATGCAACAGAAATAAAAACATCTAAAATACACAGGAAGAGCATTAAACAAGCACACCATGCAATTCTTTGATCACCAAATCCCATTTACTAGATTACTGCTGGTACTACAATTAACGTTTGACAAAACTATTGAGGCCGGTGACCTACTTGATAACTACACCATAGTAACTGTCAGACACGATTGTCAATCATGTCTTATGAATAGAACACAACAGAGAATAGAACACAACAGATGCTTTTGTTTTCACTAGTACGACAGGGCAGTAGGACATATATGCTTGCTGACGTTTGTCTTCTTGCCAGAATCTAAAGGTCCCGTTTGGAACACCAGAATTTTTTCCATTTCTGGTCTGCACAAGAATTGGAAAAAAATCTGTTGTCACCTAGTAAAACTAAACACAAAACCACAGCTTAGTTGACATGGAAGCATTTTGCAAGACCGTCTGAATAACGAAAATACAAAACTGAAGGTATATGAATTTGCTCGTTTGCTAATGTATACCATTCCGTTTGCACATTAGAAAGTAGGTTTGAGATCAAGATGAGATAGTTTTAGTATTCCCAAGCATACGTTGCGGACAAGAATGAGGTGTGCTGCTCCTCATATGTAGAGGTAGGGTGAAACAGGAAATTGGTGTGCATGACTGTGCTTTCCATGGATGCGATATGTGATATGCAATGCATGTTCTGAGGCTAATTCTTGTTTGATGGCTAAAACGACACTGTTGCATGATGAAATAGCAAAAATACCCTCTTCCCCGCACGCATTGACAAAAATAGCATCGGTTCTGCGCTCACATGTCATGGCAGGGGCCTACCACGCCCTAATTCTCTCTGTCACGCCCCCACCGCATGGCAGATGGCCTGTCATGCGCCCACCGAGCGGCAGGTGGCGTCGGCATCATGCTCTCCCATTGTGACTCCACCACTGCCTCGCTGGCATGTACTTCATGAAAGGTCATAGGGGGGCATGTGTTCCCAAGATAAATACCTTGATGAAGAGGGAGAAAAAAATGTGAGGAAATTGTACCATGTGTTGGAGATGTGGACATTAATTTAATTTCAGATTTTATTATGAGGTAAAGATCATAAATAACTAGAGATACATAAAACGATATCAATAGCAGGCAACTCATTGCACTTCTAAACATACTCAACAATTTAATTATAGCAGAATAATCTGGTAGTACGACTAACTCACGATAGGGCTCGATGAAGAACAGGAAGTAGTGCAGTCTCGAAGCAAAGCAGGTTGTTGATGATGCAGCGTGGCGACTGGTCGTAGGATGCAATGCGAGAGCGGTCACGCAAATGCGCTGCCTAGAAACCTTATTGCTGCCCCGTGCAAGTGAACTCTGCGACAATAGTTCAGAGATATCGGCTCACCCAACTTCCCGGTGCACGCCAAGGAGAAGGGACGGCTTGGTTCAACAGCTCAATTCTTCAGCACAATTGATCAAAGAGGAAGATGAAAAAATGGAACAAATCGTCAACTTTTATCTGGACATCTCCAGATCCTATTTGTGGTCGAGACAATTACTCTCTAGTAACTGTCATAATAAACCACTGGTAACTGCTTATTCAAAACCAATTAATAGTTATTAAGCAGCATTTATTGATCCTGATTGCACACTGGTCTACAGCTTTGACCAGTGTATTCCGACCACCCTGGTCTATGGATCTGATCACTAATTTCGACCATATTGGTCTATGATTTCGACTATATTATTTCGACCATACTAGTCTACGTCTTCGACCATACTGGTCAAAGACTAACTTCGACCACACTGGTCAAATACTGACTTCGACCATATTTGTCTAAGGCTGACTTCGAGCACAATGGTCTAAGGCTGACTTCGACTACACTGGTCTAAGACTGACTTCGACTACACTGGTCTAAGACTAACTTCAGCCACATTGGTCTAAGACTACTGGTCTAAGGCTTTGCATGCTTTGGAATTTTAGGAATGAATGGGCCTATGCACACATAGGCCCAATTCCAACAATCCCCCACTAATTCCAGGGCAAGCAGCAAAAGGAATGATAAAGATTATTGTGCTGAAAAGTTGTTGATACACCAGTCTTTCAGTGTAAGTTCTGTACAGGTTGAACTTGCATTTAGAATAACAAGATTCATCTTCTCACAACTGATGAATGAACTATGCCTTGAATTCACGGTCTTTCGTGATGATATTTCACTTGAAATATCAACTGATACTAGTATGTCAAAGAACTAAGCCTAAACGGAGTATTATTTGGTCTTGCTCCTTATCTGCTCATGACCTTTCTAGAGAATGTCATATTCTCATGAACTGTGACCTCACAGTTAAGCTCAAGTGGGTGTATTCATTTTAGTTATCATGTAGGCCAATAGCTTTTTCCCTCATTGGACACTAGAGTACATTAATGCTTTTAGCCATCCTTCCATACAGTTGAGAATATTTTGTCTGTTAGGACACTGGTTCACAAATTATTAAAATATACTCCTTTGTACAAACATCAACTTGTTTTTTTCCATTACTTAAGTCACGGTATCTCGGATCAGAAAGGTATGGGTTACTGTTGAGTTGTAACTCCAATGGACCTCATTCTCATGTCCATAGACGCAACGGAAATTGCCTTCCGTGTTAACCCCTTTGTGAAAGGTCTGCTATATTTTTCTCATTGTAAATATAATTCACAGTAATCACTTCAGAATTCTTTAGTTTTTTGACAGATTTGAGCCTTCGCTTCGCATGTCTAGAGGATTTCATGTTATCCTTAGTACTTATAACCTTAATCAACACTGTTTGATTATCACAATATATTAGGATTACCGGTATTGGTTTCTCAACCAGTGGTAAGTCCAACAGAAGCTCTCTAAGCTATTCAGCCTTAACAGTAGCTGTGTCTAGTGCTACAAATTTTGCTTCCATGGTTGACCTCATCAATATGGTCTGTTTACATGACCTCCATGAAACTGCAACACCTGCAAGGGTAAACACATACCCACTTGTAGCTTTGATCTCATCTGCATCAGAGATCCAATTCGAATCACTATATCCTTCTAATACAGATGGATACACAGTATAGTGAATTCCATATGAGTTTGTGCCTCTCAAGTAGCGCAACACCCTCTCAAATGCCTCCTAATGATCATCTCCTGGGTTAGAAGTAATCCGACTTAATTTGCTCACTGGAAATGATATGTCTGGTCTTGTGGCACCAAATAGATACATAAGGGACCCAATTATTTGTGAATATCTCAATTGATCTTTTCATAATCCCTTATTCTTTAGAAACTTAACACTAGCATCATAAGGAGTTGGGGAAATCTTACAGTTATCAAAACCGAACCGGCTTAAGATTTTCTCAGCATAATAGGATTGGTACAAAGTGATCTCATCCTCATTTTTTATCAATTTAATATTCAGAATAACATCTGTCTCTCCTTGGTCTTTCATATCAAAGCATCCAGATAAGAAAGATTTTATCTCGTCAATAATAGTAGTGTTTGTCCCAAATATAGGTATATCACCGACATACAAACACAACATCACTCCTTGACCCCTACCATAACAACAATACACACACTTATTTGCCTCACTCATATAAAAACCAGTAGATGTTAAAGTTTTACCAAATTTCTCATGACATTGTTTAGGTGCTTGCTTTAGACCATACAAGGATTTGATTCATTTGCATACCTTACTTTCCTGTCCAGAAATCACAAAACGATCCAGTTACTTCATATATATTTCTTCTTCCAACTCTCCATTAAGGAAAGCTGTCTTCACATCCATTTGGTGGATATGTAGACTATGGGAAGAAGCTAATGCAATGAGCACTCGAATGGTGGTCAATCTGGCAACAGGAGAGTAAGTATCAAAATAATCCTCACCTTCTTTCTGGGTATAACCCTTGGCCACAAGTCTCGCCTTGTACTTATCAATAGTACCGTCAGTCCTCATTTTATTTTTAAAGATCCACTTGCATCCAACAGGTTTACACCCGATAGGACGTTCAGTGATCTCCCAAGTTCCGTTAGCTATGATGGAATCCATCTCGCTATGGACTGCCCCTTTCCAATACTCAGCATCAGGTAATGCATAAGCCTCTGAAAGAGTGTTTGGCACATCATCCATGAGATATAAAATAAAGTCTTCGCCAAAGGTTTTGTCAACTCTTTGTCCCTTGCTCCTACGAGGAGCCTCTTCGACTAAATTGTTATCTTCCTCAGGAAAATTACAAACTGGTGGTATATCTCAGGAAAATTACAAACTGGTGGTATATCACTCCTTGGTTCAGAGATGGTGGTAGGTTCAAAATTAAAATTATTCATAGTTTGATTATCCTCAGTTCGAGAAGTACTGCCTGCAGTTCTCATAGGATAAATATCCTCAAAAAATGAAGCATCTTTAGACTACATCATTGTAGTAACAATAATCTCAGGAGTTTCTGATTTTACTACTAAAAATCTATAGGTCATGCTGTTATGAGCATATCCCAGTAAGACATAATCAACTGTTTTAGGTCTAAGTTTTATCTTTTTTGCAGTGGTATATTGATTTTTGCCGAACACCCCCAAGTTCGCAGAAAATTAACTTTGAGTTTTCTCCCCTTCCATCCTTCATACGGAGTAATCTCACACCTTTTAGTGATTACTCTGTTTAGGATAAAAGTTGCTATCAATATAGCTTCCCCCACCATATATTAGGCATACCGACACTCTCCAATATGACATTCACCAAGTATGTTAGTATCATGTTTTTCCTCTCAGCCACCCCGTTTGATTGGGGTGAGTATGGTGGTGTAACTTCATGGACTATTCCATATTCAGAACAGAATTGGGAGAATTCATGAGAGATATACTCTCCTGCACGATCAGACCTTAGTCTTTTAATTTTATTTTCTAGTTGGTTCTCAACCTCGGCCTTATAAATTTTAAACTAATTTAAAGCTTCATTTTTTGTTTTCAATAGATACACATAACAATATCGAGATGCATCATCAATAAGAGTTAGAAAATATCTTTTACCTCCTTTGGTCAACAATCCATTCATCTCACATAAATCAGAATGGATAAGATCTAAAGGTGTCAAGTTCTTTTCCTCATGTAACCCTTTAAAGGGTTTTCGAGGTTGTTTTGCTCGCACACAAGTTTGACACTTTGATCCTTTGACAATTTCATATTTTGGAATTAAATTTAATATGGACATTTGAGCAATACTATCAAAACCAATATTACAAAAACGAGAATGCCATATATTGGTCTCACATTCATTCAAACCTGTTGCAACATTCAGACTATGGCAATACTCTAAAGTACTTATGCAGAACAAACCTTCACTCTCATAGCATTGATATGTCTGTCCTAACTAGTCGTGCTGGGTGCATCTTTTGTTTTTGCCTTTTTTCCATATCAAAAGCAACAATGAGATCCTCAATAGATATCTCTTCCCTCTTGTGCTTTAAGCCAGTGACAAAATCTCACCATGAAGCATGAAGTTTGGCAACAGGTTCTTGTCACTAACGACCAGCTCGTATCTCTATACAACCAGTTCATATGTAGTCTCGACCAGTTCGTAATTCCTTATGATCAGGTTTCGACCACTTAGTGATTATGTTCGATCAGTCTACGACCAGCTCGTATCTCCAGACGACTAGTCCGTATCTGATCGAACTAAATGACCTCCCAGATGAGCAATCTCTCCAACCAGTAGCTGAACCTTATGAGCCTATGCAACTATCGACTTCGCATCATCCATGCTGTAGTCGAAGAATTACTCGCCCATATAGAGCAAACGGCCAGCCTCAGCTTCGACATATTTGTACTCGAGTGCATCCCACAACTCTGTGGTGGACTTGAAGTCTATGTACACATCATAGAGCTAGTCGGCTAGTATGATCAGTATGCATCCAAGGGTGATGATGTTATCTGTGTTGAACTTTATGGTTTGTTCAATCGTAAATAGATATTATGGTAGGATTACCCACCATAGCTCCAAAGACATGAGCCAAAACTTGACCCTTGTCTGTCATCTACGAAAGTTCTGATCAGAAAACCTCTCAGGTTTCACAGCATCAGAAGCACCAACCATTGCTAAATCACAAAAATATCCACAATAAGGTTTCTGGAATATTGGAGATGTGGACATTAATTTAATTCCAGATTTTATTATGAGACAAAGATCACAAATAACTAGAGTGGCATAAAACGATATCAATAGCAGGCAACTCATTGCACTTCAAAACATACTCAACAATCTAATTATAGCATAATAATCTGGTAGTACGACCAACTCACGATAGAGCTCGATGAAGAACAGAAAGTAGTGCAGTCTCGAAGCAAAGCAGGTCGTTGATGATGCAACACAACGACTGGTCGTAGGATGCAATGCAAAGAGCGATCGCGCAGATGCGCTGCCCAAAAAACCTTATTGCTGCCCCGTGCAGGTGAACTCTGTGACAATGATTCAGAAATATCCGCTCACCCAACTTCCCAGTGCACGCCGAGGAGAAGGGACAGCTTGGATCGACAACTCAATTCTTTAACACGGTTGATCAGAGAGGAAGATGAAAAAAATAGAATGAATCGTAAACTTTTGTCTAGATGTCTCCGGACCCTATTTATGGTCAAGACAATTACTCTCTAGTAATTGTCATAATAAACCACTTATAACTGCTTATTCAAAGCCAATTAATGATTATTAAGCAATGTTTATTGATCCTGATTGCACACTGGTCTACAGTTTCGATCAGTGTATTTCGACCACCCTATGGATTTGATCACTAATTTCAACCATACTGGTCTATGCCTTCGAATACACTGGTCTATAGCTTCGACCAGATTATTTCGATCATACTGGTCTGCGCCTTCGACCATATTTGTCTTAGACTGACTTCGACCATACTGATCTAAGAATGACTCGACCACACTGGTCTAAGACTGACTTCGACTACATTGGTCTAAAACTACTGATCTAAGGCTTTACATGCTTTGAAATTTTAGGAATGAATGAGCCTATGCACACATGGGCCCAATTCCAACACCATGTTCGGTTTTCACACTTTTCTTTTCGAATTCTTTCAAAATATTGTATAGTTGCATTTGCATATTTTGCCAAATTACGCAGCAAGGGGAAGCAAAGATCTATGTGAGAGCTTGATATTCTTCTGATGCAAAATTGGACCTCACCTCAAAGTTTGATTTTGAATTTTTTTGAAAATTGAGCTTTTTGTGAGCTCTAGACACACTTGAGCTTTTCGAGTGTATTTTGGAGCTTTGCTTCATGCGGTTAGCTCCATTCACTCTTTATCACCATGGTCATGTTCAGAACTTTCTCTTTCCTTGGATCAATGAATGATTTTACATTGGTTTTCATTATGGACAACTTAATTTAATTTTATGCATTTCTGTGGAGTGGTCATTTTACTTATTAAGGGGGAGATTGTAAACCCATGTGTAAGCTTACCATGGATGTGACTAAGGATTAAAAAACCGGCGATAATCGGCCATACCAACTCAGACGGGTATAAAAGTATCAGTCCAAAAAAGTTCTAAATTTAAAATTTGAGTTTTGAATTTAAATTTATGAACAATAATTCCAGCCGGTGAACGGTCGAACAGGCTGTAACCGGTCAAATTCAAATTTTAAGTTTAAATTTTGTTTGATGAAATTTGGCCGATTTAAAACCGGTAACCGGTGCCGGAGGGGGTCTTATATTTTTCCCTTTCCCGTTTTGAATCCTTAGATGTGATGAGTAATTTGATGCTTTGGAAAGGATGAAAATATTTGAATTAATTTGGAGTTAATTTGAAATTAATCGTGTCTCTGGATTTGCTAAGAAAAGGTGTTGCGGATGGTCTGGGTGGCAACTAGACAATTGAAGAGTAGAGTCATCTGCAGGACATGTTGATTGACATCAATCATGACGATCCTTGAAATACTATCGTCATTACTTCCATGGTATCCAGCCTCCCAGAACTCTGAAATGGATCAGGGAAAGTAAATGTATTATGAAGTTAAAGGTATTTTCTTGGCTGCTTCTATGTGATCGCTTAAACACCAAATACATGCTTCAGATGACAATTTGTTACCCAAGGCAGGCACAATTGTGTGCTCTGTCAACAGGGTGCACATGAGACACTCATGCCATTTGTGCGCCTGACACCTCATGGCATGATTTGATAAATGGTATATTGGTCTTTTCCTAATTCATGGTATAGATGGTAATTTCCCCCAAGTAGTTTGGTGAAAAACGAATTTTGGTTCTATTGAAAACTTCTGAAAATTATGGAGGCTCACTTAGCACTATGGGCATTTTGGCCGTTTCACAATTGATGTCATGGTTTGTAAATTTTGCAAAGGTGCCAGGTATGCATTAAAGAGAAGTTGAACGACTAATTCTACTTGGTAAAAATCTGGAATTACCGTGTTAACTCTACCTACATAGTTCAACCTTATTGAAATATTATACCATGTTAGGGTTGTCTTGGCAAAGTGGCCGAATGCCAAACCTCTTTGGTCTGCGTTCTCTATTGTTCTCTGTACCATACTGGTATGTGTGCTCTAAGAGTGCACAGACAAGTCCTTTTAGAAATAGTTTTCCAAAACTTGAAGTCCTTTTAGAAATAGTTTTCCAAAACTTGATTACTCTAGAGGCTGATGTTATGCGCAGATTGATGCCCAGATGATAGAAAAGTCTCTCAAGCTTATTTAGATAAGGATGGATTAAAACCAATTCTTTCAGATTAAAAAATATTTTAGTTTAAATTCAGAGTTAATCGAAGAGATTGAGTCGGATCACAATGTATTCAAACAAACCCTAAAGATTACTAAGGATTTCCAGTTTTATCTTGTTGGAACTGATTGCTCCAAGCCTAACGCACAATCGCACGACCAACGAACAAGCAAGTGAAGTTAGGACCTGCAATCAAGATCATTCTTCCTCGAGCTAATCTGCATAAAATAGGTAGATAGAAAAGCTTTCCTCTTTGTTGTATACAATATCTTTTTTCTATTCTTTTTCGATGTACTACTGTATAGCAAAACCTGCAATATGCAGTTTTGATCTTTTCGACAGCTCTGCGTATGCCATTTGTATAGCGGAAAAGGAGCTTGTATATAAAATGAGCTTGTAATCTGCAACGCATTTGGTGTGCGCAACAAGCATACAAATATACTTAGGATCAGTAATTTGGGTTACAGATACTTTGGTGTAACTCAAGTGTGTGATCAGGTCAGAATGACATATTTGTCTTCCCTTTTTCATAACCTTGGTCCGTGGTAATATCAGCGCCATACAGAGAACTATTTAAGGATCAATTTCCAATAGCATTCTGTATGTATAGAGGTGCTATCACCCATAACAGTGTAAGGTCTCTGATTTTAACTGTCCAGATGTGCAACTATCTGGAACATTCGATAGAGGAACATAGGATGGTTAGTTGTATAGGACCTTATTTCTCAGAAAGGGGATGTAGCTCAAATGGTAGAGCGCTCGCTTTGCATGCGAGAGGCACGGGGTTCGATCCCCCGCATCTCCATTCATTAATCTATCTCTTTTCTTTTGGCCCTCTCTCCGGTATTCCCGTTATTATTGTTATTTATTCTTATTGCCAGATTTTTTTTATTTTTTTTCGATTAAAGGAGGATGCACACGTCACCACACACGCCACATATACACATACGGAGGCCAAATATATCTCCACTATCTTACAAAAATCCCTACTGTAGCGTACTTATGTGTACGTAAAAGTGAACATCGGGATTTGAAACCTTGTAGGTGAAATACACATACACATACACATACACAAATTCATAACTTCACTACTTTACCAAATGGTGGCTCCTAGTGGAGCCGTTCCATGTCTGTTTATACTTTTACATATGGTGAGTGTGAAGCGAGGAAGTCATTTCTCATACTAGGAACTAGTGTGGGTATTGGGCTGTGCCACCGGCATCGTCGTGCTTTGGGCCGTATCGTGTCGTGCTGGCTCGGCCACCCTGTCGTGTCGTGTCGTGCCGGCTTGCTTCGCCTCCGATCAGGACCAGACATGGTCCAAAGCACGCTGTGCCGGGGCCGTGCTGGTCCAAGCCTTGCCATAAGTAACTATAGACGTCCGGAAGATCACAGATGCCGCCGCTCAAGAAAACAAAGACACATGTGCGCCATCCACACCCGCCACCCTCGCCATAGCCTTCTCTTCCTCCTGAACACCGATGAAAAACACCGCCCACCTTGCCCGCGCCGCGCGCTTGTGAAGGGGGTGAGAAGGACGGCGATGAGGAGGTGGCTGGAGGGAGGGCGGCGGCGCATGGGGAGGGAGAGGGAGGGCGTGCGGCGATCTGCGGCACGTGGGGAGAGGGGAATCAGGGAATGCGATTAGGGATTGGGAATTTTGGAGCCAGGGCCCGGGAGAAGGGGTTGGCGATGGGGGTTAGGGGAGGCCGAGAGGGATTTTGGGTCAGGCTGGGTGGCAGAGGGGGGTGATTGGTTGGGCTAGGCGGGGGTAGAGGAGTGATTGGACTGGGCCGAGAGGGAGGGATTGGGCCAGAACGGAAAGGTTGTACCTATTTCATGCTGGGCCGGCCCAAGCACAGTCCAACTAGCCGTGTCGTGCTATGCCGCCCAACGGACCGTATTCTTAGGCCATCCAACTCATCATTCGTGCTGTGCTGGCCAGTCCACCATATATCATGTCGTACCGATCAAATCTCGGACCGATCCGAAAAAGTATGGTCCAAGTTCCAACTCTACTTGGGAACCAACGCAAGAAATTGCCACTTCCCCGGTAGCAACGAGCCAAGAAAAACAAGTCAAACGTGTGGCTGAGCCGTTTGCGTGCAAAGTTAACTGATGCAAGCGTCTTTGTGGCACAGATAAATGATCCTTTTTGCCGGTGGATAACCAGCTAGAAAAATCTACAGTTCCATCTTTTCTGCGGCTAAGGGAGCTGCTTTGCTTTCTGACCAGGAGGTTCTTCTCCGTCCACAGGTAGATCTGTGATGCAAACGTCGTCTATAACTTCAACAAATATTAAGCACATACGTCATGATCTTTTCATCTACCCTGCCTCAAACCCCTTTAGTGTGGTGCTTGGTACCGGTAACAAGGTCACCTGACATGTTTGGCACCGGTACTGTACGCTGCACCGAAGAGGCACCAAGCAAATTTTGCTAGCAACGGTACTAGGCTCGGTACCGGTTCCAAGTGAAATAAAAAATTTACATGTTACGAGTGAAGAGAAAGAAAGGGTGGTCCCACCTCGAAGAAAGGTGTGCTAAACACTTTTACAGTGCATAATAGATAAAAAATCAAACGTCAGCTGATCTACCGTTTATGACATTAGGAGTGATATCCACGACGGATCAAAACGCAAACACGATGTTAATGACTACAGTGTTTTTGCTGTAATATATGTTTTACTGCTGCTATCGTTTTCTGCAACTAATGTTCACATCCTTATAAAAAACTGCACACACACAGTGTTCACATCCTTAAAAAACTGCACACACACAGTGCACCTGTGCGATAATACTGGGATCCGGATCCTGTTACCGGTATGCAACCAGCTGCAGTATGGCGCAGTGAGGCCGTACCTGAACCTTTCTTACTCAGGTTGCGACGTGCTCCCAAGCTGGTAGGTGGGGCCCACCTCATCGGCTCCCCACCCCCTACTCGCGTCGCACGCACACCCCAAACCCAAACTCCCTCCATAACCTCAAACGTTCCCCGGCAGGCCGGCACTGCACGCTGACACGCTCTCCTTTCTCCTCCTCATGGCAGCATCCACGGCTTCTCGCCCCTTCACGCCCTTCCTGCACGGCCACCAAGCGCGCAGTCGGCGCCGCGCGAGGGTCGCCGTCGTCGCGGCGAGCGCACCGGACGCCGAACCGACCCCGGAGGCGGCGACGGCGGCGGGGCAGGGGAGGAAGAAAACGGTGGACACGAGGATACACTGGTCTGACCCGGACGAAGGGTGGATAGGAGGGAAGGCCAAGAAGAAGGAAGGCGGCGGCGGCGGCAGGAACGAGCCGTTGGGTGGGAGGTTCGCCGACCTCATCAACAACCCGTCCGAGTCGCACTACCAGTTGAGTTTAATTGCCAATGCATGACTGCATTTTCCTTCCATCCTAACTGAAAATTTTTAGACATGTGTCTGTCTGCTTTACCGCCTCAAGCAGGTAGAAGTTAGAACAGAATGCGAATGGAAACAAAATTCACTATACTTTTGCTTATGCATCTCTCTGAATCATAGTTGAGATTCAATAGTTGCTGTCCTCCTGTTGGATTTTATTAATCGAAATGAAGTCAGCTCAATATATATGTTCTTATTGGGCACTGGCCACTAAACTGCAAAATTAGCAGCTAAGCATAGAACACGACATACCCTACCTTCTTGTACGCCAGGTTCTTGGGAGTAGCACCTGATGCGGACATCGAGGAGATCAAGGCGGCGTACCGGCGGCTGTCCAAGGAGTACCACCCGGACACGACGACGCTGCCGCTCAAGTTGGCGTCGGAGAAGTTCATCCGGCTGCGGGAGGTGTACAACGTGCTGAGCAAGGAGGAGAGCCGGCGGTTCTACGACTGGACGCTGGCGCAGGAGGCCGAGAGCCGCCGGCTGCAGCAGCTCAGGTCCCAGCTCGACGACCCCTACGAGCTCGACATCCAGAACTACCAGTCCGTGCCGGACATGGTCGACCGCCTCGGCGGCAAGAACATGGCGCTCAGCGACCAGGCCATGACCGCCCTCACCATCGACATCGGCATCATCATCTTCTGCGTCTTCTGCCTCATCTACGTCGTCGTCTTCAAGGAGCAGTACTGACGGCAATAGCATGTGAAGAGCAAGCACGCACGACAGCACGTGTACCATATACAGACAGAATGGTGCAGTATAGGTAAGGTAATAACTGATAACTGATGATAAGATGCCTTTTCAGATGTTATTTATACAGTGTACCATGTAATGCGAAATACAGGCTTGGAATCCCTGATAGGTATTGTCTCAACAATCCTATACTTTTGTCCACAAAGCTTGATTGTTGCGTGCAGTGTCTATGAGCAGTTCTTCAATTTATTAGAACAGCAAGTGTGAATCTAAAAAGGGCGAAGTTTCAAACAGGCTAACCGGTCATGCTGTACCCTCTAGTTATCTCTCTCGTTAAAAGTGAAAGAAAAATAAAACGAGGAAGTAATCCCATGGGTATACTAGAAACTGTTGCGTGCGATGTGGGGTGTCTCATCTTTAAGAATCCTCACACTCGATGATCTTGACAACAGAAGAATCACCAATCTTTTCGAAAATTATCACCCTATCGAAAGGCCTCACTATGCCGACCGACCGACCATAGTTCAGAGCAAGTTTTATCCCGTACTCTTCCTTGGTGAGCCCACCAGTTTCGGCCTGTGGTTCAAAGATATTAAGAGTCAGCTTGGATTTTAAAAAAATTCCATACAGTAATAAGAGGGTTCAACAAAGCTATCATTAAGTCATTCTGTACAACTTCAAACAAAATTTGCATCCTGAGCCACTGTAAGTTTAACATTGCAAAAAAAAATTATCAAGGCGCCTCTGATATTGGCAAGTAAGAACTGGAGACACCTCAGTACTCCCCATCAAAGGGTAGACACCTCTTACAGCAAAACATTGCCTCGCCTGAAAGTAATTCAGCAGTTGTCAAAAATAAGTTTACAGATCCTGCTTCACGGTGAACAAAAGAATAAAAATCATGAAACTCAAATGGATCTGACAGATATGGATGTTACTTACCTGCGTTGTGCCATAAGAACGCCACTTTGATGGATCAGAGCCATCACGTGGGAACACAACTGCTAAAACTGGCATTGGGGGCCTGTACTTAGCAATTAACCTGCAGACAGAGGATGCATAATGTGAATTAATAGCATTTGCATGATGGGAACTTGTCTAGTGAAGTGCTGATCTTGCGGTAGTATAGATCACCTAGCAGCATTCCCCGAGAAAGTGAACACGACAATTGCAGCAGCTTTTACTTTCATTGCAGAACGAACCTACATGTAATTATGTAAACAATGGTTGGTCAATAATATTCTAGTTTCTAGACAAGAATAATTGTATATGTTCATAATGATTTAACAGTATTTACCGCTGATGATGCCACAGATTCTTCATGGGGCATTGGTTCACCTACATGCCTCACTATTTTCTTGAAGTGAAGTGACTGGTTATGCACGATCTCAGCCTAGAAGAATGATTTATCATTGATTGGCCAAGCAAATCAGATAGCACTATTACAATTTATTCTTAAAACAGGTAGAAACATACTTCTGCACATATTCTGCCCACAGTACTCACTGCGTCCACAGGATACAGCCCTCGAAGTGTCTCCGCACCAAGCAAAATACCATCAGTTCCTGCAATTTGAGCAACATAGGAAATAAGTAACAAATTAATCAAGTGGTTGGAATACAGCACAGGTTTACAGACCATCTAGGACAGCATTTGCAACATCAGTTGCCTCTGCACGTGTAGGACGTAGATTGTCAATCATGCTGTCCACAACTCTAGTGATGATCACAGGTTTGCCAGCCAGGTTGCATTTCTGAATAGATGTTTTTTGGGACATGAACACCTGAAGAGTCGAAAGAGACAGGTTATGGCATGAAGAAAGAAAGACATGCAGTCATGACATTTGTGCACTGATATTTTCAGAAGTATCTGCAGCCTAGCAAAGCTAAAAGGGTCACTTTTAACTGCAAATTGATAAGCATATAACTGGTGCTTTCATAAGTATCTGCAGCCTATCAGGGCTAAATGAATCACTTTTAACTGTAAACTGATAAGCATATAAATGGCAAACATTTGCACCGTAACAACGAAGATATTCTTGTCACCATGTTGCTGTATTTATTAACTATTATCATGTCCAGGCGAAAAGGCACCATGAATAGAAATGAATATACATATATCTGATAGCATACTAGGGGTAACGGTGTGAAACTGTGGATTCTGGAAAAGATTAAAATTTACCCTTTCTGGTGGGAGATCAATTCCCAGGTCTCCTCGGGAGATAATGATACCATCCGCCTCTTGGAGAATTTCATCAAAATGTTCCAAACCCTAGAAATAAATGCACAATGCAATTAATCATAATATATCAGTGAAACAAACAGGCAACAATATATTCATAAAAGCATGATAATTACCTCGGTATTTTCAACCTTGGCGTATATCTGTGTGTCTTGAAGGTCATGAGACTGTAAAAAGGCTCTAAGCTGCACACCACAAATATATAAGGATCAGCAGTGTCCCCACAACTATCATTAACTACTTAAAGTCCTCAGCTGCTACAGATCAAGAGTGCAAACAGCATATCAACGTACATAGAATATGTGGCCTCAAATAACAGGAGAAACAGTGACACTATGTCGATGAAATAACATGCAAAGATGCCACAATGAAACAGATCAATAACCACATATTCTTTATGTACAATTATGCTTGTTCATCAGCTTGTATCATTCGTATAACCACTATCGTTTGGCAAAATATGCCCCTTATAATTAACTGAGATATTGGTCCGTGCCATGGATTATCTTTCAAACTTCAAACTGTAGGTACATAGTATACAGATGCTCTGTCACGGGCATGGGCCCAAGGGGGGCTACGGTCATGCATGCAAGGTGGCTGTTATGGGAAGAAATTACTGTTTATGTTAAGAATAGTTAGATGTATATCTTCGTATTAGCAATGATTTGATCATATCTTCATATTTAGGCCCGAGTGGATTAGATTAGATTAGTTGTTTCCTTTATATTAGGAATAGTTATATACATATCTTCATATTAGCAATGATTAGATCATATCTTCATATTTAGAAAGTATAGATATTAGTTAATTGGATATATACCCCAGTCCATGGTACCTCCTTTCTCCTAAGAGCCCTTCTTCTTCAGCTGAGCCATGTCGGCCCTTCACTGTACGGTATTTACTCCGATGAACTAAGGTTCATGATATTTGGTATCAGAGCCAACACTACGACTTCTACTGCTGAGGATTTTATGGCAATGAGGGTCACTTTACGGCAATCTTGCCACATTGTTAGGGGATGATGAACCTTTGACAGACTAGATTAATTCTTCTTGCTTGCTTATGAATAGTGCGGCTCCTCTCCTTATATAGATGAGGTTAGACCATGACAATATAAAAACTATCATATCTAATGCTGGTAATCAACTAGGATAAAATAACATCTATACTTTCTAAATATAAAGATATGCATCTAATCATTCATAATATGAAGATACGCGTCTAACTATTCCTAATATAAAGGAAACAACTAATCTAATCTAATCCGTCCGGACACTGTTCACACACATGAACAGTATGTACATACAGTAATTTCTTCCTATGACAACCATAGAAAAAATTCCCGACCGGTAACCGGCGGTTACCGGCTACCGACCGGGGTCCGGGATCCAAAATCCTAGCCGGTTTTCTCGGGTTTTGCAAGTTCAAATTTTGAATTTTGAATTTTGGTTGGTTTTTAAGCAAATTCAAACGAAATTCAACTAGATTTTTCCCGGGAAAACTGGTAACCGGCCGGTTACCGTTCCCGCCCCCCTACCAGGATTCGGTCCAGTGCCCGTTATTTGATCCCGGATGACAACCTCCTTGCATGGCCATAGCTCCCCATGGGCCCATACCCATGACACTTCATCCCTCTCGAACAAGCAACTCGTCCTCGAGCTGCAGGCCGGCGGCCAAGGTTGCAACCCGAGGTGCCCCCATGTCGACAAGAGATCGTAGCGCCAGCGGAACATCGCATGAAAGATTGTCTGCGACGCTCCAATAGACAACAACAACAACTGCGGTCCCTTGCCGTGTCTTGACGTTGCAGGAGATCGGCGGCATGAGCAAGCTGTGTGGGGCAGCATCGGCGGCAAGGTGGAAAAAAAACGTGCCGCCATTGTGGTCTTGACATCCACCACGCCCTGCACTTATGAAGGCACGGCGTCGGCCGGGCGAGTGAAGACAGTCGTTGGGCAGCAACCTTCTTCCTCGGCGAGGGCACCGTTTGTGCAACCACGGGCAGCAAAGTTGATGATGGGTAAGTCGTCGGCAAAATATGAGACACCTCCAGCGGTGTAGTACGCACAACAATAGCTGCCCGTGCGTTCTTCTTTCTCCTTTTCCATTAGCTTGGTTACCATAGTCGTGATATCCACCAATGTGGCCTTTATGTCGGCAAGATTGGCGTTCATCTTGTTGAAGGTGGCCCTCGTTGCCTTGAAATCCTCGGCAACAAAAGCCATGGTGTTGGTTCTAATACCAAATGTCATGAACCTTAGTTCATCGAGGCAAATACCATACAGAGGAGCATGGTTATTTAGGTGGTAAAGCGAGGCAAGGCGACCCACCCCCCTCACACCTTTTAAGCGCTAAGGCGCGAGGCGAGGCGACGCCTTATAAATCCTAAGACGACAGCGCAGAGCGGCCGCAGAAGATCATGGCAAGAAGCAATCTCCGCCGAAGAAGATTGCTACCGCCGCCTCCTCTATACCCCGCTGGCCGAGCTGCGCGCCTCCTCAATCCGTCCTCCCCAGCGCCCCTTTGCCCGCGCCACCTCCTCCTCTGTCCTCCCTCAGCGCTCCTTCACCCGCGTCGCCTCCTCAGCGCTGGGTCGCGTTGCCTCCTCCGTCCTCCCTCGACACTCCTTCGCCTGCTGTCGCCTCCTCGCGTCGAAGTCGCGCTGCCTCCTCCGGTCCTCAGCCAGTGATGAGCGGCGGCTGTGTCGCGCGCCCCTCTCCCCGCTCTCTCGGCTCTCCTCTCCTCCGTGCCTCTTCGCCGTCGCCTCCTCCCCTCTGTGCCGCCTCCTCCTCGGCCACGGGAGGAGGTGTTGAGGAGCTACGCGACGGCGACAGCGACGGCGGCAAGCCGGCAAGGTGCCGGGAGGAGGATCCACGCGACGAGGAGCCGCGGGGAGGAGGCGGCAAGGCGGGGCGACTCCTTACGACATCGGCAGCGCCTTACCGCCTTAGGCGACGCCTTAATAAGCATGCAGAAGAGGAGGGCCAGCACGGCTCGGCTGAAGGAGAAGGGGTCTTAGGAGAAAGGAGGGACCATGGACTTGGATGATGAACCTTGGGAGAGACTAGATTATTTCTTCTTGCTTGCTTATGAATGGCACGGCTCCTCTCTTTATATAGATGAGGTTAGCCCCTAACAATATGAAAACTATCATATCTAATGCAACCAATTAATTAAGGATAAGATAATATATATACTTTCTAAATATGAAGATATGTATCTAATCATTCCTAATATGAAGATATGCATCTAACTATTCCTAATATGAAGATATGCATCTAACTATTCCTAATATAAAGGAAACAACTAATCTCATCTCATCTGTTCGGGCACTGTTTAAGTGTGTAAACAGTACATGTGAACAGTAATTTATGGTCCTTCATTCTGATTCAAACAATTTGCCTCCTTGCATGGCACAAAAAGCCTCCTAAATAAAGTTAAAAGGAACCATAAAAGGTAATCAAGAAGCAGGTGGGTGGCTCATGCCCATGACATGGTCCTTCATTAAACCCAACTGATTCAATTGGCTGACAATTTGCATCCAAATGCTTCTTGCAATTTGATTTTTGAGAGTGGAAACAACAGCACAAAAAAGCCTCCTAAATAAAGTGCTAAAAGGAACCATAAAAGGTAATCAAGAAGCAGGTGGGTGATCAACTAAATGTTTAATTCAGGTGCAAGAGTTGCACAGTCAGAAAAGAAAACTCACCTCCCTGACATCCTCAGCAGAGCGGGTATGGGAAAGTGATATAATGTCAACACTGTTATGCAATCCCCAAGTTGAAATAACCTATTGCAAGGAAACTGTACTTAGGACAAATTTGGAAAGATGTGAATTAATATAATAGCATCATATGAAATTATGCATCAAGTATGTATATTCACATGCAACTTGGGAAAAAGGGCACAATAATCTTGACCCTTGTTTGACCTGTTTTGGACTTGGACATGGTCTCCAATACACACCTTTGACTCTTGTTCTAATTATATGTTAGCCAAAATTATTAAAAATATAATGACATGAAGTACTTTTGATGACAAATCTACTAATATCATTTCCATATGACAAATCCAAATATTTTTGTGTACGTTAGTGGTCAAAGTTTTAAAAGATTGACTGCACGCATTCTAGGAAGACAAGTAAAAGAGAATGGAGATAGCAAGTTTAACTTTTGAAGAAAGTGATTCAACAAACCTCATGTAAAGATTTTAACAATAGAGTGAACATAAAAAAAAGGGATATCATGTTCACATGTGGCATGTCAGTTGTATTTGCATGCAACATGACAGTAGTACAAATTCTTTTATACTGTATTTTAACTTGTAATAGCCAATAAGCAAATGGGTTCTCTTTCACTTAACAAATCATATAGCTTTCTCTGGTTGAATGTTGGCAAGCTAAAAACTTCAAAAGAAAATTTTAAGGAAAAAATGCATAACTCGAGACCTGAAACAGAACTGCCCTTGCCATTTTACAAAAGTTGCTAGCCAAAATCTTTTGTACAGGCAAAAGCAAAACGTAAGGTAACAAGTTATTGACAATATATAACTGAGGGTAGTGAAAGAAACTTACACGTAATCCACATTACCTGTTTATCATATTCACTCAAAGTGGGCAAACTGATATGGACTTGTGAAACATGTAGAGTAAAAATGGGGCCTGCAAGCGTAGCTGTGTTCTTCACAAAACAATTCACATTTTTACCAGAAGTCTCCAGAACCTGCAGATTACAGCATATAGCAAAATGTAAATATTGCAAAATGGCATGTATTTGGGGAGAATTTACAAATTCGCACACCTCAAGCCACAAAGACGTTGTTTCACTTCCTGTGAAGAGATATTGACCAATGAAAAGAGTATCACCCTTCTTCACAACCTAAAATCACCAAAAGGGTAATACAGTCAAATATGCAATATTTTGGAATTCGATTTTCAGAAGTAGCCAAAAAATTCATACCAAGTATTTTCACTGGCACAACAGAAAAGTCAAATGGTCTTTATTTAGTGCACAAATATCCATGAGGCATGAATTTTACTTTAATGCCAGCATGTTAGATGCAGTTGCACAAAAGCAAAAGAAACTCATATACAGAAATGCATAGAGATAAATATATTGCAATATTTCAAGTATAAATAATACATTAATACTTCATATCTTAAATTTTCCATAATATCGACTTACATTTGCAAGATCACCAAATTTAATTGGTAGGATCACAGCTGAGGGAGGTTTAGAAAGATCTGGTGTTATCATGACATGATTTCCAGCTTTTAACTCAATTGGTCCACCAGTTGAATTGTGAACCTGAATTTCTGGACCCAGTGTATCAAGCATTACCTATACATAATAAGATCAAGATAGTTATTAATAGGATATGCCTCTTAGCATCAATCTCAAAAGTATAAAACAAAAGCATCACATACTAGTACAACTGCATTAGATAAATGCACAAAAGCCAACCAAAATAAGATAATGAAGAGGCATCAACATTTAAAAATATTAATTTGTAAATTTGTAACTATTCCAAAATTAGTGCATGATGGCAATATTAGAGCAGACAGTCACTGCCTCAAATCACCAGGCATTAAAGAATTTTTTAGCATATAAACTTCAGTACTTAGTACACTAACTCAAGGAATACTTCTTAAAAATCCAACAAGGAAAGTAGCATGAACATAGGCAAAGTAAATCTAAACAGGCATATGCAAATACAGTATATATCTCAGATGGACAAAGTTAGCTAGATTTAGCATTTCACTAGCAAAACATTTTTCAGAAATTCAAGGCATTCATATGGCAAGGCATATGCACATGGAACTAAAAAATGGAAACTTGGATAGGGGCAGATTTTAAAGGAATAAAGTTCACATGTGAGGAAGAGGTTAGCAAAATATTCGTACGCAAGAGCGTAAAGTTAACTAAGTATGACAAAAAATATAGTAAATAAGAATAGGAGGGAAACACTTACCAAAGAAAGCAAATAATACTGTACACATGTAGTCATAGAAAATGTGATGTGTATGTATCTAAGCATTTACATATGCCCATTAGAAGACAAAATGAGTTCAGAGATACCACTACAAAAAAATATTCCAGATGTTCAATGCTTACTGCTGAAACTGAATTTCAACAATTAAAAACATCTCACTTTGAAAGTGATTCTGAACAAGTAAACCATAACAGATCCCACCGAATCAATGGAAGTGGAAAAAACATGACTCATAAAGTAACATGAAGGATCACACAGGTACATTTTCTTTCTTTCTTTGTTATGAAGCTATTAACTAAAGTAGTGTAGGGACATTTTTTATATCCTAGTATTCGATCTCCCAAGCATAGCTATGTTTGAACATCAAAAGATACATTGTCAACATTTCTAGAGAAGCTATTAATTAAGTTGTCAACTTACAGGGCACAACTTCTTGAGATTCTGTGCTGCTTTCCTCAGATTGTCAAGGGTCTCCTGGTGATACGTAGCATCCATCCATGAGAAATCAAACCGTGCGACTGCAAAAAAAAGGAAACATGCACAGATCATCGTCATCATCATTATCATAACACAAGCAACGGAATTGTGACTAGACACGCTGTGCTAAATCGAGTTACTAAAAAGGAAGTTGTCGTCAAACCTGACATCCCAGCAGTAAGGCATTCTTCAATAACCTCAACCGAGTGCGAGTTGGGCCCAAGCGTCCCAACAATCTTGGTGAGGGATGGGAATACTTTCTGCACAAGAGCACACGTAGGGGGTAAGGATCGCAATCCAGCGTCCCCAAAACCAAAACAAAAACAAGGTTCCATTTCAGTGATCATCCTACGCGCCCAAATCCTCCCAATTGCAAAATAAAACGATTTGTTTCGCACATAAAAAACCCACACGATTTTCACACAAATTCGTGCCATCACAGGTCGCCGCACGCAACACTGGACCCCAAATCCCCAACCCCGCGCGGCCTCTCTCGTCCGCGACGCAAATCACTCGCATTCGGACGAAATGGATCACCCGCATCTCGTCGACCCCCACCCGCCCCCGCCACTCCGCACACCAAATCGGATCGAACGAACCAACCCAAAACAAACACACGAATAACCACACCTACATGCACAGGTCCGAATCCGCCACACGCACCAGCACAGATACGGGCACACAGAGTTCGAGATCGACCGAGAGGGAAATGGAGAGGAGGTGCTTACGGGCCTGGCGGGGGCGAGGACGGAGGCGAGGCGGACGGGCTCCTCGAGGAGCATGTGGTTTCCGCCCTGCATCCCCTCCTACTCCGGAAGCTTCTGGAAAGTTCGGGAGGGATCTCTCTGCCTCCTAGTCCTAGGGTTTTGCCTCTCTCCGATGCGATGCGATCCCCTCGACCCAAGCGGCCGAAACGAAAGGAAGACGAGGAGCGAGCCAGGCGTGAGGAGAAAGAAAGAAAAGAAACGAGCACGCGTGGCGTCTCGTTCCGTTTGTTTAGAACTTCTCGCGTGACGGTTTGAACTTTGAAGCGACAAAGCGTAGGGTCTCTGACGCGTGGGCCCCGTGCGGTGGGTCAAGCGCGCGCTCTCGCCGTCACTGTGTGCGCCGTCACACTGACTACTGGAGCCTGGAAACAACTGGCCCACCGCGTAGCATTAGCCAGATGTGATTAGAATTTTCTGCGTACAAAATGTTTATGCTCGGGCCATTTCGGAAGAGAACAAGTGGGACCGTTGATTGATCGGACAGTGACGAATCGTTCCGGGGCGTGGAAAGGCGTGCGGTGGCAGCGCGGATCACCGTTGGTGTTGGTCGGGGTCTACAGTGTAGAGAATAGGCAATCCAAGTGGGCCCCACCCCGTCTGGGAAAAAAATTGCACGGGACCTTGTCCTTTTCTTAACGACTAAGCTTTTAGGTTTACCCTGCCCCAGTGTGATTCTGTGCTCGCCTTGTTCCCCTCGCATAAGCCTCCGCCACCTCCTCCCCCCGCCACCCCCACTCCAACCAGGTAACCACCTTCATCCACTCTTCTCCCTCCATTCCCCCAAATCCCAGCGGGACGAACGTCACCTCTCCACATGACCCACTCTCCACGAAGACCACTTCGCCCACCACTCCACACGGGCAGCGCCACTAGAGCCACCTGTTGTGGGTGTGCATCGCCTCCCGCGCTGACGGCCGTGCCGCCTCACGCAGGAATGCGAAACGGTGGAATGCTAGTGCTCTAGAAAGAATTCTGATCGCCTAATTCCTCCCCACTACGCATTGAATTGTGTGGCTCTCGCTTGGAACAGCACACAGGGGCAGTTGCAGCTATTGCATGCGCTCGTGCAAGAGGCGGTGAGCACTGCTCTTCCCTCTCTTCTACTGCTCTGCTCTCCCCAACCTTGGAATCTTCTGCGGAGCATCCACCGGATCTCTAGGGGATTCGTCAACGGCGTGGTTCTTGATTTGTTGCTTCCTGCGCTGGATTTGATCTCTTTCTTAGTCTATTTCTTGTTGTGGCTTCTTGATTTCTTGGGGTGGTTTTGTTTGGAGTTCCATTGTCCTGTTAGTGACTGGGATCTTTGATTGAGGATGGCAGCATTGATTAATTTGTTTCTCGATTGTCCTCGGGTTTTTGTGATGAATTGGGCACATGGTAGCTTGTCATTTTGCTCCAGTTCACTCCACTGGGACGGCTTAGATAGTGTAAATGCAATCGCAATGTTTTAATTTCTAGCCATTGTTCCCAACACACCATCCTCTTTCTCCTCCCTCTCTTACTTCCTAGTCGATTCCCTATTCTTGGGTTGTCGGCACCGCAAGCCGACCACGACCACGCTCCTTCGCCTCGGCCCATCCTCCTGCCGGCTGCGGCACCCACGTGGCTGTGGCCCTTCTCCCGTCGCCCGGCTTCGGGACACGCTGCGCCTCTCGGCTCGGGACACGCCCGCTCTCCGCCCTCTGCGCGTGCCCTGCGACGCCCCTGAGCACTACCACACCCGCCCCTTCGCGCGCCACCCCAACGCCCTGCGCATGCGCCGCCCCGACGCCTTGCACACGCGCTCTTGGGATGCCCTCCGCACGCCACTCGTGTCGGCGTGTTGCCCCAGACTGTGTCTGCATGGCGCCCCCGACTGTCTCTGGATCGAGCCCTAGACCGCGTCTTTCTTATGAACACACACTAGCATTTCAACCTGGAACACAACAAATTCTAGAGGAGGCATTAACGGATATCGATCACCAACAAAACACATACTAATTAATTAAGCATGCATTGCATTGTCATGCTAGTACATATGCATACATATATTTATGTACATTGCCAATATATGGAGTTTTTGGGCGTATTGGTCCGAAAGCGCCGTGTATTTGCAAGAATGGTCGTCGTCGTTCGGTATTTGCAAAAATGTCACACCACCGCACGGCCACCATGGGACATGCTTTCTGGAGCTGACACGTGGCCACCTCCCGCACAGTGGCCGTGTGGGTGCCGTGCGGGAGGTGGCCTTTCTCTCTCATTGCATGCAATTCATTAATTATTTGTATTTAATTACATATTTGTAATCGATCACTTGCATGCAAGTTATCGTCATTGTTTGTTACATCGCTTACTGTGGATTGGTTATTGTGGTTTTAGGTAATTTTGAATATGCAAGATTTGGTAGTGTTTTATGGCGATGGTCTCGTACGGGCCGGACTCGATGGGTTGGGCCTTTTGAGATGCTAGGACAAGGTGATCCGGGGGGGGGGTGCTCGATGCAATGAATATTCACAAGCTTCGAAGCTGTATCCGGAGGGAGTTTTTCATGGAGGCAATGACGAAGAAATTTATGATCGAGGGGATCAACTACACGAATGCCGTGTGGGAGCTCGTCAAGGTGACTAAAAGCATAGCATGGAGTCAGTACATGCAGATTGCCTCCCAGCGCAAGGCGGCCATTTACGGGAGGCCGATGGTGTACGTGAATTTTGTACAAGGGTCGCCGGAAAATCTTGATGATGTCGGGGCCTCTACAAGCGGGCAAGCGTAACCCAAGCCTAAAGACGATAGCACAAAATGTGTTAAAGTCAAGAGCTTGAAATAAAGGATGCATCATGTGTTGATGCGTATCAAGATCTCTAAGAAAATGAAATCATCATGTGTTGATGATGTTCAAGAAGAGGAGATGATCATGAGTTCATCATCAAGTCAAGAGAAGACCCATCATGTGTTGATGGAGGTCAAGTGAAAGAATGCATCATGTGTTGATGCATATTCAAGTCAATAACTTGAAGTAAAGGAGTTCATCATGTGTTGATGATTATCAAAGTCAAGAACCTAGACTTGAAGTAAAGATGTGCATCATCAAGCTTCAAGAAGATGCTTAAGGCAAATGTATGACTAGTTAGGGCTAAGGATTTGTTCCGAGTCTTTTACCGGTCTTGGTGTTTGGTTGAAAGGCCGGATTGCTAGTATAGGTTTGCCGTACTATTAAGAGGGGTCTTATCTAGTAGCTTAAGTTAGTCATGTGTTGATAGCTCGTTGTGCTTGCTCTAGCTCTCCATGGTATGATGCTATTGTTTGCGAATGTGTTTTGCAAATAGTTGAAGCTCATGCATTAACTCTTTGTAGCATGAGACTATAATTTGTAAATGAGATTTACAAATGGTTGAAGTCCATGCAACTTCTCCTTGTGGCATGATGCTATTGTTTGTGAATGTATTTTGTAAATAGTTGAGGTACATGCAAAATTCTTATAGCATTTGACTTTAGTTTGCGAATGTATTTTGCAAATGGTTTAAGTCCATACACCTTATTCCTTGTGGTGTGATTCTAAAAGTTGACAAATATGTTTTACAACTTGTTGAGAATATCGCTTATAACCCTTGTTTGTATCGCACATCAATTGACAAATGTGTTTTACAAACTAAGTTGAAGCGAAGTACAAAATCTCTCTCTGAGCTCTAGCGATCTGACCACAGGCTATTGGGCGGTCTGACCAGATCGTTAGGACTAGGTGATGGTCTTTGTGAACTGGCGGTCTGACCACCAGTAGCTACCGGTCTGACCTGTGGGGAGTCCGGTTTGACCGCCATGTGTTGTCCGGTCTGACCAACCCCTGGTCAGTGGTATGACCACATTTTCTCAGCGGTACTACCGAAGTGCTGTAGTACCGATCTCTTTTTGGCGGTATGTTTATTCCAGAGAGGTATTTTTCTGGAATGCCTCTTGGTTTCCTTTTAGCGGTCTGACCGCACCCTTGGCGGTCTGACTGGGTTGGAGCGGTCTGACTGGCCATTGGTTGGCGGTCAGACTGGCAGTGAGTCCAACGATTAGTTTTATAGTCGTTGGAGCTTGGGCGGTCTGACTGGCCATTAGTTGGCGGTCTGACCGGTGTATCCCTGTTTTACTAGAATCTTTCCTCCAACGGCTAGTTTTTCTTGTGTGGGTATATATACCCCTTATGGCCAGTTATGGGAAGGTAGTTGGTGTCATATTCATTCATTTGAGTAAAGAGCAAGCCCTCTCCTCTCTTATGTGCATGTGTTGCACCTAGTGAGCTTAGAGAGTAGGCCCTAAGTGCATGTGTTGCCATAGGTAGTGGATTGTGTATCCACTTGAGCTTAGACACTTGTGTTTGTTCAAGTGAGCGTCCTCGATTTGTTACTCTTGGTCTTTGCCGACACCTAGATGATTTGGAGGAGTTGCGTTGGTGATTTTATCAAAGAAGGTTGTGAGAAGGTCCGAGTGGTTGTGAGTGGTTTGGTGCTTGTCATCTCCGGAGTGGAGGAAGAACAACCCTGAGTGGATCAAGGTGTTGGTTCGTGTTGGAGCCGGTCGAAGTGATTGGACTTACCTCGGAGGTTTTGTCTTAATTTGTGGAGCCGGTCCAATCAGTTTGGGCTTACCTCAACGTAGATTAGGGGAGACCGGCAAGTCTCCGAACACTACGGTAAAGCATCATCGTGTCATCGTGGTTTGTTGAAGAGGACATCCCTTCCACTAATACAACCATCCATATTGCTTCTGATGTGCAATGACCAATTACTAGAGCACGTGCTCACCAACTAAATTATCAGGTTCATTTCTTGGAATGCATCCATATTCTATGAACTCTATAATGCTGCATAAAGCACATGATATTATTTTACTTAGGAATCAAGGATCAGGAGGTAGGCTAAATAGAGATGATGACAAACCAAGCATGTAGATGATCATACGAGGAATGTATATTTATATACTGAGGCTTAGCCGAATCTAGCATGAAGACTATATATCAAGTTGTTTAGGTCAACACTTAGCAATATTTGAGTAAAAGAACTTGGTGCTGCGCCACCTATGCTAATGGGCCATGGACCTTGTAATTCGGGCTGGACACATAGGGTTTGACACTGTTCACACGTGAACAATACTCGCGGCCGCCGCCCCTCTCTTCCTCCTTTACATAGTGGCCGCCACCCTTAGGGTTTGACGGGTTTTGTTGATTGAAGTTTAGATTTGCTACTTTATACTTTGTTCTCTTGTTCGGTGAGAACAACAGCGTCATCATTTTCAAAACCCCACTTATCAATACCAATTTTATTTATATTTGCAATACATCAGATTGTGTTTTTACCTTACTCTTGCGTGCTTCTTCGGTGTATGCAGAAGTTGATCTTCGTGATCAGGTCATCCGGGTATTCGTGCACGGTTGATAACGACTTGTCGAGCAGTTCAGCCATTGCATGGTTTCGAGCCTTGCGAGTTCGTAGCCAGGATCGTGAGAGTTGAGCGACTTCTACCGAATTTATCTTCTCATCGAAAGATCGGGCCAAATTAGGACCTCCGTGGTTCATCATTTGCCTTCTTGTGCTTTACTATTTTGCAATTTACATTCCTTGTATCAAATTGCTTATATGCACATGTATGGTTGCTATCATTATAAATAGTCTTATGATTTACATTTCCGCATAAAACTCGATTTTGGCCAAAAGAATTTTTAAAGACCGCCTATTCACCCCTCTCTAGTCGGCCTCCTCCATCGTACAACCACCCCGGGCTACTCCGAGTAATAGAAGATAGGAATCCTCACCTTTGGTCCATGCATCAATGCATTCCGGCATTATCGTCCAATCCTGTGTATAGATAACACATTCCTGTCTGGAAAGTACAAGAGCCAGATACTGACTGCAATAGCGACGGACAGAAACAATCAAGTTCATCGGCAAGATGCTTGCGGCGTTAACGCGACACATTGATGAAATGAATATAAATCTGGATACATTGCAACTCCATTGGAAACCCTAATTCTGTTAGGAGTACTTTGTATAGGAATTCATGAAACCCTAATTTTCGAAATCTAAAACCATAATTTTCTAGACTTAAACCCTTAATTTTTTAGATAATTTCAGAATACATATAAAATTATAGAAATATTACAGAATCAAGTCCGATGTACAAGGAGCATTCAAAACAAAATTCATAATTTTTTGAGCTCATTTTTTATATTTAGAAATTCCTAGCGATAGTATATTTATATGAAATTGTGAAAAAAATTCAGAATGAATAAAATTATATAAAATTTACACAAACAAGTACATTGTGTCGGGAGGCTCCACAAAAAATTTCATAAATTGTTGAGCTTATTTCCTATATTTAAAAATTCATACCAACATAACCGGACTAGAGGAGAGAAAAAGACCACCTCTCGCATGGCCACTGTACAGGAGGTGGCCTTCCACATGGCCACCGTGCGGGGGGTGGTCGCTCCAGAAAGCCTGCTGCACAGTGGCCGCGGGGTGGGGTGACATTTGCAAAAACCGAATGACAACGGCCATTCTTGCAAATACACGACACTTTTGCGCCAATACGATCAAAAACTCCAATATATGTCATGCACGTACACTTACATGCATACATGGTGCGCCTACACGTGCAGGTACATGTCGATCTGGAGCACGACATTGTTTGTGCTGGCGTTGTGGGATTATGTCATGAGCACGACTTGCAGCTCCCTGACGGTGTTGAGGATGGCGTCCCTGGCGAGCACGGTGACGGCGCTGCTGTTGTGCCTCCCCGCTATGAACAGCATGGTGGCGCTGAATAAAATGACTCAGGATTACAAGGCTGTAAGTAGTTACTGTATTCGTGACAACCCCATCGAACCTCGATCTCGATCGCGTGAACCAGTTCGAGGTTCGAAGATCTTATTCGCGATCTTATTCACTGTAGGATGGCAAATCCAAAACAGGAAGGCAGCATGTGGATGGATTCCGCGGATGCTAACCAGAAGGTGCGCGGGTTTCATGGCAAGATCTTGCAGCAGCAAGCCCTATGAGATCTAACGGCGGCGGGGTCGAGGTCACTGCCAGCCCGCACCACCTCGTCGTCCCCCGCAGGATAGAGTGCATCGTCACCTCGTGTACTCGCCAACAGCTAGGAATAGGTTCTAGATATCTTTAGGGAGGTGTGTTCCAAATTTGGAACACACCGATGAAACAGAGCCACTCAGATTGTCGGTGGGGATAGGAGGAGGCTGCTCAGCTGAAACTGGAGTGGTAGTAGCAGGCTCTCCACCCCTCTCAGAGGTAGCTGGAGGATGGTTCGGTTCCTCATCCTCAGTCATCATCGACGAAGATGCTTCCTTGAATTCGAGGAACACTGTACACAGAGCATCGGGTCTAGTACCAGAACTAGCCTCATCAAAAGTGACTTCGCAAGTCTCAACAATTTTGTTAGTGTCAAAATTAAATACACGATAGCCACGAGAATGAGCAGGATATCCAAGAAATACACTATAAGAACATCTGGACTCAAATTTATCAAGGTTGCCATGTTTAAGAATGAAGCACTTGCAACCAAAAATCTAGAAATGAGAGACTTTGGGCTTATGATCAAATCTAAGCTCAAAAGAAGTCTTACCAATCACAGATCTCAAGAAAACCCTATTAGAGATATAACAAGCAGTAGAGATCGCCTCAGCCCAAAACCTCCTAGGTGTGGAATGTTCATCTAACATGGTCCGAGCCATCTCTACAAGGGTCATGTTCTTCCTCTCTACAACACCATTCTGCTGGGGAACTTTGGGTGATGAAAACTGGTGCTCAATTCCCATATCAGTGCAGAAAGTAGAAAAATAAAGAATTCTTGAATTCTGTCCCATTGTCACTCCTAATGGCTCTCAAGGCTCCAGGAAGATCAACAGCAAGTCTAAGGACCAATTCTCTAAAGAAGCCAAATGCCTCGTCCTTAGAAGCCAGAAAATAAACCCATGAATACCTGGAGTAATCATCCACAATTACCAGCACATACCATTTCCCACCGGCTGACTGAACTCTAGAAGGACCTACAGTGTCTAAGTGCAGAAGCTGTCCTGGTCCATCAGTCATCACTAAGGTAAGAGGTGGATGAGAAGCAGAAACCATCTTACCATGTCTATAGGGTGAGCACACAAGATCTCTAACAGCCTTTAGTCTAGGCAAACCTCTAATCAAGTCCTTGCAACTGACTCTAGTCAAGTGGTCAAAGCCGATATGCCCAAGTCTACGATGCCACAAGACAAGATCATGAAAATCAGAAGCTACAAGACATCTAGGACTAGAAGCAGAGGAGATACTGAAATTAGCACAAAAGATCTTCTCAAACCTAGAGATCTCAAAAACAAGCTCACCCGAGGAATCTAGAACTCTACACTCACCACTTTTAAATCTTACTTTTAGACCCTCATCAAGCGGCTGAGAAACAGATAGTAGATTATACCTCAGCTTACTTACCAAAGCGACGTCCTTAAGCATGAACTTGTTGTTGATGCGCACAGTGCCCTTGGCTGTCACAGTCCCGGTAGAAGCATCCCCAAAGGTAATCAATTCATTATTGGATGCACGTGTGAGGGAGGAGAACCATCTACAATCTCTAGTCATGTGTCGAGAACACCCGGAGTCAACAAGCCATATGTCCTCCTTCCTCGCACGACGAACCTAAAAAGCATAATGTGGATATCGTGAGGATATGTGCACGATCTCAGGATGATGAGTCAATTGGCAATGGCTTTGTTGGTTTGCAAAATCTCGCGTTTTCGGGGTTTGCTTCTTCTTTGTCGGACCACAAAGCGATCGGCCAGGTGGATGGGGTGGTCGGACCGCCCATGGGTCGATCGGACCGTACCGTGGTGGCCGGTCGGATCGGTCGACCTAAGTTTGGCTTTGGAGCTTAGCCAAAAATAGGTTGTGTAGGCGGTGAGGAGTCTCTGGATGTGGTCCCATCATTTTGGAGCTCCAGTCAAAGTTCTATTGAGTTGAAAATTCCGAAGGTTTGATTTTCAAGCTAGATTTTTGGCTAAGTCTTTTTGACCGTCCGACCGCCGTTGTGGGAGCGGTCCGCCGGCTCGATATCGGTCGGACCGGCCTGTGGGGGTGATCGGGCCGCAATAACTTGGAGGTAAGCCAAGTTCGCATTGATGCATGTTGATTGTGTTAAATGTTTAGTTATCAATGCTTTATTGTTGTATATTGCATTGCGGAACTAACGTGGGTCAAGTTGTGAAGAACTTGCTCCCGGAAACGGTTTGTTTGTCTATTGCTGTGCAGGTGGCTTGCAGGTCAACGACGTCAACGGTGGGTGGATCGGGACTACGCTTGGAGAGTCGAGGTCGAGCGATCATGGATCTGGGTGGTCGTGTGACTCAAGCATGGTGCGAGATGGGCAAGATGGATCGAGCGGTGGTTCGGTGCGGTTGGTTGGATCAAAGCGCGGATATCGGTGCGAGTCTCTGGGAGGTTCCGATGGGATTCGGACAAGAGAGGCTTGGCGTCGATGAGAACCGCTGATCAACCTACACGTGGTGAAGCAGGCGATTGCTTCAACATATGTTGTGTGTGGGTCCCATGTGTGAGTGGGTCCCAAAAGTGTAACCCTAGTCCTCTCCTATAAATAGAAGGGGGGAGATGTAAAACCCCCTTGAGGCATTCATTTGGTTTCCCCCTTGCCTTTTCTAGGGTTAGGGTTTGGAGAGGAAGAGAGGGAGAGATTGTATGCTCATTGGGTGAGCTCTTGTCCTCCTTGTTGGAGTGGCTTTGTAAGCATCTTGTGAGATCAATCAATCTTGTGATGCTTACTTGTGAGATCATTTGTCTCCTCTTTTGTGTTATTCTCTCATTTGAATGATTTTTATGCTTCCTTGATTCAAGTGTTTAAACTTGGTCTTTTGACCCTTTGTGTCTTGCTTTGATGTGTGGGAGTACTCCTAGGATCATCTAGACCATCAACCCCCACAAGCAAGTCTTGAATCAAAGTTTTTCATATTTTTAGGGTTTGTGCACTTCTTTGTTTAATCCTTGAGAGTTTGTTTCTGCGAAGTGGATCTGAAGGATCGTCGCTAGAAATAGGTCTCCAATATCATTAGGGAGGTGTGCTCGAAATTTGGTCAAGTTTCATTGGTTGAATCAAAAGTTGGATCAAATTTCGTTTTGGATTTGGGGTGGATTTTTCAGTACTGGACTAAACCGGTCTGACCGATCTTGTAACGGCGGTCCGACCGCCAGATATATTCAGATCATTTGATCGCTTGGTCGAACCGCTATCCACGATCAAGCCGCTTGATTAGTTCTTGGTCGGATCATTTGGTTGAACGTCGGTCAGACCGCCTTTGGTAACCGGTCCGACCGCCTGTGCCCAGATCAACCCTTTTGAGAATAAGTCTCCACTTTTGTATCGTGTGGTTGCAGGGGTTTATCAAATCCAACACAAGGCTTCCGTTGTGCGCTTACTGATCTTCTTAGCTTTCATAGCTAAAGGAGTAAAGTTCGTGTTGGTTTTTGATTTAGGCAAGAAAGTTTTGGAAAGCGCCTATTCACCCCCCCCCCCTCAGTCGCCTTTCCGTTCCTACAAGTGGTATCAGAGCCGGTTAGCTCTTCTCATAGATCTTAACCGGTCTTTGGAGCCATGGCGACTGAGCGATATTCAATCAGGCCACATGTTTTTGATGGAGTTGATTTTGCATATTGGAAGGCCCGAATGGAGGCCTACATCGAGGCTCAAGGGCACGCGATTTGGCTTAAGGTGAAAAACCCTTATGTCGTGCGGTAGATGACAATTTGATCACTCGGATGTGGAGAACAACAGCAGGGCTCGGAATTTCTCAATTCAAGGCCTTAGTCGATCGGAGTTTGAGCGTGTTGCTCACTTGCTGTCTGCTCATGAGATCTGGCGGACTCTTTGTGATTATCACGAGGGTCCACTGCGATCAAGGAAGTGAGACGAGAACCGACTTAAGAAAGCATACTCCAAGATCGAGTAAAGACACGGTGAATCTTTAGATGAGTGTGGGGAGATTTTCTAAAATTCTTCATGATCTCCGTATTTGTTGATCTTGTATTTCTTGAGTCGAAAATGCCGCCGACTTTTGGGTGCTTTGGATGTGAAGGTCAGGGGATGAAGATCACGCCATCAATGACAACATGTCATGAGTGAGCTTACCATGGATAAGCTTTACTCGAGGTTGAAGCGCATGAGATTGATTTTATCTCGCGTCTCCCCACATGCAGAGCCAATGGCTTTAGTGATCGATCAATCTAAGGGTAGATATCTTGATTCCTTTAATGTTAGCTCATCGGATTTTCTTTATGCCTTTGCATTCGTTGAGCGATGAGCAACTTGAGAGACTACCCGAGGATGACTTAGCCCTCCTATCCACAAAATTCACGAGAGCCTACAATAATGTGAGGAGTAGGAGGAGAGGTGGACCTATCACATGCTTTGAATGTGGTGGCAGAACCACATTCCTCTAGATGCCCCAAGTGAAGGGCAAGGAGGAGAAGGAGTCACAAAGGCATCCTCAAGCGAGGATGCTAAGTCCAAGAAGACAAACTATCGCAAGTTTGTCACCGAGTCCTTGAAGCTCTAGAAGATGTGAGCATGCATGATGTGGACTCGGAGGTGGAGGGCGGAGAGTGACTCCGTGGCAAGAAGAAGGCACGTGATTTCAGCGGCATGTGCTTTATGGCTAAAAACGACCACGGCAATGACTCCTCCAACGGCGAGGATCCTTTTAGTGATCCCGATGAGGTATGCCCTTCACTTCTGACATGAAAAGGGCTTTAGTGCTTCTTGAACAAAAATTGCATAAGCAAGCTAAAGTGATCAAGAAAGCAGGATACTATGATTGATAATTTGAACCTAGAAGTGGTTAGGCTCAAATCCATTAATCGATGATTTACGTGATTCATGCTCTAGCTTGCTTAATGAATTGTCAAGCTTAAATGATGCTCATTCCTCTGTTGAAAAACAATTGGAAAATGCTCTTGTCGAACTAGAAGCTCTCAAGTCTAGTTACATTTGCATGGATACCATTAAAGCTTGGTGTGTTGCTTTAGATGCTATTAGTTAACTTGCTCTAAGCGTGCTTTGCTAGAATTGAAGCTGGATAGCTCTTTAAAAGAATTGCAAAATTTGATGCTAGTCACACTTGTTCTCATTGTAAGAATAATCAATTAAAATGCAAGAGATGGTGAAATGGTTGCTTATTCTAGAATTGCCTCTTGTGAAAATTGCCCTAAGCTTACAATTGAGATTGAAGCTTTAAACAAGACTCTTGAAGAAAGCTAAAATTGAAAGATCCTTGTCTCTTCTGCTTCCAAGAAAGTCATTGATTCTTCCTCTTGTATGTTGCATCTTTGAAATTGATATTGCTATTGGTAAGATACAAGAGGCTTTTAGAGTCAAATTTAAGGAGCGATTGAATAGGATTGGAGAGTCCTATTGTGTGTCTTGTGAGGCTCTTAAAGTGGAAGTGGATCTTCTTAAGAGCAAACATGTTGAGGCAATCGATTCTAAAAAGTGCTCCAATTGTGGAGTTTTGGCAAAAGAGAACGATTACCTCAAAATGACTCTTGAGAAGTTTTCTAGTAGGGAAAAGAAGCTCAACTTGATTCTAGATCAATCCAAGGTGAGTGTGAAAAACAGTGGCTTAGGCTTTAAGTCCCTAGAGCTCTCCAAGAATGTATCACCAAAGATTGCTAGAGTTGTGAAAAGTGGTTTGGTTGAGCAAGAACCTTCTTTGACTCAAAGGTTGTTCCTAAAGTCATGAGGTTCTGTTCAATCTCTTTCTAGCAAGAAAGGTGCTTCTGTCTCACCAGTACGGACCCCTCAAAAGGTCAAGTACAATTGCACCTTCTGCAAGAAAGAGGGCCACACCGTTGAGTTTTGCTTCCGGAGGGCAAAGATTGAGAGGAAAGAGAGGATGAGCGCTTTGAGATCCATTAGAGGAGTCTCTTCTTCAGCGATAGTCACTAGAGCCGGGGAGCCTATTCAGCGTACCACATATAGGCCTAGGCGTCAGAGAGAATCTTGTTGACTCTTTTGGTGGGTCGAGCAAGCGGTGTGGTTTAGGATATCGTGAGGATAGACCACGGGTAGCACCTAGGCAGGGGAGTATCGGTCTTTTGGTAGATCGTTTTGGAGAGGTCCAGGTGGTGCTCATGGGCATTCTTATGACTTTGTGCCTAATCATTTTTCTGCTGCTTCTTTTGCTATTCCCAGGCCTCATCCATCTCAGTACTGGACTCCTAGAACTTTTATCTCAAATCCCAGTACTGAGGCTTGGATGTTTTGAGGGAATTTGCTCTTTCTGTTTCCATTGTATCATAATGCATTTTTATTTCAAATGTCGTGCATTGCATAATAAAAATTGTGGAGCTTTGAGTATTATCCTTGTATGGCTTGATTTCATACTCTATACCTTGTCATATCAAGTGATAGTCTGCTGGACCTCTTTTATGGCTCTTCGTGTTTTGGCTTAGCTCTTCCCTTGCTAGCTTTATATCTGTGAGCAAATTGAATCGAATCATGTCTTGTTGGATCTTGTGACTAGTTTTGCTCTAGTGATCCTCTTATGATTCTTGCCATGTCTTACAAGCTGAATTGAGTCTTGAACTTATTTTGAGATGAAAAATGAGCTTTTATCTTCTTAAGTCAAGCAAATGAAAAAAAGATTTTCGTGCGAAAAAGCTGATCTCACCAATCCTTTCTCATGAGACGGCTTGCCATTGCACTAGGCATGAACTCAGGGGGAGTTTTGGATGACCTAGACCACTCTTTTAAGCTTATCGCTTGAGATGGTCGCGGCAAGGCTTGAGATCTAGCACAGTAAAAAAAAGAGAGAAAGAAAAAGAAAAAAAATTGCCCAAAAAGGGCTAAGTGCTTGAGCTTTGCTTCAAAAGAATTCTCTTAATGCTCAAAATGCCTCAATTCCTGTTTTGAGTCTCTTTTTGCTTATAGACATGGCTTGACTCATTTTTGGTTGCTTTTAGTGAATCTATGACATTGAGCAACCTTTTATGGTTTTAATTCTGTTAATCTCAAATTTCTGCTATCTTGGTGTTAGCTTTGCAGTACATGTTTTGCCATGTTTGAATATAGCTTCTACTCTTTATATGGCTTAGTATATGTCTTGCACTGTCTACATAGATAATGGTCATGACTCCTTTTGCTAAATTTCAAATAAAGTCATTTCTTCATGCTCGTTCTTCTCTCATGCATCTTGATGAATTCATTGTCAAAGGGGGAGAAGGATTGAAGAAAATCTTTGCTTTGGAGCTTTTAGTTCACATAAGGTTTCATGCATAAAAGAACACACACACACACAAATATTTTGTGAACCCTTTGAAAATTTGTGATCATAGTGAGTTGAGTCTACAGGTTTTATTGCCTTTTTACGATTTGAATTGCAATTCAAGAAGACTCACAATGATCAAAGGTCAAATAGAACTTATTGTCTTTCATATGGACCTTAGTGAGATTTTTGGCCATCTTCTGAAATTGAATCTTTTGTGCGTTCAATGCCTTATCTCACTTGCCTTCACTATTCGAAGCCGGCTTGGTCGGTTTCTAAGCTTTTTCTTGCTTATGGACCAAATTGTGCCTTTATGCTAAAACGGCAATTTTACTTTTCAATTTGAAAAACCACATTTTCTTGGAAATTGCCAATGTGTTCATCAAGGGGAGATTGTGGATATCGTGAGGATATGTGCACGATCTCGGGATGATGAGTCAATTGGCAATGGCTTTGTTGGTTTGCAAAATCTCAATGACCAAGTCGACTTGTAATAGGAAGGGAAAGTTAGATAAGGCAAAGAGAGCATAAAAAACCTCAATTTTCAGAGAATAGCCAAAAATCTCACTTAAGTCCATATGAAAGAACAATTGTTCTATGTGACCTTTGATCATTGTGAGTATTCTAGATTTGCAAATAAAATCAGAAAAGGCAGTACAATCAAAAGAACCCACTCACTATGATCACTAATTTTCAGAAAATCCATTTTCCCTCTATGACTCCAAAAAGCTCTAAAACAACATTATGACTACAAAAAGCTGTAAAACATCATTTTTACCTATCTTTCTCCCCCTTTGACAATGAATTCATCAAGGTGCATGGGAGAAGATAGAGCATGAAGGAATGGCTTTGTTTTTGAACTTTAGCAAAAGGAGCCATGAATATTATCCATGAAAACAGTACAAGTATTACACCAAGCCATATTATGTGAAGAAGCTATGCTCAATCATGGCAAAACCTGTACAACCAAGCTAAGTCCAAAATAGCAATAATCTGATATTGAATGAACTAATAGCATGACAAGTTACTCAAAATCATAGTTTCACTAAAGGTATCCAGAAATGAGTCAAGTCATGTCTATAAGTTATACTGAGTCAATGTAGAGCATTATGATTTCAATTAAGAAGCAAAACGTTCAAGCATTTAGCACTTTGAGCATTTTGAAGAAAAAAGATTAATTTTATCTTAGAATTGTGCTAGATCTCAAGCCTTGTCGCGACCATATCAAGCAAGAAGCTTAAAAGAGTGATCTAGGTCATCCAAAACTCCCCCTGAGTTCATGCCTAGTGCAATGGCAAGTCGTCTCATGTGAAAGAATTGGTGAGATCAGTTTTTTCGTACAGAAAAGCTCATTTTTTCATTTGCTTGACTTAAGAATTAATAAAGCTCAATTTTCAGCTCAAAATAAGTTCAAGACTCAGTTTACCTTAAATGACATGGCATGAATCATGAAAGGATCACTGAAGCAAAACTGATTACAAGATCCAACAAGTCATGTTTTAATTTAATTTGCTCACAGATAATAAAGCTAGCATGGTAAAGGCTAAGCGAAACACGAGGAGCCATCAAAGAACTCTCGCAGACTAGCACAAGACATGGCAAGGTATAAAGTATGAAAACATGTGATACAAGGATAATAATCAAAGCTCAACAAGATTATATTACAATGCAAGATGATTGAAATTTTAAAATGCATTATGATACAATGAATGCAAAAAGAGCAAACTCCCCTCAAAACAGGCCAAGAGGATTAACAACTCCTAACTCTCCCCTTAAGAAAGCAAAGCGAGGAGGAATCAAGAGCTTTAGTGAAAATATCTGCAACCCGCTGCTCAGACTCAACAAAGAAGTGCACAACATCACCCTTCTCAACATGGTCTCTAAGAAAATGATATCGAATGTCAATGTGCTTAGTCCTAGAATGTTGCACTGGGTTTTTGGCAATGTTTATGGCAAAGTGTTGTCACCAGAAAAGAGGAACACTGCCCAAAGATAACCCATAGTCCTGAAGAGTAAATAAGATCCAGAGAACCTGAGAGCAACCATCGGGTTGCAAAGTACATATATAAGCCTGCGTCGTGGACCTGCTGTAACATTCCAAATATGGATTTGTGTTCAAATGTAAGAAAATGAGAAGAAATTAAAACTTTTCTTGCATCTCAAAGTCCATGAGCATTTCTGTAATTCTTGTAAAGGAATTATGGAAATCAAAAATCAAAATCCTCAATTGACTCCAATCAAAAACCTCCTTGGCAAAGATCTTATGCTAAACCCATGTAAACTCTTTCCTAAGCTCTAGGGATGACTTTTGACACCTCTGAATTATCTCATAATTTTCAGAAATTATTTGATAATTTTGGAGGCAAGTAAAACCTTGGTCAAAATCTTGGTATAACCTTCTGGAATTTCTGGAGAAAAATACAGTGCATGAAAATCTCTAGAAATTTTATGTAAGGTTAATCTTTCAGTCAGCAACCTCCAGTTAAAATATCATAATTTTTGGAGCTTGTTTGCTACCTTAAACAAACTCCTCAAAAATCAGATGTTAATTTAAACCCTAACTGGTTTTCACTGTTCCTTGGGTTCGAACCGGACTCGGCTCGAGCCACTTGACTTCGGCCAGATCAACTAAGCGCACCGCCTCGATCGTTTGGGCGCGAGCATTGTGTGTCGTTGGATCGGCATCGAGCCACCCGCGATCGTGTGAGCGTTCGGACCATCCGAGTGCCACGATCCATGTGAGCCGCTCGGATTCTAAATCAAGAGCTCAGTTAGCGTGAGCGCTGGGATCGTCTCGAACTCCTCGCGCAGCGTGAACCATTGGATCCAAATCAGCGGCCCGTGGTCTGAGCGAGCGATCGAATCGTTATAATCACCCGATCAATTTGAGCAGATTCGATTTCAATCCAGCGGCGGAAAAGTCATCTCCTTCCCCAGTCGGACGCCAGCATCCGAAGTTAGGCCATGGCGTGAGCGGAGGAGAAGCGCTGCAGGGTGGTCCCTGCGTGGTCACCTTTAAGCGGCTATCTCGCGGCGCATTGAATGCCCGCTGCCCTCCCCTCGAAGTCCATGATTCAAGCGCTTCCCGCCGCCTCTCGCATACTTTCGAATGGCGGTGTTGACCGAATGAAAAATATCGATGTTGCTCTCGCCATTCCTCTATTTAAGCTCCATTGCTTTGCTCTTGGCTTTCTTTAGCAACTCCGCCGCTCTCGGCTAGCACTCCAGAGCGTGTTTGAGCCGCAATCTCTCGAAACCATTCGGTACCGCCATTGTTGAGCTTTTGAGCTTTGTGAAAGCGTACAAAGAAAGGGTTTTCTCCTTTCAATTCTTGTTCCTCTGCTTCCACCTTTACTCTAGAAGCTTACCCTCACTCAATTTTGTTCTTGCTGCTCAAGGCTTGACCGAATTGGATTTCCCATTTTCGGCCGAATCCCATTCTTCTTCACCGAGCTGAATCGAATTTCTTACAGGTATCTTTTGTGCTCAGGTAACTTCTATTAGTCCCTAGTTGCTTGCTTTTGCGCTCCCTTTGACGCCTTGTGAGCTCATTTGCCATTTTCGCTTTTTGACTTGTTTTGATCACTCTGTTATCTCCTGCTTGTCGGCGTTCTTGAGCGCCGTAGGCTGAATATGTGGGTTCCATGGGGTGCGCAATGTTGTTAGCAACCCATTTTGAGTATTCTTTCGACCACCGCGGCGAGTCACCAAGCGGCGACCCTCCCTTCGCCGTCGTTTTGTCTGGATGAAAGCGAGGATGGGTGTTTGAGCGTGATTCGCCGTTGACCGCCGATCTTTAGATTCACGTCCGAGATCGAGCGAGCGCTTTGATCGAAGGGCCGTTGGATTCAAGATCAGCGGTCCGTTTCGGGGAGCGTTGAGTACCATCCAGAAAGGTTCGATCCACATGAACCGTTGGATCCTAGATCAGCGGCCTCTGCGCGTGTGAGCGCTCGGACCGCTCGAGCGCCCACGATTCCGCGCGGAACCGCTGGATCCGCATCCAACGGTGACGCTTAGGGTTTGTGAATCAAGCAGCGCTCGCGCGTCCTCCCGTGAACTTGGACCATTGGATCCAAGATCAACGATCCAAGTTCGTCCACGTCGTTTTAATTTCTGATTTTTCCCTAAAGGTTTATTTGTCAACTGAAAAATGTAGTTAACTTGTAAAATGCATAACTATTTCATTTTAATTCCTTTTCGGTTGATTCAAATTTTGTTAGTTATATTTTTAACTAAAGTTTAATCTAAAAATGATTCTAACCTCAGTATATCTCCAGAAAATTTTGCTAAAATGTTAGTGCAAGGAATAGTAGCATTTTGATTTATAAGGCTGAGCCAAATTGTTTTGCTCATATCTTTTGCATTAAGAATCCAAATCAATTGGTTCTTATTGTTAAATTCCTTATAAATCATGCTATTGCTACTGTAAAAATTTTAGAATTTTTGGAGAAAGTTTGCTGTTGAGTCTTGGTGTTTTCTTCGTTCTTATGGGCTCTTTTTCGCTTTATCGATTAGGTTCCGAAGAGCACGTTGATAACTTAAGTGATCCTCCGCAACATCTTGACCCACAACAAACAGGCAAGCAGTTTGATCATAAGTTTTCCATTATTTGCAAGTCTAATATCTTGTTTACAAATCATATGTATGCATGCTTTTGTGTCAAATTAATTTTCCCGATTAGAGGTAGTTACTCCTATTGCATTGTTGCCCTCAAATTGTCATCCCCTGCCACAAACATAAGTTACTAATATCGCTGGTGAATTAGAGCCCGGTGATTTAATTATGCTCTTTTATTGTCTTTTCGATATCATGTTTAGCAATGCTTAGCTACTGGTAGAATTGGGCGGTTATCGACTTAGTCGATGACCTAGATCACACGAATCAAGTTATTACTCTTTGTTCAGCACCTTGTGCTAATTTGTTTTGGAAAACAAAAAAATGCAAATGAAATGATTTAGACTTGGGTAAGTGGTTGTATGGTGGGTTATTGGGTTTGTGGATGTCTTGCCCGGGTCAACAAGGACCGAACATCTTGTTACACTAAACCAAGCATTTTTGCGTGCTAACCACGCGAGAGGGATATGAGACCTCTCTTGACTTAGTACTTTGGCGTGTGTTATCTCCAAGTCGCGGGAGGGGGTTGTGTGTGTCGTGTGAAAAAGGATATGTGTTCTTGTGTTGGGTGTACGGTGGTGGAGATTCCGGATAGGCTCTCCACCTCGAGGAGCATTGCAGTTGTCCAAGGCTTTACACGAGACGGGTAGTTGACCGATTTTTACAATGATCTCGATACAGCGTGTGGGTTTCTATCCATACGGGCGGCTCAGTAGTTAATACATACATCTTGGAAGGTCTCAGAGGACTCAAATTTTACAGGTATACCAAAGGAAGTGTGCTAATTCCGGAGGCAAAAGAGGCGGTCTGACGTGTGGGTACATTGGTACACCCCTGCAGGGTATAAAACTATTCGAATAGCCTCGTCCTAGGTTATGGACACGCCTGGGGAGGTCTTCCAAGAGTTAGACTACAACCTTTTAAATTAAAATTTTAATATGGTTGGCAAGGAATGGGTAATTCATGCTATTATTGTGGCGGACTAATGGTTTAGTCACCTCTGGATTGTTGTTGTCATCTATCTACTATTATATTGTTGTCATTTACGATTATTTGAACATTAAAAACAGATTTGTCAACTTGCCTTTAAATGTACTACATTATTGCAAATAAAGAGTGCTTTATCTTTGAAAAGAAACATATAGCCTCCACTCAAAAAGCTTGCATATAGTTATGTATGTGCATTCATTTTTACACGTAAGTCTTATGAGTACATTCCAAGTACTCACCCGGCTTTCTGGGCTGGCCTGTTGTAGGAAAGAAGGTGAGCCCCAAGGGCCTCACTTTTGTGAAATGTCTTTGTGTGTTCGATGACTAGCTTGGCGTGTCCGGTATTGCTGCCTTGTGTAATAAAGACACCTTGATTGGCTTTTTGTTTATGGCCATCTTATGGCACTTTTGCTTCACTGCTCAATTCTTTGTATTTATTGTATTTGACCGGCTGGCCTCTCTTTTATAATAACTATCCTTTATGTATTTTAACCACCGTTTGTTGTTGTGCTCTTATCTATGTGAATGAATGGAATTGATGCATGAATTTTTGTAAAGGTGTGTGTATCCGCATTTAGGAGTATATATGTCTAGAAGATCTGAGGTTATTTTGTTTGTGATGCTAGGGTCAATTGGTGACTAAGCATTACAAGCCCAATAATCAAGGGTCCTCTCTAGCGTACAAATGTATTTATTTTCTAGAAGACCAAGAGATAAAAGATGTGCCTAAGAAGTGATGCACGCTCTAGGTACTTTTCCCATCCACTCTACACCCCACAAAGTCAAGACGTCGAGAAAATGCTCGAATAGTTAGAGGTAAGAAGAAGAATACAGAGTCCAAAGTCAAGAGTATCTTGGAGATACACGAAGATCTGACGATCTTGCTTGTCTTTACCGTTCGACCTCAACGCCGCTTGCGTCTAGTCCGGTCTCCACGTGTCTCGCCACGACTCCACCTCGATGCCCTGCAATCAGTACAAACAAGAAACACATCACATAGCATTGCTCAAGTTAATATAATCATCATTTGCATTTAACTAAAAGCAATTCACAACTCAAAATTAAAACTATGCCTTTACGCACGAGTTTTTCTTAGGGCACTCTTGCATCGCACTTCTTATGAGTTGAGATATGGGCGAAAGCCCAGTGTCTCGCATTTTCGGGTGTTTGGTTGTAAGTGTTTTATTCTGAAGTCTGGGAACCTAGATAAGTTCGAGTCACGATCTTGTGATGGGATCTTTACGGGTTACTCGACTTCTTCTCGTGCCTATAGAGTGCAGGCTGCGAGTCTAGCAAAATGGTAGAAACTCGTGAGGTGGCCTTCGATGAGGCGGTCGGGACTAGGCACGATATCTCGAGTTCGCTAGAAGCGATGCTGAGTCCATCTTTGCGGATGATGAGGAGGGGACGGAGATGAGGGTTGTCTACGATCCAGATTCTTTCTTCTACTCCTGAGGTGCCCTCTTCCACCGCACCTCGAGGAGATCAGCCCTTACCTTCTGCTTCTTCTGAAGCTAGTGGCTCTGTCCCTATCTCATTTGCTCATGAGATAGAGGCCACTTCTTCATCTCACCCTGGACCTCCTAGACACATTCAAAAGGACCATCCTTGAGCGGATCATTGGAGATCTTTTTGGCGAGTCACTCGTTCAAAAACTGGCATGTCTCTTTTCTGTCTCCATTCTGCCTTTGTTGCCTCATTTGAGCCTAAAAACGTTTGTCATGCTCTTTATGATGAATCATGGATCAATGCCATGCATGAGGAATTGGAGAACTTTGACAGAAACAAGGTTTGGACGCTTGTTGAGCCCCCTCGAGGTCACAATATCATTGGGACCAAGTGGGTTTTCAAGAACAAGCAAGCGAAGATGGGGTAGTCATTCGAAACAAGGCTAGACTGGTAGCTCGGGGTTACTCGAGTTGAGGGTCTTGATTTTGAGGAGACTTTTGCCCCTGTAGCCAGACTTGAAGCTATTAGAATATTGCTTGCCTTTGCAGCTTCTAAGAGTTTCAAGCTTTACCAGATGGACGTCAAGAGTGCCTTTCTCAATGGACTAATTGAGGAAGAAGTCTATGTCGACTGACCCTGTGTTTCAAAACCCCAAGTACCCTAATCATGTCTTCAAGCTTTCAAAAGCTCTTTATGGACTTAAACAAGCTCCTCGAGCCTGATATGAAAGGCTTACGTCTTATCTGTTGAGTCATGATTTTGAAATGGGTAAAATTGACAAGACCTTGTTCATTCGCCATCTTGGCACCGATCTTACCTTTCGTCGGTTATGTGGATGACATTATCTTTGACGGCTCCTCGCAAGCTCGCCTCCCGGTTTGGATGTCATGAGCTCGAATTTGAGATGAGCATGATGGGCGAGTTGAGTTTCTTCCTTAGCTTCCAAATCAAAGCAGGACTCGGGAGGTACTTTTCGCACCAAGGCAAGTACACTCGTGATCTCTGAGACGCTTTGACATGAGTGATGGCAAGCCTGTCAACTCCTATGGCTTCTCTGACCTCACTTGACCCAGATGAAGCGGCGAGCCAGCTTGATCAAAAGGAGTTCGGAGCATGATAGGCTCTCTCTTGTACCTCACGACCTCGCGACCGGACATACACTTCTCTGTGTGTCTTTGCGCTCGGTTCGAGCTTCTCCTCGCGTATCTCACCGCCAAAGCAATGAAGCGCATATTCGGTACCTTGAGCTACCATTGACTATGGTATCCGGTACTCTTCCTCCTCTTGTCTATATCTTAGAGCCTTCTCCGTGCGATTTATTGGTGTAGGATAGATAGGAAGAGCACCTCTGGCACTTGCCAATTCATTGGCACTTCTCTTGTCTCTGGTCTTCAAGGAAGCGATCTGTTGTTCGCGATCCACTGCAGAGGCCGAGCACGTTCTCGCAGCCGATTCTTTGTAGCCAAGTGCTTTGATGGTCTCGACCTTGCGAGGACTTTGGGTTAATGTCGACCGTGTTCCACTCTTTTGTGATAACACGTCTGCGATTTGCATTGCCAAGAACCCAGTGCAACAATCGCGGACCAAGCATATTGATATCAGATATCACTTTCTTCGAGACCATGTAGAGAAGGGTGACATTGTGCTTCAGTTCGTGGAGAGTGAACACCAGTTGGCTGATATCTTCACTAAGCCTTTGGACTGCTCTCGGTTGCCAACTCTGGGGAGAGCTTGGGGTGGTTTGTCCTTAAGGACTGTTGTGAGGGAGCTTATGTTTTACTACTATATTATATTTTAATTATGCTAGTTCTCCTTTCTGGTTGCATTTCATTTAAGTGCTTTGGGTCTAAGTCCTTCCAGCATAGGTTAGAGTGGTTCTCTTGCCAAGTTGCTTTGACTGCTAATTCTTATCTTGTGCTTCTAGGATGCTACTTATTAGCTGTTTCTCCTCTCTCTAAGTAGAGTTTACTCACTTCTTATAGGTTCTAGCGAGGGTCGGGCCACCCTTGGGTAGACAGGGACAGTGTTTGCTCCTTAGTGTGTTAGTTGATCGGTGATAGTCCCGGAATCATATGGGGTAGATAAGAATCATCATGCGAGCTATAGTATTCTCTATATCTTATCTATGCTCTAAGGGATGCCTTTTTCTTTCTCTTTCCAGTTTCTCGATTTTGTTCCTTTGGTTCAGGGGGAGTTCATCTTGTCTCTTCTAGTTCTTAAATTTGTCATTACTCAACCTGAATTAAAAGATGCATCTCATTCTGAAGAGGATCTGGTTTTTCGTGCATTTCATCCTGCATTGTAAAATAATCATTTGGAGCCTTGTCTATTATCCCTTATGATCTGTTTTCACTGTTTTGCATCTTGCCATGATTTATGCTAAACTGCTAGATTTATCATGACTCTTTATGTGTAGTTTAGTCTTTGCCATGATAAGGTGACTAAAATTGCTCAACTTGAACTAAATTCTTGTCATGATAGCTCTTGAGACTAGTCTGTTGAAGTTATTCTTTTATGATTCTCGCCATGTCAAGTAGGCTGAGTTGAGTCCTGAATCTCTTTTGAACTTTAGATTAGGCTATGTCAGTTCGTTAAGAAACATGACTTATCTTTAATCGTTGGTCTAAAAACTTCAAAAGCAAAAATGATCTCTTTTGTGTGAAAAAACTGATCTCACCAAATCTTTCTCATGAGGCCCTTGCCATTGCACTAGGCATGAACTCGAGGGAGCCTTGGATGACCTAAGATCACTTCCTTAAGTCATTGCTTGGAGTGGTCGCATAAGGCTTGGGATCTAGCACATGGTTAAGATTTGAAAAATGGTTGAAGTTTAGGAGGCAGTTGTAGATGGCACCTAGTCCAGAGCTTGCTTCACTAAGATAAAGCCATAATTATGTTTCGGAAAAGAAACTTGTGCTAAAATTGCTTATCTTTTGCAACCAAAAATCTTGAAATGAGAGACTTTGGGCTTGTGATAAAATCTAAGCTCGTAAGAAGTCTTGCTAATCACAGATCTCAAGAAAACCCTATTAGAGATATAACAAGCGAGAGATGGCCTCATTCAAAACCTCCTAGGTGTGGAATGTTCATCTAACATGGTCCGAGCCATCTCTACAAGGGTCATATTCTTCCTCTCTACAACACCATTCTGCTGAGGAACTTTGGGTGATGAAAACTGGTGCTCAATTCCCCTATCAGTGCAGAAGGTAGAAAAGGAAGAATTCTTGAATTCTGTCCCATTGCCACTCCTAATGGCTCTTAAGGCTCCAGGAAGATCAACAGCAAGTCTAAGGACCAATTCTCTAAAGAAGCCAAATGCCTCGTCCTTAGAAGCCAGAAAATAAACCCATGAATACCTGGAGTAATCATCCACGAGCTACAAAGACATACCATTTCCCACCTACGAGAACTCTAGAAGGACCTACAATGTCTAAGTGTAAGTCGCCCCGATCCATCACCATCACTAAGGTAAGAGGTGGATTTGTAAACCATCTTGCCATATCTACAGGGTGAGCACACAAGATCTCTAACAGCCTTTAGCCTAGGCAAACATCTAATCAACTCCTTGCAACTGACCCTAGTCAAGTGGTCAAATCCGATATGCCCAAGTCTACGATGCCACAAGACAAGATCATGAGAATCAGAAGCTACAAGACATATAGGACTAGAAGCAGAGGAGATACTGAAATTAGCACAAAAAATCTTCTCAAACCTAGAGATCTCAAAAACAAGCTCACCTGAGGAATCTAGAACTCTACACTCACCACTTTTAAATCTTACTTCTAGACCCTCATCAAGCAGCTGAGAAACAGATAGTAGATTATACCTCAGCTTACTTACCAAAGCGACGTCCTTAAGCATGAACTTGTTGTTGATGCGCACAGTGCCCTTGGCTGTCTTGGTCCCGGTAGAAGCATCCGCAAAGGTAATCAATTCATTGCCGAAGCACGTGTGAGGGAGGAGAACCATCTAGAATATCCAGTCATGTGTCGAGAACACCCAGAGTCAACAAGCCATATGTCCTCCTTCCTCGCATGACGAACCTAAAAAGCACAAGCAGAAAACATCTGTGCCTCAGTACTGGGGTTAGATAAAAGATGTAGGAATCCAGTACTGAGATGCACGATGCCTGGGAACAACAGTAGAAGCAGCAGTAAAATGATTAGGAACACAATCATAAGCAGGCACACGAGAACCACTTAGACCTCTCCAAAATGACCTCGATACTCCCCCTGTCTAGATGCTACCCGTGGTTTCTCCTCACGATATCCTAAACTAGAATGCTGCCTAGACCCACTAAAAGAGTCAATAAAGTTATCTACGAACCTAGGCCTATGTGTAGAACGAAAAACAGGCTGCCTGACTCTAGAGACTACAGTAGGTGAAGGGACTCCTCTAATGGTTCTCAAAGCGCTCATTCTCTCTTTTCTCTCAATCTTGGCTCTACAGAAGCAGAAGTCAACAATGTGGCCATCTTTCTTGCAGAAGGTGCAATTGTACTTGACCTTTTGAGGGGTATGTACTGATGAAGCAGAAGCACCTATCTTGCTGGAAAGAGTTTAAGCAAAACATGTAGATATAAAGGCAACCTTAGATGGCTTAGGGGGTTCTACCTCAAACAGGCCACTCTCAACAACTCTAGCAATTTTAGGTGGATGTTTCTTGGAATACTCTAGGGAATTAAAACCTAGGTCACTATTCTTCATACTCACCTTAGATTGGTCAAGAATCAAGTTGAGGTTCTTCTTCCCACTAGAAAACATCTCAAGTGTCACTTTGAGGTAATTGTTCTCTTTGGCTAAATCCTCACATGTAGTGCACTTTCTTGATTTGATTGCATCATCACGCTTACTCTTAAGAAGAGCTACTTCAACTTTCAAAGCCTCACAAGACACACAATAGGAATCCCTAATCCTATTCAACTGCTCCTTAAATTTAACTCTAAAAGCCTCTTGTATCTTATCAACAATTGTTTCAGCTTCAGCTTGCAAGACACAACAGGTAGAGTCAACCACTTTCTTAGAAGCAGTAATAGACAGAGATTTTTCAATTTTAGCCTTTTCTTCTAGAGTCTTGTTTAGAGCTTCAATTTTAGTTGTGAGCTTTGGACAATTTTCACAAGATGCAGATTTAGAGTACAGAGCCATTTCTGTCATCTCTTTCATTTTAATCCTATTATTCTTACAATGAGAGCAAGTGTGATTACCATCAAATTTCTATAATTCTTTCATAGCGCTATCCGATTTTAATTCAAGCAAGGCACAGTTAGAGCAAGATAAAGGGATATCGTCTAAAGCAGTCTCATCAAGAGAAATAGCATTCATGCAAATAGGACTAGACTTGAGAGATTCTATTTCATCCAAAGTATATTTCAATTGATTCACAACAGAGGAATGAGTATATTTTAAGCTTGTCAATTCATTAAGCAAGCTAGAGCAGGAATCACAAATATCATCAGGATTAATGGATTTGAGCCTAACAACTTCTAGGTTCAAGTTATCAATCATAGTGTCATGTTTCTTAATCAACTTAGCTTGCTTATGCAATTTCTTTTCACTAAAAACCAAAACCCATATCATATCAGCAAGCGAAGGGCATACCTCATCGGGATCGTTGAAGGGATCATCGTCATTGGAGGAGTCGATGTCGTGGCTGTCCTTGGCCATGAAACACATAGCCGTGAAATCATGTGCCTTCTTCTTGCCACGAGAGTCATCATCGTCGTCCTCCGTCTCCGAGTCCACATCGCTCATGTTAACATTCTCAAGAGCGGCAAGGACTCGGCTGACAAACTTGTGATAGTTTGTCTTCTTGGGTTTAGCATCCCTCGCTTGAGAATGCCTTCGAGAGTCCTTCTCCTCCTTGCCCTTCAGCTTGTGGAACCTGGAGCGAATGTGGTTTGGCTCACCACACTCAAAGCATGTGACATGGCCACCTCTCCTTCTGTTCCTCACCTTGTTGTATGCTCTCGTGAATTTGGTGGAAAGGAGGGCTAAATCATCATTAGGTAGTTTCTCTAGTTGCTCATCGCTCAAAGAATGCAAAGCTGATAAAGAAAAACCAGACGAGCTCAAATTCAAAGAATCAGATGAACTACCCTTAGATGAGTCGACCACTAAAGCCATCGACTCTGTTTTGGGGAGATGCGAGATGAAATCAATCTCATGCGTCTTCAACCTCGAGTATAGCTTATCCATGGTAAGCTCACTCATGACAATGTTATCATTGATGGATGTGATCTTCATTCCCTAGACCTTCACATCAAGAGCACCCAAAAGTTGGCGTGCATTCTCAGACTCAGAGAAAACAAGGTCAACAGCTCGAAGATCATGAAGAATCTTAGAGAACCTTCCCCACAGCTCATCTAAAGACTCACCAGGTCTTTGCTCGATCTTGGAGTATATTTTCTTGAGCTGGTTCTATATCACTTCCTTGATCGCAGTGGAGCCCTCATGGTAATCACAGAGAGTCCGCCAGATCTCATGAGCAGACCTCAAATGAGCAACATGCTCAAACTCAGATCGGCTAAGGCCTTGAATAAAAAAATTTCGAGCCTTGCTATTTGCCTCCACATCTGGAGTGATCACATCGTCATCGGCTGGCACGACATAAGGATTTTTTACTTTAAGCCAAATTGCGTGCCCTTGTGCCTCGATGTAAGCCTGCATGCGGGCCTTTCAGTAAGCAAAATCAACTCAATCAAAAATATATGGTTTGATTGAATACTTGTCAGTCGCCATGGCTCCAAAGACCGGTTAAGATCTATGAGAAGAGCTAACTGGGCTCTGATACCACTTGTAGGACCGGAAAGGCGACTAGAGGGGGGGTGAATAGACGCTTTCTTGATTTTTGACTTAATCAAATTCAACACGCACTTTTCTCCTATAGCTATGAAAGTTAAGAAGATCAGTAAATGCACAGAGGAAGCCTTGTGCTGAATCCGATTACCCCCTTAACCACAAGACTCAACAATGGAGATTTGATCTCAGGTAGACCGGCTCGACCGAGGCCAATCAGCGGTCGCGTCCCGAACGGCCAACCTGGTGGTCCGAATAGCTAGCGATCGACCGCCATTGCTGGAATCGGTCGGACCGGTTCACCGTAACCACCGCACCACCCAAACCAAAACAAAAATTGGTCCAACTTTTGATTCAACCGATGAAACTTGACCAAATTTGGAACACACCTCCCTAAGGATATCTAGAACCTATTCCTAGCGACGATCGTCTGGATTCACATCAAAGAATTGATCTTTTAGATTTTACCAAAGGAGTGTTCAAAACCTAGCAAAATAAAAAACTTGATCCAAATCTTGCTCGTGAGGGATTGATGATTAGATGGTCCTAGGAGTATTCCCACACATCATAGCAAGGTAAAAGAGGTCAAGAGACCAATCAAAAACAACCGGATCAAGGAAGTACCAAAATCATCAAAAGAGAGAGGAAAACACATGAGACCTAATCTTAGAACAAACATACATTGATTGATTCAAGATGTTGCTTGCAAAGCCACTCCCTCAAGGAGGACAAGAGCTCAATCCAAGAGCACACACACAAATCTCCTCTCTAGAGCCTAGTCTCTCCTCTCCTCTCCAAACCCTAACCCTAACTAGGGTTTTTACAAATGAAGTGCTTGAGTGGTTTTCCAACTCCCCCTTTCTATTTATAGTGAGGCCTAGGGTTTAGAGAGAGTTTACTTAATGGGCTCCCGTTAAGGCCCCAAACACACAGGACACACACACACACACACACACACACATATTTCAGTTGAAGCAATCGTCTGCTTTACCACGTGTAGGTTGATCAGCGGCTCTCATCATGTCGGCAAGTCTCTCCCGTCCGAATCCCATCGGAACCTCCAAGGCACTTGCACCGAACCCCGTGCCGCTTGATCCAACCAGCTGCAACGAACTGTCCGTTCGAACCATCTTGTCCATCTTGCGCCATGCTTGAGTCACACGACCTCACCCGGTATCCATGATCGTTCTGGACCTCAGCTCTCCAAGCTTAGTCCCGATCCTCCTCACCGTTGACCGTCGTTGACCTGCAAGCCACCTGCACAACAATAGACAAAGAAATCGTTTCTGGGAACAAGTTCTTCACAACTTGACCTAGTTAGCTCAACCATGCAATATGCAACATTAAAGCATTGAATCTCATGCACTAGACATAATCGAAACAAAACGTCGCCAAGAAGGCCGACGAACAAGTGGAATCCGGATCGATCGCAGATTCGGCCGGTCGGACCGATTTCCAACCGGTCTGACCGATTTTATAACGCCGGTCAGACCGCCCAAAATGACTTAGCCAAAATTCCATCATGAAAAATTGAAACTCTATGGAATTTTCAATTGAATAGAACTTTTGACTGGAAACTCCAAAAAATATGAGACCAGGTGCAGGAGACTCCCCTCTCTTGACTACACACTCTATTTTTGGCCTAGCCCCAAACTCCACCAAAGGTTATGGCCGGTCGGACCGCTGCACATAGCCGGTCGGACTGCCCCACGGTCGGTCGGACCAGCGATGCTGCCGGTCGAGTCGATTCACGAGCGGTCTGACAGCCAATGCTTCCGGTCTGACCGCCTGAGGTCTGAACAGCACAGGAGTATTTTCGAAAATGCGAGGTTCGTCAAACCAACAACGCCATTGCTAATTGACTCGTCATCCTAAGATCATGCACATATCCCCAAAATATCCATACATTCCTTTATTTCCAAATATGCCATGCTGCCAAAATAAAGATTCTTATATAGAATACATAATTAAAGATTAATCTTCCATAAAATACTGGATTCTTCATCAAGGCTATGGCTGATTTGTTGTCGACGTAGAGCCATAGAGCTTCACGAGATCGGGTCGCTGGCTTGTTATATCAATTAACAAGCCCCTCATCAATAGTGCTTGACATGTCGCCGCAGTTGCCACCTTGAACTCGGCTTCGTAGGAGGAGAGAGCAACACTCTTTTGCTTCTGAGATGCCCATGCTATCACATTCCCACAGTAGTAGAACACTAAGCCACTAGTGCTCCTCCTATCATCGTTATCACCGGCAAGGTTGTTGTCACTGAACCCAATCAACTTCTATTCTTTTTGTTTGGAATATTCCAGTCCAAAATTTATTGTACCCTTGATGTATCTCAATATATGCTTGACCATCTGCTGATGCGATTGCTTCGGGCTCTCCATGTATCTGTTAGAAATCCCAATAGAGTAAGCAAGATTGAGCCAAGTATGAGTTAAGTACCTCAGGCTACTGATTATGCGTCTATACTGTGTTGGGTCCACAGCTCCTCCCACTTCATCTTTGCCAAGCTTGAGTTTTGGTTCCATCGGGTACTTGACTGCATTGCATTCTTTCATATCGGCCAGCTCAAGGATCTTCTTTGCATAAGTTGCCTGCTTTAGTGTGACAACTTCAACTCTCTGGTCCACCTCAATCCCGAGGTGATAAGATAGAAGCCCTAGATCACTCATCTTAAATTCTTTTTGCATTTTGCAGTTTGAACTGAGCAATCTCCTTGACGCTTGTGTTGGTGATGATGAGATCATCAACATAGACTCCAATTGCATGTTCTTCTCCATTGCACCTCTTGTAAACAGTTGGTTCATGAGGGCATTTAGGAAAACTGAGATTTTTTAGGCTCCGGACCAACCGAACATTCCATGTTGTTGGCGCCTGTTGGAGTCCATAGAGTGCCTTGGCAAGCTTGTAAACCTTTCACCACAAAGCCTTCAGGTTACACAACATAGACTTCCTCCTGAAGGTCACCATTTAAGAATGTCGATTTGACATCTAGATGGTGCACTTGCCATCCTTGTTGTGCTACCATGGCCAATAGTAGGCACACGGTTTCCATTATGGCCACCGGCGCGAACACCACCTCAAAGTCAACCCCTTGTTGTTGCACATACCCCTTTGTGATGAGCCTCGCTTTATGCTTTACTATCTTCCCCTCAGTGTCCTTCTTCAGCTTGTACACCCACTTAAGACCAATGGGTTTGTGTCTTGGTGGTAGCTCAACCAGCTCCCAGGTGTTTTTCTTGTGAATCGCCTTGAGCTCGCTTTTCATGGCTTCCACCCATTGTGGTCCACCGACAGTTTTGTTGGAAATATGCCCTAGAGGCAATCATAAAGATGATTATATTTCGTTATGTTCATAATATTGGATAGTATGTTATCATGTTCCTTGAATGAATCATCAGTTATATAGATCAATGAGTATGTGACTTGTTGGTGAAACTCTTTAACTTATATGATGTCGTTCTAAAAGTATCCCTGGTTGGATGTCACTAGACAAAACACCAGTGACTCTACGACCAGCACATATATTGATTGATGACCATATTTCACCGGTCATGGATATAGGGATATCGAATCAATAATGTGAGCACATGTTAGAGAACATGGGGTTGGATAGACCCACCTTGAGACACTATTGAGATTGTTATGATTCTATGTGTCATTTGTTAGTCTCAAGTAGTGATGATGTATAAATCCTTAGACCTGATATCAACATGGTTTCCTACATGTGTAATAGCACTCTTAGGGGTTGCCAAACGCTACTCGTAACTGGGTAGTTATAAAGGTAGCTTTCGGGTGTGCTATGAAACATGCGGAGGGATATGACTGGTCAGATATGAGATTTGCCCCTCCTAACATAACAGGAGAGATATCTCTGGGCCCCTCGTTGTGGTCGGATAAAGAAAGTGCATGGCCATGCCACTAGTGGTCGAAATGTCGACCACATGAAGTTATCCGACACTCGATCGAGAAAGTATTGAACATTCCATGGATGACACAACATCTCACCTGGAGTTCAACCAGATATCATGAGGTAAAGGGAGAATACACGAGAAAGTCTTTCAGTTCGATCAGATACGGACTAGTCGTATGGAGATACGAGTTGGTCGTAGGCTGGTCGAACATAGTCACTAAGTGGTCGAAACCTGGTCATAAGGAGTTACGAATTGGTCGAGATCAAATATGAACTAGTCGTATAGAGATACGAGTTGGTCGTTAGTGATATGGATCTCGTCATAGATCATACTACATTAAGGTTCGTCCGATATATTCTATGTGTGTTTGGGAATCGTTATGTGCTGTAGGTACTGCTAACGACTAGTGGTCGGAAAAGAGTTTTCGAGTCACAGCCGATTACACATGAACCTATAGGGTCGCACTCTTAAAGGGCTAGAATTTGTTTCGGATGGTGATTCAAATTTATACAGGCCACGAGTTCCTAATGGGCCTCAAGTTCGAGACCCATCATGGATGCCTATATATAGAAGGGCGGTGGCATGGGGTTGATGATGATCTTTCGAAGAACTCCCGAAACCCTAACAGCCACGCCTTCCTCAACCACGCCGCCGGTGCTAGCACTCCAGCGCGTGGTGTCCCTGCCCCGTACGTGTGGATACCTTGGAGGTGTTTTTATAAAGCATCAGCACTAGAATGATCCGCAACTCGTGACGATCACCGGAGCAGGAGGACAAGACGCGCGGTGAGTACGACTACTCGGAGGAGAAGACATGCGGCGAGTACGACCATTCGGAGGAGAAGACGCACGGCGAGTACGACAACAACTGCATCAACTCGCTACATCAACTCTACTTCCGCTACGAGTCGGCGCGTCTAGTGGTAATCTCGTGATCTATTACTAGCGGAGGTTCCTTAGTTGTGCGATAAATTTTTATTTTGTGCTATCGTAGTCTTCCCGCGATCCTTCAAGCTTCTCGTAAGACACTGGTTCTTTAGATGCAACTAAGAACAGCTCATTGTCATGTTCAATTGGCTTGGTCCTTGTATATGCATCACTTAGTGACCTGTGAGTTCTTGGCATGTCTTCAGAACTCCTGGCCGATGCAGGTGACGCTGGTGCAGCCGTCGATTTTGGTAATGCCACTCCTGCCATCGCCAATGGCATGCTTGTCGCTCTAGCTGTGCACACTGCCGTGCCAGTCGCGTAGTCTGCCATGTCCGTCGGCGCCGGGGCAGATAGTTCATGTTTAATTAGCTGCATCTTGTTCAATAGAAAAGGTTACCCATTCTTGTGGATCACTAGGTGTAGTCTTGCCTCGCCATTTCCAGCTTCTTGTTTCATAAAAAAGGACATCCTGACTTATATGCAACTTGCCGGTGCATGGATTATACATACGATGGGCCTTGGAGCCCTCTTTCACTCCCAAATACACCATGCTTTTACTTCGATCATCAAGCTTCTTCACACGCATAGATGGTATCTTCACCAAACCGAACATCGATCAAGTGCTCTATGTGTGGTTTCTTCCCTGACCACACCTGGAAAGGGGTGGTACCAGTCTCTGCCTTGGTCGGTATCACCTCATAACCTATAGCATCTTGGTTTTCAGGAGACTCTGCGTCATAGCTAACACCGTGCGATTTGCATTCCTTGTTCTCCATTCTTGCACTGGAGGAGGATCGACCCCTTCCCTGTAATCTGAACGGAAGAGCCATCACCAAACTTGACCTGCCCATATAGATGTTTTCATCTAATTCTTTGAACTTAGAATGCTCACCGGTCATGTGGCTGCTAGCACTGTTGTCCAGATACCACATGTCCATATCAACACTTGACTCTTCGTTGACGCGCAGCTGCGGGACCAACTTCTATTCATGGAGCTGCACCATCTTCTGGCTCTCTTCCAAATGCACCTCCTCTGCGCATATGGACAGCACCAGTGCAGGCTCTTTGTTATCACGGTTAAAGCGTTTAATTTTGCTTTTGTCACGAGTCCCACCATACCCACGACTTCCTTCGCTCTCATGGCGAAATGAGGTGTTGTCTCTGCGGCCTGCCTTGCCACGTCCGCGGTCACGACCACGACCACAGGGCTTTCCACTGCTGCCGCCATTGCTGGTTTGCCCCCTTTTGCTTGACGATGAATCACCGCCGCCTTTATTCATCTGCACATGCCACTGGGCATGAGTGAGCAGGAGCTATTCGTTGCTGCCCTCACCTCATCTGTGTATACACTCGTCGTATGCTTTGAGACGACTGATCGCTTCCTCGATCAGCATAGTCTCCACATTGGCAAACTGCTCGATTGCGATAACAACCATCGAAAACTTATCAGGTACAGAGACAAGCAACTTCTTAATGAGAACGATGTGCTCTAGATTGTCCCCAAGGCTACGAATCTTTCTCGCCAGCCCAATCATTTTCACGGAAAACTCATCAATGGATTATATCTCTCTCATGCACAGACCTTGAAGTCACTCTTCAAGGTGTGGATCCAATTGCCTTCTTCACCCGATCGGTGCCGAGGTACATGGTCTTCATGCTTTATCATGCTTCCTTTGCAATTTTCTTCTTGGCCAATAGTTACAAGATGTCTTCTAGGATAACATGAAAGATAGATGCCAGCGCCATCTTGTCTTTCTTCCTTTCCACAACCACTTCGATCGCGGGCTCTACGGTATCCTAGACACCTTGAGCCTTCATGAAGACCTCCATTTTGATCGCCCAAGCAGAGTAATTGGTTGAAATCAACATCAGGTAGTGCAAGGACACACTGGCCTCCTTCATGGCCGGCGCCCCCATATGCTCGGTGATCAACATCCTTCAGAAATGGAGGTACTTTGGGCATGCACCAAGCTTTGATACCAAATGTAGTTTTTCAAGCCTAGGAGTCACTCAACGGAATGAAAAACAGCTATTGAACACATGCACGGGATAGCGAGAGAAAGGGCATAAATTACTAGTGCCCAGGTTGCTCAGAGAGTGAGGGAGCTTATTCGTTAAACGATTCTTTTGCGATTCTGACGTCTGTTCAAAAGAACTGAGAATAAATCACAAATAATGAAATACATTCAACAGCAACAAAGTTCAAATATTTTTTAATATTCAGATAGAGCATGATGTTAGATGAATTTAGAAAAAAGAATAATTCACTTTGGAGTTCATATGCAAAAGTTATTAGCATTTGAAATTTGCTCGTTTTGAAAATTCCTGGAAATTAAGAGAGTGGTGACGTCGATGACGTATTTTCTGAAATTACACTTTCTAATAGAGAAGACATATTTTATTTGAACTGAAAGTGGCTTTTCCATTTTTATGAATTTTCAGAAATCATTTTCTTACCTATGGGCCCTACATGTCAGTCTCTTAAGCTTTTAAATCACATTTTTATTTGAGATAACAGTGGATGGCCCCACATGTTGTAGACTCATTAGTCATTAATTAAGTGATTAACCCTAACTTAATTTGTTATCCCGAATTAATCCCTAACAGGTGGGGTCCACTTGTCAATCTCTTGGGTTTTGAACACATTTTATTAATGAAAACAGTGAGTGGGTTCCGCATATCACTTACTCATTTACTAAAATCCATTTAAATTAGATTTCTAATTAGTGTTTCGTGGGACCCACATGCAGGTGACTTAATCTACTTAACCATTGTGATTAGAGTTAAACTAATCCTAATCGCGAGTGGGCCCACTATTAGAGAGAGACAATTGCATGCAATCTTTATATCAATTGTTTTGGGATTAGTTATTACATGTTGTCATTATGCCTCCATTGATTATTTGAATATCATGAATCCTTTGTCACCCTAGTATGGATAACTTTAGTTGGACATATTTGTATCACCAACATGGGTATCGTATTGATGCTTATTCAAGCTTAGTTACGATGGGTTCATCATCACATGTGTCATAATGATTAATCTTGACTTAATGATATATGGAATTGTGGTGGTCAGTCACTGTTTATAACATTTGTGTTCCATAACAGGGGATATCATTGGTTCAGTTAAACAAAATGGTTTTTGCTCAGGCGAGTGGTTGGTGGTTAGTGAAGGTGTGGTTAGCACGTTGTGGGTTTGTCGAAAGATCGCCTGAGTAACTTGTTAAGGACTTAATCTTGTGCGCCATTGAACCGGGCCTTAACCGTACAACCACATACCTTGTATGGGCGGGACCTGGCTAATTACTTAGCAATGTCTTAATTTTGGTTCTATCTTGGAAGAGTGAGTTTCGGGGTACGTACTCACTATGGCGCAAGAGGGGGGCCCTGTCTGGTCGGGGAGACATTCAGTGTCGAAACCTTAGCGGGTGAACTGAATTAAGAAGGAGCTTTGTAAAGGCATTGTCACGTGCTCTAGACTGCTTACCTAAGGTAGTGAGAAGTGGTATCGATGAATGCCAAACAAACTAGAGAAGTCGTGTTATGTGGGTCAAGCTATACAATCTCTGCAGAGTGTAAAACTATTTGAATAGCCATGTCCGCGAATATGGATGTGCTTGGGGATTTCACACGAGAGATAGAGTTTCTTATAAAATGTGTCGGAGTGTGAATGAGAAGTTCATTTGATGAATATAATGTTTGTTTGGTGAACGGGTAATTCACTTAGTGGTTTGTGTCAATTGGTGAATGGAGAATTCACTTATCATTGATTTGGTTGGGAAGTGAATGGGTAGTTTACTGGTTGTTTCAAAGAAAATGTTTACTTATTTATTATTTTTTCAATTACGCATTTCAATCTATTTATTGTAAATGCTGCTTTCTGCAAAAGAACCATACAGCTAACCTTTGGTAAACCTTGCATGAATACTATTTGCATACATTTCCCTACGGCCTGCTGAGTGCTTTATGTACTCACGGCTTATGCCTTTGTTGATCAGTTGAAGAATACCAAGCTGCACATGAGTATTTTTAGAAGGAGGACTATGAAGGTTTTGCAGATTAGGATGTGTTCTCCACTCAGTTGCCTGTGGACATGTTGATTGGTCTTTCCAAGTTTTCCGTTTCGCTGTAAGAGTTTATTTATTTCTTTAGTCCTGCGTGGCAAGTTAAGTAAACGTTGACCATAAGGTGCAGTTATTATTATTATTTGTTATTTTGAGATCTTTCTAATTAAATCGAATAAATAGATGGTATTTCATCACTATTTTCTGTGTGAGCTAGCTACTGATCTGGGACTAGTTCAGAATACACAGAGGGTTCCTAAGACGTATTTTCGGGTCCCGACATTGACCAACTAATTGGAGACCATGTTTTCTCTAAGATTGACTTGCGAATGGGCTATTATCATATCAAGGTCAGAACTGAAGATATTCCGAAGATGACATTCTCTACTCGTTACGGTTTGTACGAGTATATTGCCATGTCCTTCGGATTGACAAATGCACCAGCGTATTTCATGAACCTCATGAATTCAGTCTTCATGGAGTATCTAGACAAGTGTGTTGTAATATTTATCGATGATATCCTCATCTACTCCAAATCCAATGAAGAGCATGAGCAGCACTTGAGGCTGGTGTTGGAAACACTCCGCAAGCATCAGCTTTACACAAAATTTAGCAAGTGTGAATTCTGGCTCAAGAAAGTAAGCTTTCTGGGCCATGTGTTATCTGAAGGTGGTGTCGCGGTCGATCCAAGCAAGGTACAAGATGTACTAAATTGGAGTCGCCCCAAGAGTGTCACCGACATTTGAAGTTTCCTTGGATTGGTAGGTTATTACCATCGGTTCATCGAAAACTTCTCGAAGATCGCTAGACCAATGACTCAACTCTTGAAGAAAGGGTAGAAATTCAAGTGGTCAGCAGAATGCGAAGGAAGTTTCCAGATGCTGAAAGAATGTCTGACCGCAGCTCCTGTGCTCACTCTGCCGGATATTCACCATAGCTTTGACATATATTGCTACGCATCTCGCCACAACTTCAGTTGTGTCCTTATGCAAGGAGGTCGAGTGGTGGCGTATGTGTCGAGACAATTGAGACCTCATGAAGCGAACTAACCCACACATGACTTGTAGTTAGCAGCTGTGATTCACGCTCTGAAGATTTGGCGACATTCCTACAAAATTTATACTGATCACAAGAGTCTTAAATATATTTTCACTCAAGTTGATATGAACTTAAGGCAAAGAAGGTGGTTTGAGTTGATCAAGAACTACGATATGGGACTCCATTACCACCCAGGGAAAGTAAATGTTATGGCTGATGCGTTGAGCAGAAAGTCTCAATGCAATTGCTTATCGGTATCATCCCCTTTGGAAGGTCTATGTGTTGAATTTCAGCGGCTGAATCTCGAGATGGTTGAGGAAGGATTTCTTACTGCCCTAGAGGTGAAACCCACATTAGAAGATCAGATCAGGGAGGCCCAAAAAACTAATCTAGAGGTATCCCAAATACAAGAAAGGATGAAATAAGGCAAGGCCAAAGGTTTCATTGAGGATGAGCAAGACACTCTGTGGTTTAGGAACCGCTTGGTGGTGCCATTCCATCGCCCATTAAAAGAATTGATCATCTAAAAAGCTCACAACTCTCCGTTCTCCGTACATCTTGGGAGTACCAAGATGTATCAAGATACTAAGAAGAAGCTTTGGTGGAGCTGAATGAAGCGGCAAATCGCTCGTTATGTTGCTGAGTGTGACATTTGTCAAAGGGTGAAAGCATAACACTTGAAACCAGCAAGAGCCCTACAACCATTACCGATTCTCAAGTGGAAATGGGAAGAGGTCGAAATGGACTTCATCACCGGCTTTGCAAGGACTCAAACTGGGTTTGATGCCATTTGGGTGATCGTGGACAGTTTGACGAAGGTTGCCCATTTCATCCCTATCAAAACTACCTTCAAGGGGAGCAAATTGGTCGAGCTATACATTTCCAGAATTGTCTGTCTCCACGGTGTACCGAAGGTCGTTATTTCAGACCGAGGTTCTCAATTTACTTCGTATTTTTGGGGATGTCTACACCGAGCAATGGGGACCAACCTATCCTTTAGCACTGCTTACCACCCTCAGATAGATAGGCAGACTAAAAGGGTGAACCAAATATTGGAAGACCTTCTCCGAGCTTGTGTGTTGTCTTATAGCAACAATTGGGTGAAGTGTTTACCATATGCAGAATTATCCTACAATAATAGTTTCCAATCAATCTTATAGATGTCACCTTTTGAGGCACTGTATGGGAGGACTTGTAGGGTACCATTGAACTGGTCCGAGTCTGGGGAGAGGTCATTCTATGGTCCGAACTAGGTGCAAGACGCTGAAGACAAAGTTCGGTTAATCCGGGACCTGTTGTGGACAACACAGTCTTGCCAGAAGAGCTATGCTGACAATCGTCGTCAAGAGTTGAGCTTTGAGTTCAAGGATTATGTTTACCTTAAAGTCACACCGATGAAGGCCACGCACCGATTCCAAGTGAAAGGAAAATTGGCGCCTTGTTATATTGAACCATTCCAAATTATTGCAAAATGAGGAGTTGTGGTGCATCAATTGAAGCTGCCCACCTCTCTTTCAGTGGTACATGATACCTTTCATGTCTTGCAACTGAAGAAATATCTCCGTGTTTCCACTGAAGCAACTTAGTACGAGAACCTGGAATTGCAATATGATCTATCTTACTGGGAGCGCCCAATTGGTATTCTCGGTGAGATGGAACGCAACACAAGGAACTGTGCCATCAAGTTTATGAAGATTCAGTGGAGTAACCACACAGAAGAGGAGGCAACTTGGGAACAGGAGGACCAGATGCGAGCGGAGTATCCTCACCTTTTTCCCGATGTGCCCGAAGCTCAGGAATCAGGTTCTTTTAAGTTTGAGAACATAAGCTGAATGTAATGTTTTTAGAATCAAGAAAAGAAAGGTTAAACAAAGCAATGGAAAGGAAAATGTATTAGAAATATTTTGTTCCCTTGTTAGGATCTTACTTGCTGTCCTTGATGCCAATCAAGAAATCAGATGTTGTAATGAACTGTAATCAAAAGAAACCTTCTTGTTTCAGATATGAATTCAGTTAGGACAACATCTGAAATAAGATCAAGTAATCCAACCTATCTCAGGTTCTCCTTAATGTTTCCAATCCTTGTGTTTAAACATCAGGAATCTCGGGACGCGATTCTTTTAAGGGGGGAGGTTTTTCACAGCCCCATTTTTATTAATGGGATTTAGATGTATCTCATAAGCATTTCATATCATTTTGGAGTATGATCATAAATTATGAAGTTTTTAAAAATCAAATTAAAGAAAAAAACTAAACCTGAACTTAAATTCTAAAACAAATGATAATAAATGTTTGTGATGGTCCCCAGGAAATAATTTATTCAAATATTAGAATAATTATCATGAATAAATATGAATTTTATCAAAATTTTGGAATTCCATTTGACCTTGGGAAAAATGCAAACTCAATCCATAAATAGCTACTATTAATGAATTTTGAATAAGTGATTAAATAATGAAAAATAATGTTAGAAAATTTATATGGGTTCTACATTGTCCCAGGAACCACCCTACAAAATTTTAGATTTTTACAAATTTATTTGCTAGGTTTAAACCTTTGTCAAAGTTTGAAAGTTTAAATTTGATTTCAGCCAACTCCGACCGGACCCAACCTAACTGCACTATAGCAACCGAGCCACTTGACTCGACTCAACCATGCCACTTCCTCGTGCCTGACCGCGCCGCTTTCTTTCTTCCGCTGATGAAACGGGTCCGCCTGTTAGTTTCGTCTTCTTCCTCGCCACTTCAGCCGCGTGATGCTGGCACAGCGCATGCTCACCACGACGTTGCCGGTCGCCACCTCATGCTTCCTAACAACTTACGAAGAGTCGTCTAGACATCGCAAAGCTCTCAAGAAAATCCCTTCTCGCCCGCCTTCTCTCTTTCGCCCTTCCCGAGCTTTTCTTCAATTCGGAGAGGAAGAAGACAGGTGGAGTGCCATCGCGTGAAAGCCTCCGTGAGCCCCAAGGTCCATCGCCGGACTCCACGCTCAACGTCGTGTCCATTTTTGCTGGTCCAAGCCATCTTCACCCACTCAAATGTCGGGAGCAATTTCATCGTTCTCGCCTCCGGCCGCCACGGTCTCGACAGTGCGTAGTCACTTCAGTGAGTTTTTCTCAACGACACTTTGTCCATTAGGATCGCCTCATCCCACTGAGTATTCGGGTGAAGTTAATTTGTGTTTAGGGAAACCTCGAGGGCATGTGACCCCTTTCTTCCCCAACAACGGTGAAACGACGCCGTCCGCGTTCTGGCCGTCTCTGACCCCCATCGACATCATACTCGGGTGCGCCGCATTCCTGAAGCCGAGGCGACACTGGCGCACTCTTTCTTGAAGCTTCTCGATCACCGTGGCGTCTTCTCCTCGTGCGCCGCCTCCTCGTCTCCGTCTCCGGCCGTCGCGAGCTCAACTCTGGCGACCCTTGGACTCCGCATCACCGCCAATGAATTTGCGAGGACTCCCCGCAGCTGGTGGTGTCGATCCCTAGTCTAGAGCGCCCCTCATTTGCCGAGGAGCCTTCCTCGCGGTGGCTACGCGCGCGCTGGTGCTCCGGTGAACTACCGGCGTAAAGAGGTTAATGATGGTCGTTAGTTTTAATTACACTCCTTAATGACCGCATGACATGTAGGCCCCACCGTTAATGAAGGTGATTAGGTTTTTGATTAAGACTCTGAGTCTATTACATGTGGACCCAAAAATTTAATTGCATAGTAACAGCAGACCGCAGACCGTGGACCAAGTTCATGCACTCTGCGCATGGACCGAGCCACTGACGTGTGGGTCCGCAGGGACTGTTGACCGGCCTGTTATGACCGGGTCAGCACCGACCACAATCACACATGTCATTCACGGTGTCTAGCCGACCGTGAGTGTAAAAAGTATTTCGCGCAGTTAGAAAATCCGAATTTAATTGTTGTTACACTAAATAATTTTATAAACTTCAAAAATTCGTAGGTAATTCATTTTAACTCCAAATTTAGCAAACTCAATTTTGTTAGTTTAAATTTCTGCTGTAATTTAAATTGGAATAGGATTTGAACATGTTACTATTATAGAAAATTGGATATTTAAAATACATGAACACTAATGGCTTTAATATTGAAAATCTATAGAAAATCGAAATGAACTCCAAATGAATTAAACCTTTTACCTAAATTCATAATAAATTATCATCTCTCTACTGTAATATTTTCATTCATTTTTTAGCATTTTAGATTTTCTCAGTTTTCTCGTTGTTTATTCGATAACGTATTTTCTTTATAATTTGAGCCGACCGAGGTGAACGAATATCCTTCTGAGAGTGAACAATTGGCATTCCAGCAAGGTGCAAGCATCACTTTTTTACTTTTATTCTTGCATACATGTTGATCCCAGAATTTCCTACGTTAGTTGTTTTGAAATGCAAATATTACTTGCTTGCATGCTAATTTCGAGTATAAGTATTTTGTGAAGTCTAGTTAGCTATATCCAATTTCTTACTGGTTAACCTTGAATTCTCCTTTACAAATACATATATGCCTAAGTTAGTCGACATGTGATATTACTTACTATTGGTACACATGCTTAGCCATACGAGTCTCTAGACGTGTTAGTTCGGTTGATGGGGGTAGCTCATCAATCGTGGGAGACACTGAATACTTTGTATTTATACTTTTGGTTTAGATCTTCGAATATGATTGTGGAGTCTAAATTTTGTTCTTTAAAAATATATTTTGATATGGACAAGTGGTTAGTAGTGAGGGTGCCGACGTGCACGAGAATCGGGTATCGTGGAAAGACTTGTCCGGATCATCAAGGACCGAACTGTGGGCTGTCACTCCAAGTATAATGTGTACTTCCACACACGGGTTGGGAGCGTATATCATTTAACTTTCTTTTGATAAACAGTCTATTGCTAAAACTGCCTTCTTAAAAGCTAGAATGTGTAGGTTGAGTATTGCTGTTTTTATGCTAAAACTAGAGCCACTATAACCTCTCTTTGATCAACCACTAGCATGTATACATTTTTCTTTGTGTAAGTCTTGCAAGGACAACTTTGTACTTTAACGTATTGTCCATATGTTCAGGTGAGGAAGAGTATTATCTAGATCATTTTGTTAGTGTTGATTTCGGTGACGCTAACGAATAGCTCTATTTCTAGCCTCCACTCAGTTGCCTTTGGGAAGGGCACACCTTGCTGATGTTTTTTATATTAATGCTTTATTTTCCACTGTGTACTTTGGTAAATGCTTAAATTTGGCCGGTCAACCTCTGATGTAACGTATAGATATACGTCTTTGTCCTGTACGACACTTTGGAATATATTTGTATGCCTTATGTATGACTGTGATCAATATTGATTGATATATGTGCGTGTTAGCCGTGATCCTTGGGAGCTAACACGAGACACATATCCGAAGATTTGAAATGCTCTTTGATTCATGTACGTGTGGTCTCCAACTGCTAGGGGTCGGCTTGGTGCATACGCCTTCGTGTGGTATGCAGGTCGATCCTCTAGTCAGGATCAACCGAGTCTCATACTTTGGTTAAATTGGATTTCAGATCTTGGAGACCTAGAGTTATTTACATGTGATCTGGAGGACTATGATCTTATGTAAATAATTGTGGGTCCCCACAGCAGTTATGTCTTTTGGATTGACCAATGCCCTTGCTTACTTTATTAACTTGATGAATAAAGTATTCATTGAGTATTTTGATAAGTTCGTTATTATCTTTATTGATGATATCCTAGTATACTCCAAAGTGAAGAAGAGTATGGATAGCATCTTCGCTTGGTCCTGAATAAGCTTATAGATCATGAACTCTATGCTAAATTCCACAAGTGTGAGTTTTGGATGAAGGAGGTTATCTTCTTGGGACACGCCATGTCTCCATAAGAAGTCACCATCAACCCTAGCAAGGTCGAGGATGTGCTCAACTGGGAGTCACCCAAGTCTGTGCCTCAGATCAAAAGTTTCCTTGGTATGGTAGGATACTATCGACGGTTTATAGAATGATTTTCTAGAATAGCAAGACCTCTCACCCAGTTGATGAAAAATGAGAAGTTCGCTTGGACACTAGATTGGGAGCAGAGTTTCTAAGAATTGAAGAAGTGGTTGACCACTGCACCAGTGTTGGTCTTACCTGATATTCGAAAGGACTTTGAGGTTTTCTGCGATGCCTCACGACAAGGTCTCGGTTGTGTCCTAATGCAATAGAGGAAGGTCGTAGCATATGCTTTCCGTCAGTTGAAGCTTAACAAAGCAAATTACCCCACTCACAACTTAGAGTTGGCTGCTGTGGTGCATGCTTTGAAGATATGGCGTCATTACCTCATTGGTAATCGTTGTGAAGTTTACACTGATCATAAGAGCTTGAAGTTCATTTTCACTCAAGCTGATCTCAATATGAGACAAAGAAGATGGTTGGAGTTGATCAAACACTACAATGTGGGAATCCATTATCATCTCGACAAAGCTAATGTAGTAGCAAATGCTTGAAGTAGAAAGGTCTACTGGAATACTCTGATGATCAAGGAAAGTCAGCCAGCACTGCATGAAGAATTTCAAAAGCTCAAGCTTGAGCTAAGCGAAGAAGGTTACTTAGCTGCTTTGGAAGTGCAACCCACTCTACAAAGTTAGATCAGGAAAGCTCAGACTGAAGATGCATATGTCAAATAAATAAAGAGCAACATGAAGAAGGGTAAATCCCTAAGATTTTAGAAGATGAGTAAGGAACCATATGGTTTGATAAACGTATTTGTGTACCAAACCAGAAAGAGCTTAAGAAGTTGATACTCAAGGAAGCTCATGAAACCTTGTATTCCATTCACCCTGGAAGCGCGAAGATGTATCAAGATCTCAAGGAGTTTTATTGGTGGCCTAGTATGAAGTGGGAGATTGCTAACATGTCCAAGTGAGTATGTATCGATATACAACGAACAATAATAAATCAACGACATTCAATAACTTCATTATCATCACATGCACTTCCATTCACACAAATATCAATGGTCGTGAGTGAATGCTGATGTTTGCAAAGATGCTTATGGATGTTAAAGCCGAGCATCGAGACATGCGGCGCACAATTTGACTCGAAGATTGGACTCTTGCAACCTTTAAGCGTGCCTGAATGGAAATGGGAAGAAATTTGCATGAACTTTATCACAAATCCTCAATGCGGGGCAATGGATATTGTTCTTGATTGTGACCGTCTGCTCCCCTGGCGGGAACCGGACGTGCTAATCGATATGGTGCGAAGCCACACTCGGTTTCGGCAAGAGGCTATGATTCTATCGCGCAGTGTCCATCACCGCACTTAAAGCAAAGCATGCCCCTTACAGAGCAGACGAAGAGCCGGAGTACTGCAAAGGACGAGGCGTAGAAGAAGGGCGGCTCGATCGCTTAGAACTGAAAGATCGCGGTCCTCCTTGAATTTCTTGAAAGGTGTCGTGACTGGACCACTTCCCTCACTGTAGCTCCTCTTACGGTCACCACCGAAGCAACCATCCACCGTGAGGCTTGCCCCTTTGTGGTGCATCTCCAACTCCATCGTACGAAGATCATCGTTCGCTCTTGAAGGACGGGCGAAGATCGCCTAACACCTCGCCCATGGCCACGACCTCCACGACCGCGCCACCACGACCACGTCCTCTACCCTCGGCATAGCTATCAACCACAATCAACAATAAAGTTGCTTTGAGCCTAGAATGCCACCACACTACTCACCCTTGCTCTCTCGTTGTTTTTAGGTGATCTCCGAGGATGCCGTGTCGAGAGCGATTAGAGCACATGGACATCACATAATCATTCGCCATGATAATCATTCATTCAAGATTTGGTTTACACTTGGACATGTTAGAGATTGAATAATGCTTAGGACAATGCTTGGACTAGACTATTTGTTTTATTAAAGCTGGATTCATTGGTTGATGCTTTTGGACTATTTACGGTTTTATTCCCTTGATTATTGATTACTTCATTCTAGTTTGTGATCCAAGACCACCTACTGGGGTGGGGTGAGACAGAGACAGACTTGTCGAATTATACATGGCAATGATAGTATATTAGCATGGTGTACCAAAGAAGATAGTGTCAGATCGAGGATCCCAGTTCAACTCAAGATTTTGGCAGAAGCTGCATAACGTTTTGGGTACGAACTTGAATTTCAGTACAGCTTACCATCCGTAGATAGATGGACAAACAGAGAGATAAATCAAATCCTAGAGGATATACTAAGAGCCTGCGCTCTGGCAAACAGGACCAGTTGGGACCAAATTTGCCCTATGCAGAGTTTTCTTACAACAACAGTTATCAATTAAGCCTACAGATGTTCCCGTTTGAAGCTCTTTATAGAAGGAAATGCAGAACACCCTTGTATTAGATCGAAATAGGTGATGCACAAGTACTCGGACCCAATATATTGAAGGAAGCCGAAGATCAAGTTTGGTCAATTAGAGAAAAGCTGAAGACCGCTCAGACCAGACAGAAGAGTTATGTTGATAACCGTCATCGAGACTTAGAATTTGCATCTGGAGACCACGTGTACCTGAAGGTTTTCCCTCTCAAAGGAATGCGTCGATTCAGAGTAAGCGGGAAGCTTGCACTAAGATACATCGAACATTTCCCAATTCTAGTTAGAAGAGGAGAAGTTGCTTACAAATTGGAACTCCCACCTCAACTGTCAGATGTGCATGATGTCTTCCATGTGTCTCAGTTGAAGAAGTGTCTGCATGTGCCTAAGGAGCAGATGTTGTTGGAAGCAATTGATCTGCAAGAATATCTCACCTTCAAGGAGCAGCCCATCAAGATTTTGGAAGTGGCAGAGCGAGTATCGAGAAGTAAGATCATCCGTTTCTGCAAGGTTCAGTGGAGCAATCACACTGATGAGGAAGCCACCTGGGAGCGGGAAGAGGACCTAAAGGCTGAGTGTTCGCACCTATTCTCTTGTCAGCAGGAATCTCGGGGTCGAGATTCCGTTTAAGTGGGGTAGGTTTGTAACAACCCAATTTTCAAGTTTCTAAAAAAATTTAAAATAAAAATAACCATTTGCTTTTGTTGAATCGCTAAAGCTTAACTTGCACTTTTAGAAATTAAAAGATATTTAAATGACTAAATCAAACTTCAACTGATTCAAAATCTGGTTTGTTTTGAGTTTGTTGGAGTTCTCTAGTATTTTAAAATCCCCTTTCTATTTGGTTCCAAATTCCCATCGGCCCGTTCTTATCACTACCCTCTTGGTGTCGACCACCCTCTCGGTGTCGACTGCCCTCTCGATCTCGACCAGTCTTTTGGTTTCGACCAACCTTGTGGTCTCAACCAGTCTTTGGCTTCAACTAGCCTTGTGGTCTTGACCAACCTCCTAGTTTCGACCGCCTCTTGGTTTCGACCGCCTCTCGGTTTCGACCACCCCTCACCTCAACGTTGTCCACGCATTAAATGTCGTCTATGCATTAAATGTCATCTACACATTAAGTGTCATCTACGCATTAAATGTCGTCTGCGCATTAAGTGCCGTCTGTGCATTAAATATCGTTGTCTTCACTGCGCCGCTGCGAATCCTTCTACTCCATCTTGTCACCCGGTCCCCCCTCTCCTTCCTCTCTAAATGGAGCCCTAGGGAGCCCTTTGCCTCCTCTTGTTTTCCCCTCAACTCTCCTATCCTCTATCTCTCTCGCCCTCGTTTCGCCATGCTTCAAGTTTCCTTGCCGCTGACTGGAGCTCGCGCCGCCACTTCTAGCACCGCCGTCAAAGCTTCTCTGCAGCTGTGGTCTTCACCGTTGGCTTCGCAAGATCACGGTCTACCCGGTGCGCACCTCCTCACCGCCGAAAAGTTCCCCGGAGAGCACGCGTCGTCCTTCTTCACCTCTAACCGTGAGCTTCCCCTCTACCGTTTGACCTCCACCAGCCTCTCTCGCGGTCTTGGTGAGCTCCTCCCTGTGCCCTGTTCTCTCTCTCGTGTTCTTTCGACTGCGTTAAGCAGTCGAGTCCTTCCTTCGACTACGTTGAGTAGTCGAATCCCTTCTTTCGACCATGCCCTGTAATCGAACCTCCTTCGACTAGGTAGTCAAAGTCTTTTGACCAGTTGAACATCCTTCCGAGTGCTCGTTCTCCTTCGTTCGAGCTCTAATTCGAGTGATTCAATTTCTAAATCCATCTAAATTTAGTACCTTTCTTTTGGTTCTAGTTTTTTCTTTTTAGATTTTGTTTGGAGTTATTTTATTTATTTGGCTCTTTTCGCACGTATAGATTCTGGCATTTCTGAAGAGTTCTTGGACCCGACGACCACAACCGAAGCATCACAACTCTTCAACGAAGGCAAGTTGTAGATCTTTGATTATGTCGTACCCAGTTTATAAAATTATATTATTTATTATAAACATGTATGGCTAGTTGTATAAAAATAGTTTTGGGAGTAGTTAAATACCTACTCGGCAATATGACTCCTTTAATAATTATGATCGACATGTTGACATGTATCCTTGGACACCATAAGTTGGGTAATTTTAGTTGGACATTATTGTAATACCAACTTGGGTGCGTATTATGCTTAGTCATGCTTTAGTTATGCTATGGTCTCATGATCACATGATTTAATGATGATAAATTTGACTTAATGATATATGGAATTATGGCGTGGCCACTGTTGGTATAATTTGTTGTGTCATGGCAAGGGTTGCCATTTGGTTGGGTTGAACCAAAAATAATTTCATACTCAGACGAATGATTGTGCAGTAAAGTGGTGCTGGAAGCACACTGGGATGAGGATGTTTCGTTTGAGTAGCCACTAAGGATTAAACTTTGCGCGCCATTGATCTGGGTCATACCGTGCAACCACATGTCCAGGATGGGGTGGACCTGGCCGAATAATTAGCAATATTTTGGTTTGGTTCTGCCGTGGTGGTGTGATCTCTGAGTTTATGGATGGATTCACATGATGCAAGAGGGGGTCCAGAAAGGCGAAACCTTAGAGGGCAGAACCAAGTCAAAACGGAGCTTCGTAAAGGCCAACTGATAATCTCTTAGTCGCACACCTCAAAAGTGTGTGGGCGGACAGTATAAGGTGATTATTTCTTGTGGGTCAAGCTGTACAACCTCTGCAGAGTGTAAAACTATTCGAATAGCCGTGTTCCCGGTTATGGACAATGCCTGGTAATTTCACACGAGGGGTAAATTTTCTCAAAAATATTGTCGTGGATGGTTCGAGTGGTTTGGGAAGTGAACAGGGTGTCCACGAGTTGTTTGGGAAGTGAACAGGGTGTTCACGAGTTGTTTCAAAGAAACTTATTTACTTATGTATTAATCTTTTAAATCGTGCTTTCAATCTACTTACTGTATTTACAGTCAATACTCCTTTCTGTAAACTAAACATAAAGCTATCCTTGTCAAGCCTTGCGTGAATACTATCTGCATACTGTTCGCTACAACTTGTTGAGTACTTTATGTACTCATGGCTTTGCTCTTTTTGTTGATCAGTCGTCGAAGAAGATCCAGGGAGCATCGAGTTCTACGAAGAGGATTTGAAGACCACGCGAACTAGGTCGCGTCCTCCACTCGATTGACTGTGGGCATGTTGAATGGCTTCCACGAGTTTGTGTTGTTTCGCTGCAAGTTTATCTGGTCATAGACCTGGTCATGGATCTAGTCGTAGACCTGGTCGTGGACCTGGTCGTGACTCTAGCCCGCGTGGCAAACTCTGTAAAATCTTGACCATAAGGCCCTTTTGCTGTTAAGTATTATTGTCTTGTCTGCTCCTTTTGTTGTTTTGTTGTATGGATACGATTTCATCTATGTTGCAGCTGTGTGGACTAGTTACTAATCATGAGACTAGTTCAGAATACACAGAGGGTCCCGGGGTTGCATACTCGGGGTCCCGACAACTGCCTCTAGGACAAATCACCAATAGTTTCCCCACAATGGTGAGTTTCAGGTCGATGGTAGAGGACGTCCATGACTTGGGGCAAAACTCGTCAAGTGTCTGATGTTAGAATAAAGTATTGTAAAGGGTTTGTGATAATCAGTTAGTCGCACATCAACAAAAGTATGTGAAGTGGACAATTTAAGCTAATTTGTGGTCGAACCACCTTCGACCAGGTGGTCAGAACCCTCTGACCAGTCGAACCTCCAAAACCTTGATATAGTCGTATCACCTACGACAAAGACCTACGACCAGGATGAAGTCGTAGCACCATCTACGACCATGAAAAAGTTGTTGTAGCACCTCTTACGACCATGATGAAAGTAGTCGTATCACCTCCCATGACCACGAAGTAGTCATAGCACAGAACAAGCAATCGATTACGACTAGGTAGTCGAAACTTCCTTCGACCACGCTGTAGCCGAACTTCCTTCGACTACGATGTAGTCGAAGATGGTGAATAGTACTCGATAAACAGTAGTCGAAAGGAATAGTAGTTAGTAACCGTACTCGATGAATAGTAGTCAAAAGGAACAATGATCAAAATACGTACTCAAAACCAAAGAATCAACTACGAATAGAGGAATTTTGCGGTGCTCGAGTGCGCACCTTTTTTCTTGACTATTTCTTATCTGATGTTGTCGTTAAGACTTATAGGACCCAACAGCCTCTTATATAGGTTGTTTCGACTGACTCAAACATTGATTCAGACAAAGCAACTCGAATACGAGTTGAAAACAAAACCGACTCTGAAACGAAAAACTTTCTACGACTTCGTCTAAAATTAAACTATTACACAAAGGATTATTTCCAACACTCCCCTAATCCTGACTATCATCAGTGAGAACATGAATACCAATTATATCACACATCTTCTGAAATTGCACACACGGCAAAGCTTTTGTCTAGATATCAGCCTTCTGTTGATCTGTGGGTACATAGTTTACTTCAACCAACCCTTCTTCAACACATTCTCGTATAAAGTGAAAATGCGTATCAATATGTTTACTTCTCCCATGAAATACTAGATTCTTCATCAATGTTAATGCTGCTTTGTTGTCGACATACAACTTGAATGGTCCAGTATCTTCCCCTTGCAGTTCTTGCAACAATCTCTTTAGCCAGATTCCTTGACATGATGCTGAGGTTCCGCCATGAACTCTGCTTTGCAGCTGGATAATGCTACACTCTTCTGTTTCTGTGAACACAAAGTCACCATATTCCCATATAGATAAAATATTGTTCTTGTGGTGCTCTTTCTATATGAGATGTCTCCAACTAAATTATTGTCGCTATATCCAACTAGTGGTGGTTCCTGTTGCTTCCTGGTATAAACTAGACCATGATCAACAGAGCCCGCCACGTACCTCAGTATATGCTTCAACGCCTGTTCATGCGTCTTGGTCGATTCTCCATAAACCGACTTGCAACTCCAACTACATAACTGAGATCTAGTCGTGTGTGTAGCAAATAGCGCAAACAACCAATCAAGCTTCTATAATTAGAAGTATCGACCGGTTCTACATTATCATCTTTTTCCAATATGATTTTTGGTTCCATCGGATACTTGCATGGATTGCAATATGCCAACCCAGCCTTATCGAGAATCTTCCTTGCATAAGCTGATTGCTTGATCGAAATGTTGTGACTTTATTGTTCTACCTCCTGGTCTAGATAGAAACTAAGAAGTCTCAAATCACTCATTTTGAACTCTCTCATCATCTGATGTTTGAATGACTAAATTTTACAACATCAATGCCTGTAACAATTAGGTCATCGACGTAGACACCTACTACAACCATGTCTCCACCTCCTTGTTTCTTATAAAGAGCTTGCTCCTATTTGCATCTCTCAAAACCAAGTTTCTTCATACTATCATCAAGTTTGCGGTTCCAGGCCCTGGGTACTTGTTTCAGCCCGTACAGTGCGTTCGATAGTTTGTAAACCTTGTCTTCTTGACACTTTACTGTATAACCTTCAGGTTGATAGACCTAGACTTCCTAGGTGAGGTCACCATTTAAGAATGATGATTTGACATCCATGTGGTAAACATCCCATCCAGAGTATGCGGCGAGTGCAAGTAGTACTATTACTATTTCAATTCTTGTCACATGTGCAAACACTTCTTCATAGTCGATGCCATGTCTCTTGATGTATCCCTTTGCAACAAGTCTGACCTTATAGCGCACAACATTCCCTTCGGTGTCTCTTTTCATTTTATATACCCATTTCAGACCTATGGGTTTATGACCATGTGGGAGAGAAGTCAACTTCCAGGTATTATTCTTCTCAATTGTTTCCAGTTCAACCTTCATTGCATTTCTCTAATGCTCCCCCTTCGATGCTTCCTAGAAGTCAGCTGGTTCTTCCACATCCATCATATACAAATTTCCTATTTCATTCATCGGCTCAGTGTGGTCTTAAATGTCCCTCAAGCTTCTGTATCTCAGAGCTACAGATTCTGGTGTAGACCCACCCGAGCTCTCAGTTATTTCTTGACCGTTGTCGTTGTCAGGAACAGTTATATCCAGGATTTGTGACCGAGACACAATTGGAGTCGAAGAGGTAATCGAAGAATCAATGACCTCTTCATCAATAGTGAACGAGACCCAATTTCATATTTCTTGATTTGCTTCCTGGTTATCTTCCCACTACCATTGTTGATATTCTTGAAAGACAACATCTGTGGAGACAATTATCTTACTGTCAACAGGGTTAAGTAGTCTGTGAGCTTTGCTGCCTAGCTCGACACCCAAATATATTAGCTTTTGGCTTCTGTCGTCGAGTTTCTTCAAGTATGTGATTACTTTAGCATATGCTAAGTAACCAAATACTCTTAATTGCTCTAGATTTGGTTTTCTTCCATTCCATGCTTCATACGGTGTGATGCCATCTAATGCTTTTGTCGGAACTTGATTGATAATATACACCGCATGTCTTACTGCCTCGGTTCAAAATTTGCATGGCAAGGACTTGCTTTTCAACAGGATTCGAGCCATGTCCATCACAGTCATGTTTCTCTGTTCCACCACCCTATTTTGCTGGGGGCTATAGGGAACAGTGAAGTATCGGATGATGCCCCTTGACTCATAGATCGATTCAATCTCACTGGATAAGAATTCTCCTCCTCGGTCTGATCTCAGGGCTTTTAGCTTGTGTTCGGTCTCAGTTTCCACCAGATTGACAAACTTCTGGAACGCATCTTTCACCTCACTTTTCTTCTTAAGCATATATACCCACATAACTCTTGAAAAATCATCCACTAGGAGAAGGAAGTACTGTTTCCAACATCAATTGCAGGTGTGATTGGTCCACATATGTCAATGTATACAAGCTCCAGTGGTCGAGAGGCTCTGTGAGTTGTATGTGCTGGGAAAGGTGACCTTGTCTACTTGGCAATAATACAACCTTCACAAACCTAAGTAGGATGATCAATATGTAGCAGACCAAGGATCATCTTCTTGTCGGATATCTGTTTCAATGACTGGAAGTTCACATTCCCCAATCTTGCATGCCATAGCCACACAGGGTTTTCAAGATTTGCATTCAAGCATATCGATTTGCATGTATCCAGTTGAATCTTATATAGCCTGTTTGGTGTATGAGGAACTTTCATTAGAAGCTTTCCATCTCGGTCATGTAGGAATAGAAAGGAGCCTTGCAATGCTACATCACAAGCGTGTTTTGTCAATTGACCTAGACTAATGATATTGTTGTAGAGTCTTGGGATATAGTAAACATCTGACAATAGCCTTTGCTCTCCATTCTTGCATTGGAGTAGAATTGAGCCTTTGCCTTCAATGAATACCACAGAGTCGTTTTCGAACTTAACTTGCCCATAAAACTCCTGGTTCAGTTCTCTGAATTTTCCCAACCGACCAGTCATGTAATTAGAAGCTCCACTGTCGAGGTACCACACATCTGTGTCGACCACCTCCTCACTGATTTTTAGTAGCTTAGGGTGAATCCCCTCTTCAAGCATGACCAGTCCAGTCGATGCTTTTTCACCGACAGTTAGCAGCAGAGCTGGTTCTTTCTCCTCTTGAACTTCCGACAAGTTCACTTCAGTATTGTTCTTCTTGTCTTGAAAGTGAGAAGCATAATGCCCAAACTTTTGAAACTCAAAGCATTTAATATGACTTCGGCACTCAGAAGCAGAATGTCCAAATTTATCACACTCAAAGCATTTGATTTTCGAGTTATCTTGCTTGGACTCACCACTGCTATGACCAGGTTTATGGCCGCGTCTGGCAAAATCTCCTTGACCACCTAGGCCACGACCATGACTACAACCACCTCGGCTACGCCAAGCAGATCCACGACCACCTTGATTTGACAAGTATCCTCACTGAGACTGCTTGGTCTCTCCCTTCTACTCATCTTTCACAAATAAGGCTTGGTCGTTGCGAGCCTTGCACCCTCTTAATAGTCCATCATGTGCTTTAAGAGATCTAATTACCTCTTCCAACTTCATGCTCTCAAGATCACTGGAATGCAAAAGAGTTGCGACCACAGGCACATATCTCTCGGGTAGTACCCGCAAGTATTTTTCGACCACCTCAATCTCCTCCAGCTTATCGCCAAGGGCTCGAAGTTCATTGAGCGCCGCCGTTAATTTTCCCGCAAACTCATCTACTATTTGAGTTTTGCCCATATACAACGCCTCATACTCCCCTCGGGAGTATGGAGACAAACTTTCTTTACTCGATCCACACCTTCGTGCATCGTGCGAAGAGCAACCCAGGCCTCCCGAGCAGTATCCTTCCCAATGAGTTGATTCAGCATTGAGTCGGGTATAGTAGTGTAGATCAGTGCCAACGCTGTTTGATCAGTCTTCAGGTCAACTTCCACAGCCTTTCCTTTTATATCGATCTTTCACTTTTGATCGACCGGATCGACTACTGTGTCCCAAACCCCCTGGGCATGCATGTTGATCCGCATCTTCATAGCCCAAGTCGGATAGTTCTCTGAAGTTAGAACTGGGTACGACAGTGAATTTGGCCCATCTTTCGTTGTAGAAGATCCGTTGGGAGTCATTGGTTTCTTCTTCTCTAGAGTTGGTGGTCCAATTTTCATGCACTAGGCTCTAATACCACGTGTGGTCGAACCACCTTCGACTAGGTGGTTGGAACCCTCCGACTAGTTGAACCTCTAAAACCTTGATATAGTCGTATCACCTACGACCACGACCTACGACCAGGATGAAGTCGTAGCACCATCTACAACCATGACAAAGTTGTTGTAGCACCTCTTACGACCATGATGAAAGTAATCGTAACACCTCCCACTACCACGAAGTAGTCGTAGCACAGAACAGGTAATCGATTACGACCTTCCTTCGACCACGCTATAGTCGAAACTTCCTTCGACCACGCTGTAGTCGAAGACGGTGAACAGTACTCGATGAACAGTACTCAGTAAACGTACTCAACGAACAGTAGTCGAAAAGAACAGTAGTCAGTATCCATACTTGATGAACAGTAGTCGAAAGGAACAGTGGTCGAAATACGTACTCGAAACTAAAGAATCGACTACGAACCGAGGAATTTTGCGGTGCTCGAGTGCGCACCTTTTTCTTGTCTATTTCTTATCTGATGTTGTCGTTAAGACTTACAGGACCCAACAGCCTCTTATATAGGCTGTTTCGACCGACTCAAACATTGATTCGGACAAAGCAACTCGAATATGAGTTGAAAACAAAACCGACTCTGAAACGAAAAACTTTCTATGACTTCGTCTAAAATTAAACTATTACAGAAATGATTTTTTCCAACATGATTATCTCGTGTGGGTCAAACTGTACAACCTCTACTAAGTGTAAAACTTTTTAGATAGCCGTGCTCACGGTCAAGAGTAAGTAAAGTGTGCTTTCACATGGTAGATCTTTGCTTTTTGTTTTCAAATAATCTGTTCTGGGAAATGCCACTATAGTGTAGGGTGGTGGCAAGATTGCACCGAGTATACGTGGTTGGTATCAGGTAATGGAAGATTGGTGTTTATTATGAAATCATTTCATCTTCTATTATGCTCTTGCCTGTTGTGTTACTTATCAATTTATTTCTCTTACTTACCTAGGTAACATCATACAATATCTACCTATATACAAATTACTAAGTTTCATCTTCCCTGGTGGCACATTCTGAGGAAGTTTGAAGATTGTCGAGAATCTGTTGGTAATACACAGTTGATGCAGTCAGGAAGATGGCTATTTGTCGAAGCAAAGAGCTTCAGTGACAGCACCTAGTTCGTCATACAGAATCTACAGATGATTCTTTTCCTTCAAAAAGCTATATTTTTATATTTAGCGTATTTGAATGTTTTAAGTTTGCAGTTATGCGTTTTCTGGAATTGCAGGGTGGGATTACTGCCGCCCTTTCAGATAAAATCCTAGCAGGGGAATATATGATCTGTACTGATGTTTGTATTCACATTCAAGAGATGTTGTATGCCCCTCTTCTGGATAATACCCTTATTGTTATTTATGCATTGAGATGGTGTCAACAATCTGAAATTAGCAGCATGTTGTGAGGTGTTTCAGTGTAAGAACACTCCGTAAGAACAGAACTCATCCAATGATCAGGCGATGTGGATGTCATGTCACAGAGAAATCAGATAGATACCATTCCTGATATTATGCCAGAGAGAGGGATCAGATATGATACCATCGTTGCTGTCAGGCCGCAGTGAAATCAGATCCCATTCTTGTGGCGATGAGCTCAAGTGTCTCCAACAGTGCACATTCTTGTGGACCATTGTTTAGCAAGCGTCCATTTCAAATCGAATGGCTCCTGAGCACGGCAACGGATATGCAGCAGCAGCAGCATATGCTACCACTCATTGGTATCGAGCCAAGGCGGCAAAAGAAGATCCAAAAGAAGAAGAAGGAAAAATAGAACCAAACCCTAACCCTAGATCCAAAAGGCGGGACTCACCGGTGCGTGCGGAAGGGTCGAGGCGAGCCGTGTGCTCACGAGTCGTCGTTGGCGTGTGGGAGACCGGCCGAGCCGTAGTCTCGCCGGCGATCCACGTTGAAAAGGCCGCCAGACCGCTCGGGACGAGATTTGACGCGCCGGTCGCGCGTGAAAGGGCGCCGACACGGAGCCGCTGACGGCGACGCGCTCCTCTCGAGAGCGCGACGCCGGCGAGAGGGCTCATGGCGCGCGCCGACCTCCGCCGTTTCTTCCGCCGCTCGAGCAAAGCGAGAGAGCGAAAGAGAGAGATCGAGAATGCGCTTAGGGTTTTGGGAAGCGCGCGCTTCGCCCTTTTGTTCGCCGAAATCGCTACCGAACCGTCGATTGGATCAGCGGCTCGGATCGCGCCACGCGGAGCGAACGATCTGAAGCCTTGATGAATTCGGCCGTCGGATGTGAATCGACGGTGAAATCGCCTCATGTAAACCCTAACGCCCATCGTAAATTTGGGCGCCTGAATGGGCGGAAAAGCGATGGGAGTGGGCGAATGGCGGTTTGAACAGTAAAATGACCGGTTTTTGAACAGTGTTTCGCCGGTTTTGAACAGTAAAATCCAGGAAAATTGATTTTAATTTTTTCAGAAGTATTATTTTGAATGGATTTCAATAGAAAATTGTATAAAATCTCTGTAAATTTTGCACCAACGTGTTATTATTTCCAGAGATTAAATTGTGTACAGTATAATGCTTCTGAATAATTGATTATTTTAGAACAATTACAATTTCCGCTGCAAAAGTTCAACATAGATAATTCTTTTAATTAAATTCGAACCAACGAGAGAATTTAATTTTTCAGAATTTATTGTGAATTATGATATTGTTATTTTCTGACCAAAGTTGATAATAACAGTATTATAATTCTAATTGATATTTTTATACATTGTTTCTATTTACGCTAGCGGTGATATAGTTTTAATGTATAGATAAAATTGTTTTAGTTGTATGTCGTATTTTTGACCAACGTTGGAAATAAGACATATAATTTTAATGTTACGTTCTCACTTTATTTGATCTAAATTTTCAGGAGGATACAACTTGATGAGTTGTATCAGAGAAATACCCACTCTCAAAGGAGATAATTATGGAGAGTGGAAGAAAAGATAGACTTAGCGTTTATCTTAGCCGAGGTGGGTGGGTCCTCACTCAAGACGACCCACCGAGCCTACAAAGCACGGTGAGGGGTCAAGCGAGGATGATCTTGCTTGGCGAGAAAAGACAAAGAGATCATGCTCCCTTACGGATGTCTTATGACCTAGAGCATAAGAAATGGACCACGACCAACAAGAAATGTATGGGTTGTGATAAAGAATACGATTGAGCTCGCAATTGTGGGCTCAATCGCAGATATGTGACTTCATCACGAGAATACCTTGATAAAATAAAGAGTCAGTTTACTGGCTCTTCAAAGACATATGCAACACAGCTGATTAAACAGCTTGTGACAGAGAGGTATTCTGGTGGTGGGATAAGAGAACACATATTGAGGATGAGCAACTTGGCATCCAAGCTCAAACCAATGGATTTGGCACTCAAGGATGAGTTCCTTATTCACTTGATTTTTGCTTCATTGCCAGAAAAGTTTGACACTTTTGTTGTCAATTACAATATCTGACTAGATAAATGGGACTTAGAAAATGCATAGCAATGTGTGTTCAAGAGGAGGAAAGAATTAAAACCTCACATGGTGGATCTATCAACTATGTGAAGGATAACAAGAAAAAGAACTTCCACAGTACCTCATTCTCAAGAAACAAGGGAAAAGCATCTGTCCATCAACCTCAACAGAACAAATTTGCTGTAGACAAAGATCAGTGTCTTCACTGCAAGAAGACAGGACACTACAAGAAGAACTGTCCTGATTACTTAAAGATGATCATGGCAAAGAAAGGTGAGAATATTATTACATTTATAAATGAATGCTTGTATGTACAATATTCGAAATCCACTTGGTGGATTGACTCAGAACAACTGTTCATGTTGCTAATTCCTTCTGAGGATTCCGTTCGACGAGGACTACGCAAAGAAGCGAAAGATGCATTAAAGTCGCAAATGGAGTCCAAGCGAAGTTGAAGTCTGTTGGCGATCTTTCATTAGAGTTAGCTAATGGCTCCAATCTTTTACTTAGAGATGTTCTTTTGTTCCTCTTTACAGAGGAATTTGATTAGTGTTTCCAATTTGGATAAAGATGGTTATGATTGTAATTTTGGAAATGGCAAGTCGAAATAATATTTAATAAAGAATGTGTTGGTCTTGCCATATTACAAAATGAGCTTTATTTGTTACCATTGTGTGATGATGTGAATGCCGTATGCGATAATGAGAACGTCGCGTGCGAAAGTGATTGAATCCTCGTCTCACGAACGTAAGCGTAAAGCGAAGAGAACTCATAATGAATCGTCGAAATTATGGCCTTCGTCGTTTAGGCCATATTTCGAGGGGAGAATAGAAAGACTAGTTAAGAATGAAATTCTTCCTCTATTAGAGTTCTCGGACTTAGAACAATGCGAGAGAATGCATTAAAGGAAAATATGTAAAGAAAATAAAGAAAGGCGCAAAAAGAAGCACAGGAGTTCTACAAATTGTTCACACAGACATTTGTGGTCCTTTTCCTGTGAAAAGTGTGGATGGTTATGACTCGTTCATAACATTCACAGATGACTACTCCCGTTATGGATATATTTATCCAATCAAAGAAAGAAATGAAGCCTTGGATAAATTCAAGATATTTAAGGCTGAAATTGAAAACCAACACGATTTAAAGATTAAGATAGTTCGATCTGATCGTGGGGGGGAGTACTACGGTCGACATACCCCATATGGACAAGTTCCTGGACCTTTTGCGAGGTTCTTACAGGAAAATGGCATAGTAGCCCAAATATTCTACACGGGCGAACCTCAAAAAATGGAGTAGTGAAAGGCGCAACTGCACCTCGATGGATATGGTGCGAAGCATGATGAGCTACTCCACACTCCCATTGAGTTTATGGATGGAGGCGTTAAAAACCGCCATTCATATTCTCAATAGAGTGCCTAGTAAGTCGGTGCCCAAAACACCGTACGAGTTGTGGACAGGAAGAGTTCCCTCACTAAACCACTTACGTGTGTGGGGGAGTCCTGCTGAGGCTAAAGTATTTAACCCAAACCTTGGGAAGCTAGATCCCAAAACAGTAAGTTGCCATTTCATTGGCTACCCTGAAAAGTCAAAAGGTTTTCGTTTCTACTGTCCAGACAGATATACAAAGTTTGTAGAAACGAGACACGCTGTCTTCTTAGAGGATGAAATGATGAGGGGGAGCATGGTAGCTCGAGAGATTGATCTTGAAGAGAAGCGGGTATATGTGCCCACTCCAATGATTCAAGAGCCACTCTTCTCACTACCTGCTGTCGCTGCACCGACGGTACAAGATACTGTGATGCCAGCACCTGTTATTGTTTCTCCTGTGGCAACATTGAATGAAAATGAGGAACCTGTTCTTCAGGATCCTATAGAACCCATTGCCACAAATGAGGGGAGCAACAAAGACCTCAAAGAAGATGTACCAAATGTGGAGGCCAGGAGGTCTCAAAGAGTAAGAAGATCGGCTATCTCGATGATTATCGATTATCATCTGAAGAATTTCAAATGGAGGATGATCCCACCACATTTGAAGAAGCCATGAGAAGCGAAAATTCCTCAAAATGGCTTGAAGCCATGGAAGAGGAAATGAGGTCCATGAAGACTAATAAAGTCTGGGACTTGGAAATTGTTCCTAAAGGAGCCAAAACAAGAGGGTCGTAAATGGGTCTACAAAACAAAGCTCGACTCCCAAGGGAATGTAGAAAGATACAAAGCGCGACTTGTGGCAAAAGGATTTACACAAAGAGAAGGGATTGATTACAATGAGACATTTTCTCGGTCTCATGTAAAGATTCCTTCGAATCATAATGGCATTAGTAGCACATTATGATTTAGAGTTACATCGATGGATGTAAAGACGGCATTTCTTAATGGGGATTTGGAGGAAAATGTTTACATGGCACAACCAAAAGGTTTTGTCATGGAAGAAAATGAAAGAATGGGATGCCGCCTAAAGAAATCGATTTATGGGTTAAAGCAAGCTTCAAGACAAGTGGTACTTGAAGTTTGACAAGATAATAAGAAAATTTGGTTTTAAAGAGAATGTAGAAGACAATCGTGTCTATACAAAGTTTAAAGATGGGAAACTTATCTTCCTAATCACGTATGTGGATGATATCCTACTAGCTAGTAGTGATGTCGATGCGCTCTTTGGAGACGAAGAGATTTTTATCCTCAAACTTTGATATGAAAGATCTTGGTGAAGCTTCGTTCGTTCTAGGGATCGAAATTCAGGGATAGAAACAAAGGGATATTGGGACTATCACAAAGACATATATAGAGAAAGTCTTAAAGAAATTTGGGATGCATAAATGTAGTCCTTCACCGCACCTATAGTCAAGGCGGCGGATATGGGGATTTTCAATGCCCCAGAACGAGATGAGATCGATCAAATGAAAGCGGTTCCATATGCTTGGTTGTCGGAAGCTTACAAGTATGCTCAAGTGTGCTGCATACGACTTAGCTTTTGTTACGGGTTACTTGGCGATTCGAGCAATCTCGAATAGAACATTGAAATTGATAAAGAAAGTCTTGCGTTATTTGCAAGGAACAAAAGGCCTCATGATGACATCGTAAGATCGATTTACTCCATATAGTGGGGTATCTGATTCGATTTTGCAAGAGATGATAGAAAGTCGACATCCGGATATATCTTCACTCTCGCTGGAGGAGCTATATCGTGGAAAAGCTCAAAGCAAACCGTCACTACATCGTCCACAATGTATGCCGAGTTTGTAGCATGTTATGAGGCTACGGGGCAGGTGAACTGGCTTAAGAAGTTCATACCCGGTTTAAAAGTGGTTGACGACATCAATAGACCACTTAAGTTGTATCGCGATAATGAACTGCGCATAATGTATGCCCACAACAATAAGTCAAGTGGTGCTGCCAAACACATTGACATAAAGTACTATGTTGTGAAAGATAAAGTTCGGGATCAAATTATAAGTCTTGAGCATATAAGTACCGCAAAGATGTTAGCGGATCCGCTTACTAAAGGCTTACCACCCAACGTGTTCAGAGAACATATAGCCGGCATGGGTTTAAGGGAAAGCCTATGAATCCTGGACTAAAAGATGGCCCAAAAGATTAAAGTAACTATTTCAGAACAAGGAGGTGTATTGTAGCTGTTGAATCTATCGGCGATTGACCGTGACGATGAGACACGTTCTATGCACCAATTCGTAATGGAATGAGTAAAGTCAAAAGTAATTAAAGATAAAGCACAGATTGAGATCAAGGGAGATTGTTAGAGTTGATCTCGGGCAATGCCCAACCCGATCGCATACGATCGGGCGCCACCAATAGGTGGCGGGCCCTGTCGTGCGCCATATAAAATGAGGTGGGGCCGGGCGCACGGAGACCAAGGTTCACCGTGCCGCCGCCTAAACTCCACACACAAACCCTAGACTGATCCTAAAGGGGGCGCTGTAGCGACGGGAAGACTACCGCCGCCTCTACCGACTACGCCGGCCTCGCCTCCGCTCGGGATCAACTAACGCCGCCTCTACCGACTACGACGGCCTCGCCTCCGCTCGGGATCGACCACCGCCGCCACTACTACACACAAGCCGCGATGGCCAACCCGTCTCCATCTCCATCGGACGGTAAAACCCGAAACCCCAAAACCATATTCTCTCTCGGTTACCCTCAAGAACACAAGATCTAAAGAAAAGAGATCTAACAATAGATCTAACAACCACTGCCGACATCTCGAAAATAAAATACAGGTAGTATTCTGTTTCTTGATGGCTAGTTCCAAGTTCCAACTTCTATCTTCCAAGACAATGTCAGTCGTAGTTTCCTAGGTACAAGGTTGTCATGCATGTCTCTTAGGAGTACTTTCCTAGAGCTCATTGCCTTGGAGCACCCGATTAACCAATGTGAGTAGTGATCAATGACTAATGCAAGTGTTAGCAGGAACCGGACTGCCGGAGACAAACATGTCGTTCTCCTCGAGGGAACAAATTCATGTATTTTTACATTTGGAAATGCTTGCTTGGACCATATGAGATTCTGACAGCATGTGGTACAGACGTGCAAAGTATTATTTAATATTTCTATTTTTGTATAACCCAAAGAGCATCTCGTTGGAATAATCAGTTGCAGACATATGTATATCCACACCTGAGGATATTATGTTTAGTAATTTTTTAGCTTAGGATATTTTCATGGTTGGCTGAATTCAGCAGAGCTCAGCCACAGCCAAGTTCCAACAAGCAAAGACATAATCTTTAAAAAAACAAAGACAAATCTGCATAAAAGCATTCTTATCGAGGACTTCTATCTCCTCTCATCCTTCGCCTCTATGAAAAAGATGTTCGTCTCCAAACTGCAGCAGAAGAAGAAAGAGGCACGACGACGTGTATATGAACGTATTATCTCCTAACCATCCAAAGCGCTTCGAGATTTGTGCAAAAGCATTACAATGATTAAAAAATGATATCGTAGTTTGTATTTCGAAACTTTTGTATCAATCTCGAACTCTCGAAGCACATTTGAAGGTTAGGATGGTGCATGGATGTTCATATACATGCGGAAAAACCATTCTCGAGAGACGCATAGTGTATGTAATTTGCATTGCGAAACCACTATTTACATTGTAATTTGCATTGCGAAACATAAACGGAGGATAAGAGACGACAAAACATGTGTGAGATGACAAAAGTGTGGATACTTGAGTAAAGCCTGAAATTCTCCGTTTATTCATAAACCAGACTAATACACGTGAGAGGTTGATGCATCGAGATTATACCCTGATGTATTTAACAGTAAGATAGACAATCTAGAGCTAACTAACTAAGCCTGTCTGAAAGAAAGAAAAAGGTACAACATGAGGCAGACCAGCCTGAATATTCGTTGCATTCCAGCCATTTTATGTGCCCGTGCTATCATGGATTAGTGAGCCGAAGAAGACTAGTAGCATACAGAGAAAAGAGACGATCTGGACCACTAGGTCCTCAAGTGCACCAAGAGAAAATCATTTATGTAAGAGCTGGCCTGTGGGATAAAAAGAGCACTATAATTGGTACGAAAGAACTTTTACATTATCTTTACAGTGTAAAAGAGAAAAGATTAGGTATGGGTTCAGCTTATCAACTCCCACTGTATGTTCAAAAATAGATATCTTGGTCCAAAAATAATGTCAAGAATTGGTTTTGTAATAGCACATGCAAAAAAAAGTATAAAACAAATTCAAATGGCAAATATAATTGCATTTTTTCTATGTGTCCATGCATTATATATCTTGTTGCATAGTACAACAGAAAAATGTGAAATAACTGATTTTTTTTTTCTTCCTTTTTTGCCATCATTTATAACATTCCCTCTCTTCTATATTTAATTATTGAGTAAATTTCACTTTGCACCGTGTATTTATTTCCAAAGTGGCACTTTGCACCGGGGTTTGCGCATGTTATCAATTTACACCAGGTATTTTTACCGTGAGCTGCAGGTTGCACCAGGGTTCATGTCTCCACGCGATTCCCATCCGTTGCGCTGCTCGATTCGCCAGCCCTGGTCGTCAGACTTGATGCTGCACATCTTCCAAGTTCCGACAGTATCGAAGGTGGCTGCGTGGCATGCTCTGACTAGATCAAGCGGCAGTGATAGCAGTGAAGGCAGTCAGTGGCGATGCCCTGGCGACAAGAGGGCGAGCACGGCGTGTTCCCGAGCGTTGTGGAGCCCGAGGGCGACAAGTGCGACAGGAATGGCGGCGCGACGGCCTCGGTGACGGTCCAAAGCAGGGGCGTCGACGACCGGGGCGACGGGGCACTCCATTTACCGTGGGGAAATGAGGGGGCGCATGAGCATTGTGTCGTGGTGGGGAAGCCGACGGTGGCATTGGCTCGCCCTGAGGTGACCTATGGTGAGCTAACGACGGCGGCCTGCCATGATGCACTAGAGGGGAGCGTCAGTGGCAAGCTCCGAGGCAGTGGAGGTTGGGGAGAGTGGCATTGGTGACGCACTCAGCGAGGACGGACACGACCAGAGGCGGTGGTCGGATGTGGCCGAAGACAACGGATCGACATGAGTGGTTAGAGGTGGAGGAGAAAGAGGCGTTGTCCTACTTCAAAGTGAAAGAGATGGTGGAAAGACGTGGTGTAAAGTGAAAAGAATGCTAAAGTTAGTGCAAAGTGTCACTTTGGCAATAAAATATGGTGTAAGATGAAATTTACTATTAGTTATTTATAAGTAGCGCTATTATAAACTGTTCTCTCACCTATTCCTGAGTATTTAAGTAGAAATAGCACGTTTATTTCCCTTCTCTTTATCTTGATTTTATAACTGTCTTGATCTTCTAACATATGCAGACGTTATCAGCCTATCCGAGGATCAAACTAGTAAGACGGAAACGATCATTTTGCGTAGTTTAGTAGCCTAGAGTAGAGAGTACGAATTCATCTTCTTCTAGGACACAAGAAAAATGAGAATGCTGGCTACCGTAGAGGATCCCTGCCTCAGCTGAATCCGCGAGCCATCGTTAATCCCAGACCCCCCACGTATATACTGACATTACATAGAGCCACACGCCCCCCTGACTCCCACGTCCGGATCTTCTATGGTTACTGCTTGGTGGCCGAGGGGCGGATATCGAGTGGGGTGCTCGTCATAACGAGTATTTTCTGAAATTAACATATTTTGATTTAATATTATTTTATTAATATTTTGAAAGTGTGAGCTAACAAACCGAACCAAGCCATTGTGAAATTCAATTTCATTCCAAATCAACTCATTTTAATGTTTAACTAATTAATAAATGTAATTAGAATAATTTTAAACCGAGCTAGCGAGCTTCGCTATCCATTTTTTTTTCTATCCCTACTCCCAAGCTTGCATTACAGTGTTTAGTACTCCGAGTCGAATGAGTACAAGGAGCTACCTTGTCATCACTCTTATCATTGTATCACTAGGAATTATTGCTCCCATCAATCCAGACCAGGCCAAATAGGCGGCTCAACTCGGCACAGCACGGGCACGATTGGCCACGGCCCATCTCGACACAGTCCACTCCAGACCGACTATTAGATGGGTCGTGCTGTACCGACCCATGTGCCAGTAGGCGTCCCAGGCACGGCCCGTCAGTCGTTCGTGTCGTGCCGAGCCGGCACGGGTCCGTTTGGCCTAGCGGACCAAGTCTACCCATTTAGCCCGTTTGGCCTAATAGAATAAAAAAATCCAGGAAAAAAGAAAAATGTGTAGAATTCAGAAGTATACATGAAAATTTTAAAAAAATGAGACAGACATATTGAAAATGTAATAAAGAGTTTTATTAATGCCCAACTGGCTGCCTCGTTAAAACATTCGCCAAGTAAAAACTCAAAATAAGAAAACTTTAGTAAAGGAAAAAAGAATACAACCTATAGTTCTATATACATGATACATCCTTATTCTACGTGTCGATGTCATTGTCTAAGTATAGATTTTCGAACATCTCCGATAACTATAGATTTTCCATAGAGTGTTGTGTTCGTGAATCAGCTTGTTCCCAGTGCTTCACAGTTAGAAGAATCTCCACCATCTCACTTGTGAGTCTTGTTCTTCTCTCATCCAATATTCTTCTAGAAATACTGAAAGCAGACTCGGAGGAAACCGTCGAGACAGGAACAGTTAACACATCACATGCAAGTATGTATAGTACGGAATATGTTAACTTATGGGCTTGCTACTATTGCAAGATTTCAAAGCCTTCTGAATTGAAATCCACCGTATCGTTGTCCATATAGGTGGATAGTTCTCCGCTCTTTGTGGGTCTTGGCTGAGTAGGCTGCAGTGTAGAAGAAGAAGATCTGGACCTGGAGGAAGAGCCACTGAAGATCTTACCCCACATATTTGTCTTGCTACTTAAGGAGGGGGCTACTAGAGGTCGTTGTGAGTGGACTCCCTGGAACTTATTTTTATACCTTTAGTAAACCTCGTATAATCGAGAATGAACTTCTATAAAAAAAAAGTCAGTATAGTCTAACCCTATAGCCTCACTAAGAAGATTAAGTACACTACTAAATACATTGACTTTACCTCTAGGATCTAAAAGAAATACAAATGCATATAGGTAAATAATTTCTCTCTAATATTTAAGGTATTTAATTTCATGGAAACAATAGCATCATGTAAAACTAAGTTATTTTCATACATTTTCAATTGAGTAGCAATCTATAAAATACTATGGATAATGAGAGGAGATGTTGGATAGTATACAGCGGACAAAGCAACAGTGGTCTCATAATTTTTTAAAAAAACAACAATATCTTCTCAGCAACGACAAATGTTGCTCAGTGAATATTCCCACGGAGGGAGACATCAGCATGGATGTGTTAACACACATCGGAGCTGAAAAACTAAATGGACTTACCCCCGTAATTGAAAACAGCGGTGAGGAAGTAGAAGCATTAGAAGAATCATTCTATGAAGAAATAGCTATAAATTATGTGACCATGGAAGAATCTATGAATAGAACAATCACCAATATCGAATTTATTTTACAAAAAAATTGTCACAATCATAGATCTTGATCCAGAGCCTGCATCGCTCGCTGAATGTAAGAAAAGATCGGATTGGGAAGATGGGAAGAAGGCAATAGAAGTATAATTATTATCTCTGAATAAAAAAGAGATTTTTGGGCCTGTAAGCCATACACCTCCCTATGTACACCCTATAGGGCATAAGTGGGTATTTGTTCGAAAGAGAAATGAAAACAATGAAGTTGTAAGACATAAAACAAACCTTGTTGCACAAGGTTTCACTCAATGACCAGGAGTTGATTATGAAGAAACCTATTCCCCGGTCATGGGCGGAACTACCTTTAGACATTTAATCTCAATGGTAGTAAACTTGAATTTAGAAATAAAATTTATGGATGTGGTAACCACATACCTTTATGGAAACTTAGATTCAGACATTTTATATGAAGGTACCTGAAGGTATCCCTATCCCGAACCAAGACAAAGTAAATAGAAATCTGTATAGTGTACAACTCAGAAAGTCGATGTATAGACTGAAGCAATCAGACAGAATATGATATAATCTCTTGAGCAAATTTCTATGCAAGAAAGGCTACATGAACAATGAGGATTGTCCCTATATTTTTATACGGCGATCCTAGGATGGATTATGTATAATCTCATTGTATGTAGATAATCTGAATATCATCGGAACCCTGGAAGATATTAAGAAAACAAGCTCTTACCTGGAGTCGGAGTTCAAAATGAAAGATTTGGGTAAAACCAAATATTGCCTAGGCTTGCAGCTTGACCATGTCCCTAAAGGGATTTTAGTACATCAGTCAACCTACACTCAGAACGTGTTAGAACAGTTCGGCTTTGAAAAGACATATCCTTTGAAAGTGCCAATAGTCGGGAGATCCTTGCAGCAAGATAAGGACCCGTACAGACCTAAAGAAAAGGGGAGGAAGTCTTGGGACCATAATTCCTGTACTTGAGTGCAGTAGGAGCACTCATGTATCTAGTAAACTGTGCTAGACCAAACATTGTATTTGACGTGAATGTACTAGCAAGGTATAGTGCAAAACATACCAAAAGACATTGGTAGGGAATAAATAACATCTTCCGATACCTCGAAGGAAGCAATGATCTTGGTCTGTTCTACAGAAAGAATCAAGACCTAACTATGACTGGCTATGCAGATGCTGGGTACCTATAAGACCCGCATACAGCCATGTCGCAAATAGGCTACGTATTTGTATGTGGAGGAACTGCAATTTCCTAGAAATTGTCTAAGCAAAGTCTTGTATTTACTTCGATGCACCACTCAGAAATCATAGCATTGTACGAGGCCTCGTGAGAATGTTCTTGGCTTCGGTGGATGATTCACCACATCCAGCAGTCGTGTGGATTAAATACCGCGTAAATCCCTATTATTATCTATGAAGATAATGCAGCTTGTATTGCACAAGTGCAGATGGGTTATGTGAAGAGTCCTCTCACTAAGCATATCAACCCCAAGTTCTTCTCTACTCATGAATTGCAAAAAATAGATGAAATTAAAGTACTGCATACAAAGTCATTTGAAAATCTTATAGATTTATTCACTAAGTCACTTCCAGTGTCTAGCTTTGAAAGATGCGCATACGTGGAATTGGAATGATAAGACTTAGATTAATGCAGAATTTAGAGGGAGAATCTTCACGAACTCTTTATTAAAGCTTGATCACGAAGATCGAGTATCCAAAGAATAAATACTGGAGATTAAATGAAATTGGATTGATTGTACTCTTTTTCTCTTGACAAGTTTTCCTGAAGTTTCTCGGATAAGGTTTTTAATGAGGCAATTCGTGCAGAACAGCAGAACGTGATTCATGTACTCTTTCTCCAAAATTTTTCCACTGGGTTTTTATAGAGTTTTGACGAGACATGAACATGATGGATGAGTGTCCAAGGGGAGTGTTAAGAAACTGGACCCAGGTCAGGTAGGCCTGGCCTATGATGGGCTCTTCATCCTCCCAGTAGACTATATAAACGGGGGACTCCCAACCATTGTACTATAGTTTTATAAAAAAAAGCAATAAAGAGAAGTCAGAAGTCCTCTCACATCTCTGTATTCAATCTACTATTCTGTTCTTGTATTCTTGCATTGTTCTTACGATTTTGAGTTTTGTCAACAAGATAATCACTCGAACTGCACTCGCCAGCGACAGTTCCTCAACAATAACAAAATCTTGCTACAATTAGTAATAATCCATGTACCTAACTAGTATCACGTCACAGCGCAACACAACAAAATCGCAACCTGACCCTTGACATGACACAGACAAGAAGTTTTCACACCTGATTTCTTTGGGTGATATCTGATTTATTTTATTGGTGCCTCATAAGGCAGAGTTTTAAGATTTGGATCCTTTGCACACAATACTCGGCATTAGAAGTCAATCTCCACCATTCGATCGAAAATCAATGTCTTGTTTAATTGTGACAGTAAAATTTATACAGTGAAAATTTTTCTATTGCTATAGTATTTTACTACATTATGTTGTGGAATATTGTTTGCCTCCTCACGAAACACTACTCACGCTATGACCTTTGCAGTAATGTAGAGGATCTGGATCAGAGTTTTACCGTCCCCAATATGCTTCAGCCTTCAAGAGATCAGGACGACCCGCCAGGCTACCATGATGGTTAATGAATACGTAGCTGCGGCAGACTAGACGACCACTAGGCATTGAATTTTTTTAATGATATTAATTTAAAAGATAATTACAAAAAATAGTAAAAAATATATAAAAATACGCTACTATCACCATTTGGAATGGCAAAATTTTTCTGTCATCATTCCAATTGACGACAGTATCCCTGTCGCCAATTAGAACAGTGTGGAGAGGTTCATGTCGCCAATTGAACTAACGGCATGACAATTTCGTCAGTTCAATTGGCGATAGGGATACTGTCGCCAATTGGAGTGATGAAATTGTCCTATATTAATTAATTAATTAATGTGTAGAGAATTCAGCCTAAAGATTTAATGTTTTTTATGAAGTTTTTGGTTATACCTTCAAGTGTCCGCGTAGTTCGAAATCCGAAATTGGAGAAGATCACGAAATGCGAAATAAAGAATGCGAGATTGGCGATGCAATTTGAAATGCGAGTTTGGAGGCGCAATAACACAAATTGTCCCATTCAAAGCGAAATGAAAAAAAAAATTGGGTTTAGGGTTGTCATTCGTGTTGTTGTCCCGATTGTATTATTCGCGGAATCGATTCTTTCGAGAAAAGATTACGTAATATTTAATAGTTGAAATATTTGAGAAAAGATATTTAAGTTTGAAAGACTTCATAATTTAATAGCGAATTATATGGTGCGCTGGGTTTGGTTACGTACATTAGAAACACCAACATACACGAATCAACAAACCAAAATACATCTACGATACATGTGTGCCTTTTTGGAATCCAAAAAAAAGGTTGATTGGAACAAAATCTATCAGCCCTAGTGGCCCATCGGTCCCTTCCACTTGTCTCTAGATTGCCCGCGGCGGTGGCTAGTCTCGAAATCAGTCTTGTTCTATGAGATGGGCTAGACGATTGAATGATGTTATGATAGCAAACTGAATATAACGTACCTCTTCAATCCAGACTGCCCGTGGGCGACAAGGAGTGCTAGGACGGTTGCCGGTTTCACTACCAGGAACCTTCCCCTTGTGTGCTGCATACTCGGCTAGGTCAAACTCAGCTTCCTATTCGGGGGTCCTCCACCACCACCCTACTTTCTAGTCTCCTCCGGTGCCTTTTCGGTAGGGTCAGGTACGTAAGGTTTACATCGTTTGAAGGTCTTAGCTCGCATCGCATAGTTCAACATGTACTTCTGCTTGATGAACGCTCTATCATACATATCCGGGCTGTCGATCCATTAGAAGAAGTTGCATCACATTTTTGGCTGCCATTATGCACGGATGTAGTTAGGAATTTGTGGAATAGAACGTAAGATGTGAAAAATCTATGTGTATGCAAGATTCACTTACGAGGATGTTCCTGCACATGTAGTATGCCCAAACGGCCATCGCCGGGTGTGTGGACTGGATGATCTTAGCTGGTTCTTCGCACACATTTGTGGGTGTAGAAACTCCGGTGGTACTAGCACATCCTTTATAGAACAATCCGGGTAGGGTTTAGCCCTCTCGGCAAGCCACTTGCGCTTCCGCAGCATCTTCGCATAGAAGTTCACCGACGAGTCCGACATCTCCTTCCTCTTAGTTGTGTGAACCAAGCTTTGGTGAAGTGTTGGGTGTGGTGGTGTAGTGTTCTCCTCCAACTCTCTTCTCATCCAATTCTTTTCTCTCTCCTTTTATAATGAGTCTTTTCGGTCTGAAAAGGTGGCGTGGCGGAGTATGGTCTTTTCGGTCTACAAAGGTAGCGTTGTAGTGTGTTGTCATCTCGGTCTGCAAAAGTGGCAGTTTGTGGCGTGTCGTGGTGCGTTCTTTTCGGTATGAAAAGGTGGCGTGACAGAGTGTGGTCTTTTTGGTCTGAAAAGGTAGCGTTGCAGTATGTTATCAACTCAGTCTGCAAAAGTGGTAGCATGAGATGTGATAGGGTGCGGTCTCTTTGGTATAAAAAGGGAGTGTGGTGGAGTGTGGTCTTTTTGGTGTGGAAAGGTAGCATCGAAGTGTATTGTCATCTTGGTCTGCAAAAGTGGCAGTGTGTGGCGTGACTGGGTGAGGTCTTTTCGGTCTGAAAAGGGGGCGTGGTGGAGTGGGGTCTTTTCGGTGTGGAAAGGTAGCATCGAAGTGTGTTATCATCTCAGTCTGCAAAAGTGGCAGTGTGTGGCGTGACTAGGTACGGTTTTTAAGGTCTAAAAAGGTAGGGTGTTGCGATGCTAACTCTCTCACATGGTTACCTGTGCACACAAGAACAAACAGTACCGAAACACGAGACTAGCATAATGTAAGTTGTACAAAAAATTATTTACATGGCATGTTTGTTATTTATAAGAACAAATATCTACTCGTGGACCCTCTTCGGGCATACCCCACGTGTGGCTCCTGGACTCAACCAAGCCAGCCGCGACACTAGTATGAATAGGTCAAAAGCTCAGGCAACCGAGGCACCCTACCAATGCGAGTAGCCCGAGGCGGTGTCGCGAGAGGGTGCTGCATCGGCTGGCTTGCTCTGAGCCTACCGTGCAATTGTGAATCCCCAATGAAGACCTAGCTGCTCTTGCTGTGTGAAGGCCCACCGCCACCCTGCTCGAAATTGAAGCTCCGGGAGCATGACTCCTCGTGCGACACCACCTCCTCGTCCCAAAAGGGTGTATGAGCTGTGAAACAGTACGTTATACATGTGAACATGGCGAATATGATGAAATAGTATGTTGTGCATGCAAACAAGATAGGCATACCTCGTCGCATGAAAGTAGTGGACCGCTCCGCATACTACTGCCCTATGTGCGGGTGGGACTCAGGACCTGTTAGAGAAAATTGTCGTTAGTAACTAGTAGAGTTCAAAATAAACAACCAGACGTGAGTGTTTCATGCTGAGCTGCAAACTGTGTCGGGGTACTCCCGGTACGGTGCCACGAGGGTCCGCCCGCCACATCTGTGTGAGCAGCCGTGGGGTGTGATGCAACATGGCTCACCCCCATCCACGCACAGGTGGGTCCACCACTTCCCTTGCCCAATGGCAAGATGCCAGCTGGATGCGTCACCTCGTCTTCTCGACGAACTAGTCCATGACCTCTCTAATCTCCCGCGCCATCATGCTGAAGTGCTCCCAAGCGTCATACAACGCGCGGAGGTCGCCAACTCGTGCATCTCCTATTGTAGATTGACCTGTACACATAATTAACAAGTTAGAAACTAAAAACTTGCGAAGCAAATAAGATGTAAGGACCATTCAATACATGCCACACGATGGAATGCGGAGTCCGACTGGGTAGGGTACATGTCGGATGTTGCGGCCTCGTGTCGTGGTGGGTCATCCACGACCCTGACGCAACGAACCCTCGTTCGACTAGAATACCACTCGATATACTCCTCGTACATCCCAAGGTCGTAGGGAGCATCCTCCTAGACGACGTCCTCCAAGGCGTGCAGCCATCCTGGAACCCAAGGGAGCATCCTGTCTACCCAGGAAGTCATAGAAGGTACTCCCTTCCAAATGTAACTATGGAAGGTAAAACAATTATTTCGTAGGTACGTAAGGCAAATGGTATGACAGAAATAAAACATGAACTTACCCATGAACGTTCGACGCCAACCGCTACCCTTAGGGGACTGGGACCTCCTATCGCAGACCGAACTGGAACATCACTCGGTGCACGTGGTACTCCTCCACGAAGATATCGTACACCAAGCTCCTCCGCGTGTACCAGTATGCGTGGTCTCGCATGCACAGGCTCGACAGGGCTCAGGGTGCGCGCACATACAATCGGTCAGGAGTGTACGATGTCCAGATGACGTGGTCATCCGTCAACTGATCGAACATCGCAACGTAGTCCGGGTAAGATGCATGCGTAGTGATCGGAGTGAAGCTGACATGTGGAATAGAACAACGAAAACTTAGCACAAGAAATAGAATTACATTACGAAAAAGAATAAATATTTAGAAAACTTACCCTTCTATAACACCACACCGTACCCATGGTTGGTCGTCCACGTCGTCGTCGTCGACGTACATTGCGGCGGTGTAGACTCCCAAGTCCAGCCGTGGTCGTTTGATCTGGAAATGCTCGAAGGGCCACAACTGAAAAAGCAGTGGGTATCCAGAGAGGATGGAGTTGTCCCAAACCAGGTGGGACACATTGCACAGAGCGCAGTACATCGCGCACAACACCATCGGGTCCCAAGCGTATTACTGGATCACCTCCACCTCCGAGTCCGCCAACTCGCGTGCGTATCGGATCATGTGCTTGTCGACCCTATCGTCGTGGGACTGTAGGAACATCACCCATCCGAATAGCCACAACAAGTATGCATCGATGTGCCTCCTCACCATGTACTCGGGTGCGTCTTCTGCCATACATCCCGGCTACAAGAAGACAGAGACACATTACTAAGTTGCACAAAGCAATTGAAGCGAAATGACAAGAGTTATAAAAACTTATGTAGAACTGGAAGATCCACTCAGCGATGGCCCGTGGGTGCTACTGAACTCCTTGTAGCTGGTGTTGGGCGGCAGCACCCCCTGGAACCTCGCGAGGAACTCTGTGTGCCACGTGGTCGGGACATCGTGCGCCGCCAGGGGAAGCCCGTGCAGGGCAACCCGGTTAGGAAGGTCACGTGCTAAAGCGTCGGCACCATCTCCCCACACAGGAGGTGGAACGTGTATGTCTCCGGCATCCACCAGTCAACAGTGCCGTCAAGAGGCACTGATCGTACAGAAAGCACCTCGACATACGACCACTGCCCGCGCAGTCCTGGTCGTCCTCTCACGTCGCCTCCACCATGATCGCTAGTGGAAGTAGGCATACCGCTCTCAACCTGCGTCGAAATGATTAAGAATAAACGTGAATCCACCCAAAGTAGACAGTCTGCAATTGAGTACACGAAGGTCACAACTAAACATACCTTGGAACCTAACATTGGACCACCCTCCATGCCCTCATGGGCGTGCACTGCCACAACGCACCAAGATCAATCGCCGCCTCGCCCTCCTGGGGGGATGGTACTGAGGTGGCTACGGTGATGTGCGTCAACGGCCTGGTCAAGCAACTCGTACGACCACTGCACAGCGTCTCCTGGGTCCATTATACCTTAAAATTCAATGCATACATTGTAAATATTATGAAACATATACAAAAAGTAATAAGAAGTGACATATGTAATTAATTAAATTATTGCACGATTAGCGACACAACTGTATCATTCCCTATTTAGCTACTCTGGAATTTTCATAAAAAAATTATTGGTTCCTTGGTATTTTCCTTGTTTGCAAATTATTTACTGTGCACGAATGGAAACCAAAATTAAGTTGGGATACATACCCTATTTAGCTACTCTTCAATTTTTATAGATTTTTAATAGGTATCTTGCTACTTTTCTTCTTTAAAAAGTGTCTCCAGTATTTATAAAATATTTACCGTGTAAAAATAGAAATAAAAATTAAGTTCACAATATTTTAATTCAGCTCTATATACCCTATGTACATACTCTTGATTTCTTAGAGAATTTTTAGAGGTGTCTTGCTATTTTTCTAGTTTAAAAAGTATTTTTGGCATTACAAAATATTTACCGTGCACAAATGGAAACTAAAATTAAGTTGGAATTATTTTCATTAAGCTCTCCATATCCTATTTAGTTACTCTGTAATTTTTATAGATTTTTAATAGGTATCTTGCTACTTTTCTTGTTTAAAAAGTGTCTCCACTATTTATAAAATATTTACCGTGTACAAATGAAAACAAAAATTAAGTCTACAATATTTTAATTCAGCTCTACATACCCTATGTACCTACTATGAATTTCTTATAGAATTTTTAGATACGTCTTCCTATTTTTCTTGTTTAAAAAGTATTTTCAGCATTAACAAAATATTTATCGTGTAAAAATAAAAACCTATAAATTTTTCTTAGTATTTTTATATATTTATTCTAAATCTTTCGAGTACTGCAACATAAATAATATCAATATGATGAATTAAACTATACACAACTAAAATTATGTATTAAATCATACAACAATATAGCTAAAATTATATAATCAATTGAATTCTATGTCACTATTTTTATTTGCTAACCTAAAAGATTTCAAATTTATGTCGAGAGTTGCAAGAATATTTACCTGCAAAATATGCGACTAGATCTGCTGCTCCGTCTCTCTCTCCTCCGCTAGGAACCGGCAAGACTTCGCTACATCTCTTTTCCCCCCTCCTCCTCTCTCTTCTTTCTCTTATCTTTTTTCGGAATTAAAATGACATTTTCACCGAATTTTGAGGAATATATAGGCAGTTATTGTCACCAACTGAACTGGCAATAGAAACTCACAAGTTCCTATCGCTATTTCAACTGACGATTTGTACACCCTTCAATGCAAATCGTCAGTTGAAATAGCGACAGACAGTTTGAACGACGACTATCGTCAAGTCAAATAGCGACGGACATCAATTTTTATATATATTTTTTACTATTTTTTAATAATTATCTTTTAAATTAATAATATTTTTTAAAAAAACACCAACCAATGTCATGCCTTGAGTTGCCCGATGCACGGGCGCCAGGGCTCCTTGAATGACTTGACTGACCCAGCTGAAATGGGAGTAAATAGCTTCTTATCCCTTGTACGGAAAAAATCCAGTGGGGGAGGGCCCAGCAAATTCCCTTCCCCCTTGTACCGCTATGAGTGGACCGTTAGTGTGACACTCCTCCGTTTTCTCTATAGTTATTTCTCGTTAATTATTTATTAAATTTAGTATTTTCTTAATTTATATATACAATAAATTTTAAATAAATATAACAAAACGGAGGAAGTAGTACTCATCTCCCAAGTAAGCGCCCGTTCACCTTCAACTTCCCATGCCAAATATGTCAAAGCCCCGTACGCCCAGGCCGAAACCTATACTGCAATTTATTCTTTTCGAAGGATTTACTACAATTTCTATCAAACAGTGACATTCAGTGGAGAAAGACTATGGATTTTGATTGCGAGCACGAATGAAATCACTACTTTCTCGGCTAGGGTTACGTTGGATTGTAAAAGGCCTTCTCATCCCCCAAAGAGCTATCACTCCCAAGTTTGTTGCATTGCACTTCCACAACCAAATGTAAGATTATCAATTCCAACGTGTTATCTCTCTGGATCTCACGGTTGTATCTCCGTGTGGTGTTTCCTAAAGAAAAAGGTGTTCCAAGATGTATCTCATAGGATTCCACCTCTTTATGCAAACATAAATTTGCATGCTACCTAATATCACCATAATTTGGTAAAATAAGGAAAGCTTGCTGTATCATACAATCGAAATTGTGGATAACACATTTGAAGCAAGTCATTATGTGTCCTGTAAAACAAAACCACTCGTAGAAGGTAATATCACCTTACTATAAAACTTTCCATGAACACAAACTAGTCTAGATGCATCGCATTCTCTTTTGCAGTTGTATGGATACATCCCTCTGGGAGTGCTACTACATGCACGCACGAGAATTTTGCTGGGCTGTAAAAAAAACTGAATATACGGATGTTTATACTATCAAATTCTGGTGCCTCACCTGTTAGAAAATATTTCAAATGTAAGGCGGATGTTTATACTATCAAATTCTGGTGCCTCACCTGTTAGAAAATATTTCAAATGTAAGGGTATTGCAGTAGTACAGACAGAGGTTATCTGTAGTATTTTCTATGCTATTTATAGATAAAACTAAACACAACTCATACAATGAGTTATCTCTATGTTGTCTAATATGACTCTCACAGGATGAGATCACAAAACATATGAGTTACAGACAGTATGGATATAACAGTAAAAATAATATCTACAAGGATCACTCCTTTTCTCTTATTAGTATCATAAAATATCTTAAGTGACTAGATCAGCTATTGTACATTCCCTAATCAGTTTTCTGGCACGGATAGCCTATCTATTACCGAGAATCCGAAAACAAACCTAAACCCGCAACACCTCATCTTAACTACTATAATTCTGAATTTACCCATCCCGCCCCACACCAAACCGCCGCCTCGCTTCTCTTCCCCTCCCACCCCATGCCAAACCGCTCCGCCCTCCTCTCCCGATCGCCGCCAACTCCCAGAGCCGCCGCGGCTGGCGCTCCGCCCTCCTCTCGGTGCCAGTGCCGCTCCGCTCCACCCCTACCTCCTTCAGGCGCCGTCGAGTCCACACAGGCCGCCCCCGCCTCTTCCCCCCTGTTTCTCCGTCACGATGCACCGCCCGATGTCCGCTGTGTGGAGGCACCGTTCCATCCTCATCTTCCTTCTTGTTGCCTCCCCCAGCACCGACGGCTCACGGAGGTTATCATCTTGTCTTCTCATGCGGCCCGCCTCCCTTCGTCGTCGGCTTCTCATCCGGTAGTCTCCTCCCCCATGGGTTGGCCAGCAGACAAGCTCCCCCGTCACCACCAACCAGCCCGATTCCCCAACTATAGGTCTATCTCCCACTCCACGCCAAACCATTCCGCCCTCCTCTCCCCGGTTGCCGCCAACTTTGGTTGGGAGGACGGCTGCCCGTGTGATCAGTGCACCTTCCTCTGGGCCGACGACAGCATCTACGTCGGCTACTGGACGCGCGGCAGCCCCACCGGCATTGTCCAGCATAAGGGCGTGTACTACCCGTCTCGGCGGCGGCGGCCCTGATGGTGCGTGATCCCGTGACATGTTCGCGAGGGACTTGTCGGGCTTCATGCGCGGCAACACCGAGTCAACATCACTGCAGAAGTCACTGAATTATTCAGGGAACAAGACGGACATTGTGGACGGAGCCGCCTTGGCGGACGAGGTGGTGGTCGCGCGGAGGAGCGTCAGGACGGACAATAGTAGCGAGGGGAGGGGGCAGCCGGCGCCACACATCGCCAAGTGGGTGCCGCCGCGGGAGGTGAAACGGTAGGGGGAGACCATCGCTAAGGAGCACAAGAACTACTTGCTTATGCTCAACTTGCAGCTCGGGATCAGATGCGTGCTTTCGTTTGCCTTCAATGGTGGATGTGAATTATGAACATTTTAGTTGCTCAATTGTGGGATTTGACCATGTTACTATTTTGGCACCACGTAACGCGTAACGCTAGAGAAATTCACATTGACTTTGGTACCTTTGCCGATTTATAAGTTTGAATTAGGAAATATTAACATGTGAATCATCAAATAGTTTGCTTTGTGTGATGTAAGTAATGGTTAAAAAGTGATTTTTTTTGTGGGTTGGCCAATCTGATTTTGATTACAAGGTAGATGGTTCACCCTTCTATGTGAATTTTCCACAAACTCACAGCATTTCATTGGTGGCTCAAATTGTTACTGAACTCCTTGCAAGCATATTAGCCATTTTTATTTATTTTTTTCTCCACGATTAAATTCATCTCTGCCTTACCAATGATGTGTTGACACAGGCATGCAGTCGACAAGGAAGGACCAATTACACTTGATCTAAAATCGTCGGCTTTCAACCCAAAGGAAAAGGTACTGTCGGGACCCAAATATGCAAATCTGAGACCATTTGTGTATACTACACTAGTCCAGGATCACGCTATTGCACACAGTGTCAACATCGATAAAATATTAACTCCATACAACGAAATATTAAATAAACAAGTAATTTGAATAACAAATAACTGTTGTGACCTTTAAGGTCGAGTTTTACATTTATTAAGCCATGCAAGGCTGACAGTAGAGAAATGAACTGCAGCGGAAACAAAATAAACTCCAGCGGACTACCATCAATTTACCACAGGCAACTGACTGGGATCGAGACCCTAACGATCAACCTTCGTAGAATTCCTCTTCAAAAGTTGGTGACGACTCCTCCACTTCTATTGATTTGTTTAGCAAGAGTGAGTACACAACCGTACTCGCAAGTCATACCACAGAATGCAATTATACATGATGGCTTATTCCAAAGGAGTTGGCTTCTATGGTTGTTTTGCATAAATGCAACTTTTGCAATTGAATACAAATAATAGATTGAAAACATAATTGAAAACAAATAAAGAATATTAATTTAACATTTGAATTCACAAATGGACACACAGTCTAATCAAGTTATTCACACAGCTGCATAAGTTATCTCACACAGCTGACCATTCCCAATGGTTTTATGAAAATCCACCCCTCGTGTGAAATCCCCGAGCATGTCCATGTCCGAGGACACGGCTATTCGAATAGATTGGTTTAACACTCTGCAGAGGTTGTACACTTTACCCACACGATACAATCAGTGGGGCTAGCACTGACCATAACAAAACCTTTCAGAGACTTCATCTCAAACATTAACACTCCCGATGTGCTTTCCTGCCGGCCAACCGATCCACACAGCATTTGGTTACGACATACATCGTTGGATAGGGATGCAGCAAATCGTCTCGCAATGTGACATATCACACATCCGCCCATCACACAGCTTAAATTACAACCTGAGTTGTCAACGTCAAGACTCCATAACTTACTAAGTTAGACCCACCCCATACTAGGCATGTGGTTGTACAGTAAGACCCAGTTCAATGGCGCACAAAGTTAAATCCTTAATTGACCAAGGCAAGACTTTCAGTTTTTTCCCAAATCACAAAGTTTATAGCACACAGCTCCACCAATCACACAGAATCCACCACTTGCCTTAGTCCAAATCTTTTCCCACCCTGTTGATTTAGTGCAACACATGCCATCAACGAGTAATAGTACACAACACACACAGTTTTATCACACAGTTCCATAATCACTTGGTCAAGTTTATAATTGCGACTCACATGAAATGTTGACTCGTGGCATGACTAAGCAGTCTACTCGTATCTAACCAACCCACGTTGGTGCTACAATAATACCAACTAATAATGAACCAACCTAGGGTGACAAAATATCATAGTATACAATAGACAAGGTGGATATAACAAATTGGATTAATAACTATCCCAAAAGCATTTAAATAAATACTTGAAATATAATGCAATACATTGAAACAAAGTATTTTGAAAACTGGATTCAATATGATCAAAGGTATAACTTGCCTTGGAATGGGTCTAGGTACGGGTCTTGGTCTTGAGGTGCTCCTTCTTCTCCAAAATATCCCGAAGTATCGATGTCTACTCGCAAACGAGGTAAATGAAACAAAAACAAATAAATAATAGAGGCGAAACAAACTCCAAATATCAAATAAAATTCACCATTAAATAGATCTTGATTTTATATAAATTTACAAATTTTAATGGGCTCAAACGGAGTTCGGATGCAAAAGATATGGGCTTTGGAAGATTGGAAATCAAATAAAACCCAAATTTAGATTTTAAATGAATTTCCCAAATTATTTTTATAAAGGAAATTGGATTAATGACGTCAGCTGACGCAAGCAAAGATTTTCGCTGAAAAATAAAAGAAATGAAAAAGAAAATGCCGACTGACAGGTGGGACCCACTGTCAACGGCTCGATGCACCATGGACTCGGTTCACCGAGGGCTAGCTCGGGAGAAAACTTGGGTGTGCCACCCGGTGCTGACCTGGGCACCACGCGAGCAAAACCGAGGAGGTGGTGCTGAGCCGACGCCAACCGGCCGCCACGCACCGCACATTACGAGTAGAGGGGCTCGGCCGATGATCTTGCGGCGGCGGCGGCGCGTCAGGCGGGAATTGGAAAATGAGACCCTGAAAGAAGGGCAGTGCTCTGGGAGGTGGCGGTGGAGTTCGGGCGGCGACGACTCACCGGTGGCGGCGACAATGGCGGCGGTAGTGACGATGGACCTTTGTCGGACGGCCTGACAACGGCGAAAGAGAGGTTCGCGGGCGAAGGCGACGGCGTCACGGCGTAGCCCTGGCTATTGCGCACTCGGTGGCGGCGGAGTCTCGGCCGGAGGTGGAACGTCGACGGCGAATTGTGGCGGCGGAGCAGCTTCGGCCATCGGCGGCGCTTCGGAAAATGCGACACAGGGAAGACGATTCCGGGGCCGAGAGCTTAGGGCTTCAGAGGAGGGAGGAGGGGCGAAGCTTTTGGTGCGGGGCTCGGGCCTTAAATATTCGGGAGGGAGAGATCGAGAGGGAGACGGCGGCGGCAGTGCGTCGGGCGAGACTCGGACTCCCGAGTCGGTCTTGAAGAACGACGATGACGTGGCGAAATGGCGGGTCCACCGGTCAGCGGGGAAGCGAGGCGCAGGTGCGCGGGCGTGCGCGGGAGTTGGGCCGAGGCGCGGAGGTGGGCCAAGGCGCGCGGAAGACTGGGCTGAGGCGGAAAACGGCAGGCTGGAATAGTGGTGGGCTCGGCCCAGCACTGTTCCGAGGGAATTATAATAGATTTTCTTTTTAGAAAATAGCACAAAGTGCCAATAGCAAATAGAAAATAGCAAATGAACGGAAAAAATTCCAAAAATTCTAGAAAATATATCTAAGCACATAGAATCTAAATAAAATAGTTTTACCAATTGTTGATGTTGGGATTAACCCTAATAAATTATTTTGATATGAAAGTCTATATTAAGCTTTTGATTTAAATTCAAATAAAATACAAATGGTGATATTTTCAACTAGCAACTAATTTAAAAAAATTCAAAGGCCAAAAAGTTGGGATGTTACAGGTATGGACAAAGTTCTCTCGAGAAGGCTCAAAATATACTTCTCCTCACAATTCTCGTAACTTCAAATGGAAGGATTACTGCCCACATGTGTTCCGGTTGGTCATCACTCCCATGATAAAGATATATGTTGTACCCTTACTCTGGTGTCACCATGCTGATCGACGTATCATTTGTTCTGAACTGAATCGCAGGACACTGCGCAAGCTATTCAAGGTGGATGATGCTGACTATATGTTATCCCTTTGCGGAAGTGAGGCTCTTCGGGAGCTCTCATCTCCTGGTAAGAGTGGAAGCTTCTTTTACCTAATAAATGATGATCGGTATTTGATAAAGACAATAAAGAAATCAGAAGTAAAAGTTTGTCCTTTGTGGTTCCTTATGTCTCTAGACTTTCCAAGCTTCATAAATAAGGCCAGAAGTTTTATTCTGAATGCAAGAAACAAGTTTACATTACAGATGCTTCTGAAGATACTTCCAACTTACTACAATCATGTCCGCGCATTTGATAATACTCTAATTACCAAATTGTTTGGTCTACATTGTGTCAAGTTAGCCGGGGCAAATCAGAAGAAGGTTAGAGATGAATGTGACTGTATATTTCTTCTCCATCCTTAGCACTACCTTTGTTATATACATGTTTGCCAATATTCAAAATGTGTGCCCTGACTGTTTACTGTTGTATTACTACTCATGTTCGTTTTGTCATAATGGGAAATCTATTATGCTCTAATTATTCTATCCATAGACGTTTTGATCTAAAAGGCTCATCTCTTGGCCGTACAACTAACAAGCCACACACTGAGATTGATCAGTATACTACCCTGAAAGACCTCGATCTGAACTTCATATTTAGATTGAAGAAGCAGTGGTTTCAAGAGTTCCGAAGGTGCAACCATCTTTTGTCTCATATTCTCGCCTCGACCGATGCATCTGCAACTTCATTAGTTAGGTTCCAACTGTGGAAAATGACCCTTTCATTTCTGTAATGGTGTATATACATGGGTTGTGTCACTGTAGTTGAAATTGATGTGGGGGCAGTATGCATAGAAATGCTGGGGCTCAATGAATGCAAGTGCTAACAAGGTATAATAAACAGTGCTGATTTTGAGTAAATTCATCATCCTTTGAGATAGGCAATTTCATCAATTTTCGCTCTGTTCAATTGTAGACGGTTGAAACCTTGTGAATACCCTCTTCTATCAATGAAATATAGTGCTGTATTTTATGAAAGAAATGGCTTGTATCACTGTGGTATTAGTCTTTGATTTCATAAAGTGATCTTTGCATAGATTTGAGCAAAATTATAATCAAAGATCTTTTATGTAAACTGATAAATTTCTGGATGTTAACTATTTTGTAGTACATGTAATGAAAAGAGATTGGGTAGTAGAAGTGATGATTTTTTTTCTCCTTTTGATAGAGTTAGAGCGGTAAAGGGTAAAAGTAGGTTGAGAACCAAAGATTAGGAGCAGCCTGACATGTTTTCAAATTCCAATAATATATTATTCAGTCATAATATAACTGAGTTAAATATTGATATAATTTAGCATTTATGATATTATTTATTTAAGATCCATTGCAACGCATGAGCATTCTGCTAATAATCCGCTGTTTTTCCACGTCCCAAGCAAAATGCAACGCGCCCCCAGTATAAAGTCCCCCAAGCTCACACAACTGTTCTTCATCCTTCTCAACTCAAGAACCCACCCTCCCTCCTCCCTCCCCACACATTCCAACCAGCTTCTCCCAATTCCGTCGGTTCTCGGGTTCCTGCAAGAATGGCAGGCTCCTGGAGAGTTGCAGCGCTGGCAATGGCGATGGTCGGTTGGGTTCTTGGTGGCTGCGTGTGGGGGTTCCCTGCGGAGGATTTGGTGAGGCGGCTGCCGGGGCAGCCCAAGGTGGGATTCCGGCAGTTCGCTGGGTATGTCGAAGTGGACGAGAACGCTGGGAGGAGCCTCTTCTACTACTTCGCCGAGGCGCAGGAGGACGCTGCCGCCAAGCCCCTCACGCTCTGGCTCAACGGAGGTCGGTATATATAACACAACTGCTCCTTGCTTTCACCTGAGTTCTTGATTTTAGCTAGTCTGTGCAGTGTGATGTGTGTTCTTTTCGATATCTTTCTGGAGCCACTGTATCGATATTTTCTTGTTTTTGCCGGTATGGTCATGGGTTGATTAGTATTGATTTTTGTGTCTTGATTCTTGATTTTGCTTGTCTGTAGTGATGATTTTGGTGAAGTGCGCAACCTTTCTTCACTGCTGATATTTTTCTGTGTCTCGTTCGTGGATAATTGCATCTGGATTTTCTTGACGGCGCTGATGCCGTAGATGGATGTAACAGTGACACTGTTCTTTGATAGAAATTGCTTCTTTTGTGTGCACGGCTTCCCGCTTGTCTTGAATTTTGTTGTGTTGTATTTTTACAGGAGTCTGCCGGATAGTTCGTCTTGTTACCATAATCTTTTTTCCCTTTTAGTTTTAACCATGGTTTTTTTCTTTGCTTATTCTTTTTTTTTCACCCCTGTTTGGATCTTCAGGGTTCCTGGAAATGTCCTGGACAATTGGAATTAGAATTGCCCTTGCCAATTGTACTGTTCCATTAATAATTTGATCTAAACTTTTCCTAATTTTATGATTGGAGCAGTGGAGCCAAGAAATGAAGTTTAATATACCATATGCTTATAGGAATTCTTTCAATATTTGTTTCCCCTATCCACTCCGTTTGTTCATCAGGGGACTATGATGACACATGACAGATAGTGTTTCCGGAACTGGAAACATAAAGAACTACCTCCTATTCGTCGTCTGCTCCACATATGCCAAGAAAATGTGCTTCGAGTAAATTAACCTGCATCCCGGTACCCTTTTTACTACTAGTACTTTGCAAGTAGAAACAGGGTATCTTTGAGGTAACCATATTTCCTTGGCGCATTACCTCATTGGGCTCTGTGTGTTGTGGTCCTTGAGGATTTTAAAAGATGCGAGGCATCATTTGATTTCCATTTCCATTGATAAAAGGAAAAAAGATACAATAAAGCTTCTTTCATGCAACAATACCTTGTGAAACCATTGAGTCTAAAAAGAACTCAATACTTTGTTGGCACTACCAGCTCACACGAATGGCCTGGATAAAAAATAAATATGAACACAACAGTTTTTGGTGCTGCTTAACTTGCACACCTTTTTCTGATTTTTTTCACTTTTATTTATACTAGCAAGAAACACTCTACGTTACAAGTAATGCAATGAAGTGCTACTAATGCTGCTGTTTCTAGTGCCTAAGTAATGCAATGAAGTGCTACTAATGCTGTTGTTTTTAGTGCCCACTAGTGCTGCTGTTTCTAGTCATGATGGTGCTATTACATGCAAATAAACAATTTAGTCAAGATTATAGCTAACAATTTCCCCTAATCTTGACATCACTTACATCACAAGCCAAAATCCGATCTCCTGATGCATCTCCAAGGAGTTTTTCCTTCTTCTTGCTGACCATGCCGCCTGTGACACAACTTGCCGATGTCTTTTTCTTCTACCTTAGCTCCGATTGTCTTTTGCCGGTAACACAACTTGACGGTGACGGAGACTCTCACTAGAGCTTACACACATGAGAACTTAGACACCCCTACAAGAACTCATGAGCACACACATGCATCATGCACTGACTCACCTACATGCATAACCATGACACAAATATACGCACGTATGTAACACACCTTCTACGTGCACAAACACTAATGCACACATCCAACTCACGCATGTAACGCACACACTAACAACACACCTTGATTATTCCTAACAGTCTCTCCATAACCAAGATGGTTTCACAGCAGTGTCGGTTCGTCGTCGGTATCCACCTCCATGAGATGCGCCTGTTCCTCCTTATTGCGGCATTCAGAAGCAAAATGCCTATAGTCGTTGCAATTGTAGCATCTTACTTTAGCTTTGTCGAATTTGCTATTCTTGCCGGAGCCAGAGCCGCCTTCCTTGTTCTTGGCTCTGGACTCCCATTGGGCGCGGGTGAGCAACAGATGCTCACCTTCCTCCTCACTAACCATGTGGCGTTCCTCGAACTCCTTTAGCCGCCCGAACATTTCTTCGACCGACATCACATCCAAGTCCTCGAGGTTCTTGAGAGTGCAAACGATCGGTAGAAACTTCGGTGTCAAGACCCGGAGCACCTTATCAACCACATAAGAGTCTTCAATCCTCTCTCCCAGCGTTCGCATCTTGTTAAGAGCGAGGGTGACCTTCATAGCAAATGCATCGATTGACTCACCTTTGCGCATATGAAAGTTGTCAAATTCTTTCTTGGCGGTTTGAAGTTTAGCTCTTGTCACGCGCCCAACTCCAACGTACATGGACTTGAGAGTCGTCTATGCCTCCTTCGCCATCCTCTTGCCGTTAAGAAGGGTCTCCTCGCTCACACCATGGTAGATGGCCGCAAGTGCCTTCTTATCTTGGCGCCTCTCGACGTCGTCTTCTTCAACGGCATCCCACACTCTTTGCGCCTCCATGTACACTTGCATCTTCATTGACCATGCAACATAGTTGCTACTAGTCAACAACGGGTACTAGAGCGTGACGCTCTTCTCCTTCCCGACTCGTGCCAATGGCCTACCGTGAGCCACCTGCTCGCTGCCGCTAGCCACATGCATGCCGCCGCTGGCCACCTCCTCTAGGCCACCAGCGACACGCCTTGACGTCAACGGAGACAACGACCTCGCCATCCTCACCATCACAACACCGGCTCTGATACCAAATGTTGGCACCACCGGCTCACACGAATGGCCTAGATAAAAAATGCGCGCGCACACACACACGCCCTGGACAGCAAAAGATGAACACAACAGTTTTTGATGCTGCTTAACTTGCACACATTTTTCTGATTTTTTTTCACTCTTATTTATACTAGCAAGAAACACTCTACGTTACAAGTAATGCAATGAAGTGCTACTAATGCTGCTGTTTCTAGTGCCTAAGTAATGTAATGAAGTGCTACTAATGCTGCTGTTTTTAGTGCCTACTAGTGCTGTTGTTTCTAGTTATGATGGTACCATTACATGCAAATAAACAATTTAGTCGAGATTATAGCTAACATACTCCATATGGGATTGTGTATGCTAATGGCTGCTGCAAAGATTCACTGCCTATAGTCATAGCCCATCTGAATTTCAGGTCCTGGCTGTTCTTCGGTTGGAGGCGGGGCTTTCACGGAGCTAGGCCCGTTTTATCCTAGAGGAGATGGCAGAGGCCTCAGATTAAACAAGAAGTCATGGAACAAAGGTTGAATTTTTGCTTGTCATCTCCCCATCACATGTTTCAGTGAAAGAATAGGGTTGGTCTTAGCTCTCAGTATGTTGTTTTATCTTTAATATTGCAGTGTCAAATCTTCTATTTGTCGAATCACCGGCTGGAGTTGGATGGTCCTACTCGAACACATCATCAGACTACAATACTGGAGATAAGCGGACCGGTAAGTTTTTGTGGTTTTGTGTACATCACAAGGAACTATTAGCCTGAAAAAGTTGATCTGACTGTATGTATGCAGCTAATGATATGTACAGGTTTCTGTTGGGATGGTACAAGAAGTTTCCTGAGTACAGATCAAGAGGGCTATTTCTTACTGGAGAGAGCTATGCAGGTAGAAAAGTACTTCAAGCGCACGTTCTGTTTTACAATTTATGTTTAATCTGTTTGTCTTGTATAGTGAGTGGTTTTTATAAACAACAACCCAGGACATTATATACCACAACTCACCGATGTTCTTCTCAGCCATAATGAGAAATCAAAGGGTTTCAAGTTCAATATCAAGGGAGTTGCTGTAAGAACTCAAGCATATCTTGGTTAAAGTTTTCTGGAATTAGCTTTGTTCTTATTACTAATTTTTAACTTTAATATTAACTTGGATAGATTGGGAATCCACTTCTCAAGCTTGATAGGGATGCCCCTGCCACCTATGAGTACTTCTGGTCTCATGGTATGATCTCTGACGAAATATTTCTGGCAATCAGCCACACTTGTGACTTTGAGGATTACACCTTCAGTAACCCTCACAATGAGAGCAAGGCATGCAACGACGCCATTGCGGAGGCAAATGGTGTAGTTGGAGATTATGTCAACAACTACGATGTTATTCTTGACGTCTGCTACCCGTCAATTGTGATGCAGGAGCTACGGTTGCGGAAATATGTATGCTTGCTCCCTCATGATTCACAATGTTGTACTTCAAAACCTTTAATTTCCTGATATTTTTTGTCCAATGCAGGTGACTAAAATTAGTGTAGGAGTGGATGTTTGCATGACTTATGAAAGGAACTTCTATTTCAATCTTCCAGAAGTGCAGCATGCTCTTCATGCTAACAGAACGCATTTGCCATATGGCTGGAGCATGTGCAGTCTGTAAGTATTTCTCTTGCTACCTCTGCCAATTATATTTTTTGGTCCTTCCAGTAAATATTTGTCCTTTCTGCCAATTACTTTAAGTATGGTTCTTTCCAGTAAAGTTTCAAAAAGACGCCCTTCCAATGAAAGTATTGATGGTTCACGAAAGTTGCTATAAATAATTGTTGTGGTGTGTAGAGCTGCCAAATATTGCTAGAATTAGAATTTAGAAATGAGAAAGAGAACTGGTATCTTTGCAACTCAACTCACATGTATCATTCTAATCATGTGCCAGTGTGCTGAACTACATCAATAAGGATGGCAACATCAACATCTTACCTATACTTCAGAGAATTGTGGAGCAGAAAATACCAGTTTGGGTATTCAGGTAATGCAACTTTTCCTCTTATTTCAGATAAATCTTTCATTTCACATGCAATATGTTTTCACAATATCAATCAACACTACAGTGGGGATCAAGATTCGGTGGTGCCCCACTTGGGCTCCCGAACCCTCATGCGAGAGCTAGCGCACACCATGGGGCTGCATGTCACAGTCCCATACAGTAATTGGTTTCACAAAGGCCAGGTATAGTTTGCTCTATGACTACGAGTTGCATTACATTTGACAAATTAGCTGATATACTACAGAACATTAATGCAAACTTGTGAAAGTTGGCTGATCAATGAAACATCTATTGCCCTTTGATTCAAGGTTGGAGGCTGGGTAACGGAGTATGGTAATGCGCTGACCTTTGCAACAGTGCGTGGTGCAGCTCACATGGTGCCATTTGCACAGCCAGACCGGGCTCTCGGACTATTTCGATCATTTGTACTCGGACAGAGGCTCCCAAACACAACCCACCCACCCATTGACTAAGTGTACCTACAAAGGGAGCTGAAGATAGGGGACCAATACCTTAAGATATTTCAGTTTTGCTACAGTAGATAAATTCATAAGGATGTAGTAGATGATCAATAAGTTCCTGATTCTTTAGAAAGAGCAGAAAAATAATACCAGTAAGTATTCTCATTATCGTTATTTATTTCGATTGCATTCCTGGAAGTCTGGAAAACAGAGCTATTTGTACAAGAGCGTCTACAATAGTTTGTTTCTTAGCTTGTTACTAAAAGAAGAGAGAGTACTCAATCTAATAAAAAGAAACAAGTCTTCCAATAGATTGTTTCTTGAGCTTGTATCTAAGACTTTAATTACTACTTTAGTTGCTACCCACAAAACAAGTTTTTAGGTAACAAGCAAGTTGTTTCTTGTGTCTTGGTATTAATAACTTGCTTATTTCTTCATCTAAAAACAAACTCTCCTTCTCTTTTCACCATCTCTTCTCCACATCATTTAAATACTAATGTGTCCATCTTTTAGTAACAAGTGACATGGACTATTGTAGATACTCTAAGTAACTATGTCAGTGTATTTAGTTTTGGGGCACAGTGCAATTTGTAACTATAACTGTCTAAAGAATTTCATTAGTCCAAACAGATGGCAAAGGTTCATTCATCGAAATGGTTGCCGGTTCAAGTGTTATGATTCTTCTCACCATCTCTCCTTCATATCACCTAAATGCTGATGTGTCCATATCTTAGTAATAAGTGACATGGACTATTGTAGATGCTCTAAATAACTATATCACTGTAGTTAGTTTTGGGGCACAGTGCAATTTGTAACTGTAACTGTCTAAAGAATTTCATTAGTCCAAACGGATGGCAAAGGTTCATTCATCGAAACGGTTGCCGGTTCAAGTGTTATGATTCTTCTTGTACTTGAGTTTAGTTTATTTCTGCAAATGGAATACTTGTAATGATATGCCGGGAATCTTCTTGAAAAAAGTTAACACCGTGATCCATAAGTTTTATTACTGAAGACAAGGTAACAAAATTATGTACTAATGTTACCTGCTCCAATGCTGTGTTGAGCTCAACTACCGGCAGTGCCAGTCGGCAAGGCCAATTCCTTACCTTAGCTAGAGTTCTTTTCTGAACAGATTCTGCTCGATCAGTGTGCAACACCACAAGGTTCAGAAAGTAAAACTGCATCAGAAGTAAAGTATTCGGGCTTAGCTGCATCGGAAGGCACAAAGAATGCAATGCAATGGTAGGTTAAGACCTGGAGAGAGCACGAACGCAGCATAGAAGCTGCCCCAGTTGGAAGCTGGATGTCTCTTTGCTCATGGTAAGATATATGCTGGACGGTATCAACGAGGTGCCAGGTTTAGCAACTTGCAGTTGATAAAAGCTTAACACCTTTTACGTCAGCAATTTTGTAGTAGGGTCGCCATGTAGATATGTTGCTGTTGCCAACAATATATTGGAGTATTACCATCAGCATAGACTATGTGCTCTCCAATCTTAATTTGGATGAAACCAATAAGAGTTGCATCTTCATTTGGACTGCCCCATAGAGTACAGGGTACAGACATAATAATACCAATATCATAGTATACAGTACAATGTTTCTGTAGCCAAACTGGAGTTCCTTTTTTTCCCTATATTAATGCCCTGGTCTTGATTGAAATGATGAACCATGAATCCCAACTAGCACTAAGATTTCAGTGCTATACTGTATAAATCTATAAATAAGAAGGGGCACATCCAAAGAGGATGTATTACAGAATTTATTAATAAAGTTTACAAGAAATAAAGAGTAGCCCCTATTTTCGTATGACTGTTCAATCTTGCCAGCCAACAGAGTGACATACAACCATGGTCATAGCAATGAGGGCATGAATATGTGGGACAGTTTCTTGATTTCTTCGTCCATCAGCACAAACAAACAAAATGTGACAAATGGATCATCGAGAAGATGAACTTCCTTACAGATAAAGTATCTAAGCACAAGGGCCATTGATAACCTTACAGATTTGCTACAAATCACAGTATCAGGCACAAGAACTCATTTGTGCGCTCGGAGAAAATGGCACTCTGCACAGCTTCTCTTGGTGGCTGTAACAATACATGTATGGAGGTTACAGGCAACGTTGTAATCCAATCCAAGGATGGCAATCATCACGATACGTCTGATGGTACCAAAATGGTCACTGCCTTCATCAGGTAACTTAAGTAAAAAACGGTCATCCCGTCTAGTAGGATAAAAAAGGATCCATGGGAATTACCCTTGGAAGAGAAATTGCAATTCTTCTTGCATCCGAGTTTGTCATTGAGCTCACCCCTTGCAGTTGGACAAAAAAGATGCTTGGGAATTACCCTTGAAGGAGAAATTAACAGTTTCTCTTGCATCTCCTTTTGTTACATAACTTCAGAAGCACTTGATTTGAACCACAGGTTGAACAATCAGATGGCATCAGACATGTGTAGTACAATTGTGGCAGTCACTTTAGGGCAGATACTCATAGCCTCAAATTGAACAATCAGTCAGGCTACCACTCTAGCTCCACTTCATTTTGCAACATATTGTTCCAGATATTGGTCATGAAAGCTTTCAAGGCCTGGGATCTCCACATTGCCCAATACCTAGTAGAACAACACATAGAATTCCTGCTTGCAATGATAAAAAGTCGCTCATGTGAACCACAATACCAATTAAGGAAGACCATTGTTTTATCCTCAAACCAAATTGATTGCAACAATCAGGGATAAAAAAATGGGAACCAGGAAATTTCCCGGTCGCTGGTCGGAAACGGTAACCGGCCGGTTACCGGAATTACTGGAAAAAATCCGGATAAAATCCGCTTGAATTTGATTAAAAACCAGCCAAAATTCAAAAATTAGAATTAGAATTTGCTAAACCGGAAAAAACCGGCCGGTTTTTCCATTCCCGATCCCCATCGGTAAGACCGGTTACCGGCCAGTTTTTTATCCATGGCGGCAATACAGGACCTTAGCATCACAACTTCTGTTCTAGGTTAGTTCGTAATACAGGTCCACATGCTCATATTCAGATTCTGAATTGCCCATATCCTCGAGTAGCCGATCTAGAATCCAAAGCATTCGTCTCCTCAAATAACGTGGGATGCTCCCTTGGTAAAAGGCACGGGATCTACCCTTCACATCAATCCAGCTGCACCCAGGTGTCTTCACAATGCCAAGTTCCCTCATCCTTGATCTCAACCCTGCGACACCATCAGACCGACCAACTGCATCATAAATGCTACAGAGAGTAACATAGTTACTAGCATTGCCATCTTCTAACTCAAACAGCCTATAAGCTGCAATCTCTCCAACATCAACATTATTATGAATGGCACAAGCAGAGAGCAAAGCTCCCCACACACTAGCACAAGGCTCCATAGGCATCTTACTTATGAGTCCGACAGCTTTTTCAATGGCTCCAGCACGGCCCAAGAGGTCAACCATACATGCATAGTGCTCAGCAGTGGGCTCTACACCATGAACCTTACTCATCAACTCAAAGATCATCTGGCCTTCAGTCACAAGCCCTGAGTGGCTGCAACTCGACAGAACAGACGTGAAGGTGATGCAATTCGGCTTCACTGCTTGAGACACCATCTCCTTGTAAACCCTCAATGCCTCTTCTCCCTGGCCATGGATACCATAGCAAGATATCAGAGTCGACCAGCTCACCACATTCCTCTCCTGCATGGCCGCAAACACCTCTTGTGACGCATCCACGCGTCCGCACTTTGCATACATGTCGATCAACGCGTTCCCGATTGGGACATCTGAATCGAATGCAATGCACCGCACCATCCTACCATGGATTTCCCTCCCCTTCATCAGCTCCCCTTCCTTCCCGCAGACATTCAACACGCTCGGCACAGCCCGCAGATCTCTCGCCATGTTCACCACCTCCACCTGAGCCCTCCTGAAGAGCTCCAAGGTTTCCGCCGCCCTCCCGGCCCTTGCATACGCGGTAACCATGCAATTCCACACGACAGCGTCTCTCTCCGGTATCTCGTCGAACACCCTCACCGCATCGTCCAGGAGACCGGTCTTGGCATACATGTCCAGAAGCGCGCCGGAGACAACGACATTGGCGAGAAAGCCGAGATGGACGGCGAAACCATGGAGCGCGGCGCCAAGAAGCGGCTCCGGAAGCTCGGCGCACGCGCGGAGCGCGGCGGGGACGGCGTACCGGTCGGGGCGGATCCCCGCTGCGAGGAAGCGGGAGAGGAGGCCCAGCGCGGCGCGTGCAGGGTACGCGGCCAGGAGGATGTTGTAGGCGTGCATGGACGGCGACGGCATGGCGTCGAACACCTGGCGGGCGCGAGGGAGCGCGCCGCAACGGGAGTAGAGCAGGACGATGTCGGTCTCGAGGGTGGCGTGGGGGAGGCGGCCGCCGACCAGAGCCTGCGCGTGGAGCTGCGCGCCGGGGCGGAGAGCCCTCGCGGCCGCGCAGCGCCGGAGGAGGGCGGAGATGCGGCCGGCGGTGGGCGGCCGCATCTCGACGACTGCCGTTTCCAACGTTACTGTGTTTTTTAAGCTTTGTAAGCGCGGTGTTACGGGTTTAACGAGGCGAGCCTTACAAAAGCCCAATCGGCGCGGCCCGGCCCAATTCGGACCGGCCCAATTCGGACCGAGAAAACTGAAGCCCAAATTAGTGGTTATTTACTTGTTGTCGTCATGCAGGTTTGTTATTTAGCGCGGAGAGGGTGTTTAGTCCCACACCGGCAGCGTACAGCGGACGGCGAGCACGCGAGGGCCATAAATGGGCACGTGGGTGCAGGGCGAGAAAGTATGATCCTTCAGGCAGTCAAAGGGAGATGATGAGCGGTAAAAGCTCGCAAGTTCTAACTGCGAGAGGGGTGTCCGCCCCAACTAAGCCTGTTACGACAACAGGGGCACCCCAGTGGTTTACCATCTGATCCCGAATCCAATTCATGAATAATATCAAAAACGTTTTTTAGTAGTGTTTATCTGTCTTTTTTCGTTTAATTGATTATTTTGGTTGTGGTAGTTTAGTTGCTTTTTTTTTCTCTTTTTTTTTGATGTGTTTTCATTTTGTATTTTCCAAATTTCCGAGAAAATTTTTTCTGCCCCATATTTTGGGCTTTTGCTGGAAGTTTGGTGACGTAGTGTGAACTTTACAAGAGGGCAGGGCAAGAACAGTCGATATAATTAAAACTATGAACAGCAGTTGCCTAATATGAACTGTAGCCAAAACAGATGCGTGTGCGACAGATTTTGCAAAAAAAAAAAAGGAGAGGTAAATGTAATGATTATGATTTCAAACGTTGACGCGACGCCGACCGTGGGATCGAACCCACGACCACGTGGTTAAAAGCCACGCGCTCTACCACTGAGCTAGGTCGGCCTACTGGTATTTTGTTTGGTGCAGTAAATAATTATTTACGTGGAAATTATTATTTGAAACGACCAGCCAGGAGACGCCTATTTTCTACATTCTGTCAGGTGCAGAGTGGAGCCGGTGCACCTCGGACCGACCTAATGTATTTCAGTCCAAAATCATTTTGAAGTTGTTAAAATACATTTCTCAATATGATTTTTACATGCCATTTTTTGCTGGGCCTTGGGCCATTGCCCGGGAGACCCGAGGCTTAGCTACGCCCTTGATCAGGTGGCCACTAAGAACGAAAAGGTAACGTCGAATTTGCCCCCAACAGGATATAGAATGACATACATACGAGATCAAGTATAAACCCTGCAATGATTTATAACAAGAGAAATTTTATGTGTAATTGCGCAGTTAGATATTGTAATACTTGTTATACAACTACAAATGTAATAATATTAATATATGTACATGTAGATTTCTCTTTTTCTCTCTATTGATGAGAGAATTTCTTATCTATATATGATTAATCTGCACCGAACAAATAAGTGGCGTTCTCTTTTTCTCATTTATTAGAGGATTTTTAGGATTTTTTTGAATTTAAGGATTATTATGAGATTTTATAGACCTCCAAAGTGAAGATGGTACATTGAATATCACTCGTTCAGAATTGCTATATATCATTCGAATGATAATTTGTGTGCAAATTATTCGAAAAATTCTGACCTTGTAATTTGCTTAGAGATTCGTGTTCGATCCGCTTCTCTGGTGAACTCGTCGTCCTCTTCGTCTCCAGCGTTGTCGACTCTAGCTCTATCAGGTGTGGACTTGGGAGAGGGCAGAGGGTGACAGGGACAACAAGAGAAGGGCGATGGCAGCTGCAGAAGAGAAGAAAGTGGGCGACACATTTCAATCTGCACTAGTCCCAAAAAAATCTAGGGGAGCGCAGCGAAGGCACGAAAGCTAGGGGAGTTAGAGCGTAGGATGTGTGTTCCTAACTTAAAAAAAAATCTCGTGTGTTTATCTGGTTTGCATTCTGGATTTCTTAATCTGCATTGTGTGTATACATTTCAATCTGCACGTGTCCCAAAAAAAATCATACTTGGGCGCACACCTTGGTGTAGATACACGTCGGATGGATTCGATCCGACACACAACTTTTACTACTTTTACAATGAATCTAGGAGTCTATTTGCAGCGTAGAAGTTTCATATAATTAATTTTGCATAAAAACAATATTTTAGCAGTCGTCACTGGGTGTGCCTGACGAAGTTTCAAGTTTCTGGTATGAACTCATGAACTCGCTAGTACTGAAATCGAAAGCCTGCCGCTCGCATCTAGGTTAGTTAATTTTAGCAGAGTCAAGTTAGGTTAGCTTAATTTTTAAAGGATCTTAACCTAATTTTTACGCTCGGACACTAGGGGCGGAGCCACGTTCTCCCTCCCGCGTCGGCCTTGCAAAAAATCTTTGCTCGCCTCACCTAGTCCAGTCAATCGTCCGCCTCTCATCGAGCACTTGCACATATCGCTATTTTTTCCCCTATTTTTTCTAATTTCTTTCGCACAAAGAGGCTAAATTTATAATTTATAGTGTCAATGTGATGATGGTTGGTTGTTGTTTTTTTTTGTCAATTGTATGGTTAAGACCTAGGATTTTAATTTGGGTTTTTGAAATACTAACCTACTTTGGTGTAAATAGCATAATTGGAGAAAAAAATTGTAAGTGATCGTGATCCATACGCTCAAATTTCACCTAACTTTGGATTGAACTTGAGTATTTGACTATAATGTCAAATAAGTAACCTGGAATCTGAACATATGTTTCTACTCTTTGATTCTTGAACATAACAACATCAAATTGAGTGGGTTTCTTCATTTTGCTATAATTAACAAATATTCCTTCACTTTACTGCAATCAATCAATGTTATTAGTGAGTTTCTTCGTTTTGGTAAGCATTTTGATCACTGCTTTTTTATCACTGTAATTACTATCGGTTATGTTCAATTATTAATGCTAAAAATTGCCAGACACATTACTATTTAGTATAGAATTGCTTAGAAATTATACATGTTGTTATATGTATAATGAAATGGTGAACATCGGTCATCATTTTCGTTCCATTTCCGTCCCAAACAAAAAAAAACTATAGGATTATTAATGGCAATCAGAAGGGGGGTGAATGATTGTAATCCACAGTGGAAGCTTTTTTTCTCAAATATATTGTCTTCTGATTGTCCAATCTGTTAACACAGTAAGAACACAAAAACAAAAGACAGCAAAAGGGAAAAATATTTTTCCTGGTACTGTAGCAAACCTCACGCATACCTCGGGCTGCGTGCTGCTGCTTTTCAACTTGTGCGCGATTGCTTTAGCCACACGAGGATCAAGGAACTAGAAGCCAACGCTACGTAACCGAGATTGCCCACAGTGCGCGTCGACCACGAACGATTGGCTTTGTGCGGCGAACGACAGCAACATCACTTTGTGTTATGCGACTTGACCGGACGACGTGGCCTTCTGACTTGCCTTTTCACGCGGATGCTTCGAACACGGATGATTATGGTGTGCGCCGCCACCAACCTTTTCTTCCTAAATAGATCTGCTTTTTATTTCTAAATCATGTTTGTGGCTACAAAGTGCCCTCCAAGCACCCCTTAAACCCTAGAAAAAGATCTGCTTTTCTCAAGCCGCCGCTAGCTCTTTTATACGGGCTTGTGGATATCATGGGGATATGTTCCAGATCTTATGATAATGTGACAATTGGCAATGGTTTTAACGGTTTGTCGTTTCATATGTTTTCGACAAAGTTTCAGGACTGTCAGGTGTCAGGCGGTCTGACCGGCCGAAGCGGCGGTCAGACCGGTCCAAGATCGGTCCGACCGACCATAGCGGCGGTCGGACAGGCCAACCTCAGAAGTGAGGGATTGAGCTAGGCCAAAAATAGTGGGTGTAGGCAAGAGAGAAAATTCTATTGCACTTGGTCCCATAATTTTTGGAGTCTCCAGTCAAAAGTTCTATTGGTTTGAAAATTCCAGTAGGTTTCGGTTTTCCAGAAGGGAAATTCGGCTAAGTCTTTACTGACGGTCTGACCGTCCAATAGGTGGCGGTCAGACCAGCCAGGGTGGGCGGTCTGACCGGTTTTCACTTAGATCGTCACCCGTCGTGGCGGCGATATTCGATTGTTAGGTCAAAGTCATGAGTTTCAGGGTATATATGTTGCATGATGCATGTTTTGACTAACATGGGTCAAGTTGTGATGAACTTGTTCCCAAATTCAGTTCACTTGTCTATTGTTGTGCAGGTTGCTTGGTGGTCAACGACAGTCAACGGCGAGGATGATCGGAACTAGGCTTGGAGAGCGGAGGTCCAGAACGATCAACGATGCCGGGTGAGGTCAATGAACTCAAGCGTGGTGCAAGATGGACAAGGGTGACCTATTGGCTAATCCGAGGCGCAAGATGACGCAAGGTGTAGCTAATTAGGTCAAGAGCTGTTAAAGACGGCGCATTAAAATGCGTGCGTATATGTCCCGTTTGTTTCGGACCTTAACGGGAGCCCAATTGAGTCAAACTTCTAGAAGGTTTAAGCCTCCACTATAAATAGGGGGGAGGTGGCTGCACCTCCGGTTCGTCTCTTTTGCTATTTTGTAAACTCTAATTTTCTTAGGGAGAGCTTTTGTGGAGGCTAGGATTCTTGATAGTTTGATGTGATTTTCATGCTCTTGGATTGAGCATTGTCCTCCATTGATGGAGAGGCTGTAAGCCCATATCATATCAATCAATCAAAGGAAAGTTTTGATCATGTCTTGTCTCATTGCGTTCTTTCTCTATATTTGATGATTTTGAGTCTTTCTTTGATCCGCGAGTTTTTGATTGAATTCTCCACGTGATCTAGCTTGCTGTGACGTGTGGGAACTTATCTAGGTCATCTTGATCATCAATCACCTACGAGCAAGATTTTAGATCAAGTTTTCGTTTTGACCCGATTTTGAACCCTTCTTCAATCAAACGGAAAAGGATCGCTATTATTCCAAGAATTATCACAATCTTCGATTGGAATAGGTCCCTGATATCATAGAGAAGGTGTGTTCCAAGTTTTATCTAGTTTGGAGTTGTAGATCAAAAGTTTCATCTATTTGCAACTTTGTCATCGGGTTGTTTGTGTTCATTCTTTAGGCGTGATCGATCGCCTTAAGGCAACCGGTCAAACCGGCAGCAATCGATCGACCGCTTGATGACACAAATGATCCGACCTTGATTGCATTGATTTGCTTTAATCTTTGTTGATTTTATCGTATTGCTTAGGGGTTTATATTGGATTCAATATTAGTCTTCCGCCGTACTGATATACTGATCTTCATAGCTTCCATAGCAACTGGAATGAAATTTGTGTTTAATCCATTATTTGTGAAAAAGTGAGTGTGCTCCTATTCACCCCCCTCTAGTCGCCTTTTCGGTCTAACAAGTGGTATCAGAGCCGGTTAGTTCAATCTTGATCTTAACCGGTCACTGAACTTGGCGATGGATAGATACTCCACGAAGACGCATATCTTCCATGGGCACGACTATGCCTATTGGAAGAATCACATGCGAGTCTTCCTTGAGAGCGAATGACACGCTATATGGGCGGTTGTTCGTGTCCCGCTCACAGTGCCGGTTGCTACGCGGCTTGTAATCCTTTGGCTAACAACAATAAGGCTAAAAACCTCTTGTATGCTGGGCTTGGTAGACAGGAGTATGATCGGATTTGCAATCTTGAAACTGCGCATGAGATTTGGAACACTCTCGAAACCTATCATGAGGGTTCGTCCCAAGTCAAGAAAGTACGTCAAACAGTCTATAAGCGTGAATATAACAAATTCGAGATGCGTCCTGGAGAGAGCATTGATGATATTTCCAGTCGCTTTAATAAAGTGATTAATCAGATGAAAGCTGTTGGTATTGAACATTCTCAGTCTAAAAATGCCACCCACCTATTAGCTGCAATCAACACCAAGGAGTGGGAGATAAATGCCACATCCATTGAGGAGAATGTCAACCTCTCTGATCTGACTTTGGAGCTGTTCTATAGCAAGTTCAAGATTCATGAGATTAAGAGGATTGATCATCCCAAGAAGGAAAATATGGCTTTGGTAGCAGACCCGCTCAAGAGAGCTTCTGATGGGTCTTTTGAGTCTTCTTCTGGATTTTTACTTGCTGGTTTATCTGCTATTCATGAAGAGGAATTTGAGAGTCTCCCTGAGGCTGAGTTGGCCCTCATAGTCAAAAAGGTCATACGGGCCTACAACAATATGAGAAACAGAAATCGAGGAGGTCCCGTGACTTGCTATGAGTGTGGCGAGCTTAATCATATCCGGGCAAATTGCCCCAAGCTGAAAGGTAAGAGCTACCACAAAGAGGGAAAGTCATCTTAGAAGAAGCCTCAATGGAACAAATCAAGGTATGATACTGCCATGCTGACGAAGGCCGCTAACCGGGTGCTTTCTGCTTTTGATGATCAATCCTTAAGCGATGTGGACTCTGGGAGCGAGGAGGACAAGGAGGAGGAGATCCCTCAAAACAAGAAGAAGAGGAATGCCAAGGACTTCACCGGCTTGTGCTTCATGGCCGACTCCGTTGACGACGACAACGATGAGGTACTTCCTTCCTATGATGCCCTTGCTGATAGATGTGAAACTATATTTGAGCAACTCATGAGTCAGGATAAGGCTTTAGAGTTTGTCATGGCCAAGAATAAGGACTTAGAGTCACAAGTAGATAATTTAACTTTAGAACTTGAAAATGCTAAGACTCTTGAATCTGATGAATGTTCATCCTGCCATGCTTTGCATTCTGAATTTGCTAAACTGCAATCTACTCATGATATTGCTTTGCAACAACTTGAAAATGCTAGGACTGAGCTTGTTGAGGTTAAATCTGCTCCATGTGAAAAATACTTAGAGTCTAGCAAGTTAGTTGCTTCTGGTATGGTTGATCCTAGCCTTTGCACTTTCTGCTTAGAATGCGAACATGAAGTTAAAGATATCTTAGAAGCAGCTAGAGCTAAATATGCCAAGCTTAAGGACAATATTGAGTCTTCTACATGTGCTTCATGTCCAGCTCTTAAACTTGAAGCTGCTTTATATAATGAGAAATACGCTAGAGTCATTAAGGGTAAAACATGTGAATCATATGTTAATTTTGAAAAAGAAAATGCTTATCTTAAGAATACCTTAGAAAAAAATTCTCTAAAGGTAAGAAACAATTAAACATGATTATCGACAAGTCTAAAACTCCTTATAAGAAGCAAGGATTAGGATATGATCATGTTCAAAATAATTCTAACCTAAAAGTTACTCAAGTCTTGAAAAATGGGTTAATTGAATTCAAAAACCAACCTACAAAAATTATCTTTAAATCTGCAGGTGTTGCCCAACCATCTGTTAAGTCAAAGGGTGCTTCTCCCAGTGGTATCAAGTACCATTGCACCTATTGCAAAAAGGATGAGCATTCGGTTGAGTTCTGTTGGCATAGGTTGAAAAATGATAAGAAAAATTTTGCTAGAATTTCATCCAATCAACCTAGAGCTTTTATGAGACATGATAACTTAGAAAAAAAGAAACCTAGTTTAGGATTTGTGTTATATGCTCATCATCATGTCCTAAACAGGATAACTCTCATGTTAGTTTAACCATTACTCATAACAAATCTTCAAATAAAATCAAGGATAACACTTCTGCTTTGCATACTACTCGCAGATGTGTGTCTTAGTACTGGTTCCTAAGTCTTGGTTAACTAACCCCAGTATTGAGACACATCGTTCTTCTTTGCCTTGATTTTTAGGATTCCACGGAAAGAGGAAGGACACGTGGTTCGTGAACTCCGGCTGTACACGCCACAAGATTGGAGACTCAAGATGGTTCACCTCCTTCACACGGTCGACAGGTGATGATTTCATCACCTTTGGAGATGATAAACAAGGGCGGATTGAAGGAACGAGATCGATCAGGGTGAGCGACAGTTTTATCCTCAAGGATGTCGCCCTTGTGGACAAGCTAAGGTTTAATTTACTTTCTGTCTCTCAACTTCTTGATGATGGATGTGAGACTAGCTTTAAGAAAAATGCTTGTCGGGTGATTCAACTGGTGAGCTTATTTTTTGGGATTACTAGAGTTGCTAGTATCTTTAGAGCTGATTTTTCTGAATGTCTTGCTAGTTTTCTCAAATGCTTGATTTCATCTTCTTCATCTGAGTTCTGGCTTTGGCACTGTCGTTTGGAGCACATTGGTTTTGATCATCTGACGTGAGTTGGCAACCTTGAGCTCATGAGAGGTTTGCCCAAACTCAAAGCCGTCAAAGATGCTGTATGTGCGCCCTGTAGGCATGGCAAGCAAGTTGCCGCCTCACACCCTTCAGTGACTATGGTCATGACTAACGGATCGGGACAGTTGCTTCATATGGATACTGTTGGTCCTGCTAGGGTTCGGTCAGTTGGTGGAAAATGGTACATTCTTGTCATAGTCGATGATTTTTCTAGATACACTTGGGTGTTCTTTCTTGCCTTTAAGGATGAAGCTTTGATTATTATCATGATCTTGTTCTTCGTTTGGCTTCTAAACTTCCGGGTGCCTTAAGAGCGATACGCAGTGACAACAATACGGAGTTCAAGAATGCCTCATTTGCTTCTTTTTGTGCTGAGTCTGGAATTGAGCATCAGTTCTCTTCTCCACACGTCCCTCAACAAAATGACGTTGTGGAAAGGAAGAACATGACCTTAGTCGAGATGGCTAGGACGATGCTAGATGAGTATAGCACACCGAGAAGGTTTTGGGCGAAGTTGTTGCTACTGCTTGCCATATTGCTAATCGTGTCTTTGTAAGATCTTCTTTGGCCAAGACTGCTTATGAGCTTCGATTTTGTGGAAAACCCTTTGTCTCGCACTTTCGAGTCTTTGGATCCAACTGTTTTATTCTCAAAACAGGAAATCTAGATAAATTTGGGTCAATAACTTTTGATGGTTTATTTCTGGGTTATCCTGCACATTCGAGGGGTTTTCGGGATTTTAATGCTGAAACCAATCTTGTTCTGGAGATATACAATGTCACTTTTGATGAGACTAGCCCTGGAGCTAGATCAGATATTTCAGGTGATACACAGGTGACGGGGAGCATATTTATAGAGGAAGATGATGAAGGTCTCGATGATGTTCTTCCACCTGCTGCTGTTGACGCTCCTATTTTAGCACAAGAATCCTGCTGTGACTACTTCGCCTTCAGATGAGGTTCCTGCTGCATCTTCATCATCGGCAGTACCTGCGGAAGTTGAAGAGATATTTTCCTCTCTGGGTGCACCACTTCACATTCAAAGGCAGCACCATCCGGATCAGATAATAGGTAATCTCCATGAGCGAGTCACTCGCTCCAGGTATAATGATCCAAACCTCTACTCTCATTCTGCTTTTGTTGCTTCTTTTGAACCCGCGATATATCACATGCTTTATCAGATTCTAGCTTGGTTAATGCCATGCATGAGGAGTTAGAGAACTTTGAGAGGAATAAGGTTTGGAACCTAGTAGAACCTCCTAGTGGCCATAATGTTATAGGAACTCGCTGGGTTTTCAAAAACAAACAAAATGAGGATGGTTCTGTAATTAGAAACAAGGCTAGGTTGGTAGCTCAGGGTTTTAGCCAAGTTGAGGGGTTGGATTTTGATGAGACTTTTGCTCCTGTTGCTAGACTAGAAGCCATTCGCATTCTGTTTGCATTTGCTCAATCTAAGAGCTTTAGATTATATCAGAAAGATGTTAAAATGGCCTTTTTAAATGGTTTCATAGAGGAGAAAGTTTATGTTAAGCAACTCTCAGGCTTTGATAATCCCAAGTATCCACATCATGTATTCAAGCTATCTAAAGCCTTATATGGTCTTAAACAAGCCCCTAGAGGCTGGTATGATAGACTTAAGACCTTCTTCCTTAAGAATGACTTTGAGATGGGTAAGGTAGACAAGACTTTGTTCATTCTTAGGCGTGGTAATGACTTTCTGCTTGCTTAAATTTACGTTGATGATATTATCTTTGGTGGTTCTTCTCATGCTCTTGTTTCCAGCTTTTCTGAGACTATGTCCAGAGAATTTGAGATGAGTATGATGGGAGAGCTCAATTACTTTTAGGGCTTCAAATCAAGCAATGCAAGGAAAGGATCTTCATCCATCAGACGAAGTACACTAAGGACCTGCTCAAACGATTTGACATGGGTGACTGTAAGCCGATCTCCACTCCCATGACGACTTCGACTGTTTTGGATCCAGATGAGGAAGGAGAAGCCGTGGATCAACGCAAGTACCGCAACATGATCGGCTCCCTCCTGTACCTGACGGCCTCAAGACTGGACATCCACTTCACGGTCTGCTTTTGTGCGATGTTTCAGGCGTCTCCGAGATGTTCCCATCGCCAAGCCGTTAAACCCATATTCAGGTATTTACACACTACCCTTCTGTATGGTATTTGGTATTCCTGCTCGTCATCTTTGTTCATTCGGGGGTTTTCTGATTCTGATTTTGCGGGCTGTCGGCTTGATAGGAATAGTACCTCAAGCACTTGTCACTTTCTAGGCACTTCTCTTGTCTCGTGTCTTCTAGGAAGCAGTTGGATTTAGATCCAACGGTCCACGCGGGTGGAAACGTTCGGACGGTCCGAACGTTCAAATAGATGTGGGCCGTTGATCTAGAGATGGACGGCTCACAACGGAGGAACCTTCGACCGGTCCGAACGTTCACTCGAACCTGAGCCGTAGATCTGAAATCCGATGGCCCACGCGCGCAGAGCATAGCGCGTGCGCGGCTCTTACGTTCACACGCACATGAGCCGTTGATCTTGAATCCAACGATCCACGTTGATCAAAATGTTCGGACGGTCCGAACGTTCACTCGAATCTGAGCCGTTGATCTAAAATCCTACGGTACACATGGATCGCCGCGTTCGGATGGTCCGAATGTTCACGTGATCCTGGGCCGTTAATCTAAAGATCGACGGTCCACAGAGAACTACGTTCTAAACGCTCGCGCACAGTTTGTCCGACAAACTCGACGTCGAAGGGAGGCTCACCGCCAGAGACTCTGGTCACGGCGGCGCGAGCTAAGGTCCAAAATGGGTCTGCAATAGCTTTGCGCACACACTGAGACCATAAACTGCGGCTGCGGCGGTCTAGAACGCCGGCAAGCCGGAGTTGACAGAGGTGACAAAAAACGGTCGAAAACGAAAAATGCAAAGAAGCTCCGCTGCGGTCCAAGTAAGCGAGTGGCAAGCACTAGGGACTAAAGTGGAGCTACCTTAGCACTAGAGAGGCACAGAGAAGGTTGGAGCTGCTCCGGCGATGAAAAATGGTGCTTTCGGCCGAAAATGGAGAATCTCCAATTCAGCCAAGCCCTGAGGAAGATAAGTGAAATTGAGCGAGAGTAATGCTGAAGTGATTAAAGAGGGAGTGGAGGGAGCAAGAAATGGAGAGGGAGAGCCACTGTGGTACCGCCTTCACCGTGAGCTTGAAACTCGGCAATGGCGGCCAAAATGATTTCGGGTGAAACAAGCTCAAACCAGCCCTGAGGTGCTAGCTAGAGTTGCAGAAATACTAAAGGAAGTCAAAGGGGAAGCAATGGAGCTTAAATAGTTGAGAAAGTAGAGAGCAACAGCAACATTTTCTCCTCGGGTCAAGCTTGCCATGGGAGCACTTGAGAGCGATGGGAGCAGTTGAGCTATGGACATTTGAGGGCGGTGCACGATAGTCAATTAATGCTAGCAAAGGAGCCGTTTAAAGGTGGCCACCGAGGTGACCCAACACTGCGCCCTTCTCCTCTGCTTACGCCATGGCCTAACTCAAACGCATCGTTCGCTCAGACGCGAGGAAGGAGACAACGCGTCCACCGTTGGATCTAAATCGAACGGTTCAAATGAAAGGGACGATTGGCCGGTCCGAACGTTCACTCGATCCAGGCCGTTATCTCCAAATCGGACGGTTCAAATGAATTAGGTGATCGGTCGGTCCGAACGTTCACTCCAATCCAGGCCGTGCTTTTCCAATCGAACGGCTCTCCTGTGATCGCATCGGTAACGGTTCGATGACGATCCGACGGCTGACAGCGCTCGTGCTCGATCGACCGCGGCAGTGCAGTTAGTTGATTGAACCAAGTCAAGTGGCTCGAGCCTCGTCTGACTCGAAACTAAGGAATAGTGAAAATCAACTAGGGTTTGAATTAACAGTTGATTTTTGGAGGATTTACTTAAGGTAGCAAACCAGCTCCAAAAATTATGAAATTTTAAGTGGAGGTTGCTGACTTAAGGATTAACCTTACATAAAATTTCCAGAGATTTTCATGCAATGCATTCTTCTCCAAAAATTCCAGAAGTTTGGAGTTAGGGTTTGAACAAGGTTTGACTTGGTTTGACTTGCCTCCAAAAATTATCAAATAATTTGTAAAAATTATGAAATAATTCAGAGGTGTCACAAGTCATCCCTAGAGCTCAGGAAAAATATTTACATGGGTTTGGCACAAGATCTTTGCCAAGGAGGTTTTTGATTGGAGTAAAATGAGTATTTTGATTTTTGATTTCCATAATTCCTTTACAAGAATTACAAAAATATTCAAGAACTTCAAGATGCAAGAAAAGTTTTAATTTCTTTTCATTTTCTTTCATTTGAAACCAAGACTTAGAATTGGGATGTTACAAGATCTTAGGATGATGTGACAATTGGCAATGGCGTTAACGGTTTATCGTTTCATGTATTTTCAACAAAGTTTCAGGATTGTCGTTAACAGCGGTCCGACCGGTAAAGGGGCGGTCGATCGTCCAAGATCGGTCCGATCGGCCATAGCGGCGGTCGGACCGGCCAACTTCAGAAGTGAGGGATTGAGCTGGGCCAAAAATAGAGGGTGTAGGCAAGAGAGGAGATTCTATTGCACTTGGTCCCATAATTTTTGGAGTCTCCAATCAAAAGTTCTGTTTGTTTAAAAATTCCAGTAGGTTTCGGTTTTCCAGAAGGGAAATTCAGCTAAATGTTTACTGGTGGTCTGACTGGCCAATAGGTGGCGGTCGGCCGCCAGAAGTGGCGATCGACCGCCCTAGGGGCGGTCTAACCGATTTTCACTTGGATCGTCGCCCGTCGTGGCGGCTATATTCGATTGTTATGTCAAAGTAATGAGTTTCAAGGCATATATATTGCATGATGCATGTTTTGACTAACATGGGTCAAGTTGTGAAGAACTTATTCCCAAATTTAGTTTACTTGTCTATTGTTGTGCATGTTGCTTGGTGGTCAACGACGGTCAACGACGAGGATGATCGGGACTAGGCTTGGAGAGCTGAGGTTCAGAACGATCGACGATGCCGGGTGAGGTCAATGAATTCAAACGTGGTGCAAGATGGATAAGGGTGACCTATTGGCTAATCCGAGGCGCAAGATGACGCAAGGTGTAGCTAATTAGGTCAAGGGGTGTTAAAGACGATGCATTAAAATACGTGTGTATGTATCCTGTTTGTTTTGGGCCTTAACGGGAGCCCAATTAAGTCAAACTTCTAGAAGGTCGAAGCCACCACTATAAATAGGGGAGAGAGGTGGCTGCACCTCCGCTTCGTCTATTTTGCTGTTTTGTAAACCCTAATTTTCTTAAGGAGAGCTTTTATGGAGGCTAGGGTTCTTGATAGTTTGATGTGATTTTCGTGCTCTTGGATTGAGCATTGTCCTCCATTGATGGAGAGGTTGTAAGCCCATATCATATCAATCAATCAAAGGAAAGTTTTGATTATGTCTTGTCTCATTGTGTTCTTTCTCTATATTTGATGATTTTGAGTCTTTCTTTGATCCACGAGTTTTTGATTGAATTCTCCACGTGATCTAGCTTGCTGTGACGTGTGGGAACCTATCTAGGATCTAGCTTGCTGTGACGTGTGGGAACCTATCAAGTTTCATCTAGTTTGAGTTGTAGAGCAAAAGTTTCATCTATTTGCAACTTCGTCATCGGGCTGTTTGTGTTCTGTTCTTCCGGCCGGTGGTCAGACCGCCCAAGACAACCGGTTAGACCGGCAAGCAATCGGTCCGACTTCCAGTGACACAGCGGTCCGACCGCCAGTGCATTGATTTGCTTTAATCTTTGTTGATTTTGTCGTATTGCTTAGGGGTTTATATTGGATTCAATATTAGTCTTCTGCTGTACTGATATACTGATCTTCATAGCTTCCATAGCTACTGGAGTGAAATTTGTGTTGAATTCATTATTTGTGAAAAAGTGAGCATACTCCTATTCACCCCCCTCTAGTCGCCTTTTCGGTCCAACAGGGACCAACACCTACTCATATACCGGCACAAGCAGATTTTCTCGTACACGACTACAACCATAAGCACTAATGCCTTCTAACCCGACCCATCATGCATGCATCAACGGCCCATAATGCATGCAACTGTTAGCACCTAATCCCTTAATACACGTCAAGACATCTATCGCATGCATATCGGCCCACATGCATGCACCGCCAGCCCATCAATTCCTCATACCGCTACTCGGACGAATTCTTCATCCTTCCAGTTTTTACCACACTAAAATTATCACGTGTCGTAGCCTTCGGACTGGACCTCCGTAGCTCCAGCACACATTATCCAACTTTGATCTCCACACGCCCCAACTTGAGCTCAACTGTCTCCTTCAGCATCCTCGATCCTCTGGATCATGACTTCGTACCAAGCCATCTCCCGGTCCTCGCTGTAAACCACGATCACCTCCGAGTTACCCTGCACATACAAAGACCAACGTAACATCTTTTCCCGGCACAAGTTCTTTCCAACTTGACCAACATAAGTTCACACAACACGCCACACATCGTAATTAACATCAGTAATCAACATTGTCAATTATTCATCAACTAAAATATTCTAAACCTAACCACATGGTCTAACAATCTCCCCCCTGATGAATACATTAACAACACTTCAAAAAAGTGAGTTAAATTTTGAAAGAAAAGCAGACTTTGAAAGTTTCAAAGGTGCAAAGCAAAGAATTTTGACAAACCACACGAGAAGAAATGAAAAACTCCCCCTCAACACAAGGGAAACAAATTTCTCCCATTTTTCTCGCCCTTTGGCAATATAATCATTAAGAACTTCAGAGAAAGAATAATTCTAAGAAAAGGAGCAGGGAAAGTAAAAAAATCAAGAATCTTTGTAGATTATCCAAGTCAATTCGCATTGATTTAATAAATTAACCAAGCTATCTTTTTTAGTAGAGCTATCTAGATCATATAAAGTCATATACCACACATCAAAGTCAAAACAAGTCTTTAGAATGATTAAGCAATTTAAATTAATGACATGCATCTCAACAATGACCAAACCGATTATAAAGAGTACAATGAGATATCACAATGAAAAGTTAAAGCCTAAAAGTGAAGCAAACTTTAAATATAAATGAGCTATCAATCTCATGTAACAGCCTATTGCCCCACACTCAATTCTTAAGCATGTGACATGCTTGTAGCATACTACTTTTCAATAGTGTCATGCTTGAAACATACTTCTTTTCATTGGTGGCACTTTTTGTGCTCTTCTTTTTGTGTTATATATATATATATATATATATATATATATATATATATATATATATATATATATATATATATATGATTAATACTTTCTACTCCCGGGTGTAGTTACTCCCACCTTTGATATATCACCTAAAAGAACTTGACAAGCTCATTTATCACTTTGGGTATACTCATATACTAATTATAAGATACTCCAATGCGAACCATACGAAAAATTTGTAAAAGAGTCCATAGTTTTTAGCATATATATATATAATGTTTGAAGCATACATTTTTTCAATTGGCTCCTTGTCGGGACCCAAATATGCAAATCTGGACCCTCTGTATATCCTGCACTAGTCCAAGATCAGGCTAGTGCACACAGTATCAACATGGATGAAATATCAACTACATACAATGAAATATTAAATAAACGAGTAATTTGAATAACAAATAACTGTTGTAACCTTAAGGCCGAGTTTTAAAATTATAAAGCAATGCAAGGCTGACAACATTGAAATAAAATGCAGCGGAAACAAAGTTTACCACAGGCAACTGACTGGGATCAAGACCCTAACGATCAACCTTCGTAGAATTCCTCTTCAAAAGCTGGTGACGACTACTCCACTTCTGTTGATTTGTTTAGCAAGAGTGAGTACACACCGTACTCACAAGTCATACCACATAACGTAATTATACATGATGGTTTATTCCAAAGGAATGACTTTTGTGGTTAATTTGCAAAAATGCAACATTTGCAATTGAATACAGATAATAGATTGAAACGTAATTGAAAACAAATAGAGCATACTAATTTAACATTTGATTTCACAAAAGAACACACAGTCTAATCAAGTTATTCACACAGCTGCACAAGTTATCCCACACAGCTGAACCTTTCGAATTGTTTTATGAAAATCTACCCCTCGTGTGAAATTTTCGAGCATGTCCATAACCGAGGACGCGGCTATTCGAATAAATTGGTTTAACACTATGCAGAGGTTGTACACTTTACCCACACCGTACAATCAGTGGGGCCAGCACTGACCATAACAAAACCTCCAACCGATACACACAACGTTTGGTTACGACACACATCGTTGGACAGGGATGTAGCGAACCGTCCCGCGATGTGACATATCACACCTCCAGCCCATCACACAGCTTAAATACAACCTGACTTGTCAATGTCAGGACTCCATAACTTACTAAGTCAGACCCAGCCCATACTAGGCATGTGGTTGTACAGTAAGGCCCAGTTCAATGGTGCACAAAGTTAAGTCCTTAATTAACCAAGGCAAGACTTCCAGTTTTAACCCAAATCACAAAGTTTATAGCACACAGCTCCACCAATCACACAGATCCACCACTTGCCTTAGGCTAAATCTTTTCCCACCCTATTGATTAAGTGCAACACGTGCCATCAACGAGTAACAGCACACAGCACACATAGTTTTATCACACAGTTCCATATCCATTAGTCAAATTTATATTTGCGATTCACATGAAATGATGATTCGTGGCATGGCTAAGCAGTCTAATCGTGTCTAACCAACCCACGTTGGTGCTATGGTATTACCCACTAGTAAGGAACCAATCTAGGGTGAAAAAAGAATATGACTTACAATTGACAAGATGGTCATAACAATTTGGATTATTAACTACACCCAAAATCATTTAAATAAATACTTAAGATAAAATGTAATAATTTAAATTGACATAATTTGAAAACTGGGTGCAATATGATCAAATGTATAATTTGCCTTGGAATAGGTCTAGGTACTGGTCTTGATATTGAGGTGCTCCTTCTTCTCCAAAATTTCCCGAAGTATCGACGTCTACTCGCAAACGAGATAAAAGAAATAAAAACAAATAAATAAGAGAGACAAAAAAAACTCCAAAAATCAAATAAAATTCACCATTAAATAGATCTTGATTTTATATGAATTTACAAATTTGAATGGGCTCAATCGGAGGTCGGATGCCAAAGTTATGGGCTTTGGAAGATTGGAAATCAAATAAAACCCTAATTTGGATTTTTAATTAATTTCCCTAATTATTTTTATAAAGGAAAATCGGATTATTGCGCAATGCTTGTGTCAGCCGAGATTTTTTGGAAAAAGAAATAGATTTAGAGAAATCTGACATGTGGGCCCCACATGTTAGTGACTGGGCTCACGGTGAATTGGGTTCACCGAGCCTCGGGAGAGTTGACGCGGTGGACTGGGCCACGCACGCGTGTGCTGGCACTGATTTGGCACCACGCGGTTGCCACACCAAAGACCGAGGCCGATCTTGGCGCCGAGCCGACGACAACGGCGGCGGCGCGGCGGACCGATGGTCACCGACGTTTGGCGGCGAGTCATCTGCGGCGAAGGGTACCAGGAGCTTCCCCATGTTATTGCGCACCTGCTGGCGCTCTTACCAGCGGCTGGCAACGACGGTGGTGACCGGCGGCGAGGAAGAAGCGGCGGTAGAGCTTCGGGTTTTGTCGGAAGTGTGCTCCGGCGATGCTTCGGCGACGAGGAGGGGTGCATGAGCTAGCTGGGACCTTGCTGATCACGGTGGTGCGGTCGGTGGGGCAAGGGCGACAACGACGGCGGCGCAATTCACCGGAGAAGAAGCTCGGCCGAAAACTATAAATCTTGGATTGCGGCGGCGCTAGGGCAATCAGTGAGGCGAGGGTGGCGGATCTGGGTTGCGGAGGACTGGGCGATGCTAAGGGGGGTATTTATAGGCCCTGGGAACGCCGTAATTGGAAACCCCCAATTCGAGTCCGAAACAGCCACGATTTCGAAATCCCTGATTCTCGGGGATATCTGCCGAATTGGGGTTTGATTACAACAGAATTAGGTACGGGATAACTCGGGTTTTGTTTTGGTAAAGTCGGCACGAAGAAACCGCAACGAATACGTGTTTGTCGGATGAAGCTTGAAGCTTCGGCAATGGCGGGCGAAGGCGCGGGCGCGAGGAAGAAGAAAGGCGCGAGACAGCGACCTGCGTGGCGTCCCACTCGGTAGTGGCAATGAGGCGCGGCGCGAGCGAGAGATCACGGGCGAGGCCACGCGCGAACATCCAACGGAGGAAGGCGGGTTGAGCGCGACCGTCCGATCGAACGAGGGCACGCGCCGCACATCCAAGGGACGAGGGCGCGGCGAGCGGGAGATGGTCAAGGTATGGGAATAGTATTGGGCTTCGGCCCAACACTATTCTGAAGAATTAAATTTGATTTTTCTTTTTAGAAACTCCAGAAAATGCAAATAGCAAATGACTTTGGAAAAATTCCAGAAAATACTAGAAAATATATCCAAGCATATTGAATCCAAATAAAATAAGTTTGGCCATTGATGATGTTGGGATTAAGCACATTAAATCAGTATGTCATGAAAGTCTATATTAAGCTTTATATTTAAATTCAAATAAAATGCAGATGGTGAGATTTTCAACTAGCAACTAGATAAAAGACTTTCAAAGGCCAAAAGTTGGGATGTTACACTCTTTCTCATTTTTTTATACATCAGAATATGCCAAAATGAGTGAACATATAAAAAATTGCAATAAGAAACATGCAAGCCTCATAACTAAGATTTTTTTTAAAAAAGACTCACAATCAAGCTAATATTTTTCGATGAACATCGCAAAGTAATAACTATAATCAATCTAGTCAAAGTATTCCGTCATGTCAGCTTTAGTTCAAATGTGGCAAAGTAATTATATCCCATCATGATCAAAATTGCACAGCACATGCGTAAATATGATAAAGAGAGCTCTACACCTTTTTTATTTTAATGGCTTGGACTAGATGAATTGTTTGATAAATATAATATGCAAAGCTTCTGAAATTTTAAACAATAAGCTCCCCCTCAGAATAATCCCATATGATGCAACACACCCAACTCACTTCGCAAAAGAGCAAACCGTGCAGAATCAAGCAGTTTTATGAGAATATCAACAACGTGAGAATCTGTGTCAATATAATGCAACACAACATCTCTCTTCTCCACATGGTTTGTAATAAAATGATATTGAATATCAATGTGTTTGTTTTATGAATGTTGCACATGATTTTTAACAATACAAATAGCAATAGTGTTATCACAAAAAAGTGGTACACTATCCAATTCTAAGCCAAAATCTGTAAGTGTAGTAATCATCCAACGCAACTGTGAGCAACAAGAATCAGCTGTTACATATTCAGCCTCAGTAATGGAAAGTGCAACAGACAATTGTTTTCTAGAAGCCCATGAAACAAGAGATGTGCATAAAAAGTGATATGTGCCAGAAGTACTATTCCTATCAATTCTACAACCCCCAAAATATACATCTGAATAAGCTCTAAGGGTAAGGCGTGGCAAAGAAGAAGACCATAAACCAAATTCTAAAGTTGACGGAAGATACTTGAAAATTCGCTTAACTGCTTGACGATGTGAAGCACGTGAGGGAAGCTTGAAAACTAGCACACAAACATACAACAAAATGAATGGCTGAGCTTCAAACTGGGAGATACAGAAGTGAAACAAATCATGCTTCTGTATTCTTTTGTATCAACAGGCTCTCCATCATCGTCCAGATCTATCACTGCAGTGGATCTCATTGGTGTGGAGACTGGTTTACTTGTCCCCATATCGAAGCGACGAATGAGATCCTTGGTATACTTGGTTTGATGAACAAAAATACTTAGCTTTGATTGTTTGATCTGAAAGCCTACTAAGAACGTGAGTTCGCCCATCATACTCATATCAAATTTCATACTGATAGTATCTAAAAACTGGGAAACAAGAGCATAAGAGGAACAACCAAAGATGATATCATCCATATAGATCTGAACGAGTAAAAGATCATTGCCATGCTTGAGGGTAAACAATATTTTATCTACCTTGCCCATTTGAAAGTTATTTTTAAGCAAATATGACTTAAGCCTATCATACCATGCTCTAGGTGCTTGTTTTAAACCATATTATTGGACCAAAAAGGCAACTAGAGGGGAGCGGGTGAATAGGAGCACACTCACTTTTTCACAAATAATAGATTCAACACAAATTTCACTTTAATAGCTATGGAAGCTATGAAGATTAATATACCATTACAGCGGAAGACTAGTATTGAATCCAATCTAAACCCCGAAGTAAAACAACCAAAATCAACACAGGCTAAAATTCTAGGTGTTGGGCGGCCTGACCTCTATGTCAATGGCGGTCGGACCGGTCACCTTGGGCGGTCGGACCTCCAGCCTGATGAACAGTGAAATCAGCCCAAAAAACGAAGTTGCAAATAGATGTAACTTTTGATCTACAACTCCAAACTCGATGAAACTTGGCACACACCTTCTCTAGGATATCAGAAACCTATTTCAATCGAAGATCGTGAAGATCCTTGAAAAAATTATGACCTTTTTCTGTTTTAACGAAGAGTGCTCCAAAACCGAGTCAAATACGAAATATGATCTCGAGACTTGCTCGTGGGTGATTGATGATCAAGATGATCCTAGATGTGTTCCCATATGTCGCAGCAAGCTAGATCATGTTAAAGAATCAAGTAAAAACTCGCGGATCAAAGAAAGACTCAAAATCATCAAATAGGGAGAAGGAAAGCAAAGAGACACATCTTTGAGCAAACTTTCCTTGGATTGATTTGATATGGTTTGGGTTTACAGCCACTTCATCAATGGAGGACAAAGCTCAATCCATGAGCACGAAATCAAATCAAAACTCTCTAGAACCCTAACCTCCACTAATCCTCTCTCTAAGCAAACTAGGGCTTCAAACACAATGAAAGGATTAAGGGGGTGCAGCCACCTCCCTCCTCTATTTATAGTGGAGGCTTAGACCTTCTAGAAGATTGACCCAAATGGGCTCCCGTTAAGGCCCAACACAAACAGGTCACACACGCACGTATTTTAAAGCACCATCTTCATCACCTCTTGACCTAATCAGCTTCACCTTGCGCCGCGGGTTGACAAAAGGTCACCAAGGTAGTATTTGGTAAGATTACCAAAATACCCCTTCTCGGTCCTTCTCCGAAGACCGAGTCCATCTGCGCGAAGCACTCATCTGCTTCGCCACGTGTAGGTAGATCAACGGCTCTCTCTCCATGTCGGCAAGTCTCTCACATCCGGCTCCCACCGAAACCACCATAGCACTTGAACCGACCCCCGCGCTGCTTGATCAAACCAGTCGCACCGAACTGTTCATTCGGTCACCCTTATCCATTCTGCACCACGCTTGAGTTCATTGACCTCACCCGGCATCGTCGATCGTTCTGGACCTCAGCTCTCCAAGCCTAGTCCCGATCATCCTCACCGTTGACCGTCGTTGACCACCAAGCAACCTGCACAACAATAGACAAGCAAATCGAATCCGGGAACAAGTTCTTCACAACTTGACCCACGTTAGTCAAAACATGCATTATGCAACACATATGCACTAAAACTCTTAACTTTGACCTAACAACCAAACATCGCCGCCACGAAGGACGACGAAACAAGCCAACACCGGTCAGACCGCCACCATGGCGGTCGACCGCTTCTATGGTTTGACCGCCAGTGGGACTTAGCCAAAATTCCTCCCTCGAAATACAAAACCTACTGGAATTTTCAAACCAACAGAACTTTTGCCTTGAGACTCCAAAAAATATGAGACCAAGTGTAGTATAATCTACTCTCTTGCCTACACCCTCTATTTTTGGCCCAGCTCCAACCTCACAAATAAATCATGGTCTGGTCCGACACGACCAAGCACGGTTGAGTCGGGCAATGCCCTGGCCTCGATCGCCACCATGGCGGTCGGACCGCTGAGATCTAATAAAGATGGCAACATTGCCAAAAACGAGCGTTTCGACAAATCTTCAACGCCATTGCCAATTGTCACATCATCATAAGATCATGAGCATATCCCCATGATATCCACACATATAAAGCTTTGGACAGTTTGTAGACATGATCAAAAAATTTAGGATTTTCAAAACCAGGTGGTTGTCTTACATAAACTTCTTCCTCAATATAGCCATTAAGAAAAGCGCTCTTAACATCCATTTGATACAACCTGAAACACTTAGATACAACAAATGCTAAAATGATTCTAATGGCTTATAATGGAGCAATAGGTGCAAAAGTTTGCCAAAATCAAGACCTTATGACTGGGTAAATCTCTGAGCCACAAGTCTAGCCTTATTTCAAACAACAACAGCATCCTCACTTTATTTATTCTTAAAAACTCATTTAGTTCCAATAACATTATGACCATTAGGAGGTGAAACTAAAGTCCAGACTTTATTATGCTCAAAATTTTCTAATTCCTCATGCATGGTATTAATCCAAGACTCATCAGATAAAGCGTGACTTACATCTTGAGATTCAAAAGAGGAAACAAAAGCAGCATAAGCATATGAAGCATCGGAGTTATACCTGTTGCGAAGAATTCTCTTATCTAACTCACCAATCATTTATTCAGGAGGATGACGTCGTTGAATATGCAGAGGAGCATGTGGATTCGTTGGTGATATAGGTGTAGTAGTAGTGGCCTCTACCTCATTGGAGGTAGGAGCAGAGCCACTACTTGTAGAATCCATCAGTGTAGATATGGGTGTCGAAGTGTGAATCAGGGTTACCCTTTCATCGTCGTCAGGGCCATAGAAGATGTCTTTGGGTGCATCATTTACCTGTATACCTGCATTGTCGGATCTAGTACTAGGACTAGTCTCATCAAAAGTGACCTCCAGGTCTCAATAGTTTTGTTAGTTTCTAAGTTGAATACACGATAACCTCAGGTGTGACCTGCATATCCAAGAAAAATACCATCTGATGATCTAGATTTAAATTTATCAAGATTTCTATGTTTAAGAGTAAAACATCGACATCCAAACACCCTCAAGTAAGAAATATTAGGAGAATGACCAAAACGAAGTTCATAGGAAGTTTTATGCAATTTAGCTCATAAAAATACTCTATTATAAATATATCAAGCGGTAGAAATAGCTTCATTCAATACTTCCTAGGTGTAGCATGTTCATTTAACATCGTTCTAACCATCTCAACTAAAGTTCTATTTTTACATTCTACAACACCGCTCATTGTGGCACACACATGAAGAGAATTGATGATCTAAACCTTTTCAAATTACAAAAGAAGCAAATGATGAGTTCTTGAATTCAGTTCTATTATCACTTCTAATTACTCTAAGTGCCCCTGGGAGCTCAATGGCAAGTCTAAGGGCAAGCTCTCTAAAATGACAAAAACTTCGTACTTAGATGCCATGAAAAAGACCCAGGAGTATATAGAGTAATCATCAATAATAACAAGAATATACCATTTACCTCCAGCAGACTGAACTCTAGCAGGACCTATAGCGTCCATATGCAACAAATGACCAGGTACATCAGTCATAACAAGTGAGAGAGGAGGATGTGATGCAGAAACCATGTTACTGTGATGATTGTTGGAAATATGCCCCAGAGGCAATCATAGAGATGATGATATTTTATTATGTTCATGATTTTGATTATATGTTATCATGTTCGTTGAATGAATCATTTGTTATAGATCAATAAGTATGTGACTTGTTGGTGGAACTCTTTAACTTATATGATATCATTCTAAATGTATCCCTGGTCGCAGGTCACTGGTCGGAACACCAGTGACTCTATGACTAGCACATGTATTGGTTGATGACCTTGTTTCACCAGTCATGGATATAGGGATATCGAATCAACAATGTGAGCTCATGTTAGAGAACATAGTGCTGGATAGACCCATCATTGATACACTATTGAGATTGTTATGAATCTTTGTGTCATTAGTTGGTCTCAAGTAATGATAATGTATAATCCTTAGACCTGAGATCAGCATGATTCCCTACATGTGTAATAGCACTCTTAGGGGTTGCCAAACGCTACTCGTAACTGGGTAGTTATAAAGGTAGCTTTCGGGTATGCTATGAAACATTGGGAGGGATGTGACTAGTCAAGATGGGATTTGCTCCTCCTTGCATAACAGGAGAGATGTCTCTAGGCCCCTCATGGTGATCGGATAAAGAAAGTGCATGGCCATGCCACTAGTGGTCGAAGTGTCGACCACATGAAGTTATCCGACACTCGATCGAAAAGTATTGAACAGTCCATGGATGACACCACATCTCACCTAGAGTTCAACCAGACATCGTGAGGCAAAGGGAGAATGCATGAGTAGGTCGCTTAGTTCGATCAGTTACGGACTGGTCGTATGGAGATACGATCTGGTCGAAGATTGATCGAATGTAATCACATAATGGTACGGACCTGGTCGTAAGGAGTTACGAACTGGTCGGGACCAATTTCGATCTGGTCTTATGGAGATACGAACTGATCGCAAGTGATGAGGACCTGGTCATAGATCATATTACATCAACGTTCGTCCGCTATTCTATGTGTCTTTGGGAATCGTTATGTGCTGCTAGGTACCACTAACGACTAGTGGTCGGAAAAGAGTTTCGAGTCATAACAGATTACACATGAACCCGTGGGGTCGCACACTTAAAGGGCAAGTATTTGTTTTTGGATGGTGATACGAATTCATATAGGCCACGAGTTCCTAATGGGCCTCAAGTTCGAGACCCATCATGGATGCATATAAAAAGAGGGGCGGTGGCATGGGGTGGGGGTAGAGGATGATCTTGGGAAGAAATCCCAAAACCCTAAGAGCCGCACCTTCTCAACCACGCTGCCGATGCTAGCACTCCAGCGCGTGGTGGTCCTGCCCCGTACATGTGGATACCTCGGATGTGTTGTTGTGAAGCATCAGCACTAGGAAGATCTGCGACTCGTGTCGATCACCGGAGTCGGAGGAGCAGACGCGCGGCGAGTGCGACCACTCGAAGGAGGAGACACGTCGTGAGTACGACTACTACTGCATCAACTCGCTACAACGACTCTACTTCCGCTACGAGTCAGTGCGTCTAGCGGTAATCTCGTGATCTATTACTAGCGGTGGTTCCTTGGTTGCACGGTAAATTTTTGTTTGTGCTATCGTAGCATTGCCGCGTTCCCAAACAATGATAGGGTAAACAAACAAAATTCATTGATATTTCAATTTTAAGATTAGGTATTCCTCTAACAAGATTTATATTACTGATACGAGCAATGTCGGGATCCAAAAATTCATCTCAGGAACCCTTTATGTATTCTGAACTAGTCCAAATCAGTAGCATGCTCACACAGGAAACAATGATGAAATACCATCTATTTATTCGATTTTACTAAAAACATCTCAAAATAATAATAATAACTAGACCTTATGACCAACGTTTACTTAACTTCTCACGCAAGGCTAAAGAAACAAATAAACTTTTGCAAAGGAACGGAAACTTGGAAAGACCAATCAACATGCTCACAGATAATCGAGTGGAGAACGATCCTAATCCGCAAAACCTTCATAACCCTCCTTCTGAAAGAACTCTTGAGCAGCTTGATATTCTTCAACTGATCAACAAAGGCGTAAAACCGTGAGTACATAAAGTACTCAGCAAGCCGTAGGGAAATGTATGCAAATAGTATTCATGTAAGGCTTGCCAAAGGTTAGTAGTATGGTTCTTTTGTAGAAAGCAGTATTGACGATAATACAATAAATAGATTGTAATGCGTATTTGGAAAGAATAGTAAATAAGTAAACAATTGCTTTGAAACAACCAGTGAATTCCTCATTCACTTCCCAACCAAACCAATGATAAGTGAATCCCCAATTCACCTATCGACACAAACCACCAAGTGAATTACCCATTCACCGAACAAACATTATATTCATCAAGTGAACTTCTCATTCACACTCCAACACATTTTATGAAGAAACTCTATCTCTCGTGTGAAATCCCTGAGCACATCCATAACCGCGGATACGGCTATTCGTATAGTTTTACACTCTGCAGAGGTTGTATAACTTTTCCCACATAACACGACTTCTCTAGCCTGTTTTGCATCCGTCGATACTAAGACAAGTCCTTTACAAAGTTCTATTTTGACCCTCATATACATCCTCTAGTCCTAACCTAGGTTGTTCTCTCAGATGGCACCCAAGAGAGCCGCCGCCCAAGCTGTCGTGCTTTCGCAACAGGCCGAGGAAGAGGCCGTGGCCGAGGCCGTGGTCAAGTGCCATATGTGTCCCCCACCGCCTGCCAACCCGTCAATGGCATAGGTCATGTTCTAGCAAACGCAGATCCTCCAAGCTCGCCGCATGATCAAGAGATCGAGCACTGGTCGCCACTCCAAGCTGGCCGACTTTCTCAGAACAAGGCCTCTCATCTTCGCTTCCGCTACTGAACCCTTGGAAGCATAAGATTGGCTCCAGGACAAAGAAAAGAAGATTCGTCTTGTCAGATGCTCAGAAGAGGACAAAAGTGGACTTCACCACCCACCAGCTAAAGGGAGTTGCCGCTGCCTGGTGGAAAAATTACCTCACTGCTCACAGCAGTGAAAGTGCAGTGGCTGATGAAGAGTCCGCAGCAGAAGGAGGGACAGCAGCGCCCAAAGGTCAACAAAACCTGCCACAGAAGAGCTTGCAGAAGCACATATAGCAATAGAAGAGGAGCCAGCATGGCATGCAATTCCTTGGAACGAATTCAAGCTCGCCTTTAGAACCAACTTTGTCCCAGCTGGCACGATGAGGTTGAAGAAGAATGAGTTTAGATCCATCAAGTAAGGGCACATGTTTGTCAACGAGTACCTGACAAAATTCAACCAGCTCGCCCGTTACGCCCCAAATGACGTCGCCGACGAGGAAGAGAAGATCGATCGGTTCGTGGAGGTAATGCGAGAGGATATGAGGGGCCAACTCATCCTCCATGACTTCCCCAGTTTCCATCACTTAATTAACAAAGCTCTCGTCTTGGAAAATAAAAGGAAGACTGCGGTGATCAGTCGCAAAAGAAAGATGGCCTTTTAGAAGCTGCAAGGTAGCTTCCCGCAGAAATCAACCTTCCACGGTAGCTCGTCTTTCATACCGTCTGCAACATTGCCACCAAGAACTCCAGCTCCAGCCCCACATCCCAGTGGGACTGGTTTTCGCGCTCTTCGCCCCTCCAGTCAGCCTACAACAAACAATCCGGCAGCCCATCTCCATTGCTTCCACTGTGGAGAGAAAGGACACTTTGTCAATCGGTGCCCTCAACGCCAGAACACTCCCACGAAGTTCAAGCCAGGAGCCACCTCAGCTCAAGGCCAATCACCAACTCCAAACAAGGGACCTCAACCTCCGCAAGCACCAAGGTCTGTATCAACACTGAACCGCGGCCGTGTGAACCATGTCACGGCAGAGGAGGCACAACAAGCTACCGAAGTTCTAATAGGTACGTTCTTTGTTAAATAAGTACCATCACAAGTTTTATTTGATTCTATAGCTTCACATTCTTTTATATCAAGAAAGTTTGCTGAAAGGCTTAAATTGACAACCTTTAAGTTGAAGAAACCCGTGGTACTTAGCTCACCCGGGGGACCTTTATCTGCTACCTTAGTAAGTCCCCGAGTAGAGATTACCATGGAAAGTTCCGCATTTCTAGCAAACCTCTCAGTGCTCCAAGCCCAAACTTTGGACATCATCCTAGGGATTGATTGGTTGGTCAGATAACAAGGAATGATAGACTGTACCAACAGAAAAGTGGTACTCACCAAGGGCCCCAGAACCATGATAAAGCTTAATGTGGACGACTCCTCTGTTTTGGATCATGCGATCCATAACCTCGAGGAGATATCATTAGAGACAACACCGGTAGTTTAGAATTACCCAGAGGTCTTTCAAGAAGAATTGCTTGGCATATCACCAGACTGAGATATCGAGTTTATGATCAACCTGAAGCCAGGGACCTCCCCGATTGCCAAGAGACCATATCGAATGGCCATCAAAGAGATTAAAGAACTAAAGGCACAGATGGAAGAGTTGCAAAGAAAATGTTTCATCAGACCTAGCTCATCCCCGTAGGGTTCGCTTGTACTTTTCGTAAAGAAAAGGACATAACCGCCAGGTTGTCTGTGGATTACAGGGCCCTCAATGATGTGATCATTAAGAACAAGTACCCTTTGCCCCGCATTGATGATCTGTTCGATTAGCTGACAGGAGCAGCAATGTTCTCCAAGATCGACCTAAGGTCGGGATACCATCAGCTTAAGATCAGGGCTGAGGATATCCCAAAAATAGCTTTTACCACCCGATATGGCCTATTTGAGTTCACAGTCATGTCGTTTGGCTTGACCAATGCGCCAACCTACTTCATGAACCTTATGAACAAAGTATTTATGGAATACTTGGACAAATTTGTTGTCGTGTTCATAGACAACATTTTAATCTACTCTAAGACCAATGAAGAGCATGCGGAATATTTGCATTTGGTGTTAGAGAAACATAAAGAACACCAGCTCTATGCCAAATACAACAAGTGTGAGTTTTGGCTCCAAGAGATCAGTTTCCTCTAACACATTGTATCCGTTGGAGGAGTCGTTGTCGACCCTTCGAAAGTAGAAGTTGTTTTGGAATGGAAACAACCAACCTCAGTGATCGAAGTGCATAGTTTTCTCTGATTGGCCGGATACTACCGACGCTTCATAGAAGGATTCTCTAAGCTGTCCAGACCAATGACCCACCTGCTCAAGAAATAACAGAAGTATAAATTGATAGAAGCCTGTGAAAAGAGTTTTTAGGAGTTAAAGAAGAAGCTAACCACTGCACCAGTGTTAGTCTTGCCAGACATACACAAGGACTTTGAAGTCTATTGTGATGCTCCGCGCCAAGGTCTTGGCTGCGTGCTCATGCAAGGAGGAAAAGTTGTGGCATATGCATCCAGACAACTCCGTCCCCACAAAGACAATTATCCAACCCATGATTTGGAGTTAGCCGCAGTAGTGCATGCCCTAAAGATTTGGCAGCATTACCTGATCGAAAATCATTGTAACATTTTCACCGACCACAAAAGTCTTAAGTACATTTTCACCCAAATGGATCTCAACCTCCGACAAAGAAGATGGTTAGAGCTGATTAAGGACTACAATTTGGATGTGCACTATCATCCTAGAAAAGCTAATGTAGTAGCCAACGCATTAAGCTGTAAGTCCTACTGCAACAATATTTTGATTCAAGAACCGCAAGCTCAATAAAGAATTAGTGGCACTTAACCTCGAGATAGTAAAGCATGGCACCATAGCAGTTATGGAAGTTCAACCAATCTTAGAAGAGCAAATCAAGGCCGCCCAAGAAGGACACCTTGGAGTCTAGAAATTTAAGAGTCTCATGGCCAAAGGAAAATCCTCTAAGATGATAAAAGACCAATAAGGAATCATATGGTATGGAAAACGTCTCTTTGCTCCCCACCAAAAGGAGCATAAAGACCTGATCCTGAAAGAAGCTCATAGCTCAGCATATACCCTGCATCCATACAGCACCAAGATGTATCAAGATATGAAGGTTCTATATTGGTGGCCGCGAATGAAGAGGGACATCGCAAAGTTTGCCGCTTGTTGTGATGTGTGCCAACAGATCAAAGCCGAGCACCAGAGACCCGCAGGACTGCTTCAACCACTACAAATCCCTTAGTGGAAGTGGGAAGAAATTGAAATGGATTTCATTACTGGTGTATTGTGAACTAAGACCGGATACGATTCAATATGGGTTATAGTCGACAGATTGACAAAAGTTGCTCATTTCATCCCTGTGAAGACCACATATAAAAGAGATAAATTGGCTGAGTTGTATAAGGCTCGCATCGTGTGCCTACACGGAGTACCCAAGAGGATAGTCTCAGATCGAGATTCTCAATTTACCTCATATTTCTAGTCCAATCTGCATAATGCACTTGGGACTCACCTAAACTTCAGCATAGCATATCATCCTCAAACTGATGGGCAAACCGAAAGGGTAAATTAGATTCTGGAAGACATGTTGCGAGCATGTGCCTTAGAATTTACTGTAGACTAGGAAAGATGCCTACCATACGCAGAGTTCTCCTACAACAACAGTTATCAGTCCAGTCTGAAGATGTCCCCATTTGAAGCACTCTATGGGAGAAAATGCAGAACCCCTCTGCATTGGTTGGAATCAGGAGAAGGTTGTATTTTTTGACCAGATACCCTCAAGTAGGCAGAAGAGAAAGTCCGACTGATTAGAGACCGTCTACAAGCAGCCCAGTCCAGGCAGAAAAGTTATGCCGACAATCGCAGAAGGGAATTAGCATTCAAAGTCAGAGACCGTGTGTATCTTAAAGTGCCACCTCTTTGAGGAATGCGAAGATTTAAAGTAAAAGACAAGCTTGCACCAAGGTACATAGGCCCGTACTCGATCACCGCCAAGCGTGGAGAAGTAGCCTACCAGTTGGAGTTACCAGCAAATCTGTTAGACGTCCACAACGTGTTCCACGTCTCCCAGCTCAAGAAATGTCTCAGAGTGCCTGAAGAGCAAGCCCCAGTTGAAGCTATCGTACTCCAGAAAGACTTGTCATATCCAGAGCATCTAATCAAGATCCTTGACGTCGTGGAGAAGCAAACCAGATGCCAAATCATCCGTCTCTGCAAAGTTCAGTGGAGCAACCATTTGGAACGAGAAGCCACTTGGGAGCGTGAAGACCAGTTGAAGTTAGACTACCCTTATCTGTTTTCTAAGTAGCTTGAATCTCGGGGTCGAGATTCTTTTTAAGGTGGGTATGTTTTGTAACATCTTTTTTCAGCAGTATTCAATAAATTCAAATTTTAGTTTTAAATTCAAAAAGCTCCCTAAATTTTAAAACCCCAAACTTCAAATTTTGAAAATCAAATCTTGCCTTGGTTTTAAATATCAAAATTTGGCAAAAATCAAATTCTCCCTCTCTTCTCTCTCCTATCTCTCTCCCCTCCCTTCTCTCCCGCTTCTCCACTCCCTAGCTAGCAGCGCTAGCTGGCGCGTCGGCAAGGCCATGTCCGGCTCCTCGCCTGGACCGTGTACCCTGCGCTGTGCCATGCCGTCCCGACCTGGCTTCTCCACGCGCGCTGCGTCGGCTGCGCCGTCGCGCCCTCGCCCCCCTCTCTCCCTGTAACACCTCAGCCCAACACTGAGCCTAGAATGCCACCACACTACTCTTCCAACTAATAAATATCGACACACTATAAAAATTACAGCAAAGAAGCAACGATAAATATGTCCATATATCACAAAAGAACATGCATAACTAAGGTTCAAACGATAGAGAATAATCAATGGGAATTATAACCAGGTAAATAATCCAAAGTAGCATCAACCAATGAATCCAAATGAATAAAGCAAATAGTCTAGTCCAAACGATGTCCTAAATTTTATTCAACCTCTAACATGCCCAAGTGTAATCCAATTCTGAATGAAAAGATTATGAAGGTAAATGATCATGTGTTGCCCATGTGCCCTACTCGCTCTCAGTTACGGCATCCTCGAAGATCACCTAAAGACAACAATAGAGCAAGGGTGAGTCCACGACTCAGCAAACACATCCATAAACAACGAACAATCATAAATCAACAGCATCCAATAACTTCATTATCATCACAGGTACTTTCATTAAGATTCTCATGCAGTTATCTTCTCTTTGATTCACAACCATTAATCTCATGTATCAATGCAATTCTAATCTATATGTCCATATGCACTTCTTTCGCGTATACCGGTATAGCATGAGTGAATGCTCGCGACAACATTCACTCTCAAGCCCGTTCCTCCATAAGGATCGGGGACCTCCTCCACTCCCGTGGAGTTGTGATCAATCATGATCACCTTCTCTTATGCAAAGATGCTTATGTATGAAAATGCAAACTCCATCATAAACATCATATCCAACTTTCCACCATGCTTATCAACAAAGATATAAACATACCAATTATTTGTTTGCAATTAAACAGAATAAAAGCACAACAATAATGGTAATAGAAGATAAAGAAGCACAGTGATCATCATTGATCGCTGTCTACCATGCACTTGCCTTTACTAGTTGCGACGCACGATTTGGCTAGCAGATGGCAACAAGTACGACGCCTCTCCTACATTAAATACACAAATTTCAACACCAGCTACAGCATCATAAGAATAACAATCAATCGACATCGCTCCTACACGTCCCCAAATATACCACGTTACGCCGGTACCAAAAAGTTACACATTGCGGTCTTAGTACTAAAACGAACGTATCTTTTGACTCGAAAGTCCGATCACCACAAACCACCCCATTCTGGATTCTTTATAAAATTATCCACATTTTCTTAGATTACAAGGTCTTCTAATTAAATCATCTAACCCTCCGTATTTAGCCCAGAAAACCGATCTGTCCGCTTCGGAACAGCAGGTCTTCCTAATTTCATAACTTTTGTTTTACTCAACCAAAATTCGCGTTCTCAGATTCTACAGAACCATTGGACAATTATCTACAACTTTCCTGTAGATCAAAAACTCTAATTAGGCTATTTACTATTTTTAATCTACAGTCTACCAAAACAGCGCCGAAAGACGACAACCGTAAAAACAGCAGTCTTCCGAAAATCATAACTCGAATTCTATTTGTCCGATCGACATGAGTAAATATGCTATAGAAAGATATCGAAATTATATACAATTAACTAGTAGATGATATTTTCAAAATTTGTCATTAAGGTATCCGAATAAATCGTACAACAAAACAGCGGGCTAAACAGATCTATTAATCAGCTTCTCTAATTAATCTTGATGATAAACTCTAATTGCTGCATGTATTGGTAACCACAAGACGTAAGAACTAATTAGATTCCCTCCACCGAGGCCTCCAAATCCGTTAACAAACAAATCCCGAGCAATAATAACTAATCTCTACTAACTCAGTATTACTCACTAATTGCTAACACCGAGTCGGCAACCGTAAGAAATGAGCACTGGCCGCGCCGGTGGTGTCGGTCGAAAATCAAGCGGGCGGGCGATCAGCAGCAGCCCATGCGGCACAGCGTCGGCTCGGGCGAATGCAGCAGCTCGGCTCAAGAATCCACGCGCAACAATACAAAGATTTCTACGGCCCACGCGATCCGCAGCGCTGCGGCGTCAGCATCAAGCTTGCTTCGGTGGCAGCAAGAGTAAAGCAGCTAGATCGCGGCGCGGCAGCAAAGCGGCAGGCCAGTAGTCGCTACCGGCTCGGCAACGCAGTGCAAGCAAAGAACCACGGCAGAGCGGCGAAGAAGAACGCAGGCAGCTTGGCGGGGCTCCACGCGCGCAAGTCTCGGCCGACAAAGACGGTAGCAGCAGAAAGAAGCGAGCAAATGCAAAGAAGATTGGTTGGCGTGGCGGCTGGAAAATAAAAAGAAAAAGCTAGGGTTTCTAGAGAACCCAAAATCTATTTATATAGCTCTAAAAAATTCCGAAATTCTATTTTTATATACTAATTAATTTAATTGCACACAGGCCCTTAAAACATTTTTATTAATATTAATATTATTTTTTTCAGAATATTACACTCCCTCTCCCTCGTTTTCTCCGCGCGGTGGAGAAGGCGAGGCGACGCGGCCGCACTCGTCACCGACCTTTTAACCGCATGCCCGTGGTCGACAGTGGGCCCCACAAAGATGACCGTGATCGACAAAGGGGCCCGTGATAGTCTTGTGTTGTGGACTCGTGCGCCCGTGCATGAACTCGGTCCATGCACTGTTCTGTGCACCAAAGGCCACGTGTCAGCCGCCGGTTTTTCTCCCATTTCTAATTTTTTTCAATTAAAAACTCTTTGTAAAGATTCAAAAATTCATATCTCATTCGTTATAACTCCAAAAATTATGATATTTGTGCCTAAAAATTTGTAAATTCAAGCTCTACATCTTGGCACTGGTTTGGTTAGTTTTGGATTTCATTTATTATCTGTTTGGTATTCATTTGTGTTGTTTACTTGTCTTTTCTTTTCCGGTACGTTCGTCCGAGTAGAGTTTGAAGAAGTCGGAGACACTCATTTCGAGCAAGCTCAGGAATACCAAGATCCTCTAGCCTTTGACCCAGGTGAGTCAATACTTTGATCATGTTGAACCTACATTTTATGCAAATTATATTCTTTTAAAATAACAAAGTGCATGCTTTAATTTCCTATGCAAATGTATGTCAAATGATCCTAAGATAGTTAAATGCCAACTTGACGACTAAATAATTATTATGTCATTTCCTTGATAATTGAATTTTTCTAATACTTGTCACCCTAGTAGTTATATGGTAACCTACTAGTTATAGTTGTACTTAAACGCCATGCTTGTCTTGCTCAAATATCGGGGTACTAAATACCCCAATCATCATCTTTTAAACATAAACGTTGTTTTGGGCAGTCATTTGGGAAATAACTGGTATGGTTGAAATAATTTGGTTTACACTTTCCAAACCCTAAAAACTTGCTAATACCCCATCTGAGCAGATGGTATGTCGGTGAATATGTGGATGGGTACTAATGTATAGCCTAAGATATATTGGTATATGGTTGGTACGTGGAATGAACCGTCCAGATAACGTTAAGGACTTAATCTTGTGATGAACTCCTAATGTAAAATAGTACAACCACAAGTCTAATAATGGTAACGACCTGACTAAATAATTGGTGTCTATCTATACGAGTTGCATCATTGAAGGACCCGCTACGCCGTGAGCCTTCGGGGCTACGGGTTGGGGTGTACGACTTATGGGACTTTGTGAGCGTAAGCCGTATGGCGCAAGAGAAGGTCTGGGTAAGGGTTGACGAGCTCTGTGAACGTAACCCTACTCAGGTGAAACCTTAGCGGGTGTAGCAAATACCGAAAGATGCCTTGTAAAGGCCTTGTGGTAATCTCCCTTGATTCACACGTCCAAGGAAATGTGTGAATATATATCAAGACGATTATCTCTTGTAGGAAAAGTGTACAGCCTTTGCAGATGAATAAACTGTTCGAACAGCTATGCCCACGGTCACGGGCGGACGTGGGAACTTACAAGAGTTAGTTCTATTACAAAACTTTGTGGGTGGGTTGAATAACGTGTCGGGCTCACCTAGCCCTTGTTTTGGATTTTCCTGGGTAGTCTTACCCAATGTGATTATTAGGTGGATGCATAAAAAATAAGCATAAGGGGGAGGTAACCTCTGCTATTATTAATATTGCACAATTTCTCTCTTTAAGAAAAATATGATTTAATTAAAATGCTAAGTGGTAGAACTTTCTAATTATTGTAGTTAAAAATATTGCTTTGGGCAAATAAAAGAAGCCGAGTCAATCCTTGCTAAACATTGCATGTATATTATTGCATCTGTTGTGTTGGTTCGCAAGCACGGAAGTTGTGCTCACCCTCGCTTCTTCCCCAAACCCCCAAAACCCGCGGATCATGAAGACTACGCCTACTACAAGGATCAAGGAGTCGATGGACAAGGCCAAAGCGAAGAGTAGTTCAGTTCCTTAGTCTATGGCTCGCCATAGTTTAGCTAGCTCCATTGGTGTCTGCGTATAGTCAATATTTTCCAAATTGTTGGTTAATATCGGTTGTACACGAGTCACCACATGCCGCTGTTCGGGGGAGTCGTGCTCGCCCTTTGTTCCATTGTCGTTTTTGTATTTTTGTGTAATGGACTCATTTGGCCTGTTCGGTCCTTTTGTAAATCCGACCCGACGCGGTCTATTTAAACTCTTATGTTTGTAATATCCTGTTTGGTTCGGTCTACGATGTGTATGAAATGATTCAGCAATGTACACTGTGAGTGCTACTTACTGATCCAGGGAGTAGCGCGGTATTTTCACAGAGAATTCTGGATTAAGGAAATCCGGGTCCGACAATGGAGAGAACGAGATTAGTGGCTATTGAATGTTGAATTAGAATGCATGCTTAGTGTTTGCGGTTTTGCATTTGTTGAAATAGTTATAAGAATTTTGGAGCTATGCCGATTCCTTTATAATACAGTTCCTACACATCTTAAACGATATCAGATTCTTTTGATGTTTCTCTCATGGTAGTGCCTGTCATGCCATGTATTTTAGCTAAAATTTCCTTCATAGTACTCTGTCAAAATATGTTTCTCTGCATAGGCCTGCATTGGGCTTAGTTTCTCGTGAATATAGAGCCACATCTTTGATGATTAGCCCTTCACGATGTTTAGGAGAAGAGAAACTAAGTAGTTTTGTAGATCATCGATAATTTCTGTCATATTGGCTGGCCAGCAAGGATTATGTGTGCGGAAATGTTCTGTTTTAGATCGTCACGTTTATATTTTCCGATCTACTAGCTGTATTGTATACACCATTTTTTAAAATGTTGCTTAGAAATCCTTTTGTTTGCTTCGGGCATCAAAAAAAGCTACTAATTATATTAATAGAGAAGAGTCGAGAGCCGTCGAAGCGGAAACAAGGTTTAAAAAAGTGAGTTATATATTAATAGAGAAGGGTCAAGAGCCGCCGAAGCGGAAACAAAGTTTAAAAAAGTGGCTTAATTGCACGTTGCGAAATGCTCAAAGCAGTTTGCCCCAGCGAGAGTTCATGTTTTGTCTTCTTCTTTAATTTAAACCTTCTTTTTCTTTGAATTTTTGATAATTTCTTAAAGAGACTTATATGAACTTTTGGTCTTAGGTATTGGGATATAACCTACCTAGTCGAGGGATAAATTCGCTCCTGACGAGTGGTAGACTAGTCAATTTAAATTCGAATACTCGCTTCTTACACAGTTTGTGAGTAAAATAATTCTTATCCTGTATACCAGCATTTTTTACGGTACAATAATAACACATCATTAGTCGTGAACTGGGGTCGGCATCACACCTCGCTCTCGTTCCACGTGCGCAGCCTCTAGAAATTCCTGAAACTTCACCCCTGTCCGTGCATCGGCGGTTTCTTTAACTCCCTCCACTACTACCAGGACCGGCCATAGATCACTGGGTGTCCCCCACAGAGAAAACCACGGCGGCGTTACAGGTGGAGGCAGTAGCCCCTGTTTGGGTGCCACGCCGCCACGAAGAACAAGGAAGGAAGTGACGAAACCACACGCTCACTCCTCGTCCTCCTCCTCCTCCTTTGCAGAGCCAGAGCTATATATAGACGGGGCTCTCCTCTCCCGGCTCCTCACGGATTCGATTCGATTTGATCGGTGGTGAAGCGAGAGAGATTCTTGAGTTTGATTTGATATTGAGTGAGATATTGTTTCGCGGAATTTGGGTGAGGAATGACGACTGCGGGGGAGGTGATCAAGTGCAAAGGTCCGTGGATTATTCTTCTTCGTCTTGCTTTTCTTGTCGTTGTGATTAGCCACCAGTACGGGGGAATTTTAGACACTAGTGGTCTTTTCTTGGGTTGGGGTTTGTTTCTAGGATCGTTTCCGCTAGGAAATTTTTATTCTGCTTTTAGATGCTGTGTCAGTGCCCTCCCGCGGATGAACAGTGCCGGTCTTGTAAGAACAAGAACCAGGTTTATATTATTATTTGAAGGGAAAAAAAATGATTTGTAGTTTAATCCAATTTGGCATTTTTGATGGGCTACGGGCTGATTATTGGCTGGTGATTTTCTTGGATCCGTGCTTGTTGCAGCCGCGGTGGCATGGGAGGCCGGCAAGCCGTTGTCGATCGAGGAGGTGGAGGTGGCGCCGCCGCAGGCCATGGAGGTGCGCGTCAAGATCCTCTTCACCTCCCTCTGCCACACCGACGTCTACTTCTGGGAAGCCAAGGTATATACTCGCACATCGCGGTTATCTTGCCAAATCCATGATGCGGCAATTGTGCTGTTGACCTGCGCCTCCGTGGCTTCAAATGTCTTAGGGCAGACTCCGTGTTCCTCGGATCTTCGGCCATGAAGCTGGAGGGTATGTGCATCTTCCTCGATTCTTTTACTTGGTTATGTTGGTTATGTTGCATGTTGTTAATACATATAATTTTGTGTTTCGTGGTTGAATCTCTAATTGTCATTGGTGGTCATTGTTTATTGACTCATTACAAGCAGAACAACCTTTTGATGTGATCTGGAAAACATGTGAAAGAAACTATAAGAAATTGTGTTGATTGTGTCAAACATTTTAAATGAATGTTACTCGAGTCGCAATCACATATTTGTGCAGTTGGACCTTGATAGACTAAGGATTAAGGAGCATTTTATTATTTTCTCCTGAGTCAAATTTATTTATTCTATCGCCTGAAATGTATTTATGTCTGCAGTATTGTGGAAAGTGTTGGAGAGGGTGTGACCGACGTTGCCCCTGGTGACCATGTCCTGCCTGTGTTCACTGGGGAGTGCAAGGAATGCCCGCATTGCAAGTCGGCAGATAGCAACATGTGTGACCTGCTCAGGATCAACACAGATAGGGGTGTGATGATCGGTGATGGCAAGTCACGGTTTTCTATCAATGGGAAGCCGATTTACCATTTCGTTGGGACTTCCACCTTCAGCGAGTACACTGTCATGCATGTTGGTTGCGTCGCAAAGATCAACCCTGAGGCTCCCCTAGATAAAGTTTGCATTCTTAGCTGTGGTATTTCTACTGGTAAGTTGATTTGTACTGTTTTGGTATGCTTGTTAGGATATATCTTTAGATGCTGAGTTATCATTTCTCTTTGTAGGTCTTGGTGCATCAATCAATGTTGCAAAACCGCCAAAGGGTTCGACAGTGGCGATATTCGGTCTAGGAGCTGTAGGCCTTGCTGTAGGTGTCCAAATTATTCTCTTGTTGCATGTCCTTCAATCGTGACGAGTATGCATGTTCATCTTGCATTTGATCACCATACATATTTACATGATTAGGCCGCAGAAGGTGCAAGGATTGCAGGAGCGTCGAGGATCATTGGTGTTGACCTGAACCCAAACAGATTTGAAGAAGGTAAATCCTCTTGATTTTGCCACATCAGCAGTTTTTTTTCATGATTTTGGTAAGTCACTAAGCCTATCCTTTATTTTTGTCCATGTTACAGCTAGAAAATTTGGTTGCACCGAATTTGTGAACCCGAAAGATCACAGCAAGCCAGTTCAGGAGGTTTGTTTCTTACACATAATGGAATGATAATAGTGTGCTTTACGTCTAGTGCTCATATGTCATATGTCGCTTGATGGTAATATACAACGTTATGATGCTTTAGGTACTCGCTGAGATGACCAATGGTGGAGTTGACCGCAGTGTTGAATGTACTGGCAACATTAACGCTATGATACAGGCATTCGAATGTGTCCACGATGTATGATTTCAAGACACACATTGCCCACTTAAAACAACCATTGATCATTCACACTGTTGCTTTTCTTCATATGGAATCCTAAAAATTCTGCTCTAAATCCAGGGCTGGGGTGTTGCTGTGCTGGTGGGTGTGCCACACAAGGATGCGGAGTTCAAGACTCATCCAATGAACTTCCTGAATGAGAGGACTCTGAAGGGCACCTTCTTTGGTAACTTCAAACCGCGCACCGATCTGCCCAATGTCGTGGAGTTGTACATGAAGAAGGTAAATAGAAAGTGCTAACTGCTGTAGCCTTGGTTAATGGTTGTGACCACTGAGATATGTTGAAATGTCCTTTTTCAAATGATGAAGCAGTTAGCCTTGGTTAATGGTTGTGACCACTTGAGATATAGTGAAATGTCCTTTTTTCGAAATGATGATACGATCAAATGTTTTAACTCCTCAAGAACTAGATGTTCATGCGTCGACTTGCTGCTGTCCTCAGGAGCTGGAGGTGGAGAAGTTCATCACACACAGCGTGCCGTTCTCGGAGATCAACAAGGCGTTTGATCTGATGCACAAGGGGGAAGGCATCCGCTGCATCATCCGCATGGAGAACTAGGTTTTCCCCATCTGGTTTCTGATCTGAGTAATAAGGTGGCAGTCTCAACCTGCCTTGGTGGTGAGATACACACGTTGGTGATGAGATACACTTCTGTGTAATTATATCCGATTTCGTGTTGCCAATCGGTAGTATAGTTTCCAAGTATCTGTAATGATCTACCGGCAAAACAGTTGTATGAGCTATCCTTTGGCATAATATATATACTACTACTATGAGTTTCAGTCCAATCATTTTGTTGCCGTTCTCATGTTTCCATGTCTGGTCTGAAGTGCTTGTGATGTGGTAGCTGCTGCTGCTGCTTGTGAGCCAATCTTACTGAGTTTGCTGTAACTTGCCTTTAGTCCTTCGAACTGGAGCAGCCAAGTGGTTCAGACTTCAGACTAGTGACAAAATGCCTGTTCTTGGTTTCAAGATATGTTGCCTGCTGTTTCTTTCGTTTTTGTTCTTACTTTAGTCAGTTTATGAGCCCAATGTGGTGTTTGCTTGAGTTCCCAATGTGGGTTGAAGCTTCTAGTATTGAAGTGACTATAGCTTCATAATACTATCATGATACATAGTGATTATATACCTGTTGGTCTGTTGTGTTGAGCTTTGAATAGTAGTCATATTTTGTGTGCTTTTGGTAGTGGATGACGCAGGCAGGGATCAGAAGGGATCAGAGAATCGTTATCGGGTAAAATCCCGTTCGGGGCCGGTAACGGTTTCGGGGCCCGGTAACGGTTACCGACTGGTAACGAAAAACCGGTTGAAATTCAGAAGCTGCAATTTGAATTCAAATTCTTCCCGGTCGGTTACCGGGTGGTACCCGAAAAAATTAGTTGGAAAACTGGAAAATAAAGGAAATTTGGTAATTAGAAATTGTAGGGTGCTTAATGAAGTAGCAATCATCCAGTAGTTTAATGAAGTAACAATTGCAAAAAAAAATAAAGAAAACCTTGCTAGATTGACTCTCTGGCGCAGCCCTCCCCCTCAAAGTACACAATAGCATCTAAAATAATAAAAATATGAGTTAATGATAATGAAGTTGCATTCACTGATTTATGGAAAAACATTCGTTCATTGTAGTACAATATGAAGTTAATAATACTCAGATGTGTAGGTCCCTGACCATGAATCACACACATGATAGAGACTATATATACCTCAGACATCTTTGAACTATACTACATATTGTTTTATATATTGTTCGTTAGCATCAAGATATGACCCATCGATTTCATAGCCTCTCGGTGACGCAACGCCTTCACCAAGTTTTTGTGTCTTTTTGATGGTAATACGAAAATAAGGACACTCTACCATTTTTACAGAAATGTCATTACTATGGAACCACTTAGACCAAATTTTTCCAAGTTTTGACTTTGCGTCTTTAGGTAGTGTTGTATCAATACGGGGTTGGCGGGGTACCTAACCTGCCAAAATATCCGAATCAACTCTCGCGGACTATGACCTGCCAAACTTCCTAGAAATGACACCACTTCCCCTACCACTTCCACTTCCCCTTCCCCTACCACTTCCACTGCCACCATCATGTTTAAACGTTGCACCCCTGGCTTTTGCCCTTTGTTGGAGCTGGTGTACCTCTAATGACTCTCGGTGAGCCCATTCCATCTGCATTTTCTCATCACCATCGAAGACATCTTGAGATGATGGCCCACGAGTTACAGGCTCTCTTGTAGCTTGCTCCATTCGCAGTTGTTCATCTTTATTAGCTTTCTTTCTTGCATTCGCTTCTTCAAGACTTGCCAGTATGAGCCTTCGGGCTTCCGTCGGAACCCCACTACAAGCAACAGCATCTCCGTATCTCCCAGCAAGATGTTCTTTTAGGCGGGTGACATCTCCGCCTGATTTTGTTAGATTACAATATCTGCACTTTCAACCAGCACCTCCTAGTCTCTCTCTATGTTCCCAAACATTGATGGATTTACGAGCCATCAGCTACAATAAACCATACAGGAAGAAAAATGGGTAAATTTTGTAAATAATGACGTTCTAATTACAAAGATGTGCATCATTGATGTTTATGTTTGATTAACATTTCTAGCAAAGCAAATTACAAGAACTAAACATGATGACCCATATTGCAACACTGAGAAATAAATGATGTTGGTATATATAGCAATGTAGTTGCTTAGCTCAGTACTTTACAAGTGTTTTAACTTTCAAGTTTAACATGTTCTTAGTGTTGTGCTAATTCAGTTCTCAATGTTGTTCCTAGCTTTGTTTTCTTCTTAATTTCTTTGAATGCAAAAGGGCAAGGTGTCTTAGCATATCAAACAAACATTCAAATGTAAACACCAGTTCTTCCATTCGCACAAGACACATGTAAGTTATAAAGAAACATCTAATACATGTTGCTGCTGCCGCCGTTGCTGTTGCTTGTGCTGCTGCCACCGCCGCTGTTGCTTCTCCCCTAGGTGCTGCTAGTGGTGGCTGCTGGCCTGCTACAAATGGAGGGAGGCAAGAGGGAGGCAGCAGGCAGGTAAAAGAGGGAGGGAGACAAGAGGGGACAGGCAGAGAATAATATCATGGGTTCACATGCACATGGAAAGCAACTGAACAGCAAGAGGTGGACAGGGGGAGGGAATCCAATATGCAACAACAACAGATAGCAAAAAAAATCGATCGGGATTTTTTTCCCGCCGTCCGGCCGGTTACCGGTGGTAATTAACAAATATTTCTAGTTGTTGGAGCATCGGAGCCAATGGATTCCTAATTGCCTGCAAAGAGTATATTGACAAAAACAAAAAGGGAACAACTACTCATACATTACCTTTTTCTGACAAGATAAAAAGACCTTTCACACCCTCCTAATCTTACCCGAAGCTATAGCAAGTGGGCCCCAGACGTCAGTAACGAACAGGTGGTAATCTCATCCGTAGCCACACCAGACACCACACCCTCCTAATCGCGCGCCGCCGGCCAAATCCAAATTGAAGCGGTGATAATAGAAACCGTGCGCCAACGATCGGTCCATCCATCTTTGCACGTACGGTTGCGACGAACGAACACGTGTCCCTGATGTATTTTATGCGTGTCTTGTCTCAGCTGGAACGCGACCGAGCAGAGACATTTTTACGAGGAATTCTATACGCGACAATTTTTATCGTCGTACGCTTAGGGCGGAGGCGCGAAGGGTGGCGTCAGACGCTGCAAGACGACGAAAAATATCGATACGGCGTATTTCCGTATTTGGACTCTTTCTGAGGCTCACAGCTGCTTGTCAGGTGTCGTATGAGTACGACACGATCTCAGAAAGAAAGAAAAACAAGTGGTATAGAAGTACGAAAGTTTATTGGGATTAATTAGGTCTTGACACTCGCAGACAGGTGGGACCCACGTTAAGCAGGTGCTGCCTGCAAGCGTCCCGGCCCTCACATGTAACCTCTTTGACGGTGCACCTTAATTACCCTGTAGCGGGGCACGTACGTACACCATCTGTCAGTTTTTTGCACGCTGATTTTGTGATTATTATCGCGCGATCGAACGATTCGATGACTCGCCACAAATTAACCGCACACAAACCTTCGTACTGAAAAAGAATTATCGTCCGCCGGCCCATTAATTCCCCTCGCCCGATGCTCGATCAGACGCCCTACCCTCGGGTGTAGTCAGAGTGGATACAGTTATATATTACTCTGGTATTTTTTTTCTTAGAGTTGGAGTTGGATACGGATAGTGTTGGATACTCATTTCTCCATCTCGTATTCGCTCTACGAGTCTTTGGTCGGTCGGTCAGACGGATATTATCCGCTTCTTTTGCACCCCCCCACACAGGACATTAGACGGTAGGATTGCAATCAGATCAAATACAGATAGACTAATCGCTAATATATCAAAAGGAAAACACTCTGTATCTCATGCATACTTAAATGCAGTAACCCACCTATCTGTTATCCTGTTCCTAAGTGAAGTCACAACATGTTTTCCTCATACCACCTAATGTATGAATACATACGGATGAGTATTGCTCATCCCGTTTCATATTCCGTATTTTTTCATCGGATTCGGATATAGATAGTGTCGGATAACCATTTATCACTTCTGTATTCGCTTCGCAAGCTTTCGATTGGTCGGTTGATCGGAAACTATCCGCTCCGTTTGTACCCCTACTCAATACAGTGATGGTTAGCCATGCATATTTTTTATTTGTTTGGAGCCATTTTCAATTTACAACGACAATCTGTTACCTTTTTAAAAAAAAAAATAGCTATAGCACATCGTAATTTTGTCGCGTTTGCTATAAGACACGTAGACTCGTGGTTTTGCTGAAACACATTACAATTTTGTGGCTCTTTTTTTATAGAACATTAAGGTCATTAAAATAATACTATCCTAGTTAGCAAGAGCGAGTGTGTATGCCAATAATATTCAGTTCGATAAAGAGAACAACTGTATACTTTTCTGCGCCAGCCCAACCCTCTTGGAACCATTGGTCCATGTATCATATCTTCCCATGTTTTTTTTATCGGAGAGTAGCTACCCAATGATATACCGTCAAGGGAGCTCCCCCACGATATAGCTTTCTTTGGCGCCGGTGCCGACACGCCGGATCATATCAGTAATCATAGGCAATTAACCAATAATCAATTTTAATACCAGCAAAACAACCTACTACTCTATGGCATAAATTCTCAATTTTTGAATCGATTGAAACCTCAATGCAACTGCTACTGATCTGGGGAAGTAACTACGAATCAAATGTTGACAAATGAGACAGGTGAATAACAATTAATTGTAAACTTATCACATAAAAACTCGATTGACAATTTAACACAACCTCAATTATCGGTTGATTACAGACTTTCCAATTGCAAGCCATACAACTATTGACCTAATGAACCAATACACAAATGCCAAATTAATCAATTTAGTCTGCTGAATGACATAATATTCCACAATTGATCCTATTGCCAGTTCACACACATATATCAATACAAAACACACATCATTGACAACAATACCGATATCTCTTACTGATGATCACTGCTCCTTTAACAATACACTGAACAGTGTTGGACCGAAAAGGCGACTAGAGGGGGGGTGAATAGGAGCACGCTCACTTTTTCACAAATTATGAATTCAACACAATCTCACTCCAATAGCTATGATGAAGCTATGAAGGTCAATATACCAGTACAGCAGAAGACTAGTATTGAATTCAATTTAATCCCCTAAGCAATATAACAAAAACATCAAAGATCAAAGCAACACAGTGCACTGGCGGTCTGACCTCTGGACTTGACCGGTCGGACCGATTTCTGGGCGGTCGGACCGCTGTTATACCGGCGGTCGGACTGCTGCCAAATCGGTCAGACCGGTGGTGAGGGGCGGTCTGACCGGCAGACTCCAGAACAGATCTGAAATAGTAAGAACAGCCCGATGACGAAGTTGCAATTAGGTCTAACTTTTGATTCTCAACTCTAAACTTCACGAAACTTTGCACATACCTTCTCTATGCTATTGAGGACCTATTCCAATCGAATATTATGATAATTCTTGGCTAGATCCTGAACAGTTGTCAATTGAGTAAGAGAGGGTCTAAAACCGGGCAAAAATGAAAACTTGATCCTAATGCTTGTTCGTGATTGATTGATGATCAAGATGATCCTAGATAGGTTCACACATATCACAGTAAGCTAATTCACGTGAAATAATAAATCAAAAACTCGTGGATCAAAGAAAGCCCTAAAATCACGAAATTGAAAGCAAGAACGAAAAGAGACTTATCTCAAGCAAACCTTACATAGATTAAATTCGTGATTGATGCTGGATTACACCCACTCCATCAAGGAACAGTGGTCAATCCAAGATCACGAAAATCACCTCAAAACATTAAGAGCCCTAGCCTCCACCTCAACTCCCCCTAAGCCAATTAGGGTTTTGAAAACATAAAAGAGGCGAGCGAGAGAGAGAGGTGGTGCAGCCACCACCTCCTCCTATTTATAGTGGAGGCCTAGAACTTCTAGGGTTTTGCTCTATTGGGCTCCCGTTAAGGCCCACTAACAAACGGGTCACACACGCACGCTTCGCAAAGCGCCGTCTTTAACCTTTTGACCTAAACAGCTTCACCTAGCGCCATCTTGCGCATCAGATTTGCTAATAGGTCACCCTTGTCCATCTTGCGTCACGCTTGAGTCATTGACCTCACCCGGCATCGTCGATCGTTCTAGACCTCAACTCTCCAAATCTAGTCCCGATCATTCTCGTCGTTGACCACCAAGCAACATGCACAACCATGGACAAGCAAACACGAATTCGGGAACAAGTTCTTCACAACTTGACCCATGTTAGTCAAAACATGCATCATGCAATACATATGCCATGAAACCAATGAACTTGACCTAACAAAACAACATCACCACGGTTGGTCGACGCTCATAAGTGGAAATCGGTCCGACCGCTCACTGTGAGCCGGTCGGACTGCCCTTTGGCCGGTCGGACCGCTCCCTGTGAGCCGGTCGGACCGCCACAAGGGACTTAGCCGAATTTCAAGCCCTAAGATTCCGAAACCTTCTGAAAATTTAAAATGAATAGAACTTTTGCTTGGAGGCTCCAAAAATTATGAGACCAAGTGCATTGGGATCCCCTCACTTGCCTACATCCTCTATTTTTGGCCCAGCTTGTTCTGACACTCTTTGGTCACGGCCGGTCCGACCGCCGCACATGGCCGGTCCGACCGACCGATTTGGGACCGGTCGGACAGCCATGCTATGGCCGGTCGGACCGTCCCTGTCCAGAAAGCCTGAACTTTGTCGAAAACCCCGTGAAACAACAAACCATAAATGCCATTGCCAATTGTCACATCATCCTAAGATCTGGAGCATATCCCCATGATATCCATAGAAACACAGTCGACAAACAGCAACAATTCACAATTAAACATTGATGCCTCCACGAATGTTGATCACTGCTACAACTTTCAAGGAACCACAGAAGAAATGATCACAACAAATCAATTCACTGACAACAACTATTGATCAATAATCAACAATAAAAGACAATCACATGTAATAATTCAATTCACTACTAGACCATGCTTTACTGGAGGAGTGATACACTACAGCCAACCCTACTATCTGGCCGACAAAATCACATACACCGATCCATACTTCAGCTGTGAACAAAGAACTATTGATCAATAATCAACAATAAAAGACAATCACATGTAATAATTCAATTCACTGCTAGACTATGCTTTACTGGAGGAGTGATACACTACAGCCAACCCTACTGTCTGGCCGACAAAATCACATACACCGATCCATACTTCAGCTGTGAACAAAGATTCGGCAGTAGACAATTTGTAGCAAATATGAGGCTATTGTCAGGAAACAATCGGCACTAACGCTGCTGTCTGGTCTTTGGACCGACAGAGGGGGCCAGAGGAGGGAGGTAGGGCAGGGGGGAAAGCTCGGCCAAAGTGAGGGAGCAGGGAGAAGGGGGTGAGCGGGCCGGTTTGACCGGGCAGGGCAGCCGGTTTGACCGGGGAGCAGGGCGCACGGGGGCAGTTGTTGCTGGCGACGAGTGGAGGCCGGAGGAGAGAGGAGGGATGGCTGGGGCACCGGGAGGAGGGGAGGCTCACCGAGTGCTTACGGAGCTGAGGGCGGTGCGGGGAGGAGAGCTCGGTGACGGCGGTCCCGGGGAGGCGAGGGGCTGCAGCTGTGGATCGGGGACGTTGTCGCGGGCTCCTGGTGCCGGTGGCTGGGCCGAGGCGACGACGAGGGCGGCCAGAGGCGGAAGGGAGAACCTTCGGCCGGAGGGGGAGAAGAGGCCGATGCCGGGGCTTTCTCGTTGGAGGACTTACCTGGGGAGAGGGAGGAGCAAGGCGGGGAGGAGGTGGAGGGCACCGGGCCATTTATAGCCCGAGAAGGAGGGGAACCGGTGGAGATGGCGTCGGTGGAGGCATGGGCGACGGCGTGGGCGTCCATGGCGGCAGTTGGCAAGGACGAAGAGACTCGAGCGTTGACTGGAGAGGCGACGGACCGGGCGGCGCACAGCTTGGACCGGGGCTTTGCTGCTCGGACCGGGCGGATGGGTGGCGCCGATGTCACGGCGGAGTGGGTGTGGCAGACATGGGCGGCGCTTCGGTGGGGCCGTGAAGGCGACGCAGGGTGGGGACGGCGCGGCAGGTGGAGGCGGAGTTGGTGGAGCCGGGCCGAGCGAAAGCAAGGCCGGGCCGAGCCGGAGAAGAAGGCCGGCGGGCGGAGGCGGCGCATCTGGGGGAGCAGGGAAGAAGAAGGGGGAACCGGCAGAGAGAACGAGATGGGGGAAGGCGAAGCGGGCGAGAAAGCTGGGGGAGACGAAGGGTCGGGCAGGCAACGCGGCCGAGGTGATGAGGGAGAGATACGGGAGAAGCAGGCCGCGGGCCGGAAAAAGAGCGGTCGCAGGCTGGGCCGGGCCGAGAAAACGGGATGTCACAGGTCTTTCGATTGGTCGGGAACTATCCGCTCCGTTTGTACCCCCTACTCAATACAGTGATGGTTAGCCATGCATTTTTTTTTGTTTGGAGTCATTTTCAATTTACAACGACAATCTGTTACCATTTTTTTTTAAAAAAAAAATAGCTATAGCACATCGTAATTTTGTGGCGTTTGCTATAAGACACGTAGACTCATGGTTTTGCTGAAACACATTATAAAAAAAATAGCTATAGCACATCGTAATTTTGTGGCGTTTGCTATAAGACACGTAGACTCATGGTTTTGCTGAAACACATTATAATTTTGTGACTCTTTTTTATAGAATATTAATGTCATTAAAATAATACTATCCTAGATAGCAAGAGGAGTGTGTATGCCAATAATATTCAGTTCGATAAAGAGAACAACTGTATACTTTTCTGCGCCAGCCCAACCCTCTTGGAACCATTGGTCCATGGATCATACCTTCCCATGTTTTTCATCGGAGAGTAGCTACCCAATGCTATACCGTCAAGGGAGCTCCCCGACGATATAGCCTTCGTTGGCGCCGGTGCCGACACGCCCCCTCCCCTCTCTTGCTGCCTCGCCGTGCCTTCCTCTGCTGCCGCCCACTGCCGGGCCATCGCCTCTCTGCCCTCCGTCTACAACCGGGAGGCGTGGTGAACCCGTCGACGGCGGCGGCACCCCCGTCAGCCGTCACTACACCCGCCGCCGTTGCCGTGGTGTTCCAGAGAGGTCATCTGCCCAAAGAAATTGAAGACTACGGGCCAAGATCATCGCTAAGTCATTCCTTCAAGGCCCACATTGAAATGGGCACTGGCCGTTATGAAATTGCAAGCCCATGACCCGAAGTTAATTAAATTCCTTTTTTTTTTTTTGTCGAGGGAAGCCCAAATTAATTAATATTGAGGTTCAGAAGAAAATATTCGCATGTTGTAGTACACAAACGTACGTATCACATCCACTTAAATCAAAAGCATCTTAACTTGACGTACATATGACGTGGCCACTTGTACGCGGCTTGTACGTACGTATATCTCACCTGCTGAAAGACCGTGTAAGTACGCACCTTCGGAAGATTGGATCGAGCCAGCTATGGAGAGAGATCCTCTGCCTTCAACACAGAGGTACTATCGTGTATATGACGATGGAGTGCATCTTTGCTTGAACACCTGGTGCATGTGCCCATATGTATGAGTTAATTAGTAGTCTAGTACTGGGTTTTTTAGACAATGGAAGATCAAAAACTCTTGGCATCTGCATCCAAGATGCATATAACCTAATTTATTAAAAAATTAAAGTGTCAGAAGTACCAAATATAGTTAACAGTGCCCTGAAGCCTTACAACCAAAACACGATTGAAAATGAAACTCAATCATTACTAATCCTGTGACTAAACCGTCACCCATGGAAAATTTAAATTTGCTTCGCCACAAACTCCAACTTAGCGCCCCGGCCAAAGATAGCCTCCTTCTGAGTTGATTTCTGTAGATTTGCCCAGGTACACAGCCAGTGTCCACTCGAGAATAAAACCTGCAAGGGATTAGTGATAATCGTTTTGTAAAAAATAACCTCATTCCGACATAGTTAAATAGACCAGCATAAGGCACTACCTCCTACTAGGAGTGGCGACTTTAAATTTTTGGAATACCGACTAGCCAATTCTCAAATATGTTTGCTATACTCACAGGAGGAGTTAGATTAAATGCATATTGAATAGTCCACCACGCAAGTCTTGCAAAGGGGCAGCCAATAAATAGATGCTGAATTATTTTCCTCTTTAATACAAAACAACACTTTTTTTTGCTTCCGCTCTAATTTCTTTTGAATATGTTATCTTTAGTTAATAAAACCCCTCTCTTGAGATACCAAAGAAAAATTTTCACTTTTAATGGAATTTTAATGCACCAAAAGAAATCCCTAATGGTAACTCGGGTATTTCCAATTAGTGCCATATAGAAATACTGTACTGAGAAAAATTCAGACTTATTTAAATTCCACATGAAAACATCTTTTTTGAGAGTTCAATTGCAAAATCAAAATTCACAAAATTAACTCATTCCAAGCATGTAACTTAGGACCAATAATGGGTCTAAGAAAAGAAATGTGTAAAGCATTCGATCCCAGAATTAAATTCAGACTTATTTAAATTCCACATGAAAACATCTTTTTTGAGAGTTCAATTGCAAAATCAAAATTCATAAAATTAACTCATTCTAAGCATGTAACTTAGGTCCTAATGGGTCTAAGAAAAGAAAAGTGTGAAGCATTCGATCCCAGAATTGTTGCAACTGTAGCATTTTTTTTATCCCAGAATTGTTGCCACGGTATCATTCTTTCTCCTCACTACATTATAAAGAATAGGATATTCACTTTTCAGAGGAGACTCGCCTAACCAAATATCTTTCCAAAACCTGGTTTGCATTCCATTTTTAACCTGGAATGAACCAAAACGAAGAAATTGATCTTTAATTTTCATTAGACCCGACCAGAACTGGGAAGTCCTAGATTTGTTAACCACCTGCAAAGACTCTTCTCACCCATATATTTCATTGTTAGCAAAGATTGCCACACCCCTTCTTCATTAAGCAGCTTAAATAACCTCTTCCATAGGACTAAGTTTTGAATGCCTAAACCACCCAGCTCTTTAGGCGTGCACACTACACTCCATTTAGCAAGCCTATATTTTTGTTTCTAACTGTCACTCTGCCAGTAGAATATAGATCGATAATAATTTAGTCTTTTGAGGACCTCTTTAGGAACCTCAAAAAAGATAACATAAACTTTGGCAGACTGCTGAGCACCGAGTTAATAAGAACTACTCGTCCACCAACAGATAATTTTTTTTCCTTTCCAACTGCTAATTTTCTTTTTGACTCTATCCTCAACCCCCTTCCATTCACAATTCTATACTTTTCTGTAGTGAATTGGAATACTAAGTACCTGAAAGGAAAGACAACCACTTCACAACCAAATAACTGAGTATATTGTTGTTCAACTTCTTTGGCCTTACCAAAACAATAAAATCTCGCTCCTGTGAAAATTAATCTTTAAACCTGATAATTGTTCAAAGACACAAAGAATAAATTTAATATTTTTTTGCTTATTCTAAATCATTATTCAAGAAGAATATAGTATCATCAGTATGCTGCAATGTTGACAACCCATATTCAAACTGTGACCCTTGGTCCTTAGTTAGAAGACATAGGTACCGTATCAATTAGACTCGTGAGACCGTGAGGGCGATTTAACTCTTGGGAGAATGAAACTCGTGCCAAAGAGAAAACATTTACTACAATGTAACTTGATAAGACATTAATCTCTTATGCCTAAGCAAGGAGAGGCGTCACATGAGCTACTGGATGGTGGTCGGAGGAGTTTTTTTAATGTCACGGTACAATTTTTTGAGATGTTGCACATTGCTATTCAAAATGTTGTGTCATTGTCATCTAAATGTAGATGCTATTAGTTTTAATTTGATGTTGCAATAAATATTTTATTGAGAGAACAAAATTTATTTTAATTTGTTTCCGATGTTGCATCCGTTGTTGCGCATTGTTACAAACCCAAAACCAAATGTTTCAACAATTAGTTTCGGTTGTTGTACGAGGAATACTCGAATGTTTTTTTTGTTGTTGCAAACAATGTTGTTTTTGTTAAGAAACCGGGCCCAGGACTCTGGAGAGTCCTGGCCCAGTACGGGCCCAGGACCCCGGAGAGTCCTGGCCCAGTTGAACTCCTCATCCCGTAGTCTATAAATAGAGGGTCACCCCCTCTCATTGTAACCCCGATTGTTCCGAAGGAATAAAGCAGACCCTGAAGTCCCGCATATCTCTGTGTTCATTCTATTGTTGTGTTCTTGTGTTCTTCATCGTTCTTACGATTCTGATCATTGTATACGAGGTACCCGTTCGGACTGGACTCGCCAGCGACGGTTACTCAACACGTTATCAGCACGATCGACTCTCCTCGCATCGAAAGGTAACCGTCGAAGAACGACACTCGTAGATTGAATCGTATTTTCTAGATTGCTTTCAATTCTGCAAATTTGCTTTCTAGATTGTTTTTCTACGGTGCAAATCTGTTCTAATCTACCGCGAGCTGACTTGAAGTCGCCGACACAATGTCGATCGGTAGATTGCATGAAAGATCGGATGTCGATTGTACCGTAGATTGAAATTGCAAATTCACCGCGAGCCGACTCGAAGTCGCCGATCGGAAAGAAAATTGCATCGCATGAACAATATTTTTTTGCATGAACAGTACCTACAAAAAAAAACCAAGGTCGGCGCACGACCTGAAGTCGTGCGCCGCCGACTTGCCCCCAGGCGGCGGCTCGACCGCCCGTGCGAACCTCACCGGCCGCCGTCACCCCGCTTACGGCCGCCTCAGACGACCATGGCGCCGCCCGACGGCCCCGTCACCCGGCTTGCGGCCAGATGACGCCGCCTTCTACGGTCGTCACTACCCATCACATCACAGAAAAGTGGGAGGGGGAGAAGACGCGCCGCCCGCCACCGGTTGAACCGGCCGACGCCGCCCGCCGATTAGCGAATCAACCGCCTAACCACTTTAGTGATTTGAAGAGCGTGACCAAGTCGCATATGCCTGTACGCAATGCACCGGAGAGGGTTGAAATACCGATGAAGGTATCCCTAATCCCGTCCTAAGGCCTCTGAAAGGATGAGAACTCCGGCCCCTCGAATCCGAAGTAACCAGGGACGCTTGGTGAAAAAGGATAAGAAGGACTTGACACAACCGATCACCAAAGTACCCCGAACCTAAGGGGAGCCAGTTGAGACTGGGACCAAGATGGAACCTTCTAAAAGGCATACTAGAATTGAACATCCCCATGAAGGGAGACATCAGCATGGATGTGTGCGCACACATCGGAGCTGAAAAACTAAAGGGATTTGCGGTAAGCAAATAGAAGCATAAGAAATATCGCCCCTTGAAGACATACCTATAAACTTTATGATCTTGGGAGAATCTATGAATAAGCCAACAGCCAATGTCGACATTTACTTTGCAAAGAAAATTGTCACAATCATCAATCTTGATCGAGCACGTGACGCTCGTTGAATATAAGAAAAGATCAGATTGAGAAGATTGGAAGAAGGCAATAGAAATCGAATTGTTCTCTCTGAATAAAATAGAGGTGTTTGGGCTCAGAACTGTCGGGACCCAAAATACATCTCAGAACCCTCGTGTATTCGAACTAGTCCTGATCGTAGCTAGCTCACACAGAAACAAATGATGAAATACCATCCATTTATTGATTTAACTAAAAAGATCTCAAAATAATAATAATCTGGACCTTATGGTCAATGTTTACTTAACGCCACGCAGGCTAAAGAAACAAATAAACTCTTCCAATGAACGAGAAACTTGGAAAGGCCAATCAACATGCCCACAGTGCAATCGAGTGGAGAACGATCCTAATCCGCAAAACCTTCAACGCCTTGATTCGAAAGAACTCTGTGCGACTTGATATTCTTCAACTGATCAACAAAGGCATGAGCCGTGAGTACATAAAGCACTCAAGAGTCGTAGGAAATGTATGCAAATAGTATTCATGCAAGGCTTACCAAAGGTTAGCTGTATGGTTCTTTTGCGTAAAACAAAGATTTAACAAATACCGTAAATAGATTGAAATGCGAGACTTGAAAAGAATACTAAATAAGTAAACAAGTTCTTTGAAACAACCGGTGAACTAACCATTCAGCGACCAACCAACAAATGACCAAAGTGAACTCCCGCTCACCAATCAACAAACCATCAAGTGAATTACCCATTCACCGAACAAACATTATATTCATCAAGTGAACTTCCCATTCACACTCGACTCATTTTGGAAGAAATTCTATCTCCGTGTGAAATTCCCGAGCACGCCCATAACCATGACACGGCTATTCAATAGTTTTACACACTGCAGAGGTTGTACAGCTTGACCCACAAGACACGACTTCTCTAGTTGGTTTGGCATCCGTCGATACAACTGCGCCACTACCTTGGGTAAGAGGCTAGACCCACTTCGTGTGGGTCCCATAAGTTGTGCGGATGTGCCTCACACCACGACTTCATGCGAATGGGCGATTTCACCCTTCCTTTGGTGTCCCATTCAAGCCGGATCGAATCCACTACTTGCACTATCTTGCTCGACCACCGATGAGATGACTTCCAAGATTTGCTACATTTACTAAGCCAAGTTGCAATTTTGCGCACTTGCGGTTGTACTTGTTTTACACAGGAGGTCATGACAAGATTAAGTCCTTAAGGTTATCTCGGGCGGTTCATTTCAAAGTTAACCACGCCCTCGGGCTACATTAGCACCCATCAACATCACATTCCTCCTACCATCCGCCTCGCATAAGAATAAAGAAGTTATTAGGTTTTGGGAAGGAAAACCAATTAACGCTAAACACATCACCATCTTACATCCAATGACGCCAAAACCGATTTTCATGTTTAAAGGATGATGATCGGATGCTTATTGTCCCAGATTATACAAGACTAGCATGTCGCTAAGTACAACCTATACTAGTATTTACCAAATATTTACTAAGGTGACAAGGAATAATGGATTCAATTATCAAAGGATGGCTTAATAAGTAATTAATCAACAAATGGGTATTTAACTACCTTAAGCTTTAACATATCATTGATTACAAAATTAAAGCATGCAACTTTGCTATTTTAAATAAACATAGTTTGCATAAAATGTAGGTTGGAATGATCAAAGCATTGACTCGCTTCTCGGTTCAAGGCGAGGGGTCCCGGAAATCTTGAGCTTGGTCGGGGAGGTCTCCTGTCGTTCAATCCTAACTCCATTCGAAGTACCTAAAAAGACACAAATGCAAAGAGAGCAAATAAATACCAACTCAATAAATAATGAACTCCAAAATGAGCAAGACCAGTACCACTAGCAAGATCTTGATTTTAGAAAATTTTAGAAATTGGTTTCACATTTTTGGAGTTATACGTAAAAGATATGAATTTTGAAGTTTTTAACCGATTTTACAGCTTAAATGTAAAATCCAAAATCCGGAAAATCCACGACGACGTCACGTCGGGTAACATGTTTCGGCCCACGGCACCGTGCTCAGGACCGAGTCCACGCACGGGCAAGACGCAAGACTGATGGTCTTGGGGCCCACTCGTCACCAAGATCATATGGCGGGACCCACACAACGGCGCAAGGCGGAGAGGGCCCACTCACAAGGAGCGCCAAGGCAGAAGAACGGCAAGCAGCAGGGGCGATTGCTTGCTGCTCACACCGCAGGAGAGAGAGAGAGGGAGAGGGAGCAAGTGAGACGCGCACGGGCAAGTGAGAGAGGGAGATGGCGGCACGAGCTGAGGAAGGAGGCCGTGGGAGGCGAGGGAGGCTGAGGCTCGGGCCGAGCCGAGGGAGAAAATCGGGCCGAGCCGAAGAAGACGAAGCGACGGAGCCCCATGAGGCGGTGCGACAACAGCACGATGGTTGAGAGGAGGAGGAAGAAAGCAGCGGGAGGAAGGGAAAGAGGAGGGAGGTCTCGGCAGCTTAAAGCCGAGGCGAGGAGCGCGAGGAAGAGGGAAAGCCGAAGTATGCGAGGGGAGCGGGGAGGCACAAGGCGCGGGGAGGAGTGGGAGAAGGGGGTCCGGTGCAGGCGGACATGGGCGGCGACGGGACGGGATTAAGCGGTGAGCCGGGCGCCGGGCGCTGGGACGGACGAGACGAGGCAAGGCTGGAGGCGCTGGGGACCAGGCATGGAGGCGGCGGAAGAACTGGCCGGGCCCATGAGGTAAGGGGCTAGGGTTAGGGTTTGGGGATTTTGAAATTTTGATTTTGCAATTTGAAGTTTTGAAATCGAATCAAGTTTTGGATTTTGAATTGGAATCAAAGTTTTGATTTTGAATCCTTTTTCAAAACGGATGTTACATGTGACCACTGTTGCTGCAGTGAATCAAGCATATTTATTCAGGAGGCACCTTCATGTGTCCCAACCCATTGGATTTTCAGGCTGGATCGGAGTAGTAGCAGTTCTTAATTTACTGCTGCCTTCCTAGCTAGGCCATTCAGGACCAGCTCTACCTAGCGGCATGCATACCCTTTTGCCGTGGCAATCGGTCCAAAAGCCTCATAAATTTGTGCAGATTGGATGAGCAATTGGAGTCCCACATCATTCAGGTGACCTGTGCACATATATGCATGGCCTAACCTAACCATGGCCCAGAGGAAATTTCTTCTGGCTCACAGAATTGTGTAGAGCATTAATTCATGATGGTATATCCAAGATTGAATTAATTGAGAAACCAAAGAGACTGGCTGGTAGATTCAACGTACTCCAGCATGTATACTTCATAATTTTTTAGGTTTGAAACAATCCAAAAGGATGCATATATAGGAAATCTAAGCAATGGACGCCTCGGATTAACTCCCGGCCAGCATCGTACCTTCCCTGAAGTCAGCCTCTCCTGAGGCCTCCGGGGAACTCCTGAGGCCTTCGGCATACCCCTCAAGCAGCTCGAATGAAGTGCGTATGGAGTCCACCGCAAGTCTAAATAGACTGTCATGTATGTAAGCCCTATAGTAACAGTTTTATAGGTGGTATTGAGCTTTCCTTCAAAAGACTGGTCTAATTGGTGAGGTCTCTCACACTTATAAGTTGTTTTTTTATTCCCATAACCAATGTGAGACTATTTCCAACACCCGATGTAAAATTTATCTCGAATCGAAGACTCCCTTGTGATCGAAACTCTAGCTTTGCGGGATGGTGTCATCTTTGTTCGTCATCGAGGATACTCTAAAGTATTAATGCAAACGGATAACCAGATTTTTGTCAACTCGTGGAACACGCGGAAATTGTCCGTTCTCGCGATTGCTTCAAGATGTCCTCGAGCTTAGTTCAGTTTTATTGATTTGAATGTTGTACATGTTTGTCCACCGAGCGTTAACAAGGTCTGCGCATTGTTGTGGCCGGGATACAGCTTGCCATTATCGCAGACGGGCTCTTTGCCGAGTGCTTAGGGCACTCGGCAAAGCCCTATTGCACTCGTTAAAGGTTTTGCCGAGTGCGCGCTCTCCAAGAAAGAGCGGCAAAGAACCCGTTTCGGAAGAGTTTTTGCCGAAGTGCCATATCGGGCACTCGGTAAAGCCTTTACCGAGTGTCACGTCAAGACTCGACAAAAAAATCCGACGTCAGGCGGAGGTGTGATCACTTATGGAGATGTCCTGGTTTGTGAGCATCGTACGTGACAGCGTGCTCGAAACTTTTTCAAATTTTTTCCACGGCATACGCATACGATACGGCGACAACTCGACAAGTTTCATGATTTTTGGAATTCGTTCGCATTTTATACAATTAAAAACCACTCCCACGCAAGTTGGCGGCGCTATTCCCGTGAGCACGTTGATCGAAATTTCAAGACAGTCCCTGGATTTAGCCTAAATTTACACTAAGAAATAAGGATAACATTTTTTGAACGAATGTAATCCATTATTCGATGCACCTGCAGTTCAAACTTACATTTTTTGGAAAAATTCAACAAAACATGTGCTCATGAGAACGGGACTGATGACTGGCTCAATATGTGTCCACAATTCCTCGTTTCTAGCTTGCATGCTGATTGTAATCTGAAACCTTTCTTGTTAACGAAAGTTCTTGGCTTCCCTAAAAAAAGAGACGTCGAATCCCAATGAAATTGACGTCCATTTTAATGTTCCATAAAATCAATCTTCACGGGTTTTTTTGTTCATAATAGTAGCCTTTCCGGATCACTCCAAATTACGCATACAATTCGATAAACTTTCACCTTCTTAATGTGATCTTCTAGTTCCTAGTAAAAGAAATAATGTACTCCTAATTTTCCAGACACAATCTACTATATGCATGCATGCCATGCTCTGCAGTTTGCACCACTAAATGCTTGACACCTACTCTTTGTGGTGAAGTCAAATCAAGCACAATACAAAAACATAAAAGCTTATTAAAATCGAAATTGCTAGAAAAATTTACTTAGAGATTCGTGCTTCGGCCGATAATATCTTCTTCTTTGGAGATTTGCTAAATAACATTTAACTGTTTTTTTTTTGGTCAAAATAGTCGAATTTTTATCCGTCCGATATGGTTTGAGATTTGCACATCTTCTCATACGATGAATTGGGTTCGAATTTATTATGATTTTTTTTACTATAACGGGTCCACCACATTACTGTATTTTGTTTGTATAGAATTTTATTTTTTTGTCTTTGTTTTCGTCTTTGTTTTTGCTAAATATCTCAAAGTACAAATTAGATTTTGAATCATACGATTGAAATATAAGCTATTAAGACTTTCAATAATAATTACAGTGATCAAGAACAAAAGTTACATACATAAATTCTTGTAATATATGTATAATAAAACTGTAATTGAACTAAAATATAACTATTTTGGATTGAGAAAAAAGTCTAATGTTATATAGATACACCCTGTTAAAAGTGGAACATTGACGCCATTTCCTGCACTTTCCCCGCCAAGAGAGAGAGCATATATATATACGAGCTTACTGACGCAATGCACAAGACTTGCTCCTCCTGCACCTCCTGCTAGCCAGCTTGCCATCTCTCTCTCTCTCTCTCTCTCTCTCTCTCTCTCTCTAAGATGGCCAGTGGTAGTACCAGAGTCACAGGCTTTGCCCTGGCCTTGCTGATGCTCCTAGGCTTCTCCAATGGGCAGCTCCAGGTGGGGTTCTACTCCAAGTCCTGCCCCAGCGCCGAGTCCACCGTCTCCTCAGTCGTCCAGCAGGCCGCCGCCTCCGACTCCACCATCCTCCCCGCCCTCCTCCGTCTCCAGTTCCACGACTGCTTCGTCAGGGTACGTAACTACATGGAGTACTCTATGATCTGTCTGAAAATTTTACTTGAATTCTGGCGTTTAGCCAGACAATCAGGTCCTGAACTGGTTGGGGTTTGGACTAGCGACCGGTTGGCGATGATAATAACGAATGGATGGATGGGTGGATTAGGGCTGTGACGGATCGGTGCTGATCAAGGGCGGGAACAACAACGCGGAGGTGGACAACAACAAGCACCAGGGGCTGCGTGGGCTGGACGTCGTCGACAACGCCAAGGCACAGCTCGAGTCGGAGTGCCCCGGCGTCGTCTCCTGCGCCGACATCGTCATCCTCGCCGCCCGCGATGCCGTCGCCTTCGTACGTATAGAAACCCCCCACGCACGCCGCGTGATGCACGCATGGTGCATTGATTGATTGACCCTGGAGGTGGGAATTAATTGAATTTCGTGTCCGGGGTTGCAGACGGGTGGGCCGTCGTTCGACGTGCCGACGGGCCGGCGGGACGGGAAGGTGTCGAACCTGCGGAACGCCGATGTGCTGCCGGACGTCCACGACTCCGTCGATGTGCTCCGGTCCAAGTTCGCCGCTGCAGGCCTTGACGACAAGGACCTCGTCCTCCTCAGCTGTAAGCAAATAAGCGTCTTCTTCTTCGTCTTGCCTCGATCGATCATGGTAGTTAACCCATAAGTGCATGATGTAAATGGGTGCAGCGGCTCACACAGTGGGCACGACAGCATGCTTCTTCATCCAGGACCGGCTGTACAACTTCCCGCTACCCGGCGGCGGGCAGGGCTCGGACCCGTCCATCCCGAAGGGCTTCCTCGCGGATCTTAAGTCCCGGTGCGCGCCGGGGGACTTGAACACGCGCCTCCCCCTCGACCGCGGCAGCGAGCGTGTCTTCGACACCTCCATCCTCCGCAACATCCGCAACGGCTTCGCCGTCATCGCCTCCGATGCCGCGCTCTACAACGACACCTCCACCGTCGGCGTCGTGGACTCCTACTCTGGCCTGCTCAGCACGTTCTTCGGGCCATACTTCCGGCAGGACTTCGCCGATGCCATGGTCAAGATGGGCAGCATCGGGGTGCTCACCGGCGGCAAAGGGGAGATCAGGAACGTCTGCTCCAAATTCAACTAGTCCATCCATCAATGTTTGGTAGAATTCATTTCATTGCATGCACGGCTGGCCCATGCCTCTCATGGATGGTTTGGTTGCATGGTGCTTTCATGGCATTTGTTCTCTTTAATTACTCAATTGTGTAGATCCGAGCGGAAAAGGTAATTTAAGTGCATGTGCTTCTACGCATATGCGCGAGCGCGTTCGCCAAAAGGAAAGTTGCAAATGCTTTACAGGGTGCAAGATATATTTGGTTTGTCTGTTTATTTGTATAGATTTATACAATATATGTATAAGTGGAGATGTTAATCATTTTGTTCTTGGGTTTGGGTATTTATTTGTGTTGGGTGCAATTGTAAAGAAGTGTTTTGAGTTCATTATTCCATGTGGTGCCCAATATGGTAACAATTCATCCCCTATCTTAATTTGTTTCCTTCGATGGAATGCAAATATATACAAATTCATAGTGCAATTATATTGTTAGGGCCTACTTGGAGGGAGCATGGGTGGTCCTGGTCCAACCGCCCCTTTATGGATTTGTTTTGACAGAGTGCAATTGCCAAGTACTCCATACTTTAATTTTCAGTATTGGTCCAAATAATTAAACCTATTGCACTGATTTATTAGGTTTATTCTAATTTCTCAAACAAGATTAATTGTATTCTTCACTTGTTTGGAAGTCTTTTTGCAGCTGCAAGGAAGTACTTTGTATCCATGTGCATTCCAAGCTACGAGTGCTGAATGTGTATGTGCTGCAAAATGCAAATAGCTTATACATAGCACAAAGTGTACTGATCTGTTTATAGAAATGCAGTTTAGAAATGTTTGTAGCATTGCTCTTGTTCCCATGCCCCATTATGGCGAGTTGGGCAGGGAAGTAGGCAGTGTTGGTTGGGGCTTGTTTTTATTGGAGGACAAGTAGTTTTGCTTAGCATGCAACTGCAAATAAGGTATTGCATTGATTGGGCTGTCAACACTGCACATTTAACTGTTGTGAGAGAGAAAGAAGTGGGTTCCGGGTCTCCTGCCGTAACGGAGAGGATCAATGTAGCGAAGACACCGAGTATGGGTGTAGGGTTAGGGTAAAGGAGCACAGTGATACGCATCAGATCTTTCTCTCCACCGCCTGACCCAAAACGAGTGGTCTACATTAAATGCTACAGTGCCAAAAAGTTAAATCACTACAGTATATACCACTACTATAAATACTTCACTGTTTCTGTTTGCTACACTACTGCCCTTAAGTACTGTTCACACGGACCAAAATTAAAGTACACCCAAGGATCCGGATACATGAGCTAACCATAGCTGATCCGGCGGCTATTTATGAACCGGCTAACACTTCAATTAAATTGCAATCTTACGCTTCAGATACCGTGGGGTGTTGACTAGTCCTATACAAGCTAGCCTTTCATCTTGAGAAGTACCTTTGGTCCCAAACATGATTTTTTTTTTACAATCTTCACAATGCAAGCAGATCAATGACAACGGTATGTTGGTCCCAGAAAATACTCACTCCCATGTATATAGATAATTGCTTCTGTACTCTCCGTCTGAAATGTAGGTGGCTCCGTTTTTTATGTTACTTTTCACAGTTCAAATGCAAGACTTTGATCGTCATTTTTATAAGAGAAATTAGTAAAAAATGTAAAATTATATATATATATATATATTTATTTATTTTGAAAAAGAGGTTGCTCCTGTTTCTATTAAAAGAAACAAAATTACAGATGTTCAAAAGCATTCCAAGAGGACACGAAAGTAAGCAAAGCAAAGATTACATACAAGGTTTCAAGACAAGTCCAAACTAAACGACAGACCCCAGCTAAGCAAACTACTGCCAAAAACCAGAAAATGACGCCCAGATCAACTGCCAGTAGAACCAAGTCCAACCTTCATCTTCTTGATCCACGTTGTCCATCTTCTTCTTACCCCAAAAACGTCCATTGCCACTCGGCCCATCATTTTAGTGCCCTCGATAAGCAGATCCAGTTCGGCCTCTTCCTGCAATTTGGCCCAAAGCTCAATATAATGACAGACATCGAAAATCACCAACATAGGTTCTGAAGGCTATTGCTTCTTGATACAAGATGTACTGCGAATTCTTCGAATGCTCCAAAAAAACACATGTTAAACCAACTAGTACCAATTTTCTTGCCTTCTTAGCAAAACAACACATCCAATTGTTCATCAATTGATGGATACTTGTAGGAGGACAATGCAAGTTGAAAGCATAGGTCACAACATTCCAAATGAATCTTGATAAAGGGGCAAACCAAGAAAAGATTATTTATACTCTCATCCATTCCACAAAAAAACACAATTTCTATTCTCCAGCCAACCTCTACGAATGAGATTGTCTTTAGTCAAAATCCTTTGTTTAAGCACTAACCACAAGAAAATCTTGATCCTCAGCGGCAACTTTAATTTCGAGATAAAATGATAAGGGAAGATATAATATTATGCATGAATGTATTTTTCATAACAAATTTGACAGCATTACTTCTACAGTTCAACTATATCATTGTACTTCTTTTATAAATGCCAATGTTCAATTTTTAAACACCCCAAAAACATTTTCTAGGGCATTTATTGGCCAGGCGTTAAGACAAAAATTGACTCCTTTTCATTTTAGCTTCAAAAAATTCAAATTTTAATTTGAAAATTTCAACTGAATTTGACCAAAAATTTTCGATAATCCACGAAATCGGTTCTACTGCTGACACTAGCAAAAAATAAAAACCAATAATCAAAACCCTACATGTAGCTGCTCAGTTAAGTGCAAAACAAGCTGCCATAGTAGACAACGGTATGCGTGGCTAAATCAAGAACCAAAGTTCTTATGTGATGATCTTGTAGGATTGTTAACGACAATCAGAGGGGAGTGAATGATTGTAGTTCACAGTGGAGACTTTTTCTTCAAATCTATTGTCTTATGATTTTTCAATCTGTCAACACAATAAGAACACAAAAACAAAAGACAGCTAGAAGGTGTATATATATATATATATGATACTGTAGCAAGTAAGGAAAAATAGAAAATGTCACCTTCGTTCACTGGCTGTCGCTTTTCTTTCGCATGCAAAGATCAGGATGCTTGCTCTAAACACATGAATCCATGCACCGAACACATGCAACAGCATGTGCTAGTAGAGGTCACATCAACTCAAACCAAAAGATTTTGCACTGTTACTGTTTCTTTCTGAGAACACCAGAAAACCAATCGCCACATGCACATGCACCTAATCACACCCAGCCAAACCAAGCCGCATGCACATCAATCACACCTCCAAATTACTCTGCACATGCAAAGACCAAATCAACATATTTTTCCAGCACAAGTTCTTCCCAACTTCACCGACATAAGTCCACGCAACACGACACGTCTCAAATAATATCAGTAAATAACGTTATCAATTATTTATCATCTAAAATATTTTAGACTTAGCCATATGGTCTAACAGATCTACTCGGTGATTGTAATCTCGCTGGTAATTAATGCAATAAAGCATCTGATTCTTTTTTTTTAAAAAAAAGCAATGAAGTGCATCGTCCACGGTACCGACTACCGACAAACTAAAGCCTTGCCTGCACAATCAAATCGAGGGGCATGCGGCACACCTACATTTCGCTGCCGCCATTTAGTCGCAAATTTGCAAAATTGGTGACACACCGACACCACCACAAGGACACACAGCAGCTAGATACAGGGTTAATTAATTAGCTCCTCTCAGAAAAAAAAACAAAACGATAGAGATTGATTAGGTATTAATCGAGTGACACACTGACACCACCACAAGGATACACAGCAGCTAGATACAGGGTTAATTAATTAGCTCCTCTCAGAAAAGAAAAAAAAAACAAAACGATAGAGATTGATTAGGTATTAATCGAGTGGTTACATCATATAATTCTCTGACAATACGCACGCGGTGGCGATTTGGACTTTGGAGCGAATGATTTTAGAGTACTAGCGAGAGAGTCATTTCAATTGATAGCCCGGCCGTCTGATCGAACGCCACCGGGAAACGCGGCCGTTAATTAGCGAGGACGGCCGGCCGGCGGCGCGATTGATTGATCGTGATTTGTGAACAGCGACACGGCATGTGCCCGTGGTGCTGTCGTGGTGTATCCATGTAATGGCCACAGCTACCTAGCTCGAGCTATACCTTGTAAAGCAATCGACGAGTTTTTTTTTTCTTTCTATCTCTCGCTTAGGCTTTTTTTTTAAATAAAATAGTAAATATAGTCTTCTACGATTGAAATAATAAAAATAACACTACAACAGATTAGACAGATGATAGATATCTCCTACTGCACTCTTGGTCCGCTGAAACTCCGTTCCGCGATGCCGTGCTATCATGTTCTTGTCACGAGAAGTTGAGAAGAAGAAAAGGTACTTGTGATCCTTACGAATTTTATGTGTATTTGTGAGATGGACATCTGATAAAATTGGAAGGATGCAGCGGCGGCGGCGACATCGTCGGTGTTAAGATGAAGTACATAGTTTTTTATAGACAAAGTTGGTATTTGTGAGGTTGATGGTTGTTATAGCATGCTAGAAAAAAAATGAAGTACTCAATGACAGGGATATCAATTAGCCATGAAAGATAAAATATTTCTTTGGATTGTTTTGCTAATTATTAGGCACTTTTTCCTTTTGCTAGGGATAAGTCAAGATTTTATTGGATGTTGATCACACAACTACAGATCAGGATGTGCGATGAGCATCAACATTTGGGCCTCGTTAGCTTTGCCAAAGGCCGTTGCTCCGCACAATTGGGAGCCAATTAAACTTGTATATTTCCCTCTCACCCACATTTGAGCAGCTAAATTGCCAACCAAACAGTTTAATTAGGGGCTCCTGTTTTTCAGGCTTCAACTCTTGTTTTGGAGTCGCTCCTTAGAGGAGCTGGAGCAGCTCCAGCTGGGCCAAACATTTGAAGGGCACAAGACATGTCGATTGTCAAAATAAACTGACGTTAATTACAACAACAACAACTCAAAAAAAAGAGAGCCCAAACACGATCTGCAGCATGAAGTACGTGCTCACGAGTCAGCAGGCCCATCAATTTCTTGCAGTCCAGATTAGAAGGCCCATTAACAGTGACAGCAATCAACTATTCTACTTGATGTTCATGAGCCATGAGCATGAAGGGTGTAAAAATAATTCTGTTTCATTTTAAGGACAACTTTTTTTTTCGCAGTCAAAGGACTACTTAGGTTCTACGGACCGATGCCTCCTGCTTCATCTGGTAAAAAAGAGTCATAGATATGCATGTAATCAGGGGCGGAGCTGGGCCTGGCCCGAGGCCCAGCTAAAAAACCCAGCTAAAAGTCCTAAATTTTTTTTAAAAAAAACAGTAAAAATTTGAGTTTTGGGCCAAAATGCGCTGGGCCGGCCCGAGGCCTGGCCCAGCGCTGGCTACACCCCTGCATGTAATTAGAAGGAAGAACCGCCATAAAAATCTTCCTCGTGTATATAGTAGAACTACGAACGGGAGCTAGCAATCCGGACCGTATTGAAAAACTGGATGTGCGAAAATTGTGTCAAGAGGGGCGTAGAAAGGAGAAAAAAAAGCATAGTTCAAACCAGCCTCGTCACAATAAAAAAGCCCATGATCGAGTGTCTTCTTCGAGGTGGCACAATGTCGGATCCTAAATTTATAATTTGCAATTCACTGTATCAAATCGTGTTATTCTCTGTATCAGTAGATAGCACACACAGATACATTCTTCGATCAATAACATACATCGCATTTATAACCAAATATATTACATAACCGGCTGTATGACCATTGTTTTACAAAAAGGGTACAAATACCCTCACCAGATCCGAGTACAGAGTAGGGGTAAGTGCGAAAGCAAAAGAAGTAGTGGTGGATCCATTCACTCTGCCTACAGACAAGCGACTGGGGGTCCCTTGCCTAAGCTTCATCCTTGTCACCACCGACTGGTTCGGCTACTAGATATTAGTCGTAGGGGTCCTGGTCGAGCGGTTCTGAAAGATTATATTGGACGAGCCTGAATACACAACCGTACTTGCGAGCCAATACACAATGCATGTTACATAGATGCGAGGCTAGACAAAGGAAGGCTCAGGGTTCTTTTATTTTCATCAAGCCAAGTTTGAATTAGATCAAGTAGTAGAACATCCTACGACTTAGAAATTTTAAGACCGTGTTTAAATGGCGATTTTCAGTTGTAAGGTATTATTGGAGATCCCATCCCCTATACCATCGAGTGACTCTATCCACTCGCCCGACTAATCGATAATTACCACTAGTCCACGACCATGCCTTCACAAATCCCTAGGGTCCCACCCTAACTTTTCATTCCACGACCGCCCTCAATTGGTTTTATAAAAATGAAAGCTAGTTCAGGTGAGTTCCGGACACCGTTCTTGACCGTGTGCACGGCTATCTAGATAGTTTTCTTACTCTGCAGAGTTCATACACTTTACCCACAAGAGATAATCATCCTGATATATACACATGTTTTCTTAGACATGTGAATCAAGGGGAGATCATCACAAGGCCTTTACAATGCTCAACCTCGATGCAACCCCACCAGCTAAGGTTTCCACCACCCGGAGCCACACTCTCAGGAGGCCCCCTCTTGCGCTGTATGGTTTTCCTATGGCTTCTACCCATACCCACGTCACACACCATCCAGTGGAGAAGCCACGTCGAGGCGAACAAATTAGTTAGTCAGGTCATACCTATTATAGACTTATGGTCGTGCTGTTTTTACATGAGAGGTCATCATAACAACTCAGTCCTTTATTGACTTGGGCGGTGGATCCACATACTCCACCGACGTGCATCACCAGCACCAGCCCCTCATTCCATCCGCCCAAGTCGAGTAGAGATTTTCATGTTTTGGTTGGTTTTGGAAATAACCTTTAGTCCAATATACCAGCCAGGCTCCCAGCCTCGACTGCCTAAATCCAGCTTTTCATGTTTGGAAAGATTGTTGTCGGGCACTTTAATGCCCGTAGAACCACATATCTAAGTAAGGCTAAGCATGACACTTAGATACAGACTTATTAACTAGTATGTAAACCATTAAGTCTAGGGTGACAAATAATAATATCCAAGTTCAAGGAGTGGAAGGTTATACTTAGTTGTCATTAAGGCATTAACTATGCACTAGACCAAGATAGTTGTTTCAATTATAGCAATGCAATTTCATATTTTGAAACAACATAATTTGCAAAGACTAGGTGCAATATGATCAAAGTATTGACTCGCCTTGGTTGTGGTCCTGCTGCTCCTGCTCGTGGTCTGGTAGCGGGTCTTCTGGAGCTTCAGGTTCTATACGCAAAATCCAACCAAAATTCGAATAAGACCAAATGCATTCAACCTGCAATAAAAAATCCAAACAAAATCCAAATGGGGGTGTCTTCAGTTTGGTTGGGCGGTTTTAGCTAGTCTCAGTTTCCTATTACTGCGTTCGAGGTTGGACATAGGATTCGAGCAGGTATCGTAGGCTGTTTCAAGGATAGTGTCCAGTCTGCATACGAGTTCTTGGCTTCGAGTACTGTTCAACGTTTCAACCATCTAGTCTGAGGGGTTTCGTCTTTCTGGAAGAAGGGGTTTTCGAGTATTGTTTACAGTTTTGACCATTTGGTCGGGATGGGTCTCGAACGTTTGATCAAGAAAGTTTTCGAGTTCTGCGTATAGCTTCGACCACTTGGTTGAGATGGGTTTTGAGTACTTGGTCGAGGAGGTTTTAGAGTTCTGCTCATAGTTTCGACAACTTAATCGGGATGGGTTTCGAATACTGGGTAGAGAGGGTTTCGAGTACTGTTCATGGTTTCGAGTACTGTTCATGGTTTCGACTACTGCTTATTGTTTCGACTACTGGTCAACGGAGTTTCGACTAGTTGGTCGAAGGAGTTTTCGACCAACTGGTCGAACGACATTTCGGAAGGTATTTCTAACTATTGGTCGAAGGGGTTTTTGACTATCTGGTCGAAGAAGTTTCGACAAGCTGGTCGAAGAAGGGTTTCGACTAACTGGTCGAAGAAGTCTTCGACAGGCTTGTCGAATGGAAGTTTTGACTAACTGGTCGAAGAAGTTTCGACAAGCTGGTGAAGAAGAGTTTTGACTAACTGGCCGAAGAAGTCCTCGACAGGCTGGTCGGAGGAGAGTTTTGACAAACTGGTCAAGGAAGTTTCGACAAGCTGGTCGAAGAAGGGTTTCGACTAACTGGTTAAAGAAGTTTTGACAGACTGGTCGACGAAGAGTTCGTCTAACTAGTAGAAGAAGTTTTAACAAACTGGTCGAAGAAGAGTTTCGACTAACTGGTCGAAGAAGTCTTCGACAGGCTAGTCGAGGAAAGGTTTTGATTGACTGGTGGGGGCAGGTTTCAAATACAGGGTCGGAGGGGGTTTTGACTATCTGGTCGGATAGAGTTTCGACCACACGGTCGGAAAGAGATTCGACCATCTGATCGAAAAGAGTTTCGACCATCCGGTCGAGAGGGATTTCAACCATCCGATCGAAGAGAGTTTTGACCACCTGGTTGAGAAAAGTTTTGACCCTCTGGTTTAAAAGAGCTTCGACCATTCGGTCGATGAGAGTTTTGACTACCCGGTCGAGGGGAGTTTTGACCATCCGGTTGAAGAGAGTTTCGACCACTAGGTCGAGAAAATTTTTGACCATTCGGTCAGGGGGAGTTTTGACCACCTGGTCGAGGGGAGTTTCGACCATTCGTTAAAGGGGTTTTGTCCATTCAGTCCAAGGAGTTTCATCCGTTTGGTTGGGAGAAGTTTCGACCATCTAGTCGGAAGGAGTTTCGACCATCTGGTTGGAAGTATACGTTCGACCACAGCCTTAGGCGGGGAGGAGTTCAATTATCTAGGGGTTCATCTATACATCAATTAGAGGGAGGGTTCGACCATCTGGTCTGGTTTGACTACAACTTGGGTCTATAGTGCATCCTTCGCTCTGGCAAAGCTTTTACACTACATGAGTGGAAAAGAGTCTCTAGTGGCCACAAAGAACGTACTTGTAAGAAGTTGAAGAAGAGCGCTAGCCGGAGACGATCTGACAACGAAGGTCTGCGACGGTGAGAGAGGCTCCAAGTTGTGGTGATGGTCGTTAGGGTCGATCCGATTGCCAGGGTTACTCTGGGCGGAGGGAGGAAGAGCGAAGTCGGCAGCTCCTGCGAATACATAGTGGAACCAATGAGGGGAGCCACCTCTGAGTCTGAGAACAAGTGCTGAGTCATTTAAGAAGAAGAGAGCTTCATTGATGGTGCTAATGCTGATGGCGACGGCGTGGAGGCACCGGCCGAAGTGAGCGCTCAAGCCTTACCTAGAGCTCGAGCTCTCTCGCAAATGGAGGAAGGGAGGAAGGAAGAACTGGTTCTTGTGGTGCAGAATGGCAGCGAGAGGGCCTGTGGTTGATTTTTATAGGCGTAGGAGGGGTGGAGGTCGATCGGGCATACTCTGCATCTGGCGCTGTGCAAAACCATGATTGGTTGGTGATAGCGACGGAGTCGATAGCACAGTACTGTGACGGGACATGTTGAGCGATTGCGCTTAATGGTCGAGCGAAGACAACTGCCAGCGCACGCAGTAAGTTGCATCGGGGTGTCCAGATTTGGTAGTTGTCGACACCAGCAGGGGAGAGGACGTACTTACTCGGGCCCAGATAGACGACCACGACCAGGGGCGCTCTTTGGTTGCACCGGCTCGATCCACCGTCTTCCCTCTCTGCTACTCTGCGTGTGAGGTATAGGAGTGGTCGACTAGTGGGTCCCATCCGGTTAGTGCTCTGTCTCTCTTTCATTTTCTCTGTCTCACTGTATGAGTATATATGATAGGTGGCCCCATAGTGATTAGATTAAGGATAATGGTGAGGTAATTGAGATGGTTAAAAGTTAAAATTGATTGGTGTGTTATGATTAATTAATGAAAAGATACTAATGTAATTAGCACACTCTAGCCAAATATGGTTTTGTGACTCTCCTAAGAAGGATGTATATGTGTAGTAAACCTTAGTTCAATCTAATAATAATAAGGATGAGATAATCAAATTGTTGATTTAGGACTTTGAAGGTCAATAAGAAACAAATAAAGGAACTGTTATCGCTCTAAGTTGCAAAGGCAAGTTCAAAATCAGGAACTATACCTAAGTAACAATAGCGATAAATCAATGTAGCATTATATGAAGGTGTTAATAAATAATACCACATGGTTAATGATCAATGGACTATACCTAGTAGGACCTAGGTTAAAATCGTTAACATTGTCGTTGTTTTAACAAGCGATAGGTCAAACCCTAAACAAGAGATCGCATAGTAAGCCCTAAACAAGAGATCGCATAGTAAGTAAACTAACTATAGTGATAAACTCCGGTAGTTAGAACCTAAGGTGGAATAGACATGTTTAGATGTATACATACACACGTGACCGAGCGGCCAGTAGGCCTTAGGTCATTGTTATAATAATAATAATAATAATAATAATAATAATAATAATAATAATGGGGCAAGCAAAAGGTTAATCAAGGAATAAGTCTAGTGATCAGGGGATTGGTAGAAATAGTTTGTGTTTAACAAAATAACCGGTGCAGTTAAAATGACAATAGGTCACACCAGTAACTCAGAATCATATTAAGATAAATAATGGTTAGCTTAGATGATTAGATGATAACTAGGACCATAGACTAAGATAGTGTCAAACCATCAAATGAACACCTAGATAGGAAGTAGTCATATAAACAATAAGAAATGTTTAGGTGGTTATTAACCCTAGGTTATTAACAATGACTAAGCTGAGGTGTAGCTCATTCAACAAGCCCAATCAATGGAAACATGATATGACAGGTATGCCTTAGGCATAACTAGGTTTTGCGGTTGGGTCAAAGACACCAAGGACCTAGGCGGTAACTGGTAATCATAATGACATAAGCTCGCCTATACTTAGGACATAGAATAAGCAAGGGAATAAAAGTATATGTATATGCATGCATGTCAATTGACATATGGACCATGCTAGTAGTTGATTAAGCAACGGAGTGTGTCCTCGACATTTAGAATAAAATGCCGAGTGAAGTGTAGTAGTGATAAACCTTAATGAAGGTTAGCGGTAGCTGCGACCTAGAATCATACTAGTAATAGTACTCAAGGTGATAGGATTGATCGCCAAACAAGGACTAGCAGATAAGAGCCCATAAGACCTTGTATCATAGTTATCTACTTAACCAGAAGGCACGCGCTGGAGCTAAGGATCAACCTAATGTGATAGGTTACTTTAATATATGCCAAGCCATGTGGGTAACGAGACTAAGTAAAGATCACCTCAAAGACTAAACCTAAAACCGCATACACCATTAAGGGTGTAAGACTAATGTCTAACTAATGTTTGGAAGTTCAACCTGACTCATGGAACTTCCTCGATAAATGAAAAATCATAAAAGAAATCATTAAGTAAACTATACCCCACATATCAGTGAGACTCGTGTCTACCCCGAGCAAACCCCCAAACCTATGCATAGGTCTCACATGACTTTAATGGAACTTTCTCGATAAATAAGAAATAGTAACAAAATAAATCATTAAATCAGCTAGGTGTTGTGTGTGAGTAGCAGTGAGATGTTCCCAAGTAGGTGATAGTAGTTCAGCTACCAAACAACATTACCTAGACTCTAGCTATCATCCATTGCTTTCTGTTCCCAATAGTCGGGAAATTCGTGACCTAAAGATGGTGTAGAGAGTCCTACCTAACCGGGTGATATCTCCCATCTAAGTAACCGATGTAGAATATTCCTATGAATATGCAGGAAAGGAGACAAGCCGAGCTGAGCACGGGGTCGAGGGGAATGAGGCCAGCCCGAAAACGCCAAAATGGAGCGGGAAGGGCTCACCCGGGTGGTCGGAACGGCTCGGCGACGACAACAGTGGTCCAAACAGAGCTTGGGAGCTCCTTAACTCTCTCTCTCTCTCCGGTACGCAAGGAGAGAAGAAGGGGAGGAGAGGGATGTAGGCGGCGAGGCAAATGCAAAATCTAGCTTAAATAGGTGAAGGAGCTGGCGCTGGTCAAGGACGATAAAGATTCGCGTTGTGTCAGATGCAATGGGCAGCAAACGAGCTGTGGATGACACGAGAGTAGGTGGCGGCGCGTCGAAGCGTGTGAGCTGCAACGCAGGCATGACGAAGGTGCGACAGTGCGACGTGAGGCACATTGCGGCCGATGCGATGCAGGTCAGCGGGATGGTTGACCGCGCGTGTGGTAGCAGCGAGCGCAAATGCTGGAGGCAAAGGAGAAGGCCGAACGGGCAACATGAGGTGGGTCAGGTGGGAGAAGAAAGGAGATTGAGCACGGCTGGGCCGGGAGGGGAAGGGAGTGGGCCGGCCTAGGAGGAAAAGTAAAAAAGAAATGATAAGAAAAAAGGAAGGCGAGTTGGGCGGGCTGGAATTTGGCTCAAACTAAATTTGAGGTTTTTAAATTTTGTTATATTTCCTTCGCTTTTAAATTCAAATTCATATTCATATTCATATTCATATTTCCTATTTGGTGAATCAATTTCAATTATCAATTTAATTTAATTTCAGATTTATTGTCTTTATCCAAATCACATTTTTAATAATTGATTTTGAGATATTGAAAACACGACAAAACTCCAAAAAATTCTCCAAAATTTCAAATAGGCCAACACTGCATAAAAAGTTTTTTTTTTAAAATCCCACATTTTCACTCTCAAGATTTTTTATTACAAAATTTGGGTTGTTGTACACGCAGGGTTGACGTGGAGACGGATGCTATAAGCGTTTGTGCGGCCCTGACGAGAGAGAAGGAAGATTCGTAGTGCTAATCTTGCCAAATTCAACGAGATAGAAAATTGGTCGTGTTAGGCTTTGATTATAAAATAAATAAAAAATTGTTCAAGAGTACGTAACGAATTCATGGCTTGAGGAGATTCATGAATCTGTTAATTTATCGATCGAAAAACCCATCCAATAATTCATATGCGTATGTCAGCGCTCCACTCGTAATTAAGTCAGCTGTTCCGGACTTCCTGTTGAACGACATCTGTCCATCAGCTCAAATAATAGCCGGCGGCTCCGGCCGTTTACGGTGCGATGAAATTTCGTGGTGATGTAATTACACCGGAAACCGACCAAATGGAAGTATGGAAAACGCCTACCTACGACTTGGATCGCGTAAAACTTAGAAAAACTCTTCGAGCTGACGCAACTCAGCACAGCAATTGGCAGCCCGTTAAACGGCTGCAACTTGGCAACCATGACAGCCAAAATTGCATTAACAATCCCCGCAAGCCATCTCTTCTGATCTCATTTTGTTCATCTCTTTATTTAACGCTGGTGTGGAAGGATAAAACTTACGTCCCAAACAATATATTTAAGTATAGAGAATTCGAACTCGGGCTGGTTAACCCACAGTCGTAGGGCTAACCAACCGACCGAGGAGACTCCTCACCTTTTTAATGATTTGATCATACAATATTTGTAATTGTGAACAGAAACTTGGACACATGAAAGCACACCATATAAATGCATATAGCTAGCTATATATCCATGTCCAGGCAAGATTAGATAAGCTCACGAGACAAAGAAATAGTATAGTATGTTGCAAATTGGGTAGTATTAGCAAAAATGCAGAATTAATTCCAACATAAATAATTATGAATAAAGTATAGTTCCCTGACCAATTAAAATACACTATAGACATAGGATTATGAAAATCAATCAAGTCACTTAAAAGGAACAATATGCTCACCACACACAATAAGTGTACAATTAAAATCAGCATAAAGCTAAGATTTATTTGTTTGAATATTGCTCTCAGAAGACTAGTTGCACAAGATAAATTCTTAGCCATCACAATCCTTATGACAAAAGTAATCACCAATTGAATATGACCATTATAGATTAGGCCTTAAGCTCAATTTTACAACTTGCTATTCAAATCAAATGATTCAAGCAAATTTAATCAACTTTACCAATCTTTGGATCACAGGAGTAGAAATTAGCAATATTCTTCTATGCAAAAGACAATCTAGAGAATTGCAAAATTCACGAGATAATAGAAAGAATGCACTAAAATGATACAGAACAACAAGAAGAATTGACTGATAGAGCTACAGGAACAATATGTATAACAGGTTGAAATAAATTGCTCAAAGTTATAGGAATCGGAAAGACAATCCACAACTCAAGGCTTAATCTATATACCAATTCACATTCAATTTCATTTTCTTTATCAATTCATCATCGAGCAAATCAAAACCCACCAATATCTCTTTACAATATCCCCGAGCTAGTCACAATGATTAACAATAATCACAAATCAAGAATGCTCATCCAAAGACATACATATATGTAAAGAGATACTCCCAATTGTGATAAAGAAATAATCATAAAGCCGATGGTACTCAAACCACCGAGAGGAAAAACAGACAAGGCACGTCACAAGGATGTTGTTCCAAAAAAACCTAGCGCCTTGCTGAGCCGCGCAAAGCGAGGTAATAGGAGATACAATGCCTTTCTCCTTCTTTGGAACCCACCAAAGAAAGAAGCCAAGGATAGGAAGGTTGCCGCACAAGTCCTCCAAGTTGATGTTTTCACGAGGCAACAAACAGAGCACCGTAAATCAATGGGAATCACCGCTTTTCTGATTTTTAGATCCAGAAAGCTTCTCCCGAGGGCTCCCTTGGAAGAGACTCCACAACAACTCACCCAAAGAAACCTCACTAAACCAAATCAAGAAAGAGCACAAGAGGAACCAGAGGGAAGTGCCTTGTTAAAAATCTCACCTCAACTCAATGCTCCAAGAACCCCAAAACGAAAAACCAATCAGAAGTGAAGAAGCTCAACTCAAAATTGGGGAAACTACTTTTTCTTCGCCTTAGATCCAAAAATAAAGGAGTGACCTAGTTGCTTATTAAAGGGGAAGGACCAAGGGGCCGCTCGGTTGCTCAAATGACCAACGCAAAAGTCGTCGAGCCGCCCGAGCCCTCCTAAGCCGCCGCCGCCTCTGGTTCATCTCACGCGAAAAAGGAGAAAAAGAAAACCCTTAGAGTATGTACAATAGTGCGACGTTACATGTCTGTAAGACTTGCCACGTAGCATATTAAATGACGTGCGTGAGAGAGAGAGATCATAGAGAATTAGACCGTCTTTCATGAGAGTCAACTATAACACGAGAAACAAGACACATTATACATGAAGGAGTTGTGTATAGAGACATGTAAAAAATAATCCATTGTAGAAGCTGTCTTTAGTATTGTCTATAGATGACATGAAAATGTACTATAGACAGCGGTTGTCTATACTATTGTACATACCCTTACATCGCGCAAGCTCACCTGGAGCCCTATCTCCTCTCATCTAACCGACAGGTGAGACCCACCCAACCAAAACCCTTTTTTTTGTTCTTTTCACTAATTGACAAATTACCGAAAAAACCCTCAAGCACAACATATATAGTACACATACACGCCTTGTGTAGACAGCATTTTGTAAGCATTTGCAAGCAAGCTAGCAGCTAAGCATGCCATCCCTTCAAGCAGCCTTGGACGGCGCCGGCCACGGCCAGACCAAGACCATCACCAAGGGCGCGTCGACCACGACGGCGGCGAAGACCACCACCACCACTCTGCTGAGCCTGCTCCGCGTCAAGTCAGAGCGGTACGCTGAGGAGGAGGAGAAGGTGGAGTGGGTGAGGTCGCATCTCGTCGCCCGCGACGCCGAGTTCGACACGCCGTTCGGCCGCCGCGCCCTCGTCTACGCCGACCACACCGCCTCTGGCCGCAGCCTCCACTGCATCGAGGACTTCATCCTCAAACACGTCCTACCCTTCTACGGTCAGTATAGCCATAGCCATACTAAATATGGTAATTTGCATGCATCGATCCATGCATGCATGAACATGCACGAGCATGCGACCTTGCTACGTAGATAGCAAGAAGATGACATGATCGACTCGTGCATGTGTGATGTGTAGGGAATACGCACACGGAGGATAGCTATGTCGGGAGCCAGACGACGAGGATGGTGATGAGGGCGGCGAGCTACATCAAGCGGTGCATGGGGTCCTGCAACGACGACGCGCTGCTCTTCTGCGGGTCCGGCGCGACGGCGGCGGTGAAGCGGTTGCAGGAGGTGATGGGGGTGGCGGCGCCGCCGGGCCCGCTGCGGGAGCGGGTGGCGGCGCAGCTGCGTGAGGAGGAGCGGTGGGTGGTGTTCGTGGGACCGTACGAGCACCACTCCAACCTGCTGTCGTGGCGGCGGAGCCTGGCCGACGTCGTCGAGGTCGGCGCCGGGGACGACGGGCTCGTCGACCTCGCCGCGCTCCGGCGCGGGCTGGGTTCGCCCGAGTACGCCAACCGGCCCATGCTGGGATCCTTCTCGGCGTGCAGCAACGTCACCGGCGTCCTCACCGACACGCGCGCGGTCGCCCGCGTCCTGCACCAGCACGGCGCCTTCGCCTGCTTCGACTTCGCCGCGAGGTTCGTAGCTAATCACAATGCTAATTAACTATATTATTAATTAATTTGAAGAGTGACTATTGGTTAACTGCACCATTATCAAACATCGATCTTAACTTCTCCAAATGAGCATATTGTTAATTTGAAGAGTGATTATCGATTTACTACACCATTATCTAACATCTCCAAATGGGCATAGTTGTCAGGAATAGCTAAATTAGAGCAGGTAGCTACTATCTGTACTGTTTCCCGACCAGGGGAAACAATTCCTTTTTGAAGAAAAAAAAATCAGAGGGTAACGGAACGAACAAAATTACCCAAATTTCAGTTCAAAATTATGGTGGGTTTTCAAATTAGACGAAATTTGATCGAATTTTATCCAAAATCAAATTCAGAATGTAATTTGTCCAAATTCAAATATTTCTAATTTTTTTAACGAATTATAATAATTTCAGAGGGGCCGAAATCACCAAAATTTCTAAAATTTCGGCGATATTGTTTTGCATCACAGTTCGTGTGACACACAAGTACACAACACATAAACTCCCACCATTGGGACAGAGACAGGGAACCAGGGGATGCCCTGGTCTCCAATATATATGCTTGATGTAGCCATTTATATAGTCCTTATTTTTTTTCCATGTAAAATAGCAAGAACTTTCATTGCGATCTGTTCGAAGAGTGCTTATTGATTCACTGCACCATTATCTACATCTTAAGTTCTTGAGAACCACGTTTTGATGGGGTGGTGAAGTTGTGGGTGTACGACTCCACCCATCTGGATTCAAATCTCGCTACCCACATTTACGAACACACGTGCGCTTCAATACAACTTTGTGATCGAGGTCATGGATTTGTCGCTAGCCTCCGTATTTATAAGCAAGTGCTTAGGAGACATACTTTGCATGTGTGCACGTGTGGTGTGCATACCTCAAGGTGTGTGCGAGTGTACGTCTTTCTTGTAATCCCAAAAAAAAATATCTTTGGTTCTTGAAGCATAATTTGTTTGTGATAAACAACTGAATTACAGCGTGTAGTATATGTTCTGTTCCCATACAGCTCATTACAACATGAAGTACTTTTGATGACCAATATACTAACATCATTTTTATGTGACAAATTTAAATATTTTTACGTATATCCGTTGACAAAGTATAAAAGATGGTGACGGCATTAATTCTAGCACGATAAATAAGAAATTAAGAACAAAAGCAGTATTAGATTTCAATATTAGTTAGTGCTAATGCATACTCCTCTTATTCCAAATATAAGTTATTTTGGACATTGACATGGACTTACTTTGACCATCAATTTCTATGAAAATATGTTGTTTTTTATATAAAAAATATTATTATTATATATTATAAAAATATATTTCATGTTGGATGTAGTGATGCTAATTTCATGTTATCATCATGGTAATTTATATATATATATATTGATAGTCAAATCTAAAAATATTTAACTGACATAAATTAATTCTCAAAACGCCTTATACTTTGAATCGGAGGTAGTACATGCATCAGCTCAACAAGACAGAATTAATGTCGATTGTGTTGTGTCTACAGATATTTAAGTTTTTGTGGTAACTACTACGTACGCGTGATAAAGTATGAATACAGCGACACCAAGTCTCAAATGCCAAGAAAGTCATACATACTAGTTTGAAGTGTTCCAAGTGCTGTGCACGGAACTCTCGTTTTCGTAGAAAATGGAGTATAACCTTTGATGCGCATCACCATGTCTTAATATGACAGTTGACGCTCTCATTATTATAAACCAACTGGTGATCAAATCCATAGTGTTTTACTTGGTCAGAATTCGGGAGTAATTTAGCAGCATTGTTTGAATACTTAACCTAGCTAGCTAGAGAGAGAGAGAGAGGGAGATGGGGGAGAGAGAGAGAGAGAGAGAGAGAGAGAGAGCGTGTTTCTTGATCAGAAACAGCTAGTTCTTCCACTGATCTTGACATCAAACTCGACAAATTTCTGCATTGCACTCCACCTGCCATCTGCTGGCCTGGACGTCTAATTAATCAAGCGTGCATGCTGCGTCATATCGTCACTTTGACTTGATGCGATTACTTATATCACGCAATGGTATACCAAAACAGTACACATTCCATGCATAAAAATGTATCATACACAAACCAATAAACTAGAAATCTTTCAGTCCTTGTTGATCTTGTTTCCTCACGGTTGAAGCAATCTGAATTCCTTGCGCGATATTTTTTTTCCTGGTAAATTAGACGAAGAAAAATCAATGGAGGATCGAAGGAAGTCTAGTTAGTAGCTCATCTTGACAACGAAAGGCATTGACCTGACAATTAGTCATAACCCATCTGAACTTACGAAGAAGAAATCACAAACTTGTGAGACTTTGATTTTGCAGCTCCATGCATATAAAAGAGACTGAATTAAATTTTCCTGGATGGTCATAGACGACGCTTCAGTGCGATTACATTATCTCTACGGAAAATTTTAATTTATGCATGGTTCATGACTTCGTGCATGTCCTAGCTTGTCTGACATTGTGCTGTGGCTGTCACCTGTCAGTGATGTGACGCTGACATTTGTGTGTGCAGTGGGCCCTACGTGGAGATCGACATGAGGTCGGGCGAGATGGACGGCTACGACGCGGTGTTCCTGAGCCCGCACAAGTTCGTCGGCGGGCCGGGCACGCCGGGCATCCTGCTCATGAACCGGTCGCTCTACCGGCTGTCCTCGCTGCCGCCGTCCACGTGCGGCGGCGGCACGGTCGCCTACGTGAACGGCTTCAGTGAGGAGGACACGGTGTACTACGACGACGTCGAGGAGCGAGAGGACGCCGGCACGCCGCCGATCGTGCAGAAGGTGCGCGCGTCGCTGGTGTTCTGGGTCAAGGAGCACGTCGGCCTTGGAGCCATCGCGCTCCGGGAGCGCGTCTACGCGGACGCGGCGATGCGGCGACTCCTGAGCAACCCCCGCGTCGAGGTGCTCGGCAACGTCGCCGCGCGCCGCCTCCCCATCTTCTCCTTCCTCGTCTACCCCGGCGGGTGCTACGACGACGACGGCGTGCCCGGCGACGCGACGCCAAGGAGGCGGCTGCCCCTCCACGGGCGGTTCGTCGCGAGGCTCCTGAACGACCTGTTCGGCATCCAGGCCAGGGGCGGCTGCTCCTGCGCCGGGCCGTACGGGCACGTCCTCCTCGGCGTCGACAAGGAACTCTCACTTCGCATCCGCTCTGCCATCATCAAGGTATACATACTGCTACATTAGCACTACATAACGACTCATTCAATGGCTCGATGGCCTAACGAAATAGTTTTACAATCTAAACGGCACAACTAAGCAAGTTTCGATCATCTAATTAATTACCGGTCTATGTACTTACCTCATTCATCTAAAAACTTAAACCGGTAAGAAAGAAAAAATAGACTACATATACGGATATACCTCAACATTTTGGATATATATATAGTTCGACATTTTGGTCGCAAAACCATGCTCGGATACGTCGTTGGTCACTGGCTAGATCGTTAGCTTCTAGCCTTATCGACTGAGAGAGCTAGCCTTAACGTAGGATACCAAAATTGCTGCATGCAATTTGTTTGTGACGGCCTGCGTGCAGGGGTACCATGGTGTGAAGCCAGGATGGACAAGGGTGAGCTTCGCCTACTACCTCTCCCGGGAGGAGTTCCGGTTCATCCTCGCCACCATCGACTTCGTCGCGGCGCACGGCCACCGCTTCCTCCCGCTCTACAGCGTCGACTGGGTCACCGGCAACTGGACCTTCCGGCACGGGGCGTTCAAGCGCCACGTCGTGAGGGAGGATCTCCTGCGTCCCGGCAGCTTTAACGCCGTCCCAGCAGTAGGCGACAAGGTCCAGACGACGACGAAGAAGAAGACGGCGGCGGCGGCTCAAGCTGCTGACGTCAGCGACAAGTTCGAAAGCTACTTGGAGAGTGCCACCAAGATCGCACTCTCATTGCCGGATACGTATGATCAGCAGCTTGTCAGTGTGCCCAAGGGACTAGACCCCGACATTATACTTTTTCGAGTGTGATTAATCAATCTCGGTGTGATGTTACTCTCACTATAATAGAGTTGTAACTATAGAGTAGAGTTTTTGGGGAACAAGGAAGACGTACTGCCTAGCTAGCTAAATAGGCTGAGATGGAAAGTTTCATGTGACAGCAGCAAACAAGTTTTTAATAAGTGTATATATACATATGGATCTAAATCCTTGACCGTAATGCAGAGGATACTATATAAGTAAACAGTAATCTATAGGTAAGTACAGTCTAAGACTTGGAAAATTTTCCAAAGTCCTAAGTGGTCCGACCGGTGGACTGACGGTCAGACCACCCCATGGCAGCGGGCTGACTGGCTAGTGAGCTTTCATGTGCGGTGAATTTCGTGGAGTTAATCAAAGTCATTGGATTCAGTACATAGGTATTGTGTAGGTGTTGTATGATCTATGTTTTGATTAACGTGAGTCAAGTTGCAAACAATTTATGTTCGGAATTGATTTTTGATTTATTGTTATGCAGGTGACTCAGAGTTAACAACGGTCAACAGCGAGAATGAGCGAAACTAGACTAGAAAAGGTAACACCTAGAACAATCGATGATGCCGAGTGAAGTTGTTACACTCAAACATAGCACAACTTTTCTAAGATTTTCACGGGCTTTGCTTCCTGTATCTGGACCAACGAGGTACTGCATTGCCGAGTCAATTGCCGACCAGAAAGGGTTTGCTTCTCGCAATCAATACGTGACAGCCAAGGTCATGCCACGTGGAAAGGTAACTGGACTCCATTTCCTGCATGACCTCAGGGGCTTTGAATTTTCAGAATGGCCATGTCAAACAAGCAATGCCACCGCAATGCACATTAATTCATGTTTCAATGCAGTACACAAGCTCCATGCCACATGCCATGCTTTGACGCTCTCTCTCTCTCTCTCTCTCTCTCGCTTACTTGCAAGTCACACTGCGTAGCTTGCGTATCCTAATTCAAAGCTCTTGTAGTCTCGTAGTATGGTTCAAGTCAATCCGATCGAACATTCCTGAAAAACTTGAGAAACTTGACTAAAATAACACGATTAAATGAGAGAAGAAAGAAGTAACTAGCAGGTGATTGAAGTGCCTGACATGTGGCATTAACTTACTTACTAGTAAGGTATCCATGCGTAAACGCGTCGGAGTTTTAAGTTTTAAAAGAGGGTGAGATATACTTCATAAGTCCAATCATTTTGACTGTTCTTCCTTTTAACCTTTGAAGCTGGAGCATTAGACGTCCTTCTGGTTAAGAAATCGAGCACAGAACTTTTAGAGAGGAGAGTTCTAGTTTAATTGGACTCCTCATCCTCTGATGCCTATAAATAGAGGAGGGTCCCCTCATTGTAACGGACGTATTTTGAGAAACAATAAAGCAGACCCTGAAATCCCCTCATATCTCTGTGTTCAATGTATTGTTGCCCCTTGTGTTCTTGATTCGTTCTTACGATTCTGAATATTGTATACGTGGTACCCGTTCGAACTGGACTCGCCAGCGACGACGGTTACTCAACACTTCTAATAGTAAAGGAGTCATTGTCTTTATACACCGGTACATATTGTGCCTTAGGGAGGCTGTAAAAGCGAGCAAGAACTCTGTAAACTTCCAGAATTCCTGCCACATCAGCATCAAAGACAGTCCACCAACAGTCCACCAAGGAGGATCTTCAGGAAGGGGAACCCGGAGGTGTCTCCTAGCTGCAGCATACACAACTCCGCATGCTACTAGCTACGTACTTCACTTTTGAATAGTGCAGAGAGAGTTGTCCGCAAGCTGATATACAAAATATAGACAAGATGTTGGTAGAAGTGCAAATTTAACTGAATACGGCTGAAAAGGCAATGAACAACACAATTTTATGCACGTAAGATGTGCAAGCTTTTAACGTCGGAGCACTACAACAATGAAGGGGGAATGCATATAGCAAAGTAGAACAGTAAGCCTTGATAGTAGATCTATTTAATGGTACTACTAATCCTGATTGTTCAGATTCAAAGCTAAATATAAATTTCTGCTAAAGAAAAATATGGCGTGTACATTCCTTGTGAGATGGCAAACAGACATCATCTTGGAAGATGGTTGGTCATCTAAAGAAAGACATTGTATTATGCAATGCAAGTCATCATGAGCAAAGAGGACATAAATTCTGGCTTCATCTAACCCGTGTGTACGTCTAGCAAACTATATTTACTCTTTTTGTTTTCTATTCCACTCGTCCTAATGAAGAACAATTGCACAAATCAAATTTTGATATGATCTGGGCGATAACTTAAAATAAAGTGGAAGGCGGATTGTTACAATAAAATTAATGGAAGGCAGATTATCAGCTTAATAATTGTTTTGGTGATTTGAGAGTAATAAAGAAAAAAAAACAAAATCAAAATATTGTCTTACTCAGTAATTTCTTACACAAGTTTTACAATAGAATCGTGCTTCATATGGCAATGGTATTATCCAAAACCAATACCGCGCGCATGCAACTAATTCAGGAACTCGGTCCAAATTACACCCATATTGCTAAATCTCCAAACCTGTAGTAGGGTAATGGAACTCGGTCCTATTCTGGGAAGATTTGTTAATATTACACTAAGGACAACACCATATTAATTCAGGAATTTCAAGGATCTTCGGGATGCATTTCATTTACCATCGTCTGTAGTTGCAGAGTTGCAATTTCTGAAACAACAGGGCAGAAGTGAGGAATATATGTGAGGCACAGATGAATATAGCAAGTAAAAGGTTTGCAAAACTATATCTGATATTCTTCTAACCTCTCCTATGTTTGATTGGGTATGCAAAAATAAGTGTGTCCATACAGCGATCATCTACATAGCTTGGCTAGAAAAATAGAATATCCATGTCAACATGGATTACAACAACTTGATGGTAACAAATGTAGTTTGCAATGTGATAGGAATTGCACAAGTATGGAGTATATGTAACACCCAAAAAATGTCTGAATGCAAAAATGTGGGATTTTTAAAACTTTTCATGTGCCATCTATTGACATGCTTTCTCCTAGCATTGTTGAGAACTATTTGAGCTGCATTTTTCTTCTTTGCCGACACAAGTGAACCCTAAGATATAAACCCTAGAATCATAATTAATTATGTTCAAGAGCCAATTAGAATTGGTTAACTAGATTGGGGTCTATCACCTCTAGGGAAATTCTTAAGAACAAAGTTCATTTTCTTATCTCTAGCCCTTCCCTGGTCTTCCCTCGTCTCCTTTGACAGCCGGCATGAAGTTGTAAGCCACCGAGCCCCCTGGCTGGTCGTGGCAACTTCTGAAGGACCGAAATGGCAACAGAGGGGGGGGGGGGTGAATGGTGCCTTAAAATTAAGATCCTCCCCTCTTAAGTATTCATACTGATAAACAATACCCTCAGATAATCAAGAGAAAAGAAATGAGCCAAAACCAGAAAAGAAAATGAAATCTGGGCTGTTCTATCGGATATCGGAAGTTCCGATTATCCTAACGGTAGTTCCGCACTGCGGTAGTTCCGGTCTTCCAGTGCGGAAGTTCCGCACGCGGTAGTTCCGATCTTCCAGTGCGAAAGTTCCACACGCGGTAGTTCCGTCGTGTAAAAACGGAAGTTCTGATTGTCCCAGACAGAAGAACAGCACGTATTGGAAATTTCCAAAAATCTGAAATCCTCACAATTTGCTACTCTTCTCGGGTCAAGTTTCACAGGAAATCATCCTAAACAATATCTTGACCTCATTGAGAAGGAATCGCAGACAAAGATTCATTAATCAAAGCAAAATTGGATTTCTTGAATATTTGGCAAGAAAGACCAAAAACTTAAAATTCGCATGATTCTTGGATTCTTGGGTGATGAAACTTTGAGAGTAGCTACTTAATAGCCTATAGATTCAACATGCCAAGTTTCATACCATCTCAAGAAGGGAAACAAGATTTTCATCCAAGACCTAGGTACGGGAAGGAAGAACAGAGAAAACCAAAAATCAAGAACAAAGATTACAGTTGATTTGCTCTTGGGAAAAGTCGATCAAATGATCTTGTGGTATCATCCCAACAAAGAGCAACCCATTTTGGTACTTCCCAACAAGAATCAAGCCAAAAACCAAAATCTCACAAATCAAGCCTTAATAAGAACAGAGCCAAGAACAGGAAGTAAACAAGAGATTTTTCATTCCTTTCAACAATGGATTATGATACACACAGAGGAATGATTACAAAGAACTCAATCCATTCTCTCCTCTCCATCTCAAGAACACACACAAGCTAATGAGAGAGCTCTAGAAGAGAAGAACAGAGAGAAGCCACAAGCACAGAGACATCTCTGCTCTCTCCAACAACTAAAGCCTAAAGCCAAAACAAACTCTCAAAGCCACTTTTGACTCTATCAAACCCTAATACTCTCTCAAAAGTCACCAAACAACCAGACTTCACCTCTATTTATAGTCCTTTGGCTAACGGATCTCCAACCCATTATGGCTAAACCCTAACGGATCCCGCTTCCACTTGTGCCGCCTTGCGAAATTACCCTTTCCCTCGTGCACCTTCCGGAAGGTCCCGCATTCCTTGTTGTCCACGACTCGCAACCACCTCGAGTTCACGCCGCCTTCGACACACCTTGACCGCTCGACTCAACGCGCCACGCCTAGTCCGATCTCCACGTGTCTCGCCACGACTCGCCTCGACATCCCGCAACTAGTATGCATAAGAAACACATCACATAGCATTGCTCTAGATACTAGAATCAACATTTGCATTAGACTCAAAACCATTCATGAACTCAAAATCAAAACTATGTTCTTACTGCTCAGTTCTACGCATAAACGGAAGTTCCGATTTCTCCAAGGCGGAAGTTTCAAGATCGAACTTTTGCATTCCTGTATGAAGCTCCGCACATTATCAAAACACAACTCATCGCTTTCGAGTTAATCGGAACTTCCGCTCTCCCAGTCTGAGAAGTTCGATGATCAGTACTCAAGATTTCCAGGCGGAAGTTCCGCACAAGATGTAAACAAAACAAGAATGAATCAAATCACAAACTTTTCAACAAAAGCGTCAAATACTCCTCACTCGCATGGAGACACCTCTCACATGGTCTCTCAATCTCCCCCTTGATGAGTATATTGACAAACACCGAAAAAGCATAAAGTTAAGTTTGCGATGAAGATCAAACATGGTCTAAACTAGGAACAAGGAAGCTCAAGACCATTTTGACAAAAGAGAAAGACCGGAGCAGGCAAAGAGGGAGCAAGTTTTTCTGTAAAACACTCCAGAAGTCTTTTTCTCTCAAACTTCTCCCCCTTTTGGCAATAAACACATCAAGATGCATTAAAGAGAGAGAATGACTATATGAAATTCATTTTAAGCATTTGGAGCCATGATGATTATCCAAAATGACTATAAGAGTATTACACCAAGCCATAACACATAAAGAATGCTATCAAGATCATGGCAATTGATGTATAGAGTAGCTAAATCAAGTAAGGCATAATATGAGAATTTGTCCAATTTTTTTAGCAAGTCAAAACAACCAAGATTATAGTCTAGCTAAAGGTATCCAAAGATGATACAAGCCATATCAAATAATCTAAGTGGAACCAAGAAGCAGATATTGAACAGTTTAGAGAGTTACCAGTTTTAAGAAAGACTCATTTGATCAAGGTCTTGGTCTTTATGAAGAGAAGCAAATTTAGCACATTTTTCTTTTTCTGAAATGCATTTATGGCTTTATCTTAGTAAAGCAAGTCCTGGACTAGGAGCCATCCACAACTGCCTCCTAAGCTTCAACTATTTTTCAAATCTTAACCATGTGCTAGATCCCAAGCCTTATGCGATCACTCCAAGCAACAGACTTAAGGAAGTGATCTTAGGTCATCCAAGACTCCCCCTGAGTTCATGCCTAGTGCAATGGCAAGCAGTCTCATGAGAAATAATTGGTGAGATCAGTTTTTTCGCACAAAAGAGATCATTTTTTAAATGTTTTAGACCAAATATTAATGATAAGTCATGCTTATTAATAAACTGACATAGCTCAATCTAAAGCTCAATAGAGATTCAAGACTCAACTCAGCCTACTTGACATGGCGAGGATCATAAAAGGATAACTTCAACAGACTAGTCTCAAGAGCCATCAAGACAAGATTTTAATTCAAGTTGAGCAATTTTAGTCACCTTATCATGGCAAAGACTAGACTACACATAAAAAGTCATGATAAATCTAGCAATTTAGCACAGATCATGGCAAGATGTAAGACATTGAAAACAGATCATAAGGGATAATAATCAAAGCTCCATGTAATTATATTATGATGCAGAATGAAATGCATGAAAAACTAGATCCCCTTCAAAATGGGATGCACTATTAATTCAGGTTGAGTTATGACAAATTTAAGAACCAGAAGAACCAAGATGAACTCCCCTGAACCAAAGGAAAAAAAATGAGAAACTGGCAAGAGAAACAGAAAAGGCGGTCCTTAGAGCATAGATAAGATATAGAGGATACTAAAGCTCAGACTGATTCTCATCTACCCCATATGATTCCAGGACTATCAGCTGGTCAACTAACACACTAAGGAGCAAACACTATCCCTGTCTACCCAAGGGTGGCCCGACCCTCGCTAGAACCTATAAGAAGTGAGTAAACTCAACCTAGTGAGAAGAGAAAGCAAACTAATAAGCAAGATCCTAGAAGCACAAGATAAGAACAAGCAGACTAAGCAACTCAGCAAGAGAACCACTCTAACCTATGCTGGAAGGACTTAGACCCAATGCACCCAAATGCAATGCAACCAGAAAGGAGTAAGAGCATAATAAAATATAATACAAGAGAAAAGCACAAACTCCCCTCACAACAAATCCATAAGGACACACCACCCCAAGTTCTCCCCAGAAGTCGAAAACCGAGAGCTATCCAAAGGCTTGGTGAAGATATCACCAACCGTGGTCACTCTCCACAAACCAAGCACAATGTCACCCTTTCTACATGGTCTCAAAGAAAGTGATATCGATATCAATATGCTTGGTCCGAGAATGTCGTGACTGGGTTCTTGGCAATGCTAATCACAGACGTGTTATCACAAAAGAGTGGAACACAGTCGATCACTAACCCAAAGTATCGCAAGGTCGAGACCATCCAAAGCACTTGGTCAGCAAAGAACGTGACTCGGCCTCTGCGGTGGATCAGGCAACACCGGATCGCTTCCTCAAGACCGAGACGAGAGAAGTGGCAATGAATTGGCAAGTGCCGGTGTTTTTCCTATCTATCCTACACCAAAGAAAATCAGACGGAGTAGGCTCTAAGGGATAGACAATAAGAGGAAGAGTACCAGATACCATAGTCAATGGTAGCTCAAGGTACCGAAAGATGCGCTTCACCGCCTGGCGGTGAGATACGCGAGGACAGGCCTGAAACCGAGCACAAAGACACACGGAGAAATGTATGTCTGGTCTCGAGGCTGTGAGGTATAAGAGAGAGCCAATCATGCTTCAACTCCTTTTGATCAACTAGCTCGCTGCCTTCATCCGGGTCAAGTGAGGTCAGAGAAGCCATTGAGTTGACAACGGCTTGCCATCACTCATGTCAAAGCGCCTTAGGAGATCACGAGTGTACTTGCCTTGGTGCGAAAAAGTATCTTCCCGAAGTTTGTTTGATTTGGAAGACAAGGAAGAAACTCAACTCGCCCATCATGCTCATCTCAAACTCCGAGCTCATGACATCGGAAACTCGGGAAACAAGAGCATGCGAGGAGCCGCCAAAAATGATGTCATCCACATAGATCCGACGAGCAGAAGATCGTGCCATGACGGCGATGAACAAGGTCTTGTCTATTTTACCCATCTCAAAATCATGACTCAACAGATAGGACTTAAGCCTTTTATACCAGGCTCTAGGAGCTTGCTTAAGTCCATACAAAGCTTTGGAAAACTTGTAGACATGATTAGGGTACTTGGGGTTTTCAAAACACGAGGTCAGCTCGACATAGACTTCTTCCTCAATAAATTCATTGAGAAAGGCACTCTTGACGTCCATCTGGTAAAGCTTGAAGCCCTTAGAAGCTGCAAAGGCAAGCAAGATTCTAATAGCTTTAAGTCTGGCTACAGGGGCAAAAGTCTCCTCAAAATCGAGACCCTCAACCTGAGAGAAGCCCTGAGCTACCAGTCTAGCCTTGTTTTGAATGACTACCCCATCTTCGCTTTGTTTGTTCTCGAACACCCACTTGGTCCCAATGATATTGTGACTCGAGGGGCTCAACAAGCGACTGACCTTGTTTCTTTCAAAGTTTTCCAATTCCTCATGTATGGTATTAACCCATGACTCATCAGATAGAGCATGACAGACATCTTTAGGCTCAAATGAGGCAACAAAGGCAGAGTGGAGACAGAATAAAGACATGCCAGATTTTGAACGAGTGACTCGCTCAAAAAGATCTCCAATGATTTGCTCTAAAGGATGGTCCTTTTGAATGTGTCTAGGAGATCCAGGGTGAGATGAAGAAGTGGCCTCTATCTCATGAGCAGATGAGATAGGACAGAGTCACTAGCTTCAGAAGAAGCAGAAGGCATGGGCTGATCTCCTCGAGGTGCGGTGGAAGAAGGCACCTCAAGAGGAGGAGAAAGAACTGGATCAGGTAGACAACCATCATCTCCGTCCTCCTCATCATCCACAAAGATGGACTCAGACTACTCTAGAGAACTCGAGATATCGTGCCTAGTCCCTGACCGCCTCATCGAAGGTCACCTCACAGGTTTCTACTATTTTACTAGACTCGCAGCCTGCACTCTATAGGCACGAGAAGAAGTCGAGTAACCCGTAAAGATCCCATCACAAGATCGTGACTTGAACTTATCTAGGTTCCTGCACTTCGAATAAAACACTTGCAACCAAACACACGAAAATGTGAGACTGGTTTTCGCCATATCTCAACTCATAAGAAGTGCGGTGCAAGAGTGCTCTAAGAAAAACTCTGCTTGAAACATGGCATGCAAGTGGCGATAGCCTCATTCAAAACTTCCTAGGTGTAGAATATTCATTTAGCATCGCCCCGGCCATCTCGACTAAGGTACGGTTCTTCCTCTCCACAACGCCATTTTGTCGAGGACGTGCGGAGAAGAGAACTGGTGCTCTACACTGCCTCACCACGTAAACTCTCAAAATAGGAATTCTTGAACTCCGTGCCATTATCACTGCGAATTGCTCGTAATGCACCTAGTAGCTCAACAAAGCCTACTAAAAGACCACGGAAATGTGTAAAAGTCTCATCCTTCGAGGCCAAGAAAAACACCCAAGAGTACTCGAGAAGTCATCGACCACAACAAGAACATAGCACTTCCCTCCCATCGATCAAGATTGAGCCGGGCCAATCAGATCCATGTGGATCACCTGTCCCGTGCATCGGTCATTGTCATCATGGACAGAGAATGAGAAGCGACAACCATCTTGCCGCGTGCGGTATGGAGCGCAAACAAGATCCTTGACCATCTTTAGTTTCGCAAACCACGAATGAGATCGTACGCTTAACTCGGTCAAATGATAAAATCCTATATGACCAAGTCTCCTATGCCGAAGGTCAAATCACGGATTCGAAGCAATTAAACACCGGAGAGGATCACCGAAGACTCGGAAAAATCAGCACGAAAGATACTCCCATAACGAGAAATCCCATAAACCGACTCACCCAAGAATCAAAATTTTGCAATTGTTTTTCTTAAAACTCACTCAAATCGTCATCGCGAGTCGAGAGATCGAAAGCGATTATACCGCAGCCTTACTCACTAAGGCAACATCTTTCAAAATAAATGAATCATTAATGCAAGACAAGACCTTTAGCGATGATGCGCCCAAACGAAGCATCTCCGAAAGTGATCGCCTCATCACCGCAAAGACGGGCTAGGGAAGAAAACCAACAAGAATCTCCGGTCATATGACGAGAACAACCAGAGTCTACAAGCCAAACCTTTCCCTTCCCTCGCCTGGCGAACTCGAAGTCAAACAGAGTAAAGTCTCAAGATCGGGTGAATCAAAAGTGATTTTGGCACCCAATACTGAGTAACATGTGAGGACCCCGGATTATTGGGCTTGTAATGCTTAGTCACCAATTGACCCTAGCATCACAAACGAAATAACCGTGTCTTGAGACATGTATACTTCCTAAATGCAGATACACACCTCTTTACAAAATTCATACATCAATTCCATTCATTCACATAGAACCGAAGCAAAGCAACAAACCAGAAGATAACATAAATAAAGGATAGTTATTACACAAGAGAGGCCGACCGGCCAAATGATATATACCAACAGAAATTTAACAGCGGAAGCAAAAGTGCCATAAGATGACCATAAACCAAAAGAGCCAATCAAGTGTGCCTTTAACCCACAAGGCAACCGACCGACCGCCAAGCTAGTCGTCAATCCACAAAGACATCTCACAAAAGTGAGGCCCTTGGGGCTCACCTTCTCCCCGCAAACAAAAACAATGGCAAAAGCGGTGAGTACTTTGAATGTACTGCAAGACTTACATGTGGAATAACAAACTCAGATATATACTACATGCAAGCTCATTGAAGTGGAGGTGATGTTTCATTTTAGCATAAAGCAAGTTTCCGTTTGCAATAATGTAATACGTTTAAAAGCAAGTTGACAAATCTGTTTTTAATGTTCAAATAACCGTAAATGATGACAAAATAACAGAGATAGATGACAACAACAATCCCGAAGTGACTAACCCATTAGTCAACACAACAATAGCATGAATTACCCATTCATGCCAACCATGTCAAATTTTAATTTAAAAGGTTGTAGTCTAGTTCTTGCACGACCTTACCAAGCATGTCCATAACCTAGGACGAGGCTATTCGAATAGTTTTATCTCTGCAGGGGTGTACCAATGTACCCACACGCTAGACCGCCTTTTTGCCAAGCTATTAAGCACACTTCCTTAGGTATGTCAAGACGCTAAGTCCTACGAGATATTTCTAATATTGTGTATTACCCACGAGCCGCCTGTATGGATAGAAACCCATACGCTGTGTCGAGTCATTGTAAAGCCTCGGCCAACTACCCGCCGCAGTAAAGCCTTGACAACTACAATGCTCCTCGAGGTGGAGAGCCTACCCTAATCTCCACCACCGCACACCCAACACAAGAACACATATCATGTTTCACACAACACACACAACCCCTCCCCGCGACTCTGAGATAACACACACCAAAGTACTTAGTCAAGAGAGGTCACATATCCCTCTCGCGTGGTTAGCACGCATAAGCGCTTGGCTTAATGACACAAGTAACTCGGTCCTTGATGACCTAGGCACTATTCCATTCACACCAACAGATCACACCAACATACCATTGTGCCCAAGTCTAAAATAATTTTATTTTCAGTTTTGACTTTACAAAATTAACAAAGCACAAAGTGCTGGACATAATGGAGTAATAATTATATTTGTGTGATCAAGATCATCGACTAAGTCGATGACGCCAATACTACCGACATCTAAGCATTTCTAAGCATGACAAATAAAAGACAATAAAGAGCATAATTAAATCACCGGCTCTAATTCACCAAATGATATTAATAACTTATGTTTGTAAGGTGGATAACAATTTGAGGGCAACAATGCAATAGGAATAACTACCTCTAATCGGAAAATTAATTTGACACAAAAGCATGCATACATATGATTTGTAAACAAAGTATTAGACTTGAAAGTAACGGAAATTTATGATCAAACTGCTTGTTCGCTTGTCGTGAGTCAAGATGTTGCTTTGAGGATCAATATTATTGTCAATGTGCTCTTCTGATCCTAACGAGAAAGCTTAAAAGCAACCGATAAGAACGAATAAAATGCAAAGACCCAACAGTAAACCTTCTCCAAAAATTCTAAAAATTTTACAGTAGCAAGATTCCGATTTATAATGAATTTAGCAACAAGAACCAATTGATTTGGATTCTTAATGCAAAAGATATGACCAAGACAATTTTGCTCAGCTTTTATAAATAAAAATGCTACTATTCATTAGCAAAATTTTCTGGAGCTATACTGGAGTTGGAAACATTTTTAGATTAAAGCTCAGTTGAAAACATAACCCACAAAATTTGAATCCCCCGAAAAGGAATTAAAATGAATTAGTTATGCATTTTACAAGTTATCCCATTTTTCAGTTGATAAATAAATCCTTTCGGGAAATTCAGAAATTTGAAATGACGTGGACGAACGAGGAGCGTCGATCTTGGATCCAACGGTCCAAATCCTCTTGTTGACCGCAGCTGCTGGATCGCTGAAACTCGGTCGTGGAACCGTTGGATCAGATCTAACGGTCCACGACCACTTTGGTCTGAAAGCGCGGCGATCCCGAACCTCGGTCGTCACCGTTGGATCCGGATCCAACGGCTCACGTGATCCCAGCGCCGAAGCGGTATGAACGCTCCCACGCACACGAGCCGTGGATCTGAGATCTAACGGTCCGCGTTAACTCGAATCGGGACCGTTGATCTTGGATCCAACGGGTCACGCATCGAGACGCGATTAATTCAAACTTCAGCGATCCCGAGCCGTAGATCTTAGGATCGACGGCTAAGATTGATCGCAACCGACGCCGAGAAAATGACGAAACGCGTCCGACAACGAAAACAGAGAAGGTCACCGCGGCTTGCCGCTAATCGAGCCAAGTCGGAGCAATCAAAGGCTACCAAAGACGACAATAACGTTGTGCACTGCCGGTACCACCTATACCTTGATGGAGGACTGAGAGGACAAGAACGGCGACGCGAGCGGCGCGCGCTAATCGATAACGCGGCGACAATGCGATACCGCGACGTCGAAGGCTAACTAAAGGTTGCTAGAGCATCTAGAAGCTACCAGGATGCTACTGAAGCGAAAACAGAGGAGTTAGAGCACTCACCGGCGCTGGCGACGATGATGAGTGTTTTCGGCCGAATTGGGGGAAAACCGAAATTGATCTGCTCTCTGCAAGCAAACGAAAAATTGAGTGAGGGCTATTGCTCACAGAAAGGAGAGGAAGCTAAAGCAGCAAGGAACTTGAGTGAGAAAGACCGGAGCACCACTTTCACTGCAAACTTTGAAGCTCGGCAATGGCAGCAATGGCGACCGCGAACAAAATTTTTGAAATGGAGCTCGAGCAATGCACTAGCAGTGGCTCTGGAGCTCAAGGGTGTCCGAAAGAAGCTAAGGAAGCCACTGGAGGAGTCTTATAGGCCGAAGAGCAAGGAGGAAGCAACGGCAGGAAAAATGGTGAAGCACGGTGCTGAGGTCGGCCGAGAGCGACGGGGGCAGGTAAAAGCAGTGGAGACGACGACTATGGAGGCGGCCGGACGATCTCAATTAATGCTGAGAGTCGTTGGCCGAAAGCTCGAGGTGACACTGCTCTGCCGAAGTGTATTGTATACGCCACCACTGTTGACTACGGCGACCGAGCCCGAGCGGGAGGAAGACGATAGCCGCCAGCCGTTGGATTAGATCGGACGCCCATCGCTCGGTGCTCCTTTAGTTAAAGATCTCTGACGGTCCGAACGCTCTCAGCTGCTCTGGGCCCTTGATCGCAAATCCAACGACCGAAAAAGAATGCGCCCGAGGCGACCGAGTCCGGTGCAGTTAAGTTGATCCGGTCGAACCGACGGCTTGAACCCGAGTGTGACTTGAGCCCAAGGAATAGTGAAGGCTGATTTTGAGTTATTTGCTGAGCTAACTTAGGGGAATTAATTGAACTAGCTAACCAACTCCAAAAATTATGAAATTTTAACTGGAGGTTACTGGCAGAAGGACGAACCCCCCATAAAATTTTCAGAGGTTTTCATGCCCTGAATTGTTCTCCAGAAATTCTAGAAGAGGGGAAAATAGGGTTTGACTAGTTTGACTTGCCTCCAAAAATTATCAAATAATTTCTAAAAATCATGAGATAATTCAGAGGTGTTGCTAAGCCTCCCTAGAACTCAGGGAAAAGATTTCCAAGGGTTTGACACAAGACCATTGCCAAGGAGGGTTTTTTATTAGAGTCAAATGAGAATTTAAATTGATTTTCCATAATTCTTTTTAAAAGAATTACAAAAATGACCAAGGCTTCAAGATGCAAGAAAAGTTTTAATTTCTTTTGATTTTCTTACATTTGAAATACAAATCCATATTTGGGATGTTACAAAACCTCCCCCCCTTACAAAAATCTCGTCCCGAGATTTGACTCACTCGGTAAAGAAAGATGGATAGTCTGCCCGGAGACGATCTTCCCTTTCCCAAGTGGCCTCGTCCTCAGCATGGTTCGACCACTGAACTTTGAGGAATCTGATGGTTTTATTCCTCGTTCTTCGTTCAGCCTCATCGAGTATGCGAACAGGGTGCTCGCGATAGGTCAAATCTTCGACATCGAGAGTTTCCAACTGAGCTTCCTCGCTGGAACACGGAGGCACTTCTTTAGTTGGGACACATGGAAAACATCATGTACCCTCGAGTGCACCGGCAATTCCAACTTATAGGCAAAGCCCCTTTCTTCTCGATAACACGGTAAGGACCGACATATCGAGGAGCTAACTTGCCCTTGACGCCAAACGCCGATGGCCCTTCAAAGGAGAGACTTTGAGATAAACAAAGTCATCGTGCTCAAAACTCGCTTCACGACGACGGCGATTCGCGTAGCTCTTTTGCTCGGATTGAGCATGCGTAAACGATCACGAATGAGCCGGACTTGGCTCTCACCTCGTTGATCGAGTCCGCCCAAAGAAAGGCCTTCACTGCCCTCACTCATTCAACGGGGTTCGCACTTTCTCCCGTACAAGGCCTCGAAAGGTGACATGCCAAGACTGGCCTGAAAACTGTTGTTGTAGGAAAACTCGGCAAATGGCAAGTATTTCTCTCAATTCTTCCCATATGAGAGGACACAAGCACGAAGCATGTCTTCCAACACTTGGTTGACCCTTTGGTCCGACCATCGGCTTGGGGTGGTATGTGTGCTAAAGGTAAGACGGTTCCCATAGCCTCTGCAAACTTTGCCAAAAGCGAGAGGTGAAAAGAGAACCACGATCCGAGATAATTGTCTTAGGTACCCCATGTGAGCTCACGATGCGGGCAATGTAGAGATCCGCTAAAAGACATACACAGAGATCCGTCTTGACTGGAAGGAAGTGCGCCACCTTAGTTAGCCGATCAATAACAACCAGATGGCATCATCGCCGCCTTGAGGTACGAGGCGCACGGTGATAAAATCCATCCCGATCGAATCCCACTTCCACTCGAATTGGCAAAGGTCGGCGAGCCCCCGCCGACGCCGATGTTCGGCCTTGACGCGACGACACATGTCGACTCGCAACGAACATAATCTCCCTCTTCATTCGGGTCCACCAAAATCCTCGACGAGATCTTGATACATCTTTGTGGCCCCGGATGAATAGACAACGGCGAATCATGGGCTTCATGGAGAATCAAATTCCGCAATTCCATGTCCTTTGGAACCACAAGGCGTTACCCGAACCTTACAACACCATGCTCATCCTCCGAGAAGCACTTGGCTGTACCGTTCTTGATATTTTCCCTGATGTGGCTCACTCCAACATCTGATTGTTGAGCGATCTTAATCCGATCCACCAAGGTTGGTTGCACAACCAAGGCAATGAGAGAACCATGCTCAACCAATCCCAAGTTGAGACGAAATTCCTCCAGAAGGGTGGGTTGAAACTCCTGGAGCAACAAGGCATTGCAATGCGCTTTCCGACTGAGCGCATCGGCAACGACATTAGCCTTGCCCGGATGATAGTGAATACCCATGTCATAGTCCTTGATCAACTCCAACCATCTCTTTTGCCCGAGGTTCGGATCCGTTGGGTGAACAAATACTTTAGGCTTTTGTGATCCGAATACACTTCGCAACGACACCGATTAGGTAATGTCGCCAAATCTTAAGTGCATGAATCACCGCGCTAATTCCAAGTCATGGGTAGGATAGTTGAGTTCATGAGGTCTCAATTTCCTTGATGCATAGGCCACTACCTTGCCTTCTTGCATAAGGACGCAACCGAGTCCTCGACGAGAAGCATCGCAAAAGATATCAAGCATTGATGAATATCGGAAGAACGAGGACGGAGCGGTGGTCAAACGCCTCTTAAGTACTTGAAGCTTTCCTCACAAGCATCGGACCACAAGAACTTCTTGTCCTTCTTGAGCAACTCCATCATCGGCTTCGCGATCTTGGAGAAGTTCTCGATAAAGCGACGATAATATCCCGCTAAACCAAGAAAACTCCGCACGGCCATCAAGTAGGTTGAACCCACGATAGAACGTCACGACCTTGTTAGGATCAACGGCACGCCTCCGCCGAAAGAACATGACCCAAGAAGGCCACTTCCTTCAACTGCACGCGACTTGCCGAACTTTGCATACAATTTGGTGCTCACGGCTTGCCTAACACAATCCTCGGATGCTCATCATGTTCCTCATCGCTCTTAGAATAGATAAGAATATCATCGATGAAGACCACGACAAACTTATCCAAATACTCCATGAATACCGAATTCATGAGGTTCATGAACAAAGCAGAGCATTGGTTAAGCCAAATGACATGACGGTGTACTCATACAAGCCGTAGCGTAGAGAAAGCCGTCTTTGGAATATCCTCAGTCGTATTAGGACTTGATGATATCCCACTCTCAAATCAATCTTGGAGAATACTCGAGCTCGGTTAATTGATCAAAGAGATCATCAATGCGGGCAATGGATACTTGTTCTTACCGCTACCTCATTAAGCGGACGGTAATCAACACACATGCGCAAAGTATTGTCCTTCTTCTTACGAAGATTGCGTGACAACCCCACGGAGATGAGCTAGGCGGATAAAACCTTTTCTTGAAGCTCACTCGGTTGTTTCTTCAACTCCACCAACTCGCTCGGTGGCATCCGATAATGCCTCTTTGAAATCGAGGCAAAGACGGAACCAACTCAATGACGAACTCGAGGTCTCGAATCGGTGGCATCCCCGTAGATCTTCAGAAAGACATCGATGAAGTCCCGAACTGGGGACTTCACTAATATCTAGAGCGGGCTTCGCTTCAAGCGAAGAGATGGACTCGGACAATTTTGACCAAAAGCTTAACCCGCTCACCGGAAGACTAGATAGGAGATACACTTCTTGGCGCAATCGATTTGTCCCTTATGGCAAGACAACCAATCCATACCAAGAATTACATCTAAACTTGCTGAATGGAGGAGAATAAGATTCGCAAGAATCTCACTCCTCGATCTCAATTGGAACATCCCTACACTCGGATTCGGCTCTCAACTCCGAACCGGAGAGCGAATGAGCAACGGACCAACAATGGAGTAAAGAGGAGCTCACTAATAGCAGCAAAAGACTCGTAAACAAAGAATGAGATGCTCTGAATCAAACAAAACAAAGAGAGTAATGAGAGTTACCGAAAGTGTACCCAAAGACGACGTCGGTGCCTCCCTGTGCCTCCTCCGCCGAGATGAGGTTGACGCGACCACTACCCACGCCTTGGGTAGTAGGGACTATCTTCGTGAGTCCGAGAAGAACCACCTCCCGCCCACGCCCTCCATTAGGACGAGGGGTCGCTCTGCCTTCTTAGGGCATTGGTTCGCATAATGCCCCTTCCGTTGCAGCGGCAAGTGACTCGGCGGCCGGGTTGCGGGAGCTACCTGCCGACTCGCAGTGCACGGATCGGGCACGGCTGCGAAGGACAAAACAGTCTTGGCGGCCTCGACGGCCCTGGTGCCTGCTGTCACGACGCGACTTCGAGACGGAAGCGGGATAGGCGCCCTAGATGACTTCGGTTTTCCACTTACGCTGCGGGAATCCAAGCGCCTCCCCGAGTGCTCACGACAATGGCCTTGTCCACCAAGGCCACGAAAATCTGGGAAGTCGACGATAGATAGCTTGTCCCGCAGGCTCCTGACAAACCATCCTTGAACTTCTCTTGCTTGGCCTCATCGGTGGCCACCTCTTCCGAGCATAACGAGCCAAATGGTTGAACTCGTCACAGTACTCAGAATCGAGAAACGCCCTTGTCTCGAGCGACAAGAACTCCTTCTTCTTCAAACCTCATCAGTAGGAAGGAATGTGACTGACGGAGGCGGTGCGGAACTCCTCCCGGTGACGGTGTGGCCAGTCGCATGGCGAAAGCTCTCCCACCAAGACAAAGCCGCACCCTCCGGTGGTGCGATGCAAGCAGCGCCTCGTGCTCCCCGCACTGCTATCGCGAAGCTTCCGCTCAACCAGCGAAGCTGCACGTCTGCGTCAAGCGGGTCCTCGGACACGGAGAACGTGGGGGTTGAGGCGAAGAAACTCCGCGAGTCCCCACGCGGTGGTGTCCACTCCCTAGCCCGGATCCTGAAGCACCGTAAGGGCGGAAGTGTTGCGCGATGACGCCCGTAAGAACCCTCCGTCCCTCTCGCACGTTGCGCTCGACCAAGAAGGACCTCGGCCATGGTCTGAGGAGGAGGAAGATCTCGTCCGACGGTGGATCGCCTTGGCCGCTACGAAGTCGGCCCGCCATCCTACAAGAAACTTGGGTTAAAAACTAGACCCAAAACAAAGCCAAATGAAGCAAAAAGCTAACGACTAGGGAATGGAATATCACTCTAATCGAAAGTCGAAAACACCAAGGATATAAACTTAAACAGCTTATAAAAGACTCCCAAAAATCGTAATGAATCACCAACTAAAGCTCAACTTCCCAATGCAACTAACCCGTATTGAATGAACGAGTAATTGTTTGAGAAGATAAAAATCGAGAAGATTAGGGTAAGATCTAACACCACTTAAGATCAAGGCTAAATCAATAAAATAGTGTTAGATACATAGCTAACTAGTATCACATCATACCCTTCTATTCCCACAAGTTTTAGTTGAATTAACCTCTCATTTTCCACCCTATTAGAAACCATCGAGCTTCTTTGTCAGGAAATTGAGGTTGTTTGAGCGATTTTGCATCCAAGCTTCCAAATAAATCTTCCATTCTAGAAACTTTAAAATCTGGCACACTTCAATTTGCCAAGCTCAGTGGTCCTATAAGAAACCATTGAGCTCGCTGTCTGGAAATTGAGGCGTGCTGTCCAGATTCCGCATCCAAGCCTCTAGCCAAAATCTTCAGTCCAGAAACTTCAAAACCCTAAGCACTTCAATTTGCCAAACTCAGTGGTTTCCAAAACCCATTTAATCGATAACACTATCTTTGAAGGAAGAAGAGGTAAATAATTTTCAAAACTCAAATTAGAGTGAGATGAGAGAGAAAGCTAAGATAGGTAAGGAATAAAATCGAGAATTCCTTAAGCTTTCAAAAATCATTTGATACTTTGAAATTAAGTTTTTAAAATATCCTAAAGATTTATCAACTTGGGTTACTACGGTCAAGATGGCTCACGATACCAAACTTTGTGAGGACCCGGATTATTGGGCTTGTAATGCTTAGTCACCAATTGACCCTAGCATCACAAACGAAATAACCTGTCTTGAGACATGTATACTTCCTAAATGCAAGTATACACACCTCTTTACAAAATTCATGCATCAATTCCATTCATTCACATAGAACCGAAGCAAAGCAACAAACCAGAAGATAACATAAATAAAGGATAGTTATTACATAAGAGAGGCCGACCGGCTAAATGACATATACCAACAGAAATTTAACAGCGGAAGCAAAAGTGCCATAAGATGGCCATAAACCAAAAGAGCCAATCAGTGTGCCTTTAACCCACAAGGCAACCGTAGGACCGCCAAGCTAGTCGTCAATCCACGGCACATCTCACAAAAGTGAGGCCCTTGGGGCTCACCTTCCTCCTCCAGAACAAAAGCAGTAGGCAAAAGCCGGTGAGTACTTTGAATGTACTCGCAAGACTTACATGTGGAATAACAAACCTGTATATATACTACATGCAAGCTCATTGAAGTGGAGGCTGTATGTTTCATTTTAGCATAAAGCAAGTTTCCATTTGAAATAATGTAATACGTTTAAAAGCAAGTTGACAAATCTGTTTTTAATGTTCAAATAACCATAAATGACGACAAAATAACAGTAGATAGATGACAACAACAATCCTGGAAGTGACTAACCCATTAGTCACCACAACAATAGCATGAATTACCCATTCATGCCAACCATGTCAAATTTTAATTTAAAAAGGTTGTAGTCTAGTTCTTGCACGACCTTACCAAGCATGTCCATAACCTAGGACGAGGCTATTCGAATAGTTTTATCCTGCAGGTGTACCAATGTACCCACACGTCCGACGCTTTTTACCAAGCTATTAAGCACACTTCCTTAGGTATGCCTACACGCTAAGTCCTACGAGACATTTCCAATCATGTGTATTACCCACGAGCCGCCTGTATGGATAGAAACCCATACGTTGTGTCTGAGTCATTGTAAAGCCTCGGTCAACTACCCGCCGCAGTAAAGCCTTGGACAACTACAATGCTCCTCGAGGTGGAGAGCCTACCGGAATCTCCACCACCGCACACCCAACACAAGAACACATATCATGTTTCACACAACACACACAACCCCTCCTGCGACTCGGAGATAACACACGCCAAAGTACTTAGTCAAGAGAGGTCTCATATCCTCTCGCGTGGTTAGCACGCATAAGCGCTTGGCTTAGTGACACAAGTAACTCGGTCCTTGATGACCTAGGCACCATTCCATTCACACCAACAGATCACACCAACATACCATTGTGCCCAAGTCTAAAACAATTTTATTTTCAGCTTTTGACTTTACAAAATTAACAAAGCACAAAGTCTTTGGACATAATGGAGTAATAATTATATTTGTGTGATCAAGATCATCGACTAAGTCGATGACCGCCCAATACTACCGACATCTAAGCATTTCTAAGCATGACAAATAAAAGACAATAAAGAGCATAATTAAATCACTGGGCTCTAATTCACCAAATGATATTAATAACTTATGTTTGTGCGGGGATAACAATTTGAGGGCAACAATGCAATAGGAATAACTACCTCTAATCGGAAAATTAATTTGACACAAAAGCATGCATACATATGATTTGTAAACAAAGTATTAGACTTGAAAGTAACGGAAATTTATGATCAAACCGCTTGCCACTTGTGAGTCAAGATGTTCTTTGAGGATCAATATTATTGTCAATGTGCTCTTCGGATCCTAACGAGAAAGCAAAAAGCAACCGATAAGAACGAATAAAATGCAAAGACCCAACAGTAAACCTTCTCCAAAAATTCTAAAATTTTTACAGTAGCAAGATTCTGATTTATAATGAATTTAGCAATAAGAACCAATTAATTTGGATTCTTAATGCAAAAGATATGGCCAAGACAATTTTGCTCAGCTTTTATAAATCAAAAATGCTACTATTCATTAGCAAAATTTTCGGAGCTATCTTTGGGTTGGAAACATTTTTAGATTAAAGCTCAGTTGAAAACATAACCCACAAAATTTGAATCTCCCGAAAAGGAATTAAAATGAATTAGTTATGTATTTTACAAGTTATCCCATTTTTCAGTTGATAAATAAATCCTTTCGGGAAATTCAGAAATTTGAAATGACGTGGACGAACGAGGAGCGTCGATCTTGGATCCAACGGTCCAAATCCTTGCGCTGACGTGCGCGGTCGCGAAACTCTGGTCGTGAACCGTTGGATCAGGATCTAACGGTCCACGACCACTTTGGTCGGAGCGCGCGGGCGATCCGGAACCCTGGTCGTCAGCCGTTGGATCTGGATCCAACGGTTCACGTGGATCCCAGCGCTCGAGCGGTATGAACGCTCCCACGCACACGAGCCGTGGATCTGAGATCTAACGGTCCGCGTTAACTCGAATCGGGACCGTTGATCTTGGATCCAACGGGTCACAGACCGAGACGCGCGACGAATTCAAACTTCAGCGCGATCCCGAGCCGTAGATCTTAGGATCGACGGTTAAGATTGATCGGCAACCGACGCTCGAGAAAAATGACAGAACGCGTCCGACAACGAAAACAGAGAAGGTCACCGGCGGCTTGCCGGCGAATCGAGCCAAGTCGGAGCAATCAAAGGCTACCAAAAGACGCACAATAACGTTGTGCACCTGCTGGTACCACCCATACCTCGGATGGAGGACCAGAGCGGCGGCGCAACGGCGACGAGCGGCGGCGCTAAGCACTGATAACGACGACAATGCGATACCGCGACGTCGAAGGCTAACTAAAGGTTGCTAGAGCATCTAGAAGCTACCAGGATGCTACTGAAGCGAAAACAGAGGAGTTAGAGCACTCACCGGCGCTGGAGACGATGATGAGTGTTTTCGACCGAATTGGGGGAAAACCGAAATTGATCTGCTCTCTGCAAGCAAACGAAAAATTGAGTGAGGGCTATTGCTCACAGAGAGGAGAGGAAGCTAAAGCAGCAAGGAACTTGAGTGAGAAAGACAGAGCACCACTTTCACTGCAAACTTTGAAGCTCGGCAATGGCAGCAATGGCGACCGCGAACAAAATTTTTGAAATGGAGCTCGAGCAATGCACTAGCAGTGGCTCTGGAGCTCAAGGGTGTCCGAAAGAAGCTAAGGAAGCCACTGGAGGAGTCTTATAGGCCGAAGAGCAAGGAGGAAGCAACGGCAGGAAAAATGGTGAAGCACGGTGCTGAGGTCGGCCGAGAGCGACGGGGGCAGGTAAAAGCAGTGGAGACGACGACTATGGAGGCGGCCGGACGATCTCAATTAATGCTAAGAGTCGTTGGCCGAAAGCTCGAGGTGACACTGCTCTGCCGAAGTGTACTGTGTACGCCACCACTGTTGACTACGGCGACCGAGCCCGAGCGGGAGGAAGACGATAGCCGCCAGCCGTTGGATTAGATCGGACGCCCATCGCTCGGTGCTCCTTCAGTTAAAGATCTCTGACGGTCCGAACGCTCTCAGCTGCTCTGGGCCCTTGATCGCAAATCCAACGACCGAAAAAGAATGCGCCCGAGGCGACCGAGTCCGGTGCAGTTAAGTTGATCCGGTCGAACCGACGGCTTGAACCCGAGTGTGACTTGAGCCCAAGGAATAGTGAAGGCTGATTTTGAGTTATTTGCTGAGCTAACTTAGGGGAATTAATTGAACTAGCAAACCAACTCCAAAAATTATGAAATTTTAACTGGAGGTTACTGGCAGAAGTAGGAACCCCCCATAAAATTTTCAGAGGTTTTCATGCCCTGAATTGTTCTCCAGAAATTCTAGAAGAGGGGAAAATAGGGTTTGACCAGTTTGACACAAGACCATTGCCAAGGAGGGTTTCTAAAAATCATGAGATAATTCAGAGGTGTTTCTAAGCCTCCCTAGAACTCAGGGAAAAGATTTCCAAGGGTTTGGCACAAGACCATTGCCAAGGAGGGTTTTTGATTAGAGTCAAATGAGAATTTAAATTGATTTTCCATAATTCTTTTTAAAAGAATTACAAAAATGACCAAGGCTTCAAGATGCAAGAAAAGTTTTAATTTCTTTTGATTTTCTTACATTTGAAACACAAATCCATATTTGGGATGTTACATAACACGTCGAACAGATGAAGTAGTCAAGCAAGACTGACCTCTATCTACCCTACGCTCTCTATCACTCAACAAGCCAGAAGGTGCGTATGCGGACACTGAAATATTCTTTGGATCCGACTTCTATGGAAGAGCGAGTCGGAATGCTGGCAACATGCTGATCTCGTCGCGGGTAGCCATCTCGAAAGGGAAAACGAGATCTACCCTCAAAACGACGGAAGTCACTACCAAATTGAGCATAAGGACGAAAACCAGAAAGCTCAGAAAAACCAAGTCCACGATGCTGCCCAAAACCAACAGCTGGAGCAAGCCTAGACCTCGTGTTGGTCTTAGGTGCACTCAAGGTCTGGGGCTGACCATGAATGCGCCTAAGAGACTCAACACGGTCTCTACGCGCGATCTTGGCGCGCCTGAAGCAGTGATCGAACAAGTGTCCATCCTTCTGACAGAAGGTGCAATGATACTTCGCCTTCTGAGAGGCCGAAGCTACAGGTGGAATCACCTTGCTGTCAGAGATCCTTTGAACAAAACCCGCTGATTTAAAATTGACTTTCTCAGTCCTGGGCTTAGTCTTGATCACACCTGGTGCTATGGTTCTGAGCACGACAAGTGGATGCTTTCTCATATCCTCATGGAAATTATATTCTAGACCCTAATTAAATTTGCAAATCTTAGATTGGTCTAGAATGAGGTTGAGCTTCTTCTTGCCTCCTACAAACCTCTCGAGAGTGTTCATAAGATACTGACACTCTCGAAAGAGAGAGGTGCAAGAATAGCAGGGGGCAGAAGGAACAGCAGAAGGTGAGGAAGCAGGAGAAGAACCAATAGCAGAGGAGAGATTGGCTTGTGCATGCACAGCCAACTCTGAGGGAACAGTCCTACTACTAGCCAGTTGATTCACGTCGCTAGGCGTCTCTACCACACCCTCATGCTTCTTCCCAGCACACACATCACAGGAAGATGATTGCTTCTCTAGAAGGTCCTTAGTTAGCTTCACACATTTTTCATCTAGAGCAATCAATTCATATTTTAGTTTGTTACAATGATCGCATGGTGAGCTAACAGGGTCCTTAGAAGCAAATTTGGCCAATTTGTTATTTTCATCAACTAGTTCTTGAAACTGTTTGGAGACAGATTCAAGTTCAGCAGTAAGTTTGGGACAATTCACACATAAAGCAATAGGCTCAAGTAGGAATGCTTGTAATTCAGTAATTTTATGGTCTACCCGTTTTAGGTTCATCTTCAGATTATTACAGCTTTCACAAATCTCGGGCAGATCAAGCAACATGGTATAAAGACCTTTAAAAGCATTGTCCTTATCCTCACATGAGGTGCAAGAAGTAGTCTCTACAATAGTCGATGAAATAGGTGCTACCCTACTCATTTCTAGTTCAAGAAGCGCACTAGCATTCTCCACCTTAAGTTTATCAAACTCGAAGTCGACTATCATGCGAGGTCCTTAATTTCTCCATGTCACCAATCAAGACACAAGATGTATCACAATCATCACGGGAGGGAGCGAGATCTAAGGGAAGTAAGCTCCGTGATAGTCTATCTACTTCCTTCTCAAGATCAACAACCCTAGCTCTAGATCTAGCATAGAACTTTCCAAGCTTAAGAAATGCATCATTGAGTTGGTCGAGGAGGGACCTCTTGATGAGTCACGCGCCCGATCTTCCGATAGGTTCGATTTGGTTCGTCGTGAGGACGTTGACGCTTGAGGCTTCCGACCAATGATCGTCACCTCGTAATTCGCTACACCGCGACGCTGTCGTTATCGACCACGCTTGCACGCGATCGACCTTACCACGAAGGTTATGGTTCCCGCAAGCAATCAAGCAACTCACAAGAACAAAGTAGATGCAATCAATTGTATTGCGGATATGGATGAAGTTTACAAGTGGGGTTCCTCAAACCGATAATCGCAAAGCTGCAATTGGCGAATAATCTAAGAAAAACCCGCCCTAAACCATGGCGGCTATCAGATATATATAGGGGACGGAGGAGGTCGACCTAGGGTTGTGCGGTAGTGGGGTGAGGCGACACAACTGGACTCAGACCTCGCCACGCTTACAAAGTCCTATTAGTTTCCAAAACGGTGACGCAACACCTAGTGTCGTGTATCTCGATAGAAGACTTGGTCGAGGACCGCCCTATGGGGTCTTGAGGAATACGTGCTATGTTTGGTCGTAAATTGTGTCCAACGAGTCCAAGCGGTCGTAGTCTTCTTGAACTCGTCGAATTGTGTCCAACGAGTCCAACCGGTCGTAGGCCTTCTTGAAGTGGTCAGAAACCGTAATGAGTCGGTCGAGACCTTCTTGAATTGGTCGTAGTCCTAGATTCCTAAGTACAAGTAAATCATCTCCATTAGGCAAGATCATAGAGTTCTCAAATAATACACTCAAACCCTAGAAACGAATTTACCCGATAAGTAAGTTGTGAACACGCCCCGAGTAATTGGACGACTCTTGTAATTGGAATAGCAAGCATAGCAATTGTGGTTGTATCCATAGGGTCATGCCCTTATCATCCTCCCTTCTTGAAAACAAGGCCGTCCTCGGCTCTTGATAAGTCAAAATAGGATAACAAAGAAAACAAGGTGTATGCATGGTATATGTATACGCCATCCGCTTTTTGGCTCTTCGTTGTTGCACAATTAATGTTTTAAAATAGTAGTATTCATAAAAGCTCATTGTATTATTAGGCCAAGAATAATCATATATATTAATGAGCAAAACAAAATTTCTCACACAGTAATTATTGCAACTAGTTTTGCAAATGTAAGTGAAGCATTTATATAATTCAAATATCTGAAGTTGTAAACTTGCAGTGGTAGTATATATGAGCAAATCTACGACCTTCGGGTTTATACAAAGTTCATCCATATAAACATATTTCAATTGAGCGTTAGCAAATTCATCTAGTAAGGGTGAAAAGATTTGAAAGTTTTTCCATACTTCAACATCATTATGTAGATTGTCAATACTAGATGGTGCAATAAGAGATGAACACATAGCCATTGGATGATCACTAAAGGTTATTTTCCTCTCATAATAAACAAGATCTGGCACACAAGAATTGTGGTTCAAAACGAGAAGCTTCAATTCATCTATGTGATCACGATTATGCATATTCGATATACAAGAAATTGATTGTTTACTTCATAATCTCCAATCAAATTAATCTTATATCCAGGGGTATACGCACTAGACAAGGAGATTGTACTTGCAATTTTAGAAACTTTCTCCATAGCATGTGACAATCTCATAGGTGGCTCCAACATAATGTAACATAAAGAATCAGCAGGATAAATTCTAGTCAAAACTTCTTTATGTCTAACCAATTCTACAAGATCACGATATGTGATGGACTCATCACATGAATCACTCAACACAAGAGGGCAATTCAATTATGTTATCACATGGTGCACTCAAGTCAACGGGTAACTCAACAAGTTTACCACATGGTGCACAAAAATCAATCTGAGTTTGAATTCTCTACGTGGAATATGGGCATATCGTAATTGTTTTCCACTAATTTTTGCTCTAAAATAGCATGAGCAATGCGGCAATTGTAGTTCTTTACAAACATACTCACCTTGTGTGATGATAGTACCATGATCCTTACCTTTTTGGCTCTCCTCAAATGATATAGGTGCATCCATCTCCTCGTCTTCCTTCTCAACCAATGGAGTCGATGGTTCAATCAGCTCATTCTCCTCTTAAGATGGTTCCCAACTCCACGCAAGTTGTTAGTCACGTAAAAGACACAAACACAAAGCTTGTTCTCATGTTTTCTATCATCAACTATTCTTAATTTCTCCTCAATATGACATTCAACGTTACAAGCAAGTATAAATAACTGAGAGAGAGAATTATATTCTTTATGAACAAGAATGTCCTGAATTTCATGATTAAGTCCACTTAAGAATCTATTTTTAGAGTTAGCAAAGATGTTCCTCTAACCCACAACGCAACAAATGAGCTTTCAATTCATGATAGTATTCCCTTACATTTCTACTACCTTGATTTAAACGCTGTAATTTCTTACATATATCACGCTTAAAGGCAGGAGGAACAAATCTAGCACGCATAGCTACCTTCAATCTATCCCATATATCGGTGTTGAACCGAATTAACTACTTGATCCCACCAAAAGATAGCAAAATCTTTAAATTTATCGGTGGCTTGCCTAACTCTATGCACTTCAGAACTAAGTGAGTATTAAATTTCATTCTCACCGTCATCTCCCAATCTAGATATATTTCAAAGATCGTAAGCACCCGCAAAAGATGGAATAGAGAACTTAACTTTAGCATATGGATCATCATTAACACGTGCATTATGTTGATGAAAGTTGTTACCTCTCATACCTTGACGGTTGAAGTTCGGCGGCCCGTTGTCGTGCATCAAAGGTGTCGTGGTCGTGCATCTCACTATCATTATCAAACTCATGGTCATGGATCGCACTATGAGGTTCCACGACCGATGTTTGGTGGTCGGTTCACCATTCTTCGAGGCGCAGTAGTGAGCGCCGCAATACTATCGTTGATTGAGCGTTGTAAAGTGGTCGTGGTAGCTTGAAGCTTCCTCGTCGATGAACTCATTCATGGTGGTGTGTTGTTCATCCAAGAGCGCCATGAACTCTCCCCATAAAACACACTCTTGCGCATCCAATTCTTCACCGACATGGTTAGTAGGAGACAAAAGACAACACAAAAGGTATTATCCCTATCAACTACTAGGTGGCGGAAGGTGGAGTCACACACTCACGCTGCCTTACCAAGCTCTTACGAAGTTTCTTACCAAATTGCCGCAGTGGTCCGATCCGAGAAGGTGGGATGTATGACCACGCAGAGGCGAATGCGAGGATCCAATCGAGGCCTAAGTATGTGGAGCTCTGAAAGGCAATGTTTAGTAGCAAGGAATAGCAATAATGAAATCAGATTAGCAAAGTGAATAAAAGTCCACAACTTCGCCACGATTCTTTGGCCCAAACGCTGTTCCTAGAACTAGCTCAAGCAAACGGAAGGATATGGTAGATACAAACACAATCGGATCCAAAATGACAAAGCAACTTTTTTTCTCCTTCTTTTTTTTTTGCACTCTTTGCTTTCTTTCTTTTTTGTGCACTCTTTGCTTTCTTTCTTTTTTGCACTCTTTGCTTTCTTTCTTTTTTTTGGACCGCAAAACCCAACCTAGGTTTCCTTTTTTTTTGCGAATGTGACCTTGACTCAAAACTCTTCAAAACCCTTTTCGGGTCTATGGATATATATGGGTCACAAACTTTTTCCAATGAAAGGGGTAAAAGGTAATTAAAAGATACTCTCTCTCTCTCTCTCGAACTTTAGCTATGGGAAAAATCCGACCGGTCGATTGTTTAGGCCGGTGGTGGGGTGTCGAGAGCAACAAGATAATAAATAGGGTTGTTCGGACACGAGTGGCGGTCGAATCCGACCAGCGTTCGTTTGTCGACTGTGGAGAAGCCAATCCGGTAGGTGGTCGATGGGGTGGTGTCTGGTGATCGAATCCGACCAGGTGGAGAAGCCGAATCCAAGCGGTGGTCGTATGGGGGTGGTGTCTTGTTCGAATCCGACCAGGGGTGGAGAAGCGAAACCGAGTAGGTGGTCGTATGGGGTGTGTCTAGATGATCGAAGCAAGAAAGACTCGACGCTAGAAACTAGATTACGACGACTAGACCAAAGAACAAAGACACCGACGATGGACTTGAATTCAACAACGCTAAACCGAAAACACAATTGCGAAGGCACAAAGTGGTTTGGACAGCGGAATAATTACGATCTAAAACTTTTGTAGGGCAATTTTCGGACTCTAGGTGATGGAACAAAACTCACAAAACGGGATAAACGAAATTACCTAACGGGCAACCTTAGCTCGATACCACTTGATGAGTCACGGCGCCCGATCTTCCGATAGGTTCGATTTGGTTAAATCGTGAGGACGTTGACGCTTTGAGGCTTCCGACCAGCGATCGTCACCTCGCATTCGCTACACCGCGACGCTCGTCGTTATCGACCACGCTTGCACGCGATCGACCTTACCATTTAAGGTTATGGTTCCCGCAAGCAATCAAGCAACTCACAAGAACAAGGTAGATGCAATCAATTGTATTGCGGATATGGATGAAGTTTACAAGTGGGGTTCCTCAAACCGATAATCGCGAACCGCAATTGGCGTAATAATCTAAAAAAACCCGCCCTAAACTATGGCGGCCATTGTATATATATAGGGACGTGAGGAGGTCGACCTAGGGTTGTGCGGCCGTGGCGTGAGGCGTACACAACCGGACTCCGACCTCGCCACGCTTACAAAGTCCTATTAGTTTCCAAACGGTGACGCAACACCTAGTGTCGTGTATCTCGATAGAAGACTTGGTCGTAGGATCGCCCTATGGGGTCTTGAGGAATACGTGCTATGTTTGGTCGTAAATTGTGTCCAACGAGTCCAACCGGTCGTAGGTCTTCTTGAATCGGTCAGAATTGTGTCCAACGAGTCCAACCGGTCGTAGGCCTTCTTGAAGTGGTCGTAAACCGCAAGTGAGCTGGTCGAGACCTTCTTGAATTGGTCGTAGTCCTAGATTCCTAAGTACAAGTAAATCATCTCCATTAGGCAAAGATCATAGAGTTCTCAAATAATACACTCAAACCCTAGAAACGAATTTACTCGATAAGTAAGTTGTGAACACGTTCCGAGTAATTGGACGACTCTTGTAATTGGAATAGCAAGCATAGCAATTGTGGTTGTATCCATAGGGGTCATGCCCTTATCACCTACCTCATCGGAGTCGTTTGTAGAGCTCATTGCCGCCGACGCCGGTTCCATATTATGAAGCACATGCCGATGAGGTCGCCATCGTCCTTGGGATCTTGATCATTCTTGCCTTCGCCGTCGCTCCATCCCTCCACGTCGCCTGGTTGAGGTCGCCAAAGGCGGTGAGGACACGATGGAAGAGCTTCTTGGCCTTCCCAAAGTTGCGGAACTTCTTCTTGCCGTGAGCAGGTGCTGAGGGCTTCATATTGCGGTTCTTATCGATGTAGTCGTTCTTTCCCGAACGCCGTAGTCGCCTTTGTCCTTCCCCAGCTTGGGGCAGTTTGCTCGGATGTGGTTGGGGCCACCACACTCGAAGAAAATCACGGGTCCTCCTCTTTTTTCATCCCTCCTTCTCTTGTAAGCATGGGAAAATTTCCGAGCTAGGAGGGCTAATCGCTCATCCGCAAGTCGCTTCTAATCGATCATCGCTATGTCACGAGAGCAGCCAGGAGAAACCACAAAGCGACTCGTAAGAAGATCCGTATGGGATCGGTGACTAAAGCCATCGATCGCGACTTGACCACGAGACTATGTCAATCTCGTGAGTCTTGAGGCGCAATCTGTAGCGCCAAGAGTCGTGGTCGAAAGGTCGGTGGTGTCCTTGATGGTAGTCACCTTCATCTCCCAAACAAGCAAATCAAGCGCGCGAGCATCGACGAGCATTGTCCGAAGTCGGGTATGTGAGACCGACCGCTCGAGGTTGCTCGGGATCTTGTGAAAACGCCGCAGCACTCATCGAGGGATTCACCAGCGAGCATTTCAAACTTGTTGTAATCTCGTTTGAATTGATCTTGTCGAACAGTCTTGATCTGGGTGGTGCCCTCATGGTATGCATCGAGGGTCACCCAGATGTCGAAGGCCGATGTCAGATGAGAGATGTGATCAAACTCGCTACGGCTCAAACCCTGGATTATAATGTTCCTTGCATTTGCATTGGCCTCAACATCGGGCATATTCCCCACATTGATTTTTTCATCGGCAGGAACAGCGAATCTGACCTTCACCTTCCGCCAGATGGCATACCCCTGAGCTTGGATGTAAGTTTCCATTCGGCTCTTCCAGAAAGGGTAATCCATGCCATCAAAGACGGGAGGATTGGTGGAATATTTATCCGTTGTCATGGCTCACAGACCGGTTAAAGATCTATCGAGAAGAGCTAATCGGCTCTGATACCAATTGAAGGACCGAAATGGCAACAGAGGGGGGGGGGTGAATGGTGCCTTAAAATTAAGATCCTCCCCTCTTAAGTATTCATACTGATAAACAATACCCTCATATAATCAAGAGAAAAGAAATGAGCCAAAACCAGAAAAGGAAATGAAATCTGGGCTGTTCTGTCGGATATCGGAAGTTCCGATTATCCTAGCGGTAGTTCCGCACTGCGGTAGTTCTGGTCTTCCAGTGCGGAAGTTCCGCACGTGGTAGTTCCGATCTTCCAGTGCGGAAGTTCCGCACGCGGTAGTTCCGTCGTGTAAAAACGAAAGTTCCGATTGTCCTAGACAGAAGAACAGCACGTACTGGAAATTTCCAAAAATCCGAAATCCTCATAATTTGCTGCTCTTCTCGGGTCAAGTTTCACAGGAAATCATCCTAAACAATATCTTGACCTCATTGAGAAGGAATCGCAGACAAAGATTCATTAATCAAAGCAAAATCGGATTTCTTGAATATTTGGCAAGAATGACCAAAAACTTGAAATTCGCATGATTCTTGGATTCTTGAGTGATGAAACTTTGAGAGTAACTACTTAATAGCCTATAGATTCAACATGCCAAGTTTCATGCCATCTCAAGAAGGGAAACAAGATTTTCATCCAAGACCTAGGTACGGGAAGGAAGAACAGAGAAAACCAAAAATCAAGAACTAAGATTACAGTTGATTTGCTCTTGGGAAAAGTCGATCAAATGATCTTCTGGTATCATCCCAACAAAGAGCAACCCATTTTGGTACTTCCCAACAAGAATCAAGCCAAAAACCAAAATCTCACGAATCAAGCCTTAATAAGAACAGAGCCAAGAACAGGAAGTAAACAAGAGATTTTTCATTCCTTGCAACAATGGATTATAGATACACACACAGAGGAATGATTAAAAAGAGCTCAATCCACTCTCTCCCTCTCCATCTCAAGAACACACACAAGCAAATGAGAGAGCTCTAGAAGAGAAGAACAGAGAGAAGCCACAAGCACATAGACATCTCTGCTCTCTCCAACAACTAAAGCCTAAAGCCAAAACAAACTCTCAAAGCCACTTTTGACACTATCAAACCCTAATACTCTCTCAAAAGTCACCAAACAACCAGGACTTCACCTCTATTTATAGCCCTTTGGCTAACGGGTCTCCAACCGATTCACGCGGCTAAACCCTAACGGATCCCGCTTCCACTTGTGCCGCCTTGCGAAATTACCCTTTCGCCCCCTCGTGCACCTTCAGGAAGGTCCCGCATTCCTTGTTGTCCATGACCGCAACCACCTCGAGTTCACGCCGTCTTCGACACACCTTGACCGTTCTGACCTCAACGCCACCTGCGTCTAGTCCGGTCTCCACGTGTCTCGCCACGACTACCGACGCCCCGCAACCAAAGATGCATAAGAAACACATCACATAGCATTGCTCTAGATACTAGAATCAACATTTGCATTAGACTCAAAACCATTCATGAACTCAAAATAAAAACTATGTTCTTACTGCTCAGTTCTGCGCATAAACGGAAGTGCCGATTTCTCCAAGGCGGAAGTTCCGAAGATCGGAACTTCCGCATTCCCAGGGCGGAAGCTCCGCACATTATCAAAACACAACTCACTGCTCAGATTAATCGGAAGTTCCGCTCCCGGTCACGGAAGTTCGATGATCGATTCCAGATTTCGTGGCGGAAGTTCCGACAAGATGTAAACAAAACAAGAAGTGAATCAAATCACAAACTTTTCAACAAAAGCGTCAAATACTCATCACTCGCTTGGAGACACCTCTCACATGGTCTCTCAGCTTCTTTCCCCCCGTGTACCGCAGTATCGCCTAGGCGCATCCTTGTGCACTGTTCCTACAACCAGTGACCCAGCCAAACCGGTGCAGTCGAGATCGCACCATAGTCATAGACATCCGAGCAGACCCAGGTCGGGTGCCAGTCAAACCCAATGCGATCGAAGATTGTCGCTGGTCGTGGTCTTATGAGTGGGCACATGTCAATGTGTACTCTCCCCTGCTGACGTCGACACCTGCCGAGACCGGACGCCCCGATGTGACATGGCGTGTGCACTGGCAATCGTCGTCGCTCGGCCATTAAGCGCCATCGCTCAACCTATCACTTCGCTGCACTGTGTTACTGACTCCATCGATATCATCAACCACTCTGTGGTACTGCGCAGTGCCGGATGCAGCATATGCACCCAGACGACCTCCACCCTTAAGGCTATAAATAGCAGCCTCAAGCCCTCTCATTGTTGTTCGCACCACAAGAGCTAGTTCTCCACATTCCTCTATTCCTCAAGAAAGCTCGAGCTCCAGGTAAGGCTTGAGCGTTCGCTTCGGCCCGGCGTCTCCACAACATCGCCAGCATTGGTGCCATCAGTGAAGCCTTTTTCTTCTTGAATATGTTAGCTCTTGTTCCTTGACCCCCAGAGGTGGTTCCCCTCATTTGGTTCCACTCTGTATTCACAGGAGCTGTTGCCGACCTCATTCTTCCTACCCTCCGACCAGAGTAGCTAGGCAGTCGGATTGACCCCGTCGGCCATCACTGCCGCTTGGAGCCTCTTCAGTTGTAGCAGACTTTCATCGCCAGACCGTCTCTGGCTAAATCGCTTCCTTCGCGTCCTACTGGTACGTTCCTAATGGCCACTAAGGGCTTATTTTCACTCTTGATGTATGAAAGCATTGTCAGAACGACGAAGGCATTGCCGTCCCAAGTTGTAATCGAACACCACCTAGGTGGCTGAAGCTCCTCCAACCAGGGGTATAGTCTAACCTCTAGATAGTCGAACTCCTAATAATTTGGACGAACCTATATTTCTGACCAGATGGTCGAAACACCTTTTGACCAGATGGTCAAAACTCCTTCTTACCGGATGGTCAGAACTCCTTCTGACCGGATCTTCGACCGGATGGTCTAAACTCCTTTTATCGGATGGTCGAAGCTCTTTTGACCGAATGGTCGAAACTCCTTTTGACTGGATGGTCAAAACTCCTTTTGAGCGGATCGAAACTCCTTTCGCCCGGATAGTCGAGACTTCTTTCTACCGGATGGTCGAAACTCACCTTCGACCATATAGTCGAAACTCATCTCGACCAGTTAGTCGAAACTTCCTCCGACCAGATAGTCGAAACTTCCTTCGACCAGCTAGTCGAAACTCGTATCGACTAGTTACTCGAAACTTCCTCCGACCAGATAGTAGACACTCGTCTCGACCAGTTAGTCGAAACTTCCTCCGACCAGATAGTCAAAAATCGTCTCGACCAGTTAGTCGAAATGCCTTTCGACCAGTTGGTCGAAACTCCTTCGATCAGATCATCGAAGACTCCTTTCAACCAACTCGTCGACACTCCTTCGACCAGTTAGTCGAAAACTCCTCCGACCAGATTGTTGAAACTCCTTTGACTAATAGTCGACACTCCTTCGACCAATTATTCGATAACTCCTCCGACCAGATTGTCAAAACTTCTTCGACTAATAGTCAAAAACATTTCGACTAATAGTCGACACCTCTTCGATCAGTTAGTCGCTGCCCCTTCGACTAGATTGTCGAAACACATTCGACCGATGGTGGAAACACCTTCGATCAGGCTGCCAAAACTCCTTTCGACCAGTTGGTTCGAAAACCCTTCGACTAATAGTCAAAAACCTTTCGACTAATAGTTGACACCTCTTCGATCAGTTAGTCGCTGCCCCTTCGGCTAGATTGTCGAAACACATTCGACCGATGGTCGAAACACCTTCGATCAGGCTACCAAAACTCCTTTAGCCAGTTGGTCGAAACGCCTTCGACCAACTAGTCGAAACCCTTTTAACAGTAGCCGAAACAAAGAACAGTAGCCAAACAATGAACAATAGTCGAAAGTCCTTTGAATAGTAGTCGAAACAAAGAACAGCAGTCGAAAGTCCTTTGAATAGTAGTCGAAACAAAGAACAGCAGTCGAAACAATGGACAGTAGTCGAAAGTCCTTTGAACAGTAGTCGAAACAAAGATCAGTAGTCAAACAAAGAATAGTAGTCGGAACAATGAGCAGTGCTCGAAACCATAATCAGTATTCGAAAGTCTTCTAGACCAAGTATTAGAAGCTGTCTCGACCAAGTGGACGAAACTATGAATAAAACTCAAAAACCTTCTAGACTATGCATTCGAAATCCATCACAACCAAGTAGTCGAAACTAGGAACAGAACTCAAAAGCCCTCTCGACTAGGTATTCGAAACCCACTTCCAACCAGGTGGTCGAAATCTTGAATAGTACTTGAATTAATGAATAGTACTAGAACACCCCTTCTTCCAGATAGTCGAAACCCCTCTAACCCGGTGGTTGAAACGCTGAACAGTTCAGAAAGGAACAAGAAAAGATCAAAAGAACAAGGTAAGATCAGAAAAGATCGAACTCCCCCTCAAACTAACCCATATGGATAAATTACCCCTAACTCGTTTCTCAAGGTGGCAAGCCTAGTTGGGTCTAAAGGCTTGGTGGGGATATCAGCCAGTTGAGCATCGGACTCCACAAAGTGCAGCACAATATCACCTTTCTCGGCATGGTCTCTAAGGAAGTGATAGCGAATATCTATGTGCTTGGTCCTAGAGTGTTGCACAACGTTCTTAGCAATATTAATGGCAGAAGTGTTATCACAGAAAAGAGGAACACTAGCAAAATTTAACCCATAGTCCTTAAGAGTGGTTACCATCCACAAAATCTGACTACAACAACTAGCAGCAGCTACGTATTTAGCTTCAGTAGTGGATTGTGCAATAGAAGATTGCTTCCTAGAAGACCAAGATATAAGAGAAGTGCCTAGAAAGTGACAAGTGCCTGAAGTACTCTTCCTATCAAGCCGATAGCCCGCAAAATCAGAATCTGAAAACCCCCGAATGGACAAAGATGAAGAACATGAATACCAAATGCCATACAGAAGGGTGGAGTGTAAATACCTGAATATGCTTAAATACCCGAATTTGGGAACAAGTCTTCACAACTTGACCCATGTTAGTCAAAACATGCATCATGCAACATATATGCCCTGAAACTCATGACTTTGACCTAACATCGAATATCGCCACACGACAGGCGATTTAACCAAGAAAACCTGGTCGACCGCCACTATTGGCCGGTCCGACCGCCAAGAATGACTTTTGACCGAAACCTCTCAAAACCAAATCTCACCGAAATTTCAAACCAATATAACTTTTGACTGAAGACTCCAAAAATTATGGGACCAAGTGCAATAGAATCCTCTCTCTTGCCTACACCCTCTATTTTTGGCCCAACTCAATTCAACACTTTTGAAGTTGGCCGGTCCAACCGCCGCTTATGGCCGGTCCGACCGATTTGGGACCGGTCGATCAGCAACCCGGCCGGCCGATTCGGCTGAGACCGATGAATACCTTTGCCAAAAACACGTGAAATGACCAACCGTAAATGCCATTGCCAATTATCACATGATCCTAAGATCTGGAGTATATCCCCATGATATCCACAGAAAGTGATAGTCTTTTCTTCTCCCATTGTTCATACGGGGTTATCTCTTTATTCTTTGTGGGAACCCTGTTTAGGACATGACATGAAGTCAATATAGCCTCCCCCACCATGCTTTGGAAAGATCCGCTATGTATAACATGGCGTTAACCAAATCAGTTAGAGTGCGGTTCTTTCTTTTAGCAACCCCGTTTGACTGGGGTGAATAGGGAGGCGTCCTCTCATGGATTATACCATGTTCCTCACAGAATAAATTGAACTCATTAGAAAAGTACTCGCCGCTACGATCAGACCTAACCCTTTTGATTTTCCTTTCAAGTTAGTTCTCAGCTTCTGCCTTATAGATTTTAAAGTAGTGAAGAGCTTCATCTTTAGTTTTCAAAAGATATACATAACAGAACCTAGTGGAGTCATCAATCAAAGTCATGAAATATCTATTACCACATTTTGTCAACACACCATTAATCTCACACATATATGAATGTATGAGTTCTAATGGTGCCAAGTTTCCTACCTCCGCGGCCTTATGAGGCTTACAAGGCTGCTTTGATTGCACACAAACTTGACACTTAGAACATTTGGCAAGGTTGAATTTCGGGAGTAACTCTAAACTAGCTAACCGCGTCATGCAACCAAAATTTATGTGACAAAGTCGTGAATGCCAAATAGTAGTCTCATTACCATTGCAAACATGGTTCATAACATTATTACACAAATCTGAAAGAGATAGGCGGAACAAGCCTCCGCACACATAGCCTTTACCAACAAATTGTCAACACTTGGACACTACAAATTTATTGGACTCAAATACTAGTCTAAAGCCATCTCTACACAGAAGAGATCCACTGACGAGATTCTTATTGATAGATGGCACATGATGCACGTTCTTCAATTGCATAATCTTTCCCGAATTAAACTTCAGATCGACCGTACCAACACCATGAACAGTGGCATGTGACTCGTTCCCCATTAGAACGACTGAATCCCGAGTGACCTGGTAAGAAGAGAACAATGAAATATCAGCACACACATGTATGTTAGCACCAGTGTCTATCCACCAATCGGTAGAATGACATACGGAAAGAACAGTAGGTAAATTACCATACCTCAAGTTCCCGCCTCAAATGGTACCAACAACAACATTACCGACTTGGAATTCTCGCCTTGTCGATTCTTTCCACCTTTATGCTATCGCAATCCTTGGCCCAATGACCAGATTCGCCACACACAAAGCAAAGGCCATCCTTTGTGTTTTTCTTCTTCTTCTTGAAGCTAATTGTTTGTGCAGTCTTGTTCTTGCCTTTGAACTTTTGAGCTAGGCCATTCTTCTTCTGCACCACATTGGCACTGGAATATCCCTCATTACCTCTAGTGTGTGTATCTTTTGCTCTCGCCTTCTCTTCAACATCAAGAGACCCAATGAGATTTTCAACAGAAAACTATTGTCTCTTATGTTTCAGAGAAGTAGAAAAATTCCTCCAAGAAGGAGGAAGCTTGGCAATAATGCCTCCCGCGATAAACTTGTCCGGTAACACACACTTGAAGTGCTCAAGTTCGGTGGCCATAGATTGTATCTCATGAGCCTGTTCAACTACAGAACGGTCATCAACCATTCTATAGTCATGATATTGCTCCATGAGATACAGTTCACTGCCTGCATCCGAAACCCCAAACTTGGCCTCGAGTGCATCCCACATTTCTTTCCCAGATTTAATCACCATGTATGCATCGATTAACTTCTCACCAAGAACACTAACCACGGCACCTTTAAAAAGGTTATCATCAGTCTCGAACGCTTACTCCTGTTCAGGAGTAAGTGTTCCTTCAGGTTTGCCATTTGCCATATGGAAAACGTTCATGACAGTTAGCCAAAGCACCATCTTGGTGCGCTACCTCTTGTAATTCGCACCATCGAACTCAGAAGGTTTGAGCGCAGCAGCAAAGCCAGTTGACGAAAAATGCATAGAATAAGGTTTTTGGATTGTTGAATATATAAGCATTTTTTGAATTACTTTAATCCAGAAATATACTAGATGAATCATGGACAATACTCTAGCTTTTTCATAAAGTAAGTAATCATGAACACCATAGTCATACGAATTTCTAGAAGAATAGAAACTAGTATTCCTATCTCAGTGTTCAAGACAACAACAGATAATAAAGCTAAATAAACAACAAGTGTAAGATAGATATACCCAGAACCAGTAGACGGAACAGCAGCAGCAGAAGTGTTGGTTAGGTCGTCGTTCGCCATGGCGTAGTGGTAGTAGTCGTGCAGATGATGTAGATGAAGCGGAGGATCAGATGAAGACGAAGCAATGAGCAGTAGCGCGAACGCTCCCCAAAAACCTTATCCGTCCTCGCTCGTTCAAGCCTTCAAGGACGGGGGTTCCGGAGGCCTGCTCTCCCGGTTCGACCGTACACGCGCCTTGCGGGATGGAGATCGCCAGACACAACAGCAACAGAATCGAGGATTCTTTCTTAGTCTCTCATGGGAGTGAATTGGAGAAGCAACTGAACACGAACAGTTCTCTGTTCTTGTAATAGCCAAAAACCAAAAACGAAGAGGCAGAGACCATAGGAAACGGTTGCCATCAATCAGTGCAAACCACAGCCATAACTCATTGGTAACTGAACCGTTACTGCCAGCCGTTCGTTAATGTCATTACTTCGAGTCGGTGCGTTTCAATTTTCGAATAGATAAAAAAAAATGCGTCTACACCCGACATGCCTGCGCGCACACGCACACGCACGGCACGGCACGGCTAGGCGCGTGTGTTGGCTTTCTCTAATTCCACAAGGGGGCTACCATGTTCCACCTTATAAAGTTATGTAACTCCCCTTCAACTCTCCATGTGGGACTATGCAATTTTAGCACGTGCACATAGGCCTTTGAGATTCTCCAGAAATTAATTAGAATTAAAAACAGGGTCCAGCCCGTATTAATTCCTACACTGGCTAACTAATTTGTTCGCCCCCTTGCAACCTCGCCATACGGTGGATATGTGGCGTGCATATGGGTAGGAGGCACAGGAAAACCACACGACGCAAATGGAGACCCACGCGGGCATGGCCCAAGGGGTGATGCCTAGCGGTGTGGGGTTGCATTGGGATGGGCATTGTAAAAGCCTTGTGATAATCAACTTAGTAGCACACCATCGGAAGTGTGTTGGTGACATTATAAGTTGAATAGCTCTTGTGGGTAAAGTGTACGAACTCTGCAGAGTAAGAAAACTTTTTAGATAGTCGTGCTTACGATCAAGAGCGGTGCCGAGAACTCACTTGAACTAGCTTTTATTTTTATAAAACTATTTGTGTGTGGCCATGGGATGGAAAGCTGGGGTGGGACCCCACGGAATTGTGAAGGCATAGTCGGGGACCAGTGGTAATTACGGGTTAGCCCGAGCATCGAGTGGATGGAGCTACTCGATGGCATAGGAGATGGGATCTCCACTAATACCTTACAAATGAAACTCGGTTTATAAAACATGTTCTTAAAAATGCTAAGTCGCGGGATGCTCTACTACTTGATCTAATTCAAACATGGATTTATGCAAATAAAAGAACTCCGAGCCTTCCCTTAACTAGCCTTGCATCTATGATTACTTGCATTGTGTGTTGGCTTGCGAGTACGGTTGTGTACTCTGGCTCGTCCAATATAATCTTTCAGAGCCACTCGACCAGGACCCCTACGACTACTACGTGGCAGCCGGACCAGACGATGGCAAGGACAATGAAGCTTAGGCCGGGACCCCAGTCGTTTGCCTGCGGGCTGAGTGAATGGATCAACTACTACTTTTTTTGCTTCCGCACTTATCCCTTACTCTATACTCTGACTTTGTGATATGGTGGCCTTCGTGCCCTTTTGTAAAACAGTGAGCTGCATGACCAGTATATGATATATTTTGGCTATGTATGCAATGTATGTGATTGATCTAAGAATGTATCTGTGTATGCTATCTACTGATCCAGAGAATGGCACGATTGACACAGTAGATTCCAAATTACAAATTTAGGGTCTGACAATATATAGGAATGGGGTTGAATGGTTGATGCTCACAAACATAAGAAAGTTGCAAAGAACAAATTAACCTTGCTCTTGCCCAAACATACACATAGCAGCACAAATAGAGAAAGCCACAGAAGACAATGCCATCAACGAAACATGGCATTTCAGTTATCTCAAATGATAGAAGGATGTAGCTGCTAAACCAACACGTGGCACTGATACTTGAGTCAATTGAGAAAGGTAATTAGGAAAGAAAGCTTACAGTAAATAAATCAAAATATCAAATAACAGTATTGCATTAATCGAAATTCATACTGAGGTAAGCATAACAAGTTATAAACAAGAGTATAACAAGTGCAACGAGAATATTTCACCACGGTAAGATAATCGGGGATCAAACCTTGCCTCTTATGTCAACTCAAGATCTTCATGTGTCGCGAGGTAGTTCGATATGAACTTATGGTGGTGCTCTACATGGTTCAACATGTGTCGTTCTGTCCTTATTATATCATTGCCTCAATTCTGAATATTTCTGCATCAAGGATGGGAGCACAGCTTTCAGTTAGCACTCTATAAAAGTTATCTATTTACTTCCAAAAATAAGAAGAGAAAAAGCAACAAAATAGTAGGATACATCATTAGCTACGAGAAAACAAAAGGTACAATGCAAAGATTTCAAACAAAAGGAAAGGGGAATGGAAAGTCTGGTTAGTTCAGCAAAATATACCTTTGAAAAGACATCTAAGCGCTCTATTGGTAAATTTTCTCTCCTACATTCCATTCTAAGGAATACAAAAATAATATGCTTTGATTTCCTTGGACTCTCCTCCAACTTTCCTGCCAGCCAAACGCAGCTAGCAGCAACTCTCTGCAAGCAAAAACAAACACGCTTATTAGTTCCATTCGTAAAATTCTTAGAATGATTTTAATTGAGTAACCAGAGACAAAGATATTTACCTTAACACTGAATCGAACAAATGATTTCTTGTAGTAAAAACGATGGAACAATACTTGTGTTGTGGCCATCACTGCTTGTGGTCTTTGGTGTGTCAAGGAATCCACAACATATGTAGATTTATAAAGTAGACAAGAAACTAAATATAATGAGAATGGGGCCCAGCTAGGTTCAAGCTACATAGAAAATGGTGACCAAATCGAAAATTCCCAACCAAATTCTCTTTTCATTAGTCATAAAATTATCAATAAGATTGAAATACTGAATATCTGTGAAGATTTGGTATGTCGATCCTTGTGATATCCTCAAATAGGTAGTATGAAAACAAGGTTTTTACTTCAGCCTATCATTTATAATGGAGCGTCATCTTTACTGCTCATAAGAACTACATGCTGAGACGACAGTACTTGAAACCCATAAAAACAGCTAACTAAAGATTCAGTTACAGGGCTATACTACGGATACCTTTCATGATGGCATCCTACCAATCGAGCATCAAAATTTCGAGTAAGCAAGCTAGCAGTATGAGTTTTGAATAAAAACACTGTAGAAAAGGCATGGTATCATTCTGGTTCTAAACAAAATAAAATAGAATTTCGGAAGACCCAAAATGATGAGATTACTCCTAAGGAAACATGAATTAGAATTACAATGTGGTATGTATTTACGGACTTACCTACTTGCACTTTTTCATGAGCATCCTCGTCGCCATGTAGAAGCAACTAAATTTTGCATCCTGCAATTGGTTCCGCATAGAGGAAGTCATCCAAAATTAGCTTCCAATGCAACAAACAAAAACAGAGAGGGGCTCAACAATACATGATGGAAGAAAGGGGAGGAGAACGTCATTGCGAGGAGGCAGAACGACAGAGATGGTTGATTCAGAAACTCTTTTTCATCCCAAAGTGGCAACACCGACAGTCGTCACTGCTTCCTACTGGCTACTCTTTGACCTACTAGTACTATGCCACCGGCCCAAAGTGGCAACGCCGACGGCCATCGCTGCCTCCTCTTGGCTACTCTTTGACATACTATACCACCGATCCGATTCGCATCAGCACCAATCCACAACCACAACATTGTTCCCCAAAGATTTTGAACCACGATGCCAACAACCGATTCGCATCAGTGCCAACCCATAACCACAACACTGCTCCCCAAAGAAGAAGGTTGTGGCTGCGACGGCGAGGAGGAAGAACATAATGAGGCTTTGGTGGGGCGTGAAAAGAAGAGAAGTAGATTGGTTGAGAGAGAACCCGTCAATTGGACCCTCCTGTTGTTCTGATTTTATATTCATAGTATTATGTATGTTACCGTATTGGCTACAGGCTGTTTCGGTGATAACCGAATACAGAGACAGATTACAGGAGAAGGTTAGAATACAAACTAACTCTATCTCTAAGAATCAAATATACAACTCTATCTTTAACATCCTCTCTCAATCATAATAGAGAAGATTGAGATTGCGACTTAAGCCTGCAAACTGATGTACAGGAAGTGGCTTGGTAAAGATATCGGCACTTTGATCTTGAGACGAAATAAATCGTATCTCCAAAGCTTTGAGCGCAACTCTTTCTCTGACGAAGTGATAATTAACCTCAATATGTTTGGTTCTAGCATGGAAAACAGGATTGACAGAGTGGTAAGTGGCACCTAAATTGTCGCACCACAAACATGGTGGCTAGAACTGAAAAATGCCAAGTTCTCCTAGCAAGGACTGAATCCAGATAACTTCTGCAATTGCATTAGCCAATGCCTTGTACTCTGATTCCGTACTAGACCGCGACACTGTGGCTTGTTTGCATGAGCTCCATGAAATCAAATTTGATCCAAAGTACACTGCATAGCCTCCAGTGGAACGCCGATCATCGGGGCAGCCCGCCCAATCAGCATCTGAAAATGCGCTCACCAATGTTGAAGACGACTTAATGGTCTTCAGTCCAACCGAAGAGGAATACTTTAGATATCTAAGAATGCGCTTCACAGCTGCCAAATGCTGAGTTGTAGGTGCACTGAGAAATTGACAAACTTTGTTCACGGAATAAGAAATGTCAGGCTGTGTCAGCGTCAGATACTGAAATGCCCCTACAATGCTTCTGTAAGCCGTGGCTTCTTGAGCTGATAGAGCAGTCCCCTCAGTCTTGGATAGTTTTTCAGTGGTGGCCATGGGTGTGTTCACCAGTTTGCATCCACTCACATGAGCTCTCTCAAGCAGGTCACTGATGTACTTTCGCTGAGTTAGAAGTAGCCCATTCGGTTTCTTCTGAACCTCAATACCTAGGAAGTAGTGTACTTCACCAAGATCCTTGATAGCAAAATCTTCTTGCAGCTACTCAAGTAATCTCTTTGTGACCTGTGGAGAGGAGCCTGCTACTATTATGTCATCAACATAAACTAGCATATACATAGTGTCTCCATGCTGATTATAAACAAAAAGTAAAGCATCAGCCTTGGAGGGAATAAAATGCAGCTCCTGAAGCTTAGAACTTAGGCGAGAGAACCAGGCTCTTGGCACTTGCTTCAGGCCATATAATGCCTTTTTTTAACTTGCAAAGATGATGAGGATGAGTAGCATGTATATATCCTGGAGGTTGTCGCATATACACCTCTTCTTCAAGAACACCATGTAAGAAGGCATTTTGTACATCAAGTTTACAAAGGGTCCATCCTTTAGACACGGCTAGAGACAACACAAGCCGAACAGTTGTTGGTTTTACCACCAGGCTAAATGTGCCGTCGTAGTCAATACCTTGGCGTTGTTTGAACCCCTTTGCTACCAACCTTGCCTTATACCGATCTATTGATCCATCAGCCTTTCTCTTGAGTTTAAAAACCCATCGACAATCAATGATGTTATGTTGCCGAGAAAAGGGAACTAGCTGTCGTGTCTCATTTTTTAGCAAGGCACTGTATTCGGCGTCCATAGCGTTCTTCCATCTCTCATCTCCAAGGGCCGCCTGATATGTCTCCGGCTCCACTGCTGTAACTGAGAAGGCACCACGACAATACGGCATAGTGCCATCTGTTCGCTGCTTGGGCTGGCGAATGTTGTCGCGTAGACGGGTAACCATCTGATGTACTCGGTCAGGTGTAGCTGGAGCTATAGGAGGTGGAAGAGAAGATGAAGATGAGGTAGCCGCCGGCAGTCCATGGGATGCTGTTGAAGACGAGGTAGCCTCCGGCAGTCCAGGGGATGCTGGTACTGGCATAGTAGTGGATTGCTGCAAAACAGTGTGAGGTGACAAAATATGCTCATGCTCATTAGCCTGAAAATCACCCCCAATATCCTGACGTTGCAAAGAACAAGGAACAGAAGTATGTTGTGTTGGAATAGGAAGCAAAACAGGCTGCACAGAGGGTGCATTGGCCGGTGGAGAGGATATTTGAGAGAAAGGAAAAATGCTTTCATCGAAAATGACATCGCTAGAAATGTAAATGCGATTGGTCGAAAGATGTAAACATTTGTAGCCCTTATGAATTGGACTGTACCCAAAGAACACACACTGAGAGGAACGAAAAGCAAGCTTGTGTTTGTTGTACGGTCAGAGATTCGGCCAGCATGCGCAACCAAAAGTTCTAAGGGCAGAATAATCTGGATGGAGTCCAAGCAATCGGTGAAGTGGAGTATCAAGGTTGATGACCTTGCTAGGGGTTCAGTTGATGAGGAAACAGGAGGTAATGAAAGCCTCATCCCAAAATTGAATAGGGATAGTCGCATGAGCTAATAAGGATAGTCCATCGTCAACAATGTGCCTATGTTTACACTCGGCGGCACCATTTTGTTGATGCGCATGAGGACAAGAAACATGACGGGAGATGCCAACACGATTAAAGAAAGTGTGTAATTTGCGATATTCACCACCCCAATCGGTTTGCATGCAAATTATCTTTTTAGCCAAGAGGCGCTCAACATGAGACTGAAATTGCATGAAAACATAGAACACTTCACTCCTATTTTTCAATAGATAGATCCATGTGAATTTGCTAAAGGCATCAACAAAACTGACATAATATTTAAACCCACCCACAGAGGTAGGAGCAGGACCCCAAACATCAGAGTAAACAAGCTCTAATGGTGAAGAAAAAGTAGTGTTCGAAGAATAGTAAGGTAATTGATGACTTTTGCCTCTTTGACAAGCATCACAGACTAATGTTTGACTAGAGTTGCCAGAACATAGCAAATTATTGTGCGAAAGAACGTGCTGAATAATAGATGAAGATGGATGCCCCAAGCGACAATGCCATTGATCTCTAGTTGGTTTGACACTGGAAAAGGCAGATTTCGGAACAGGAGCTTGGCTTGGAAGCAAGGGGTATAGTCCACCCTCACATCACCCGTGAAGTAGAACCGTCTTCGTGGATTGATCCTTAACAAAAAAAATAGTCAGGATGAAACTCAAAATAGGCATTGTTATCTTTAGAAAATCTGTGGACTGAAAGGAGGTGTCTAGAAGCCCTAGCTACATGAAGGATATTGTTCAGATCCAAATCAAGATGTGGGGTATGAAATTTCGAATGGCCAATGTGAGAGATGAGCATACCTGTACCATTGGCTGCATGTACTTGATCCTTACCATGATACTTTTCCTTCACAGTGAACCGATCAAGATCGCTAGTGATGTGATCTGTGGCGCCGGTGTCGGTGTACCAATTTGCATCAACAACATAGGATTGAGTGGCGGCGACAGCAGCTACACGACTATCTTCAGACTGATATGAATGGTCGAAGCGATGATAACACTTTAGTGCTACGTGCCCGACCTTGCCGCACACTTGACATGTAGGGCGATTACCACCGCCGGAGTTGTACTTTTACTGTCCACAACCTCCAGTGTTTGACGAGGACAACTAGTTGTTACGGCCACCATGGCTTTTGCCTCGTCCACCACGATTGCCACGCGATGTTGAGTTTGTCGAGATTTGGTTCACCGTAGCAACCTGATTTTGTCCTTGGACCAGAAGGTTATTTTGTTCAAGACGCATCTCAAACACCATGAAGTGAGCATACACTTCATTGAGTGAAACCGGCTCAACCCACGTGGTTAAAGACGTAATCAGTGGATCGTAGTCGTTGTCGAGGCCGGTGAAGAGATAGGTGGCGATCTCATCATCATTGAGCGGATGCCCAAGTGTAGCTAGTGTGTCGGCCAGATTTTTCACCTTGTTGAAATATTATGCTGCACTGATGTCCTTCTTCTGCAGGGAGGCGAGTTAGCGACGTACCTGCATCACCCGGGCCCTTGAGCTGCCGGATGAGAACATCTGATCCAGAGCCTGCCAAACCTCTCGAGCAGTAGTCAACATAAGAACCTGTGCAAGAACATTCTCAGATAGAGATGAAAGAATTGCACTAAGGACCATTTGGTCCAATTGGAGCCACCGCTCATATGCCGGATTGGTCTCCATGACCACGCTGCCGTTTGTCGAACGTGTGATCATCTTCTCCAGCGCTTCCACCGATCCATCTACATAGCCTAGGAGCTGTTGGCTACAGAGGTACGGCAGAAATCACGCTTTCCACAGGAGGTAGTTCTCCCTGCTCAATCTCACATTGATCAGATGTCCAAAGGAGGGAGCTGAAGGAGTTGGCAGGAGCCCGGCAGATGCCACAGCAATTCCAACCGTGACGGGAACAGATAGAGAACTAGAGCCAGAACCGGATCCTGACATCATCACGGTTGTGGCAATGGATCGATGCTCTGATACCATGAAAAGAAGAGAAGTAGATTGGTTGAGAGAGAACCCGTCAATTGGATCCTCCTATTGTTCTGTTTTTATATTCAGAGTATTATGTATGCTGCCGTATTGGCTACAGGCTGTTTCGGTGATAACCGAATACAGAGACAGATTACAGGAGATAGATTACAGGAGAAGGTTAGAATACAAACTAACTCTATCTCTAAGAATCAGATATACAACTCTATCTTTAACAGGGCGAACCACTCGATGTTCTAACAGCCGATGAAGTCATGCTCGCGTGCGGCGATGACAGAGACTCAAGGACGGCGAGGTACCGGATCGTGGGAGAAGTAGGGAGGATGAGAGATAAATCACACGATGGAACGGTCGGGGGAGGAACGAGAATTCAAGATCATACCATGTTAACCTTGAGATGTTGTGCCACCTTGAGCACGAGGCAGATGTTGTGGTTGAGCACATCCAATGCCGTCAGGATGGGCGTGAGACCATGGCAAGAGCGAGATATGCTCACAGTGCAGTAAGCCAGCTAGGGATGAGCAGTTGGTAGAGGTGCGCATGTGAAGGGGGGTCCAGTGCGACATGGTCTCGCACCGCGTGCTTGCGGTGGAGTAAGCCGGCTACGGATGAGCAGTTGGTGGAGGTGCACGCGAGGGCACGCCAAGGGGGCTCCGACGCGGCACTGGGAGACGATGGTGGTGGCCCACCGCACACGGGCACGCTGCCCTTCCTTATTTCTCGGATCTTATGCATCTCAGATCTGGACATGTGACTCCGCTCCTCGACAAATCGCTACCTCCTCTCATCCCTCCTAGCTAGATGTCACCTCATCCTGGCTTAGCGTGGAAGGGAGCACACGATGGCAGCATCGCTGGAGGTGATGGGCGAGGGGCGATTGTAGGGGGAGTGTGGCTCGGGAGTGAGGGTCGGTGTGGCGCACAGCGACGGACAGGATCATCGAGGCGAGGGATGCGCGGTGGTGGTTGAGGGCAGGGCGGATGTGCGAGGGTGAGAGTGGTGAGCGAGGGTGGCACGACGAGGGCTGCGTGGTGGATGAGAGTGATGGGGAGCGGTGCGCATGCGAGGGACGGACAAGGCAGTCGTTGTGCCGGCGAGGGTGTGGTGGATGCGAGGGATGAACGGGCGGCAGCTAGAGGACCTAGGGGCAGGGGGCAAGGCGGTAAGCGAGGGCGGCGCGGTGGCAAGAGATGGGGTGAGGCGTGAATGCAAGGGACGGACGAGGTGGTGGACAAAGTACGAGCGGACAAGGGAGGCCGGGTGGGAGAAGATGCTTTTTTGACGTAGGGTGGTGTTTTTTTTCAATCTTAGGTGGGGTGACACAATTCTTCACTGCATGGGCTAAACCCCATTCTTTATTAGTTTTATTAGTTAAGACAAACTTCATATCTGAAAATTTCTTTCAAATTTTGGAACATACATGCGTATCTACCTAGCTAACTACTAACTTGGATGTGAATCTTCCTCGCAAAACAAAAAAAATGGATGTGAATCTCTTCTCTTGCGTAGGAAATTTTGAATTAGCATTTTCTTTTTCTTTTTTTTCCTTCGTATGAAAAACAACATTTTCTTCATGAGTTACATGACTCACTGAACAGTCTGATCTGATGTCTGACGGGCTGAGAAGCAGCTTTGGACTGTGGATGTACTGTCCTACCGGAAGCGCTCGATTGGGCCGGGCTAAGTAAAGCCCAAATGAAAGAAGTATAAATGGGTGGGGCAAGGCCCACGTCCCGGTTGCAATGCGTCGTAATTTCCGTTTGATGTTTTCTCCCTGCAAGTTGCCGGACGTTAGTTATTCCAAAATAACTGATTCTACGGTGATGAAGAAGCACAAGTAACTTAGGGTATGTACACTTATATATAGGTGTTTAAAAGGAGAACATAGCCGCATCATCATTATCAAGTAGCTATGTAAAGTCATTTCCCTTAATGCAAACATGTCTTTTTGTAAGTGCTCAGATAATTGTATTAATTTTTTTTTTATTAAAACAGGTTATATATATATATATATATATAGGATAAATACTTTCTACTCCCGGGTGTAGTTACTCCCACCTCTGATATACCACTTAAAAGAACTTGACATACTCCTTTATCACTTTGGGTATACTCATATACTAATTATAAGATATTCCAATGCGAACCACATGAAAAATTTGTAAGAAAGTCCTTAGTTTTTAGCATATTTTGTAAATACCTTCATATTTGCACTAAAAAGGAGTATGTCTAAAAATTTGTACATACCACCCCTGAAAATGTGTGAATACCACCTATGTGGTCTTATATACTCGTATACTTCACATACATACTCTCGGTTGCACAAGATACTCTCTACATTGTGAGATACGGAATATGGAGTAACTACTCCCGGGAGTAGGAAAAAGGCTTCCTATATATATATATATATATATATATATATATGCACCTGCTAAGCACGGGTGTCTAATTAAACACCGATGCTACAAAATAAACACGTTATCTATCCTATGTGGTAATAAAAATTAATTTTTATTTGCTAAGGTTCTCTCTAAGCAGTTGCATTGTATCGTACTCTTACTGTCACAATGCACACACACAATCGATCTCGTGGCATAGGAAAGAAGGAAGCAGCAGAAGCACTGAAAATTGGCACTCCAGTTTCCCTCTAGGATTTAATTTTCTTAAAAAATGATTTCAGGTAGGATTTCCTTCTCAATCCTATGTTTCGTTTCTGAAGTGCAATGCTATGTTTTTTTTTTTTTTGGAGGAAGAAGTGAGTGCTCTTCGTGCTGAAGCACTTGCTTGTAGGGAGTAGGTATACGATATCAGGATGATCTCCATGGAAGGCAAATTGTCGACATATTCTTTGAATCCTGTTAATCTCTGGCACTCAAGAGGTGATCGTAGATCTGGGATAGCGGCAATTCTGATGGAAATCCAAGAACTTGGTGTTGTATTCTCCTATTGATGTTGTTCAGGTAAGGCGGATGACGAGCTCGGGTACACAATTCTGCGCCAAGCAAGCTTCCCCAACTAGAGCACTGTGTTCATGGTCTGATCAGGCACCAGTCTTCCTGCTGCAATGCTTGCAGCATAGAGAATCGCTCTTGATCTAGAAAAGAGGAAGCATAACATGATGACCTAAAGTTTACTTGTGTAAATTCTGTTGGGAATCACTCCCTCTCGCTTGGTGTTTTTCACAAACACTCACTACCCTGAGTTTTTCCTCTGGTGGACACGAGTACAGGGACTGGACAACACACACACATACAGCTGATTTGTTGACCCAGGCTATACAGCCCTCATCGTTTTGTTTCATATATAGACTCAAACATACAAGAGAATAACAACCGTCAGAGCCGTTCCGCCGTAACTCACGCCATGATCCGAACTAATGCAACGTGCAAAGACCATGCATGCAAGTCAGGACCTAGCCTCAATTTCGCATCATGGCCCTTTGATCCGGACTAGCAGTACACCATGCATGCACTTCCTATTTTAACTAGCTAGCATGCATATCTCATGCGACTCATGTTGCACGCCTCGCATTTATTAGGCGCCCGATCCGCCGCCAAGACAACTCGATCCACACGACCCAACAGCCACCATAGCTTGAGCGCTTCCCACGCATCGTCGTGATAGTTCTCTTGGCACCACACACGGCTGTAATGCAACTTCCTATGCTAGTACATATTCTTGACTACATGCACATGAATAAAATAAACATGCATATGCACTAATGACAAGATTATAGCTAACAATTACCCCCCTAATCTTGTCATCATGTCTCCACTCACAGGAGAGCCGGCTCATCATCGCTTGATGCTGCGGCAAGTAGTGCAGTCTCATTCTCCTTCTTCTTCTCAGGACACTCATATGCAAAGTGCCCGAGATCTTGACAGTTGTAGCATTGTACTTTGCTTTTGTCTTTGCGCCCTTCGCCGCGGCCACGGCCACGACCTCCCGACGAGTCACGTGCTCTTGCCATGAGAAGTTGCTCCTCTGTTTGGACTTCTCGTCCTTTGAGCAGCTCTTCATGGGCCTTCAGTGACCCAATGGCCTCCTCCATGGCCATGTTATTGATGTCACTAAACAGCATCATCGAAGAAGCAACACTAACGAACTTGTTGGAGACGACTCGCAGCAACTTCTTCACGACGTACTTCTCCTCCATCGCATCGCCAAGTTCACGAATGCGCCCAACTAGCGTCGTGAACTTCCCCGCGAAATCATCCACAGACTCTGCATCACTCATCTTAAGGTTATCAAAATCAGACCGCAAGGATTGGATCCTTGCCTCCCGGACACGCTCAACACCCACATGCATAGAGCGCAGCGCCGCCCACACATCAGAGGCGGTCTCCTTCTCTGCAACTCGCAGCAGCGTCTCATCGTCGATCGACTGCGAGATGATCGTCAAGGCCAGCTGGTCCTTGCTCTCATCGACAGCCCCGGACGCCTTCTCATGATCAATAGCACCCCACGCGCCATTGGTTCGCAGGAGGTACTTCATCCTCATCGCCCACGCCGCGTAGTTCGTTCTTGTCAGCATCGGAAATGGAAGCCTCCCCGCCATCGTAGTCGTCGTCGAGTTGCCCAAGCCACTGCTCACAATGGCGTTGCTCGGTGAAGATCCATCGCGCGGCATCGTCTTCGTCAGAACCTTGCTCTGATACCAAATGTTGGGAATCACTCCCTCTCGCTTGGTGTTTTTCACAAACACTCACTACCCTGAGTTTTTCCTCTGGTGGACACGAGTACAGGGACTGGACAACACACACACATCTGGTGATTTGTTGACCTGTGCTATCTGACCCTCATCGTTTTGTTTCATATATAGACTCAAACATACAAGAGAATAACAACCGTCAGAGCCGTTCCGCCGTAACTCACGCCATGATCCGAACTAATGCAACGTGCAAAGACCATGCATGCAAGTCAGGACCTAGCCTCAATTTCGCATCATGGCCCTTTGATCCGGACTAGCAGTACACCATGCATGCACTTCCTATTTTAACTAGCTAGCATGCATATCTCATGCAGCTCATGTTGCACGTCTCAGATTTATTGGCGCCTCCGATCCGGCGCCGCATGACTCGATCCACACGACCCAACAGCCACCATAGCTTGAGCGCTTCCCACGCATCGTCGTGATAGTTCTCTTGGCACCACACACGGCTGTAATGCAACTTCCTATGCTAGTACATATTCTTGACTACATGCACATGAATAAAATAAACATGCATATGCACTAATGACAAGATTATAGCTAACAAATTCCAAAAATTCGCAAGAAAATCCCCTCGTTCAAACCTCCCTAAGGGCATATGCAGTGGCTTGACATCAGCTATCTCCTCGTCCTATCACGCGTGATTTTTGTGACACGGAAGAAGAGAGAGAGAGTCACTGAAGAGATGACCCAAACTAATGAAATAAGGAGATATAGATAACATAAAATACTATTTTATGAGTTTTTGTATGTAACATATACATTTTTAATGCAAGAATGAAAAGATTGTGGTGTTCCATAGAGACAAGAGATAACACATTGTATGAGTTGTCTTTAGTACCGTCTATAAATGACATGATGAGGTACTATAGACCGCAGTTGTCTATATCATTGTACTAGCAAGAGGCATGTGCATTGCAACGGAAATCAATAATAGGATATGACCAAGTTGAAACCCAATTGGGAACTCCGGGAGAAATGCAATTGATATGTAACTAGATTGAAAATTCATCGCTTTGAAGCAAAAACGGCTAAGAAACAATTGATGCTTGCTAAAAGTTAAATGTAGATAGACTTATTTTATTTAGCCAAACATTGCTAGCTTAACAATATTTAGGGTTATTAAAGCTCACAATTACTTAATCCTTATGGGACAAATGAATTATGGGACTATAATGCATGGGTCCTTGGCACTGTCTTCTATATATATGCACGTGATCGTCGTGGACGAGTGGTTGATTGCATGCCTGTATACTGAAAAAGATCTATGTATTGTCGACAGCTTGGTGATGTAGCGAAACTTAGAAAACATACTCTTTCCAAAATCAAAGTTGTAACCATGCAACTTTGAAAATTAAAATCAAGCAAGCACCCTACCTTTACACATGGCATGGCGGGTGGCGACACATTGCAGCAGGCATGCACATCACGGTGATGGGGACAACCGCTATTGCCCCTAGCCGTTGTCCTTGTCAGACGCCATCCGCACGCACGACTGTCGTCAACGAACTTCGGCTGTGCCAATAAAGGTGATTGGTGGATGCACGGATAGGCAGCAGTGGCCTTTCCAGTTTTCATGGAGAGATTAGAGACTTAGTACACAGGGAAGAAGTAGAAGGAACTACCGATGATAATGCAATCGTGTGGAAATGATATTTGGGGTGGACACAGTTTTTCCAATCTGATTTTTGGGATGTGGGAGGAGAAGTGGAGGATCGGGTTTTCTCGCGGGGCGCACATACGAAACCGGATCGGCGTGCTTGTAGGAGTTGGGGAGGACAACGGACAAACTCTCCCTTAAAAAATCATATTTAGTCTTTTGAAAACAAAATCAAGTCTAACTTTTAGTGGCTTTACTGAGCATGTTTATGACCGTGCACACGACTATTCCAATAGTTTTTAACACTTTGCAGTGGTTGTATAGCTTTACCCACAAGAGATAATCACTCGTAATGTCCATTTCACACACTTTCGAAGGTGTGCGACTAAGAGATTATCATAAAACCTTTACAATACATTATCCCATCGTAGTCCCGCCTCGCTAAGGTTTCACTTTCTTTGGATAGAAACCCGCTGGATTTAAACCCTCTGTTGTGCCATGTGGGAATACGTAAAAGTAGGTCATACAGACACTCACGGAATAGGATGGCACAACCACGGTAGAATGTTGTAAATTATTTAGCCTAGTCATGCCCATTTAGGACATGTGATAGTACGTTGGGGCTTAGCAAGATGCGACTCAAATACCGGTCCTTAACTGACTTGGGCGACTTTCCAAAATAACCCCTAGGCCTCGATCATAGAAATGACTCGATCACGTGCATCAACGTGCACCATCCAAATATCCATTTTGCCCAAGTCCAAACCAACTTTTATTTTATTTTTCAAATTTAAATTATTTTTCTAAAATTTCCATTGTAAAAGCAATACCATGACATCATGTTAAATCATAGTTGATCATTTGGCTAAATTCCTCAAATTAAATATTTTTGGTCTAAGCATGACTAGGCATATTTTTCCACAAGAACATCTAGTCAGTACTATTGTATTAACCAGAGTTTTATTTAGGACGATAAGGTGTGAGGGATTAATGTCCAAGAATTATCAATTCCAAGACCAGTAAGTAAACCATCAGTATTGTAATTATAATCCAATAATCTAATCTTCAGCAATTATATAATCCTATACTCCAATATATATTAGTCCAATATCCACAATATCAGTCTATTTTTATGGTCCGACTTCCATCGATCCAACATTCAACAATACTCTAATTCTATAATCCGATATCCATCAATCCATTATTCCTTAATAAATTATTTCTAATAATTCAACATCCATCAACCCAATGATTATGTAATCCTATAATCCAATTTCAGATAATCCGATACCCAATAATTATCTATTTCTAAATCCAATCTTCGATAATCCAATATCAACAATTATCTACTTCTAGAATCCGATATCCAACAATTCGATATCCAACAATAAGCTACTTCTAGACTCATCCAATAATTATGTATTTCTAATAATCCAATGTCCAACGATAATGTATTTGTCCAATCCAATATCCAACATTAATGTGGTCCTATAATCCAATATCCAATATTAATGTAGTCTCATAATCCAATATTCAACAATTATACATTTCTATAATCCAACAAGATATACTCCAATAATCCAACGGGGCTCATTCCAAACATCCAACAATAATGTATTTCTACAATCCAATATCCAAACATCATATATCTCTAAAAATCCAACATCCAACCATAATCCATTTCTATAACCCGATATCAACAATCTGATCTTAACAATGATATATTCCAATAATCCAGCAAAATATACATGTATAACCCAACCAAGATATATTTTTATAATCCATCCAAGATATATTTCTATAGTCCAACATCCATCAATCATTTATTTCTATAATCCACATACGTCAATATCGCATTTCAATAATTCAATCTCCAACAATTATTCAATCATATAATCCGACAATCAACAATTGTATGATTCTATAATCAATATCCATGAATCACGTATTCCTACAATCAAACTTCCATCCATCGTATATTGCTATAATCCAATAATAAGGTATTTCTTATAATAAAACATCTAATAATGATGTATTCTTATAATCCAATCCTTTCAATTTCTCACCCCTTGTGGATATCGTGAGGATATGTGCACGATCTCAGGATGATGAGTCAATTGGCAATGGCTTTGTTGGTTTGCAAAATCTCGCATTTTCGGGTTTGCTTATCTTCGTCGCACCACAGCGGTCCGCCAGGTGGTGTGGGGCGGTCAAACCGCCCGTGGAGAGGTCGGACCGGCCGTGGTCACCGGTCGGACCGGCCTGACCTAAAAATGGATTTTGGAGCTAATCCAAAAATAGGTTGTGCAGGCAGGTGAGGGGAGTCTCCTGGATATGGTTGCATCATTTTTGGAGCTCCCAGTCAAAAGTTCTATTGAGTTGAAAATTCCAGAAGATTTCGGATTTTCAAGCCGAATTTTGCTTGTCTTTTTGACCGGTTCGACCGCTGTTGTGGAGCGGTCCGATCAAACTCGAATCGGTCTGACCGGCCTGTGGGGGCTGTCGGACCGCTTTGACTTGGAGGTTAGCCAAGTTTGCATTGATGTGTTTTGATTGTGGTTTATGTATGGTTGTCAATGCTTTATTGTTGTATATTGCATTGCGGAGCTGACGTGGGTCAAGTTGTGAAGAACTTGTTCCCGGAAACGGTTTGTTTGTCTATTTTGTGCGGTGGCTTGCGTGTCAACGACGCCAAGCGGTGAGTGGATCGGGACTACGCTTGGAGAGCTGAGGTCCAGAACGATCATGGATACCGGGAGGTCGTGTGACTCAAGCATGGTGCAGGATGGGCAAGATGGATCGAACGGGTGGTTCGGTGCAGCTGGTTGGATCAGGTGGTGCGGATATCGGTGCGAGTCTCTGGGAGGTTCCGATGGGATTCGGACAAGAGAGGCTTGGCGACGTGACGAGAACCGCTGATCAACCTACACGTGGTGAAGCAGACGATTGCTTCAACAGATGTTGTGTGTGGGTTCCAAAAGTGAAACCCTAGTCCTCTCCTATAAATAGAAGGGGGGAGATGTAAAACCCCCTTTGAGGCATTCATTTGGTTTCCCCTTCCTTTTTTCTAGGGTTAGGGTTTGGAGAGGAAGAGAGGGAGAGATTGTGGTTGCTCCTTGGTGAGCTCTTGTCCTCCTTGAGGGAGTGACTTTGTAAGCATCTTGTGAGATCAATCAATCTTGTGATGCTTGCTTGAGAGTTCATTTGTCTCTCTTTTGTGTTCTTCTCTCATTTGGATGAATTTGGTGCTTCCTTGATTCAAGTGTTTAAACTTGGTCTTTTGACCCACTTTGTCTTGCTTTGATGTGTGGGAGTACTCCTAGAATCATCTAGACCATCAACCCCCACAAGCAAGTCTTGAATCAAAGATTTTCATATTTCTAGGGTTTGTGCACTTCTTTGTTTAATCCTTGAGAGATCGATTCTGAAGTGGATCAAGGATCGTCGCTAGAAATAGGTCTCTAATATCATTAGGGAGGTGTGCTCGAAATTTGGTCAAGTTTCATTGGTTGAATCAAAAGTTGGATCAAATTTCGTTTTGGATTTGTGATTGATTTTTCGATTCGGGTGAACCGGTCGAGCCGGTGTTACAACGGGCGGTCCGACCGCGTGTTTTCAGATCATTGTACTACGGGTCGAACGTTGTCGACCGTCCGACCGCCAGATTAGTAGCCGGTCCGGATCAGCTCGTTAGCCGTCGGTCGATCGCCGTAGCCTGGGCCGACCGACCGCTGATGCCAGATTCGCCCTTTGAGATTAAGTCTCCACTTTTGTGTCGTGTGGTCATCCGGGTTATCGAATTGGCACAAGGCTTCCATCGTGGCGCCATCGATCTTCTTAGCTTTCATAGCTAAAGGAGTAAAGTTCGTGTTGAATTTGATTTAGGCGAGAAACTTGAGAAAGCGCCTATTCACCCCCTAGTCGCCTTTACGGTCCTACAAGTGGTATCGAGGCGGTTAGCTCTTCTCATAGATCTTAACCTGTCTTTGGAGCCATGGCGGTCGACATGATATTCAATCGTGCCACATGTTTTTGATGGAGTTGATTTTGCTTATTGAAGGCCGAATGCGAGCCTACATCGAGGCTCAAGGGCACGCAATTTGGCTTAAGGTGAAAAACCCTTATGTCGTGCCACCGATGACAATTTGATCACTCGGATGTGGAGAACAACGGCAGGCTCGGAATTTTTGATTCAAGGCCTTAGTCGATCGGAGTTTGAGCGTGTCGCTCATTTGCCTGTATGCTCATGAGATCTGGCGGACTCTTTGTGATTATCACGAGGGTCCATCGCGATCAAGGAAGTGAGACAGAACCAACTAAAGAAAGCATACCCAAGATCGAGCAAAGACACGTGAATCTTTAGATGAGTGGCGAGATTTTCTAAAATTCTTCATGATCTCCGCATGTTTGTTGATCTTGTATTTTCTGAGTCTGAAAATGCACGCCAGCTTTTGGGTGCTTTGGATGTGAAGGTCTGGGGGATGAAGATCACTGCCATCAATGACAACACTGTCATGAGTTAGCTTACGATGGATAAGCTTTACTCTAGGTTGAAGACGCATGAGATTGATTTTATCTCACGTCTCCCCATGACTGATTCGATGGCTTTAGTGGTCGACCAATCTAAGGGTAGATATTCTGATTCTTTTGATGTTAGCTCATCTGGTTTTTCTTTGTCTGCTTTGCATTCTTTGAGCGATGAGCAACTTGAGAGACTACCTGAAGATGATTTAGCTCTCCTATCCACAAAATTCACGAGAGCTTACAACAATGTGAGGAGTAGGAGGAGAGGTGGACCTATCACATGCTTTGAATGTGGTGAGCCGAACCACATTCGCTCTAGATGCCCCAAGCTGAAGGGCAAGGAGGAGAAGGAGTCACAAAGGCATTCTCAAGCGAAGGATGCTAAGTCCAAGAAGACAAACTATCGCAAGTTTGTTAGCCGAGTCCTTGAAGCTCTAGAGGATGTGAGCATGGATGATGTGGACTCGGAGACGAAGGACGACAAGAGTGACTCCCGTGGCAAGAAGAAGGCACGTTATTTTATAGGCATGTGCTTCATGGCTAAGAACATCCACAACAGCGACTCCTCCAACAGCGAGGATCCTTTTAGTGATCCCGATGAGGTATGCCCTTCACTTCCTGACATGAAAAGGGCTTTGGTGCTTGCTGAACAAAAAATGCATAAGCAAGTTAAATTGATTAAGAAACAGGATACTATGATTGATAATTTGAACCTAGAAGTTGTTAGGCTCAAATCCATTAATCCTGATGATTTCTGTGAATCATGCTCTAGCTTGCTTAATGAATTGTCAAGCTTAAATTATGCTCATTCTTCTGTTGAAAAGCAATTGAAAAATGCTCTTGTCGAACTAGAATCTCTCAAGTCTAGTTCTGTTTGCATGGATGCCATTCCGCTTGGTGTGACTGCTTTAGATGTTATTCCGTTAACTTGCTCAAATTGTGCTTTGCTAGAATTAAAACTGGATAGCTCTTTAAAAGAATTGCAAAAATTTGATGCTAGTCACACTTGCTCTCATTGTAAGAACAATAGGATTAAAATGCAAGAGTTGACCGAAATGGTCGTTTACTCTAGAGCTGCATCATGTGAAAATTGTCCTAAGCTTACAATTGAGATTAAAGCTTTAAACAAGACTCTTGAAGAGAAAGCTAAAATTGAAAGATCCATGTCTCTTACTGCTTCCAAGAAAGTCATTGATTCTTCCTCTTGTATGTTGCATGCTGAAGTTGAAACTGTTATTGGTAAGATACAAGAGGCTTTTAGAGTCAAATTTAAGGAGCAGTTGAATAGGATTGGAGAGTCCTATTGTGTGTCTTGTGAAGCTCTCAAAGTGGAAGTGGATCTTCTTAAGAGCAAACATGTTGAGGTAATCAATTCTAAAAAGTGCTCTAATTGTGGAGTTTTGGCAAAAGAGAACGATTATCTCAAAATGGCTCTTGAGAAGTTTTCTAGTGGGAAAAAGAAACTCAACTTGATTCTAGACCAATCCAAGGTGAGTGTGAAAAACAAAGGCCTAGGTTTTAAGTCCTAGAGCTTTCAAGAATCTCCCACCAAAGATTGCTAGAGTTGTGAAAAGTGGTTTGGTTGAGCAAGAACCTCCTATGACTTCAAAGGTTGTTTTAAATCTGCAGGTTCTGCTCAAACTCTTTCTAGCAAGAAAGGTGCTTCTGTTTCACCTGGACGGACCCCTCAAAAGGTCAAGTACCATTGCACCTTCTCGCAAGAAAGAGGGTCACACTGCTGAGTTTTGCTTTTGGAGAGCAAAGATTGAGAGGAAAGAGAGAGTGAGCACTTTGAGATCCATTAGAGGAGTCTCTTCTTCTTGTAGTCTCTAGAGCCAGCGGTCTATTCAAATACCACATATAGGCCTAGGTTTGTAGAGAACTTTGTTGACTCTTCTGGTGGGTCCAGGCAGCAGTTTGGCTTTGGATATCGTGAGGATAGACCACGGGTGGCACCTAGACAGGGGGAGTATCGGTCTTTTGGTAGATCGTTTTGGAGAGGTCCAGGTGGTGCTCATGGGCATTCTTATGATTTTGTGCCTAATCATCTTTCTCATGCTTCTTTTGCTATTCCCAGCATCGTCCATCTCAAGATCGACACCTAGATCTTTTATCTCAAATCCTAATCATCGAGGCATGGATGTTTTGAGGGAATTTGCTCTTTTAGCATTCATTGTATCATAATGCATTTTCATTTCAAATGTCTTGCATTGCATAATAAAACTTGTAGAGCTTTGATTATTATCCTTGTATGGCTTGATTTCATACTCTATACCTTGTCATATCAAGTGATAGTCTGCTAGACTTCTTTTATGGCTCTTCGTGCTTTAGCTTAGCTTTCTCCTTGCTAGCTTTATATCTGTGAGCAATTTGAATCAAATCATGTCTTGTTGGATCTTGTGACTAGTTTTGCTCTAGTGATCCTCTTATGATTCTTGCCATGTCAAATAGGTTGAATTGAGTCTTGAACTTATTTTGAGATGAAAAATGAGCTTTTTATCTTCATTAAGTCAAGCAAATGAAAAATGAGATTTTCTCATGAAAACTCGATCTCACCAATCCTTTCTCATGAGACGGCTTGCCATTGCACTAGGCATGAACTCGGGGAGTTTTGGATGACCTAGACCACTCTTTTAAGCTTATCGCTTGAGATGGTCGCAAGAAGGCTTGAGATCTAGCATGTGGAAAAATCCTTTTAGAAAATGCTCAAAATGCTAAGTGCTTGAGTTTTGCTTCAAAAGAATACTCTTAATGCTCAAAATGCCTCAGTTCTTATTTTGAGTCTCTTTTTCCTTATAGACATGGCTTGACTCATTCTTGGTTGCTTTTAGTGAAACTATGATATTGAGCAACTTTTCATGGTATTCATTCTTTTAATCTCAGATTTCTGCTAACTTAGTTTTAGCTTTGCAGTACATGTTTTGCCATGATTGAATATAGTTTTTCACCTTATATGGCTTGGTATAATTCTTGTCTTGCCTACTTGATAATGGTCATGGCTCCTTTTGTTAAATTTCAAATAAAGTCATTTCATCTTCTTTTTCTTTTCCCTTGCATCTTGATGAATTCATTGTCAAAGGGGGAGAAGGATCGAAGAAAATACTGGTTTTACATAAAAGAACACATACAAAAAATGAGCCTTTTGAAAATTTGTGATCATAGTGAGTTAAGTCTCTGGGTTTTATTGCCTTTTTCTGACTTTAATTGCAATTGAAGAAGACTCACAATGATCAAAGGTCAAATAGAATATTTTGTCTTTCATATGGACCTAAGTGAGATTTTTTGCTACTTTCTGGAATTTGAATCCTTTTGTGCTTTAATTGCCTTATCTCACTTGCCTATACTATTGTTGACCACCATTCCAATGTGGCAACTTGGACACCCGTGTAAACGTTCTTCATACGGTGATTGGGTCCCCGTACTTTGCAATGCGGGCTTAAGTGAACACCGCGATGTATCACTCGCTATCTAGTATAAGTGTGATTAGTCCATTCCTTCAATGCATTCTTTCATTCCATCCATTCATGTATTCATTCCATTCAATCATATATGTGTTCCAAGATTTGTTCGTAATTCAACTGGATTATGTTGTCCACTCTATGTTTGATTATTCTTGTATGTACTTGCTGAGTATTCGACTCACCCTTGCTTTGTATGTTTTAATTAGGTAATTGAGGAGAAGACAAAGTGATTTGGTGGGGTAGTTCGACTGCGCACTTCACTTTTATCCAATCGAATAATTATTATTACCTTTCGTCAAGCCAACTTGTTAAATAAATTTTCAGTTTGTAATAATCCAACATTGGTATTGCTTATGTTCGTGGTATTATATCTGTTCATCCATTCTTTTCCATGAATCGGTGATCGTTTATTGTCATTCTTTAGAAATTATTGTTGATTGAATCGTATAATCCAGCTTTAATGCTATTCTTAGTAGTTTGATAGTTTTACGTGACATCTTGGCTTCCGAATAGCCAGGGTGTTACAGAATTATCATAATATTCAATTAGAATAGGTCCTCAATAGCATAGAGAAGGTGTGTGCAAAGTTTCGGGAAGTTTGGAGTTGAGAATCAAAAGTTAGACCTAATTGCAACTTCATCGACATTTTTACTATTTCGGATCTGTTATGGAGTCTTCGGTCCGACGCCCTTCACCACCGGTCCGCCAGGTTGCGTGTCCGGCCGGTATAACACCGGTCCGACCATCCGGAAATCGGTCCGACCGGTCAAGTCCAGAGGTCAGACCGCTAGTGCACTGTGTTGCTTTGATCTTTGATGTTTTTGTCATATTGCTTAGGGGATTAAATTGAATTCAATACTAGTCTTCATTTGTAGTGGTATATTGATCTTCATAGCTTCCTACACCCTAAATACATTACTTTCGAAAAGATTCTTCACACTGTCTATCTTGACAACAAATGGCTATACATTGGAATTGAAAATAACTATAAAGCTTAAGATATGAATTTAAATTATTTGAGTATAAATACGCATACAATAATAATTTAAAATAGAATTTAAATAATTTAAAACACTAGATTCAAATATGGTAAAAGGATGTAACTTTCCTTATTCATTTAGCTGTTGTTCTTAAGAGGCGTCGAAATCCGGCTTTCCGAAGTGGTCGCAATCTGCACGCGAAAACAAGCTAAATTCAAATAAAATCCAAAAAATCCCAAAAATCCCAAAATTAGAATCAAAAGAGAGGGGCTGAATTTAGATTAATTTAAAACCAAGAATCGATGGAATCGGATTTCGTATGAAGGAGAACGAACATCCGAAGTTTGGATATCACAAGAAATGACAGAATTCTGAAAATACTGTTCCAGCCTAGTCGGAAGGAGGTTTCGATTGCCTGGTCGAAGGAGGTTTTGACTACCTGGTCAAAAAAGGTTCGACTACCTGGTCGAAAGATGTTTTGACTACCTAGTCGAAAGGAGGTTTCGAATACACAAGGCGGCGGAACAAGACACACATGGCAGCGGCAAGACGCGCGGCGACGGTGCTCTGCCAACGGTAGGGGCGAGGGAAGGTGAGCACCATGTAGAATACGGAGTCACGATGTCGGTGGTGGAGATGGTGTCACCGGGGAATGGTCGACGACGATGGAAACGGTAGTGGAAGGCGGTTCGGATGGCAACGAGAGAATCGCGTTCCCAGCCAGGAGAAGACGAGAGAGAAGGGCGAACTCCAGGGATAGAAGGAAGTGACCGAGGGGCACGCTGTGATGCGGTTGGTGCAACAAAGCGATCACCGGAGAGGGAGAACGGGGAAGGTGGTGCACAACCGACGCCGGGGAGATGGTGGCGTCGGTGAGCCAGGGGTGCTCCGGGGAAAAGGAAGGGAGCACGACATAGAACGTCGCGAGGCGAAAGCTAACTGCAGAGACGACGTCACCGGGGGGGATCAATGACGGCGACAAAACGTGAGGAGGAAAGAGCTTCAACCAACGAGCGGTAAAGCTTCGATTGTGGAGAAATGAAAGCAAGAGAGGATGGCGAATTCGGGGAGGTAGAAGAGGAAGCCAAGGGGCTCACCGTGACGTGGTCGGCACAGCAAGACGAATGCCAGAGAGGGGGAATGGAGGGGGAGTTGCTCACGACCGAACTAGAGTAGAAATAGAGCTGGTGGTGGTGGCTACAGTTTTGGGGAAGAAAAGAGAAGAGGAGGGCAGAAGGTTCCCCGAAGCTTCCATTTATAGCGGCTGAGGAGGAGAGGGGGTTTGACGGCATTTGCGAATGAGCGAGCTCTGGCCGGCGCAGGTTATGGCGTGCCCGGTGATATACGCGGAGAGAGAATGGCAGGTGCGGGATTGATAGCGGCGGGAAGGGGCATTGAATGCGCGTGGAAAACAGGGAGGAAAATGTGCCGCCAACGACGACTTTTTCGGCAGCCGTGACGCAGTGCAGACGTGGCTCGGCATGGGCTCCCAACGGCAGGAAGACGACGGGGAGGTGAGACCGACAGGTGGGTTTGGCCTGGCTGCGAGACAAGGGGAGGGAGCAGCTTTTAGAATATAGTAAATAGAGTCTAAATTTTTAGAAAACAAATTCATAAAAATTATTAGAATTATTTTGAACTTAATAAAATTAATTCCAACTTAAAGTTGGCTTTTATTTTATTATTTTTATTTTCTGAAATTATGAAAAACCTTTTAAATACGAAAAATCAATAAAATTAATTATAATTTTTTTTGACTTTAAAACCAAGAAATGAAATACTTTATTTTTTTTTATTCCTTTTAATAGCGAAAACTCTTTTTAGGTTACAAAAAAATCGAGAAAATTCTTCGACAGTTAGAAAATCCAATAAAATAATAACTTTATTTAGTGTGGTTTGAAACCTTAACAGGTGTAACTTACATTGGGAGATGCATTGTAGAGGCCTTGTGATGATCTCTGACTCACATGTCTACATAAACGTGTGGAGTACAACAAGATGATTATCTCTTGTGGGTAAAGTGTACAGTCTCTGCAGAGTATAAACTATTTGAACAGTCGTGTCCACGGTCATAGGCAGGCATGGGAACTTACTCGAGTTAGTTCTATTATAAAAACCTTTTGTGAGTAGGATAAAAACTCGTCGGGTTGATGTGACCTTGATTTTGGATTATTCCAAAGTAGATGTATCCTAGTGTTGCTAATAGGTGGATGTAACCCCACTAATCAAAATTAAGCATAAGGTGGAGGTAACCTGCACCGTTATAAATATTGCACAACTTATCTCTTTAATAAAATATGATTTGGTTAAAAAGGGCTAAGTCATAATAGTTATAATTATTGTAATTAAAAATATTGCTTTTAGGAAATAAAAGAACCTGAACCATCCTTGTTAAGTCATGCATATATTACTATTGCATTATGTGTATTGGCCCACGAGCACAGTTGTTTGTGCTCACTCTCGCTCTCCCCCAAATCTCTCAGAAGCCGTGGACCAAGGACATTATGCATACTACGAGGATCCAAAGGTTGATGGTCAAGAAGACGGTGAAGATTAGTTTAGTCTGTAGTAGTCTAAGTCTCACCCCAGTTTAGCTGGCTCAGTCGGTACTTGCGTGCACCAATATTATCCAAGTTTTTATGTAACATCGGTCGTACACATGCTAGCCCAATCGCTTGCTTGTGGAGAGATGTGCCCTACCCCTTTTGCTTCCGCTACTTGACCGATGCGGTCTATGTGACTCTGATGTTTGTAATTTAATGTATGGTACGGTTTACATCATGTATGAAATAATTCAGTGATGTATATATGAGCAATATCTACTGTTCTAGTAAATAGTGCAATAGTCTCACAAAGGATTCTGGATTAGCTAAATCCGGGTCCGACAGATAGGCCTCCCACCCTCTATAGATGCACGTGTGCTCATTTTCTAGCTTAAAGCTTTGTCGTATCATCTTTGTCGCCGTAGCACCGAGCATCGCCACCGCTCTTCGCGTTGCACCACCTCAGTGAGCCACCGTGGCCCTCGCCGCCGGTACCGTTGGGACCACCCACCTTGCGGGGTTCCATTTCAGGCATTCCCGACCGCCCCCGTAATCCGGCTCGCCAACGACGAGCGTGGCAAGGAACCGCCTAGAGCATGCTTTGTTTGGTCGAAACCAGACAAGCACTGTAGCTTTGTCATTAAGAAAAAGTCTTGGTCGTTAGGGCAAAGCATTGATTAGGAGCTGGTTTAATTAAGGCTATGTTAGACTGATATGTGGGTCCAAGAATAGTAATGAGGGGTAATTAAATATGGTTTTTCATTGTGAGTCAATGACACGAGAGCCCAGTGTGTTAAGTGCACAGCGTGCACTAAACCATAGACCAGTAGAGTGTTTATGGAACATAGTCCATGCACCGTTCACGTGGACCAAGCCTATGACAGTAGGGCCTCATCTATCAGTGAATAGTTTTTTTGTAGAAAAATAATTAAATCAAAAATTAAAATACTATGCAGTGGACCCCACCTGTCAGAGAGAATTTCTCTCTCCTCTGTTTATTTCTAGAATTAATCCAAATTCAAAGTTTGGAGAGCCCGTTCTTGCTCGCTTCAGCTCCAAATTTATTGAAATTTATTTCTAAAATTTTCTAAATTCAAGATCTTTCTGTTGGAAGTGGTTTTGTTCAATTTGGAGTTCATTTAATTTTATTTTGTATTTATTTGCTTTGCTTGTTTGTTTGTTCAATTTTCGATGCGATTGTTCGAGTAAAGTTCGAAGACGCGGAAGAGTCTCAGTTCGAGCAAGCAGAAGAATTCCAAGACCCACCTGCTTTTGAGCCAGGCAAGTCAACATTTGATCATATTAAACCTACATTTCTTCAAATTTATATTTATTTTACTTATCAAATTGCGTTCTTAATTCATTATGCAAATGTATGTCAAACTTTAAGGTAGTTGCATGCCAACTTGATACTTTAGTATTATTAGACCATCCCTTGACATTTGAATCACATGATCCTTGTCACCCTACATGATCCTTGTCACCCTAGATAATGTATTGGTAACTTTACTAGGTCACCCTAGATAATGTATTGGTAACTTTACTAGTTATAGGTCGTACTTAAACATCATGCTAGTCTTGCTTAAGTATCAGGACATCAATTGCCCTAATCGTCATCTTTTAATCATGAAACTTGCTTTGGGTAGTCATTAGAGGGAAATGGCTAGAATATTTGAGATAACTTAGTTTTATACTTTTCAAAACCCTAATAACCTGTTGTTACCACATCTAGGCGGATGGTATGATGGTTGGTGCGGATGTAGCACGAAAAATGTTGGTATGTGGTATGCACCGCCCAGCTAACTTTAAGGACTTAATCCTATGATGACCTCCTATTGTAAAACAACGCAACCACAAGTCTATAATGGTGCCAACCTGGCTAAATAATTTGTATCCACCAGTGGCGAGTTGCACCATTGGAGTGACCCACGAGTCGTGTAGCTAGTTTTAAGTTGTCGTGTATACATGTCGTGTTGCTGGTGTAAGCCATCGTGTGGCCCAAGAGGGGGTCTGGGTGTGGTAGATGTAACCACCCTTATATGAAATCTTAACGGGTGTAACTTACACTAGGGGATGCATTGTAAAGGTCTTGTGATGAACTCCTCGATTCACATGTCTAAGGAAACGTGTGAAACACCATAAGATGATTATCCCTTATGGGTAAAGTGTACAGTCTCTGCAGAGTATCAACTGTTCGAACAGCCATGCATACGGTCAAGGGCGGATATGGGAACTTACTCGAGTTATTTTCTATTTTAAAAACCTTTTGTGGGTGGGATGGAAACTCGTCGGGTGGATGTAACCCTGATTTTGGATTTTTCCTAGGCGGATATAACCCAGTGTTGTTAATCGGTGGATGTAACCCTAGTAATCAAAGTTAAGCATATGGTGGATGAAATCTGCACCGTTATAAATATTACACACTTTTACTCTCTTTAATAAAATATGATTTGGTTAAAATGATAAGTCACAGGAGTTTCTAATTATTATAATTAAAAATATTAATTTTATCAAATAAAAGAACCTAATCCATCCTTGTAAAACCTTGCATGTATAATTATTGTCTTCTGTGTGTTGGCTCGCGGAGCACTGTTGCTTGTGCTCACTCTTGCCCCCCCATCCCTCAGAATCCGTGGACCAAGGGCACTATGCTTATTTTGATGATCCAGATGTTGATGGCAAAGAAGACGGAGGAGAATGGATTAGGCTTTAGTAGTCTAGGTCTCACCCTTTTGCTTCCGTTACCGCTTTCGCTTTTATGTAATGTATCCATTTGGCCTGATTGGCCTTATTGTAAACTTGACCCAACGTAGTCTATGTGAACTCTGATGTTTTTAAATTAATGTATGGTATAGTTTACATCCTGTATGAAATGATTCAGTGATGTATCTGTGAGCACTATCTACTGATCCAAGGAATAGTGTAATGAATTCACAGAGGATTCTAGATTAGCTAAATCTGGGTCCGACAAAAGTACTAACATAAAAAATCCATTACAACACATACATCTATGTTCCATTGTCAATGGAACCGGTTCTAGCCACCAATTTGAAGGCATTTCCATCTCAAACAAAGGAAATGCACCGGTTCAAATCAATGTCCAATTCAATAAAAAAATTGTTTGGACACATTTATAGTTTGCAAAAAAATATCAAAGCAGTCAATTATCTAATCCAGTTCAAATACTACTAGCAATTAGAATGTAGGTAAGTTTTCCACAGTTCTTGTATGAGAAATGCACTATGTGAGTTTACCAGAGCATCAAGTGGACTCGTTGGGAGAGAATGAAGAAGCGGTACCGACCGAACATCAAACCTACTAAATTATGAAGGCATCAATCCAACCAAAACATGGTAGAGAGCCTTGATCAGCTCATAAAACTTGGTGTCCTCGTCATTCCATCGAGCACCTTGTAGGCAGCAGTAATGCCAATGCTTGGATGTCCATCTCATGGGCGTTTCGTAGGTGTACTAAATTCTCTCACAATCGACATTTATAAGTTCAGTAAACTTGTATTGAATTCACCTCATTATACGCCAATCAGGAGGAACAAACACACAAATCAAGCTAAAATGTGATCGTTTGAAACCAAAATCTAAACTCCCAACAAATCACCAAAGAAAATCACCTTTCCCTCCGACAACAGACTACCAAAAGAGAAGGAAAAGCACACCAAGAGAACCCTACCTCTTGTTGATCGCTAGTAGTCGTAGCATTCTGGGAAGCCTCCTCCTGCGTTCATGGATCAAGCAGCAAGAAATCATAACATGTGACAACCCGCATCATTTGCACATTGTTAATGTAAAGCATTTCTATATCATTGCAGCATCATTTCATTGCATCAAAATTTTACAATATTTATTTTACAACCATTTGCAGTGTTTTTGGCAGCAAGTAATTAAAAACCTAGTTCTCTTCTTGCCTTCTTGTAGTAGCAGCCTTCCTCGTCGCCGTGTCCTTTGAGCGCCCATCCATAGAGCCATCTCGCGATCTGTTTTCCTTGCTCGTTAGGAAAATCAGCAGCGGTTAGTAAGCTTAGTTGAGAGCCTTTTCGTGAGCAGTAGAGTATAGAAGTTAGATTATAGGAAGTGGCCGTCATTTTCCAAAGTGCGGTAGGATATCCGGAGTAACCTGATTAGTCGGTCCCTTGACCATCAAGATACTCAGACCAACCGGAGTTAGTCGGCCCCTTGATCGTCAAGATATCCAGACCACCCGAGGTCCTTCGGTATCTGTCACTTTCGTGGGTCTCCTCATCCGGCCTTATTAGAATCCAACACCCACTGTTTGCAATTGCCAAAACCCCAATATAAGCCCTCGGTGCACATCCCAGTTAACCACACCCTCAGTCAAGCGTCACCGGGTGCAGCAGTCATTCCAGAGCCTAACCTCGCAATTCATCTCCCCTGGCCGAGCCTCACCAATGACCTATTCTTTTCCCCGGCGAGTGCACCCCGAGCGGTCGAAATATCAAGCAGGGGAGACCAAGAACACAGAGGCGGTCCAGCTCTTTCCCAAGACAAGTAAGTGCTTTCCCGCAAAGCCAGAAGAAGCAAGCAAGTTCATCCCCAAAGCAAAGCGAACAAGCTAGCAAGTTCATTCCCCCAAAACAGCAGCAGCAAGCAATACATTCCCCCTGAAAGCCATTCTCCTTCTCAGCCTCACAAAGCAGAGCCACCACCTAGTTCTCAAGCCAGAAGCCACCAAAGCCAAGAGCAAGGCAAGATCAGGAGCTCAAGCAACCACAACCACATCCCCTCTATTTCACAGCCAGCAGAAGCCCAAAACCGAAGGCGAGCTCAACTCTGCTCATCCCAGCCAAAGGCCAGCAGCAGAGGGAGCAAGGGCGACGTCGGCGCCAGCACCGACAGTGAACCATCGGCGTCCACCTCCCCACTGCCAGCAGCACCGCCGACCGACCACCCTCTCATCAGCATTAGCATCAAAGCCAAAACCAACCCAACCCAACACCACAGGTAGCTCAAACCCATGTTCTTCCCATCCACCATTTTTGCTATTCAACCTCACAGATGTACATTCATCATTCCACAAATGAAGAAAAGTTGTCTCAGTCACCATCCATCAGTTCATCCCATCATAGAGCAGTAGGGGGAGGAGTAGAGGAGACATGGATGTAGACTTACCCATAGCAACCAAAGCCATCCACCTCCACCTCCAGCAGCCACCATCACCAGATCCATCACCTTGCACCTGCATCCATGAATCTCTAGTTAGCATTCGATTTCTTCTCTCTTTGGTGAGTTCTAGTAGTGGTGTAGTAGAGTGTAGCTTTTGAGGAAGAGGGGGGAGAGCGCGGTGGATCTAGGCCAGCGGACGGGAGGCTGAGCCGAGCCGGGCCGGGTCGGAGTGGGCCAGGTGGTGGATCGAGCCGGGAGTAGCCCAGGGCACCGCGGAGAGGAGTAGTGCACCTGGGCCGAGCGAAGCAAGCCGGAGGCGGAGCGAGAAGGAGTCAGCAGAGGCGCCGGGCCTTGGGCCACGGTGAAGAAGGAGGCGCGCAGAACCGGGCGGGAGCAGAACGAGGCAGAGGAGGAGGCGCAGAACGGAGCTGAGCGAGGCGGGCAGTGAGAGAGCCGGAGGCGAGCGGGCTACTGGAGGCGATGTCGGCAGAGATCTCCCGAGAGAGAGAGAGGGAGATGCGAGAGGGTGAGAGAGGAGGCGAGGGGTGAGGAGTGTCGGCGGGGGAGGCGAAGAGTGAAGTGGGGGATAGGATTAGAGAGAGGCGGCGGTAGAGGGGTGGTGTCGGCAGAGGCAGGCGGTGGTATTAGCAGTTAGGGGTTAGGAGGTGATTAGGGGGTTGAGTTAGTAGTTAGGTAGGTGATTAGGTTAGGAGGTAGGTAATTAGGGAGAGGGTTTAGTGGTTTAGTAGTTAGGTAATTAGGGATTAGAGATTAGGGTTAGAAGATTAGTTGTATAGTTTCTGGGTATAGGAATTTAGGAACCAGTGTAGCTCGAGTAGATTCTTGTAGGCGTAGCAGAGTGTAGCTCGAGTAGTAGTGCTTGTCGGTTGTTAGGACGTGAGCTAGGCAATCGCGGCTGTAGAGCGAGTTAACCGTAGAACGATTTTAGCGAGAGAGTGCTAACTGGGTCGGGTTCCGAAAAGTTTTGTTAAATTAAAATTGGCAAACATAGGAGTTGTATTAGCATGTTATACACCTACTATCACTCAAACTCAACTAAGTATTTATTTATATATTATTCGTGCTACAGCTTTACTTCAGAGGGCAAGCCAGTGCCGACAGGGGAAGCTGATCAAAGATTCGTCGACGTCGACCTTTCCTACAACTCCAAAGGCAAGCTATTCTCTTGAGTATAAATATAGTAATGTTAAATGTAAACCGTATATTGCTCTATCATATATGTATTGCATCAAAACTATTTCTCAAAATCAAATTGGATTGAGATGATGAGAAAGATAAGAGGACAGAGATGATGAGATGAGATGAGAATGAGAATTACTAGTGGGTAAAGGGGACCCTGGCAGGGGAAACGAGACGACGACGACGACGACGATGATGATGGTAAGAGGTGGGACCCCTTTACATATGGTTAGAATATAAGGATCAACAAAACTCTTACTTGGTCGGAAGCCGTAAATTCAGTGCCAACCATTTTCCCGTTTCGCCGGGCGGAAAATGTACCTTGTTACGTAATTAAGTTCTCCACAATGGGTTACATTGAAGAATTGAGCACGGAAGAGAGCCGCCCCAAGGTGGAGTGTTGGGCACGGACGAGAGCCGCCCCAATCAACATTACTGGAACTCGGTGTATGACGAGGTTAGCATCGTGACTAAATCAGCACCGACAAAAAGTAATGGGTGGAGACCTAATCACGTAACTTAGAAAATGTTCTATATTATGAACTTGAAACGCATCAAAGGAAATACGGTGGACCTAGCTCAGAGAAAGTTCAGAGTAGCTATGGGTAAAGTGGTACAAACTGCGCAGTGCTATATCAAATTATGAATTCATGCTAGTCTCCTAGATTGGAGTTTACGGGAACCGCTAGGAGTCTATCTTCTTTCCGAGTGACAAGTAGTGTTTTCAGAATTAAAATTGCCACCTAATGTTTTAATGAATTATTTTCAGAAAAGAGATAATTTAGAAAATATGATAACAAGCAGCGATCAGTCATGCAGTGCACCTTTTTGCTATTAATGCTTGCTGAGTATGTTTGTACTCAACCTTGTTAGTATTCTCCTTTGTTAGATCCTAGTCCGGCCGGGAACTATCTCGAGTGGGACGAAGGATTTATAGGTACCGATGTAGCCATAGGAGGAGAATGCACCGACTACGAGGACCAGGGCGAGGTGGGCGCCATCTTTGACTCGTGGGACGAATAGGAGGGCGGTACTTCAGGGCAGACTTCAGAAGCGGAGAAGCTCCCTTTTGTGTTTGTGTAATATTTGTATATGGAACTATAGCCTTGCTGGCTACTACTGTAATAAAGATGTATAGTTTCTTTCTTATTGTTATCTGCTGCACAACTCTGATAAAAGGCTTGCTATTCGTCGGAGCGGTGTTCTACCGGGTAGACGAATAGTAATCCGTGTAACTAAGTGTGATTACCCTAAAGGTAATAACACGGGGCGTCAGATAACACCCACTATTGAAATCCCGAGACACCACAACATGAATGCACATGGGAAGACGAACCAGACCCAAGCATCTTGTAATTCCACTCTAGAGCTTCGACCCATCACCGAAGCTGCCGCACCACGCCAGTGAGGTCGTCCCATGGGCCACCCCTAGATCATGAAACGCCCGACACGCTGGCCGCCCGCTTCGACCCATCATCCGAACGACCACGGCTTCGAGTCAAGCCTCGTTCGCTCTGCCTCTTTGCCTCTCCACATTTGCTGTGCGCTGCCGCCTCGCTCCCGAATCGGGAGGTGTGACAATCGAGATAGTGGTTCTGTCACGATGGATCAAAAGGGTGGTGGAGGGGAGCGGCGTCGCAGTACAGCCATGCGGGGATGGCGAGCGATTTAGGAAATGCAACAAGTAAAGCAAAATTAGAAAGGGATATATGGGAAGGAACGGGAATGGGAGGCGGTAGCCGAGAAGAAACAATCACGGTAGGAAATGAAACGATGGATTTTCAGTTCGGCAAAAGAAAAAAAATCATGAATGACGTGGAGTAGGAACGAGGAAGGAGAAGAATCATGGATCACATCGTGGGAGCAGCTTCTATTAGTTTTGGAGGGATTTTTTTTTCATGGAGAACTGGCCTCCCTATCATCGCAAGAGGTGGAAAGGATTCGTGCAAGGCAAAGCAGTGTGGGGTAGGAGGATGGGTAGAGTATGCATAACCACCGACTCTACTTTTTAAGTAGTATTAGTTCAATGTCGTGTTTTGCTACATTTAAAAAATTATATCTCGTCAATCGTCATCGTGTTTAGCCTATAATACAAGTGATCCGTCAGCAACCCATTCTTAGAAAGATCGATGGAATATTTAGGTTTTTTACACACCAGCTTGGACTTGGGTATGGGGGAGTGGAAAGGAGATTATGGGTGGCCAATCGTAGAGGAATCGAGAAAGAACGAGATCCAACGGCTCACATCGCATGAGAGAGTATGGACCGACACCAATTCTTTCTTTTAAGTAGTAGAGATATATAAAACTAAAAATATAATGTGAAGAAAAAATCGACCTAAGACATAAAACTGAAATTCTTCCGTCTAATAATAATTTCTATACTCTTCATGCAGCCCTTCCATGGTTCGATTTTCATGTTTTTCCTTTTCGAAAATCACATAGTTTCACATTTGAAAGTCCAGCATATCGTCTCTAGTCTACGTTCCCATTCTTTCCGATGCATTGATCCGAAATTCTAAATCGGATTCTATGTCACCAGCAGGAATCAGTTGGGCCGGGCCGAATCTTGACCTGGCCCGGAGTATCCACGGGACTAGATTGGACTATTGGTAGTTTGGTACATGCAGAACACGGCACACGACGTGCAACAGAATCATAGCTACAGAAGATCCCACCCCCTTCTCCGCGCTCCCCTATTCCAACCACACCACCACGGGCACCACGCCGCCGGAGAAGAAAACAAAAGAAAAGGAGATTTCAAACCGAAGTCCCCCAGAAACAGCGAGGAAAACGCTGCGACATTTCGAATCGGATCGAGCCAACCCCCGGAATTCGAATCCCTCCCCCACGCTTCCACCTCCCGATTCTCCCCAAATCCGAGCCCCCCCTGTGCCGTGCCGCACCGCAAATCTCGCGGCCCCCGCGGTTCGATCCCGGAGCTAGGGCTTGCGAGGCTTCGGATCGACCCGCCCCCGCCGGGATCGTGTCGACTAGGGTTTGGATTGGGGCGCAGCCCGGAGTTTTGGATTGGGAGGGCGGTAGGTTTTCGCGGTCCTGGATCGAGCTGCTCCGTGGGTTGCGATGGTGGTGAGTGGAGGAGGGCGTGAGTGACGGTTGGTTGGTTGGGGGAGGAGCGTCCGCCATGGTGCGGCTTCTCGGGCTGCGAAGCCTGAGCTTCGGGCCAGAGGAGTCGCCGCGGGAGATCACGGCGGCCGGCGGCGACGCGGCGCCGCCGGTCGGGAGCAGCGGATGGCTCGTCCGCTTCTTCGACTCCGCCTTCTTCTGCGAGTGGATCGCCGTCAGCTACCTCTACAAGCACGACCACCCGGGCGTGCGCGACTACCTCTGCAACCGCATGTACGCGCTCCCGCTCCCAGGCCTCGAGGCCTACCTCTTCCAGGTCTGCTACATGCTCGTGCACAAGCCCAGCCCCTCCCTCGACCGCTTCGTCATCGACACCTGCGCCAAGTCCCTGCGCATTGCCCTCAAGGTGCACTGGCTCCTCGCCGCGGAACTCGAGCTCGAGGACACTGACGACCTCGATGGGATCGACAGGGTGCAGGAGCAGTGCCAGGCCGCCGCTACCGTGCAGGGCGAGTGGCTGCCGCTGGTCCGGCCTGCGCCGCTGTCCCCTGCTGCCAATCCACGTGGCAACCCCATGCTCAGCAGGATACGTTCGTCGAAGCAGCGGCTGCTGTCCCTTGCCTCGTCACCATCGCTTGGCCTGAGCCCCACTGCCGGTGGGACCGGTGGGACCAATGCGGCTGCCGCTGAGGATGTTGGGCATAGTGGAGGGAAGCAGCCAGTGACACCGTCATCTGAGGATAACAAGCTGCTCAAGAGGCTCAGCATCGGGCCGAAGATGCGTGATGCGCTCTTCTTTAGGCGGTCCATGGAGAAGGATGAGGAGCAGGACAGGGATGGGTTCTTTAAGAGGTTGCTTAGAGACAGCAAGGATAAGGAGGAGGAGGATGGGGACAGGGAAGGATTTTTCAAAAGGTTGCTTAAGGATAGCAGGGAGAAGGAGAATGAGGAGGAAGAAGGGGATAGAGATGGTTTATTCCGCAGGTTGCTAAGGGACAGCAAGGATGAGGACATGGAGCTGACGCCGAGCTCTGAGGGTTTGTTGAAGCGACTGTTCCGTGATAAGGAGGACAGGCAGGGTGAGGATGATGAGAAGGAAGGCTTTTTCCGCAGGATATTCAAGGATAAGAATGATGAGAGGAGAGAAAGCATGCATGGAAGTCATGGGGATGAGGAAAGAGTGGGTAAGAGTTTGGAGGATGATGATAGAGAAGGGTTCTTCCGCAAGATTTTCAAAGATAAGAACGAGGAGAGGAAAGATGGAGGCAATCATAAGCAGCAGGATGATAGGGAAAAGGTCGGTGTGAACACCGAAGAGGACAAGAGGGATGGTTTTTTTCGGCAACTTTTCAAGGAGAAAAACGATGACAAAAAGGAAGGCGCTACACCAAGCAAGAAAGAGGATGACGACAAAGGCAGTAAGAGCGCAGATGATGATAATTTCTTTCGCAGGCTTTTCAAGGATAAGAATGAAGAAAAGAAAGGAGCTGCTCATGACAGGAATGAGGATGACAAGTGTGAGGAAGGTGACAAGGAAAATTTCTTCCGCAAACTATTTAAGGACAAGCATGAGGAGAGGAGAAATGAAGGGCTTGATGATGATGGTAAGGGCACCGGTGGTATCGAGGAGGAGGAAAATTCGGAGTTCTTATCATTCCGCAGGTTGTTTAGAGTGCACCCAGAAGATGCTAAGAGTGGGCATATAGAAGGCAGTCAGCCTAATGGTATTTCTGAGGGTAGCCCAGGATCGGAGAGCTTTTTTAAGCGGCTGTTCCGAGATAGAGACCGCTCGCTTGAAGATTCTGAGCTCTTTAGTTCAAAAATATCGAAAGAGGCAAGGCATCTTCTCTTAATCATTCTTTCTTTGATTTGCAAGCTTCATTGTTCATATTATAGTAGTATTATAGATCATCATATTGAGTAATTACGGCCTATGACTTAAGCAGAAAGATATATTTATTAGTTCTAGGTGCGAGATGACATTGTATGGCTAGTTGCCATAAACATTATATATGTGAACCTAACAGTTTGATGCACAACTTCTAGTGTTTCGTATAGTGGAGCTTGGGTGTGAATTTCTTAAAGATTTGTTACAAAGATGTTTCTATCACGATTTCCCTTCTCTCATGGAAAAATATGAGAATTGTACAACTAGTCTCTCATTTTGGTAAAGTAACTAGAATTACATATGGGTTGTCTTGTAGAAAACAATAGTGTTTTACCCTTTTGAATCTCACTGCATTGTAAATGCATGTCTGCATAAATTTGATGTATTAATACATATTATCTACCCATAACTGTTGTAATGTAAACAAGGATGTTTTGAAATGCATTTTGTTTGGTGTGTTCTAGATTTCAGTTGATGATGGCATCTTGTACTCTGATTATGCTGTTTGCATATATTTTGAATTATTACCTTCAGTTTCCAAGTGCACTTGCCTTCGTAACTGTGGTGTATGTGTTTCAGAAACACCCTGGTTCTACAGGAAACAGTGAGAAGCAAAGTGGAAAACCACCTTTACCAAACAATGTTATAGCAGAGCTTCGAAAAGGCTCTTACTATGCTTCATTGGAGCTTGTTCAATCTTTATGTGATACATCTTATGGCCTGGTAGACATATTTCCTGTGGAAGATCGCAAGATCGCCCTTCGAGAGGTAAGTCAAATACATTAGTTTGCCACAGTATTGATTATTCACTTTACACCCTTTCAGATATATTTTTGTTTTTCATCTTACAACAGTTACACTGTGTTGTTCATATTCATTCTAATTTATCACATGCAATGTTTTTTTTTTGTGCCAGTCTCTTACAGAGATCAATTCACAGATTGCTTCTAGTGAGAAAAATGGAGGTTATTTCTGCTATCCTATTTGAGATATGATGGATATTACTGTTTATTTTTGTCTCCTAGGTTGCTATATTTTGCTTCTTATGCATGAGTTATAACTATCCTTAGCCTTTCAACATCAAAATTTTGGTGTTACACCCCTGTTAAGATTACATTAGAATCTTTAGTTGGAAGCTACTTGACATATCTCATATGGCCCGTGCCTTACTGTTTTATTGTTTTTCCGGCTGCAATTTGAGTTATGGTCACCTTTCTTTATCCATAAAAATTATTGCACACAAGTGAAAAAATTCTTATAGGATTCAAATCTGAATATTTCTCTAGTTGTGTCATCCAATATTATAGTTCTCAAAGGACAGTGATGATAAAATAGTTGAATAAACCATCTGCATAGTTTATTGAGTCGCCTTGTTCGTTTGTGATTTTCGTGCATGAGTCGTCGTCACCATTTTATGTTCTTTATGTACTACTGTTGTCTTTCACTAAATCTGTTGAAACTGCTAAACATTCACCTGATTTTGACAGTATTGACGTATAGACAGCAAAATGGTACATTAAGCAATGTCCCGTGTGCCAAAAAAAAGTGCTGTCTTGTCTTTGTCTTTAGTATCACAGTATTAGTGAATTTTAACTCAAGGAAAACGATATAGGCTATTTTCTGGATTAAGATTCTATCTTTACCTACAAATTGCAAAGCAGCAGCTACATGTGCTCTGAAGCTCTTTTTTCTCTGTTTTCTTCTATACATAGGAGTATGCTTTCCAATGGGAAAGGGCATATATCGAGTGGTTCATATACCTGAAGATGAGGCTGTTCTTTTAAACTCTAGGGAAAAAGCTCCTTATCTTATATGTGTTGAAGTTTTGAAAGCAGAAGCACCAAGGTATGTTGTTTTTGTGTGGAAGTTTGATGAAAGTTAATTGTTGGGTTCAATTTTAGCATAAACCTGGTGTTGTTTTTGTTAGTAGTGTTTAGTTTCTATATATTATTAGTGTAAAAGGATCATATTCCACAGTTGAAATTCTACCAAAAAAATGTTTGATAACTAAGCAAACTGATGATCTTCATCACTTTATTTGTTACTGGACCTTCAGTTAGATATCATTCGGGTAACATCACTTGTTTTCTCTCTCTAGCCACTCCAAAGGGTCATCAGATGTGAACAAACTATCAAAAGGTGGGATACCCTTGGCTAATGGAAATGTGCAGTTGCCAAAGCCACCTCCATGGGCATATCCTTTATGGAGTCGGCATGAAACACAAAATTATGAAACAGACAGAATGCTGAATTCTACCTCTCAGGTTATTGACCAAGCCATGGCTCAACTATGGGAGGCCAAAGTGAAATTTGTAAATGTTAGTTTCTCTATCGAGAAACTTGGCCGTTCAAGAAGCATTGCAATGTCTGATTCGGGACGTAGGCTAAGACAAGCTACAACAGATTCACATGATCCATCTGGAGCTTTCCAAGCTATCGATGATCAGCCCATTGAGTGGGTAAAGGTTACTCTGTCTGCAGTTCCAGGAGTTAACATAGAAGATGTAGATGACAATGAACCGATACGGAAGAAGGACCATCGTCGTGTTCCAAGTACAATTGCCATAGAGGAAGTCAAGGTGCGGTTGACATATCAAATTGGTTTTTAATGTTCATGTCACTTGCTAAACATTTTTTGGATTCCTTCTCCAACAAGGTGCTTTTATTTTTATGGTTTGCAGTATTTCTAAACATTCTTCTTATTAACAGTTATATTTGAGACTAGTTGTTTAGTTAATCGACAATAGGTACTAGACTTTGATGTGTAACACAAGATGGTTATGCCTATAGAGTATAGAGCATCCAATTGACTGGGAGACCTGTTGTACTACTGTTTGTTGAATTGTTTTCCTTGACTAGGCTGCAGCATTAAAAGGAGAAGCCCCACCTGGTCTTCCACTGAAAGGAGCTGGTCAAAACACTCAAAATTTAGATTCTAAGGTGAATCACTGATATTCTGGTTTCTTTGGCACATCTTTCGTAAGTTAGTAACTCAATCTTCCCATAGGCAACTGATGGTGGAGATCCTAAACCAACTGATGCTTTGGCTGGTGAACTTTGGGCTGTCAAGAAAGAGAGAATACGACGGTCCTCAGTTACTGGAAAATCACCTGGCTGGGACTTGCGTTCTGTAAGCTACACACGGCATAACTTTTCTGCTATTAGATTATTTACAACACTCTTGAATACAAGCCTTATGAGCATTCATTTTTAGATTATTTAAATTTAAGTTGCTCTAGAATACTTCTTGATATTTATAATTTATTTACCTTTCCCCCCTGTGGCTGAGCATGGACACCGGTGGGATGGGAAATGGTGTGTGTGTGTGTGTGTTGATGGGTGCACTTCTTAGGATAATTCTGTGGGTCCCACTAAGGTTCACCAATCCCAAACAGGGATTTATAAAAAAATAGTATTACTTTTCTGATATTTTAGGGTTTAACTACATGCTTGAAAATCAATTTTAGGGAACAAAATTATATAAAAAGTAACTGTTATTTTGCTACATGTATCATTAATTTATAATACCAAGGTTCATAATAAACTTTGTATGAGATAAGGTGTTCTGCCTCTCTCTGGGATTGACTTTACCACTTTTACAGTTGAAGAATTTAACTAACTTCTTCTATGGGGACAAAAGTAGACATTTGGATCGAGTGACTTACATGGTTAATCGTCTGGAGTGAATGTTTTTTTTCCTAAACTAAAGCAACAAATGGGACCACTACAAGTATTTTCTTAGTTTTGTCATGCTCGAGATTCAGCCTGTGCCTTGTTAGATTGTTTTAGTTGTGATATATCCTCAGTTCCGTGCTTCTGAACATTTCCTTCAATTGCAGGTTATTGTCAAGAGTGGAGATGATTGCCGACAGGAGCACTTAGCTGTACAGCTTGTTGCACACTTTTATGGTAAAAGAAAAACTAAAATCTTGTCATGTTATTAATTGGTTTTGATTTGGACTGGAGGTCGTTCATATTGCATTGTGGCTCTTATCCAACAATCATACTGAAAAGTGTACATTTTTCTGAAGAAATTGCATGCTGAATAGATCTTTGTGGTTCTTGTGCTTAGATTGTGCTCCATTTTGTTAATTCGATTACCATATACCTGAGGCCTGAAGCATGTAATTATGCTATTTGCTGAAATATATGCGAATTTCACTTAGAAAATCAAATTACCTTGAAGACAGTACACGTGGAATTTGATAATATTCATATGTTGGGATATGCGGTTGCTTCTGCACATACTAAACCACTGCACTTCAGGGCATTATCATAGGCAGGGATCGAAAAACCGGATCCGGCAGGAATCCCGGCCGACGGCCGGTCGGCCGGTACCGGTAACCGGCCGGTTACGGAAAAACCGGAAAAATACGGTCAAATTTCAAAATTCAAATTTTGAATTGAAGTTTTCCCGGAACTGGTAACCGGTCTGGTTACTGGCCGGGAACCGGAAAAACCAGTTGAAAAACCGGAAAAAACCGGAAAATAGAGAAAATTTGTAATTAACAATTTGAAATTTGGAATAATGCAATTTTAAAAGTCCTAAATATACTAAAAACTAATGTTTCAATACATAATCTAGCATAATAATGCCTAAACCAACTGAGGAAGGGCATTATAGAGTCAAAAATTCAAATTTGAATTTAAATATCCCGGCCGGTTTTTTTTACCGGAACCGAGCGGGAAAACCGGTAAGTAACTGGCGGTTTTTTTACCTTTGATCATAGGTGTATTTGGAGCAATGTTAACATAATATTCAACTGGAACTACTTTTCTCATGTTATTGTCTATTGCATATTTGCATTGCTTTTGCTCAGGACTCCAAAAGAACTATACTGATTAATTTGTCTAAATTATGTGTTATTTCTATTAAGGATGTGTTAAATTGCTAACTTGAAGCTCTTCCTCTTGTTGTCAGATATATATCAAGAAGCTGGTTTACCACTTTGGTTACGGCCCTATGAAGTTATTGTCACATCTGCATATACAGCACTAATTGAGACTATTCCTGATACGGTAGTTATCTTTTCTTCCTAATTAAGCTAGTTCTCTGAATTTATGTGCATACCGAAAGTGCTTAGCTCTACCATTGTTTTGTAATGTCACTTCAGGCATCAATTCATTCCATCAAGAGTAGGTTTCCCAGTATCTCCAGTCTCCGTGACTACTATGTAGCCAAGTATGAAGAAAATTCTCAAAACTTCAAACTTGCACAGGTGAAATGCTGCTTTTTTGGACTATTGTACAGCACAGCAAATTAATCTACATTCATGCTCAGTTTGCAGTCGGAACAGAAATTTTATGAATTGAACAATTTGATTATCTGCTTTCAAATGATGTGCAAACTCATACATCTGCTTCTTGTATGCAAAAGTGGGGCTGTAATTGGCTTGCTATGTGGCACAGCAACCATTGTCTACTTCTGTCCACACTCCACAGTCCACTCCATGAGATTAGTTTTGTATTGATTGTGTATGCATGCTCCAATATTAGTGGGTTCGTAATCGTATGTAAGATCTTTAGAATTCCCAGCAAGAGCTTCCAGTGCTTTTAATTTTGCTGTCAAGGTATAGAACTCATATTTCATACTAGTATCAATGTGATTGAACTAGCTACTGATATTTTTCTGTTATTCACAGAGAAACTTTGTGGAAAGCATGGCAGGATATTCAATTCTATGCTACCTGCTCCAGGTACTAAAATCAAGTATTTCATTTGTAATACGGATGTATTTTGTAAATTGGAAATATTACTTGGCATGTTCTGTTGATTTGAATGTGTATTTCTATGCTACTAGTTCAGCAGTAATCAACAAATTTTGAGACTTGCTTATTGTATATTCACATTTCTAATTATTAGTCCATAAAATTGTTCAAATTATGGAAATTATTTCATTGGTGGCTGAGAAGTTAAAAGTGTCAAGCACATGAGGGCCCGTTTGGGTGGGCTGGGATCCCACTCGATCCCGGTCCACGCGAATGGGAAATGTTTTAGATCGGGCACTCTTGTGTTGTGTTGTGCAATTAGCTACCTATGGATTATTGGCTTATTGCCCTACTAGAATAGATCCATTACTTTGACACGTAATCTCCCTGCTATCTGTAAAGTTTTATTGATGCAACAGAGCCAGCCAATTCATACAGAATGCTCTGTGTGTGTGTGCAATGTTAATAAAGTATAGATGGTGAGAGGGCCAGCCAACTGATACACCAACTTCTCTAGCTTTTAAGGGAAAACTAGCAATCAGAAATCCGATCTGTTGGGTGCCTGTTGAACTATTTCATATGGAATGATGCAATCCAAAACATTTTCATATAATTATTGAAATGTTTCAAGTGAACTGTTGCAACAAGCATCTGATACTTAGAAGAAAAATGGAAATCTGCCTTTTAACATTTCCAAAATGAAAAAGGCACTTTGATGCTGCTTTTGTTTTTTCCACAGGCATGACTGCTTTGCCCTCATTATGTCGAAAGGAATTAAATATCCGACTGAGACCCTAGACTTTTCTCTCTAACACAAGATGGAGCGACAAGGACATTGCTGAGCCTTCTTTTGAATTTGCAGGTCAAGGATCGTCACAATGGAAATCTCTTGATAGATGAGGAAGGGCATATTATTCATATTGATTTTGGTTTCATTCTTTCCAATTCTCCTGGAGGGGTAAATTTCGAGAGTGCACCATTTAAGCTGACGAGGGAGCTCCTTGAAGTACGATAGAAGCTCGTAACTTATTACATATCTTAGATAACAATGTTGAATTATATTTTGATAATAGTTTGAAGTATCATTAAATTTGTTGTGGGGGACAATTCTAGGTGATGGATTCTGATGCAGAGGGAACTCCCAGCGAGTTCTTTGACTACTTCAAGGTATCTGATGTATAATATGTTGTTCTCCCTTGGCTGCTGGGGCTTCTCCAATTTCTGTTGGCTTATTTAGTTACATTCATTTGAACTGTTCAGGTGCTATGTATTCAAGGGTTTCTTACTTGTCGGAAGCATGCAGAGCGTATTATACTTCTGGTAGAAATGTTGCAGGTAACAATTCCTATCTGAAATTATATAGGTTTATCTAGATGACTTGATATAATAGATGAGCTGTTGCCTATCAGATGACATTCATCTTACAACTCAAGTTTATGCATTCATGCCTCACATTTTTTTGTCAATATTTTTTAATATACATAAATTCTATGAATTTTTGGAGCAGATCCTTCTTCACAAGCCCTTTATATTGACCAAAGTTATCCATAGTATCTTCATCCAAATACGAAGTTCACTGATTTTATTTTCCAACTCTCTTCTTGCTGCCATTTTATACTTTTTAACACGCCCTACTACAAAGAAGTTGACCATGCTTTCTGTTGCATTCAAACATAGTTATCTTGTATTGACAAAGATTAGGTTTTTTGGATGGTACATATATCTCTAGTGTTATCTTAATCCTGTTACTTTTGATATGGTATTTACCTAAAATTATGTAATTGGACTTTTTTGTGATTGTCAAGACAATGTAAAAGCCATTGTGACAGAAATCGTCTTATGTGTGTATGATGTCCTTTGGTCAGGATTCTGGCTTTCCATGCTTTAAAGGTGGTCCTCGCACTATACAGAACTTGAGGAAGAGGTTCCACTTGAGTCTCACTGAAGAGGTTAGTCAACTGTATTTGATAGTCATAAATTCCAGAGGGTTCTTACTATGATCTTATGACGGTTGCAGCAATGTGTGTCTCTGGTGCTCTCGTTGATCAGTAGCAGCATGGATGCCTGGCGCACTCGGCAGTATGATTACTATCAGAAAGTATTGAATGGGATTTTATGATGTACTCCTTCAGGAGCACGGAGCACCTGACTCTTTCAAAAAACCAATTTGCTTGTATCCTTGGGCAAATCTTGGGAAAGCATAGGTCAGTTTGGGGCTGATCTAGCCTGGTAAGCCCACCATGATTCGTAGGTGCAAACCAGGTAATTGAGCACTGTGTTTTGCATCTCGCATACGGGAAGTCTCCTGTGGAAGACACAGCAGTGCCTGCATTGTACTTGCGTATTATTCCACCCCCCATTGACGAGGTTGAGAAGTGTATAGTCATCGGCAGTTATCTAGTTAGAGCTTCATACTAGGAGGTTTGCTACTGGTGAAGCTGTTCAGTGTGTTGGAATTTGGAACCCGAGCTGCATTGCTGTACAGACAGTTGATTGACGTGGCTCGGACAGGATGTAGGAGAGGATCGAGCCATACATGAAGCAAAGAAGTGCAAATTATAGACATATGGAAGCTGGGAGTCACCCGGGACGGCAAAGGTTGTGTTTGCGCGATTGTTGTCTTGATATCCTGTGACATCCCAATAGCATCAAAGTAGACGACGATGATGTGCTGCGTTTGTAGATTACCATTACTGTACAGTGCCCATACTATAGGAGCTTGCTGTCTTCCCGATTTTCGGCCTTCTCATTTTCTTGAGTATTGCTTTTGTTGTTGGTGTCACAAGTTGCTTCTAGGTGACAGCATGTCTACTTGCCTAGTGGTAAGAACAGTGTATTTGAGACAACTTTTTCCTCTGGCAACATTTCTCAGCCTGAGTTACATTTTGTGGTACGTTGTTTTGCGGCAGTACGACGTCGGCGAAAACGCACTTCTGGTGTGTATTTGGACACTTGTTTCCCGAGTAGCTGAACTCATGTGACGAATTCATCTTCTTTTGAGTTAAATCCTCGTGCGAATCAGTGTACTCGTTTTGCTTATGCTCCTCCTTGACAGGGATTGCCTCTGGTGAGAGACCAAGCTGGAGTAAGCAATGGGCCTCACACGCCTGGGACTCGGGTCGCTGCATGCGATTACAAAGCAAGAGATGGGAGACGTGTGGATCAAAACCAGACGGGAAGGGAGCAGAACGAGAAGGCTTGAGGCCGCACAGGAATGTATGGCTTGCAAGTGACGAAAGAGGCCGTGTGCATGCCAAGAAAGGCTGGAGAAACAAACCACCACGTTTGTTGCCTTCTGAGCTTTCGTTTTACTTGGACGACGCTCGCCTGCGTGTGGTTTACGACGGCGTCGACTGGCGCGTTTGGACGCACGTTTTGGTGTTTCTCATTTATGAACTATGACTTGTGAGGTGAAGAATAGGTCGAGGAATTATACCTAAAATCCCTTGTAATGTCAGACCGTTGGATCGCATTAACACTCGTGCAATCTCTTAAAAGAAACACTCCTCCCTCCCTCCATAGCCTCGCCGCCAACCATACTCACCACTGCACGATGTGCCTCAAAAAATACTCCTCCCTCCTCCATAGCCTCGCTGCACGCCTAAGTCGGTGTCGTCACCATTGCCGTCCATTAGTCATGAGCGCCACCCGCCTTCTAAACCATTGCGCTCGCCCGTTGATTCCCTTTCTTCTTTGAGGCTTACTATACTACAGTAGTCCGAAAACTAAAAGAAAAAACTCAAGTCACTTTTTGAGCTATTGGATCACCATTCAATGGCTTCTGTTTTTTATATAATTTTTTTAAACTAGACAAAAATAAATCTAAGTAAACTCTACAAATACAAAACCAAAACAAAAAATATATAAATTAGACAAAATTAAATCTAAGTAAGCCCTACATAATATATATATATAAACTAGACAAAAGTAGATCTAGGTGAACCTTACAAATACAAAAAACAAAACAAAAAAATAAACTACACAAATGTAAATCTAGGTGAACCCTACAAATACAAAAATAAATAGAATTAAAAGTTACAGTAAAACTGTGCTAAAATTACACATAACTTGATAGTATAATTTTAGTCTTAGTATTGTGCAACTATAGGTCATTGAGTTTTTTTTAAAAAAAAATTCAGGCGACTGAAAGCTAGCAAAGCGCTATCCTTTTTCTTTAGTAGCATTGGATATTCTAAATGTTACCGTGCTCGGCTCTTTTTTTTTAAGAGAGTACGTTGAGGATGCACACCACACGTACCCACTCATGTGTTCGCTATACACGCTAGAGTCTCACGGAACACAATCGTACGTTTTTCACTGAATACACACGCGCATGCACTCTAATTTTTTTTAAAAAACATACTGTGCCGATCCTAAGATCCAACCTGGGTGGGTAGGAATGGACACCCTCAGTCCTACCACCATGCCACTGGTCTACTGTGTATGGAGCTTTTGAGTTTGTGCTTACGGCACGATGAATTAAGGCTACAATCGTAACAAATAACGATAATATTAGTTCGTTATGTTGAATTATAAGCGGGCTTAGTAAACTTAAAAAGGTTCCACTAGGATTTTCTGGCACAACCCTTTTTCCTATGCGAGGTTCTGGCATAACTAACATGATAATCATCTGTACACAACACAGCACACGACAGCGGATTCCACAAGCCAAAAAGGTGAGTTGGTTAACCAAATGTAACTCAGCGCCAAAACGACAATGGATCAAACATGATAAATCCCAAAGTACGTAGATCCACGTAACATGCAGGCTGTCAGTTAGTGGCAGGGCAGAGAGGCAGAGGGCGAGGAAGGCAACCCTCATGGTTCGATAAATTTGTATTATAATTCTATATATTTCGAGAAATATTACTACCGTTAGTGCTATTTAGCTCTCTCATTGAATAAAATTATGCTGTAAAGCTTATTTGACCATTTCATTTTTAAATTATGGCTCCGTCCCCTAGTTAGCGGAACCCAACTTTAGAGAAATACTACTATTCCTCTTTCCCCATTTCCAATCGTATCATCTTCTCTACTGCATTCTCTCCCACACACACTCTACTAATGTCCTTGCCATTGATCTGCCATTGAGTAGTGCTCTGGCTGAGCTAAGGAATGGCGAGCGAAGGAGCAGGGGCTGTGGACGGGCCACACGGCCCACAATGAGGCAAGATTGGACCAACAGGGCAACCGACGATGAGGTGACATTGGACCAACTATTCGGCGCCATATGTGAGAATCCTGTCTCCCCAGCGCAGTGCCACACAATGGTTGTGAGAAGCGTGGTGGCGGGCTCGCCGTCGTCAGAGCCGTCACACTTCGGTTCACTTGAGCTGGTGCAGAAGCGCGGCCACACTGGGTGTGCTGCCCACACTGGTGTCTGCATCATTCGTGTCAGCGTAGTTGGAGGGAGAGAATGAGGAGGGTGACGCTGCAATGGAGGATGTCGTCTTGCTTCTTGCTCACCTTTGTCGCCGTTGTGGTGGTGGTGGTGCCAGACATGGTGTGTAGTAGTACCTATACTCGTGTGAAGAGACTATACAGAGGTACAATGACTGCAACATTTCGAGCCAACTGTGTTGAACACATTGAACAAACGCTTGCAACAAATAGTATTTTTCATTGTTGTGATGTTGTTGCAATGGTGTTTTTAATCTGTTACACAAGAGTATTTTTTATATTGTGGTACAGATATCTATTTTGTTGCATCATTGTTCCAAAAATGTTACAACAATTATTTTCGGATGTTGCCTCTCTTACTTTCAAATGTTGCAATGTTGTAGCATCGAAATTTGTTTGATTGAGATATCTGAATTAGTCAACAATGTTGCAACAATTATTTTTGGATGTTACCACGGTTATTTTCAAATGTTTCAATGTTGTAACATCGAAATTTATTTGATTGGGATATTTGAATTAGTTTTAAAGCGCAGTTAGGTTCTATACTGATGATTTCATTCAATTTCGGTGAGAATATGATATTTTTCCTAATCCTTTTTTCTCACCATTGTATTATTATTTATGTATTTTTTGCACACAAAGATTAAAATTATTATGTCGGATATTACGACCTTAACATTAAGCTAGATAACACGTGTGCCACATTGGCCGTCGATTTTTAACTGAGCTTTCGTGAGTAGCCTAGCTATCGTAATATTCGCGGTTGTGGCTACCCAGCCATGTAATATCGAGGAGGCCGACTTGAGGAGGGGAGGGGGTTGAATAGACGATTTTAAAATCTTTTGGCTAAAACCGAGTTTTATGCGGAATTGTAAATCAATTCGGTTTTGCCCAATTAAAATATAAATCAACTAGTTTCGACTAAGTGCACTAACAATCAAAGACTATTGATAATTATAGCAATCATACAAATACAAGTAAGCAATTTAATTATATGAATATAAATTGCAATATAGTAAAGCACAAGAGGAACAAACCACAAGGACACAATGATGTTTTACAATGGTGTTCAGAGACTTGTCGGTCTCCCCTAATCTACGTTGAGGTAAGTCCAACTACTTGGACCGGCTCCACTAATTAAGCCAAACACCTCCGAGGTAAGTCCAACCACTTTGACCGGCTCCAACACGAACCAACACCTCGATCCACTCAGAGTTGCTCTTCCTCCACTCTGGAGATGGTGAGCACCAAACCATTGATAATCGCTCGGGCCTTCTCACAACATTTCTTGAGAAGATCACCGACGCAACTCCTCCAAGCCATCTAGGTGTTGGCAAACACCAAGAGTAATAAGTCAAATACGCTCACTTGAACGAATCAAGTGTCTAAGCTCAAGTGGATACATAATCTACTACCTAATGCAACACATGCACTTAGGGTTTACTATCTAAGCTCACTAAGTACAACACATACACATAAGAGTGTAGATGGCTTGCTCTTTGCTCAAGGAATGGGTAATGGCACCAGCAACCTTGCCCACAATCGGCTAATATGGGTATTTATACCCCACACACAAAAACTGGCCGTTGGAGACAAGATTCTGAAAAAATAAGTATGGGCGGTAGTACCGCTGTTCATCGGTCGTTACTACCACACTTCCTCGGATGCATAGTAACGGCTATAAAAAGGCTATGAAATAGACGTTGAAAATGCGGCGTGGTACTACCGCCATTGAACATGCGATAGTTTCGTTCGCCAGTAGTTTCGAAACACAAGGGCGGTACTACCGCTTCTTTTAGAGGTCAAAACCGACCCTCTCTGGAGAACACGTACCGCCAACTATTTTTTGAAACTTCGGTGTGCAGTAGTTCCGCCCAAGATATGCGGTCGTACCGCAATGCGGTAGTTCTACCAAATGAACTCCGGTACTATCGCTTTCCAGAAGAGCAAAACACGCTCAGAAGGTCTCTCTCTGGAAAACATATACCGCCAACTAAACTTCGGTCTGATCGGGTTGCGGTAGTACCGCACTACTTTCCCTGTCATACCACGGTGTGGTAGTACCGCCAACACAACATCGGTACTACCGATTATCCTGAGAAATGCAAAGTTGGCTTTCAAAACAGACTTAATTGCAAAACACATTTGCCAATTGATGAGCGATGCAAACAAGGGTTAAAGGTAAGATTCTCAATAAGTTGCAAAACACATTTGCTAACTTGTAGAATCAACGTCACATGGAATAAGGTACATGGATTTAAACCATTTGCAAAACATATTCGCAAACTAAAGTCACATGCTACATGGGGTTAATGCATGAGGTTCTTCTATTTACAAAACACATTCGCAAACAATAGCACCATTCATAGATGAGCTAGACCAAGCATAATGAGCTATCAACATATGATTAACTCAAGCTACTAGTCAAAACCCCTCTTTATAGTACGGTAACCTATACTAGTAATTCGATCTCCAACCAAACACCAAGACCGGTAAAAGACTAGGAACACATCCTTAGCCCTAACTAGTCATACCTTTGCCTTGTACATACACTTGAAGCTTGATGACGCATATTTTCTCTTCAAGACTGGGCCATTGACTTGATAATAATCATCAACACATGATGATTTCCTTTACTTCAAGTTCCTGACTTGAATATGCATCAACCCATGACGCACTCTTACACTTGACCTTTATCAACACATGATTGGTCTTCTCTTGACTTAATGATCAACTCATGATCATCTCCTCTTCGAGATCTTGATACACATCAACACATGATGCATCTTTACTCCAAGCTCTTAACTTCAATATTATCAACACATGATAATTTTCTTCATCCCGAGTCTTGACTTGATGACGATCATCTCATGACATCATCCAAAGTCTCCATCATCATGAAACATAACCTATTCATCTAACTCATGAAAAATGTTAGTTCCACAATATGATTATCATTAATTACCACAACATACCATTAACTCATAATGGTGGGACAAGATACTTCAATCTTTCCCTCTTTTGGTAATTGATGATAACCACTTCAATTGTAAATAATTGAATGTAGATAAATATGAGTATATATGAACTACACAAGTTTTATATACTAAAGGATATGTTTCAAAATAAAGATCCTTAATATATGTGGAAAAAGGAATATAGATCAATATTAATGAAACCACAAAATATAGAGTGAACTCCTCCTAAATGTGTGCATACACGAATGTGTAATAAAAGTATATGCACATTATTTAAGTTAACCTTTCAGTGGAGTTCAACCTATATTTGGAATTCGATAAATGCACCAAGATATAAGAATATGATGTCGAGTGCATACCTCCATGATTTTTACCTTTTTATCCAAGTAAGACTACACAATAGGTATATCAATAAAAGTGTTAGTCTCACATATAGATTTGTTATTAATCACTAAAATACTCCATTAACTCATAATGGTGGGTCTAGATTCTTCAAGCCGGGAAGTCAAAAGAAAAGTACAATCTCCGTAGAAAATATAAGAGTCTAAAGAAATACAAACCTAATTTTTTCCCCAAGAGGATAAAGAAGAGTTACAAATAAACTTATCAATAAGAGTTACAAATAAACTTATCAATACCGTTCCTACACCGGCCGGTATATACCATTCCACCACCTAAAACAATACATAGTAGCCATATGTTCCGTACCGGTCTCGATACCAGTCAATACCGACCATACCTGCTTGATACCGGTCATATCGGCCGATATTGGTCATACTGACTTCTATACCAGATAATGCCGGTCATACTAGTAGAATTGAAAATATCGTCTATTGAACTATATATTAGATTTGATCATACTACTATGTATTTAGAGTAATATTACAAATGAAATTTAGTGTGTGTACAATTAAACATATATACTTATAAATATACATTGTTGTATTAACTTTGGAATGATACACCGATATGAATCAATACGTGAATATATTATTCCAAGAGCCAAATCAATGTAGCCTCCAAAAATGATATTGACAGGTATGACTGAACGAGCAAAAATAGAAGCTAGATTATCCCTCTTCGAACTGAGATTTTTTTATATATTATTATTCATTTTTTAATTTTATTTTAAAGTTAACCTTACAAACTTTATTTCCAATTCTGACACCTTTGATCACATCACCACCCGTGGCGTAACAAAACAACACTGTCACGCCAGCCTGTATCTAGGCGAACTCTTATCACGTCACCACCCATGACGTGACAGTGTTGTTTGATCATACTATATCAGTAGCGTGACAAAAGTGTTATTTAAGTGGACTTATTTTATAGCGTGGCATTATTGTTTATCCGTGGTGTGATCAAAGAGATCAGAATTAGAAATAAAATTCAGGTAAGTAATTTTAAAATAAAATTTTAAAAAATTAATTAATAAAAAAGTTCTCGAACTAGACCAACACTAGGCAAACACGAGAGACGAGACACCATCCACCGCACAAACCTTTTTCCGGCTAACCCACTAACCCACCTCTCCGCTCCCTATTTAAAGCCACCCGCCTCCCCTCGCCTTCGCTGCCACGCCGACGCAGCCCAGCCACGAACAGACCGCACCCGCCGCCGCCGTCCCAGGGGAGGCGAGCAGGGGAGCCTTCCCTTGGAAGCATCTAGAGCCTGCGAGGAATCTATCCCTTCTCCGGGTTGTTCCTCCGGGCATCACGGCTACCGTTGCGGCCCCCGCGCGCGGGCCCCACGCTGCGCAGGTGGAGCCCGGGGCGGCCGCCGTCGGCTCCAGCCCGGCGCTGCACGGCGGCCGCGGGGCCCTCCCGTCGGCCGGGGGCAGCCCCTCCGACCTCCTCTTCCTAGCCGGCGGCGGCCGCCCCATCTGATTGAGCGCCGCGACAACAGCTAACCCACCAACAACATCCGCACGCGCCACTAATCCGAGTCCAAGAAACAGAGCAATAGGCGAGGAGGAGGAGGAGATGGAGATGAAGCTGACGATAAGGAGGGTGCCGACGGTGGTGTCCAACTACCAGGAGGAAGGCGGCGGGGAGAAGCAGCCGCGTGTCGGCTGCGGCAGGAACTGCCTCGGGGATTGCTGCTTGCCTGGTGCGTTCCTGGCTTCTTGGAAGCTTTCGATTTTCGTAATACGACTTCTCATGGGGAAGTTTCATCTCGTTTTCTTTTTTGGCAATTTCCTTCATAAGAAGGTGATGTTTCTAACTTCTAAGGGAGTTACAAGTTTCAATTCATCCCCTCAAATTTGTTGCTATGGGTGAAAAACAATAAATTAAAATATTTAATTCGTCTAATATGAGATTTATTTAGTTTCCATTAAAATTTTCTTTCTTTTCCTATCATCAAAATTGGATTCTCAAAAAAAAAAAAAAAACTAACTAACAATGTTTGGAGTCTACTCTACTCGATCATATTACGTTTCCAATTGATTTCATGCCTTCTTGTGGGACGGCCATTCTTAAACGATTATACTCTTTTTTATGTTATTTGGTATCATTATTTCAGAATGAGAATAGGAATTTCTTATGCTCCACTGAGCTATTTTTGTCATGAATTTTGTTGTGTCAGGAATATAATCGAAGTTTTTTTTTTTTGATGAGACAAAGTTCTGAACCTTTTGCTTTTGTTGCACAAAGTTGTAGGTTTAACCATCTTTGATTAATTAGTCGTTTGTTTATATTACCACTTTCAGCTTCCAAGCTTCCCCTCTATGCTTTCAAGGCCAACCAAAAGAAGTCTGCACAGGAGGATGGGCTCCCTGCTGAGTTCTTCCTCAACTCTCTCCTCAGCCAGGTAAGGAAAATACTACCCAAACTTGTCATATTTAGTCTTAAAAAAAGGTGATGTTGATCTAAGAATTGGCACAATTTACAGTTCTACTGTTAGAAGTAGTACTAGGATGGTGTTTTGGTTCATGTTTTTTTCCTTGGAAGATCAAAGAAGTTTGTTATAACTTACTGCTGTAACTGTAATGATAGGACTAGAATACGTTTCTCGTACAAGATTATCATGAACATGCCAAAAGATCATATGCAGTTAAAATAGCTTAATTTTGGATTTTGGACATAGGAATTTAAGTAGCTTAATTTGGATTTTGGACAGGCATTTAAATAGCTTAATTTGGTAAGTGTCTTAATTTGTGGTTGCTAATTTGGATATAGGTAGTTTTTTTAAAGGAGACACAGGTAGTTACATATCTCAATTTGGTATAGTATTTGGCTTGTGGCCTTGTACTTTTTAAAAATAATAATAATTAAGGACTTTTAGCTTGATTACAAATATGTTTAGAAGGAAGTATAAATACAGCTCAGCGTATCAACTTGAGTTTGTGAGTAAATATAAAACCTGCCATAATTTAGTAGGATGAACTTTCAATTTAGTGTTTTTGTTTTTATCTTTATCTTTATCAAAACCTTGTAATCCAGTATTCTTTTCTTATAATTATGTCAATTCTTGGTAAGAAAACAGACAAAAAGAACATTAGTCAGCTTTTATTTGTGCCGTTGCCTTAAAGCTAACAAAAATTTTCATGGAAAAATTTCAGAAAACATGTCTAACAAAAGACATAGCAATTATAGTGAAACTTTTGTTTAGTCCATCTATAGTTTTATTTGATTATTGAGTTCATAGTAATTTGGCTTTTGTTCTTAAATTCTTATAGTGGGAGGACAGGATGGCCCGAGGCCTATTCCGGTATGACGTCACAGCCTGTGAGACCAAGGTGATCCCTGGCAAGCTTGGGTTTGTTGCACAGCTCAACGAAGGCCGTCACCTTAAGAAGCGCCCGACCGAGTTCCATGTCGACCGTGTGCTCCAGCCATTTGACTCTGCCAAGTTCAACTTCACCAAGGTTGGCCAGGAGGAGGTGCTGTTCCGATTTGAGAATGGTGGTGGCGACGACAGCTACTTCCTTGCAAATTCCCCAACCACCGAGAGTGACAATGCTCCCAGTGTTGTTGCAATCAATGTAAATATCTTTTAAGCAGACATTTTACTTCAGTTCCAGATTATGTATCTGAATGCTAACACTAGTACTTCCAACGGATCGCAGGTGAGCCCTATCGAGTATGGTCATGTGCTTCTCATTCCTCGTGTGCTTGACCGCCTGCCTCAGCGAATTGATCCTGAAAGCTTCCTGCTTGCGCTGCACATGGCGGCTGAGGCTGCAAGCCCGTACTTTAGGCTTGGTTACAACAGTTTGGGTGCCTTTGCCACAATCAATCACCTCCACTTTCAGGTACTTTTCATCATTGATTCAGGAAAATACTTCCCATTGGCCATTACAGTAACGATGCAGTGAATATGATAAGTTTCCACTCTGTCGGTTTTTACTTGTAGGGAAGTCAGTAAATTTGCAGTCTGAAGATCTACGCTGTTGCATGTGCACATAGATGTTGCAGCCGTAGACTCGCAGCAATAGGAAATTGTTTTAGATTTGGAGAGGAAAAGGAAGCTATATCAGGATAAAAAAATCAGCATTACCAATAGATGTTCGTTTTGGTCTGAATAACTAACCAAAACTTAGTCATTTCATACAAAGACGTGTCTGCTGTGCTGCAAACGCAGTATATAATTGTGGTGATAACACAAAGAACTGTCTTTTTTGTCTGCAGGCATACTACTTATCGGTTCCTTTTCCTGTTGAGAAGGCGCCTACCAAGAAGATCCCCCTTGCCAAGGGTGTGCTGAAGAGTGGAGTGAAGGTGTCAAAGCTGACAAATTTCCCTGTGAGAGGGCTGGTGTTCGAGGGAGGGAACACACTGAAGGATCTGGCTGATGTGGTTTCCAACGCTTGCATTTGGCTTCAGGACAACAATGTTCCTTACAATGTCCTCATCTCTGATTCCGGTCGGAGGATCTTCCTCTTCCCTCAGGTATATTCCCGCTGCGAAGTTGCAGACTTCTTTCACTCTTGATCATGAACATAGCTGGTAGCCTGGTATCAGCATTCACAGCTCCATAATTTATTCCACAAGAAATGCATGTCTCCATTGATTTTCCGCAAACATGATTATTTTTTTTATGTAGTTTTATTACATTTGGCGAAACACCATATACTCTTAGTCTCTTACATCAAATTAGACAACTTCCATATACTCTTAGTCTCTTACATCAAATTAGACAACTTCCATATGCATTGAACAATGATGTTGGATGTTGCTGTCCAATAAATGCGCAGTGCTACGCTGAGAAGCAGGCCCTCGGTGAAGTGAGCCAGGAGCTGCTGGACACGCAGGTGAACCCCGCAGTATGGGAGATCAGTGGCCACATTGTTCTCAAACGGAGGAAGGACTTTGAGGAGGCGTCGGAAGCTTCAGCCTGGAGGCTTCTCGCCGAGGTCTCCCTGTCGGAGGAACGGTTCGAGGAGATGAAGGCCTGCATCTTTGAGGCCACCGGACTCGCTGTATCTGATGAAGAGGAGGAAGCCAATGAGGAGACTTATTGCTCGTCGTCCTCTGTCCCGGTGGCACCTCCACGCATACCTGAAGGCTGCCTCGTCCTTCAGTGAGGCTGCGACGTCACCGCCGGTTACTAGGTCTGCACCAGCTGTGGTTGCTGGTGTTAGTAAAGATCCCAGTGATTGTACGGTGGCTACTGCTGCTTGCTTCTGCTGCTCTGGTCTGTAGCTGTTGTGGTTGCTGGTGTTCAGTACTGTGCAGATTATTAAGCACCGGGTTGTGCGTTGGCTTGTTTAGAGAAATCTGATTGGTGCGTTCAGCTTTTGCTTTTGATGCTTGTGGTTTTGACGAGTTGTCATTTGCACATGACCACTGCAAATGCAATCGCTTATAGATGCAGACATAACTGATAGGGGTACAAGCGGTTTTGAGACTTGATAAATCTATGTCCAAAACAAATACATATAGTGTAGTAGTAAAAAACGAGCTATACAGTAAAAGAGGGGGACTCTGAACAAGTCTAATAGGGCTTCGGGGATCCTCAAAAGGGGACTAGTCAGTGACAAGAACTAGATGGTTATTGCTAGGGAATTCGCGCTTGCTTTTTTTTTCACCCCCACAAGGGGATTCCCTATTTATAGCCCCCTATGAGGGTTTTGTATATTACCATTCTGACCCTATTATGGTACAGTATTCATAGGGGTTGCAGGGACATTCCTCGCCCCACGCCTAGGCTTTGGTCCATGGTACGCGCTCCTGGACTCGGTTCACCCTAACAAAGTCTTCGGTCCAGGAGCGGTAGCAGAGGCCTCGGGTTCGCCCTGAGGGCCTCTCAGCTCCGGGCCTCGCGGGGCTTCGGGGGCCCTCCGGAGTGCTCCGGCCCTGCCCTGGGGGTGGCCCGAAGGTCTTACTGTTTTGGACCTCGCGGGGCTTCGGGGGTCCTCCGGGTTGCTTCGGCACCGCCCCGGGGGTGGCCCGAAGGTCTTGCTGCTCCGGGCCTCGCGGGGCTTCGGGGGTCCTCCGGGGTGCTTCGCCTGGGCGTTGTGGCCGGTGGGGCCATCCCTACGACAAGCCCCTAGCGATCGAGGTCTTGCTTCGCCATGGCTGAAACCGCGCTGTTTTTCCCCGAAGGGCTTGGGCACACCGTCCCCTTCGGCCTGGCGGAGCTGCCTTCGGCATGACTTATCCTTGTGGCCATTTGCTTGACCCGTCTGGACTGGCGGCAGCCGGTTGCTTTAATACGATGCGATTAGTCATTAATGGGACGTGCCGCTTCCTTGATCGTCGCGCCGATTCGTTAATGAGTCGCGCCGCTTCGTTTTTGGTGCGCGACCGTTGGGTTTTAGGGCACACCGTCACTTGCTGGGCAGTCGCGTCTCTTCGATTCCCGTGCCTCGTCGTTTCGTGGCCCTGGGCGGGTATAAATACGGGGGTTGCGGCCCCCTTGGCTCAGTTGCATCTCTTCATTTTTCGTCGTCTACTTCTTGCGCTTTCTTGCCGCATCTTGCTGCTAGATGATGAAGGCGTGCGAGACGAGGGGGCTCCGACGATACTTACTGACGAGCTGGGCCGGTCTCTGGTGACGCCTGCGGTCCTCCGAGTGCTTGCGAAGGAAGGAAAAGTTGCGGACCTTTCCCTAGTTCGGGCCCCGGGGTGGAGACGGCTCCCACACCCCGAGAGAACGAGGCTGTTCTGTTCTGCTCCTACCTCGACGCGGGCCTCCGACTTCCATGCGTGGGGTTGGTGAGCTGCGTGCTGCAGCTCTACTGTGTGGAGCTTACTCAGTTGACCCCCGAACTCCCTTGTAAAACTCGGGGTCTTCGAGTGGGTTCTTTGCTCCGCTAGTGCAGCCGGAGAGGGTAGGCTCTTCGCCTATCTTCACGACGCCCGTTGCCAGCCGAAAAAAAGAAAGATATCGGGGAGAGACTCAACTTCGGGAGCGTCAACTTCCAACCAAAGCGCGTTTCCTTCGGTACCTGCCCGCTCCTGCCTCCCTCAACCGCTGGGAGACGGACTGGACCCGGAGGTGGTTCTACCACACGTCCCCATGTGAGGATGGGCTGCGGTCGTGCGGGGGTCCAATTCGGCTCAATCCATCCCCCGAGATCGAGCTTAGCTCGAGGGAGGAGTCCCTGCTTCAACTTCTTCTAACAGTGATGCGGCGGTTCTCCACCCGCGACCTAGTGGAGGAATTTTGCGCGCTTCGGGTGTGGCCGCTGGCGCGAGGTTGGGATGTCCGCCTCGGTGCGGAAGCACACGGCGTTCGTGCGCTTGGTTTGCCGGAGGGCCATAGCAGCAATTGCTGTCTTGCTACTGCGCTATGGCTGTCTTCCCTTTCTTGACCTTATGATTTTGCAGCTCTTCCTGTGGACGAGGCGGCCCGTGCTGCGGAGCAGCTTCTCGGCCTTTACACTGGCGAGGAGCACTCGAAACAGGGGCTGGTCGTGCGCGAGGCGCGATTAAATTGCGCGTACTTAGACCCGACCACCGTTCTTGAGGAACGGTCGGACCCCGACGCTGGCAAGCGGCGCAAGGGGCGCTTGCCCAAAGAGCTGAATGCTCCCGGGCCGATCGACGCTGTGTCGTTGCGAAGGCGGGCGGGCCGGAGCCCGTGAGTCGCACCCTTGGCACAAAGCGCCGACCGTTCGTCTTTCGAAGGCCGCCCGTGCGCCCTCGGGCCATGCCGAGCGGGTGGCCTCTAGCGTGTCGCCTCCACCAGCTCGTGCAACGGGTTCCTTCTTCGTTGCGAGCCTGGCCCTCGGGGGTTCCTCTGGCGGTACACCCTCTCGGGCGTACGGTTGTGGCACCGAAGACACGATGGTTGATGTAGTTGCAGATGCTCCGCCGACCCCAGGTATGCATTTTTTTGTTTGTGTCTCCTTTTTACACCCACCGGGAACTTCATAGGTGGTGGAATCGAAGGAGCCCTCAACGAGTCTTCGGGAGGTGGGGTACTGATGCGGGCGCGCAGTCTAGTGCCGGGGGACACGACATCGCTGGTGCTTGCGGGGCCGCTCCCGCGGCCAATCTTGGGCCGTTGTGCACCAACGACTTTAAGATCAGCCCTGGTGCGGCCACCGTGTGCGAGGAGGTGTCTCGGTTTGCCGCCCCGCCCGTCGTGTCTCAGCTATTTGAGAAAATGCCAATGAGCGAGATGCTTCGGCTAATTGAAGCGAACTTCGCTAGGATGAGTACCCTTTTTTTTGACGAGGTTGTACGTGCTTGATCGTATCATTTTGCAGACAATGATACTCTCCCGCACTCTTGGTGTGGATATTACGCGGGAGTACGCGGGAGTACACGGAGATCCAAGGTCAGGTGGATTCGTCCTTCGCGCGTAGCGAGGCGCTTTCTGCGGAGCGCGATGAGCTTGCCGAAAAGGCGAAGGCTCTTGAGGTGCGGGTTTCCACGCTAGAGGCGGAGCTGGAGGGCCTTCGCGACGAGGTGCAGACGCTTCGCCGGGCTAAGGCGGACCTGGACGTCGAGATCTCCTCGGAGCGGGAGTTGTTCGGGTCGGTGTCGCGTGCTGTCTGGAAGGCGATGGAAGCGGTGGAGGCCAGCGTTACCGCGCTCGGCGCTGTGCCACCGCCGAGAACACATCGCGTTTCGGAGGTTGATCGGACGCTGGACCGCCTCCGTCGAGGTGGCTAGATATTCTTGCCCGCCGCCCAAGCCTACGGTGATCATTGCGCAAAGGTTGCCTGGACAGCGGCCTTCTTGTCGCTACAAAAAGGCGGCTGTAGGCACGTTGATGCCCTCGGGGCGCGCTCCTTGCCCGTGGCTTTGGGGTCAGATGTCGCCGTCGATGAACATTTGGTGCGAAGGGCGACGCAGGCCTTTGCTCAGGCCTTCTGGGCGCCACAAGGACACGAGACTGCGATGGCTTCGCTACGACGGGTGCTGGAGCGGAAGACCAAGGGCAAGGCGACTGAGGCTCCTAACGCTGCCGATGGTCGGGGGCCGCTCCTGGCGATAAGGTGTGACCCTCCAGCCTAGTGCCCCCCAGTCGTAGCGTAGGCTAGCGTCTTATTTCTGTTTGTCCCGCCCTGCCCCGGCTTGTGATGCCGGGTGGGGTGTGTTTTTGTAATGATCCATCTCTTCGTTGAATGACAATGGCTGGTTTTTGAGTTTGGTTTGTACGATCGCTTTGGCTCTAGGACGGGCCGATGGTGGTTCGGTGGACCGCCGAACGAGGGCCCCGCCTCGCCGTAGGATGGAATATGAAAGTGGTAGTACCACCTCGCGGTGTGAAGGCTGAGCGCCTCGCTTATTTTGAGCGGGTCGCGTGCCCCGCACGCCCTGCGAGCCCTGAGCCTCCCGCGTGCCACAGGTGGCCCCTGCAAATTTGTTACTGCGGGGTCTTGTACCGTGGTGCCTAGTGGCAGCGCTGGAAACGCCGTAACCCGGAGGGGTCCATGGAGCGCTTCTGGCACTTCTGTGAGCGCAAGGCCGCCCGAGGTCGTGCTGAGATACGCGTATTTTGGGCGGGGTGAGGCGTTGGTTTTGCCCCCGACTGCTTGGGCGTGGCCGATGCTGGGTAGGAGGCGGATCAAGCGTACGAGCGTCTTGTGCATCTTGGTGTCCCCGACGGGGAGCTGTTTGCAAGGGCGATGGAGCGGTACAATCGTCTTGTTGCCTCCGATTCTTCCGAAGAGGAGGTGACTTCGTGGGCTGCTCAAGTGGAAAAGTGGGACCTTGGTGTGTAACAATGTATGTTTTTCAGAGTTGTAGTGTTGTGATGTAGCAATGTATGTTTTTCTGAGTTGTACCTTTGCGATGTAATAATGTATGTTTTTCGGAGTTGTACCTTTGCGATGCTGCGATTGGAGCGAGGGCCCCTTGCGATTGGAACGAGGGGGAGGCGAAGCCTGCGCCGTCCCTCATTCTTTCTAGTTTGGGTTCCGGGGGAGCCCCTTGCGATTGGAACGAGGGGGAGGCGAAGCCTGCGCCGTCCCCCATTCTTTCTAGTTTGGGCTCCGAGGGAGCCCCTTGCGATTAGAACCGGGGCCGTGGGCCATGCACGGTGTCAGTTTATACACTTCACACCCAAGGGGTGAGTTAGTGTGCGCCGGGGCTCGAGGCCCCGTGTGGCATCTTTGCGAGTTATCGCGTGTATTACTGGGGCCGTGGGCCATGCACGGTGTCAGTTTATACACTTCACACCCAAGGGGTGAGTTAGTGTGCGCCGGGGCTCGGGGCCCCGTGTGGCGTCTTTGCGAGTTATCGCGTGTATTATCGGGGCCGTGGGCCATGCGCGGTGTCAGTTTATACACTTCACACCCAAGGGGTGAGTTAGTGTGCGCCGGGGCTCGGGGCCCCGTGTGACGTCTTTGTGAGTTATCGCGTGTATTACCGGGGCCGTGGGCCATGCGCGGTGTCAGTTTATACACTTCACACCCAAGGGGTGAGTTAGTGTGTGCCGGGGCTCGGAGCCCCGTGTGGTGTCTTTACGACTGCTCATGGCTGTATATTTCTTTGTCAAAATGTGCTTTACATGGGGAGAGGGTTGTGCTGCCCTTGTGCTTCGTGTGATGATGTAGGGTCCTTCTCATTTTGATTCGAACTTCCCCAGTGTTGCTGCATTTGGTACCCTTTTGAGTACCATGTCGCCTGGTGCCAGTGTGCGGATCCTGACCCGCCGGTTGTATGCCGTAGCGACCCCTTCAACATACTTGGCCATTGTGGAGATTGCTTCGACCCGGTGCTCTTCTAGGAGATCTATTGAGACCCTGCGATCGTCTGTGCTTCTTCCTGCAGTTGCTTGGAGAGATCTTCCCGCGATTTCGGCTGGTGTCACTGCTTCGTCCCCGAAGAAAAGCTTAAAGGGGGAGAAGCCGGTGGCTCTTGTCGGGGATGTGCGGATCGCCCATAAGGCCTTCTGGAGTTCTTCTGGCCACAACCCCTTCGGGAGCCCTACGAGACGCTTGGAGAGTTCAACCAGCAAATTGCCATTGGCGCGCTCTACGACCCCATTCGATTTGGGGTGGCCGACGGATGCGAAGCATATATTGGTGCCGATGCTCTGGCAAAAAACTCTGAAGGCCGTGGAATCAAACTTTGTGCCGTTGTCGGTGACTATGTCCCGGGGCACCCCATATCGACACACAATGTTCCTCCAAACAAACCGTTGCACCGCCGAGGCCGTGATTTTGGCCACTGGTTCGGCCTCGACCCATCTGGAGAAGTACTCGATGGCGACGAATGCGAAGCGCAGGCTGCCCTTGGCGGTGGGATAGGGGTCGATGATGTCGAGGCCCCATCGCGCAAAGGGCCAAATTGGAGCAAGTGGCTGTTACCGTGCAGGTGGGGCCTTGGACTGATGGCTGGCCCATTGGCACCCCTAGCGATCCGCACTGTGTCTGCGGCGTCCCCGAGAGCCGTGAGGCAAGATAAACTTTGGCGAAAAGTTTTTCCCACGAGGCTCTGTGGCGCTTGGTGTGCTCCGCAGAATCCTTCGTGTACTTCTCTTAGGAAGGATTGCCCCTCGGCCTGGGAGATGCACCGCAGCAATGGGGCGTAGACACCTCCCTTGTATAGCTGGCCGTCGATGATACAGTAGTTGGGGGTTCGGTGCTTTAGGCGGGTTACCTCGGCTGCTTCGTCGTGCTCTTCTCCTTCAAGGTATCTTCGGATAGGGTCCCGCCAGTCCGTTGCACCGACCTGCAGAACCGGCCGACTCCGGGCCGTGGCGCCCCGTGCCACATCCATCGCCGGGCTCAGGCCCTTGTGCTTCCGGGGCGATTGATGGTTCCTGCAGCCTAGAGTATAATACATCCGGTGGGGTTTTCGTTGGACGCCGCTATCTTGGCGATCCGTCGGCGCGCCATTGAGTTGCACGAATGCTCGGACGGTGATGCCGTGGAAGTTGTTCCTTCGCCCGACCGCTAGGTATCTGGACATCTCCGGGTCCCTTGCTATGAATGATTTGTCGAAGTACCCTGCAACGAGGCGGGAATCGATTTTGATTATTATGCGCTTCGCGCCCAATGTTTTGGCCTTCCGCAAGCCGAGTAGTATGGCCTCGTATTCGGAGGCGTTGTTTGTTGTTGGGAAGTCCAGGCGCGCGACGTATGAGATTGTGCGGTCGTCCGGCGCGGTCAAGATGGCGGCGGCGGCCCCCGCAGCCACCACGAACCATCCGTGGTAATCACCCAAGGTGCCTCAACCTGGTCTGGCGCTTGGTCTGCTTGTTGCGGGGTCCACTCAGCGACGAAGTCTGCGAGCGCCTGCGATTTTATCGCTATTCGTGCGGTGAAGGTAACGTCGAATGGAGCCAACTCGGCTGCCCACTTGCCTATGCGACCAGATGCGTCCTTGTTCCTTAACATCAAGGCCAACGGGTAGGATGTGGGAATTACAATGGTGTAGGCTAGAAAATAATGCCGGAGCTTGCGGGAGGCCATGAGGAGGGTGTAGGCTAGCTTTTCCAGCTCCGTATACTGGGTTCTGGCGCCCTGCAAGGCCTTGGATACATAGTACACTGGGCGCTGGGTTCCTTCGTCTTGAACGAGGACCGCGCTGACGGCAGCAGATGAGGCCGCGAGGTAAAGCAAAAGAGTTGCCCCTCCGGTCGGGCTCGCTAGGCTAGGGAGTTTGGCGAGGTATTCTTTGAGCTGTTGGAATGCTTCTTGGCAATCTTGGGTCCAGCTGAAGGGCTCCGCTCCACGGAGTGTTTTGAAGAATGGCAATGCCCGCTCCGCCGAGCGGGACAAGAACCTGCTAAGTGCCGCGAGGCGGCCCGTGAGTTTCTGTACCTCGCGGGCCGTGCGGGGGGGTGCCATCTCCTGGATAGTTTTGATCTTCTCCGGGTTTGCCTCGATGCCCCTTTGCGAGACCAGGAAGCCAAGCAGTTTTCCGGCTCGAACGCCGAAGGTGCACTTTTTCGGATTGAGCATTATGCCCTTCATCCTGAGGTTGGTGAATGTTTCTTGGAGGTCGTACACGTGGGAATTATGAAGCTTGCTCTTGACTACCACATCGTCAACATAGGCTTCAACATTTGGTCGAGCTGGTCAGCCAGAACTTTGTTGACGAGTCGGCTAAACGTGGCTCCCGCGTTCTTCAGGCCGAAGGGCATGCGAGTGTAGCAATATGTGCCGATGGGTGTGATGAAGGCTGTCTTGAGTTCATCCTCCTTTGCCATGAATACTTGGTGGTACCCGGAATAGGCGTCGAGGAAGCTCATTAATTCGCAGCCCGAGGTGGCGTCCACTAGTTGATCGATGCGGGGTAGGGGGAAATCATCTTTGGGTGTGGCCTTGTTGAGGTCGGTGAAGTCGACACACATACACCAGTCCCCTTCCCCCTTCCGTACGAGGACCGGGTTAGCTAGCCAATCCGAGTGTTTGATCTCCCTGATTACCCCGGCCTTCAAGAGCCTGGCGACCTCCTTTTTAGCGGCCTCCAGGCGCTCTACTGACATGCGGCGCAACTTTGTTTCTTGGGCACAGCGTTGCTTCGTAATGTCAATCGGTGCTCAGCAACTTCTCGTGGGACCCCCGGAATGTCCTCGGGGCCCCAAGCGAAGATATCCTTGTTGCGGCGGAGCACCGTAAGTATGTCTTCGCAGGCCTTGGTTGATAGCTCGGCGCCGAGGGCCACCGTCTTGTCTGGTTCATCTTCAGGGATGGGCACCCGTAGGAGCTGTCCCTCGGGCTTGGCCTTCGGCGCCCATCTTGGCGGGTGCCGCTTGGGCTGCTGGCGCTGCTCCCACTGTGTGGACATGGCGGGCGGGGGATAGTGCTTCGTGCTCTGTCTACCTTGCCAGATCTTGATCTCCCCTCACCGTGACTACCCCTTCCCGAGTGGGGATCTTCATGCAAAGGAAGTTGTGGTGTGCTATGACACCGAATGCATTTAGCGTGGCCCGTCCCAGAATAGCGTTGTACTGATACGACATCTGGACCACATCAAACGTGATGACTTCCGTGTGGGTGGCGTAGCCGTCCCCGAAGGTGACGGCCAAGTCGATCTGCCCAATGCTGTTATTGGTCTCCCGCCGAAGCCTACGAGGGGGATGCCTGGCGGCGACAGCCGGTCCCTAGGGATCATCATCTTGTCGAAAGCTTCCGCGAACAGTAGGTCCGCGGAACTTCCTCCATCCACCAGGACGCGGCGCACCTCGAAGTCCGCGATGTTTGCCGAGATGACCAGGGGGTCTTGGTGAGGGAAGTACACGCACTTGGCGTCTTCAGGGCCGAAGGTGATGGGTACTTCGGCGTAGCGTGGCCGGCTAGAGGTTGCGCACGTCGCCACATGGTGTATTTGGCATGCGTAAGCCCGTCGTTGCCTTTTTGACGAGAGGCCTGATGATGAGCCGCCCGTAATGATGTTGATGATCCTCTGTCGCTGCTCTGCGTGCGTCCCTTCAATGCGAGGCCTGGGGGGCGGGGTGGGTACTTGGGTCCGTGGCTTCCCCCCATCATTTGGCCCCGCAGAGCGATCGCGGCCCATGTATTCTTGCATGGCAGCGATTGTGCGGCAACGCTGGGTAGTGTGGGAGCCTTCGCCGTGCAGGTCACAAAACAAAAGTGACCTCTCCTGGCCGTCCCGGGGTTCGGCATTGTAGCGTTGAGTGGGACCCTTCGCCGTGGAGGTCACATAACAACCATGCCTCGGTGTGTCTTCCGTCTTGTCTGCCGCGACCATGCCCCCGGCCGCACCCCGCACGGGGTCCTGGCTGCTGCTGTCCTTCAACGTTGTACACGTTCCACCCCCTTGGCTAGGAGGCTACTGCTACTGGGGGCTCCTTTAGGGGGCCTGATCTGGGCGTCGCGGCTTCCGGCGCGAGGCAGCACGAGGTACCTCCCCGCCGTGTGCTGTCTTCCTCCACCCTGGCATACTCTTCCATTTTGTCGAAGAGCCCAGCCACTGAGCGGACGGGTTTGCGGGCGAGGCGCTCCGCCAAGGGCACCTTCTGGAGCCCACACATTACGGCATTGATCACGGTCGTCTCGTTGATCCCTTCACTTGGCATTTGACCTCCGCAAACCTTCTGAAGAAGCTGCGGAGGGGCTCGCCCGGGGTCTACTTCATGGCGAATAAGTCTCCTGGGTCCTTAGGTTTGGCGTAGTTTCCTTGGAAGCTGTTGCGCACCATGTCCCGCAGTTGCTCCCACGCATACACGGAGCGCGGGGGGATGGTAAAGAACCATGTTAGCGCTATCCCCCTTAGAGCCAGGGTCAAGCTTTTTGCTTTCGTGGTGTCATTCCCACCGGCGGCCTCTATGGCGGTTTCGTATACACGGAGGAACTCCGACGGGTCCGTCGATCCTTCGAAAGGCCGGACCTCCGGCACCTTGAAGCCCGGGGGCCAGTGGGCCGCCTCCAGCCCCGCGCTCAAGGGAGAGCTTGGATCTCCCCGAAGTATCGGCTCAGGAGCAGCGGCGGAGGACCCTGGGGCGGCCGGCGCTCCGGTTCCAGGAGGCGCGGCGCCCCCGTGGGCGATGGTGGGGCCGCCCCCCGTTGTCGGAGATAGAGTAGTTCCGGCGAGATCTGTCAGCTCTTGGTGTAGATCGCGAGTTTCTTGTCTGGCCGGTGGGACCGAGCGAAGCGGTTGGCCGACCGCCCGGTTCGGGGCGCCGCCACCACGGTGTCCGCGTGGAGTGCTCGATCTCCTTTTCGGCGAGCCACGGGCTCGCGGCTCTGGGAGGTCCTACTCGCCAGCCCTCGGCACCGGTGGCTCGGTGTCTGCCCGCCACGCTGCAACGCTGCGTGCGAGGAGCGGCTCTTCGAGGTGCCATTCTTGTATCTGGGTACGCACTCGGCTTGTCGGTCCCCACGGACGGCGCCAACTGTAGTAGCAAAAAACGAGCTATACAGTAAAAGAGGAGGGACCCCGGACAAGCCCAAGAGGGCTCCGGGGATCCTCAATAGGGGACTAGCCAGTGACAAGAATGAGATGGTTATTGCTGTTAGAGATATAGTTAGAGATATGATTTGATTTGGTTTCCTTATCTGTAACATGTATTGTGTATATATACTGGCCAATTGGCCCCTGATAATACATGTCGCATATTCCAACATGGTATCAGAGCGCTAGGGTTACCTCTCTCCTGACCTAGCCGCCACCGTCGCTCGCTTGCCGCTTCAGTCGACCTCCCTCGATCTAGTCGTCCGCCGGCCGTCGTCTCACCCGCCGACGTCTCGTCTCTTGTTTGCTGCTCAACTGCCGTTGCCGAGTCGCTGCTGTCCATCATCGCCGATCGGGTGCTGCACCTCCATCATCGCCTCGCCGATCGGCCGATCGGGTGCTGCACCTCCATCATCGCCTCGCCGATCGGGTGTCCACCTTGGAGCTATCGGGTGTCCCCCTTGGAGCTCCGGCGGCAGCTGCGACCCCCGGCGAGCGAGCGGCTCCCGGTGGAGAAGGTGAGCCGACGTCCTCGCCGAATCGCCTCTTCGACACCGAGCTCGCTGTCGTCCACGACCTCGCCGAGGCGCCGCCCAAGGTGCTTTGCTACGCCGGCCACCGCAGTAACAGCCCGCCGCCGCCGCCGCCGCCGCCGACACGCCGCCGCCGCTCTTGTTGGTCGCCTCCCACCGCCGCAGAGCCGCTCGCCGCCACCTCCGTCGACACGCCGCCGCCGCCGACAGCGGCCGGCGAGGCACCTAATCCCTCGCCGTGCGTGCAGCGCCAGAGATCAGATTGGCGGCTGCTTAAGCAGCGGTTGAGCGTTGAGGATCGCGCGAGAAAGAAAAAAAAAGAGAAAACGCCAATCTAACCGCGCCACCGCCCGCCGGCCGTTAGACTTCGTTGTTTTGGTCGCCGCGCCGTCCAGCGCCGCCTACCAATGGCTTCCGTTCGCCTGCGTGGTGCTACTCCACGCTTCAGCACACTATCTCCTCCAGCGACTGCCACAGGTGGTGGTGGTCGCCCTCAATCTGGCGGTGGCCGTCCTCACTGCTCCTACTGCGACAAGGTCGGCCACATTGAGCTCCAGTGCTATAAGAAGCAGCGGTATCTTTCACGTCGTTCTTCTACTAGCACCGGCACTGGTGCTTCTACATCGACGTCTGCATCGACTCCTTCAGCGATTTCTCACCGGCGAGGGAGATAGCCGACTTCGACGCTGCTGCTACTTCGTGTTCTCCTTCGATGAGTTACGCCGGTTACGCTCATCGACTCTTCTGCATCTGCGAAACCACCACCTCCACGACCCAAAGACCTCCCGTGGATTCTTGATTCGGAGCATCTTTTCACATGACTCTGATTCTTCTACTCGCCCTTCATTACACCTCTTGAATCTCCTGTCAGTGTTCTTACTGCTGATGGTACCTCTCTTTCTGTCTCTGGTCGAGGACATCTAAGCAACTCATCTTTCTATGTTCCTTCTGTTCCTTCTGTTGCTCATGTTCCTCGCCTTACCATGCAGCTTCTTTCTGCTGGGCGATCGATCTTGGTTATCGAGTCATTCTCGACTCGACTCTTGTTGTGTTCAGACCGCCACACGGAGCTCGTTGGTTCGGCCTCGGCGCCTTGACTCACAACGTCTTTGGGAGCTTGATCGGCTTCACCTTCCTTCACGCCACCGTCGCCGCCGGTCTCTCCGTCGCCACTCGTCTCTGTGCTCTTTCCAAAGAAGTGGCATCACCATCTTGGCCATCTGTGTGGATCTCGTCTGCTAGGGAATTCACGCTTGCTTTTTTTCTCACCCCCACAAAGGGGGGGGGGGTGATCCCCTATTTATAGCCCCCTGTGAGGGTTTTGTATATTACCCTTCGGACCCTACCATGGTACAGTATCCATAGAGGTTGTAGGGATATTCCTCGCCCCTACGCCTAGGCTTTAGTTCATGGTACGCGTTTTTGGACTCGGTTCACCCTAACAGAGTCTCCGGTCCAGGAGCGGTAGCAGAGGCCTCGGGTTCACACTGAGAGCCTCTCAGATTCGCTTGGGCGTTGTGGCCGATGGGGCCATCCCTATGACATATAGCATCCCAACTTTTGCAAACACATTCAGGAACAATTTGGCAAGACACACAGGCAACTGACATAGAAAGTTGATTACCCCAAAACCCAACCTATCGATTTGGAAATGTTCCATAGGCTGTTCGGCTTTGCGGTTCCGGCAACATCAGGTTATACAGCTGAAAAGACAGTGAACAATTAGGATCAAAAGGACAAGCTATAGCCAGTAAGAACACATTGTTCAGACAAAAGGAGGTGCAGATTTCAACCTGTTTCTAGGTTTTGACACGATGATAAGTTATCAAATGGCACAATACATGTGATGCTATCGCTGCTTCCTCGGCCATACGCATCATCTGAGCTCTGAACTAGTTCTACAGCATCCTGGAAACAAGAGAAGCTAGTTACTTCAGAGAATCTTAATTTAACCTGTCTTGGTGTTCAAGGATTCATGGCACATATAGTAAATCCTACCACAACAGAGGATTAGTTGCTATGATAAAATCAGAGAGATTTCAAACCATGGTATGCATGTCCATTCGTACTGTTGATATTGTGATCCGAATTGTCTAATATGGATGAGTCCGAATCAGGTTCCATATTAACAGATTTGTTTCCTATTTGGACTCTAAGTACTTTACCCCTATATATACTTCTTGTAAACCACATGAGGAGAGTAAACGCCTCATTGTAATCCCGTGTGATTTTTAAATACTACATATATAGTGATCATTACCGGTCGACACCCGTAATTTTTTCCCACACGAATTTTTTACGTAAAAATTTGTATCTTGCTTTTGTCTCTACGACAGAGATAATAAAAAAATAGATCGGTTCTGGCGCCGCCGTCTCGCATCGGCTTCGGGGCGTCTGTCATCCGCTGCCTTCGTTCCTCGCCTCGATCCATGCGTGTCTGCTTCCGCCCGCTCGTCTGGGTCCGTTCGTCGCGAAAATCGTCTGCTCGCCACGGTCGGGAAAATTGCCTGTTCAAGACTGAGGTCCTCGGTATCAGCATTCGCAAATTTTTTTTTGCCGCATAGATCACGTGACTCTGTTCTGCAGCAGCAAGTGGTAGCAATTGAAGTCAACAGTTCTGAGTTCTGTGCCAACTGATCATTGCAAAAAGACCAAAAGCAAAAGGAATCAGAAAGCACAGGTCCCAAGTAGAATTTTCTTTAATCTATCACCAGAAGCTTCCTGTTTGCTTTCACTTGAGTGTACAAAATTCGGTGAGTTTTTGCTTCGTGCACATAATAAGTGCACCAGAATGTTAAAGATTTTTTTCTTGATGTACACAGAAGGTGTACCCAGGGATTGAAAAACCGGAACCGGCCGGAATCCCGGCCGGCGGCCGGTAACTTACCGGTTTTCTTGGAGAAAATTTGGTCGAATTTCGTTTAAATTTGCTTAAAAATCAACCAAAATTAAAAATTCAAAAATTGAATTTGTAAACTCGGGAAAACCCGGCCGGGATTTCAAATCCCGGCCGCCACCGGTAAACCGGTTACCAGCCGGTAACTGGCGGTTACCGGCCGGGATTTCTATCCATGGGTGTACCAAGTAGGTTATAATTTTTGTTAGGTTTACACAGATCAGTACCAATAAATTTCAGGTATTATTCATCTTGACGACTGACGACTTTGAAGTATGATCTTCCTCTCCTGAGTTGAGACACAAGATTTTCGATGTGACAAGTCAAGATGAGGAGCTGTGTTGGCACAGATGGATTTGGACGATGCATTGGAAGGTTTTGAGAAACAACCTATCGAATGGACCGCAGATGAAAAGCGCAAAGACCGTAAGGTTTTATCTCAGATTCACATTCATATATCAAATGATATTTTACAGGATGTTTTAAAGCAGAAGACATCTGCTGCATTATGGCTGAAGCTGAAATAAATTTGCATGACAAACGATCTCACTAGTAAGATACATCTCAAGCAGAAATTATACTCCCACAAATTACAAGAAGAAGGATCCATGCTTGATCATCTTTCGGTGTTTACCGACCTAGAGTCGATGGAGGTAAAATATGATAATGATGATTTGAGTCTTATTCTTTTGTATTCACTACCTAGTTCTTCTTCAAATTTCAGAGATACCATATTATATAGTAGAGATACTCTCACTCTTAATGAAGTTTGTGAAACTTTGCATGCAAAGGAGAAGATGAAACATATGGTACCTTCTGAAAATTCAAACTCGTAAGGAGAAGGCTTATTTATTCGTGGCAGACAAAAGGAGAAGAACTCAAACAATGGATCTCGAGGTAAAAGTTCGAATGGCTACAAGAACCGGTCGAAATCAAGAGGTAAGTACAAATCATGCAAATATTGCAAGAAAAGTGGGCACGATATCTCTGAATGCTGGAAGTTACAGAATAAAGAAAAGAGAGTTGGCTACTACAAGCCAAAAGGTAAACCAGATGATGAAGGTAAAGCCTTCCTTGTTGCTGATGATAGTTCTAATGGAGAAATTCTTGTTGCCTTTGCTGGATGTGCTAAGACTAATGATGAATGGATTCTTGATTATGTATGTACCTTTTATATGTGTCCTAATAGGGACTAGTTTACCACCTATGAACCTATTGAAGGTGGCACTGTGTTGATAGGTGATAACTCATCTTGTAAGGTTGCGGAAATTGGTTCAATTCAGATTAAGATGTTTGATGGCATTGTCAGAACTTTGACAGATGTGAGGCACATTCCAAATTTGAAAAGAAACCCCATCTCTTTGAGTACTCTTGATGCTAAAGGGTACAAGTATTCAGGTGAATGTTGAGTTTTAAATGTATCAAAATGTTCTCTTGTTGTGATGAAAGCTGATATTAAATCTGTTAATCTATACCATCTGCGAGGTACTACAATATCAGGTAATATTTGTAACACCCTGACCCAAATTCGGCTCAATGCCCAGCCCACCGTGGGGCGGACCCGCGCACACATAACACCTCACTTACACTTTCGTCCTCGCTTCGTGTAAAAGGGTTAACCCGGAGGTGCTACGTTTGGATCCAACATGCATTATATACCACTACAACTCACTTGAGACAAGCAATATGGGACTAATCCCACCACACAACTCCTCATGGGCCACATGGGCCACGCTACGAGCAGGCCGGGGTATTACATTCACCCCCCTTAAGGGTTGACGCCCTCGGCAGCAAACCGCATACGCGGCAAATGCCCAGAACCACCCCTCGGTACACGTCCGTGCCCAGTCGTTTAAGCACATATGCCATGCCATGTGTCCACTCCGGGCCCACATGTGTCATGCGCCATATGCCCGCGCCCCTGTCCCGCACGCGTCCGTGCAGCGAAGGTTGATGCTCTGATACCATTTGTAACACCCTGACCCAAATTCGGCTCAATGCCCAGCCCACCGTGGGGCGGACCCGCGCACACATAATGTAATATTCTGAAAAAAAATAAATAATAATAATAATAATAATAACGTCTTAAGGGCCGGTGCGTAATTAATTAAATTAGATATGTGAAAATAGAATATTTTAGAATTTTACGGAGGGACTAGACTGTGCGAGGTATAAAAAGATCGTGGGGATTCTAGAAAAAAAAAACCCTAGCCACATTTTTTATTCCATCGTGCGCCACCATCATTTTTGTTCTTTGCTCAGCTTTGATCGCCATCACCGTGCACACCATCACACGCGGCGTTAGCGTTGCTCGCTCTTTGCGTAGGTGCGCCTACCGCGTGGCGCAGCGCTACGTGCTAGCGCCGCTAACGCGTCGCTGCCGTGGCTTTGCTCGCAGAGTTGCCGTTGGCCAATGCGGGTCATCTCGAGTTGTCGCTCGGCCAATCACTACGGCGTGAGGACCCAAATGACCTCGCTGCTGCGTGATTTTCGCTGCACCTCGTTTTCCAACCCATGTGCATGTGAGTGTACCTAATTACCTAGCGTTGATCCTGCATGCATGCAGACATCTAGCACTAAGTTAATTAGCTTGGCAAATTCGTTTTGTATGCATGCCGTAGGAAATTGGTTGCTGCGGCTAGTAAGAAATTTGTTTCATGTAATTATCTTTGTAGTTGAAGGCTTAATCAACACATGAGAGAATAGGAGAAAAGAAGTTAAGATCCGGATTCTTGTGGGTAACGATCTGTAATTTCGTTTCGTCTCATTTTATTGTTTTATTTAGAGATTAGAATTTAGATTAATTAGAGAGGTTTTAGAATTTCTAACCGAGAGGACGATTAATAGATCTGTTTAGCCTGTTGTTCTGTTGAACGATTTATTCGGATATCTTAATGGCAAATTTTGGAAATATCATCTACTAGTTAATTGTAGATAATTTCGATATGTTTCTATAGCATATTTAATCATGTCGAGCGGACAAGTACAATTCGAGATATGAATTTTGGAAGACTGCTGTCTTTGTAGCCGTCATTTTTCGGTACTGTTTTGGTAGATCAGATATTAAAAATAGTAAATCTACTAATTATAGTTTTTGATCTACATGAAAGATGTAGATAATTGTCCAATGGTTCTGTATAATCTAAAAACTCGAATTTTGGTTGGATAAAACAAAAGTTATGAATTTAGTAAGACCTGCTGTTCCGAAGCGGACAGATCGGTTTTCTGGGCTAAAAACGAAGGGTTAGATGATTTAATTAGAAGTCTTCGTAATCTAAGAAAATGAGGGGAATTGTGTGTAGAATCCAGAACTGGGTGGTTTGTCGTGATCGGACTTTTGAGTCGAAAGTTACGCTCTTTTTAGTAACAGGACAGCTAGGGGTGACTATTCGGTACCGGAGAAGCGTGGTATATTTGGGGACGGGTAGGAGCGATGTATATTGATTGCTATACTTGATGTTGTAGCTTGTATTAAAAAAATTGTGCATTTAATGTAGGAGAGGCGTCGTGCTTGTTGCCATCTTCTAGTCAAATTGTGTGTCGCAACTAGTAAAGGCAAGTGCATGGTAGACATCGATCAATGATTGATCACTGTTTCCTTTATCTTCCATTACCATTATTGTTGTGCTTTTATTTTATTTAATTGCAAGCAAGAGATTGGTATGTTTATATCTTTGTTGACAATCATGATGAAAAGTTGGATATGATGTATATGATGGAGTGTGCATTTTTCATACATAAGCATCGTTGCATATGAGCAGGTGATCATGAATGATCACAACTCCACGGGAGTGGAGGAGGTCCCCGATCCTTATGGAGGAACGGGCTTGAGAGTGAATGTTGTCGCGAGCATTCACTCATGCTATACCGGTATACGCGAAAGAAGTGCATGTGGACATGTAGATTAGGGTTGCATTGATATATGAGATGAATGGGTGTGAAACAAAGAGAAATTTAACAACATGAGAATATTAATAGAAGTGCATGTGATGATAATGAAGTTATTGAATCCTGTTGGTTTATTATTGTTCGTTGTATATTGATGTGTTTGCTGAGTCGTGGACTCACCCTTGCTCTTTTGTTGTTTTTAGGTGATCTTCGAGAACGCCGTGACTGAGAGCGAGTAGAGCACATGGATTAGATCCATACTTCAATCACATGATCATTTGCCATAAGAACCTTTTTATTCAATGCAGGATTACTCTAGGCCATGATAGAGGTTGAATAAAGTTTAGGACAACGTTTTGGACTGGACTATTTGTTTCAATAATTTGGGTTCATTGGTTGATGCTATTTTGGACTATTTACAGTTATATTCCCTTGCTTATTTATTATCGCTTGATCCATAATTATGCTTGTTCTTTTGTGATCCATGGATATGTTTATTGTTGTTTTCTTCGTAATTTTATAGTGTGTCGATAATTACTAGTCCGAGAGAGTAGTGTGGTGGCATTCTAGGCTCGGTGTTGAAATGGGTGTTCTGATTGGTATCAGAGCGGGCTTTAGGTCCGTGGTGAATAGATTAACAACATAGGCAAACTAAAATTGTTAAAATTTGTTTTAGTATTAGTAAATCAACTAAAATTTGCTAATGGTTAAACATTCTAAAATTTGACACACTAGTGCACAGTAGGTTAGAGAGAGGTACGATCATCGTTTTACGCTTCCGTTATGTTGTTTATTGATGCATGATTTTATTTTGACCTTTGAACTCATTGTGTATTGTTGATTGTGGTTGATAGCTATGCCGAGGGGTAGAGGACGTGGTCGTGGTGGCCGCGCTCGTGGAGGTCGGGCCGCGCGGCGGGTCCGTGGAGCCACCTCCCAAAGCGAGATGAGTCGAGTCGAGGGGTTCTTTGTTGACCCGCCTCCGGTTGGGGTCCAGGATGAGACCCCCGCTTTGCTGAGAGAGTTGGTAGGAGAGATCCGTGCTCTTCGTCAACAGGTGCCGGCAGCCCCTGTTGCTGCAGCATCTGTTGTTGCTCCTGTCGCACCTCCACCGGTTCCTGAGGCGCGGATGACACTTCGAGAGTGGATGGGGTTGAGGTTGGATCCGCTTGTGGCGGGTACACCGTCCAGCGTGGCGACCGGGTTGCGCTATATGGAGAGGCGGTTTGGAGCTTTAGAGATGTCCTCACATCGAGGGTCCGCTTTGTGGCCTTTCATTTGAAGAACAGCGAGATATTTGGTGGGAGGGCGTGTTGTCTTCGAGGACCGCCACTCAAGGGCGACCACTTGGGAGGACTTTGTTGATCAGTTCAAGGGAAAGTTCTACCCTACTCTTTTGTTGAAAAGATGGAGGTTGCCTTGACGACCTTTGCTCAAGGGAAGAGGTCTATTCTTCGAGTATGAGGTCGAGTTCAACAACTTGGTTCGCTTTGTCCCTTCAAGAGTGAACGATGATCTTCGTAAAGCCAAGAGGTTCCGTCGGGTCTCACCTCGAGTACCGGCATGTGTTGGGAGCTACTCCACTCCGTGACTACTCTGTTGTGGAGCAAGCTAGGGGCATGGAGTTGGAGATGCGACTCACAAAGGCGACAAGCCTCGGTGGATGGTAGCTTCGGTGGTGACCGTAAGAGGAGCTCTAGTGAGGGAAGTGGGTCATTCTCATGACACCCGCCAAGAAATTCAAGGAGGACCGCAGATCCTTCAAGCCTAAGCAATCGAGGCCGTTCTCTTCTTGGCACCTCGTCCTTTGCAGTACTCGGCTCTTCGTCTGCCCAGGCGGGGCATGCTTTGCTTTAAGTGCGGTGATGGACATCGCGCCATCGAGTGCTCTTGGACGGAGATTGCCGCGGTGTGGCCGATCGGGTCACAAGGAGCGGTGTGTCGCGTAACCCGCTAGTGTGATCAAGTGGGAGCTCGTGCCATCTTCTTCTTGATGGGTCCGCCGAGGATCTTTCCGGATGATGATCGCTCCTCCGGCCACGCCACTTCCTTCACTTGGGCGCCTCGGAGGGTACTATCGGCACCGCCACCTTCGCACCGCTCAGTTGCACGACCGCTTTACTCGCACCGCCACAGCAGATTGTCGGGGCTCGCCGCCCGGCGTCGTCTTCTTCGCCATGGCGCCACCGAGTGTACGCCATGCCCACAATGAGTCCGCGGGTCGCCCCGACGTGGTGCAGTACTTTGCTTGTGGATTCGCTTGATGCTTTAGTCCTTTTGATTCAGGGCTACCTTTTCGTTTGTCTCGACGGCGTTTGCTAGGAGAGCGAACTTGAGTATCTGATGGATTTCTCGATTAGTGTTAGTTAGCTCTCCGGGGAATTATTGCGAGCTCTCTTGCTTGTCCTGGGTGTTCTATTGTCATTGATGGAGAGAAGTTCACGGCGAACTCGATAGTTATTCAAATGGAGCCGCTCGACGTTATCTTGGGTATGGATTGGTTGCACTCTTATCGAGCCGTGATATCTCGTTTCAGAGAACAAGATGTGCGCACTCGACCCGTGGGAGACTTTGACCTTTCAGGAGTGCGCCCGCGCTCTCTTTCGATACCGGATTTGTTCCGGTCGCGTGCGATGAAAATCGGGCTTCTTTTAGCTCTTGCTGAGAAACCGAGTGTGGCTTCGCAGATTGAGGAGATTCCAGTGGTTAGTGATTATCCAGATGTGTTTCCTACCGAGCTTAGGGCTTGCCACTGCGCGAGACGTGGAGTTTCAGATTGATCTTGTTCCGGGTACTCGTCCCATCTCGATGTCTCCATATCGACTAGCACGTCCGTTTCAGGACGAGTTGAAGAAGCAATTGGATGATTTGTTGGCTAAAGGTTTGATCAGGCGTAGCGTATCGCCGTGGGGAGCTCCTGTTCTATTCACGAAAAGAAGGATGGGAGTTGGCGCATGTGTGTTGATTACCGTGCGCTTAATGCAGTCACAATCAAGAATAAATATCCATTGCCCCGCATTGAGGACTTGTTTGATCGGTTGAATGGAGCTCAAGTATTCTCCAAGATCGATCTCCAGTCAGGGTATAATCAAATCCGTGTGCGTGAACAGGATGTAGAGAAGACTGCTTTCTCCACCAGGTATGGGCATTATGAATTCAAAGTTATGTCTTTTGGATTGACTAATGCACCTGCCGTTTTTATGGAGACCATGAACAACATGTTACATGAGTATCTAGATGACTTCGTGGTGGTGTTCATTGATGATATTCTTATCTATTCCAAGACCAATGAGGATCATGAGCGTCATTTGAGGTTGGTTTTAGATACTTTGAGAGACCACAAGTTCTATGCTAAGTTGAAGATGTGTGAGTTCTGGATTCAGAAGTGAGTTTTCTCGGTCATGTGATAAATCCTCAAGGCATTGCTGTTGATCCTAGTAAGGTCTCTACAGTGGTGGATTGGAAGAGGCCGACTAATGTGAAGGAGGTGAGGAGTTTCTTGGGCTTGGCTGGTTATTATCGGTATTTTGTGCAGGATTTCTCTATCATCGCCAAACCGATGTCTCAGCTTACTCAAAAAGGTGTGAGATTCCAGTGGACTGATGAGTGTGAGCGCAGTTTCTGCACTTTGAAAGAGAGGTTGGTGACCTCTCCTATTCTCACTCTTCCCGAACCAGGGAAGCGATTCACAGTCTTTTCAGATGCGTCTCGAGTGGGTCTTAACTGTGTTCTCATGCAAGATAGTAAGGTGATTGCTTATGCGTCGAGACAGTTAAAGAAGTACGAGTAGAATTATCCCACTCATGATTTGGAGTTGGCTGCGGTTGTCTTTGCTCTCAAGATTTGGAGGCATTATCTATACGGCGAGCCTTGTGATATTTTCACAGATCACAAGAGTCTCAAGTATATCTTCACTCAGAAGGATCTGAATTTGAGGCAAAGGAGGTGGTTGGAGTTGATCAAGGATTATGATCTTACTATTCAGTATCATCCAGGCAAGGCCAATGTTGTTGCAGATGCTCTTAGTCGCAAGGCGACTCCCGCTACTCTAGATTGCCTTATTGCTGATTTTGATCGCATGGGTATATCCTATTGTTATGCGGGCACATCACATGTTGAGACACGATTGATCCTTGAGTCATCTATTCGCATCGCAGCGGAAAGCACAACAAAGTGACCGGTTATTACAGGAGGTTAGGAAGGCGTCGGATGAGGGTAAAGAGGGTGATTTTAGCATGGACGATTTCGGTGCTTTGAGGTTTAAAGGCCGCTTTGCGCCGCAAAAGGCGGAGGTCAAAGATGATATCTTGAGGGAGGCACATCGCACTCCGTACACTGTTCATCCTGGTGAGACTAAGATGTATCGAGATTTGAAACATAATTTTTGGTGGAAAAGAATGAAGGTGGATATTGCTAACTATGTGGCTTCTTGTGGTGTTTGTCAGCAAGTGAAAGCTGAGCACAAGCGCCCCGCAGGTTGTTGCGCCTTTGGAGGTTCCCAGTGGCCTTGGGATGATATCTCTATGGACTTTGTGGTGGCGTTACCTGCGTACGCCGCGAGGAAAGATGCGATTTGGGTAGTGGTGGATCGATTCAAAGAAGTTCACGCACTTCATTCCTATTCGCACGACAAATTCAAATGAGTGATCTAGCTCCTATTTATGTGCGTGAAATAGTAAGACGCATGGTGTGCCCAAGACCATCGTTTACGCGAGGACGCGAAGTTTGTCTCCAAGTTCTGGGAGAGTCTGCAGAGTGCATTGGGCACACAGCTCCGCCTTAGTACAAAGATTTCACCCACGCATGGATGGGCAATGAGCGCACTATTCGGACTTTGGAGGATATGTTGCGATCTTGCGTTTTGTCTTGGAAGGGTAGTTGGGAGGACCCGATTGCCACTTGCGAGTTTGCTTATAATAATAGTTACCATTCCAAGATTAGAGCCGCGCCATTTGAGGTTCTCTATGGGCGGAAGTGCGGATCGCCACTTTGTTGGGATGCGCTGGAGAGAAGGCAATTTTGGTCGATTTGGATTCGAAGACCGTTGAGCGTGTGGCCATGGTGAGGCAGAATCATTAGCGGCTCGAGTAGACGAAAAGCTATGCCGATATGAGGAGGCGTGACTTGAGTTTGCGGTGGGTGACCAGTGCTCTTGAGAGTGTCTCCCACTAAAGGCATTGTCCGATTCGGTACCAAAGGGAAGCTTAGCCCGAGGTACGTTGGACCGTTCTCGATTATTGCAAGAATTGGGAAGTTAGCCTACCGCCTGGACCTTCTTGAGTCCATGCGTGGAGTTCACAATGTGTTTCACGTCTCGATGCTGAGAAAGTTTTTGAGAGACCCAGAGCATAAGATTTCATTAGAGCCGCTGACTATTGAGCAAGATCTCACAATTGAGTCGCGTCCGGCGCGCATTCTGGAGAGGTCGGAGCGAGTGCTGAGGCACAAGACGTTAGTATACGTCAAGGTCTTGGACGATTGTCGAGAGAGAAGCGACTTGGGAGTTGGAGTCTCGCATGCGCGAGCAATATCCGGAGTTGTTCACGTCCGGTACGTGTTATTTTGTTGTTTAATTTCAGCAGTGTAGTTTTTCTTTGAGTAGAATGGCGAGTAGAATTCGGCGAATTCTGTTAAGGGGAGTAGAATGTAATATTTTGAAAAATAAATAATAATAATAATAATAATAATAATAATAACGTCTTAAGGGCCGGTGCGTAATTAATTAAATTAGATATGTGAAAATATAATATTTTAGAATTTTACGGAGGGACTAGACTGTGCGAGGTATAAAAAGATCGTGGGGATTCTAGAAAAAAAAACCCTAGCCACATTTTTTATTCCGTCGTGCGCCGCCATCATTTTTGTTCTTTGCTCAGCTTTGATCGCCATCACCGTGCACACCATCACACGCGGCGTTAGCGTTGCTGCTTCGCCGCGTGGAGGTGCGCCTCACGTGAGCGTGTGCGCTACGTGCTAGCGCTCGGCTAACCGCGTCGCCTGCCAGGGCTTTGCCTGCGTAGTTGCTGCCGTTGGCCAACGCGGGGTCATCCTGGAGTTGTCGCTCGGCCAATCACTACGGCGCGCGTGAGGACCCAGCCGACTGGCTGCTGCTGCGTGATTTTCTGCCTGCAGCCTCGTTTTCCAACCCAGGTGCATGTGAGTGTACCTAATTACCTAGCGTTGATCCTGCATGCATGCAGACATCTAGCACTAAGTTAATTAGCTTGGCAAATTCATTTTGTATGCATGCCGTAGGAAATTGGTTGCTGCGGCTAGTAAGAAATTTGTTTCATGTAATTATCTTTGTAGTTGAAGGCTTAATCAACACATGAGAGAATAGGAGAAAAGAAGTTAAGATCCGGATTCTTGTGGGTAACGATCTGTAATTTCGTTTCGTCTCTGTTTCGCTGTTTTATTTAGATATTAGAATTTAGATTAATTAGAGAGGTTTTAGAATTTCTAACCGAGAGGACGATTAATAGATCTGTTTAGCCTGTTGTTCTGTTGAACGATTTATTCGGATATCTTAATTGCAAATTTTGGAAATATCATCTACTAGTTAATTGTAGATAATTTCGATATGTTTCTATAGCATATTTAATCATGTCGAGCGGACAAGTACAATTCGAGATATGAATTTTGGAAGACTGCTGTCTTTGTAGCCGTCATTTTTCGGTACTGTTTTGGTAGATCAGATATTAAAAATAGTAAATCCACTAATTAGAGTTTTTGATCTACATGAAAGATGTAGATAATTGTCCAATGGTTCTGTAGAATCTAAAAACTCGAATTTTGGTTGGATAAAACAAAAGTTATGAATTTAGTAAGACCTGCTGTTCCGAAGCGGACAGATCGGTTTTCTGGGCTAAAAACGAAGGGTTAGATGATTTAATTAGAAGTCTTCATAATCTAAGAAAATGAGGGGAATTGTGTGTAGAATCCAGAACTGGGTGGTTTGTCGTGATCGAACTTTTGAGTCGAAAGTTACGCTCTTTTTAGTAACAGGACAGCTAGGGGTGACTATTCGGTACCGGAGAAGCGTGGTATATTTGGGGACGGGTAGGAGCGATGTATATTGATTGCTATACTTGATGTTGTAGCTTGTATTAAAAAAATTGTGCATTTAATGTAGAGAGGCGTCGTGCTTGTTGCCATCTTCTAGTCAAATTGTGCGTCGCAACTAGTAAAGGCAAGTGCATGGTAGACATCGATCAATGATTGATCACTATTTCCTTTTTCTTCCATTACCATTATTGTTGTGCTTTTATTTTATTTAATTGCAAGCAAGGGATTGGTATGTTTATATCTTTGTTGACAATCATGATGAAAAGTTGGATATGATGTATATGATGGAGTGTGCATTTTTCATACATAAGCATCGTTGCATATGAGCAGGTGATCATGAATGATCACAACTCCACGGGAGTGGAGGAGGTCCCCGATCCTTATGGAGGAACGGGCTTGAGAGTGAATGTTGTCGTGAGCATTCGCTCATGCTATACCGGTATATGCGAAAGAAGTGCATGTGGACATGTAGATTAGGGTTGCATTGATATATGAGATGAATGGGTGTGAAACAAAGAGAAATTTAACAGCATGAGAATATTAATAGAAGTGCATGTGATGATAATGAAGTTATTGAATGCTGTTGGTTTATTATTGTTCGTTGTATATTGATGTGTTTGCTGAGTCGTGGACTCACCCTTGCTCTTTTGTTGTTTTTAGGTGATCTTCGAGAACGCCGTGACTGAGAGCGAGTAGAGCACATGGATTAGATCCATACTTCAATCACATGATCATTTGCCATAAGAACCTTTTTATTCAATGCAGGATTACTCTAGGCCATGATAGAGGTTGAATAAAGTTTAGGACAACGTTTTGGACTGGACTATTTGTTTCAATAATTTGGGTTCATTGGTTGATGCTATTTTGGACTATTTACCTAGTTATATTCCCCTTGCTTATTTAGTATCGTTTGATCCATAATTATGCTTGTTCTTTTGTGATCCATGGATATGTTTATTGTTGTTTTCTTGCTGTAATTTTATAGTGTGTCGATAATTACTTAGTCTGAGAGAGTAGTGTGGTGGCATTCTAGGCTCAGTGTCGGGCTGGGGTGTTACAATATTGCTGTAATTTTAAGTTCATTATCTGATTCTGATGCTGCTAATCTTTGGCATATGCGCCTTGGGCATATGAGTGATCTTGGATTGACAGAACTGAGCAAGAGAGAACTTCTTGATAGACATAGCATCGGCAAACTGAAATTTTATGAGAACTGTGTGTTTGGCAAATACAAGAGGGTGAGATTCAATACTTCAGTTCATACTACAGAAGGTATTTTGGATTATGTGTATTTTGATTTATGGGGGCCATCTACCAAGACATCGCTAGGAGGTGCTACCTATATGTTAACAATTATTGATGATTACTCTAGAAGAGTGTGACCTTATTTCTTGAAGCATAAATCAGAAGTATTTTCAATATTTAATGGGTGGAAGACTATGATTGAAAAGCAAACTGAAAAGAAGGTAAAGAAACTTCGCACTGATAATGGGATGGAATTTTGTTCTAATGAATTTGAATCATATTGCAAGACTGAAGGCATTGTCAAGCACTACACCATTCCCCATACTCCTCAACAAAATGGTGTAGCTGAGCGTATGAACATGACCATTATTTTCGAGGCCCGTTGAATGTTGTCTAATGCAGATTTGTATAAGTATTTTTGGCTTGAAGCCGCTTCCACTGTTTGCTATTTTATTAATCGGTCACCCTCCATTGTAATTAAAAAGAAGACTCCAATTGATGTATGGTTTGGTTCTCCAGCAAATTATTCAGAATTGAATTTTTTTTGTTGTAATGCTTATGCTCATGTTGATAATGGAAAATTAGAGCCTAGAGCTGTTAAGTGCATCTTTCTTGGTTATAAATCTGGTGTCAAAGGATATAAGTTATGGAATCCTGAAACACGTATGGTTGTGATTAGCATAAATATTGTCTTTAATGAATCTGCTATGCTTCATGATATACTGCCTACTAATGTTTCTATTAAGAGTGAGCAGAATTCAAGTGTTCAGGTGGATCATCTTATTAGTACAGATAACACATCAGATAAGGAAAATATTGTTGTTCATGATGCACCTATTGTTGAGAATCCTCCTATTATTGAGCAGTCACCACAACAATCCATTGCAGTTGATAGACCTAGGAAGGAGATTAATCCACCCAAGAGGTTGATTGAAGAAGCTAATATTGTTGCTTATACTTTGAGTGTGGCAGAAGAAATTGAAGGTAACACAGAACCTTCATCATGCTATGATGCTATTGATTCCACTAATTGTAATAAGTGGATAACCGTTATGCATGATGAGATTGTGTCACTTGAAAAGAATAACACTTGGAACTAGTGAAATTGCCAAAGGAGAAGAAGCTTGTTTATTGTAAGTGGGTTTTCAAAAGAAAGGAAGGTATTTCTTCTATTGAACCAGTAAGGTATAAAGCAAGGTTGTTTTCTAAAGGTTATAGTCATATTCCAGGTATTAACTTTAATGATGTCTTTTCCCCTGTTGTGAAGCATAGTTCTATTCGCACTTTACTCAGTATTGTTGCTATGCATGATTATGAACTTGAGCAATTAAATGTTAAAACCGCATTCCTACATGGGGAGTTAGAAGAAGACATTTATATGGACCAACCTGAGGGTTTTGTTATACCTGGAAAAGAACACATTGTTTGTAGATTAAATAAATCTCTTTATGGTTTGAAGCAATCTCCTAGGCAATGGTACAAGAGATTTGACTCTTTTATGCTCTCTCATAATTTTAAGCTATATGATTATGATAGTTGTGTTTATTTAAAGACTGTCAATGGTTTAGCTATTTATTTGCTTCTCTGTGTTGATGATATGTTGATTGCTGCAAAAAATAAGTCAGAAATAGCAAAACTGAAAGTACAATTGAGTAATGAATTTGAGATGAAAGACTTAGGTGTAGCAAAGAAAATTCTTGGCATAAAGATTATTAGAGAGAAAAAATTCGACAAGTTATACCTTAGTCAACAAGGTTATATTGAGAAAGTCCTTAGTCGTTTTCATATGCATGATGCAAAACCAGTGAGTACTCCATTAGCTTTGCATTTCAGATTATCTTCAACTTTATGTCCCGAGTCAGATTATGATATCGAGTACATGTCTAGAGTTCCATATTCCAGTGCAGTTGGTTCTCTTATGTATGCCATGGTTTGTTCTCGTCCTGATTTATCTCATGCACTGAGTGTTGTTAGTAGATACATGGCTAATCCTGGAAAAGAGCATTGGAAAGCAGTTCAGTGGATTTTCAGATATTTGCGTGGCACTTCTAATGCTCGTTTGCAGTTTGGGAATTCTAGAGATGAACTTGTTGGTTATGTTGACTCTGATTATGCTGGCGATTTGAACAAAAGGAGGTCTCTCACAGGTTATGTTATCACCATTGGTGGTTGTGCTATTAGCTGGAAGGCAAGTTTGAAAGCTACTGTTGTCTTATCTACTACTGAAGCAGAATATATGGCTATTTCTGAAGCTTGTAATGAAGGTATTTGGTTGAGAGGTTTGTACACCGAGCTTTGTGGAGATAATTCTTGTACTACCATATTTTGTGATAGTCAAAGTGCTATATGTATTACAAAGGATCAGATGTTCCATAAAAGAACAAAGCATATTGATATGAGATATCACTTTATTCGAGGTGTTATTGTTGAAGGTGATGTCAAGGTGTGCAAGATAAGTACTCATGATAATCCAGCTGATATGATGACAAAGCTCAAACTTAGTTGGTATTACAGCTTAGTCCTAGAGACTAGTTGGTGCACGTTGATTTTTATCTTATTGTGGAGATATTTTAGTGATTGATGATTCTTCATTATGCTACAAGAGGAAATTCGTCTCAAGGTGGAGATTATTGATATTGTGATCCGAATTGTCAAATATGGATGAGTCCGAATCAGGTTCCATATTAACGGATTCGTTTCCTACTTGGACTCTAAGTCCTTTACCCTTATATATACCTCTTGTAAGCCGCACGGGGAGAGTAGACACCTCATTGTAATCCTATGCGATTTGTAAACACTCCACATATAGTGATCATCGCCGGTCGACGCCCATGTTTTTTTCCCCCAAAGATTTTTCACGTAAAAATTCGTGTCTCGCTTTTATTCCTATATTCCTAACACTTATTGCGGTTGCTCTCTCGCGGTGCATGCATGGGCAAACTTATTTGCTAGGCATATATGCATTTTTGCCCGTGCTCTCCATGGTTACACTGAGCAAACAGCTACTGTTGCAGGGAACCTCATATATCCTTACAAAATTGGCACTACACACAGTGTTAATTTCATTTGTAGAATTGTTACAATTTCTGTTAATTGTTGCTCTGCAGAGAATGAAATTTTTTGCATACAAATGGTTCCTGCTGATTGGTGAGTGCAATAATTGTAAGGCCAATGCTCCCTGTTGATTACCGGGTGCTCGAATCAGGTTTGGGCATGCAGCACGAAAATCATCATTCATTAATTGTAAGAAATTAAGAACAGAGTTTGGGCATGCAGCCGCACCAGCAAAGCAGAAGTAACATCCAATTTCCAATTTCCAATTTCCAATTTCCATTCAATGCATAGGATACAGGTAACGTCTGTTACATCCAATTTTCTTGCCGAAGTTTGCATCTGCAATTCGTACCAAAGGAAAAAAGTAACAATCACATCAGCTTCTCCCACACATCCACCTATTTCTTCTCCATCTGCAGTGTGGAAATGTTCTTTTTGTGCGGGTAGAGGAGACGCGGTCGTCCAAGGAAGTCATGCTTGGGGCAAAGCAGCAAATGGAGCCCTCCGCACGTTGAAGAAGCCGACGAGGATGACTTCGCCGATGCAGCAAGGTTCACCAACATCTCGGGATGAATCCTAGGGCGGCGCACCGGCGCCGGTTCTGGTTGGGGGCTTCGCGCCACGCTGGGGGAGACCATGGAGTCAAGGGGAGGAGCAGATATGGCGACAGGGAGCTACTCCACTCGATTTGGCACCGGATCGGGAGGATAGGGGCGGAGGAGAGCAAACCCAAGGTCGGGATTTGGGGAGGAGGATGACGTCATGTTTGGTTCCGGTTTGGGGAGAGGAGAGAAGAGGAGAGGACTGTGCAGGGGAGTTTTTTTCCCCTTAAATGACACGTTTGGTGTTCGAGCTATCATGTTATTTTTGGCACCACGGATGTCTCGGTGTGCGACATGTGTTTTCCACCGTTCCTCCCGTACTCGGACTCCATCTATACCGTTTGCGGGAGGACCGGACGCTCCCGAAGCCACCAGGTCACCTTTGCCCTGCACCTGGGGGTGAGACGAGGCGCGTCCGTGCCCCTAGTGCCCGGACAAGGTCTCTTCGTGCCCCTAGGACACGTCAGCCCTTCACCGGTTCCCCCTGGCATTAACACGAGCCACGTGGCGACTCTGTTGTCCCTTGACCTGGATTTTTGATACTGCCGTGCCACCATGGCACGGTATGACTACTACTCAGCGTGTTTTCACTGCACCTCCCTACGCCAATGGACTACCCCACGACTAGGGCAGAGACGCGTTTTCACGTTCCGCCGAAAACATCCTCTATCCCCTCATCTTTTCCCTCGTCCCATCCATCAACTCCATCACCTTGCTGCCTCCGTTCGTATGCATGCTTAATCACAGTGCGCAGGACGCGAGATTATGTCTCGTTGCCTTGCGGTCGGCGCGAAACACCTTTGCGCACCTATAAAAATCGGCGCCGTGCTTGCTCTCGCTCCCATTCTAGAATTCATTCTCGTTCTCACGCTCGTCGCTGAGAACAAAGAGAATTGAACTAAAACCGTATTAGGATTATGTTATGAGTTAAATAGTGTTTAGAGCAGTGCTTACAACCGCATAAGTACCGTGAGGTTGACATCAAGGCAAGGTAAAATTATTTCCTATGCTTTAGTTATAATTATTTCATTCATAGTTAATTAGTGGTAATTTATTAGTCGTAGTTAGTTAGTGGTAATTTACCTGTAGTTTATAAGTGGTAATTAAATTAGTGGTAATTAAACAATCATAATTAAATACTCTTAGTCAATTAGTCATAATTAATTAGTGGAAATGAAGTATTAATTAATTAATTAATTAGTCATAATTCATAACTAAATTTATCGTAATTTATTAGTGCTAATTACATTAGTGCAAATTAAGTGGTCGTAATTACGTAGCCATAATTAATTTGTTTGTAACTAATGACTCATAGTTAATTAGTGGTAATTAAATAATCATATTTAATTATGATTAATTAATGTCGCATAGTTAATTAGTGTTAATTAATTTATAGTAATTCATTTAGTGGGAGTTAATTCGATGTATTGAATTACTTGTAAGTAATTTATTCATAACTATTGAATTTGTTGCTATTTAATTAATTATTCGTATTTACTTTTCTTACTTGTCCATAATATGTCAAATTTATTTCTTTCATGGGTATTCAGTGGCAAATGAATTGCTCCTAATTAATTAGTATTAATTAGTTTAGTCCTATTTAATTAGTGGTAATTAAAGAAATAATCTCATATAAATAGTTCTGTATAGTAAATTAATTAGTCGTAATTACATACACTGTTTGTTATATTGCGTACCGTAAATCGGGTTGTTGTGCCTTTAGGTAATTTCCAACATGCAAGAGTGCCTTATGACGACATTCTTGTATGGGCCGGACCTGATGGGTTGGACCTGTCGAGATGCTGGTACAAGGTGGTTCGGCTGGAGGGGCTCGATGCGATGAATATTCACGTGCTAAGGAGCTGCATTAGGAGATAGTTTGACACGGAGGCAACAACGAAGAAGCTTGTAATCGAGGGGATCATCTACACGAATAGGGGAGGGCAGGGTGTATGGGAGCTAGTAAAGTTGAATGGAAGCGTAGCATGGCGCCAGTACATGCAGAATGAATACATGAATGAATGGAATGAAAGGATGCATTGAAGGAATGGACTGCTCAATAGCTTATACCGGTATAGCGAGTGACACACCCATCGGTGCTCACTTAAGCCCGTACTTAACAAAGTCCGGGGATCCAATCACCGTATGAAGAACGTTTCGTACGGGTGTCCGAAATTGCCCACATTAGAGTGGTGGCCAACATTGCCCACATTGGAGTGGTGGGTCTTACGTGCCCATACTGGAATTAACGGGACTTATAATTTTCCACTTCCGTGGTCAACATGAAACAAATGCGTGAACGGAATGAACTTTACGCAACGAACTCTTATCACATCATAATGAAGAAATATACATGTCATACGAACATGAATAGCAAGACTAACAATTCATCCACACACAATCATCACCATTCATTATGATAAGACAAGGTACTTGCCTTCCGCGCTGTGACGTGTTAGGAGGCAACGAAGGTGCCCCCTACTCACCGCTACACCGCCTACACAAATATTTATTCGAAATAAGGATAACAAGGTAAGACAAACTACAAGTGTCCTACCATAACCCTCTAACTATCCAACACAATCAACGGGTTCAAACTGACAATCTAACTAATCAGCTAGATTACAGCCCTATTGGGCAGCGGTACAATAAAAATCATAATTAAATATATGTAACTCGGAATGACTTGAAACTAGTGCTCAATGAATCATAACGAACCAGGCTATGAAACTCTAGTTGACGGGGTTCTCTGATTCGGCCAAAACAGTTGGCTAAATAGCCGTTGAAAACAACTGACAGACATCTATCCAGATTACAGAACAGCAATAGAGAAAATGGCATAACTTTCATTCTACGGATCCAATAAAGGTGATCTTTATCAACCTGGCATCATGGTGAGATTATCTTCAAAAACCGTTTTGGGTGGCCGTCCTGGATCTGACTCTAACTAGATCAAAACCAAGGAACAAACCGACAGTCCCGAATTCTCAAATAGACATAACAACGCGTGGTTAAAATTCTATAACTTTTGATTGCCAACTCTAAAAATTGTGTTCTTTATTAACTTAGAAATCTTACTGAATTCTCTACAACATTCATTTTATGTAGCCTTTCTGATTCGATCTCTAAATAATTCATAATGGTCAGACAAGCAAACTGTCAAATCCCGTCAGCTCTCCTGGACAGTCGCACGAAAAAGACCATATCTCCTAAACCGTAACTCAAAATCAAATGATCTCGGTGCCTAAAGAAAGCTAAGACCATGGTCTACAACTTTTTAAGAGGTGGACAGATCAGAAAACATACGGAACTTACCAAAATCTAACGAACAAATCTGGCGCAAAGGGAAGGAGAAAGTGGCGCACAGTAGGGAGTGGGTGGCAGCTCCAAGTGGGGGAAAGGGTGAAGGGGGAAGGGGGTTTAGGGTTTTTTTTGGGGAAGGTCATCCCCCCTTTGGCCAGCCCCCTCTTGGGCCACATGGGCCGTGGCCTAATGTCCAGGTTGTCGGGAATTCGCGGAAACCCCCTTGAGATCACTGAAAATTGTAATCCCTGTTTAACTCTTTCTCCCGAATACTCTCCTATTCGCCCGAATAAATTTTGGGGTATTACAGCTTCACATTCACCATTCTCACATCGGTGGCGGCTGATGCGAATGACTGGCTTCTCCCAGTTGCTTTTGCCATCATAGAGATTGAGAACACATCCAGTTGGCTATGGTTCCTGGTGAATGTGAAGCGGGCGGTTGTGGGAGACCGCAATGCCGGGTTGTTGTTGGCTCTGAACACCATGAAGAATGGGATAGAACCCCCTTACCAGTTTAACGATGTGGAAACTCGGTGGTGTATGAGGCATCTTGCATCGAACTTCTTCATGCGGTTTGTAGGACCGGAAAGGCGACTAGGGGGGTGAATAGGCGCTTTCTCAACTTTCTCGCCTAAATCAAATTCAACACAAACTTTTCTCCTTTAGCTATGAAAGCTAAGAAGATCAGTAAGCGCATAGTGGAAGCCTTGTGCTGAATTCGATAACCCCGATGACCACACGACACAAAAGTGGAGACTTAATCTCAAAGGGCAGATCTGGGCACAGGCGGTCTGACCGGCTACCACGGGCGGTCTGACCGACGGTCAACCAGCGGTCTGACCGGCTACTAACTGGCGGTCGGACCGGTGGACAGCGGTTTGACAAGAAGATCAATGATCTGAATACACGGGCGGTCGGACCGCCGTTGCAACACCGGTCTGACCGGTTGAGTCTAGAACTGAAAAACTCAACCCAAAACCAAAACGAAATTTGATCCAACTTTTGATTCAACCAATGAAACTTGACCAAATTTCGTACACACCTCCCTAATGATATAAGAGACCTATTTCTAGCGACGATCCTTCAGATCCACTTCGCAGAATCGATCTCTCAAGGATTTAACAAAGAAGTGCACAAACCCTAGAATTATGAAAATCTTGATTCAAGACTTGCCCGTGGGGGTTGATGATCTAGATGACTCTGGGAGTATCCCCACACATCAAAGTAAGATAAAATAGTCCAAGGGACCAAGCATAAACCTTTGAATCAAGGAAGCACCAAAATCATCCAAAAGGGGAGAAGAACACAAAGGGAGCAAATGATCTTTCAATTAAGCATCACAAGATTGTTTGATCACACTAGATGCTTACAAAGCCTCTCCAACAAGGAGGGCAAGAGCTCACACAAGGAGCACACTCCAAACTCTCCAAACCCTAGTTCTCCTCTCCTCTCCTCCAAACCCTAGAAAAAGGAAGAAGGGGCCAAATGAATGCTTAAGCAGGTTTTCCATCTCCCCCCTTTCTATTTATACTAGAGGGCTAGGGTTTCACTTTTGGGACCACTTACACATGGGACCCACACACATAACTATTGAAGCAATCGCCTGCTTCACCACGTATAGGTTGATCAGCGGTTCTCATCACATCACCAAGCCTCTCTTGTCCGAATCCCATCGGAACCTTCCAGAGACTCGCACCGATATCCGCACCGCCTGATCCAACCAGCTGCACCGAACCACCCGTTCGATCCATCTTGCCCATCCTGCACCATGCTTGAGTCACACGACCTCACCCGGTATCCATGATCATTCTGGACCTCAGCTCTCCAAGCGTAGTCCCGATCCACTCACCGTTGACGTCGTTGACCTGCAAGCCACCTGCACAGCAATAGACAAACAAACCGTTTCCGGGAACAAGTTCTTCACAACTTGACCCACGTTAGCTCCGCAATGCAATATACAACAATAAAGCATTGAAGTTCATACATAAAATACATTCAAATCACATCAATGCAAACTTGGCTAACCTCCAAGTCAATGCCGGTCTGACCGCCCCACAAGGCCGGTCCGACCGATTTCAGGCCGGTCGGACCGCTCCCACAACGGCGGTCAGACCGGTCAAAAAGACTTAGCCAAAATTCAAGTGTGAAAATCCAAATCTTCGGAATTTTCAACTCAATAGAACTTTGTTGGAGCTCCAAAAATGATGGGACCACATCCAGGAGACTCCCCTCACTTACCTACACAACCTATTTTTGGCTCAGCTCCAAAAACCAAATTTTAATATGGCGGTCGGACCGGCCACCATGGCCGGTCGGACTCCTCCACGGGCGGTCTGACCGCCTGACACAACCGGTCAGACCGCCTGTGGTCTGACAGCCTTGGAGCAAACCCGAAAACGCGAGATTTTGCAAACCAACAACGCCATTGCCAATTGACTCATCATCCTGAGATCGTGCACATATCCTCACGATATCCACACGGTTTCACAGTCATGTGCTAATGAAGACGTTCAAGGCGTCGTGTATGCAAAACCAGAGGCGGAAGTTTGAGTCCATCTGGACAGATCTCAAACATCGGACTATGAGGCGTACAAGGAGTACTCGTCCAGCGACACATGAGGGACAATAGGTCTCGAGCGGGCTATCTAGGAGCACCATAAGTTTCATGCAGTGTATTAATCTCCACGTTCCTGAGTTGGAGAAATGATCCCTGCTCCATGATACAGACGGTGCGAGGTACGGAATTATGACGACCAATATGTCTGAGGTGTACAACAGCGTGTTGAAAGGTGTACGGTGCCTCCCTATTACCGCGATCGTTAAGGAGACATGGACTCGCATGGTCGGTTACTTCGTCAATAGAGCCACAATAGCGAGGCGACAACTGGAAGAAGGGAAGCAGTGGTTCGAGAACATGTAGAGGTATGTGGACTAGAAGATGCAGAAGGCCCGAATGCACGACATCCGGGTGATCGATGGCCTCAGGAGGAAGTACGAGATCAGGTTGAGGCAAAAGTATGTTAACAGTCATGCCAAGGGGGAAAGGAAACATGCTTGCACCTTGGGTAATATGGCTACATGCACCTGCAACAAGCCGAAGCTCCTGCACAAGTCATGCTTGGATGTGTACAAGGCGTGTGCGCAACTCAAGCAGATGTCCACATCGTATATCTCCGAGTACTATGATATACAACATCTTTTTGGTACATGGAGTGTAGAGTTTCACTCGTATGGCGTGGACATGAACTATATGGATCTTTGGCTGGACATGGTAAAATGCAATCCAAACAAAGCCTTGAATTCAACTGAGAAGGGACGACGACAGACGCGACTCTTCCGGAACGACATGGCTAACATCCAACATAGGGGCCTGAGCCACACGTTGAAGTGCATGATATGCAAGACTCTTGGCCACTCCATAAAGGATTGCCCGAACAGACTGAGCTCATCTAGTCGTCATTCTGTGTCATAATTTATTGTAGTGTCTGCCTGTACGGGAACCACCATTTGATGTAAATGGGTAGTCTGCTCATATTTGTTCATTTATGTACGTCATTCTTTCTTAACGCTTACGTATCTCAATATTCCATTGTTTCGAACTGACTCGCCCGTGTTCTGTGCACAACAGCAAAACATTAGGTTGGCCTTGAATATGTCGGACTCATTGTCGAAATTTTATGCAAAGATACTACTGAAGCGCAAGGGACTTGCAAAGAGGGCTAAACCCTACCCAGATTTTTCTATGAAGGATGCACCGGTACCACCAGAGTTTCCACGCCCGCAATGTGTGTGCGAAGAACCGGTGAAGATCATTTAGTCCACACACCCGGCCATCGCCGCCCGAGCGTACTACACGTGCGGAAACGTCCTCGTAACATAATCTTACACACACATCAATTTTTCACACCTTACATTGCATTCCACAAATTCCTAACTTCCTTGGCGAATAATGGCAGCCGGAAATGCGTTGTAACTTCTTCCAATGGATCTATGGCCCTGAGATGTACGGTAAGGCGTTCATCTAGCAGAAGTACACGTTGAACTACGCGATGCGAGCCGAGACCACCCTGCCCTTCCATTGCCTCGTCCTCCTTCCATTGCCCCATCCTCCTACCTCCTCGCCCTCCTGCCCGGCGGCTCTAGTCTCCTTCAAACCCCTCCTCACCTGCAGCTGGTGCAAGACGGCCTCCTCACCAGGATGTCCACTTCACCACCCCTTCCACCAACAAGGATTGCAACAACCTCTACGACGACGTCAACCTCGGGCTCGGCTTTCTCCCTCTCTCGCACCCTCACTGCATGACTTCCTAGAACAAATACAATGAAAGAACTACTAAGCATATTAAGACAATTATGAGACAATATCGATACTAGATACAATTATAGCTAAGTAATTCTACACAAGTAAATAGCAAGAAATGTAAATGCATTATTAGTAAAGTCAAGGAATAAACCACAATGAATACAATGATATTTTTCCCGTGGTATCGAAGACTTGTCGGTCTTCACTAGTCCACGTTGAGGAAACTTGAAAGAACCAAGTCGGCTCCACGAATTTAGCCTTGACCATCGATCACTATCATTGCTCTTCCTCCTCTCCAGAGATGGTGAGCATGCAACCACTTCACAATCCGTTGCTGGGACTCTTCATAATCTTCTTTGAAGAGCTCACTGCGCAATCTTCCTCCAAAACCGTCTAGGTGCCAGCAAGCACCAAGAGTAATAAACCAAGTGTTTGCTTGAGGAAAATCAAGTGCCAACAAGATTAACTAATGATGCAATGACTTGAATGCTCGCAGCTACCTCAAAATGGGAATTCGAAGCAAATGAGTAGTAGAGAATGTCTAAGAGCTCAAGGGTATTCAATGAGAATGAATATGCTCAAAAGTTCTGAGCTAGAGGCGTGGGGAGGTATTTATAGCCCTCACCAACAAAACTAGATGTTTGAACCAGTTCATAAAAAATTCAGGATTTGCAGTAATACCGTCATTCAAGCCTGGTACTACTGCAGTCGAAAAACAACGGTCGACTACTATTCATTCAATGCGCCTGTTATAGCCGTTACGAAAAAGTTGTGGTACTACCGCCAACTAGAAACTGGTATTACGGTATTGCGGTAATACCGCTCGGCTATATCGGTATTACCGATTTCTAGAGTATCAAATTACAAGAAAAACATCCTCTTTGGAAAAATCGTACCGCCAAGTAAAACTCGGTATTAGCTACTTGCGGTAATACCGCTCACGAGATTTGGTCTTACCATTTTCAGATTTCAAGAAAATCTCCCAAAAATATGTTATCTGAAAAATCCATACCACAACTATACTTTGGTATTACCGACTTGCAGTAATACCGCTTATCAAATGCGGTCATACCGATTTTGGGATTCTGAGAAACTCTTGCAAAAACGTACTCCCTTGAAAATTCATACCGCCAACTAGATTTTAGTATTACCGACATGTAGTAATACCGCTCAATACTTGCAGTCATACCGATTTTTCTGAACAGTTTGCCAGAGGCAAAAGAACAAATGCAATGCATGATTTCTAGTTGATCAAGATGGTACATAAATAGATCCTTCAACTACTAGCTATAATTTCTCTTTATAGTACGACATCTAGCCTACAAATCCGGTATTTTCTCCAAACACCGAGACCAGTAAAATACTATAAAATGATCCTTTGATAATATTATACCTTTGCTTGAGCCAAGTCGATCTTTATCACCTTTGTGTTGTCATTTCCATATCATCATTCGATCTTTGGGACTTAACCTTTAAGCATCTTAACACACAAGCTAGTCCCTTAATATATTGTTGATATTGATTACCAAAACCATTATTGGGGGCCTAGATACTTTCCATCTCCCACTTTTTAGTAATTGATGACAACCCAATAAACATAAAATGTTTGAAAGATTTTGAATATACACCAAGTTTTATATTCTTGTTTTGACATTTGATTTGCAATTAATTCTTGAAGAGAGTTCAAGGAGATGAAGAGATAATTGCATTCAAAGTCAATCAACAAATAAATAAAACTCCCCCTAAATATGTGCATGTAGATTCAAGAAGTGATTGCTATGCGCATTTGTGAATTTTGAAATTTCAACAGAGTTTCCTCTATTTGTTGAAACATGAGGAACATGTGATATATTCAAGCAAAAGATAATAATCATGATAAAAGATGCTTGAATTCATGAACTCCATAACCATAAAAAATAAACATCATACAAGCATCATTTCACATATAGGGTGGAATAAAAGACATGATGCAACAAGTTTAAACTAGGCTATTACAAGCACACAAGTTCCAAGTATTTTAAGCAAAAGAAAGTCATTACAATAACACATCCAAGTCCAAATATAGACATATATTATATGATAGATCTTGATATTTGTTCTCTCCCCTTAATCTTTCAGTATCTTCTTCTCCAATTTCTCCCCCTTTGGCATCAAGGACCAAAAGGAATCACTCTTGAGGTGGAGTTTGAGGAGGTGGATTTTGAGGAGATGGATCACGACGGCGGTGACGTCCATAGCGAACAGGCAAAGAAGGTGCTACTGAAGAAGACGCTTGTGCTGCTAGCTCTAAAGCACTCACACTTTCGGTCAAAGCAGCCAATCGATTGTTGGTCTTAGTTTGAAACCTTCTCTGATCATTTTGAATCTCCAAAATAGCTGAATATATCTGAGATAAGGTGACATCATATTTAGCTACATTTTCTTGAACTTGAGGAGGTATTGCTGCAGGAACTGGACCCCCATCCCTTAGCTTATATGGCTTGTGAACTCCTCGATGTCCTCCTCGAAGCTGAATCTTTGTCATAATAAGAACCATGATATAGGGAGCAAAATAAATTCTAATCCAATCATTCTTGGAAGATCCAATCTCTCTAATGATAAGATCAATTACATCAATCTTCCTTCCATTCATGATGTTCTCTATGATGTTCCATGCATGTCCTCGAATGACATCAAAATTTCCACTCTTGGAAACGAAGGTGTGATTGATAATGCGATTGATCAAGCTAGGCAAAGGGAGAAGACCTCCAATTTTCTTGGGCACAAAATTCACGTTCTCATCATAGAACTGACGCCATGCCTGGATTCTGAGTGCTCCTCTGTCATAGATCTTAGCTTGTGTTCCGGAGTATGTCCCTAGTGCTTGCTCAAAATCAGCTTTAGATGCTTGTAGACTTTAAGTTTCTGACATCCATATCAAGAGATCGAACTCTGGAGAAACATAAACAGTAGCATAGAACTGTCGAATTAAATCTTCATTGAAGTCACACTTTAATCCGACTATCTCTTCCAGACCGGCTTGTTGGAATAGATGGTAAACTCTAGCAAAACGATCAATCTTCTCCAAATGTGCCCAATCTATATATCTCTGATCAGCAAATTGACGATGATGGCTATAAAGTTGAGCATAAACTTGCTGCTAGAATCTGGTGTGAAGCCTTGTGTCCGTTGAAATAACTGTTTTTTCAAACTGATTCACATGACGAAGAATTGCATAATTGTCACTAGAAATTTGAGTTAGATCAACATCAGGCTCTTCGACCTTTGCCATTTCCTCATCCTCGTCTTCTTCCTCAAAATATTCCTCATCATTTTCTTCGTGATCATTTTCTTATTCTTCTTCACTTTCATTCTTTTGTACTTGCTTTGAGGATTTCCCTTTGTCTTGTGTTCTCATGGATAACAAGAAAGCATTTGTCTCGGGGTCACTGTCCTCCCTTGGAGTTCTCACAGAAGCGGTCTTTTGGGATGCTGCCTTTCAACTTGTTGTCCTTGGACGAGATGATCCAACACCTGAAGTTGGAGGATCATGTCTCTCTTCTGGATCTCCGTCTGGAGTGGCACTTTTTCGAAGAGAGGTTTTGGTTCTTGGCATGGTTGCTAAGATAAGATAAGAGCAATTAGGACAAGATGGAATAGAATTTGATGCAACATAGTATGATTTAATCAATTTTTCACTGCTGGAGCGGTAGTACCGCTGTAGACATCTGGTATTACCAGAAATCAGTAATACCGATTATCACGTGCAGTATTATCGCACCCACAGATGTTCGTAGGGCAAATTCCTTGAATCTTGCTTCTAGCTAATGTTTGACATAAAAGAATCCATGAGATAGATATAATAAGTCATCAAACACTAGTTTGTACCAAAATGCCCAAAAGAAATTGACTATTTCATCCACATTTTGATCAAACCCTAGATTTGAGGTAGATGATAAAAGGATGAGAAAGAGAGTGATTCAAGGGCAAATACCTCAAGAGATGGAAGGGATATGACTTAGAGACTCAACCCCAATCAAAATCTTCAACAAAATCCACATTTCCGACAAATTTGAGTGGAGGTTTTTGTAATACCCGGTTTTGAGTCGGGAGTTGTAAAATAAGTCGGGTATGAAAAAGAGTGCAAATAAATAGAATTTTCTGATGGGGAAGGGGGGTTTTCGCATTTTTACGACAACCTGGGCCGCAGGCCGCGGCCCAGGCGGCCCAAGAGGGGGAGGCCGGCCCAAGGGGGCCGGCCAAGGGGAGGGGGGAGGCGCCCCCAACCCTAGCCGCCTCCCCACTCCCTCCTCTTCCCCCCTAGAGCCGCCACCCCCATTCTCTTCCTCCCCGGTGTTTCTTGCTGCTCTTTGACGGCGTCTTGCTGCTGCGGAGATCCCCGGCGTCGCCCCAAGCTTCCCCCCCCGAAGCCGTCTCCTTCCAACGGCGCCGCCGACCGTTCGCCGGCGATCTTGTGGCCGGTCTTGGAGAGGGAAGGGAGGAGAAGGGAGGGAGGTTCTTGGGAGGTGGATCCACGTCTCTCTGCAGATCTTCAAGGGTAACGAATGTTTTAGTGGTAGTTTGATTCGGTTTTGTTGATTAATGGTGGATTAGATCTAAATCGGGTTCTGTCCTGGAGATTCCAGAACGCATCCGTCTCCTTGCGCGGCCTGTTTCGACCCTTTGGAGGCCGAATCTCGGGTTGACCTCTTCTAGAGATATGTTCCTGGTTTCGTTAGCTTTCTTTTGGCACCGAGATCACGAATTTTCACCTAGTAGTTTAAAAGTTATGACTGTTTTACCACGTACTGCTCTGTCTGACAGAAATTCTGGGTATAGTCGGTTGCACATAGATTTTGATCTAGTTAGAGTCAGAACCAGGTCGGCCACCCAACTAGGTGTATGAAGATAATTTCATCATGTTTCCATGCTGATAAAGATCACTTTATTTGGTTCAGTGGTTTAAAAGTTAGAGCCTTTTCTTTAGGGCTGTTCTGAATTCTGGGCAGACTGCGGTTATAGTTTTTCATTGGATGGTTAGACCTCTGTTTTGGCCGAATTAGAGTTTACCATCAACTAGAGTTTTGTAGCCAGTTACGTTAAGAGAAGTTGAGCACTGGTTTCAGGTCTTTTGGACTTACGGTTATTTATTGGTGAATTTTCTAGTAAAACTGCCAGTTTAGGGGTATTTGGAATGTTTGGGCGAATGGATCAAATTGAATCTTTTGTTTGGTTGGTTTGATTAGAGATTGTGGGAGGGCACGTGTAGCAATGTCTTGCTCGTTTGTCCTTATTTCGATTATTTTATATTGTAGGCGGTGAAGCGGTGAGTGGAGGGGTATCTCAGTTACCCCCCAACCCGTCGCAGCGCGGCAGGCAAGTACTTGTATGCTAATATTGATACAATATGTGATGTGTGTGTACATGGTTATACTTGTTTTCATGTGTAGTTGAATGCCATGTGTATTTCTTTCCATTAATGCTTGATGTTCAAATTTACCATGAGATCACATCATGTCATGCATGAATTCATAATGACCACGAAAGTGGAGTTCTCGTGTAAGACCCATCAATTCCAGTATGGGCATCAGAAATCCCATCAATTCCAGAATGGGTACGTGTGTCCACCATTCCAATGTGGGCCACGTTGGACAGCCGTATGAAACGTTCTTCATACGGAAACTTTTAGTGAACACCGACGGGTGTTTCACTCGCTATACCGGTATATGCTGCAATATGTCCACTTCCTTCACTGCATCATTTCATTTCATCCATTCATAAGAATTGTTTCCAATAAATGTTCAATCTGTGATAATGTATATGGTTCATTGGATGTTGATTGTTACTTACAAGTACTTGCTGAGTCTTTGGCTCATTCTTGCTTTGTTGTTTTATTTAGGTAAATGACAAGGAAGAACGGTTTCATGGAGGGTAGATCAACACGATGCACTCACTACTATAATTCAAAACATTTGAGAACTTACTATTGTCTTCTATTTATACCCTGCGTTGAATTGTAATAAGCCAACATGGCCGTATTTACCTTATCTCCCTGAAATATTTATTTCCAATCCGTTGATTAAACTGTTGATGATTTCCTGTTCACGTATATCCTTGTGGTACGCCGATTCTAGTAATACTTATTGTTGTGAATTTCCTAAAGACTAGTGATTGTAGGTGACATCTTGACTTCCTTATAGTCAGGGTGTTACAGTTTTTGTGGAGAAGAGAAGAGAGAGAGAGAGGGGCTCGGCGGTTCTTGAGACTGAATGGGGGCGGTTACACCGCATGGTGAAGGAGGGGCTAGGATAAGGTCCCAGTTGTAACTGCTACTGGAACCGCAAGCCATATGCGGTAAAACCGTTGTTGAGGCGTGGTATTATCGGGCTGCGGTAGTACCAGCAGTAAATCGTGATATTACCGTTTTGCCTGACAAAGTAGAAACTGAATATGAAATGCAAATGATCCTTGTTTAAATCACTAAATTAAATATTTTTAGGATCATTATTGTAACACCTTGGCTATTCGGAAGCCAAGATGCTACCTAAAGATACAACATACCATCAAATTGCGGAATAAGGTTCAATATGCCTCTAATCAGACAACAATACCATGGTAACGAGGTGAAAATAACCAATTCATCAATGGTGAATAATCAAGGAACTAATCATGGAACGACATGACATGAAGTCTAAACATTACTTAGTACAGTTCATCTCTCATCAAAGATTAACAAAGTTGAATCCATTAATGAAAATATAATGTAATGGACTGTGTGGAACATGCTGGTCTACTCCCTCCCATTAACATTATCATCAATAAGGTTCACCTAAATAAACACAGAAAAACAAGGGTGATTCGAAACTTAGCAAGTACAATACAAGATAAATCAAGCATAGAGTGGACAAGCCAACTCAATTGAAGTATGAACAATTCTTGGAATACATACATGAATGAATGGAATGAATACATGAATGAATGGAATGAAAGGATGCATTGAAGAAATGGACTGTTCAACAGCTTATACTGGTATAGCGAGTGACACACCCGTCGGTGCTCACTTAAGCCCGTACTTAAGAAAATCCGGGGATCCAATCACCGTACGAAGAACGTTTCATATGGGTGTCCGAAATTGACCACATTGGAGTGGTGGACAACATTGCCCACATTGGAGTGGTGGGTCTTACGTGTCCATACTGGAATTGATGGGACTTACAATTTTCCACTTCCGTGGTCAACATGAAACAAATACGTGAACAGAATGAACTTCATGCAATGAACTCTTATCACATCATAATGAAGAAATATACATGGCATACGAACATGAATAGCAAGACTAACAATTCATCCACACACAATCATCACCATTCATTACGATAAGACAAGGTACTTGCCTTCCGCGCTGTGACGTGTTAGGATGCAAGGAAGGTGACTCTCCACTCACCGCTTCACCGCCTATACAAATATTTATTCGAAAAAAGGATAACAAGGTAAGACAAACTACAAGTGTCCTACCATAACCCTCTAACTATTCAACACAATAAACGGGTTCAAACTGACAATCTAACTAATCAGCAGATTACAGCCCTACTGGGCAGTGGTACAATAAAAACTATACTTAAATATCTGTAAGTCGGAATAACTTGAAACCAGTGCTCAATGAATCATAACGAACCAGGCTATGAAACTCTAGTTGACCGGGTTCTCCGATTCGACCAAAACAGTTGGCTAAACAGCCGTTGAAAACAACTGACAGACATGTGTCCAGATTATAGAACAGCAATAGATAAAATGGCATAACTTTCATTCTACTGATCCAATGGAGGTGATCTTTATCAACCTGGAATCATGGTGATATTATCTTCAAAAACCGTTTTGGGTGATCGTCCTGGATCTGAATCTAACTAGATCAAAACCGAGGAACAAACCGACAGTCCCCAATTCTCAGACAGACAGAACAGCGCGTGGTTAAAACACCATAACTTTTGATTGCCAACTCTAAAAATTGTGTTCTTTATCAACTTGTAAAGATTACGGAATTCTCCACAACATTCATTTTTGGTAGCCTTTCTGAATCGTCCTCTAAATAATTCATAATGGCCAGACAAGCAAACTGCCAAATCCCATCAGCTCTCCCGAATAGTCGCACGAAAACGGCAATATCTCCTAAATCGTAACTCCAAATCAGATGATCTCGGTGCATAAAGAAAGCTAAGACCAAGGGCTACAACGTTCTAAGAGGTGGACAGATCAGAAAACGTACAGAATTTACCCAAATCTAACGAACAATTCTGGCGCAGGGGGAAGGAGAAAGTGGCGCACAGCAGGGAGGAGGGTGGTGGCTCCAAGTGGGGGAAAGGGGGAAGGGGGAAGGGGGTTTAGGGTTTTTTTGGGGGAAGGTCATCCCCCCTTTGGCCAGCCCCCTCTTGGGCCACATGGGACGTGGCCTAATGCCCAGGTTGTCGGGAATTCGCGGAAACCCCCTTGAGATCACTGAAAATTGTAATCCCTGTTTAACTCTTTCTCCCGAATACTCTCCTACCCGCTTGAATAAATTTCGGGGTATTAAAATTATGCATGAGATAGATAAAAGAAACTCCAACGAATATAGTTTTTAAGAAAGATTTTGAAATTATTTTCATAAATTCGTCAAGAAAACCAAATGAGAGCATAAAGACATGAGACATGAGTTTCAAGCAATATTTGAATTGTAATACTCCGGAATGGAATTCGGTAAATAGAAAGAAGCTGGAGGGGGAAAAAGACAAATGCAAAAATTTCTAGTTCAGCGGGGGGTTTTCTGCCTTTCCTCGCCAACCTGGGCCGCGGGCCACGACCCTGAAGGCCCAAGAGGGAAGGGGGGAGCCAGCCAAAAGGGGGGGGGCGCCTCCCCCTCAAACCCTAGCCGCCACTCCTCCTCTCCCCACCTCCAAGCCGTCGGCCTCCCTTATAGATTGGCGCCTCCCCCACTGCTGCCCCTCCCTAGTGGTGGTGATCCTCCTCCCCCGACGTCGAGCGCTCTGGCTGATTCCTCCCGTTGCTGTCCCCGGGCGGCGTGTATCGCGTACGGAGGCCACCAAGTGGAGGAAGAGAGGAAGAAGAGGGTGAGGGGAAGGGAGATCGTCTTCTCCAAGCACCGTCATCACCTCCCTGCAGGTTTTCAAGGGTAACGAAGAGATTACATCGTTGTTTGATACTTTTTGGAGGAAGGATTGATTGTTTGGAGTGAACCGACATGCTGTCATTCGATTTCCAATATAGATCCAGATTGTTGCACATCCGGTATCGACCTGTTAGAAGCCGATATGGAGGTTTTCCCCTCCTAGAGAATAGTAGCCCTGGTTTTTATCTTTCCATAGCTACCAAGATCACGAGATTCCGCCTTACGGTTTAGGAGTTATGAATTATTTTTTGCGTGCTGTTCTGTCTGTCCGACGAGAAGGAACTGTCTGTTTGTTCCTTAATTTTGACCTTGTTAATGTAATATTTAGAACCTCCACCCATTTAAGTTATTATAGGATTTTTAATAATATTTCTAGATTGATAAAGAACACCTCCATTGGATCTGTAGAGTGGAAGTTATGCCATGTTCTTTGCAGCTGATCGATTGTCTGGATAGATGTCTGTCATACGTTTTCAACTGCTGGTTAGCCGATTGTATTGGCAGATTTAGTGAATCTTGTCAACTAGAGTTTCATAGCATAGTTCGTTAAGATTCATTGAAAACTAGTTTCACATCATTCTGAGTTACAGATATTTAATTATGATTTTTCTCGTACTGCTGCCCAGTAGAACTGTAAGCTGGCTGAATAGTTTGATTGTCAGTTTGAACCCATTGATTGTGTTGGATAGTTAGAGGGTTAGGGTAGGACACTTGTAGTTATGTCATACCTTGTTATCCTTATTCCGAATATATGTTTGTGTAGGCGGTGAGGTGGTGAGTTGAGGAGCACTTTCGTTGCCTCCTAACACGTCACAGCGCGGAAGGCAAGTAACTTGTTTGATTCTATTGAATGTTGATGATTGAACGTGGATGTAATGCTAGACTTGCTAGTCATATTCATATGCTGAGTATTATTCTTCATTTTCATGTGATAAAAGTTCATTTCATGTCATCCATTCTATTCATGCCATGTTTTCGTTGTGACCACGGGAGTGGAAACCAAAAGACCCATCAATTTCAGTATGGGCATGTAAGTCCCACCACTCCAATGTGGGCAATCTTGGACACCCGTATAAAACATTCTTTATACGGTATTTGGGTCCCGGACTTTGTTAAGTACGGGCTTAAGTGAACACCGACGGGTGTATCACTCGTTATACCGGTATAAGCTGTTGAGCAGTCCATTCTTTCAATGCATCCATTCATTCGATTCACACTCATAAGTGTTCAGAGATAAGTTCATAATTCTATTGAGATTGACTTGTTCATAACCTTGTATGTTCAATTGTTTACTGTACTTGCTGAGTTTCGACTCATTCTTGCTTTCTTTATTTCTTTAGGTGATCATTGATGATGACGCTGGGCGGGACTAGTCACACACACAATATTCATATTTTTCACCTTTCTTCCGTTTTAATATTAAGATTTGATTATATCTTTCATTCGTAGAATGTTGAACTGTAATAAATAATTTTGATGTGGTTGATAATTCTCCCGTTGCCATGGTTGCTTTAGTACTGTTTGTGGTCCTTGATCACCCCCTTGTTGAATCGTTTGGATTCATCCTTTACTACTACCATTACTTTATGATAGTTCGACTTCTTTATGTCCTCATATGAGTTATATTTGAATTCTTCCGCTAGTTGATTACATGTTAGATCCTTTAGGTAACATTTTGGCTTCCGAATAGCTAGGGTGTTACATGAATAGTTTGTGATATTTAACTCATTTCTCAATTTTCAAAAGTGACTCTCATCTAATGGTTTGGTGAAGATATCAACTAATTGATCATCGATCCTTATGTGGCTAATTTTAATATTTCCTTTGCCCACATGACCACTAAAGAAATAGTGACATATATCTATATGCTTGATTCTTGAGTGTTGGACCGGGTTATTTGCAATCTTAATGGAACTATCATTGTCACACAAAAGAGGTATATTTTCAAATTTTATTCCATAATCCATCAAAGTTTGCCTCATCCATAGCAATTGAGCACAACAACTTTCCGGAAACATATTCGGCTTTGGCGATGGATAGGGCTATAAAATTTTGTTTCTTGGATGACCATGAAACTAAGGATCTTCCTAAGAATTGACAACTACCCAAGGTGCTTTTTCTACCCACTTTGCAACCCGCATAATCAGAATCCGAATATCCAATTAAATTAAATTTTGCACTTTTGGGATACCACAAGCCAATGCTACATGAATACTTTAAATATCTTAAAATTCTGTTTATGGCCACCAAATGACACTCTTTTGGTGATGCTTCCAATCATGCACACATGCAAACATTAAATATGATATCGGGCCTAAATATGGTAAGATAAAGCAAACTACCAATCATAGATCTATAAAGCTTTAAATCTACTGGTTTACCTCGCTCATTAAGGTCGAGATGACCGTTGGTTGTCATGGGAGTTTTGACGGGCTTTGCATCTTCCATGCTAAATCTCTTGATCAAATCTTTTGCATACTTTATTTGGCTTACGAAGGTTCCATCCTTGAGTTGCTTCATTTGAAGTATAACGAAATAGGTAAGCTCACCGATCATTGATATTTCAAATTCTCTAGAGGAGGTGCAGCCACCTCCCTCCCCTATTTATAGTGGAGGCTTAGACCTTCTAGAAGTTTGACTCAATTGGGCTCCCGTTAAGGTCCAAAACAAACGGGGCACTTACGCACGTATTTTAACGCACCATCTTTATCTCGCCTTGACCTAACTAGCTACACCTTGCGCCATCTTGCGTCTCGGATTAGCCAATAGATCGACCTCACCCTGCATCGTCGATCGTTTTGGACCTCAGCTCTCCAAGCCTAGTCTCGATCATCCTCGCCGTTGACCGTCGTTGACAACCAAGCAACCTGCACAACAATAGACAAGTAAATCGAATTTGGGAACAAGTTCTTCACAACTTGACCCATGTTAGTCAAAACATACATCATGCAACATATATGCCCTGAAACTCGTGACTTTGACCTAACAACAGAATATCGCCGCCACGACGGGCGACGAAACAAGTGAAAACCGGTCAGACCGCCCCTAGGGCCGGTCTGACCACCAGCTATTGGCTGGTCAGACCGCCAGTAATGACTTAGCCGATTTTCAACCTCTGAAAACCGAAACTTACTAAAAATTTCAAACCAATAGAACTTTTGACTAGAGACTCCAAAAATTATGAGACCAAGTGCAATAGAATCCCCTCTGTTGCCTGCTACCTCTATTTTTGGCCCAGCTCAATCAAACACTTTTTGACGTTGACCGGTCCGACCGCCGCTTATGGCCGGTCGGACCGAGTTGGGACCACTCTGACCGCTGCCCTAGCTGGTAAGACCGGTTGAGACTGACAGAACTGTAACTTTGCCGAAAACACGAGAAACGACAAACCGTAAACGCCATTGCCAATTGTCACATCATCCTAAGATCTGAAGCATATCCCCATGATATCCATAGAAATCATCATCCAAAACTTTTGTAAACAAAGTTGAATCAATTTTGCCAATTTTGAATCCTTTTGAAACTAGAAAATCTCTAAGGCATTCATACCATGCTCTAGAAGCTTGTTTAATACCATAGAGCACCTTGGAGAGTTTATAGACATGATTAGGATTCTTAGAATCTTCAAAACCGGGTGGTTGCTAAACAAAAACATGTTTGGATATTTTTCATTTAGAAAAACACTTTTGACATCCATTTGAAATAATTTTATATCAAAGCTTCATGTAAAGGCAAGTAATATCCTTATTGACTCAAGTCTAGCCACGGGAGCAAAAGTTTCACCAAAATCCAAACCTTCGACTTGAGAAAATCCTTAAGCGACCAATCTTATTTTGTTTCTCACAACCATCCCACATCCATCTTGCTTATTTCTAAAGACCCATTTTGTACCAATTATATTGTGTTATTTGGGTCTATCTACCAATGTCCAAACATTTTTCCGGGTGAAGTTATTGAGTTCTTCATGCATAGCATTCACCCAATCCGAATTATCGAGTGCTTCATCTACATGTTTTGGCTCAAGAGAAGAGATAAAAGAGTAATGTTCACAAAAAGAAGCGACACAACATAGAGTTTGAACACCTTTACCCACATCACCCAATATTTGATATATTGGATGATCCTTTACTTCTTAGAGGTAAGTTGGATGGTTGATCATCTTCCTTGTTGTCCTCTTCATCAATTTCAATTTGATTTATTGTGGAAGAGGTGAGAGGTTTGACTTGAGCGGAAGATGATGGGTCATTTGGATCTTTTTTTGGCTTGATGTCTCTAATTTGCATATTCTTCATTACTTGCCTTAATGCTTCATTAGCTATATCATCCAAATTCTCTTGCTCTTCTTGAGAGCCGTTAGGTTCATCAAATTGAACATAATGTTTTTCTTCAACCAAACTGGTATTTTTTTGTTGAAAACACGATAAACTTTGCTATTTGATGAATATCCAAGTAAGAAACCAACATCACATCGACTTGTAAATTTTAAAAGACGAACATCTTTTCTCAAAATGTAACATTTGCAACCAAATACATGAAATATGAAATATTCGGTTTTCTTCCAACAAAAGCTCATACGAAGTCTTTTTCAAGAGGCGATGCCAATAAAGACGATTTATGGTATGAGAAGTGGTATTGGTTGCTTCCTCCCAAAAGCTATCTGAAGTATTATAGTCATCAAGCATTGTCTTAGCTATTTCAATTAACATTCTATTTTTCCTTTCTACAACTCTATTTTACTACAAAGTGTAGGCTATGGAAAGTTTATGCTTTATTCCAAGTTCATCACAAAAATCTTCAATTTTAGTGTTCTTGAACTCGGAACCATTATCACTACGGATTTTCTTAATTTTGAAATGAAATTCATTTTGAGCCCGTTTTGCAAAACTTTTAAAAATGCTAGAGGTTTTGGCTTTGTCATTTAGGAAGAATACCCATGTATATCTAGAGTAATCATCCATAATGACTAAACAGTAGCTATTACCTCTGATACTCTTATAGGTTGTTGGCCCAAATAAATCCATGTGTAAGAGTTCCAATAGTCTAGAAGTTGACATAATACTTTTGGAAGCATGAGAATTTCCAACTTGTTTTCCAGCTTGACAAGCACTACAAAGTCTGTTCTTCTGAAACTTCACATCTTTCAAGCCAACAACTAAATTATATGTGAAAAGCTTTTTAAATTGAATCATACCAACATGAGCTAACCTTCTATGGCAAAGCCAACCCAAAGAAGTTTGTGCAAGCAAACATGTTTTCAAGCATGAATCATTTGAAGAAAAATCAACTAGATAAAGATTTTCAAATCTAAATTTTTTGAAGGCTAAAGAGTTATTCTTTTCATTAAAAATAGAAACACCATCTTGAGAGAATAAACAAATTAAGCCAAGATCACATATTTGTGCAACGGATAACAAATTAAAATTTAGTGATTCAACTAAAGATATATTAGAAATGGAAATGTCATTTGAGATAGCGATTTTACCCAATCCTATTACCTTTCCTTTGCTATTGTCACCAAAAGTGATCTTGTTATTTCCTTCTTCATTCTCGAATGTGGTGAACATCTTTCTATCAACGGTCATATGTTGAGTGCATCCACTATCAAGCACCCAATATTTTCCATCGTTCTTATAGTTCACCTACAAAACAAGAATTAATTTCTTTTAAGTACCCAAATTTGTTTAAGCCCTTAGAGGTTAGTGACCAAGGTTTTAGACACCCAAATAGTATTATTTTTTCCGCCTAAAATTGAAGTGCTAATAAACTTTGCTACTACTTTACCATCTTTAGATATTCTAAGCATGTATCATGAATCATAAGTGTCATAAGACTTAGTATTAGCAATAGAGCATGCAATTTGTAAATGACTAACATTAAGATATTTATTGCAATATTTCCCATTTTCTTTTACAAACCTTTCGGGCTTATAAATCGGCTTCTTACATTTCTTGGGAATAAACTCAAGTCCTTCCTTGTTGAATGAGCACCTTTACTTACTTAATAGCTTGTCAAGTGTTTCTTTTCACTTGAAGTATCTTTCCAAACTTTTGCTCAATTTTGTGATTTGCTCTTTTAATTCATGATTTTCAATAATGAGCAATGGATCACATGTATTAGCCATATTATCAATTTAATCAATTTTAGAGCAACAGAGCATGGATATCAAATCATCACATGATATAGAAGTGCTAGACATTGATATAGTATTTGGAGCAACTTCTACTCTAGGCATCTTATTCATTAGATTGCAAGTAATTCCAATATTCGAATGAGATTTTTCAATATCTTATAGAAGGAGAGTTATGAGCTTCCTTTAGCTCCTCATAAGAGTCTTTTAGAGAGATATACTCTTTCTTAAGACTTTAAATTTTTTACTTCTTTTTTCTAAGATATTCATTAAATTCTTCAAGTATATCCATTAATTCATCACATGAAGGTTCATTGTCATAAATGGATTTTACGTTATCTCCTTTTGCCATGAGGCAAGTAGGAGTGGAGAATAGCGACATCGCTTCCTTGATGACGATGCCGACAAGTCCTCTTTTCTTGGAAGATTCTTCATCATCGGAATCAGAGTCAGAATACTCCTCATTGTAGTCTCATTCTCAAATATGAGCTGCGTTTTTGCCAGCTTTGTGAAGCTTCTTAAAAAGCTTCTTCTTGCCATTGTATTCCTTCTTCTTTGAAGACTTGCCCTTGTCATCCTTCTTAGTAGGGCAATGAGAGGCAATGTGTCTCTTCTCATCGCACTCAAAGCAATGGATATTGCTATAGCGCTTGTTGTCATCGGAGAATTGCACTTTCTTGCTCTTGTTAAAATTAAAGATTTGATATGGGCGTCTTCTCATGAATTTCTTCATTCTCCTCACAAGGAGAGCGAATTCTTCTTCGGGATCATCTTCTTCATCCTCCTCTTTATCATTTGATTTAGCTTTCTCCTTGAAAGCGGAAATCTTCTTCATTGAGGAAAATGACTCCAAAATCTCTTCTTTGTCCTTCTTGTACAACTAATTGGTTATGAGGTTGCCCAACAGTCGGTTGGTGTCATTCTTGGCAACTCAGGGGAGTTGAGAAATAACATCACCAATGTCTCGTATTTATCCGGTAGAGCCCTGAGCATCTTGCGCACAATATCAACATCAAGTAAGTTAGTGCCAAGACCTTTGAGTTTATTTATAATGTTGTTGAGTCTACAATACATCTCGGTGATGTTTTCATGAGTCAACATTGTAAATGTCTCATATTTAATTTGAAACCTATGCAATTTGGCTTCTTTAACCGTAGATGTGCCCTCATGAATTTTCGAGAGCGTAATCCATTTATCATCGCTTGAGCATTAAGGTGGGAGTTTCGTTCCCAAGATCTGTGGGGTGTGCGGGATCAAGTGGCATAACGAAGCCCTCACTAACAATTCTCTAAATGCTTGGGCTCATGGCCTTTGAATAAATGGGCATTATAATTTTTCCAATAAGCATGATTTGATCCATCAAATAAAGGTGCATTGCCTATTGACATTCCCTTACTAGCCATCCTTTCTCTCCTAGACGGTTAAGTCTAAAATTAGAGAGACTAAGCTCTGATACCACTTGTAGGATTAAGGATAACTGACTAGAGGGTTGAAGAGGAGGTTTTAAAACATTTTAACCAATTGACAATTTTAAGCTAGATTGCCTTAACAAGACTTCCTAAAACAAATATAGTGAAAGAACTACTAATCCTATTAAGATAATTATGAGACAATGTCGATACTAGATACAATTCTAGCCAAGAAATTCTACACAAGTAAATAGCTAGAAATGTAAATGCGGAATTAGTATAGACAAGGAATAAACCACAATGAAGACAGTGATGTTTTTTCCTATGGTATCGAAGACTTGCCGGTCTTCACTAGTCCACGTTGAGGAAACTTGAATGAATCAAGTGGGCTCCACGAATTAAGTCTTGACCCTCGATCACTATCATTGCTCTTCCTCCTCTCTGGAGATGGTGAGTACACAACCACTTCACAATCCGTTGCCGGGACTCTTCACAATCTTCTTTGAATAGCTCACCGCGCAAACTTCCTCTAAAGCCGTCTAGGTGTCGGTAAGCACCAAGAGTAATAAACCAATTATTTGCTTGAGGAAAATCAAGTGCCAATAAGATCAACTAATGATGCAATGCACTTGAATGCTCTCAACTACCTCAAAATGGAAATTCAAAACAAATAAGTAGTAGAGAGTGTCTAAGAACTCAAGGGTATTCAATGAGAGTGAATATGCTCAAAAGTTCTGAGCTAGAGGCATGTGGGTAGGTATTTATAACCTCCACCAACAAAACTAGCCGTTTGAACCAGTTCCTGAAAAATTCAGGATTTGCGGTAATACCGCCATTCAAGCACGGTATTACCACAGTCGAAAAACAACGGTCGACTGGTGTTCATTAAATACACATGTTATAGTCGTTACGAAAAAGTTGTGGTACTACCGCCAACTAGAAACTGGTATTACCACATCGCGGTAATACCACTCAGTTATATCAGTATTACCGATTTCCAGAGTATCAAAATTACAAGGAAAACACCCTCTTTGGAAAACTAGTACTTCCAAGTAAAACTCGGTATCACCCACTTGCGGTAATACCACTCAAGAGATGCGGCCATACTATTTTAAAATTTCAAGAAAATCTTCCAAAAACATGTTCTCTGGAAAATCCATACCACAACTAGACTTCTGTATTACTGTAACACCCTGGCTATTCGGAAGCCAAGATGCTACCTAAAGAACAAACATACAACCAAATTGCGGAAGAATTCAAACGGTAACTCCTCTAAGTACATAAAGAGACCAACTTTAATAGAAGCATGTCATCATCAGAATATAATCAGGGAATATTAAAACAAACCACTAGCAGTATTTAACAGAAACATAACATGGAGAGAAATAACTTGCAGTCTTAAATTTATTTATTACAGTTCCTCGGTTAACCAATGAGAGACATAATCGAACTTATTAATGAAGGAAAACTATAGTGAACTGTGTGAAATGTGCTTGTCTACTCCCTCCCAACAAAGCCATCATCAACGATCACCTAAATAAATAAAGAAAACAAGAATGAGTCGAAACTCAGCAAGTACAGTAAACAATTGAACATTCAAGATTATGAACAAGTCAATCTCAATACGAAGTATGAACTTATCTCTGAACACTTATGAGTATGAATGGAATGAATGGATGCATTGAAAAGAATGGACTGCACACATGCTCATACCGGTATAGCGAGTGACACACCCGTCGGTGCTCACTTAAGCCCGTACTTAACAAAGTCCGGGGATCCAATCACCGTATGAAGAACGTTTCATACGGGTTTCCGAAATTGCCCACATTGGAATGGTGGGTCTTACGTGCCCATACTGGAATTGATGGGTCTTAACAATTCCACTCCCGTGGACGGAACATGAACAATGCAAGAATGCAATGAATATATGCAATGAGTGTCACCTCTTTCATTCACATGGATTATCAAATAAGAACGAATAAATATCATGAAGTATGAATCATGGATCATAGAAATAACATCGCATCAACAACATTCAACGGTATAACATGAAGTATGAACATGGATCATAGAAGTAACATCGCATTAACAACATTCAACAGAAATCAACACGTCTTAACACATTGTACTTGCCTTCCGCGATATGACGTACTAGGAGGCAACGAAGGTGCTCCTGCACTCGCCGCCTCGCCGCCTACACGAATGTGTATTCAAATATAAGAACACATGATATGACGATGCTACCGGCGATCTACAATACCACATTGACTACCCAATACAACGGATAGACCCGAATTGAAAACATACAATTCACTCATCTAAACAATTCTGGACAGCGACACGGAAGAATTCATAATTAATGATCTGGAACTCGGAATAACATGAATCCAGTGCCCAATGAATCTTAACGAGCAAACATACAAAACTATAGTTGACAATATTTCCTATTTTTGCCAAAACATTTCACTAAACAGCAGTTGAAAATGTCCGACAAACATCTGTCTAGACAATCAGTATAGCAGCGAAGAATATAACATAACTTTTACTCTATGAGTCCAATTTGAGTGTTCTTTATCAATATGGAAAGATAATCAAGTTATATACAGAAAACATTTTGGGTGACAAGTCTGAATCTGTAATACTCTGAAAAAAAATAATATTAATATTAATAAAAGCGTCTTAAGGGTCGGAGCGTAATTAATTAAATAGTAACAATAAATAATTAATTATTAACCTCTTTAAAGGCCGGTGTGCAATTAAATAAAATAGTACATATAAAAATAGAATTTTCGGAATTTTTTTATGAGCTATATAAATTGTTTTGTGGTTTTTCTAGAAACCCTAGCCTTTTTAATCTCTTTTTCCCACCGAGCCGTCTCCATTCTTTTTTCCCGCGCGCGCCTCTCCCATCAATCACCGCGCTTCGTGCTTTGTCTGCCATCTACCAGGCGCAAGCCAACGATCGACGGTTGTCGGCGCGCCCTTGTGCGTGGAGTTGCTGTATTGCCGCTGCGGACGCCCAGCCGCCGCACAGATCGCGCTTGCCCCGCAGCGCGGAAGCCGGCGGCCGGACGCCAGGCTTCGGCCTTCGCCGCCGCCCGCCGCAGGAAGCCGAGCCAAGTCACCGCGCTCGTGTGTTGTCGCCGATCCGACGCAGCCGATCGCTCGCTGGCGTGCCGCGGCACCGAACGCCGCCAGGCCGCCGCCGTCCTCGCCGCGCGGACGCCGCCGAGTCCGAATCGCCGCCGACGCCATCCGTTCCTTGCTTGGCCGACGTGTTTTGGTTGGTACTTCTTTTACCGATTTCTTGTGCTGTTAACTAGAGATTATAATTGAGGTTAATTAGAGAGGGTTCTATAGTTTTAGTCAAAGTGCCGAGTATTAGATCTGTTTAATAGATCCGTTTAGCCTGTTGTTCCGTGTACGATTTATTCGGATACCTTAATGGCGAATTTTGGAAATCTCATCTACTAGTTAATCGTAGATAATTTCGATATCTTTCTATAGCATATTTTATCATGTCAATCGGACAAGTAGAAATCGAGTTATGATTTTCGGAAGACCGCTGTTTTTACGGTTGTCGTCTTTCGGCGCGGTTTTGGTAGACTTTAGATTAAAAATAGTAAATAGCCTAATTAGAGTTTTTGATCTACATGAAAGTTGTAGATAATTGTCCAATGGTTCTGTAGAATCTGAGAACGCGAATTTTGGTTGGATAGAACAAAAGTTATGAATTTAGTAAGGCTGCTGTTCCGAAGCGGACAGATCGACTTTCTGGGCTAAATACGGAGGGTTAGATGATTTAATTAGAAGTCTTCGTAATCTAAGAAAATGTGGATAATTTTATGAAGAATCCAGAATGGGGTGGTTTGTGGTGATCGTACTTTCGAGTCAAAAGTTACGCTCTTTTTAGTAACCGGACAGCTATGGGTAACTATTCGGTACCGGCGTATCGTGGTATATTTGGGGACGTGTAGGAGCGAAGTATATTGATTGCTATTCTTGTTGCTGTAGCTTGTATTGAGATTTGTGTATTTAATGTAGGAGAGGCGTCGTACTTGTTGCCATCTGCTAGTCAAATCGTGCGCCGCAACTAGTAAAGGCAAGTGCATGGTAGACAACGATCAATGATCGATCACTGTTTTCTTTATCTTCTATTACCATTATTGTTGTGCTTTTATTTTGTTTAATTGCAAACAAATAATTGGTATGTTTATATCTTGGTTGACAAGCATGATGAAAAGTTGGATATGATGTTTATGATGGAGTTTGCATGTTTGCATTCATAAGCATCTTTGCATATGAGCAGGTGATCATGAATGATCACAACTCCACGGGAGTGGAGGAGGTCCCCGGTCCTTATGGAGGAACGGGCTTGAGAGTGAATGTTGTCGCGAGCATTCACTCATGCTATACCGGTATACGCGAAAGAAGTGCATGTGGACATATAGATTAGAGTTGCATTGATATTTGAGATTAATGGATGTGAATCAAATAGAAGTACCTGTGATGATAATGAAGTTATTGAATGCTGTTGATTTATTATTGTTCGTTGTTTATGGATGTGTTTGCTGAGTCGTGGACTCACCCTTGCTCTTATGTTGTTTTTAGGTGATCTTCGAGGATGCCGTAACTGAGAGCGAGTAGAGCACGTGGACCACTTATGATCATTTACTATCATAATCTTTTCATTCACAATTGGATTACTCTTGGACATGTTAGTTATGGAATAATGTTTAGGACAATGTTTGGACTAGACTATTTGCTTTATTAATTTGGATTCGTTGGTTGATGCTATTTTGGATTATTTACCTGGTTATAATTCACATTGCTTATTTATTGTCGTTTGATCCATAATTATGCATTGCTCTATTGTAGTCCATTGAGTTGATTATCATTGTTGTCTTGCTGTAATTATATAGTGTGTCGATAATTGTTAGTGTAAAGGGTAGTGTGGTGGCATTCTAGGCTCGGTGTTGGGTGGGTGTTACAAACTTGGTATCGAGCGGCTTTAGGTCCGTGGTGAATAGATTAACAACATAGGCAAACTAAAATTGTTAAAATTTGTTTTAGTTTAGTAAATCAACTAAAATTTGCTAATGGTTAACTAACCTAAAATTTGACACACTAGTGCATAGTAGGTTAGAGAGAGGTACGAATATAGTTTTACGCTTCCGTTATGTTGTTTATTGATGCATGAGTTTATTTTGATCTTTGAACTCATTGCGTATTGTTGATTGTGGTTGATAGCTATGCCGAGGGGTAGAGGACGTGGTCGTGGTGGCCGCGGTCGTGGAGGTCTGGGCCACGGGCGAGGTTCCGTGGAGCCACCTCCGAAAGTGTATGAGTCGATGAGGGGTTGTTGCTGACCCGCCTCGGTTGGGGCCCAAGATGAGACCCCGCTTTTGCCGAGAGTTGGTGGGAGAGATCCGTGCTCTTCGTCAACAGCAGCGCCGGCACCCCCGCTGTCGCGGCATCTCGTTGTTGCTCCTGCTGCTCATCCTCCCGTCCCCGAGGCGCGGATGTCACTGAGAGTGGATGGGGTTGAGGTTGATCCGCTTGACTGGCCGGGCACACCGGTCCAGCAATGGATGGTTGCGCTACATGGAGAGGCGCTTGGAGCTTTGGAGATGTCTTCACCTCGAGGGTCCGCTTTGTAGCCTTTCACCGAAAGGGCAAGCGGATATTTGGTGGGAGGGCGTGTTATCATCGAGGACCGCCACTCAAGGGCCGCCACTTGGGAGGACTTTGTTGATCGGGCTCAAGGGAAGTTCTACCCTACTCATTTGTTGAGAAGATGGAGGTTGTCTTGACAACCTTTGCTCGTGGAAGAGGTCTATTGTCGAGTATGAGGTCGAGTTCAACAACTTGGTTCGCCTGCCCCTCTGTGAGCGAACGATGATCTTCGTAAAGCCAAGAGGTTCCGCTGGGTCTCACCTCGAGTACCGGATGTGTTGGGAGCTACTCCACTCCGTGACTACAGCTCATGTGGAGCAAGCTAGGGGCATGGAGTTGGAGATGCACTCACAAAGGGGCAAGAAGCCTCGTGGATCGTAGTTTCGTGGTGACCAAGAGGAGCTCTAGTGAGGGAAGTGGGTCTGTTCAACACCGCCAGAAATTCAAGGAGGACCGCAGATCTTTCAAGTCTAAGCAATGAGGCCGCTCCCTTCTTGGCGCCGCCCTTTGGTGTACTCCACTCTTCGTCCCGCCCTGTAAGGTGGCATGCTTTGCTTTAAGTGCGGTGATGGACACACGCCGCCGAGTGCACTTGGACGGAGATTGCCGCCGCTGTGGCCGACCGGTCACAAGGAGCGGTGTGTCGCCGTAACCCCGCTAGTGTGATCAAGCGGGAGCTCGTGCCATCTTCTTCTTGATGGGTCCCGCCGAGGATCTTTCCAGATGATGATCGCTCCTCCGCCGATGCCATTTCTTTCACTTGGGCGCCCAGAGGGTACCATCGGCACCGCCACCTTCGCACCGCCAGTCGCACGACCGCCTTACCGCACCGCCACGCAGATTGTTGGGGCTCGCCGCTTCCCGCCGCGTTTTCATTCGCCATGGCGCCACTCGAGGTACGCCATGCCCACGCTGAGTCCGCAGTCGCCCCGACGTGGTGATGTACTTTGCTTGTGGATTCGCTTGATGCTTTAGTCCTTTCGATCGGGGCTACCTTTTCGCTTGTTTCGACGGCTTGCTAGACAAATAACTTGAGTATGCAAAGGATTTCAACTGTTGGTTAGTTCTCCGGGGTATTATTGCTAGCTCTACTGCTTGTCCCGGTGTTCTATTGTTATTGATGGAGAGGAGTTCACGCGAATTTGATAGTTATACAAATGGAGCCGCTCGATGTTATCTTGGGTATGGATTGGTTGCACTCTTATCGAGCCGTGATATCCTCGCTTTCAGAGAATAGCTCTCGTGCGCACTTCGCCCTGGGAGACGTTGACTTTTCAGGGAGTGCGCCCGCGCTCTCTTTCGCTTTGGCCGGATCGTTCGTGTTCCAGCAGGAAAATCGGGCTTTTTAGCTCTTGGCCGAGAAACCGAGCGTGGCTTCGCAGATTGAGGATATTCAGTGGTTAGTGATTATCCGATGTGTTCCCACCGAAGCTTCCGGCTTGCCACCGCGCGAGATGTGGAGTTTCGCATTGATCTTGTTCCGGTACTCGCCCCATATCGATGTTCCATATCGATTAGCGTCCGCTTCGTGACGAGTTGAAGAAGCGATTGGATGATTTGTTGGCTAAAGGTTTGATCAGCGAGTGTATCGCCGTGGGGAGCTCTGCTCTATTCACAGAGAAGAAGGATGGGAGTTGGCGATGTGTATTGATTACCGCGCACTTAATGCAAGCCACAATCAAGAACAATATCCATTGCCCCGCATTGAGGATTTGTTTGATCGGCTGAATGGAGCTCAAGTGTTCTCCAAGATTGATCTCCAATGTGGTATAATCAAACCGTGTGCGTGAGCAGTGATGTAGAGAAGACCGCTTTCCACCGTGTATGGGCATTATGAGTATAAAGTTATGTCGCTTGGATTGACTAATGCACTCGCCATTTTTATGGAGACCATGAACAACATGTTGCACGAGTATCTAGATGATTTCGTGGTGGTGTTCATTGATGATATTCTTATCTATTCCAAGACCAATGAGGATCATGAGCGTCATTTGAGGTCGGTTTTAGATACCTTGAGAGAGCACAAGTTCTATGCTAAGTTGAAGAAGTGTGAGTTCGGATTTCGTATGGGTTTTCGGGTCATGTGATTAACCCTCGTGGCATTGTCATGATCCTAGTAAGGTCTCCACAGTGGTGGATTGGAAGAGGCCGACTAGTGTGAAGGAGGTGAGGAGTTTTCGGGCTTAATGGTTATTATCTGCGTTTTGTGCAGGATTTTCTATCATTGCAAGCCGATGTCTCACCTACTCGTAAAGGTGTGAGATTCCAGTGGACCGATGAGTGTGAGCGCAGCTTCGTGTTTTGAAGGACAAAGTTGGTGACCTCTCCTATTCTCACTCTTCCCGAGCCGGGAAGCGGTTCACGCCTTTTCAGATGCGTCTCGAGTGGGTCTTGGCTGTGTTCTCATGCAAGACGGTAAGGTGATTGCTTATGCGCCGAGGCGCTTAAAGAAGCACGAGCAAAATTATCCCACTCATGATTTGGAGTTGGTCATGGTTGTTTTTGCTCTCAAGATTTGGAGGCATTATCTATACTGGCGAGCCTTGTGATATTTTCACGCATCACAAGAGTCTCAAATATATCTTCACCGTAAGGATCTGAATTTGAGGCAAAGGAGGTGGTTGGAATTGATCAAGGATTATGATCTTACTATTCAAGATCATCCGTGCAAGGCCAATGTAGTGGCGGATGCTCTTAGTCGCAAGGCGACTCTCGCTACTCTAGATTACCTCATTGCTGATTTTGATCGCATGGGTATATCTTATTGTTATGCGGGCACGACACATGTTGAGACACGCTTGATTCTTGAGTCACCATTCCGCATCGCAAAGGGAAGCACAACAGAGCGACCGCTATTACAGAGGTTAGGAAGGCCTCGGATGAGGGCAAAGAGAGTGATTTTAGTATGGATGATTTTGGTACTTTGAGGTTTAAAGGCCGCTTTGCGTGCGCATGAAGGCGGAGGTCAAAGATGATATTTTGAGGGAGGCACATCGCACTGCATAATCGCTCATCCCGTGAGACTAAGATGTATCGAGATCTCAAATGTAATTTTGGTGGAAAAGAATGAAGGTGGGCATTGCTAATTATGTGGCTTCTTGCGTGTTTGTCGCAAGTGAAAGCCGAGCACAAGCGCCCGCAGGTTGTTGCGACCTTTGGAGGCACCCTAAATGGCCTTGGGATGATATCTCTATGGACTTTGTGGTGGCTACTGCTCGCCGCGAGGGAAGGATGCGATTTGGGTAGTGGTGGATCGATTCAAAGAAGTCTCACAAGACTTCATCCCTATTCGCACGACAAATTCAAATGAGTGATCTAGCTCCGATTTATGTGCGTGAAATAGTAAGCGCATGGTGTGCCAAAGACCATCGCTTCTCGAGAGACGCAAGTTTGTCTCCAAGTTCGGGAGAGTCTGCAGAGTGCATTGGGCACACAGCCCGCCTTAGTACAAATGCTTCACCCATTGCATGATGGCGGTCGAGCGCACTATCTGACTTTGGAGGACATGTTGCGATCTTGTGTTCTATCTTGAAGGGTAGTTGGGAGGACCATTGCCACTTGCGAGTTTGCTTATAATAATAGTTACCATTCCAAGATTAGAGTCGCGCCATTTAAGGTTCTCTATGGGCGGAAGTGCAGACGCCACTTTGTTGGGATGCAGTTGGAGAGAAGGCAATTTTGGGTCCGACCGATTCAAGACCGTTGAGCGTGTGGCCATGGTGAGGCGTAATCATTAGCGTACTCGAGTAGATGTAAAAGTTATGCCGATTTGAGGAGGCGTGACTTGAGTTTGTGGGTGACCAGTGCTCTTGAGAGTGTCTCCTACCAAAGGTATTGTTCGGTTCGGTACCAAAGGAAAGCTTAGCACGAGGTACGCTGGACCATTCCCGATTATTGCAAGAATTGGGAAGTTAGCTACCGCTGGACTCGCTCGAGTCCATGCGTGGAGTTCATAATGTGTTTCACGCCTCGATGCCGAAAGTTTTTGAGAGATCCCGAGCATAAGACTTCATTAGAGCCGCTGACTATTGAGCAAGACCTCACGCTTGAGTCGCGTCCGCGCGCATATCGAGAGGTCTGAGCGAGGCCGAGGCACAAGACGCTGGTATACGTTAAGGTTTGTGGGACGATCATCCGAGAGAGACGCGACTTGGGAGTTGGAGTCTCGCATGCGAGCAATACCCGAGTTGTTCACGCTGCACGTGTTATTTTGTTGTTTAATTTCAGCAGTGTAGTTTTTATTTGAGAAGAACGGTGAGTAGAATTCGGGGTCGAATTCCGTTAAGGGGGGTAGAATGTAATACTCTGAAAAAAAATAATATTAATATTAATAAAAGCGTCTTAAGGGTCGGAGCGTAATTAATTAAATAGTAACAATAAATAATTAATTATTAACCTCTTTAAAGGCCGGTGTGCAATTAAATAAAATAGTACATATAAAAATAGAATTTTTGGAATTTTTTTTATGAGCTATATAAATTGTTTTGTGGTTTTTCTAGAAACCCTAGCCTTTTTAATCTCTTTTTCCCACCGAGCCGTCTCCATTCTTTTTCCCCGCGCGCCGCCTCCTCAATCGCGCCGTGCTTTGCCGCCGCTACCGATTCTGCCAGGCGCAAGCCAACGATCGATCGGTTGTCGTCGGCCGCCGCCGTGGAGGCGTGGAGTTGTCAGATTGCCGCAGGACGCCGCGCCGGCCGCCGCGCAGCACCGCTTGCTTGCCTCGCACGCGTGAAGCCGCGCCGGACGCCAGGTTTCCAGCCCGCCGCCTCGCCGCGTGGAAGCCGAGCCAAGTCACCCGCGCCGTGTTGTTGCCGACCGACGCAGCCGATCGCTCAGGCGTGTGCTTTGCACCGAACGCCGCGCCGTCTTGCCGCCGGTCCTCGCCGCCGCGGACGCCGCCGAGTCCGAATCGCCGCCGCACGCCATCCGCTCCTTGCTTGGCCGACGTGTTTTGCTGGTACTTCTTTTACCGATTTCTAGTGCTGTTAACTAGAGATTATAATTGAGGTTAATTAGAGAGGGTTCTATAGTTTTAGTCAAAGCCGAGTATTAGCCGCTTAATAGATCCGCTTAGTAAGATTTATTCGGATACCTTAATGGCGAATTTTGGAAATCTCATCTACTAGTTAATCGTAGATAATTTCGATATCTTTCTATAGCATATTTTATCATGTCAATCGGACAAGTAGAAATCGAGTTATGATTTTCGAAGACCGCTGTTTTTACGGTTGTCGCCTTTCGCGCGGTTTTGGTAGACTTTAGATTAAAAATAGTAAATAGCCTAATTAGAGTTTTTTATCTACATGAAAGTTGTAGATAATTGTCCAATTGTTCTGTAGAATCTGAGAACGCGAATTTTGGTTGGATAGAACAAAAGTTATGAATTTAGTAAGGCTGCTGTTCCGAAGCGGACAGATCGACTTTCTGGGCTAAATACGGAGGGTTAGATGATTTAATTAGAAGTCTTCGTAATCTAAGAAAATGTGGATAATTTTATGAAGAATCCAGAATGGGGTGGTTTGTGGTGATCGGACTTTCGAGTCAAAAGTTACGCTCTTTTTAGTAACCGGACAGCTATGGGTAACTATTCGCACCTAGCGTGAGAATCGTGGTATATTTGGGGACGTGTAGGAGCGAAGTATATTGATTGCTATTCTTGTTGCTGTAGCTTGTATTGAGATTTGTGTATTTAATGTAGGAGAGGCGCCGCACTTGTTGCCATCCGCTAGTCAAATCGCGTATACGCAACTAGTAAAGGCAAGTGCATGGTAGACAATGATCAATGATCGATCATCGTTTTCTTTATCTTCTATTACCATTATTGTTGTGCTTTTATTTTGTTTAATTGCAAACAAATAATTGGTATGTTTATATCTTGTTGACAAGCATGATGAAAAGTTGGATATGATGTTTATGATGGAGTTTGCATGTTTGCATTCATAAGCATCTTTGCATATGAGCAGGTGATCATGAATGATCACAACTCCACGGGAGTGGAGGAGGTCCCCGGTCCTTATGGAGGAACGGGCTTGAGAGTGAATGTTGTCGCGAGCATTCACTCATGCTATACCGGTATACGCGAAAGAAGTGCATGTGGACATATAGATTAGAGTTGCATTGATATTTGAGATTAATGGATGTGAATCAAATAGAAGTACCTGTGATGATAATGAAGTTATTGAATGCTGTTGATTTATTATTGTTCGTTGTTTATGGATGTGTTTGCTGAGTCGTGGACTCACCCTTGCTCTTGTGTTGTTTTTAGGTGATCTTCGAGGATGCCGTAACTGAGAGCGAGTAGAGCACGTGGACCACTTATGATCATTTACTATCATAATCTTTTCATTCACAATTGGATTACTCTTGGACATGTTAGTTATTGAATAATGTTTAGGACAATGTTTGGACTAGACTATTTGCTTTATTAATTTGGATTCATTGGTTGATGCTATTTTGGATTATTTACCTGGTTATAATTCACATTGCTTATTTATTGTCGTTTGATCCATAATTATGCATTGCTCTATTGTAGTCCATTGAGTTGATTATCATTGTTGTCTTGCTGTAATTATATAGTGTGTCGATAATTGTTAGTGTAAAGGGTAGTGTGGTGGCATTCTAGGCTCAGTGTTGGGCTGGGGTGTTACAGAATCTGCCCCTAAACAATTCATATTTCATCAAACATCTAAACTGACAATACTCGTCAGGTTTCTCATGACATCAATAATAAATCTATCATAACTTTTAAACCACAGATCGGAATTTGGTGATCTTGATGGCCATGGAAAGCTAACAACCGTGGCTACAATTCTCTAGAAGGTGAGAACCTTTAGATCGGCCTATAATAGGTCGAAACCGGATGCGCAACAATCTGGACACTTTCTGGAATCTCAATTACCGCATGCCTGTTCAATCCAAATCATCAGTTCTTCCTCCAAACAATATCAAATAACGAATTAGACTCTTCGTTACCCTTGAAGACCCGCAGGGAGATGTTGATTAACCTCCCGAAGAACTTTCCCTCTTCTCCTTCTTCCTTTCTTCTTCTTCCTTCCTCCTCTTCTCCTCATCTTGGTAGAGCAACATGGAGGGGGTGCTACAGTGGCAGCGTGCACTGTAGCTACAGTAACATTAGAGTTTTTCCTCCTTTCATACGTGGCCGGCCCCTCATGGGCCTCCTGGGCCAAGGCCCGAGGCCCAGGTTGCTGAAAAACTGCAGAAACCCCCCTTTTTCTTATGTCTAATTTATCTTTTGTGAGCTTTCTTTCTTATAATAAATTGGAGTATTACAATTACCGACTTCCGTTAATACCGCTTATCAAGTGCGGTCATACCAATTTTTGAATTCCGAGAAACTCTTGCAAAAACACACTCTCTTGAAAATTCATATAGCCAACTAGATTTCGGTATTACTGTCATGCGGTCATATCGCTCACCACTTGCGGTCATACCGATTTTTCTGAATAATTTTCCAGAGGCAAGAACAAATGCAATGCATGATTTCTAGTTGATCAAGATAGCACATAAATAGATCCTCAAGCTACTATATATGATTCCTCTTTATAGTACGTCATCTAGCCTACAAATTCAGTATTTTCTTCAAATACCGAGACTGGTAAAATAATATAAAATGATTCTTAGATAATATTATACCTTTGCTTTAGCCAAGTCAATCTTTATCACCTTTGTGTTGCCATTTCCATATCATCATTCGATCTTTGAGACTTAACTTTTAAGCATCTTAACACACAAGTTAGTCCCTTAATATATTATTAACATTGATTGTCAAAACCATTATTGGGGGCCTAGATACTTTCTGTTGTGCTTGAGGACGATCCACAACCTTGGTGAAAAACTCGATTGGTTGCTGGAGGAGACGATTGCCATTGAGGACGATGGACTACGCTGGACGATCGACTTCGACCACTTCATCGACACGCTCTATGTTGGATCAAACTGCTCCAACTCTTCTTCCGCTGCACTGCGCGTCTGGTGGTAACGATATATGATCTTTTGCTTCCTTGACATCCTGGTTTACGTGCTAGAATTTTGAATTGTCAGCTAGCGTAACCTATATGTATCCTTTCACTTGGTGGGTTGTGTTTGAAGGTGGATGAGGAGTTCACTTGGTGAATATAATGTTCACTTGATGAATGAGATGTTCACTAGGTGATTTGGCTAGGAAGTGAAGGGAAGTTCACCGGTGGCGATGAGTGTCAAAGTCGTCAATGTCCTACGATTCTATGATGTAAGTGGATCGTACAACAACAAACGTAACAAGGATATAAATTGTATATAACTCACGTCTTCGATACGGGGTGAGCCTGGGCGGTCGGATACGCTACGACGTCGGCCGGTCTTGGTCGAATGAGCCTTCCCTTTGTCGCAGGACTCCCCACGTCGGTGTCGTATGTCGAAGTTGTCTATGTCCTGTGATTCCATGACATAAATGCACCGTACAGTGAAAAATGTAACAAGGATTAATTACCACTTAATTACTTACGACTATATATTTTACACTAAATTACTTATGGCTAAGTAATTTATAGTAAACTGATTACGACTGATTAATTGCCACAAAATAAATTACGAGCAGTTAATTTCCACCAATTCAATATGCCGGACTGATAACCACTAAACTAATTACGACTAATTATTTACCACTAAACTTATTACCACTAATTCATTACTACTAAATTAATTAATTAGCACTAAACTAACTAATTACGATTGATACATTACGAGTAAACTAACTAATTACATCTGATTAATTATCACTAAAAAAATTACGAGTAGTTCATTTCCACTAATTTAATATGTCGTACTAATAACCACTAAACTAATTACAACTAATTATTTACCACTAAACTAACTAATTACAACTAATTAATTACCACTAAACTAGCTAATTACGACCAATTAATTTCCACTAAACTATTTTATTACGACTAGCTGACTAAGACTAATTAACTATGACTACGGTAATAACGACAAAAGCATCTGATAATTTACCTGCCCTTCGGGGGAAAGCAACAAAAAAGGCTGAGCGACGAGCGATGAGAACCAAGTAAATACTTAATCTCCAAAAAAAGTCAATATTACTTTTTATAAAAGAACCATACAACTAATTCTTTGTTCTAGCCTTACATGAATATTAATTGCATACTGTTCTCTACGACTTATTGAGTACATTATATACTCAAGACTTTAAACTTTATTGCTCAGTTGAAGAATGTCATGTAGTTCAAGAGTTCTATGAACAGAAGTTCTACGAAGACTTTGCGAATTAGAATGTGTTCTCCACTCGATTGCCTATGAGTATGTTGATTGGCCTTTCCAAATTTTCCCATTCCGTTGTAAAAGTTTATTTGTTTGTTTAGCCCTGTGTGGCAAGTTAAGTAAACGTTGACCATAAAATCCAATTATTTTTACTATTTGTTACCTTAAAATCTTTTTAGTTAAATCGATAAATTGATAGTATTTCATCGATGTTTCCTGTATGAGCTAGCTACTAATTTCGAATGAGTTCAGAATACACAGAGAATTACGGATGTGTAAATCTGGTCCCCACAAGGGACCACGGGACATACCAGTTTATTTTGTAATGTAATTAATGGTGTGAAAACACAACCTTTTCCAATGAGCATCTAACTATTTCTTTTCGAAGTCCAGATTAATACCCGATCTCACAAAATTCCTTAGCGCACTCACGCACTCACGTGTAATTTTGATCTCTCTTGATCATCAGCCGTATTGTTTTCTCATTAGTAATTAAACTCACTGCCTGTCAAATATGTTAGTTGATGGCTTCTCGAAGCGATTTTTTAATTGATGTGTTGTGCACCAAAAGATACATTTTTTTAAGAACAAGATGCATACAAATTCTTCCAGTGAATTACATGCGGAATTATTAACTTCGATGTGTGTTATCCATCTTTTCTGCATGTAAGCTTGACAAAATGAACTTCGTGTGTTGTCGATTGATTGCCTAAAATATGCTACACTCAAAAACATTATACGGAATCCCTTATTGCTTTTGATTTACATAAAGCTGTACAAAATTCTGTCCTTGGGTCGGACTTGGGCATGTCTCGAAGAAAAAAAAAAAAACAAATTTTTAGCTTATTTAGTCTCTTATTGAAATGAAATAGTAAATGTAACCCCTCTAAGCTAAACTGAAATGACAAAACTTGCAAGCCAGGTGATAACCTATGTTGAACAGTATAGTGTCGCATGATCAAGGGAACCCTTTCGTTATCAGCTTTTCTCTTGATCACTTTTTAGTTGTGACTATTGGGATGGTGGTACGGCTACTAGAAAAATTCTGAAAACCTTGTAACATTAACATACACAGGAGAAAGTTCTGAACCTTTGGTCAAGAATATAGAAAAGATTTCAAGTTGTATGGTGTTCTGCAGATACTCCATCCTGAGTTTCGTGATAATATTTCATATAATGATACTGTATAGCTGTACATCAATAGAGCTAAATGAAATAGCATCAACTCAAAACTAGATTAAATGAGATACTCGGTCTGCTGGTATCTCCTGGTAAGGTCCAATTAAAGAATGCCAAAATGCGTACGTATATACTAGCAAAAGGGTACCCTCGCCTCTCTGCAAACACGAGACTTTGATAATGAAAGTTATCTTCTGTAACCTCAGAGCTTTACATTCCTCGTAATTTACATGGCACAACTTCAGAAAGTCTGCACATCACTGCCCTTCGTTGCACGAGTTCAGAAACTTTATTGGGACCGGCCCAAATCGGTCGGACCGGTGATATGGGGCGGTCAGACCGCCGATCACTTGAAGGTGAGTCTTCTTGGCATTGATGTGTTTTGATAGTGGTTATTGTGTGAACTTCAATGCTTTATTGTTGTATATTGCATTATGGAACTAACGTGGGTCAAGTTGTGACGAACTTGTTCCCGGAGACGATTTGTTTGTCTATTGCTGTGCAGGTGGCTTGCAGGTCAACGACGTCAACGGTGAGGTGGATCGGGACTACGCTTGGAGAGCTGAGGTCCAGAATGATCATGGATACTGGGTGAAGTCGTGTGACTCAAGCATGGTGCAGAATGAGCAAGATGGATCGAACTGGTAGTCCAGTGCAGCTGGTTGGATCAGGCGGTGCGGAAGTCGGTGCAAGTCCCTGGGAGGTTCCGATAGGATTCGGACGGGAGGGACTTGGCGACGTGATGAGAGCCGCTGATCAACCTACACGTGGTGAAGCAGGCGATTGCTTCAACAGTTATGTGTGAGTGGGTCCCACGTGTGTGTGGGTCTCAAAAGTGAAACCCTAGGCTTCTCCTATAAATAGAAAGGGGGGAGATGTAAAACCCCTTGAAGCATTCATTTGAGCCCCTCTTCCTTTTTCTAGGGTTTGGAGAGGAGAGGAGAGGAGAAGCTAGGGTTTGGAGAGATTGTGTGTGCTCCTTGCGTGAGCTCTTGTCCTCCTTGTTGGAGTGGCTTTGTAAGCATCTTGTGAGATCAATCAATCTTGTGATGCTTGCTTGAGAGATCATTTATCTCCTTTGTGTTCTTCTCTCTTTTGGATGAATTTGGTGCTTCCTTGATTCAAGAGTATTTGCTTGGTCTCTTAACCTATTTTATCTTGCTTTGATGTGTGGGAATACTCCTAGAATCATCTAGATCATCAACCCCCCATAAGCAAGTCTTGAATCAAAGATTTTCGTATTTCTAGGGTTTGTGCACTTCTTTGGTAAAACCTTGAGGGGTCGATTCTACGAAGTGAATCAAGGATCGTCGCAAATGGTTGTCATATATGTGGTTAATTCACCATTGTTATCAATTGAACTAGCAGAATTATAGAAATAAAGGAATTCATTAAATTATGATAAATTAGGGATTACAGAATCAAGTGAACTTGGAGAATATGTAATCTAACCTGGGATCGGGTGAAGTTGCGGTAAATCTCCATGATGGCTGGGGCAGCGCCGTAAATTGACGATCGCGCAGGCATCTGACGGTGGAGCCCGATTGACGATGACGATGTGTATCACTGGCGACTAGCCCAGGGACACTGGACACGGCGACCAACGCTGAACAACTAGATGGTGTGATCATCCCAAATCGGATAGTCGTAATCTTCTACGATCAGATAGTCGTAGCCTTCCACGACTAGATAGTTATAATCTCTCTGCAACTAGGTAGGCATACCCTCCTACGACCATGCAGTTGAAACCTTCCGAACATGCGGTCGAAACTCCTTCCGAGTATGCGTAGTCGAAAGTGTTTTACAGTGTTCGGTGTACAATAATCGATGTACAATGCTCGGTGTATAGTACTCGATGTACAGTGCTCGATGTACAATACTCATTGTACAGTGCTTGGTGAACAGTAAGTGCTTGAATTCTTTTTTGAGTATTTTTTTTGATTTAGAACTTCCGAAGGAATATCTTCTTTATCCGAACTCCATTTGATTATACTTACCTTGCCTATTGTATTGATCATGTTGAACCCAGTGTTTTAAAACTATTTTGATTCAATGTACTACATTCCACTTTAAGTATTTATTTAAATACTTTGGGTTTAGCTAATCACCCATTTGATTATACTTACCATGCCTATTGTATTAGCATGATCTTTTGACACCCTAGGTTGGTTCATTATTAGTTGGTATTATGATAGCATCAACGTGGGTTGGTTAGACGAATAGTATTGCTTAGCCATGCTACGAGTCACATAAATCATTTGAGTTGAAATTATAAATTTGACTAAGTAACTATGGAGCTTTGTGTAAAACTGTGTACTATGTGTTATTACTTTGTGATAGCATATGTGGCACTTAACCAATAGGGTGGGAAAAGATATGGACTGAGGCAAGTGGTGGATACTAAGTAATATGGTGGAGTTTTGTGAATGTGAATGATAATCTTTGTGGCATAGTTAGAATTTGGATGTCTTGTCTTGGTCAATTAAGGACTTCACTTTGTGCGCCATTGAACTGAGCCTTTCGAACAACCACATGCCTGATGGGGTTGAAATTATCCCCGATGCGAATGGTTTTCACTCCTCTAGATCTAGAGGGACCTCTTTGACCTTGTCGTTCGGCTTTGGTGCAGCTTTAGATATCGACTGATTGGTCGAAGGCTGCTCCATGCTTTCTTCTCGAGTTGGTATCTGACCAACCATCTCGAGGGATTGACGATCACCGTATGTGCCATCTTTTTATCACAGTGAATTGTGATTACTCCTTTGGGACATGACATCTTAAGATATTAATACCCATAATGAGTAGCCATTAAGAATTTTGCCAAAGTTGGTAGTTCGAGTATGGCATTATATGCCGTATCGAAATCGACCACATCAAAGGAGATTTTCTCCGTCCTAAAATTGCTTGGAGAACCAAACGTTAAAGGAAGAGAAACTTGGCCAATAGGTTTGGCCGAAGAACATAGTACAATCCCATGAGAAGAGTATCATACCAGTCTTACTTTGGTCCTAGGTACTTGCATCTCCTCGAGGGCACTCATAAATAAGATGTTTAATAAGCTGTCACCATCAACTAACACTAGATTTACTCGATAGTTGTTGATGGTGGGCTCGACCACAATCGGAAACCGACCTGGCCGAGTAGAAGAGATCAGGCAGTCACTCTTCTCGAAAGAGATGGTGATTTCCGACCACTTCGGCAATTTATTGACAAGAGGAGAGTCAATGTATTTTACCTCACGCTCGGCAGCCTTAAGCTGTTGTTTTGACTTGTATGCCGATGATCCCCCATAAGTATGCTCGATGGTATGCTTTGGATTTTGGAATGGCATCTCCATCCCCGGTCGTGGGTGGACCCGACCTATGATAGGTCTAAGTCCTACGAGGGTAATACTCCTCGTATTCCATCTGTCATTGCATATTTCTGGGTTAGAGTGGTGAACGATCACCTCCCCTGGGAGCTTGTCGATCGTCAGACGTTCGAAGAACTATTCTCGGACTGGAGTTAAGGTTAGGGGAATGAATTAACCTATTGTTGCGCCGATCTCCATGAGGCAAGTTGTTCAAACGACTGGTGGTCGACGGAGTTGTACCGCTACAACTTCCAGAATGATGTCGGGGAGGATGCTCAAGACTTGCCATCGTGCTTCGAAGTCTTCACGCAATCTCTTCGGTGAAGAGGTTGTACCCTAGAGCTCGTGCGAGTTGTGGGAGAAAAGGATCCCTACTCAACTCTATCGGTGGCATGGTCTCCTCGATCTAGCGAATGATCTCTCGAGGCGACATTACTATCAGATGAAATGATACTCGGCTCATACTCGAATCCGGCATCCATGTCGATGTCTGCGTAGTCGGTCAAGTCGAACCAATTCTCCTCGTTCCACTCTCCTGCCATGAAAGCATTAGGAAAAAAGAGAATTTGTTGACAAGGAATCACGCCAACTGTCGGTGATCTAGAACCGATCTTTCGTATGATTATTTGATTCGGGAGGTCTCCTAGATTGAAGCTATGCAGAGAATAACACATGTATTTTATACAGGTTCAGACCTTCTTCAAGAGAATAATAACCCTACTCCTGTGTGGTTGTATTGAGTGTGATGTTTCAATCAAGAGGAAGACTAATGCCTAATGCCTTGTGCTCCTGATTGCACTTTTCCTTTCCCTGTCTTCGCTGATTCCACCCATTATATAGTGCTCGAAGAGGGCGGCGGTTTCTCCAGTCCAAAGGGCGCCTCCACGCTTTAGATGATGAAGCGGTTACTAGAGATTATTGCTGGAGTGGTAACATCCCCACGTCGCAAGGTGGTTATCATCATGACAGAGAGATTAATCATGCAGTTATTCCAAGGAATAACAGCGTAATTAACTACCCCATATCTTTAAACATGGTGTAGAAGACTCCTTGATCGACCAGGCCTACATGTCTGTAGACTCCATTGACTAGAGACTGGTCGTAGAAGAACTTATGGCCAAGTGATGGTCGTAGTAAAACTTACGACCATAGACTGGTCGTAGGAGGACTTACGACTAGGAGATAGTCGTAGAAAAGCTGACGACTAGGGACTGATCGTAGAGGAACTTACGACCGAGGATGGTCATAGAAAAACTTACAACCTTCTACCTTATGGATAAAGGGTATACTCACGAGAAATGTAAAGATATTACTATCTATAATACGAATTATAGATAAATGAATAAAGTGAGAATTATTAGATCCCCGTTAAAAAGAAGAAGAAAAAAGGATATTCTATACGCATCGTACAAAACCAAGATTCTTCACCAATGGATCTGTTCAGACCTTTTATTTCCAAACTTAGCATTTAACTTGGTTTCACATGATCCACGAGTCAGTGCCAACGGTATATACCAGTTTATTTTGTAATGTAATTAATGGTGTGAAATCACAACCATTTCCAATCAGCATCTAACCATTTCATTTCCAGCCAATTAGTTAAACCTCAAACTGTAAATTCACTGGAACAGATCTCATTCACCCAATTGTTTCCAAACATATACACAACCGGATAAGCACCGCATAGAACCTAGCCTGAATCTGGGCACGTCCACATTTAACGCAACGGATATACCCATGATATTGCAAAAATGCATCTAGCATTGTGATTTCACCTCACTACAAATAACCCTGAACACTTCAGGCAGCAAACCACCATGATATATCGCCACAGATCTACCACATCTCCATAGATTACTAAACCCAACACCCGTGCTTGGAATGGAGGAGGTGGTGGTTCTGATCGTCGGCGCAGGCCCGGCGGGCCTGGCGACAGCGGCATGCCTTCGCCGGCACTCCATCCCGTACCTCGTCGTCGAGCGCGATGACTGCAGCGCATCGCTGTGGCGCAACCGAAGCTACGACCGCGTCAAGCTCCACCTTGCGAAGGAGTTCTGCGCGCTGCCCTACATGTCGTATCCGGCAGACACCCCGACCTATATTCCGAAGGAGAAGTTTGTCAGGTACTTGGATGATTACACGGAGTGTTTTGGGATTCAGCCGAAGTACTGCACCGCCGTTGAGTCATCCACGTACGACGAGGGCAGCAAGCGCTGGGCCATATCTGCACGAGACATGGCCACAGGCGCAGAGATCAAGTACGCCGCGAGGTTCTTGGTCGTCGCGACCGGCGAGAACAGTGCGGGGAACATTCCGTCAGTACCTGGGCTTAAAAGCTTCGCAGGGGAGTGCATCCACTCGTCGGCCTACAAATCGGGGAGTGCCTACGCGGGGCAAAGCGTGCTTGTTGTTGGCGCAGGCAACTCTGGTATGGAGATTGCTTACGATCTTGCGAGCCATGGAGCCGATACCTCCATAGTCATTCGTAGTCCGGTACGTTTGCTGTATATTTGCGTTTTACTTACATGTCCTGTGTGGGGTGTGCATTTAATTTCACTTTAAATGGATTGTCATTAATTTGGGAATTAAAACAAGAAAATTTGAGGAAAAATTTTATTTTTTTTTCAAGTTTGATCTAGTATTGGAGGATGTTTCCATATATATATATATAATCAGGATTTGTTGTTGGTTTTTTTTTGTTTGTATTGCTTGGATGTTTGATACCATGTAGAGGAATTGACGAGATCAATTAAGCATCTGTCCTCGGCCTCATACTAGGAGCAGAAGAATGGATACCGAGTACAATTGGAGATACAGCATATTTGTATAGCTACACAAACCCTAATATAAATGGAAATATACCCTAATTTCTAGACATGACTTGCCAAAGCATGGAAAAACAAAGGATACTAAGGCTTGTGTTTCTTATATTTTCAAAAAAAAATTAATCTTGTACGAAATTTTGCCTGATTTTGAATGGTCTAATGGATTCATCGTGTGGGTGCAGGTACACATAATGACAAAAGAACTAATACGGTTTGGGATGACCTTGGTCGAACATGTACCAGTGAGCACGGTGGATGCTCTTCTCCTGATGATAGCAAATTTCATATTTGGAGACCTGTCAAGGCATGGCATTGTCAGGCCCAAAATGGGTCCTCTTCTCCTCAAGTCAAAAACCGGCCGATCAGCAGTCATGGATGTTGGCACCGTAAGGTTAATCAAGGAAGGAGCTATCAAAGTAAGCGTACTCCCAACTTATAAGTTCATACTAGGAAAAATTTCTAACCTCAAGCGATGTTAAAATATATTTATACCTCTGTTAATTAGGTGTTGAAAGGAATATCTAAGATCAATGGAAACAAAGTTGAATTTCATGGCGGGAAGGAGAGTTCGTTTGATGCCATTGTGTTCGCAACAGGCTACAAAAGCACTGTGAATACATGGCTCAAGGTACAAATTAAGATTGAAATTTCCTCTACTTCCCTTCTTTTCAATCATCCTAATGCAAACTGTTCTAACAAATATATTATATTTTTTGTGGGGTGCAGAACGGTGAGAGCATGCTCAACAAAGATGGGTTTCCTAAGAATGATTTCCCCGATCATTGGAAAGGTGCAAATGGGCTCTATTGTGCTGGGTTTGCTAAGAGAGGATTGGCTGGGGTTGCCATGGATGCCAAGAATATTGCCGACGACATCATGTGTATATTGGATTAAGTATCTGGTTAAATGAGCTTTAATAAGTATTAGATTTCATGCATGCATTCTACAGTGTTATGGTATTCTATGGTTCGGTTTGGGCATGTATGAACCTGTGCTCAACTTCCCTTTCCTTGATGCATGTGATGGTGTCTACACATATAGTATGTCATCCTGCATTCGCAATTCTGAGGGAGACATTATATGGACTATTATAAGTTTCTGCTATAATATTTATGCTTCAATATTGTGTATAAATTCTGATTTGCAGCATTGGCCTCTAAAGCTTTTATAGATCGTATTTATACTCGTGATCTTTTTGGAAAGAATTTTTTATATTAACGGCCGTGGTTTGACATAAATAAAATAATTGATGTACTAATGGATACAACAAAATAAAACTGAATTATTCCTTTGCTGACTGTTGCCTGGTCAATGTGCACTTCCCATACTCAATTTGCCAGTTATTCAATCTACCGTTGTTTTTTATTGCGATTACAAAGAAAACACACACCATACGCACACGCACGTGCGAGTACGCTCTCTTAGCACATGGCTCAAAAGGCGGAGTTTGGATTAATGCTTGATCTCACAAAATTCCTTCTGAAATGCACTCACGTGTAATTTTGATCTCTCTTGATCATCAGCCGTATTGTGTTCTCATTAGTAATTAAACTCACTGTCTGTCAAATATGTTAGTTGATGGCTTCTCCAAGCGACTTTTTAATCGATGTGTTGTGCACCAAAAGATACAATTTTTTTTTAAGAACAAGATGCTAACATATTCTTCCAGTGAATTACATGCGGAATTATTAACTTTGATGTGTGTTATCCAACTTTTCTGCATGTAAGCTTGACAAAATGAACATCGTGTGTTGTCGATTGATTGCCTAAAATGTGCTGCACTCAAAAACATTATACGGAATCCCTTATTGTTTTTGATTGACATAAAACTGTACAAAATTCTCAAGTACTCTCTAGTACATGTAGGCTTAGACGCATAGTTTGAGACTTTTGAGTGCACGGATTCCTCGTGTTGCTCACTCTATAATTTCAGAAACTTCGTGATTTTGCAAAGCTTTGTACCGAGCGATCACAAGTTAATACCTCCAAATATTATTTTAGGAGCTACAACTTTAAGAACATTATGTGCTTTTATCGAACAAGATATTAATCAGATAATGTATTCATTTTAAAATAAAAGGAAAACAATAATTGCATGCGTACTGCTGAAAAAACAATATCTCAAGATCTACCCCTTTCGATATATGTTTTTGCTATTTTCTTAACCCCGAAAAAGTATTTGTAGATCTCTCTCGCCAGTCTTAATTAGGTCTTTGTTGTTTTGACGTCAATCATCTCAGTGCAACCTCTTAATTTAATTTAATTTATACCGTTTCTCTACATACGAACTCGTGGTACTATGGTAGCCCAGCTCAACCGGACACGCCTAAATTTCTGTCCTTAGGTCGGACTTGGCCTGTCTCGAAGGAAAAAAAGAGTTTTTAGCTAATTCAGTTTCTTTTTGAAACGAAATAGGAAATGTATCCCCCCTCCACAATAAACTAAAATGACAAAAATTGCACCACAGACATGTTAGGTAGGCGACATATATCCCCTACCGTGTTTACTATGTGCAGCAGGCCAACAATCGCTGAATTTATAATTAACGAAACTAGATTCAGAGTGCTGAAATTTGACGGTAAATAAAAGGGGGATTGAACTAGGACTCAGGCCAGCAGCATGAACAATATGTACAGTATACCTATGCTTATTCAGTCGCAACTCGCAACAAAAGGTATACATTAGCTTAATTAAATTGGACAATCTCGACGAAGCAATTAGAGTGGGTTGCTGTAACAACCCTTTTTCACCAAAATTGAAATTCAATTCAAAGTTCAAATTTTGCAAACCAAAACTCCAATTAGAGCTTCACCTTACCTGGGCTTTGGGCCCCGTTCGGCCCGGTCTTCCTTCGGCCCGGCCCCTCCCCGCGCCGTCCGCACGCGCCTCACTCCGGTCTCCCCACCCCCGTCTCGTCGCCGCTCGCGCCGGGAGGTGACGCCAGCACCGCCCTGAGCCCCGCGCCGCCTCGGCCTCCCCGCCCGCACCCGGTCTCCCATTCTTTCCCCAGCTCCTTCTCTCTCCCTCGTTAGCACTGTAGCGGTGCCACTCAAGCATCCCATTGCCGCACGCATCCTCAGCCCTTGCGCTGCCTCTGCGCCTCGACAACGGCTCCCTCCTTCTCCCCCTCCGCCGATTCTCCCTCCCTCTCGGCAATTTAAGGCCGCCGCGCCTCTTCATCTTCCCCCTCCCCAGATCTCCTCCTCCTTCCTTGAAGCCGAACCCCGCCATTTCTCCTCCGCCTTCGGCCGCCGCCACCTAGCCCGAGCTCCGCCGCTCCCGGTCTCGTCTCCCGCCCCTCCTCCTCCACTCACCGCTGCCTCCGCCTCCACCTTCGGGTTTCCCCTCATCCCGCGCCGCCCACTCTCTCCCTCTCCCTCCTCCTCGTCCTCCTCCCCCCGCCGCCCGTGCATCTATCTCTTCCCCCTCCCCCTCTTTTTCTCTCCGTGTGGCGAGGGAGCCGAGGCGATGCGGCCAACAACGCTCGCTCGCTCTTATCCTCACAAGGCTGTCCAGTGACAGTGGGCCACGCTCTGATGACTGTCGCGGGTGAAAGGTGGGCCCCACCGGCCATCGTTTCGTGGACTCGTCGCGACCGTCGTGACCCGGTCTATCGCTATTTGTGCCGTCGCGCCACGCCATGTGTTGGCGCCAGATTTTTTCAGATTTTTCAGATTTTCTCTTTAACTGAAAATTCTTTGTAAAACTTCATAATCTCATAACTTTTTCATTATAACTCCAAAAATTATGAAACTTTTGCCCAAAAATTTATAAAATCAAGACCTTTATTTTGGTACTAGTTTGGTAAATTTTGGAGTTCATTTATGCTATGTTTTGTATTTATCTGGTTTATTTGCTTGTCTTTTATTTTCCGGTGCGATCGTCCGAATAGAGTTTGAAGCCGCGAAGACCTCAACTTTGACCCAGCTCGAGACTACCAAGATCCTCTTACCTTTGACCCAGGCGAGTCAACCCTTTGATCATGTTGAACCTACATTTTATGCAAATGATATTCTTTTAAAATAGCAAATTGCATGCTTTAGCTTCATATGCAAAAGTATGTTAAATGGTCCTATGGTAGTTAAATACCAACTTGATGACTAAATAATTAGTATACCATTTCCTTGACAAATTGTGTCCCCTAACATTTGTCACCATAGTAATTATTTGGTAACTTACTGGTTATAGGTTGTACTTAAATGCCATGCTAGTCTTGTTTAAGTACCGAGGTGTCAACTACCCTAAATCATCATTCTTTCACCATAACAATTGTTTTGGGTAGTCATTGGGGGGGAATGACTGAAAAAGGTTGAGATAATTTATTTTCTACTTCCCAGAACCCTAAAAACCTGCTAATACCCCATCTGGGCGGATGGTATGTTGGATGGTATATGCTTGGGTACTAATGTAGCCCAAGTTATGTTGTGGTATGGATGGAATGTGGTAAGAACCGCCCAGATAACTTTAAGGACTTAATCCTGTGATGACCTCCTATTGCAAAACACTACAACCACAAGTCTATAATCGACCTGGCTAAATAATTTGTGTCCATCAGTACTAGTTACACTAGGTAGATGTCCCGCAACACCATAGGGGCTTATGGGTTGGGGAGTTCTTGGCGCAAGGGGGGGGGGTTTGGGGGCATGGTTGGTGCGGGTGCGAGAGCGTAACCACTCTCAGACGAAACCTTAGCGGATGTAACAACTACTGGGGAGGCCTTGTGGTAATCTCCCTTGATTCACATGTCTAAGAAAACGTGTGTATATATCAAGATGATTACCTCTTGTGAGTAAAGTGTACAATCTCTGCAGAGTAATAAAAACTGTTCGAACAGCCGTGCCCACGGTCACGGACGGGCATATGAACTTACAAGCGTTAGATCTATTTCAAAAACAACTTTGTGGATGGGTTGAAAAATGTGACGGGCTCACTTGGCCCTTGTTTTGAATTTTCCTAGGTAGTCTTATCCAGTGTTGATAATAGGTGGGTGTAACCACCATAAAAAATAAGCATGAGGTGGAGGTAGCCTCCGTTGTATTTAATATTGCACAATTATTCTCTTAAGAAAACTTATTTTAGTCAAAATGCTAGGTGCTAGGACTTTATAAGTATTTGTATTTATAAATGCTGCTTTATGCAAATAAAAGAACCCGAGCCATCCTTATTAAGCCTTGCATATTAAATATTGCATCTGTTGTGTTGGCCCGCGAGCACAGAAGTTGTGCTCACCCTCGCTCTTTCCCTCAAACCCTCAGAATCCGCCGATCAGGACGACTACGCATACTACGAGGATCAAGGAGTCGACGGTCCGGATCAAGGCGAGAAGTAGTGTAGGCCTAGGTTTTGGGCTCGCCACAGTCTAGCTGGTTTCGCAGGTGCCGGTGTACAACCAATATCCACCAACTCTTTGGTCAATATCAGTTGTACGTAAGTCACCGCAGTCGCTCGCCTGTGAGGTGTTGCACCCTACCCCTTTTGCTTCCGCACCTGTTTCTTTAAGTTGTGTAATGAACTTATTTGGCCTGATCGGCCCTCTTTTGTAAACTCGACCCGACGCGGTCTAATTAAATCTGTGGTTGTAATATTATGTTTGGAATGGTCTGCGATGTATGAAATGATCCAGTGATGTGTTTTGTGAGCGCTACCTACTGATCTAGGGAGTAGCGTGGTTTTCTCACAAAGGACTCTAGATTAAGAAAATCCGGGTCCGACAGTGGTATCAGAACATACGACTATAGGATCCTCTGTTAGACTGGTCGAGCCTAAGGACTTGAGTATTATTTTCAAAACTTAAGAAAAACTTTGGAAAAATATAGCGTACTTATTGATTTTACTCACCATTCTTAGTTCTACACTTACCTTTACTTTCATTATGTTTTACTAACTCTTCCTCTTATTTCAAAATTGTAGATGGCTGCTACATCATCCGAGGACCCTTGGGACTCTTTCTCCCATGGAGAGGAAGTCGGACAGTACATGGCCATTCTCCAGCAGCTTATGATGTATCTGGGATACTACCGCCCGCCTATCTTCAGGGGCCGGGCGACCCATATCCTGGACAGGGAATCTTGGACCATGGAGGTTTTCCTCTATGCCCGAGAAGGAGTTTGTCGCTCACACCTTCTAGGCCCCAGCACCCCGGCACCCCGAACCAGTTGTGCGGACGCGGTGCAGGAAGCCGCACGCTTCGCCACCGCTCGCCTGTGCGGGATGCACAAGGGTATCCTGCAGTGTTCACCCTACTGCCACTTCCCGTACCTGCTCGAGGGAGAGTGCTTCTCGGAGGTCACCGACACCAGCGACGATGACCCCCGCTCGACGCACCAGGTCCAGCTGACCCAAGCAATGACGACGACCATCAATGCCGTCGAGGACGAAGTCGGCCAGCTGCGGATGCTCCTCACCTCCAATTATAAGCACTCCGACACCCTTTGCCACAACATGCTCAAGGAGAGCGAAGCCCATTGTGAGACAAGGTGCGAGAGGGACGCCGCCATCGCGAAGTTGGCGCGACTCACCGTGGCTGCAAGGATCAACGCCCCAGCACCTCCTCCTTAGCCAGACGCCGCCTCCAGCAACCAGATGATCGTTCGACCACTCTGAAGGGTAACGCGGCAAGGCTACGATAGCACAAAAAAAAATTACCGCACAACCAAGGAACCACCGCAAGTAATAGATCACGAGATTATCGCTACATGCGCCGACTCGTAGCGGAAGTAGACTTATTGTAGCGAGTTGATGCAGTCGTAGTCGTACTCACGACGCGTCTCCTCCTTCGAGTGGTCGTACTCGTCGCGCATCTGCTCCTCCGAGTGGTCGTACTCGTCGCGTGACTTCTCCGACGACTCCAGTGAACGTCACAAGTTGCGGATCGTCCCAGTGCTGATGCTTCGCAACAACACCTCCGAGGTATCCACACGTACGGGGCAGGATCACCACACGCTGGAGTGCTAGCACCGACAGCGTGGTTGAGAAGGCGTGGCTATTAGGGTTTCGGGAGTTCTTCCAAAGATCATCTTGCCCTTCACCCCATGCCACCGCCCCTCTTTATATAGGCATCCATGATGGGTCTCGACCTGGAGGCCCATTAGGAACTCGTGGCCTATACGAATTCGGATCACCATCCAAAACAGATCCCTGCCCTTTAAGTGTGCGACCCCACAGGTTCATGTGAATTGGTTATGACTCGGAAACTCTTTTTCGACCACTAGTCGTCGGCGGTACCTAGCAGCACATAACGATTCCCAAAGACATATAGAATATATCGGACGAACCTTGATGTAATATGATCTATGATCAGGTCCCTCATCACTTACGACCAGTTCGTATCTCTATACGACCAGGTTGCAATTGGTCACGACCAGTTCATAACTCCTTACGACCAGGTTCTTACCATTCTATGATTAGGTTCGATCAATCTACGACCAGATCATATCTCCATACGACTAGCCCGTAACTGATCGAACTAAGCGACCTACTCATGCATTCTCCATTTGCCTCACGATGTCTGGTTGAACTCCAGGTGAGATGAAGTGTCATCCATGGACTATTCAATACTTTCTCGATCGAGTGTCGGATAACTTGATGTGGTCGACACTTCGGCCACTAGTGGCAAGGCCATGCACTTTCTTTATCCGATCACCACGAGGGGCCCAGAGATATATCTCTTGTTATGTTAGGAGGGGCAAATCCCATCTCGACCAGTCACATCCCTCCGCATGTTTCATAGCATACCCGAAAGCTACCTTTATAACTACCCAGTTACGAGTAGCGTTTGGCAACCCCTCAGAGCGCTATTACACATGTAGGAACCATGCTGATCTCAGGTCTAAGGATTATACATCATCATTACTTGAGACCAACTAATGACACAAATATTCATAACAATCTCAATAGTGTCTCAATGATGGGTCTATCCAACCCCATGTTCTCTAACATGTGCTCACATTACTGATTCGATATCCCCATATCTATGACCGATGAAACATGGTCATCAATCAATATATGTGCTGGTCGTAGAGTCACTGGTGTTCCGACCATTGACATCCGACCAGGGATACATTTAGAATGACATCATATAAGTTAAAGAGCTCCACCAATAAGTCACATACTTATTGATCTATAACTGATGATTCATTTAAGGAACACGATAACATATTATCAAAATCATGAACATAATGTAATATCATCATCTCTATGATTGCCTCTAGGGCATATTTACAACACACTTCGCCACGGAGGAGCCCGCACTAGGATGACCGCGCGCAAGAGCGTGCGGCGCCCTAGTCCGCTGCCTACCCTCGACCTTGGAGGACCCAACCGCCGGCGCCGCCTCAGCCGTTCGATCTTGCTCCCCGTCGCCCAACCTCGGCAGCGACCGCTCCCGCACCAGCTCGCCGAGCCGCTCCCGCTCCCTGGGCAACAGCGCCGCTGGTAGTGGCTGGCTCCCGATGGAAAAGTAGGAAGGCTAGACCAGGGGTAGCTAGTGGTTCTTGCTAAGCAGTGTTTTGGGTTGCAAGCACTCTTTTTCTGTTTTCCCCGTTTGTAGACGATGTGTTGTAATCAGTGTCATGGCTTAGCATAGCCTATATGCTATATTTTATAAGTCATGTAAACACTTAATTCCCTGTATTATTAATTGTGTTGTAGCCAATTAAGGCTTTAGTGTGGCATTGGTTGTTTTCCCCGCTTGGTTTTTGCTCTTTTGTGTGCCTTAGAGGGCTAGTGAACCCTCATATATCTCTCTTGTCCTAACCTAGGTTGTTCTCTCAGATGCCATCCCGAAGAGCCACTGCCCCACTCCGTGGTGCCTTCGCAGCCGACCGTGGCCGCGGTCGTGGCCGTGGACAGGTTCAAGACCTGCCTCCTCCACCAGCTAACCCAACCTTGGCGCAAGTTATGTTACAGCAGACGCAAATCCTTCAGGCCCTGCTTGCCAGCCAGCAGACCGGAGCAGCCGGTCGCCACTCTAAATTGGCAGATTTTTTGAGAACAAGACCCCTTACCTTCGCGTCCACCATAGAACCCTGGAAGAAGAGGACTGGCTCAGGGATACTAAAAAGAAGCTCCGCCTTGCCAGATGCTCGGAGGAGGACAAAGTGGATTTCGCCACACACCAACTGAAGGGAGCAGCTGCCGCCTGGTAGGAAAACTATCTCGCCGCCGCAGTGTGAAATCTTGTGGTCGATGTGAGTCGTCGCAGCAGGAAGTGGACAAGAAGAATCAAGGTCGCAAGGCCCTGCCACCGAGGGGATTGCTGAAGCTCATATAGCTATAGAAGAGGAACCCGCTTGGCACTCAATTCCTTGGAGTGAATTCAAGCAAGCTTTCAGGACCAATTTCGTTCCCGCAAGAACAATGAGGCTGAAGAAGAATGAATTCATGTTGCTCAAACAAGGACATATGTCGGTCAATGAGTATCTAACCAAATTTAACCAGCTCGCCTGCTACGCCCCAAGCGACATCGCCGACGAGGAAGAGAAGATTGATCGGTTTGTTGAAAGGATGCGCGAGGATATGAGGGGTCAGCTTATCCTCCATGACTTCCCCAGCTTCCATCACCTCATTAACAAAGCTCTCGTCCTGGAGAACGAGAGGAAGACTGCAGAGAGCAATCACAAGAGGAAGATGGTGTTCCAGAAGTCGCAAATCAACTTCCCGCATAAGTCAACCTTCCATGGAGGCTCGTCTTCCAGGCCATCTGCATTGTTGCCACCGAGAACCCCAGCCCCAGCTCAGTAGCCTAGTGGATCCAGTTTCCACTCTTCGCCCTGCCGGACAACCTGCAGTGCACAATCCGGTAGCCCATCTCCATTGCTTCCACTGTGGAGAAAAGGGACACTTTGCCAACCGGTGCCCCCAACGCCAGACTACTCCCGCGAAGATCAAGCCAGGAGCCGCATCCGCTCAAGGTCAGCATCCCATGCCGAACAGAAGTCACCAGGCGCCGCAAGCCCCTAGGTCTGCCCCAGCACCAAATCGCGGCCGAGTGAACCATGTTACAATAGAAGAAGCCCAGCAAGCCACTGGAGTCCTAATGGGTACGTTTCTTGTTAAATCACTACCAGCACAAGTTTTGTTTGATTCTGGGGCTTCGCATTCTTTTATCTCAAGGGGGTTTGTTGAAAGACTTGAACTGCCAATTTGCAAGTTAAAGAAACCCATGGTGCTCAGCTCACCCGGGGGACCCTTAACTACTAGCTTAGTAAGTCCCCAGGTAGAAATTGCTATGAGAGATTCCAGATTTCTAGTAAGCCTTCTAGTGCTTCCAGCCCAAACCTTGGACATCATCCTAGGGATGGATTGGTTGGCCAGATATCAAGGAATGATAGACTATGCCAACAGAAAGGTGATACTCACCAAAGACCCCGGAACCACGATAAAAGTTAGCGTGGACCGCTCCCCTGGTTTGGATCATGCGATCCATAATCTTGAGGAAACATCCCTGGAAGCAATACCAGTAGTCTAGGTGTATCCGGAGGTTTTTCCTGAAGAACTACCTGGCTACCACCAGACCGAGACATTGAGTTTGTAATCAACTTGAAGCCAGGGAACTGCCCCGATTGCTAAGAGACCATACATGATGGCGGTCAATGAACTTAAAGAGCTCAAAGCACAGATGGAAGAACTGCAAGACAAGGGATTCAACAGACCTAGCTCATCTCCCTAGGGTTCGCCGGTACTTTTTGTAAAGAAGAAGGATGTCACCCCCAGATTGTGTGTGGATTATAGAGCCCTTAATGAGGTGACCATCAAGAACAAGTATCATCTGCCCCTCATTGATGACCTGTTTGATCAGCTGACAGGAGCATCAGTGTTTTCCAAGATAGACCTAAGGTTAAGGTACCATTAGCTTAAGATCAGGGCTGAGGACATTCCCAAGATAGCTTTTACCACCCGTTATGGCCTATTCAAGTACACAGTCATGTCGTTTGGCTTGACCAATGTGCCAACCTACTTCATGAATCTCATGAATAAAGTGTTTATGGAATACTTGGACAAGTTTGTCATCGTGTTCATAGATGACATTCTAATCTACTCCAAGACCAATGAAGATCATGCTGAGCATCTACACTTGGTCCTCGGGAAGCTTAAAGAACATCAGCTTTAAGCTAAGTATAGCAAGTGCGAGTTTTGGCTCCAAGAGATCAGTTTCCTCGGGCATATTGTGTCCGCTGGAGGAATCGCAGTAGACCCATTGAAGGTAAAGGATATTTTGGATTGGAAACAACTGACCTCCGTGACTGAAGTGCGTAGCTTTCTCGGCTTGGCCGGATACTACCGATGCTTCATTGAAGGATTCTCCAAGCTGTCCAGACCATTGACCCACCTGCTCAAGAAGGAAAAGAAGTATGAATGGACAGAAGCATGTGAGAAGAGTTTTCAGGAGTTAAAGAAGAGGTTAACCACTGCACCAGTGTTAGTCTTGTCGGACATACACAAGAACTTTGAAGTTTATTGTGATGCTTCACGCCAAGGTCTTGGCTGCGTGCTCATGCAAGGAGGAAAAGTCGTGGCTTATGCATCCAGAAAACTCCGTCCCCATAAAGATAACTATCCAACTCATGACTTGGAGTTAGCAGCAGCAGTGCATGCCCTAAAGATTTGGCGGCATTACTTGATTGGAAATCATTATAACATCTTCACAGACCACAAGAGTCTCGAATATATATTCACCCAAACGGATCTCAACCTTCGGCAAAGAAGATGGCTGGAGTTGATTAAGGATTACAACTAGGATGTTCACTACCATCCTGGGAAGGCTAATGTAGTAGCTGATGCATTAAGCCGCAAGGCCTACTGCAATGCTGTTATGATTCAAGAATCGCAACCTGAACACTGTAAGGAATTAGAGACGCTTAACCTTGAGTTGGTAGAGCAAGGCACCATAGCAGCTATGGAAGTGCAACCGACCTTGGAGGAACAGATCAAGGTCGCTCAAGAAGGACACCCTGGTGTTCAGAAATTTAAAAGCCTCATGGCCAAAGGAAAAGCCCCTATGATGATAGAAGATCCATAAGAAATCCTATGGTATGGGAAACGCCTCTTCGTTCCCCACCAAAAGGAGCTTAAAGATTTGATATTGAAAGAAGCCCAAAACTCAGCATATACCCTGCATCCAGGCAGCACCAAGATGTATCAAGACATGAAGATGTTATACTGGTGGCCGCGAATGAAGCGAGACATCGCCGAGTTTGTAGCTTGTTGTGATGTGTGCCAACGGATCAAAGTCGAGCACCAGAGACCTGCAGGATTGCTTCAGCCACTACAAATCCCTCAATGGAAGTGGGAAGAGATTGAATGGATTTCATCACTGGGTTACCTCGAACCAAGTCTGGATATGATTCCATATGGGTGATAGTTGACCGATTGACGAAAGTCGCCCACTTTATCCCTGTGAAGACCACATACAAGGGTGACAGATTGGCTGAGTTGTACATGGCCCGTATCGTGTGCCTACATGGAGTCCCCAAGAGGATAGTCTCGGATCGAGGTTCTCAATTTACCTCGCATTTCTGGGCTAGTTTGCATGATGCACTTGGAACCCACCTAAACTTCAGCACTGCATATCATCCCCAGATGGATGGGCAGACTGAAAAGGTAAATCAGATTCTATAGGATATGCTCCGAGCTTGTGCTTTAGAATTTACCGTAGACTGAGAAAAATGCCTACCATATGCAGAATTCTCCTACAACAATAGTTATCAGTACAGTTTGAAGATGTCCCTATTTGAAGCACTCCACGGAAGAAAATGCAGAACCCCTCTGCATTGGTCAGAATCAGGAGAAGGATATATCTTTGGACCAGATACCCTCAAGCAGGTAGAAGAGAAAGTCCGACTAATCAGAGATCGTCTACAAGCTGCCCAATCCAGACAGAAGAGCTACGCCGACAATCGTCGCAGAGAGCTAACCTTCGAAGTAGGAGATCATGTGTATCTTAAAGTGTCACCCCTTCGAGGAATGCGAAGATTTAAAGTAAAGGCAAGCTTGCACAAAGGTACATAGGTCCATTCCCAATCACTGCCAAGCGTGGAGAAGTAGCCTACCAGTTGGAGTTACCAGAAAGTTTATCGGACGTTCACAACGTGTTCCACATCTGTCAACTCAAGAAGTGTCTCAGAGTGCCAGAAGAGCAAGCCCCAGTTGAAGCCATCGCACTTCAGAAAGACTTGTCATATCCAGAGCACCCGATCAAGATTCTTGACGTGCTGGAGAAGCAAACAAGACGTCAGATCATCCGTCTTTGCAAGATTCAATGGAGCAACCATTCAGAGCGAGAAGCCACTTGGGAGCGTGAAAACCAGTTGAAACTAGACTACCCTTATATGTTTTCGGAGTAGCTCGAATCTCAGGGGAGAGATTCTTTTTAAGGTGGGTAGGTTTTGTAACAGCCCTTTTACACCAAAATTGAAATTCAATTCAAAGTTCAAATTTTGCAAACCAAAACTCCAATTAGAGCTTCACCTTACCTGGGCTTTGGACCCCGTTAGGCCCGGTCTTCCTCCAGCCCGGCCCCTCCCCGCGCCGTCCGCACCCACCTCACTCCGGTCTCCCCGCCCCCATCCCGTCGTTGTTCGCGCCAAGAGGTGAGGCCAGCGCCGCCCTGAGCTCCGCACTGGCGCAGCCCCGAGCACCGCACCGCCTCGGCCTCCTCACCCGCGCTCGGTCTCCCCTTCTTTCCCCAGCTCCTTCTCTCCCTCGTCAGCATTGTAGCCGCGCCGCTCGAGCGTCCCATCGCCGTGCGCATCCTCGGCCCTTGCGCCGCCTCCGCGCCTCGACAACGGCTCCCTCCTTCTCCCCCTCCACCGCTTCTCCCTCCCTTTCGACTATTTAAGGCCACCGCGCCTCTTCATCTTCCCCCTCCCCAGATCTCCTCCTCCTTCCTTGAAGCTGATCCCCACCGTTTCTCCTCCGCCTTCGGCCGCCGCCACCTAGCCTGAGCTCTGTCGCTCCCAATCTCGTCTCCCGCCCCGCCTCCTCCACTCGCCGCCGCCTTCGCCTCCGCCTCCGGCTTTCCCCTCATCCCCAACGCCGCCCGCTCTCTCCCTCTCCCTCCTCCTCGTGCCCTCCCTGCCGCCCGTGCGTCTCTCCCTCTCCCTCCCCCTCGTTTTCTCTCCGTGCGGCGAGCGAGACGAGGCGACGCAGCCAAACGCGTCGCCCGCTCTTATCCCCACGCGCACACCGTCACTGACAGGTGGGCCATGCGCTGATGCTGACTGCGGTGGCCGAGTGGGCCCCACCAGCCATCGCATTAGTGGACTCGCGTGATCGTCTTTGTCGTGAGACCCGGCCCACGATGCTTGCGGTGCGCCACCGCCACGTGTTGGCACCAGATTTTTTTGGTTTTTTCTGATTTTCTCTTTAACTGAAAATTCTTTGTAAAACTTCATAATCTCATAACTTTTTCATTATAACTCCAAAAATTATGAAACTTTTGCCCAAAAATTTGTAAAATCAAGACCTTTATTTTGGTACTGGTTTGGTAAATTTTGGAGTTCATTTATTATGTGTTTTATATTTATCTGGTTTGTTTGCTTGTCTTTTCTTTTCCGGTGCGATCGTCCAAATAGAGTTTGAAGCCGCGGAAGATCTCAACTTTGACCCAACTCAGGGCTATCAAGATCCTCTCACCTTTGACCTAGGCGTTTCAACACTTTGATCATGTTGAACTTACATTTTATGCAAATTATATTCTTTTAAAATAGCAAATTGGATGCTTTAGCTTCTTATGCAACACCATAAGCCTCTGAGCTTATGGGTTGGGGAGTTCTTGGCGCAAGGGGGAGGGGGGTTGGGGAGTTCATGGTTGGTGCGGGTGCGAGAGCGTAACCACTCTCAGACGAAACCTTAGCGGGTGCAACAACTACTGGGGGATGCATTGTAAAGGCCTTGTGGTAATCTCCCTTGATTCATGTCTAAGAAAATGTGTGCATATATCAAGATGATTACCTCTTGTAGGTAAAGTGTATAATCTCTGCATAGAAATAAAAACTATTCGAACAGCCGTGCCCACGGTCACGGGCGGGTATAAGAACTTACAAGAGTTAGATCTATTTCAAAAACAACTTTGTGGGTTGGTTGAAAAATGTGACGGGCTCACCTGGCCCTTGTTTTGAATTTCCCTGGGTAGTCTTACCTAGTGTTGATAATAGGTGGGTGTAACTACTATAAAAAATAAGCATAAGGTGGAGGTAGCCTCCGATGTATTTAATATTACACAATTATTCTCTTAAGAAAACTTGTTTTAGTCAAAATGCTTGGTGCTAGGACTTTCTAAGTATGTGTATTTATAAATGCTGCTTTACGCAAATAAAAGAACCCAAACCATCCTTGTTAAGCCTTGAATATTAAATATTGCATCTGTTGTGTTGGCTCGCGAGCACGGAAGTTGTGCTCACCCTCGCTCTTTCCCTTAAACCCTCAGAATCCGCCGATCAGGACGACTACGCATACTACGAGGATCAAGGAGTTGACGGTCCGATCAAGGCGAGGAGTAGTGTAGGCCTAGGTTTTGGGCTCGCCACAGTCTAGCTGGCTCCGCAGGTGCCGGCGTACAACCAATATTCACCAACTCTTTGGTTAATATCGGTTCTACGTAAGTCACCGCAGTCGCTCACCTGTGAGGTGTTGCACCCTGCCCCTTTTGCTTCCGCGCCTGTTTCTTTAAGCTGTGTAATGAACTTATTTGGCCTGATCGGCCCTTTTTTGTAAACTTGACCCGATGCGGTCTAATTAAATCTGTGGTTGTAATATTATATTTGGAATGGTTTGCGATGTATGAAATGATCCAATGATGTGTTTTGTAAGCGCTACCTACTAATCCAGGAAGTAGCGCGGTGATCTCACAAAGTACTACCTAAAAAGGATACTTCATCTCCCAAAGAGCAAGAAGTTTGATTGTCCTTAAGTGGCATCTGCATCAGCAGATCCAGCACATCAATCCATATATGTTAATTTATCTAGTGTCATCAACTAGTAAAAACGGCATTCAGTTTGGACTAGGGGTCATACACTGGAAGGCCGAAGTTGCACTTGTCCAGTCAAGTGGATGCTAGCCTAAAAACACATATTGGATTGGATATTATTGTAGTATCATAAGCAAGTCGTGAGATAACCTATGTTGAACAGTATAGTGTCGCATGATTAAGGGAACCCTTTCGTTATGACTTTTTCAGTTGTGACTATTGGGATGGTTGTACGGCTATTAGAAAAATTCTGAAAACCTTGTAACATTAACATATACATGAGAAAGTTCTGAACCTTTGGTCAAGAATATAGAAAAGATTTCAAGTTGTATGGTGTTCTGCAGATACTTACGCCATCCTGAGTTTTGTGATAATATTTCATATAATGATACTGTATAGCTGTACATCAATAGAGCTAAATGAAATAGCATCAACTCAAAACTAGATTAAATGAGATACGCGGTCTGCTGGTATCTCTCTACGACTAGGTAGTCGTAGCCTCCTATGATCATGCAGTCGAAACCTTCCGAACATGTGGTTGAAACTCCTTCCGAGTACGCGTAGTCGAAAGCGTTGCACAGTGCTCGATGTACAGTACTCGATGTATAGTGCTCAGTGTATAGTACTCGATGTACAGTGCTCGGTGTATAGTACTCGTTCCACAGTGCGTGGTGAACAATACTTGAATTTATTTTTTTAGTATTTTCTTTATATTTAGAACTTTCAAAAACCATATCTTCTTCATCCGAACTCCGTTTGAGCCCATTTAAATTCCTAAATTCATCTAAATTCGAGCTTTATCTTTCTGAGATTTTTATTTAATTTTAAGAGTTAGTTTTTCTCTCTATTTTTATTTATTTATTTGTTTCATTTGCGAGTGGGTGTTGATACTTCCGGGAATTTTGAAGAAGGAGTTCACCAAGACCAAGACCAGTACCCGTATTTATTTCAAAGCAAGTTATTCCTTTGATCATGTTGAACCCAATTTTTGAAACTATTTTGATTCAATGTACTGCATTCTACTTTAAGTATTTATTTAAATGCTTTGGGTTTAACTAATCACCCATTTGATAATACCTACCTTGCCTATTGTATTACCATGATCTTTTGTCACCCTAGATTAGTTCATTATTTAGTTGGTATTATGATAGCACCAATGTGGGTTGGTTAGATGAATAATATTGCTTAGCCATACTACGAGTCACACAAATCATTCGAGTTGAAATTATAAATTTGACTAAATGACTATGGAACTTTGTGTAAAACTGTGTGCTATGTGTCATTACTTTGTGATAGCATGTGTTGCACTTAACCAACATGGTGAAAAAAATTTAGACTGAGACAAGTGGTGGATACTAAGTGATATGGTGGAGATTTGTGAATGGGAGTGATAATCTTTGTTGCATAGTTAGAATTTAAAAGTCTTGCCTTGGTCAATTAAGGATTTAACTTTGTGCGCCATTGAACTGGGCCTTTCGTACAACCACATGCCTGATGGGATGGGCCTAACTTAGTAAGTTATGGAGTCTTGACATTGACAACTCAGGTTATAGGTTAGGATCTCAGTGATGGGTGGAGGTGTGTTCCAGTCTCAGTGACGACTCACATCGCGGGATGGTTCACCGCTTCCCTATCCAATGGTGTGTGTCGTGCCAAGCTTTGTGTATGGGTTGGATGACGGTAAAGCATACCAAGAGGGTCAATGCTTGAGATAAAGTTTCTGATAGATTTTGTTATGATTAGTGATAGCTACACTGATATTATCATGTGGGCAAAGTTTACAATCTCTGCATAGTATTAAACAATCTATTCGAATAGCCGCGTCTAAGGTTATGGACATGCTCGGAGATTTCATATGAGGTTAGATTTTCATAAAAATATTTGGGGAAGGAGTTGTGTAATCTAAGTCATATGGCTATCTGAAATAAATTGATTAGCCTTTGTGTCTTTGTGAAAACAACTGTCAAACTATTATTGTCTATTTGTTTTAAACATGTTTTTCAATCTATTATATCTATTCAATTGCAAATGTTGCTTTATGCAAAATAACCACAGAAGTCATTCCTTTGGAATAAGTCATCATCTATAAATTGCATTCTATGGTATGACTTGCGAGTACGGTTGTGTACTTATGTTTGCTATAAACAATCAACAGAAGTGGAGAAATCTTCACTGTCTTCAAGGAGGAATTCTACGAAGGTGCTGATCGCTAGGTCATGATCCCAGTCGGTTGCCTGCGATGAATTGATGGGATTCCGTTGAATTTTATTTGTTCTGCTGCTTATTTATTTATTGCCAATCTGTGAGGCTTAATAAATGTAAACTCGGCCATAAGGTTAAAACCCTTATTTGCTATTCAAATTACTCGTTTATTCTATTGTTTCGTCTTATGTGGATCAATATTCATCTATGTTGATACTATGTGCACTAGCGTGATCCTAGACTAGTGCAGAATACACAAAGAGTTCAAAATTGCATTTTTAGGTCCCACCAGCTCTAAAGCTTTTATAGATCATGTTTATACTCATGATCTTTTTGGAAAGAATTTTTATATTAATGGCCATGGTTTGACATAAATAAAATAATTGATGTACTAATGGATACAACAAAATAAAATTGAATTATTCCTTTCCTGATTGCTGCCCTGGTCAATGTGTACTTTGTTGGCCTAAATCAAGACGAACACACGCAAGAACACAAAAATATATATATTGTGCCGCTGGATCAATAGCAGCTTTTCTGAATTACTCTTGCTCTATTGCTCTTGTTTCTCCTTTTCTTTATTGCTTCTCAACTCAACTCTTATAGTTTTCTTGCACTAGTTACAAGACTCAATGGTGCCTTATATAGACTAAGTACATGACTCAACGACCTTAATGTACTCGGACTCACTAGTACAAAACCTACTCGGACTCACCAGTACAAAACCGAAACGGACTGCATGCAGGCTTCCAAAAAAAACTAACCAAATAAGATTAATCATAGTAATCACCCATTTAATCTTGTTTCTTCATCTTTGATCAAGCCAATCTTCCCTCTCATTTCTAAGAACTTAATCCGCCCTAGCGACTTCGTAAAAATATCAGCAAATTGATCTTCTGTTCTTATGTGATCAATTAATACCTTCCCTTCTTCAACACACTCCCGAATAAAGTGATATCGAGTATCAATGTGCTTACTTCTGCCATGATAGACTGGATTCTTGCTCAAAGATATCGCCAACTTGTTATCAACCTTGAGCACAAACCTGCTGACCTCTTTTTGTGTAAGATCACTAAGTAATCGTCCCAACCAAATTCTTTGACATGCTGCAGTGGTAGCAACAATATATTCCGCTTCACACAAAGAAAGTACACTACTTTCTGCTTTTGTGACCGCCAACTTACCATGCTTTTTCCAAACAAGAAAAGTATGCTTGTTGTACTATTTCTACTATCAACATCTCCAGCCATGTCGCTATCACTATAGCCGACCAACTGGATTTCTTCTCCTTCACCTCTTTCATAATAACAACCAAACTCCAGAGTGCCACACACATACCTCAGTATGTGCTTAACTGCTGCCATGTGCTCATTTGTAGGAGACTCCATAAAGCGACTCACATACCCAACAACATAAGCGATATCAAGTCTAGTATGCACTAAATATCTCAGACTTCCAACAATGCTTCTGTAGTTGTGGCATCAACTGGTGGACTGTTACTAACCTTACTTAGCCTATGACGAATCTCCATTGGATATTGACAAGGGTTGCAATTCTCCATACCACACTTCTTATGAATCTTCTCTGCATATGCCGATTGGGTTAGCGTGATCCCTCTTTTAGTTTGTTTCACCTCTATCCCGAGGTAGTAGGTCAAAAGACCCAAATATGTCATCTTGAACATCATCTCCTCCTTAAATCTTGCAATCTCATGTGTGTATGTACCTATGACAATTAGATCATCCACATATACACCCACAATTAATCTTGATGAATATGTCCCTCTTTTGTACACGGCATGTTCAAGTTTGCTTTTTTCAAAACCAAGTGACAAAAGACTGTGATCTAGCTTTATGTTCCAAGCCCGAGGTGCCTAATGAAGCCTGTACAACACCTTTTTCAATCTTAATGCTTTATGTGGATTGGTGCCATCAACGAAACCAGGTGGCTGTGCAACACAGACTTCCTCCTCCAAGTCGTAGTTAAGAAATGCTGATTTAACATCCATATGATGTACTTACCACACTTCATGAGCCGCTAAAGCAATGAGAAGTCTTATTGTCTCCAATCGGGCAACGGGAGCAAACACCTCCTCGAAATCCACCCCCTGCTTATGTACATACCCTTTCGCCACAAGTCGTGCTTTATGCTTCACAATAGCACCACTAGGATCTCTTTTCACCTTATAAATCCATTTCAGCCTAATAGACCGAAAACCGCTTGGCAAATCTGCGAGTTTCCAAGTATCATTTTCCACAATGGAGTTGATCTCCTCTTGCATGGCTTGCTGCCACTATAAGTGCTGATTTGCCTCCTCAAAATTTCCAGGTTCTTCTGCTGAGCCAAAATACAGTTCTTCTTCTGTTTCAATGGGATCAGTCTGATCATAAATCTCGGACAAGCTTCTGAATTTTGGAGTCTTCTCTGTAGTAGCTCCTGCTGAAGTTTCCTCTTCTTGAAATATAGCATGTGTTGTAGATGGGCCTCCTATGCCGTTGGCTCCAGCAGTATATGCACCCGAGCACCGCTGGACCACTTGCTGGTCCTCCCAAGCCGCCATCTGCCACGCCTGCATGCGCGCCTCCAACGCCTGCATGCCTGTGGGGTCTACTGCCCCCTGCATCTGAACTACCGTCTTCTCCGGCTACATGCGTTTGGGATCTGCCATCTCCTCGGCCAGGGGAATCATAGACATCTTTGGGCGCCAGGATGTCTGCTTCTTCAGCTAACACTAAAAAATAATTGTATTGTTCCATAGCTGGCCCATTTGTCCAATTCCACTCTCTATCCTCTTCAAAGACAACGTCCCTACTGACCTGAATTTTCTGGGTTTCAGGATCAAATAGGCGATGAGCCTTGCTGCCCGGTTCCACTCCCAAATAGATCATCCACCTACTCCGGTCATCAAGCTTCTTGGTGTAGGTGTTCACCTTCACATGTGCAATGCAACCAAATACCCGTAAGTGCGCCAGATTTGGCTTCTTTCCTGACCATGCTTCATATGGGGTGACATCATTCAGTGCCTTCGTTGCAGCTCTATTGAGGATATAGACTGCATGTCATACTGCTTCACCCCAAAATCTTCCTGGAAGAGACTTGGTCTTCAAAAGACTGCGTGCCATTGCCATCACCGTGCGATTCCGCGCTCTACAACTCTGTTTTGCTGTGGTGAGTATGGAGCTGTGAAATAGTGCTTGATCCCTTTTGCTTCACTTATCGCCTCAAATTCCTTGGACAGGAACTCCCTCCACAGTCTGATCTGATGGCCTTTACATTGTGATCAGATTCGTTCTCAACTTGCGTCACAAATGTCTGGAATGCACTTTTTGCATCTCCCTTCGTCTTTAGTATGTATACCCACATTGCCCTAGAATAGTCATCCACCATAAGAAAGAAATATTGATTACCCGCATTGGTATGAGGTGTGATCGGGCCACATAGATCTATGTGAACAGTTCCAGCGGGCGTGATGCCCTGTACCTTGCCTGCGCCGGAAACAGACTCCTTGCTTGCTTCGCCACCAGGCACCCCTCACAAATCTGCAAGGCATGGTTGATATTAGGTATCCTAGTAACCATCTCTTTATCAGCCATCCATTTGAAATATTGAAAATTCATATGTCCAAGTCTCGCATGCCATAACCACTCTAGCTCCTCCAGGCTGCTCTTCAGACAAACCGACTTACAAGTTTTCAAAGAAACTTTGTACAACCGGTTCGGGGATCTTTTTACCTATATCAACAGATTTTTGTTTTTATTATAGACACGCAAGAACTCATCCTGCAGCTCCACCCTGCACCCTTCTTCTGCCAATTGCCGAGACTGAGTATGTTGTTGCATAAACTCGGTATGAAGTAAATTTCAGGTAGTATCTTCTGATCACCGTTCTTGCATTGTAGCAGCATTGATCCTTTGCCTCTTACCTCCACCATGGAGCCGTAGCCAAACTTGACTTTGCCCGAAATCTTCTCGTCAAGTTCATGGAACGTGGAGCGATCTCCTGTCATATGATTGCTTGCTCCATTATCCAAGTACCACATATCCGTGCGATCATGGTTGCCTCCCTCCGTGCATAGTTTGGGAACTACGTTTTCCTCGTTCAACATCGCCATGACCGACACCTTATTTTCCTTTGTCTTGCCCTTCAGATCAACTGCGCCCCAAACACCTTGGGCGTGCATTTCCCACAATGGGTACTTGACTGCGCCCCATACTCCCTCGGCGCACATGTTCATCTTCGTCTTCATTACCCATACCGGGTGGTCGACTGCGCCCCAGACTCCCTAGGCGGGCATTTTCGCCTTCTCGCCCATAATCTTTAGATACCACCAAGATCAATAGGCTCTGATACCAACTGTTGGCCTAAACCGAAGACGAACACACGCAAGAAAACAAAAAACATTTTCTTATGCCGCCGGATCAACAACAGCTTTTCTGAATTACTCATGCTCTATTGCTCTTGTTTCTCCTTTTCTTTATTGCTTCTCAACTCAACTCTTACTGTTTTCTTACACTAGTTACAAGACTCAATGGTGCCTTATATAGACTAAGTACATGCCTCAACACCCTTAATCTACTCGGACTCACCGTACAAAACCTACTCAAACTCACCAATACAAAACCGAAACGGACTGCATGCAGGCTTCCAAAAAAAACTAACCAAACAAGATTAATCATAATATACTTCCCATACTCAATTTGCTAGTTATTCTATCTACCGATGCTTTTTTTAACGATTACAAGGAAAACGCACACACACACACAGCACCACGCACGCTCACCACACACACACACACGCACACACGAGTACACTCTCTTAGCACACGCCTAGAAAAACGTAGGCCAGATTAATCCATGATCTCATAAAATTCTTACTAAAGCACACTCACGTGTAATATTGATCTTAAAGTTATTCCCATTTAAACACTCTCGATCATCAGCCGTATTGCGTTCTCATTAGTAATTAAATTCACTGTTAATCAAATATGTTAGTTCATGGCTTCTCCACGCCATTTTTTTAATTGATGTGTTGTGCACCAAAAGATACATATGTATTTTTAAGAACAAGATGCATACAAATTCTTCCAGTGAATTAGATGTGGAATTATTAACTTTTGATGTGTGTTATCCATCTTTTCTGCATGTAAGCTTGACAAAATGAACTTCTTGTGTTGTCGATTGATTGCCTAAAATGTGCTTCACTCAAAAACATTATACGGAATCCCTTATTGCTTTTGATTTACATAAAACTGTACAAAATTCTCAAGTACTCTCTAGTACATGTAGGCTTAGACGCTTAGTTTGAGACTCTGAGTGCATGGATCCTAGTGTTGCTCACTCAATAATTTGACAAACTTCATGATTTTTCTAGGCCTTGTACCGCTCCAAGCGATAATAAGTTAATACCTCCAAATATTATTTTAGGAGCTACAACTTTAAGAACATTATGTGTTTTTTTATCAAACAAGATATTAATCAGATAATGTATTCATTTTGAAATAAAAGGAAAAAAATCATTGCATGTATACTCCTGGAAAAACAATATATCAAGCTCTACCCCTTTCGATATAGAATTTTGCATTTTCTTGACAACGAAAACGTATTTGTTGATCTCTCCAGCCGCAGCCTTAATTAGGTCATTGTTGTTTTGACGTCAATCATCTCAGTATAACTGTAATGCTCCAGAAATTATTTAAGTAAGAAGAAAAGAGTTCAGGGAGGAGAGCCAATTAGAAAATGGATTTAACAGAAGTTTCAAAGAGGGGGTTTTTGCGTATTGCAGACAATCTGGGTTGTGGGCTCTCGACCCACAGCAATTTGGGCTAAAGGGGGAAGGGGGCAGCTAGCCATATAGGGGGGGACCCTAGGGCGTCTCCCTCCCCCTGGCAGCTACAACTCTCTCCCCCCTGCGCCTCCCCCTCTGTCCAGCACCTCTCCGCTGCGTTCTCCCTCCATTGGAGACCCTTCTCGCTGCTGGCCAAGAGGAAGATAGGAGAAAAACCTCCTATGTTGCTGCCAGCCAAGGAAGAAAGGAAGTGAAGGGGAGGGAGGGAGAAGGAAAGCGAGAAGGGAGGGGGATCTCGGGGTAGGCAACTTGTAGCACGTTCTTCAAGGGTAATGCTCAGATCCCGTTTGTTTAGTATTTTAGTTTTGTGATTCGGCGATATCGGGTATTAGATTGATTTCTGGTAGTCTGTAGTGCTCAGCTGTTTTAGGGTAGTTAACGGCGAAATTTGACCAGGACATCTTCTAGAGATTGGTGGGTATCGTCGTTAGCTTTCCGTAGAGTCCTGGGTCACATCATTTGGAGGTGGGGATTTCAAGTTATATATTTTACAACGTTGCTGTCCTCAGGTTCTGTCGGGATTCTGATAGGTTGTAGTAACTGGTTATTAGGAATTAGATAATGAAATATTTAGAGGATAGCACCAACACGAAAGTTGTAGGTATTTTCATAAGCTTTCCATAGAGCTAAAGACCATATTTTTTGGATGTCCGTACTGAAAGTTATGAATGTTTTAGTTCTGCTGTCCAGAACGTCTACTAAGTTTTGGCAGTTTTAAAATTCTGTTAAGTAGAGATAGTTTAATGTGGGAAATTTAGTAAGCTTTCCAAAGGATCAAAGATCACCAATTTTGGATAAACCTATGAAAAGTTATGATTTTTAGAAGGGGATTGTCCCGTTTTAGGACAGATAATTGTTCATAGGAGTTGGTGTTTGGGCTGCGTTAGGGAGCGTAGTCTGCTGTATATTTGTTTCTAACAATGCCTTGTCCAGAAATATTCTCTTAGTAAGATTGTTGAAAATCTTCAGGTGGTGGTTTGATTCCGGGGACAGCACCCTCTTCACGTTATTAAATTTCACACGGTTGAGGCAAGTGCAATTAGCCGGTATAAATATTGTAGTGAATGCTTGGGTACTTGTATTGTGATCATGTACTTTACTCATGAATATCGTTGTTGATTGTTACAATTTATGTTGGATAATTGAAAAGACTCATATGCCTCATGTTGTTATTTTTAATACTTAACCACGGGTTGGTCAAGTATTGATTTTGAGGTTCCGTTATGTTTTAGACGGGCTTGAGGTCCCCATATTCGTGGATTGTGGGCTTATAGTCCCTGTGCTAGAAGGCACAGGTATGGGTATGCATCAACAGATGCATACTCCGCATTACCGGTAAATGCAAAGAGAAAAGAAAAGGTGCATCTGTGGCATTTGCACTACATGGGTACTTTACTGAGTCATGGACTCACGCTTGTTGTTTGTTTATGTTTTTTAAGTACCTTTTACACGGATGTCATGCATGGGAGGGGCTAGTGACATGATATGTTGCACACTACCACGAACCTTTCATGAATGAATAATTTTGGGCTATGAATAAATAACTGAGCAAACTATTAAGATGATTTGTATTGGATAGGTCTCCATACATCTGTTATTTTGTAATAGAGTTGATTAGCGTATCATGGTAGTTTCTTTGCGATTATGAATTAAATTGGATGTTTAAATTATTTGATTATGTTATTGAATTTTGTTAGAACCTCTTGTATGCATAACCGTATAAAGGAGATTCTGTCGAAATTTAGTGGAAAGACTTCGAATTTAAATTATTATCTTGTTATTTTCGTAGTATTCCAGGCTCATGTTGGGCTAGGTGTTACAACAACCTCTTGATTTATTTTGATTTTTACTATTTCTCTATGTACAAACTCATGTTACTATCTAGACCTATTTATGGGTAGCCCGGCTCAATCGGACCAGCCTAATTTTTCTGGGCTCAGGGCGGACATAGGCCCTATTTTCAGCTTGTGAGCCTGTCTCAAAGCCCAAAAAAACCAATAAAATATTATTTTTAAAATATTATTTATTTATGATTTAGAGTTGCCACCTCAACTTGCGGATGTGCATGACGTTTTCCACATATCGTAATTCAAGAAGTGTCTCCGAACTACCATCGAACTCACTCAGTTGGAAAACATTGATCTCCAACCGAATCTTTCTTATCAGGAACACCCAATTTGAATTTTAGACGAAGCCATGCGACACACATGTAGCCATGCTATCAAGATGTTGAGAATCTAGTGGAGCAACCACACCAAAACGAAGCTACGTGGGAACAAGGAGTACAATACTTTGAATATTTCTAAGGAAGAAAAGCAAGCAAAAGAGGGAATAAAAATATTTATAAAGGTTTTCTCACGAAAATCCGCCAACCTAGGCCTCGGGCCACGGCCCAATAAGCCCAAGTAGTGGCCGGCCAATAGGGGCGGCGCCTCCCTCGAAACCCTAGCCGCCCCCTTTTTCCCCCTCCCCTCCAAGCCGCCACCTCCCTCCACCGCTCCTCCCCTTGCGCCGCCTCTTCTCCCTGCTGGTGGCCGGCTCCCCTGCTGCCTCGTAATCCCTCATTGCCTCGTCTCCCCACTGTTTGGAGCAGGTTTGATCCTTGATTGCTATCGATTAGAGAGTTTCTGAACTACTACGATTAGAATCAGTAATCTGTACGCTGCTTGCTCGTCAGTTTTCGCATAGTTAAAGTCCAAATTCAAGATTAGGCTCTCCTAGAGAGTTGTGGGGTATGTTCTCCGATTTCCATAGAATCTAAGATCACCCAAATCAGAGTTGTAGTTTGAGAGATACGTTAGTTTATTTACTATTGTCCAGAAACCCTAACGAGATTACAGCAGTCGTCTTGTTTAATAGATAAGATTTAGATGGTTGATTCAGGAGGGTCTCCCAACACAGCTTTCATAGGAAAATTTATTAGTTTTTCAGATTGATAAAGATCATGAATTTTAGTTCAGCCATTTGAAAGATATAGATTTTTCTTGTATTGTTGTTCCTTCAGACTGTAGATTCAGACTTCAAGTTTTTAACTGTAGATTAGATCATGTTAATGGCATAATTAGAGAATCTCACCAACTAAGTTATTGTAGATAATTTTGTTATATTTCTAGAGAGTCATAGACCATTGAATTTGGATGTACCAAATAAAAGTTAAGAAATTCCTAACTCAATAATATCAAGATGACATAACGATCTTTGGGATTAAAAACAAAGGTTCAGATGTGATAGTTTGATCTTTCGATCACCTGGGAAGTTGTAGCAGGCTTGTGTATATTCTAAGAAAGTTGTATTCATGACTTTTGGAGTTTTAACTCAAAAGTTATGGATTTTCCTTTGCCGGCTGTCTGTTTGGACAGCTTGTGATTTGGAGTGTATCGGTTAAGTTCGGGTTGAGAGTAGGAGCGATTGATTTTATTTTTATTTCATTGTTGTACCATGCACTTTTTCAATAGTATACTTAGTATACTTTAGGGTTGCCAGGTGGTGGTGAGCACTGGGGTTGAAGGTTTCCTGTCATCATCGTTCCTCTCATGGTTGAGGCAAGTACAAATAGTATGAATGAATTGGTTTGCATCATTCATGATAAATGCCATTGTTTACTTATGATTTTTACTTCTATGCTAATATCGTTGAATATTATACTCTCATGATGGATTGAAATTGTGAAGTTCATATTGCATCATGGCATTCATTCTTGAACTTGGACTACGTGGTAGCCAAATGTTGTTTCTTTTGATGTTCCTATCATACATTGGACGGGCATGAGGCCTTCGTCATGTATTGGACGGGCATGAGTCCCCACACTCCTGGAGTGTGGGCTTGAGGTCTCTGTGCTTGAGAGCACATGCTTGGGTATGCATCGATGGATACACTACTCGGCATTACCGGTAATTGCAAAGAAGAAAAACAGAGCATTCATGTCATATGCATTGCATTCCAATGTAAGAGTTTTGGTTATAGTTACTTGCTGATGTTCATGTGATGAATTGATATCATTGTTGGCTATTCACGATGTTTTGTTTATTATCCTATTGTACTTTGCTGAGTCATGGACTCACGCTTGTTGTTTTTCTTTTAGGTACCTCTCGAGGCAACGACATGTATGGGAAGGGGTAGTTTGGTGCACTTCACTTATATTCACTTATGGCAAACAAATTAGATTGTTTACACAAACTCTCCAACTATTGCTAGTACTTTTATATTTTGGACCGAGTTCACCCTTTCGCGGTGATGGATTTATTTGTACTCGTGCTAGTCAAGGGTTTTGACATACGTTTCAATTGATGCTTTAATCTTAGCTTTTGATTGGTTAGCTCCATTCGATAAAATACCATGATCTTTCAGCCCAGACTGCCCAGTGGCCCACCAATTACATCCTCAACTCTCTATCTCAAATTCTTTCAGCTTTCAGCCTCTCACAGAGAACAGGCAGACGTCGGGCATCGGCCACTCTGCGTCTCAACCAGCCGCAGCGACAAGCGATGAAGGAGGCGTTAGGCGCAGCGGTGGCGGCAGGAGATTCGAGCGCTTGAGTCGTGGTCGTTGTTGCGCGAGCCGAGAGGCGACACAGGCACGAGCGCCGCGACGTCTGCGGCCGGCCCAAGCATGCGCAGCAGCGCAGGAGAGTTGGGAGGCAGCCAGAAGCCCAAAAGGTAATAAATCGACAGTCCTGCGATTTGTATATGTAGGCCGACTCTGATCGACAATCAAGTATTAAATGATGGTAATAAATCGACAGTCCTGCGATTTGTATATGTAGGTCGACTCTGATCGACAATCAAGTATTAAATGATTGTTTAGCCACCTTTATAGAGCGAAATATCTTCTCGAAGGTTAGTGATGATGGTATAAAGTGTTTCTAAGGAATAAGATAGCGTCGTGTGGTATTGTGATTTCTATTAGCTATTTATAACTCTTTTATTCATTTAAGATTTTATTTGAACTATTTGTATTACACTATTAACTAATTTTGAACTATTTTGTGTAATTATGTTGAATTTATGAAATTACTTATATGTTATATAAGATTTTTTTTTCTATTTTTGAAATGTGCATCACCATTACTAAATTTCAAACTCCGCCCGCTGGACTGTATAACTTGGAGGAAAGTAGCTCAGGAAACGCTACCGGTTGCAACAAAAAAACAGGAGGGTGGCGATAGGTCTGGTTACCGGCGGTTACTGGGTTTTTCAGAATTTTTTGGCCGAAAATTTTGAATCGAACTTTGAAATTCCGTTTTTTACCGGCCGCAACCAACCCAGAAATCGCCGAAATTTTGCCGAAAATACTTGCGAAAGCTTTGGAGACCGAAGGGCCTCAAGAAGAGAGACGAACTCTCGAACAGCACTCACTAGCGCTCGACAAATATTCCACATCGTCAGCACCAACAACAACAAGAGGAGGTCATGCATGCATCAAGAAACGGATGGTGGGAAAGAACAAGACCATCGAGTTCCAGGAAGAGAGGTGAACGGAGATCACCATGGAGTCTCTGGTGCTCGTTTAGCCTCTTCCTCCTCCTCCAAGAAAACCACCAGCATCAGCAAGATCGGCAACAGAAACGTCAAGAACAACAAAAGCACGCAAGAACGCACGGTAAGAATGGAGAGGGCTGAAATCTTGCAAAGATTTGGAGACCCAGGGCCACAGCACGCAGCACTAGCTGACAATAACAACAACAAGAACACCGAGAAGAACAGCGGCTACATTAAAAACAAACGGATGAGTGAGATCCAGCAAGATGGGATCGAACAAGAGGGGTAAAAGGGGGGAGAATCTTACGGGCTCTTTGGGGAGAGGAGACGAACCCCCAGCATTCTCACCTCCTCTGCCGCTTCCCCCAAGCAGCACTCGGGAGCTCACCTCATGGAGTTGAGGCGCCGCCAACTGAGCCATTGCCGAAGCCGCCACTGCCGAGGGAGAGAAGGCGCTGCCGAGGTTGCCGTCGGGGGGGAGCAGGCGCCGCAGAGGGACCTCACGGCCGGCGAAAACGCGCAGGTGAGGAGAGCCGGTGGCGCCGCAGAGGGACCTCATCGGAATCTCGGATGCGTCGCCGAAATCGCCTCTAGGCGCGATCGATTGAGAGCTATGGCAGAGCGAGAGAAGGGGTGCTCGGATGGGCCGGGCTCCGATTTTAAAACGGGCCGGATTTTTTTTGCTTGTACCGGGTCACACCGATAAAACCAAAAATCGCCGGTAAATAACGAGATTTTGACGAAATCATTTTCATTGCAGTAGCTGCTGAATCGCTGTGATATACCAATCGCTATATTGTTGTTTTTCAGGTTCTAATGTTAATTTCACGGCTGAGCATAGCAAGCAGTCTGTGAATTCAGATTCTTGTGTAATATACATTATACATGCAGAATTCAGATCTTGTGATCAAGTGCAAACTGAGTTGTATAGATATGCTGAATTCATTATTTTCTGAAGGCACATGTTTCGGTGCCTAGTTGTAAATTGAGTTGTATATAAATAGGGTGAAATTGAACCGTATCTGTTTTGCAAATGGAAAGGATTTTGTGATAATTACATCCATTTTTTGTGAATAGTTTGTAGAAATTTTTTTCAAGAAAACATTGGATTCAAAGGAAAAGAATGGCCTAGTCAAGCACTCAAGCTAAATTCATTTCATTTTCATTAGTAGATAATTGGCTCAATTGTTCAAAACTAAATAGAATTATGCGTTTGAACAATTTTTCTCAAAAAAAATAACAAAATACTCGTATTAATGCTAAATCAGCACACAGGCATACCATTATTTGCTTAGGGACATTTTATACATTTCATAACTTATAACTATCAGTAAGCCCAACAAAAAAGTCAGACCACTGAATGGTGTCTCAAGATAAGATACAACCATTAGCTACAGTACTTTTCAGCTAGAAAGCCATGAGGCATCTTATGTGGCAAAAGCCAGGGGCGGAGATCAACCTCGGGCCGGTTGGGCAACGGCCCGAGGCCCAGAGAAAATACTGGTGGAAAAATTTAGTAGGTATAAACAAAAATAATCGCTCTATAGTGCAAGGCCGACGTTGGCCGGCCGGCCCAAGGCTATCCCAAGCCACCAAAGAAGAGGCCCAAAGATTGCGTGAGGAGCGGCCCATGAAAGGTGTCCCATCGCCCCTAGCCGCCTACCTTGGCTCTTCCCCTCCTCACTCTCCCCAGACTGGCAGACCGCAACATCGCCCCCGCCCCCGCCACCATCGCCTTCTCCGCTCCTCAGCCGAACTCCCCGGCCCCCTTGGCTCGCCGCCGCTCCGGTCGTCCGGTACTCTCCGCCCCGCGATGCCCCCCTCCTCTCTGCCGTGAGCCCGCGATGCCCCCCCCAACCCCCATTGCCTCCTTAGCCGAACTCCCCGTGGCTCCTCCTCCCTACAGGCTCCACCACTGCTTGGCGCCGCCACCTTGGCGGCCCTTGGCTCACCATTGCTCTCGCCGCCGGTCCTCCCACCCCGTGATGCCCCCCTCCGCCTCCTCTCCGCCACGAGCCCGCAATGCCGCCCGCCCCATCGCCTCCTCGGCTAAACTCCCGTGGCTCCTCCTCCTGCTGCTCGCCATCGCTTGGCGCCGCCACGCGCGCCCTTGGATCGTTGCCGCCCGGCCGCCTGATTCTCTCTGACGCTCGATCGCGCTGCGAGGTTCTGCTGCGCCGAGCCGCGCACCTCCGATGGTGGGCGCCGCTTGGCCCGGCTTGTGCTCGTCTCGCTGTCACCTCGCCTACTCGCATGCCCCATTGCTCAGCACGCCCGGTCCCAGCGCTTTGCCGCGCCGCCTACGGCCGGTTGCCCAGCTCCACCCCCAACGCGGCAGCGCCCTCCTCAGCTCGTCTCCTCAGTCCTCACCGCCCCCCTCAAGGCCTCAACCGCCGGTGCTGGCTCCCGTGAGGTGAGCTCGAAATCTTTGATGTGTTACAGTCTTACAGACTTAAGACTTTGGTAAATTGGCATAATGGCAGACAAATTGGCTTCATGGCTTGTATGAGTAAATCTGTAAATGAGTAAATTAGTTATCTATTTTATCGTATCGTTAAACATGGAATTCAAATTTTATTACGATTTACGAGTGTCCATTTGTTGTATTTTTTGTTATGACTCAGTGTTGATAATATTTGATGTTAGTTATAGATTTATAGTCTATTAGTTTTGGGGCCGAGGCACTATAAAATCATGGCTCTGCCACTGGTAAAAGCTACATCTCCCCCTGTCATGGCTAGTACTATCCTTCACTTTGCTATGGAGGAAGAACAGCATCAGTAGAAGGAACGAGATGGGAAGGGAAAATGAGACGTCCAGCAATGGCGAATGTAAGGTGAGAATTATATATGTGCTTAAACTTCAAAATGATGGCAACAGCGACTACATTAAAACCCAACGGATTCAAGCAGCCTTTTTTTTGCAGCTAGCTGTGCGCCTGTGCTCGCGCTATGCTAGCTATGCCATTGTTGAGAGTGAGGATTTCAGCGCATTGCTACGATACAAACGGAGATACATGTCCGATATGATCTTAGGGATCGATGCCCAACCATATAATACCAAAGGACCAGTTTAATTTGTCAAGTACTAATCATCGCTGTTGGTTTTTTTTTAAAAAAAATTGTACAAGATTAGGTAAGAGTAGTTTTGAGTCTGAGTCATTTACGAGAACGAGTCTGAGTAGGATACTCGCGTTGAGTTTGTATCGTAGTCGATGCATGTAAGAGTATATAAGCAAGGGGAGATAGTAGTCTTGAATGTAGTTGGAAGTTACAAGAATGGGTCAAGGAGTTGTGAGTTGAGTAGTCGTGAATTGAGTTGTGGTCGTGAGTTGAGAAAAGCAATACAAAAGCTAAAAAGAGGAGCAGTTGCTCCCATAACCAATCATCTGTTTGTCGACGGTTTTGGTTTCGAGTACTAATCATCAATTATAGTTCATATTGACTACTGTTCATTACGAGTACTGTTCATCATTTACGACTACGGCTAGTCGTAGAAGGAGAATCGACTGCACGTAATCGAAAGGAAGTTTTCTACTACCTGGTCGTAATCGACTACTACCTGGTCGTAATCGACTACTACCGGTTGTGGGTTCGACTACATCCTAGTTGTGGAGGTTCGACTGGTCGAAGGATTCCGACCACCTGATCGAAGATGGTTCGACTACACGTGGTATCAGAGTGGGTGTTTGAAAATTAAGTCTTCGACTCCAGAGAAGGAAGGAGAAGATGTTGCCCAACGAATCTTCATCGACAATGACACTTCCATACCCAGTTCTCACTTCAGAGAACTGCCGACTTGGGTTATGAAGATGCGGGTCAATATGCGTGCCCAAGGGGTCTGGGACGCAGTAGCCTATCCGGTCGATCAAAAGAGAAAGATTGATCCAAAAGTAAAGGTTGTGGAGGTCGACTTGAAGACCGATCAAACGATGTTGGCAATGATCTACGCTGCTATACCCGACTCAATGCTGAATCAACTCGTTGGGAAGGATACTGCTTGGGAGGCCTGGATCGCTCTTCATACTATGCACGAGAGGGTGGATCGAGTGAAAAAAGTATGGCTACAAACTCTCCGAGGGGAGTATGAGGCGCTGCATATGGGTGAAACTCAATCAGTGATGAGTTCATAGGAAAATTGATGGCAGTGGTCAACGAACTACCATCCCTTGGCGATAAACTAGAGAAAATTGAGGTGATCGAGAAATACTTACGAGTACTACCCGAGAGGTATGTGCCTATGGTCACAACTCCTTTGTATTCGAGTAATCTTGAGAGCATGAAGCTAGAAGAGGTAACTAGGCCTCTTAATGTACATGATGGGCTCCTAAGAGGGTGTAAGGCAAGGGCAGATCAAGTATTACTTGTGAAAAATAATGTGAAGGAAGGAAACAAATAGTCAAACGAACTCAATTGGGTTCAAGGAGATGACCGGGGCTCTGGAAACTGGTGTGGACGTGGTCGCGGTGCTGGAGGTCGTGGTTTTAGCAGAGTAGGATGTGGAGACATGGCTAGACAAGACGGTGGTGACAGATCCCATGACAAGTCACATATCAAGTGTTTTGAATGTGAAAAATACAGTCACTACGCATCGGAGTGCCACAGCCACATAAAATGCTTCAATTGTGACGAGTATAGGCACTAAGCTTTGGATTGCCGAAATAAGAAGAAGAACGACGAGGTAACCTCACCCGAGCTAGTGTAGATGATAACGAGCCTGCCTTGCTTCTCTCCTCATGTGTCAAAGAGGCACCGGTCATGGTGATGTTGAACGAGTCTGAGTCGTTCACGAGAACGAGTCCGAGTAGGATACTCGCGTTGAGTCCGTATCATAGTCGATGCATGTAAGAATATATAAGCAGGGGGAGAAAGCAGTCTTGAATGTGGTTGGAAGTCGAAAGTTAAGATAAGGGGTTAAGGAGTTGTGAGTTGAGTAGTCATGAATTGAGTTGTGGTCGTGAGTTGATAAAAGCAATACAAAAGCCAAAAGGGGGAGCAGTTGCTCCTGTAACCAATCATCTGTTCATCGTCGGTTTTGGTTTTGAGTACTCATCATCGACTACTGTTCATATTTACTACTATTCATTACGAGTATTATTCATCGTTTACGACTACGCCTGGTCGTAGAAGGAGGTTCGATTGCACGTAGTCAAAAGGAAGTTTTCGACTACCTAGTCATAATCGACTAGTACCTGGTCGTGGGTTCGACTACATCCTGGTCATGGAGGTTTGATTAGTCGGAGGGTTTCGACCACCTGGTCGAACGTGGTTCGACTACAATCGCAGTATGGGGTTTGTAGCGAATGTTGGGCATGTATGTGACATGACCACATGCACAACGGTCGAGGAAATGGCAATGATCCTTGCTAATGAGAATAGTGCAGAGAATGGTCTACTGCCCAATCAAGGAGACAATCGGCCAACATCGCAAGGTGAAGAATATCGCCAATGGCATCACGCCTAAGATAAATTCATCGACTGGCTAAAGAAAATGGCAACATATCTAGTGCAAAAGGCAAATTGAGTGGTAACATGTAAAGGCAAATCAGGGATGTCCTCCGACCTCACAAGTACGGCGTGCGGAAGCCCTCTTTCTTGCTGCTGCTTCGATCTACCCGTCGCCTCTTCTATCCACTCCGTCGTCACCTCGTTCATCGCCATCGCGTTCTATACCTCCTTCTCCAAACCTTAGGGTTTGCAGTGCCCCTCGCCGACGAGGCTACCGATCCTCTCACAAGGAAGTCCTCCATTTACTACCCCACCTTGAGGGTGAAGATTGTTCAAAGTACTAGTGCACTGTTCTGGAGAAGCTGAGCATGTGCATTACCTTAATTTTTATTTGGGAGCTGTTAGCCCATGATATATCATGCATTCCAATGATATAGTAGTTTCATTGAGTTTTATGACGTTTCAGTTGTATAAAAGATTCATCAAGGTTTCATGCTCTGAGTTTGAAGTTTCCGAATAGGAAACATGTTTTAGGTTTCGAGTTTGACATTTCAAGCAAGTTTCAATGTGTTTCGTGGAAGTTTCATACAAGTTTCAACACATTTCAAGTAGCTTCAGAAATAGTTTCAAGCAAGCTGCAATATGTTTTCAAGAAGTTTCAGAAAACCTTCAACAAGTTTCAGAAAGATCTCATAGGGCTTCAACAAAGTTTCACCAAAAGTTTCAAAATTCGAACAACTTTCAAGCAAGTTTCATAATTGGATTGGATGCTAGAAAAATTGAAACATTAAGTTTCATAATTGGTACTTTAGTGAGACTTCAATTTCAATTGAACCAAACTAAAACTTTGATGAAACTTCAATAAAATCCTAAGTTTAAGTTTCAAAATTGAAGAAAATTAAAACTTCCATGAAACTTCAATGAAAACCTTAAGTTTCATTGACATTTCACCTGGTTTCAGACATGTTTCATGAACGTGTCACATAGTTTCATGCACGCTTGAACGAATAACAAGGATTTTGAACCAAAGTTTTAGCGTGTTCACAAAATTTTAGACAAAACAACAAAATTTGGGAGAAGCCGCCTGACACGCGTGGAAGCATGCAGCGCCACCCGTTCGTTGCCGCAACCCACCCATGCGGTCACCTACGTCCACCCACCTTCCGCAGTCGTCGTTGCTGTGGGCGCTCACCGTTCCTCACCTCTGCACGAGCTTATTGGCACTCGCAACCTGCCACCGCGATCGGGCAAGCCCGTGGCCGCACGTCGCGCTTGGACGTGACCACGGGCACCGGTGGGCTACCGAGCCCATGCATGGCCGCCCGCCGCGCCCGCTCCCTGCCGCCATGCCCCCGCCCATCCCTGGCAGGTGAGCTCGACGATGAGATTCGTTGAGGCGGTGGCGTGCCCGTGGAGAACATCGTTGTAGAGACTAGAGAGGGAGGGGGAGAGAGAGAGAGAGATGGATTGGCTCGGTTTGAGTGGCTCACGTGACCTCTAGTTTGGATACGATTTGGGCAGCCAAGATCGTACCAGGGACTCGATTCAAAGACAATCAGCTGTTCCGTTGAAAAGACGACAGATGGTATGACATTCGGTAGTTTTTCTCCTCTTATTTAATTTGTTTGTAGGAACGCTTCAGTTGTAATGAACAAGTAAAGCGAATATTTCAGTTAGGTTGTAATGCTTCAGTTGTCAGGAACAAGTCAGTTCAATGAACAAGTTGTACGTAATGCTAGATTGAAATCTTGGATCGTAATGCTTCAGTTGTAACTTGCAAGGAACAAGTGATGTGAGTGCTTCAGTTGTTATGGACAAAATTGTTATATAAATACTGATGTTTGTTGCAATGAATTTTTTGTGATGCATCAGCAAGTCATGTGTAATTCAATTGAAAAAGTATATATTCCGTGGACTTGGGTTACATTCTGAATGGTTATGTGCCTCAAAGTTCAATCACACTAAAACCTTACGTTCTTACAAATTACTGATAGAATATATGTCTTCGGCAAGTAATCAGGATCTGGTCTCACTATCCATACCGGCCTACTGTAATTGATCTCCAATTATCTTGTCTTGTAATCTTCATTTATTGTTAAGATTTCATGTACAAACACACACTACTACAGAAAAGCTCATCACAGACGGTTCGTAACAGTCATTACAGACGGTTTTTGAACCGTCTGAAATTTTATGTCTGTGATAACAGGCGGTAAAAACCGTCTGTGATAAATCTTATCACAGACGGTTTTTAACAAAAACCGTCTGTGAAGGGCAGATATCACAAACGGTTCCAACCAAGAATCGTCTGTGATATCTTAGTATCACAGACGGTTCTTGGTTGGAACCGCCTGTGATTCTGTAATATTACAGACGGTTTGTTAATACAACCGTCTGTGATAAACTGCATATCACCGACGGTTGTATTAACAAACCGTCTGTGATACTACAGAATCACAGACGGTTCCAACCAAGAACCGTCTGTGATATGTATCACAGACGGTTCCTGGCTGTTTTTGTTAAAAACCGTCTATCATAAGTCTTTCAACCTAACTAATTTTTGTCGTATTTTCAGCTAGCCTCAGGAATTGCTAGCCATGCCCTCTGAAAACTAACAAGCAGAAACATATCACAAATAATTGTTGACAACTCAAAGTGATCATTTAACTCAAAATCAATTACAAAAGAATATTTCAAGTATTGTCGCTATAGTTACAAATTGAATTACAACCAGTCAAAGTGAATTACAATATTGAATCAATTGTTTCGAAGTCGTTCATCGGTGTCGACGGCGTGAAACTCTCCGGTGGTGTTAACTATATACGCCTTGATGAAGCCGCAGATCTCCTCGAAGCGTCGTGACTGGTCCATCTCGAGTGCATTTAACTCTATGTTCAAGCCCCATCGCTAGCGTATAAAGTAGTAAACATATATATTTAAATTTATAATTAGGAAATAATTATTACGAGATTAACAAACACGGGATCGTCGTCCTAGAAGCAATCAATAGCTGCATATGATGGCATACGTAGAATGCGCATAGGTGATCTCGTTTTTTCTTGGCGGACTGCAAAAATAGAATTACATATATATATGTACAGTCAGTTCGAGACGCAATATTACGGAGTATGATATATGATTATTGTGTTGTAGCGCGTCATCGAAATCGCATCCCGTGAGTCGGTGATGGCGCTGTTCCTTATATAAACCTCCCTCGGCAACATAGCCGATGAACGCCCTACATGATTCAAAAAAGTTATCATCGTCCATTTCAAACGAAGGAAGACTACAATAGAGTTACGTGCGGAGGAAATGAACATACCTGTCGAGTATTCCTTTAAGAAGGGTGAAGTCGTGATTTTTGTTGAGTAGAGAATCAAGGTACAACATGTTCCTCTTTGGCACAAGAATCAGAAGAATCCAGTGGAACATACTCATGCATGTTGCTATAGTCATAAACCTATGTTGAAACGTAATTTGTATAGCAAATATTGAAGCACTTACTTCTGGTTGTAGGGCACCATTATGTAGTCATTGTCGTCCAGAGCAAGCAATCCCATTTTTATGTAATTCTCGACGTAGGATGCGTCTTGGTTGATTGTTTGCTCAGAGACCACGTGTGGGTCGAGGAAACCCACCGGTTCTTTGATTCGACGGGCACATTTCATAATGTATCTGTACATAACCAATGAGTTATGATATTTATCAGTATCACTGAGTGTAGAAATTAATTTTACACACTTACAGTGTCTAGCATCGTAGAAGTGAGGCGTCGAGGGCAGTTAGGTTGTATAGGTCAAATAAGTCTTCAAAGCCCACGACAAAGTGGCCAGGCTCATGGAGAAAATGCTCCCTCCCGTATCTGATGGTGATTCCAGTATGACCCCCTCCTCTCGGGTCTTGCGCAAGTACCAATCATGCAAAGCTTGACAAGCTACTCCTAAGCTCTTTATTTCTGCGCCGGAGACCAACGGACTTCCGAGGGAGTATTTCACGGGTTTGGGAGGTGCCTTAATGTTCTTCGATTTTGATTTCTCCTTAACGAGGCGGCTGAGGGACGTCTTCCCGTGAGACGCCTCAGGGACCGATATGGTGACACGCTTTTCTTGTCCCTTCGCCGTCTTCTCGACGGGAAGCGATGTGGCGGCCTTCTGAAGCTTTGGTTGATGTGGACTAATCTAGGGTCCTATTGGAGAGGCAGGGTCCTGTCGATATCGCGTCACTGAAGGGTCCAGTGCGATGTCATTCTTGGGCCACTGGATAAAAGTGTGTGTGGCATCCCCTAGTGTTCTGATTTCTTCGTTCGGGGGAATCTCCAGCGGGATGGCCATGAAATTGTCATGTACCATGTCCACCGCACTCGACGTAACCTCGCGCCACTAGGCACCGTGTCGATCGCTTCTTCCGGTATGGATACACCATACCCCCTTGACCTCAATAGGAATCGACCCAACCATCCTCACTTGGAGCTTGAATCTCATCAACTACCATGAATTTTGAACCCAAGGGAAATTTACGAACACTACCGGATAAGATTTTGTCAAATTCAGAAATCAAGAAAAAGAACAACTTTCTAAAGCACCCCAAAAGAAATATGCAATGTCAATGCATATGCTTAATAAAGAACTTGCAAAAGAAATCTTCCACTGCCCGAAATACCAAGCGAACAAAAGAGCTACATTTTCCAACAGAGGTAAAACAGAACTTTCGTGAAAAGAGAAATCTTGCAATGTAACTAAGCTCATGTGGAGCGGAAATATCACAATAATCGAAGGAACAAATATTGTTTCAAAGAACGATTAGGGACCCATTGGAGCTTGCCCACTTCACTATAACCCTCCATTCAAAAGAAATTCATCAACTGCCAGTACTACAACCAGGAAACCAGATATAAGATCAAGAAAGACAACAACTTCATCAAGAAACTCGCGCTCAACACATAACCACAGAACGGGGTAAGTACTCCTCTATTTTCATACCAAGAGCAGTGGTGTAGCCTGACAAAACCCAGGACAACAACCACGAACTTAACTTCTCAATGTCCATTACTAATACACATAACCAATATAATCAATTATGAATATATAGGATCATCTCATGAAAATCATAGAATAAACTCATAAATATAGGATATCACATCATATCATAGATTGATAATAACATAGCACAAAACAATTCAACAAAGGCTCATTAATCGAGTCACATCAATGGAAATAGGGAAGTAATGAATTACCCATCCCTTCCTACTATGCATAGTGTGCCATTTTAATTCTTTGTTTACCACGGACCTAAAGCCCGCTCTGATACCAACTGTAACACCCTGGCTATTCGGAAGCCAAGATGCTACCTAAAAGAACTAACATACAATCAAATTACGGAAGAACTTAAACTGTATCTCCTCTAAGTACATGAAGAGACCAACTTTAATAGAAGTATGGCAGGAATTAAGACTGAATACATCAGAATATGATCAAGGAGTAATTTAAAGAACTACTTGCAGCATCTAACAAACGAAGTAACCTTCAGTCTTAGACTTATTTATTACAGTTTCTCAGTTAACAAATGAAATACATAATCGAACTTAATCAATGAAGAGGAATAATAGTGATCTGAGTGAAATATGTTTGTCTAATCCCTCCCAACAAAGCCATCATCAACGTTCACCTAAATAAAGACAGAAAACAAGAATGAGTCGAAACTCAGCAAGTACAGTAAACAATTTGAACATACCATGTTATGAACAAGCCAATCTCAATACGAATTATGAATTAATCTCTGAAAACTTATGTGTGTGAATGGAATGAATGGATGCATTGAAAGGAATGGACTAACACATGCTCATACCGGTATAGCGAGTGAGACACCCGTCGGTGTTCACTTAAGCCCGTACTTAACAAAGCCCGGAGACCCAATTACCGTATGAAGAACATTTCATACGGGTGTCCGAAACTGCCCACATTGAAATGGTTGGTCTTACATGCCCATACTGGAGTTGATGAGTCTTTACAAATCCACTCCCGTGGAAGGAACATGAACAACACATGAATGGAATGAACATATGCAATGAATATTGCCACTTTCTTCCTCTTGGATTATCAATAGGAACGAAATGTATAACATGGAATATGAACATGGATTATAACATTACGGTACATCAACCATCAACGAGCATTCAACAAAAAATTAATATATCTTAACACATTGCACTTGCATGTAATGGAATATGAATATTGATTAACATCTTTGATTGAAAACATGGATCATGGAAATATTAGCATGAATACAAACACACATCATTCATCAATGTAAAGGATTTCAATGTACTTGCCTTTCGCGTTGCGCGCGTTAGCAAGCAACGAAGGTGTGCCCACACACGAGGCCTCGCCGCCTACACAAGTATGTTCCTGAAATAAGAATAACGTGATATGAAATTGCTATCAGTGTTCTACAATATCCCCTGACTACCCAATATAACGCACAGACCCGAATGGAAAGCAAACTATTCAGCCAGCTTACAGCTCTATTGGGCAACAATACAAGAAAAATCATAATTAATTCTCTGGGACTCGAAACGATATGAAACCAGTGCCCAACGAAACTTAACTCCCCAAACTATGAAACCCTAGTTAACGGGTGTTGAGGATTAAAATATTCATATATTATCTTAATATATGATAAAGACCATACGTCTTCGCGGTCGTAACTTCTAAGACCACCGACCTAACGGTCGAGGTATTACGAAGTTATCTAATAAATACCGGCCTGACAAAGTTCCAAGCCTAGTCCACGCACGTAAGTGCTCGTGAAGCTATGAACAGCGCTCGGGTCGAGTCTCCGACCACGCCACTCACTATGTGATGAATGAATCACGTGTTTCATATTCCACATAATTACAACACTATCACGGTTGATGAATTAACGTCTCCTAAATCATTAACCGCCAAACAGCTTGATATTTTTACCAACCGCTTTACGATTAGTGGAACCGCTAAACCGCTGCCTCTTCCCGACCAAAGCGTCGCTTCCCAACGGATGTCTCTTCATGGGAAAATCGCCACCGCTTCATCAACTATTTAAGGAGGATCATGGAAGGACGGAAAGACACAAGACACAGGGGATAACGAGACATATAGAAGACATCAAGCAAGACTTAGCAAAGTGTTGTGTTTTTAGATACTCTCTGTGTTTGTAATCGTGAGTTCATAGCAATAAAGAGCAAGTCAGATCCACTCCCTGAAGTCACGCACATTTTTCCTCTTTTCATTTATATGTTCATAAGATCGGCGATTTGATCGTCGACAACGGGGTTCATTGAATCGGCCAAAACAATTGGCTAAACATCATTTGCAACTACCCGACAAACAACTGTCCAGACTACCAAACAACAGTAAAGAAAATGGCATAACTTTCATTCTACAGATCCAATAGAGGTTATCTTTATCAATTTAGAAATATTATTTAAAGGGCTACAATAACTTAGTTGGGTGAAATTTCTGAATCTTACTCTAACAGGGTCAAACTTAAGGAACAATCTGGCTGTTTTTTCTCGTCAGACAGACAGAACATCGCGCAAAGAAAATGCCATATCTCCTAAACCGTAAGGCAGAATCTCATGATCTTGGTGCCTATGGAAAGATAAAAACTAGGGATACAAAACTCTAGGAGACAAAAATACCAGATTCTACTTCTAAGACACCAAAACTGGGCGCACAACCCACTGGACAGATTGGATCTAAAACAGAGGCAGAACGAATCCCCTAATCAAATCGACTTCTCGTATCCTATGGAATCAAACAGCAAGGAGAGGCCATGGTTACCCTTGTAGACCTATAGAATGATGTTGATCCGCCTCTCGAAGATCTCCCTCCCTCCTCCCCTCTCTTCCCTCTCCCATGGCCGGCCACGAGGAGGGCGACGAACAGCCGGTGACGACAGCAGGAGGAGGTGATCTTGGAGGAGACCTTAGGGAGCAACGCCGGAGATCACCGGAGACGGCACCACAGCAGCGAGGGCGTACCCGGGAGCAGCAAGGCGCCAGCAATGGGAGGGGAGAGAAGGTGGCGGCTGGGGGAGGGAATGAGGGAGTGGGGGGAGGTGGCTAGGGTTTGGGGTGCCTCCCCCCTTGGCCGGCCCCCTAGGCCGCCATCCCTCTGGGCCTCTGGGCGCGCCCAGTTATCAAAATTTTATGAAAACCCTCTCTCTCAATAAGAAATTCTATTTCTTTAAATGCCTTTTCGTCCCCGGCTTCTTTTAAATTCTCCCGATTCGACTCCGGGTTATTACGTTGGAGGCTTGGAGCGGCTTGAATTGGCAATGGAAATTGATGAAGAATATTATATGGGGCTCAATGACCATGAAGCAACTACTATACGCTATTCTGCACAGCCTAGGAGGATGATGAGGCCCAGACACTAACAATCAGTCTTAACACCATTTTACTATTGTGAATAACACCTTGCTATTGTGAATAACACATAGTCTAGAATGCCACTAAGCACACTAACAATCAATCTTAACATCATTTTACAATAAATTACATTAAACATCTCAACAATAAAGCCCATCCATGGGTCACATTAAAACAAGTATAATGATATATCAATCATGGATAATTAATCTCTAGGAAGCATAGCAAAATAATAATCCAAAAACAACACAAAACCAATCGAATAGATTCTATTGAATGAATAATCAATTCCAACCTATCATCTAAGGTAATTCAAAACTAACAAGTCCTAAATATAATTCATCACTCTATAATAAAGGTTCTCATGTCCAATGAATCAAGAAATTAAGTGTGGATTTGTGGTTCCAAGTGCGTTAGCCCTTCCCAAGTGAAATATCGTCAACGGTCATCTAAAAACAACAATAAAGCAAAAGTGAGTCCAAGACACATCAAATACATAATAAAGTTATAAACAATAGTTTATCAACCATAATCAAGGTTATCATCATCATATATCTATTTAATGTCATTCTCATACTTAAATAAACAAGTCATATTCCATATAGGTAAATTTGCACACCTTAACAATTTACTCATATATGCGAATGCACCATCATACTCATACTTATATGCATCTCATCAGCTGATACCGATATAGCGCAGTTGTTCACCTATCGATGACACACTCTTCCCTATCTTTGTTAGGATGGAGTTCCTACATTATAGGACTTATGGGTCAGTGAACTATGTGGTCATTACAGATGATTTTTGAACCGTTTGTGAATTTTTTTTATCACAGATGGTTATGAATAATAACCGTATGTGATAGTCAATTATCACAGGCGGTTCTTGTTCAGAACCGTATGTAAAAATAAACTATCACAGACGGTTTTTTTTAGTAAAAATCGTGTGTGGTAGTTTTTTTGTATTGCAATTTTTTTTAAAATTTTGAGCCAAACCAATGAATTGGTAGACAGTAATTTTCATATGCTCTTTTGATAGTTTGCAAGAATGTATTTAAAATATACTCTCTCTCTCTCTCAATCAATGGCTTGCTCTCTGACGAAAACACGGTCGAGTAGAGGTGTCCATCTCGAATCGAATCAGCCTCCCTTGTCGACCACAGATGGGGGTTAGGATGCAGGGGACAAAATCAAAGTGAGAAGAAAATCAGGACAGAGATTTTGGGGCAAAATTTCGTGCTCATCCGAGGCCAAGATAGGGGCGGCCAGATCTAGTGGTACTGGTTGAGCCGCAACGCCCGCTCAACGGATGCGCCGTGAAACAGTAGGCCGCGTCTCCTCGCTGAACCACGTCGGGGAATCGAGGGCGGTCCCCGGAGCTTGGTGTGGGTAGGGGAGAGGGGACACTGATTGAAGACAAGGCAGGGGTGGCTATAATATATAAGGACAACGTCAAAATATTTCACCTCCCGCGCACGCGTTCAAATTTTTTTGCCATCCCACGCTGCGAATCACAGACGATTTCAAACAAAAACTGTCTGTGATGTAATGTCATAGACGGTTCTTATTCAAAACCGTCCCTGACACTTCACAGACGGTTTTTAACATGAACCTTTGTGATTTTACCATGACTTGAAATGCCTTACTCTATTATTTTACTATGACTTGAAAAAAATACCCAACTCCCTGATTTTACTATAACTTGAAATGTCATACTGTATGATTTTACTATGACTTGACAAAATACCTTACTCCCTAATTTTACCTGTGCTCGTGCTATGCTAGATATGCCATTGTTGAGAGTGAGGATTTCAGCGCATTGCTATGATACAAACGGAGATACATGTCTGATATGATCTTGGTGATCAATGCCCCAACCATATAATACCAAATGACCAGTTTAATTTGTCAAGTACTAATCATCGCAGTATGGGGTTCGTAGTGAACGTTGGGTATGGTACGTGACATGGCCACAAGCACAACGGCCGAGGAAAAGGCAATGATCCTAGCTAGTGAGAATAGTGCAGAGAATAGTCTGCTGCCCAATCAAGGAGACGATCGAGCAACATCGCAAGGTGGAGAATATCGCCAATGGCATCACGTCTAAGATAAATTCATCGACTGGCTAAAGAAAATGGCAACATATCTAGTGCAAAAGGCAAATTGAGTGGTAACATGCAAAGGCAAATCAGGGATGTCCTCCGATCTCACAAGTACGGCGTGCGGAAGCCCTCTTTCCGCTGCTGCTTCGATCTACCCGTCGCCTCTCCTATCCACTCCGTCGTCACCTCGTTCATCGCCATCGCGTTCTATACCGCCTTCTCGAAACCTTAGGGTTTGCGGAACCCCTCAATCCTGCTGCTGCTTCGATCTACGCCTCTCCCATCCACCCCGTCGTCACTGTCGGCGTCGCATTCTATACCGCCTTCTCCAAACCTAGTGTTTGCAGTGCCCCTCGCCGACGAGGCTACCGATCCTCTAATTAAGAAATCCTCCATTTACTACCCCACCTTGAGGGTGAATATTGTTCAAAGTACTAGTCTCCATTCTGGAGAAGCTGAGCATGTGCATTGCCTTAATTATTATTTGGGAGCTGCTAGCCCACGATATATCATTGGAATGCATTCCAATGATATAACAGTTTCATGGAGTTTTATGAAATTTCAATTGCATAAAAGATTCATCAATGTTTCATATTCCGGGTTTGAAGTTTCAGAACAAGAAAAAAGTTTTAGGTTTCGAGTTTGATGTTTCAAGCATGTTTCAATGCATTTGGTGGAAGTTTCATACACTACTATAGAAAAGGTAATCATAGACGGTTTTTACCATGACTTGAATACTCTGTGATTTTACCACTCCCATTCCCATTCCCATTATCTCATTGTCATCAATATCACGTATAAGAATAAACTGAACGAAAGCATAATAAATGGCATGATAAATAATATTAATGATAATGGCGAACAATCCGTTGTTCACCACTCTACGATGTACTTGCCTCTTAGCCTTTAGAAGCTGGGTGAAGAAATTGTGGCACGGCGCATGAGGCCACAATCCCTGAAAAAACAAGTTAAAACAATCTCAAAACTACATCATCATAGGACCAAAATATTACACTAATCGCCCTCGCATATATACACCAAAACATCACAATTAACCCAATTCTACCGGACTCACTACCCGCTGTCCCAGTAGTAAAAAAATGCTCTAACTTATTCACCCGAACTCTAAATCTAGCAAACCGATATTTTATGGAATTCTCACGCAATTTTCAACAACTTTCAAGTTATGATGAACTTCTGATTCTACCGTATTGTTCCCCATTTTCTTTCCTAGAGACCGTCCCAGAATCTGTTAGGACAACCCGCTTCAAAATTTTATACCTTCAATTCTAAAACGTGAAAAAGTATTAACGATATATACTAGTTATGGAAACTACACAAATTTTTTTTAACTTATTTAAGTTACCAACACATTTTAATTTTGACATCTACTAGATGAAACCGACTCATCTGAACAACATCTGCCAGCTAAGTCCAAAATCTGGATAGCTACTTTCTCAAGGCTATAACTCTTCGCTCGCTACTCCGATTCTAGTAATCCAGACCTGCCTAGAAAGCTAACGAGATTATATAACTTTTATCTAATTGGACAAAACCTTGAATCCGACCCTAAATATCCCTAATTACGCCCGCAAGGCTCTACGTCACAACTCGGCAAACTAAGGTAGCAAAAACACCTAATCTTCCCATTAATCAAACGAACTACAACTGAACAATGATTAACCTAGAACCAACAAAAGACTACCAGATCGTTACCTTTGTAGAAAACATCGATGATCATAGGCGGATCACGAAGTCCAAACTTTTCTCTCACTTCTCCTTCTCCTTTTTTCTTTTTCTTTCCTGGCTTCCTTGCTTCTTGCCTCCTTAATGCCTAAATCTAGTTTCCTTCGTCATGCAGTAATGCATGCAAGCAACGCAGCACCAAGGTAGTTAGAGTCGAGATCCTAAGTTGGATCAATTTACCTTCGGTAGGATCGAATCGTAGTATCGAATCTTAGAATTGGCGATTCTACAAAATTGTAAAAATACACATATTTAACATCTATACTATAAGTTTGTAAGATTCTTATATGATGTACCACTTAATTATAACCGAAAAAGGGACAAAGCACTTTTTATCGCACAACAAAAAAGCATAACGGTACTGACATGATGGGTGATATAGTTCTGAACTATAGGAGAACAACCGATGACTATGACTAGTTTACTACAATTACATGAGAAATATTCACAACTTTTGTAAATCAATATCTAATTTGCAACACTTGCATGTTCCTTAAAAGTAGCTAGACAAACTCCAAGAATAAAAATAGATTATCATTAGCAAGCTCAAGATTGCTAATGTCATAATATAGATATTTGTACTAGCATTACTTCACTGATATAATGTTTTGCATGCTCCTTGTTTATTTATAGTTTCTTTCTCAGAAATTAATATCAATAAATTTTACTCTAAAACAAAATATCAGCAAACCCTGGCCTCTAAAAAATAAAAAAAAAAATTACAATTTTTTTTGCCCAAACAACTTTACCACGATTGTAGTCTGTGATTCTAAAATTTTCTACGTGGTTCTACTCTTTGTATCGCGACTCTACCACGATTCTACCTGATTCGATTCACGGTGCAATTTGTATTTGACAGGCTGTCGTGGCTTTATAAAATCGTAAGACTCTAAAAGTAGCATCGCGATTCTAACTAGCTGGCGCAACACTAATGTATTAATGTAATTAATCAGTAGCTGCAGCACGCAGGCAGCATGCCATGCATCAGCCAGCGCCAGCACAGGGGCATGCAGTAGGCCAACAGCACGGGCTTGGCGGCGAAACAGTAGCAGCAGCACCGGCGCGGTGGCCAAGCCTAGGGTGGCGTGTGCAGCTCACGGCAGATCCTAGCAGTAGCAGTAGCATGCAGCGTCGGCAGCAAGCAGCAATGGTGCTGGTTTGCAGCATCTGCATGGTAGGGAGGCAAGAGAAGAGGATGGCGACGCACCATGCAGCGGATGGAAGGCGACACGAGGGAAAAACCAGCGGCGCTAGAGTTTGGAACGGCGGCTAGGGTTTGCGCATAGTTAGGGCAGTAGTAGCACATGGCCCAATCTTATACACGGTGCCGGCATGGGCCCGATTCGGGCCCGCATGGCGAGTCTGAGGCAGCTACGACCAGCCTCCCCGACTCGGTATCCCCCTCTTCTTTTATTTCCTTTCCTCTTATTTCTTCTCCTTTCTCTTATGGTTTGCTAATTTTCAGTTACCTAATATTTTTTATCCATCAATTATCTACAATTATACATTACTAAATCTAAAATTACAGCATCAAATGATGTATAATTTTAGCACAGCTCCACTGTAACTTTTTGCTCTATTTATTTTTGTATTTATAGGGTTCACCTAGATTTACATTTGTTTAGTTTAGATTTACTTTTGTATTTGTAGGGTTCACTTACGTTTACTTTTGTCCAGTTAGAATTTTTTTATCTCAACACAGAAACTTGTGGTATCCATTGGATCACAATCATACGACTAAGAAAGGCGACTGATGGATAAAAAAATTTAGTCACCTGTAGTATAGACACTCCCTTTCCCTTAATTCACTTTGGGTCCTTAGGGAAATAAAAAGAAATACAGGGCATTTCAATTAAGTAGCTAGGTAGCTAGCAAGGTAGACACCAAATCAACGACGTCCCAACAGACCGATGCCATTTTTTCCTCACAAAATGTGTATCTTCGCTGTTCACTTGGATATATATATCTTATGCATTCTGTTGAAGGCATATGTTGTGACAGTTACATCTGATGACCAATGTTTTAACCAACATCGATCTTTAAACATTCTACCTGCAATATTAAACAGAACCCAGTTAGTTGCCTGCTAATCTAGCTTTCCCTTTGCTTGCGAGAACCAAAAACATGCAGTTACTATATATATGTTTTCGAAATGTCAAGGGAGTTGCAACAACCTGAATATAAGTGTCAGAATTGAAGGGGAGTGCTCCTTCAGATTTGAACCCTCTGCACAACAGCTTGGTCGCTTGTACTTACTTTTACTGGAATAGGTATAGCTAGAAGCAAACAAAAGGCAATTTTTTTAGGGGGAAACAGTAAGGGAGGCCCCTACCATGTATATATATTAATAAAAATAATAAAATAAAAAAGGAAGGTTTATGTACAAGAAAAGGGGATGGGACTGTACAAACCAGAAAACCACTAAAGACCTTCTACCCAATCAAAAATGAATTGCTGGTGCTGTTGTGAAACCCTATGTGCAGCAAGGGTTACATCATTCTTGAAAGCGATCTTCCATGTTTGCATAGATGGAGTTACATTATAAAAAAAAATAAAAAAATTGGCGTTTCTTTCCTTCTGAATATTCCATTAGCCGATTAGGAAAATTTCCATGAAAACGGATGTGCTGAGTTGCTCCTTGCTTCTTGTACCTTCGCCGGGATAATTGTCGTGTCACTCCGCTAAATGTTAATAATGTTCCAGCATCTTGTACTAAATCTGCATTTGAAAATGAGATGGTCCTAGTGTCTCGATTCTTGGGTTGCATCTTGTACTAAATCTGCATTTGAAAATGAGATGGTCCTAATGTCTCTGTTGCAGCATGTTCTTAGTATTTAATCTATCCATTAGGAGGAGCCAACCGAAGACCTTTATCCTCATTACACATTTGCACTTCTATAGCCATTTAGAAGGCTATTAATACATAAGTTAAGCCGGAGGTTGGATGGAAATTTTGTTTGGGGGGTTGTTCAAGGAGTTGCTTGGCATGACATGACTTCATACCGTTTCCTTTTGAGAGCGAATGAGTAACAAAAACTGATAAACTAATATACATTTTTCTACAAAGCTAATTTAATTAATTAATACAAAATGTGTAGGCTAGATAAAGAATGCATGCATGAACTATTGTACAACATTTCGTTCATGGTGTGCAAGTGCAATGCCTTTGGAATTTTACATTCTGAAGGTAGCGACTGATCAGTACGCCTTGTACTTAGTGTTGCCATGTACTGAAGAAATAAACATTCCACAAAAAAGGATTGTAACAGTATTAATTTGGTCTCAAATTATAGTTTCCTGTAATCCATACCCAATATGCATATGGACAATCGATTTTATCACCACTCACTACTACAAAATATGCTATAGAAGACGCCTAACATAATCACATACGGTTCTCTTGGAACCTTCTGTGATAGGTCCATATCACAGACGGTTGTAATAAGAACCGTCTGTGATATGCAGGCATTATAAGTACCTGGTCCCAACAAACCCCCCTGTCCATTCCCATTTGACCCACCACCCCTGCTGCCTCCTCCCCCACTGCGCTACCTTAGAGAGGAGAAGGAAAGGAAGGAAGGAGGCATGGAGGAAAAAGAAAGGAGGAAGCTAAAGAGAGGAGGAAGGGAGGAGAGGAGGAAGAAAGGGTGGAGGATATCGCGGGATATTAATTTGGGATATTCGTCGTGAGCTCTGAGGGTAACGATCTGTAACCCTTTATATTTGCTCTAGGTTAATCACTAATAAATTTTATTATATTTGGTTAATACACTACTACAAAATATGATATACTAAACGCCCCATCACAAACAGTTCCTTTGGAACCGTCGGTGTTATACCTATCACAGACGGTTCTATTCACAAACCATCTGTGGTTATAATCATATCACAAACGGTTTTGTAGATAAAACCGTCTATGATACTTTTGTTTTGTTGGGCGGGAAAATAAAAATTTGGACTTAATGGGCAGGCTACCGAAACTCGCTTTATATTAACAGAGTCTCCTCACACCTCCATCTCCTCCTCTGTCATCTCTCCTCTAACCGAGTGCCACCGTCTCGCCCTGACCTTGCGCTCCGACCTCCCCCGAGCTCGTTGCCCGCGGCCTCCTCCACCTCGCCCCAGCCTCATCGTCGCCGGCCTCCCATGACCTCGTCGCTCCCGGCCTCCTCCACTTCGTTTCCTCATCCTCCCCCAAGCTCGTCGTCGCCGGCCGCCCATGACCTCGTCGCCCCCGGCCTCCTCCACTTCATTTCCTCGTCGTCCCTCGAGCTCGTTGTCGCCGACCTCCCATGACCTCACTCTCTCTACTCCCCCCTTTTGCTCTGTGATGTGGATTACTAAGAGCTAGTGTTAGTGCTCTGTGAGTGGATTGAGTTGATGCTAATGTGATGTGGGTGATGTTGTGGCTATTGTGGGAAGCTCTCTATGCATGTGTAGTTCATGCTGAGTTATTTGGTTTCAGCAAAAATATAGATGGCAGATCCCGCACTGTCTAGTAAAATCGCTATAACTTTTGCATACTAACTCAGATTGCGACGTTCTTTAACTCATTCGAAAGCTAACGAAAAGTTCAATATAAAGATCCATAAAGGCCATATTAGATTCATTCGCGAGGCTCAAGAAGCTCCAGACGAAGTGAAAACCCCCAAAAAAGGTCGTTTAGGGCCTCAAAACAGCCTCCGAAGTTTTAGCACCCGTTTTCATTTTTTTATAATAGAAAAAGCTATCACAGATGGTTTTTGTTTAGAAATATGTCTGTGAAAAAAGTTATCACAGACGGTTCTTGCACAGATGGTTCTTGTTCAGAATCGTCTGTGATAGCTTTTTTCACAGACGGTTCTAAACAAGAGCCGTCTGTGATAGCTTTTCACAGACGGTTCAAAAATCGTCTGTGATGACCTCATGTCATCACAGACATATAAACTCAGACGGTTCAAAAACCGTTTGTGATGATGATTCGAACCATCTGTGATGACCATTTGTGTAGTAGTGATAGGAAGAGTACTTGCGGTTTATTAATATAATTTAATACTAATTTGTTACGTGCGTACTGTAGATGGAGCAATACTGGATGTACGTTGAGAACCGTGTGAGTGAAGAGTATATTAATGGCGTATTTTCTTTTAGAAGAGCCGCTAAGCAGGATATGTTGAAGAAGGTGATAACATTTATGTACTGTCCATGCATTGATTGTGGTAATATGAAAATGTTTAATAACCCGGCGCAGATCGAAGCTCACTTGATTCGAAGGGGTTTCAAAAAAGGGTATACATGTTGGACCAATCACGGTGAAGAGCAGATTATACAGGAAGTTAATAATGACGACATCGCCGAGGTAGTCAACGAAATGCTGGATGTGGACTGTACTTTTGATGAGGATAGGTCGGATGATGACAACTGGATCAGATGCTACACAATGCAGAAAGGAACTATAGTGAGAGAGAGTTTTGTAAATTCGAGGGCTTAATAGAGGACTCGGGAAAACCTTTGTTCCCTGGCTGCAAGCCGGAATACACAAGGTTATCAATCGTGCTTGAACTATTGAAATTGAAGGCAAGCAATGGTTGGTCCGACAAGATTTTCACGACGTTGTTAGGTCTCCTAGCGAATATCCTTTAGAGGGAAGCGTGTTGCTCAGCACCACCTACCAAGCCAAGAAGGTTCTTTGTTCATTGGGAATGGAAGTAGTGTAACATTCATAAGTTCAAAAATGAATTTCAAATTTGATTCCTTCCATACCTTGGTTTTGGGCCCCCGGGTTTGGCCCAGTTCTTCCCCGGCCCGGACCCCCTTCTCCTCCTCTCCCGCCGCCGCCTGCGCATGCGCCGTGCGCACGTCGCCGCCCAAACCCCCCTTTTCTCCTTCTTCCCCTGCGCGCTTGCCGTCCCCAGTTTTGGCCGCCGCCCGGACCCCCCTCCTCCGGTTCCAGCGCTCCCACGCCCGTGTACCCAACCACCCCTGCCTTCTCCGCCGCCCATGTCACGCGCTCCCCCGCGCCGCACGCTCCCGGCCACTTCCTCCCCTGCTACGCTCAGCTCTTCTCCCCCCTTGGCTATAAAGCCACCCGCGGCCCCTCCTCTTCTCCCCCTCCACACCCTGCCTCCTCCTCCTCTCGTCTTCCTCAGAGCAGTTGCCATTGCCGTCGCCGTCGCCTCTGCCTCTTCTTCTCCTCCTCCGGTCGCCGCCACCCTACCGGATCCGCCACTCCCGAGCGCCATCGCCTCCGCCTCTGGATTCTCCCTTGCTCCCGGCGTTGCTCGAGCCCAGTTCCCTTCCCTTCCTTCCCCGCGCCGTCGCCGCCGCACACCCCTTCCTCTCCCTCTTCCTCCCCCTCGCTTTCTCTGCGCGACGGAGAACGCGAGGCAACACCGTCGCCGCATGCCCCATCCTCTTAATCCCCCCACGCCATCACTGCTAGGTGGGCCACAGCTACAGTGCCCCCCCCGTGTGACTGACTGGTGGGCCCCACCGGCTACTGTAGCAGTGCGCCCGTGCGCGTGGACTCGGTCCACGCACTGGGCGGTTGTTCGTGACACTGTGCAGAGGGCCCACATGTCAGCGTTGGGATTTTTCCGATTTTCCAAATTTTTTTCAATTAAAAATTCAATTGAAAAGCTTCAAAATTCATATCTCTTTCGTTATAACTCCAAAAATTATGAAACTTGTTCCTAAAATTTTCTAAATTCAGGATCTTGCTAATGGCGCTGGTCTTGTTTAATTTGGAGTTTATTTTTTATAGGTTTTGTATTTATTTTCTCTCTTTGTTGTTGTGCCTTTTTCGAGTACTTTCGTCCAATTAGGGTTCAAAAAGCGGGAGACCTCCACTTCGATCAAGCTTAAGAATACCAAGACCCTACTGCCTTTAACCAAAGTGAGTCAATACTTTGATCATTTTGAGCCTACATTTTATGCAAATTTTATTTATTTATATCAAAATGGCATGTTTTAATTTTGTAATCAAATCTATGTTAAAGCTTAAGGTAGTTAAACACCCATTTGATGATTAATTAATTATTATCCACCCTTTGATAATTGAATCCATTATTCCATATCACCCTAGTAGCTATGTGGTAAATACTAGTATAGTTTGTACTTAAGCGACATGCTAGTCTTGCTTAAGTACCGGGACAATAAATATCCTTATCATCACCTTTTAATCATGAAAGTGGTTTTGAGCAGTCATTGTGGGTAAATGACTGGCGTGTTGTGATAATTGGATTTTCCTCCCCAAAGCCCTAAACAACTTGCTAGTACCACATCTGGGTGGATGGAAAGAGTGGTGGGTGTCGTCGTGCACGAGAGTGGTTGGTAGGTGGTATGAACCGCCCGGATGAATTAAGGACTTAATCTTGTCATGACATCCCATGTAAAACAAGTACAATCACAAGTCTGCAAAGTGCAACTTGGCTTAGTAAAATTATTAAACCCCGAATGTCATACCACTGGTCGGTGAGTGGAAGCGTGCAAGCGGCGGATGTGTTCCGGCTCGAAATGGGACACCGAGGTAGGGTGAAGTTGCCAGCTGCGGTAGTCGTTGTGGTGAACATCTCGCACAACTTGTGGGTGTGGCCCATATAGGTGAGATCACGGAAGGGGCGAGGTAGTTCGAAAAGTTATTGTGACGATCACTCAACTACATGACTACAGAATTATATGGGGTAACGAGTACGATTATCTCTTGTGAGTACAGTGTACAACCTATGTAGAGTCTAAACTATTTAAACAGTCATGCCTACGGTCAAAGGCGAACACAAGAACTTAACTTGAGTTAGTTCTATTTCAAAAACCTTTATGGGTGTTGTGACAACCAGGTCGGCTCATCTAGCTTGAGGTTGGATTTTTCCTGAGCCGTCGAGCTCAGTGGTATGGAGGAGAGGAGGTAGCTCAAATCAAATGATGCATGTGTAGAGTTTTCGATGGAGGGAACCTCTACTGTTATTTAATATTGCACTTACTCTCTTTAATAAAATACAATTTGTTTAGAATGCTAAGTCATAGGAATTTCTAATTATGATAATTGAAAAATGTTATTTTAGCAAATAAAAGAACCCGAGCCACTCTTGTTAAGCTATGCTTGTATATTATTGCAACTTGTGTGTTGGCTCGCGAGCACGGAAGTTGTGCTCATTCTCACTCTTCCCCCAAACCCTCCAGATTACGTGGATCAAGGGGCTACGCATACTATGAAGACACAGAAGTCGACGAACAAGGAAATGATGAAGCGTAGTCTAGTGTATAGTCTAGATCTCACCTCAGTCTAAGTGGACTCGTTCGGTACTTGCGTAGAGCAGATATTGTCCAACCCCTTGGGCAATATCCGTCGTACATAGGTTACCCCAGTCGCTTGTCTGTGGAGAGATGGGCTCTACCCCCTTTTTGATTTTGCTGTAGTTATGTTACTTTCATGTAATGTAATCACTTTGGCATGCCCGACCCTTTGTAAAACTTAGCCCAACGTGGTCTATGTCACTCTGAAGTTGTAATATATTGAATATTTAGTTTACGCCTTGTATGAAATGATTCAGCAATGTGCCTGTGAGTGTTATATATTGATCTAGGGAATAGCACAGTGATTTCACAGAGGATTTAGGATTAGAAAATACGGGTCCGACAAGTAGAAAGAATACATGCATGTCCGAACAAGTGTATCCTCTACCGTAAAGAGTATGTAGACATGCATGTATGTCCCGTGTGCAAAGAATCCCGATACAAGCATAAGAATACTGCTAAGTTGAAGCAAGGACCTCCTGCTAAGATGTTGTGGTATCTGCCTGTGATCCCATGTTTGAAGCATTTTTTTGCGAACCGAAAGGAGGCAAGATTGATGCGTTATCACTCAAAGGAGCATAAGAAAGATGGAAAGCTAAGACACCCTGCTGATTATGCCCAGTGGAGAAACTTTGATCGGAGCTTCGAAGAGTTCGGTGCGGAATCGAGGAACATAAGTTTAGAGTTGAGTACAGATGGAATGAATCCTATCGGTAACATGAGCAGCCGACATAACACATGGCCCGTGAATCTATGTATGTACAACCTTCCTCATTGGCTGTGTATGAAGCGGAAATACATTTTGATGTCATCACTTATCCAAGGACCGAAGCAACCTGGGAACGATATTGATGTGTACCTAGCACCATTGCTGGAAGATCTCGTGACACTGTGGAATGAAGGGGTACAAGTATGGGGTGTGTACAAACGAGAGAACTTCACTTTACACGCCATGTTGTTCTGCACCATCAATGATTTTCCTGCCCTTGGTAACCTGTCGGTGTTTAGTACAAAGGGAGCCAAAGCCTGTCCGCACTGCTTAGATGGTACCAAGAGCGTATGGCTAAACAACTCACGCAAAACTGTGTATATGCGTCACCGTAGGTTCCTTCCCAGGATTCACCCATACCGCAAGATGAAGAAACAATTCAATAGAAATACGGAGGATGGTTCGGCTCCAAGGGCTTTTGGAGGGAAAGAGGTCTATGATATGGTTGAGGATATCGATGTTGTGCTTGGGGAGGGACGTAGATTAAGGACCCATCAGAGAAACATCTGGAAGAAGCGGTCAATTTTTTAGAACTTGCCTTCTTGGGAGCACTTAGAAGTTCGCCACTGCATCGACGTCATACACATGGAGAAGAATGTATGTGATAGCTTGATCGGTCTCTTACTGAACATTAGTGGCAATACAAAGAATGGTGTTAATGCACGGCGTGACTTGGTTGATATGAACATAAGGACCGAGTTAGCACCAAAAGAGACCGATAAAGGACGAATGTACCTTCCCCCAGCTTGCTACACTTTGTCCAAGGCCGAGAGAAATGAACTGTGTCAAAGCTTGCATGGTGTGAAAGTTCCGTCTAGTTACTCTGCCAATATTAAGAAACTTGTTTCCATGGAAGATTTAAAATTAATTGGTATGAAGTCTCATGATTGTCATGTGCTGATAAAACAAATGCTTCCTGTTGCAATTAAGAGTATCTTGCCGAACAAGATCCGAGTGGCAATCTTTAGGTTGTGTTATTTCTTTAACTCAATTTCTTTAACAAGATCCGGTATCTTGCCGAACAAGACCTCAAGGACTAGATGCTCTGAGGCCGAGATGGTGGCGACTCTATGTCATCTTGAGATGTATTTATCTCTGTCATTTTTCGATATCATGGTCCATCTCATTGTTCACCTTGTGAAAGAGATAAAGATATGCGACTCTGTGTTCCTACGTCATATGCACCCGTTCGAGAGATTCATGAGAATTCTCAAGTCCTAAGTATGGAATCGACCTCGACCGAAGGGCATCATCATCGAAGGTTATGCAACCAAAGAGGTCATTGCGTTCTGCGTCGACTACATTGCTCAGGTGAAACCGATAGGTGTGCCTCTATCTCGTCATGAGGGAGATTGGAGGGTCAACATTGCTCGGTGTCCGCATAGATGCGTTTCACGAGCAGTTCAATACCGCCGGGGCATGTGCATTGAACTCCTACTATGGGTTCATAGAGGAGATTTGGAAGCTCGACTACGAACTTTTCAAGATCCCCCTGTTTCGATGCTATTGGGTTAAACTTCCATAGGGCGTGAAGGTTGACAAGTACGGTGTCACTACTGTGGACCTCAAACGTGTCAGATACAAAGACGAACCATTCGTACTCGCTAAGCAAGTTGTTCAAGTTTTTTATGTAATGGACTTGGCAAATAAGAACCGCCACGCAGTTCTTCATGGAAAAAGAAGGAATGTCAGAGTTGAATGTTGTGGATGAGGAAGAGTATAATCAATTTGAGGAGTTGCCTCCTTTCGGAGATGACATCAAGCTTGAGGAAGAACCCAGTGAAGAAGCTAGCTATATGCGCGTCGATCATCACGAAGGGCTATATTTTAATTAAGAATTTATTCCATTATAATTTGATGTCAATGTGGAATTGTCATGTGTTATGGACTTGTCATCTCTGATATTGATGTCAATGTGGACTTCATTGTAATGTGGGGTATCAAAATTGGTTTCACTTGCTTTGGAGTTGAATTGAAGTAGATATGAATTTTTGAAATCAAATGAATTTTTAGTCAAATGATTTGGAGTTGTGTTATGGACATGGACTTGTCACCAGGTTCACTGGGTTCATGTGGATAAATAGTGAATATCACAGATGGTTTCATAATGGAACCGTCTGTGATGACTTATCATAGAAACCCTAAACCCTCATATCACAGACGGTTTTGTTATGGAACCGTCTGTGATGACTTATCACAGATGGTTCCATAATAGAACCGTTTGTGATATCCCTTTATTTAAGAGGGAATCAATAGGATTTGTGCACCCTTACTCGTCACTCTGCCTTAGTCTCGTCGACGCCCGAAGCCTCCTCCCCGACGTTGACCTGCCGCCCAACCGACGACGAGTCAGCGACCCCCTCTCTCCCCAACCACGATGCCCCTGCTGCTCCCCGCCTCCCCGACGCGCCTTCTCCCCGACCTCAACGCCGCTCGACCTCCTCCTCCCCCTTCCTCCCCCGAAGCCACCTCCCAGCTATCCCAACCAGACAAGAAGTCAGGTAGTTATTTTCCAAAGATGTTTTACAACAATGTGTTGATCATTTAGTGTCTAAATCAAAACCGTTTGCATGCGTGATTACTCTTACCATTGAGTTTGCACTAAGAACCCAGATCCTTCTCTTAAGCAAAGCAAAGCAAAGTAGAGCTACACACCTACGTACTCATGTGAATCCTCACTAATTTTTTTACATACACTAGTTGTTCATATAAACAAGCATCAAGCTATCATAATTTCCATGCGTGTCTCTGATGGGTTGAACCATGTTATAAAAACTTGACACCTTATATTACAAAGTGAACTATTGTTAGTCTATAGCCATTCGTATGGTGTAAAGAAAAGTTCTCAATCCAACATACGGTGTTGAAAATTTTTAAGATCTACCACTGTTGTTTTTTGGGGTGATTATGCTGGAGTACCACATACTATTGGCAACATCACTGATGTCATCCCATGTCCCAAGTGTTACTCTAAGAGTTATGACAACTAGGCGGCTAGCTAGCTTCAATTCCTCGATACGGAGTATTGATTCCGGGCACTGTTGTAGCTAGCGACATTACTTCCAGCTTTCATACTCCACGCATTATAACTTTTTTTAAGGGTGTAATACAACGAGTTAAAAAAGAAGGAATGCATGAATAGATATACCAGTACCATAGCAATATATATTAATCTCTAATGCGTATACTACTACTTTTCATTGGAGTGAAAAAACCTTTTGTAAAGCAAAACTTTAGCAATCTATATATGATCACTATTCCAGGTTGTGGATGTATGCTAGGAGTTCTTAATTAATCATGGAATACATGTAATTAATGTGTTTATAAGGAAATTTTAGTTAATTGGTTGGGTAACTTCTATTTTTTCTGTATAAAATATTAACTTGTAATCCATGAAATTTTAGTTCATTACGTATGTAACTTATATAGATAGCAAGTAAGCGAGATGGCAGAGGCACCATCTTTCTGCCGTCATCGACATCGCCGAATGTGTCTGGATCTCCGATCAAAGTGGTACGTAAGCGAGATGACAGAGGAATATTGAAATTGCCCGTAGGCCAAATGACTATCATGGAGGTCAGTGATGTTGGGATCCCTCTGAGTCCCAAGAAAGCAGTGAGATTCCGGACCATCTGCAGGGTACTTGGAATGGAACGGGTCCCCATCACCACACCAAGCTGGAAGTCTCTAACAGATGTAGAGAGAGGCCAGCTGTGGACTGAAATTTTAGGCTCGTTCATTATCCCAGAAGCAGACTAGGGACGTGTGCAATGATAGGCGTTGCTCGCGATGGGATGCGTGTGGAGGACCTTCAAGAGCACGCTTATCACGAAGTATGTGAACACGGGTCGAACGCCCTTCACGAAGTATCAATTATTGTCATGGGATATATGGGATGCCTTTGTGCGGATGAAGACGACAACCAAATTTTAGGAGCAAAGTGCGGCGCATAAATCTCTCCAGGCACAAAACACTCACCACCAACAACTCGACACCGCTGGGTACGCGGGTAAAACCACGCAATGGGTGGCGGAGGACGAGAACACTACCAGACCATTTGCTGAGATATTTGACGAGCGCGCTCGAGCCTGGTTAAGAGCGAAGGCATCAACCACGTATTCGGGCAGCGTCTCTTTTACAAACCCAGCAGACGAGGCAGTGTCCTAACATCTAGTAAATATGTCGAACTACGTAGTTGTTAATAAATCCATAACTTCATAGTGTCTATAATAACATGATGACCTCTTGCAGGAAGCATTGACTTCCACATGTTCCCAAGGTTCCTTCGAAGCAGACAGAGAGAAGGATCTACTATCTATAGCCCTGGGAAACAAGGAGCACCCAGGTCGCATGCGAGGTGTTGGGGTTTACGTACCTTGGAGGCATGGATTCTGACACGACTCTGACACGTATAGGAGTAGGAAAAGATCCATGGAAGAGCACGACGCCAGGTTGGAACATGTGCTTACTGAAAAATTTCAAGGATAGATAATAAGATTGCAGGATTGAGAGACCATGTGAGAGATCCTCCACTCTGAGTGATGAGTATTTGACAAGTGTGTTGATTAGATTGAGAGTTGAGGTTTTCAGTTTGGACTGTTTCTGGGCTGAGTCAGGGAAATCGGAACTACCGCTGTGTATGGAGCGGAAGTTCCGATTAATCGGAACTACCGGTGTTGGAAAAAGGAACTTCCGATTTACCTGGGTTTTGGTTTCGGCTGAAGAGAATCGGAACTTCCGCACATGGGGTAGCGGAGTGTCCGATAATACTGGTATTGAGATTCCTCTGAGACGAAAATCGGAATAGAATTTTTGGGCGTGCGGATGTTCCGAAGATTGGAAGTTCCGCAGTGGTAAGCACGGAACTTCCGATAATTCTGACAAGTGCGGATGTTCCGGAAATCGGAACTTCATTGTGGTAAGTGCGGAACTTCCGATTGTGTCGAATCGCGCGTAGAAGGTTAAATTGTGATTTTTATTTTGTATGAGTTTGAGTCTTATACAAATATTGATGCTATGATATTGTGCAATGCTATGTGATGTGTTTTTGTCTGTGTTGACTGCAGGGCATCAAGATGGAGTCGTGGCGAGACACGTGGACCGGACTAGGCGCAGGAGGCGTTGAGGTCAGAACGGTCGGGATGTGTCGAAGACGGCGTGAATCTTGAAGCGGTTGTGAGTCGTGCACAACAAGTTGTACGGGAGGCTTCCAGAAGGTGCGCAAGGCGAAGGGTCTTTTCGCAAAGCGGCAAAAGTGGAGGCGGTTCCGTTCGGGTGTAGCGGGCTTAATGGGTTGGAGGCCCATTAGCCAAGGCTATAAATAGGGAGAACCACGAGTTAGGGTTAGACTTTTGAGAGAAAATTAGGTTAGCTCTAGAAAAGATTTGTTTTGCTTTTTGAGAGCTTGTTGAGAGGAGAGTATGATCTGAAATCTTATGTAATCTTTCCTCTGTGTTTCCATCTGTAAACATTTGATATCTATCAATGAAACTCTGAGTTTTGATTACTTGTTTATGTCCTCTTCTTTCTCTCTGTTCTCATGTTAAATATCTAGGGTTTTGGCATATCTTTTGATTCGCCTTATGAAATAGCATGAAACTTGATATCTAGATTCGCTTTTGATATTGCTAATGTATCCTCAAAGTTTCATGAACTAGGAATCGAGAATCGTGTCTATTTCGGGTTTTGGTCTTTCTTGCCCCTTCTTCAAGAAATCCGATTTTGGCTTGTTTGTTAAATCTTTGTTTGCGATTCTTCTCCATGAGGTCAAGATGTTGCTTAGGATGATGTCTGTGAAACTTGACCGAGAAGAGCATTCAAGATTTAGCACTTTGATTTTTGGGAAAACCCGAGCGACTGCTCTTCTTGGTCGGGACAATCGAACTTCCGATTGTCCACGGTGAACTATCATGAGCGGAACTTCCGCACAGATCCCGAACTACGGTGCGGAACTACCGTCGGGTAGAATCGGACCTTCCGATTTTCGGCGAAACGATCAAGTTTATTTTGATTCTCGATTTTGCTTCACTCTTCTTAAGAGATCCGAGGGCTTTGTAGATTTGCTTTAAATACAAGAAAGGGAGTTCTTAATTTTATTGCACCATTCACCCCCTCTGCTGCCATTTCGGTCCTTCAATTGGTATCGAGCGGTTAGCTCTTCTTGATAGATCTTAACCGGTCGGTTGAGCCATGGCAACGGACAAGTATTCCACCAAGCCTCCGCTTTTGATGGTCCGGATTACCCTTACCGAAGAGCCGAATGGAAACATACATCCGTGCTCGGGGTATGCCATCCGGAGAAAGGTGAAGGTGAGATTTGCGATTCGCCGATGAAAACATCAATGCGGGAAATATGCCTGATGTTGAGGCCAATGCTAAGGCTAGGAACATCATCATTCAGGGTTTAAGCAGAAGTGAGTTTGATCGTATTTCTCATTTGATTTCTGCTTATGACATCTGGGTGACTCTCGATGCATACCATGAGGGCACCACTCGATTAAGACGGTTCGACAAGACCAGTTCAAGCGTGAATCTGAGAAATTTGAAATGCTTGCCGGTGAATCTTTAGACGAGTGCTTTTCGTTTTCATAAGATTTTGAGCAACCTCCGAGCGGTCGGTCTTACATACCCGACTCGGATAACGCCGACGGATGCTTTCGCACTTGATCTTCGTGTTTGGGAGATGAAAGTGACTACCATCAAAGATAGCACGGACCTCTCGACACGACTCTTGATGCGCTTTACTCGCGCCTCAAGACTCACGAGATTGACATTGTCTCTCGAAGGTCGAAGTCACAATCGATGGCTTTAGTCACCGATCCCACTTCGGATCTTCTTTCGAGTCGACACGTGGGTTCTCCTAGTCGCTCTCGTGACATAACCGATGATCGCTAGAGCGACTTGAGGATGAACAAAGCTAGCCCTCCTAGCTCGGAAGTTTTCCCATGCTTACAAGAGGAGGAGGGATGGTAAAGAGGAGGTCCTGTGATTTGTTTCGAGTGTGGTGGCCCCAACCAAATCCGAGCAAACCGTCCCAAGCTTGGGAAGGGCAAAGGTGACTATGGCGGTCCAAGCAAGAACGACTACATCGACAAGAACCGCAACACGAAGACCTCAGCACCTGATCAAGGCAAGAAGAAGTTCCGCAACTTTGGGAAGGCTAAGAAGCTGTTCCATCGCGTCCTCACCGCCCTCGACGAACTGGACACCAGCGAGGTGGAGGGGTGGAGTGACGATGATGGGAAGGACGATCATGATCCCAAGGACGACGGCAACTTCTCGGCATGTGCTTCATGGCCTCGGGCGAATCGAGCGACAATGGTGTATCCGACTCCGATGAGGTTAGTCCCACTTATGACCAGCTTAATGATGCCTTTCTTAAGCTAGGTAGATTTCATGCTAAGTCTAGGGCTAAGTGTTCTGTGTTGGAGAAGGAAGTAGCTAGACTATCACGGGAGCTTACTTTACTTACATCCGCTCCCTCCGTGATGATTGTGACACTTGTCAGTGCTTTGCTTGATGACATGGAAAACTAAGGACCTTGCATGATAGTGTGTCCTCCGAACTTGACATGATTAAGGTAGAGAACATTAGCCTTCTTGTTGAATTAGAGATGAGTAGGGTAGCACCTCCTGCATCCACTACTATTGAGGCTCTCGCTTGCACCTCATGTGAGGTTAAGGACAATTCGCTTAGAGGTCTTTATACCATGTTACTTGATCCGCCTGAAACACTGTGAAAATTGTAATAATCTCAAGATGAACCTAAAACAGGCGAGATCACAAAATTGTCAATTCAAGTCTGCGCTACTAGAGCCTATTGTTTCTTGTTTAAACCGTCCTAAGTTAATCTTTGAACTAGAATCAGATTCAAGCGGTTTCAAGAAATGATTGATCACGAGAATAAATTGGCTCAAGATGCTTCTAAGGATCTTGTTAGCTCACCATGCAAGCAATGTAATAAACTAAAATGTGATTTGATTGCTTTGGATGAAAAATGTGAAGCTAACTAAGGACCTTCTAGAGACACAATCATCTGCTTGTATTATGTGTGCTGGGAAGAAGCCTAAGGGTTTGGTAGAGACGCCTAGTAACGTGAACCAATCAGCTAGCGAGAGGATTGTCCCCCAAAGTCTACCGTGCGTGCACAAGCCAATCTTTCCTCTGTTGTTGGTTCTTCCTCGCTCCCTTACCTTTTCTTCGTCCCTTCTTCCCCTGCTCTTCTTGCACCTCTCTCTTCGGGAGTGTCAGGATCTTATGAACACTCTCGAGAGGTTTGTAGGAGGCAAGAAGAAGCTCAATCTCATTCTAGACAAATCTAAAATTTGCAGATTTAATCAGGGTCTAGGATATAATATCCAGGAGGATATGAGGAAGCATCCACCTGTCGTGCTCAAAACCATAGCACCAGGTGTGATCAAAACTAAGCCCAGGACTGAGAAAGTCAATTTTAAGTCAGCGGGTTTTGTTCAAAGGATTTCTGACAGCAAGGTGATTCCACCTGCAGCTTCGGCCCCTCAGAAGGCGAAGTATCATTGCACCTTCTGTCAGAAAGATGGACATTTAGTTGATCATTGCTTCAGGCGCGCCAAGATCGCGCGAAGAGATCGTGTTGAGTCTCTTAGGAACATTCAGGGTCAGCCCCAGATCTTGAGTGCACCTAAGACCAACACGAGGTCTAGGTTTGTGCCATCTGATGATTTTGGGCAGCATCGAGGACTTGGTTTTTCTGAGTTTTCTGATTTTCGTCCTCATGCTCCCTTTGGTCGTAACTTCCGCCGTCCTAAGGGTAGATCTCGTTTTTTCTTTCGAGATAGCTACCCGCGGCGAGATCAGCATGTTACTGGCACTTCGACTCGCTCTTCCATAGCAGTCGGATCCAGCAACAGGCTGAGATCTTTTGACTTGTTGAGTGACAGAGAGCGTAGGGTAGATAGAGGTCAGTCTTGCTTGACTACTTCATCTATTCGCCGTGTTACTCAGTATTGGGTGCCAAAATCACTGTTGATTCACCCCAGTACTGAGACTTTACTCTCTGTTTGACTCAGGGTCGCCGGGCTGGGAAGGGAAAGGTCTGGATTGTAGACTCCGGTTGTTCACGTCATATGACTGGAGATTCTCGTTGGTTTTCTTCCCTAGCCCGTGCTCCAGGTGATGAGACGATCACCTTCGGAGATGCTTCTTTTGGGCGCGTCATCGCTAAAGGTACTGTGAGCATTAATGATTCTTTTATTTTAAAAGATGTTGCCTTAGTAAGTAAGCTGCAGATAATCGCCGCCTCTCACCACCGATGACGGTTTCGAGGTGAGCTTTAAGAAAAACAATTGCAAAATTCTTGATTCTTGGGTAGTCTAGTTTATGGATTTCTCGTTATGGGAGGATTTTTCGTGCTGATTTTTCTAGATCTTCCGTGATCCTCTCCGATGTTTAATTGCTTCAATCCCGTGATTTGTCTTTCCGCATAGGAGACTTGGTCATATAGGATTTGATCATCCGACCGAGTTAGCGGCCACGATCTCATTCGTGGTTTGCGAAACTCAAAATGGTCAAGGATCTTGTTTGTGCCGCTTGCTTCAAGACGGCAAAATGGTTGCCGCTTCACATCCTCCGATTCTGGTGACTATGACAGATGCACTGTGTCAAGCTGCTCCATATGGACACGATGGGACCGGCTAGAGTGCGATCGAGAGGAGGGAAGTGGTACGCACTTGTCGTGGTCGATGACTTCTCGAGGTATTCTTGGGTGTTTTTCTTAGCCTCAAGGATGAGACGTTTACTCTTTTTCGTGGTCTTTTAGTAGGCTTCTGTTGAGCTCCCTGTGCATTACGAGCAATTCGCACCGATAATGGCACCGAGTTCAAAATTCCTACTTTGAGAGTTTTGTGGTGAGACAGTGTAGAGCACCGCCTCGCCTCCATACGCCCTCAACAAAATGGCGTTGTGGAGAGGAAGAACCGTACCTTGGTCGAGATGGCGGGACGATGCTTGATGAGTACTCTACACCTAGGAAGTTTTAATGAGGCAATTGCTACCGCTTGTCATGTCTCTAATGAGTTTTTCTTGGGCACTCTTGCATCGCACTTCTTATGAGTTGAGATATGGGCGAAAACCCGGCGCCTCGCATTTTCGTGTGTTTGGTTGCAAGTGTTTTATTCTCAAGTCCGGGAACCTAGATAAGTTCGAGTCACGATCTTGTGATGGGATCTTTACGGGTTACTCGACTTCTTCTCGTGCCTATAGAGTCAGGAATCGCGAGTCTAGTAAGTTGTTAGAGACTGTGAGGTGACCTTCGATGAGGCGGTCCGGGACTAGGCACGATATCTCGAGTTCCTTAGAGCGACCGAGTCCATTTTTGTGGACGATGAGGAGGATGGAGATGAGGGTTGTTTACCCGATCCAGCTTCCTTCTCTTCCTCTTGAGGTGCCTTCTTCCACCGCACCTCGAGGAGATCAGCCCTTACCTTTCGCTTCTTCCAAGCTAGTGGCTCTGTCCCTATCTCAAATGCGCTAATGAGGTAGAGGCCACTTCTTCATCTCACCTCGACCTCCAAGACACATTCAAAAGGACCATCCTTGAGAGCGGATCATTGAGACCTCTTTGAGCGTGTCACACGCTCTAAGGTCGGTTTGTCTCTCTTCGTCTCCATTCGCCTTCGTCGCCTCATTTGAGCCCAAAGACGCTTGTCATGCTCTATCCGACGAGTCTTGGACAAACGCTATGCATGAGGAGTTGGAAAACTTTGAAAGAAACAAGGTCGGTCTCTTGTTGAGCCCCTCAAGGTCACAATATCATTGGGACCAAATGGGTGTTCAAGAACAAGCAAAGTGAAGATGGGTTAGTCATTCAAACAAGGCTAGGTGGTAGCTCGTGGTTACTCTCAAGTTGAGGGTCTAGATTTCAAGAGACCTTTGCCCTCGTAGCTAGACTTGAAGCTATTAGAACTCGCTTGCCTTTGCGACTTCTAAGGGTTTCAAGCTTTACCAGATGGATGTCAAGAGTGCCTTCCTCAATGGCCTTATTGAGGAAGAAGTCTACGTCGACTGACCTCCGGTTTCGAGAACCCCAAATACCCTAACCATGTCTACAAAGCTTTCCAAAGCTTTGTATGGACTCAAGCAGCTCCCGAGCTTGGTATGAAAGGCTTAAGTCCTATCTCACGAGCCATGGTTTTGAGATGGGTAAAATTGATAAAACCTTGTTCATCCGCCGCCTTGGCACCGATCTTCCGCTCGCCCGGATCTATGTGGATGACATTATCTTTGGCGGCTCCTCGCGTGCTCGTTTCCCGTTTCCGATGTCATGAGCTCGGAGTTTGAAATGAGCATGATGGGCGAGTTGAGCTTCTTCCTAGGCTTCCAAATCAAACAGACTCGGAGGGTACCTTTCTTCATCAAGGCAAATACACTCGAGACCTCCCAAGCGCTTCGACATGAATGATGGAAAGTCAAGATCAACTCCGATGGCATCTACTGTTGCTCTGGATCCGGATGAAGACGGCGAACTGTTGACCAAAAGGATTTTAGGAGCATGATTGGCTCACTCTTGTACCTCACACCTCGAGACCGGACATACACTTTTTCAGGTGTCTTTGTGCTCGGTTTGAGCTTCTCCTCGCGTATCTCACCGTCAGCGGTGAAGCGCATCTTCGGTACCTTCGAGCTACCATTGACTATGGTATCCGTACTCTTCCTCTTCTTGTCTATCTCTTAGAGCCTTCTCCGATGCGATTTCACCGGTTGAGGATAGATAGGAAGAGCACTTCGCACTTGCCAATTCATTGGCACTTCTCTCGCCTCCGGTCGCCGAGGAAGCAATCCGGTGTTGCGCGATCCACCGCAGAGGCCGAGCACGCTGTCGCAGCCGATTGTCAGAGCCAAGTGCTTTGATGGTCTCGACCCGCAGGATTTCGGGTTATCTATCGATTGCTGCTCCACTCTTTTGTGATAACACGCTGCGATTTGCATTGCCAAGAACCCAAAGGCAACATTCTCGGACCAAGCATATTGATATCGATATCACTTTCTTAGAGACCATATAGAGAAGGGTGACATTGTGCTCCAGTTTGTGGAGAGTGAGCACCAGCTATCGATATCTTCACTAAGCCTCTGGACTGACTCTCGGTTTTGACTCTGGGAGAGCTTAGTGGTTTGTCCTTACGGATTCTTTGTGAGGGGCGTTGTGCTACTACTGTATTATATTATATTATATTATATTATACGCTTACTCCTTTCTGGTTTCATTTCTTTTGATATTTCGGGCGTAAGCCCTCCCAGCATAGGTTAGAGTGTCTCTCTTGCCAAATTGCTTTGACTGTTACTTCTTGTCTTGTGCTTCTAGGATGCTGCTTATTAGCTGGTTCTTCCTTCTCTAAGTAGAGCTTACTCACTTCTTATAGGTTCTAGCAGGGGTCGGGCCACCCTTGGGTAGACAGGGACAGTGTTTGCTCCTTAGTATAAGAGTTGATCAGCTGATAGTCCTAGAATCATATGGGGTAGATAAGAACCTGTCTGAGCGATAGTTTTCTCTATATCTTTTCTATGCTCTAAAGGACTGCCTTTTCTGTTTTACTTATCAGATTCTCGTTTTTATTCCTTTGGTTCAGGGGGAGTTATTCTTGGTTATTCCATATTCTTAATTGTGTCATAACTCAACCTGAATTAAAAGATGCATCTCATTCTGAAGGGAATCTGGATTTTTGTGTATTTCATCAAGCATTGCATAATAATCAAATGGAGCCTTGTTTATTATCCCTTATGATCTGTTTTCACTTTTTACATCTTGCCATGATTTATGCTAAACTGCTAGATCTATCATGACTTTTTATGTGTAGTTTAGTCTTTGACATGCTAAGGTATTTAAAAATGCTAAACTTGAATTAAAATCTTGTCATGATAGCTCTTGAGACTAGTCCGTTAAAACTATCCTTTTATGATTTTCGCCATGTCAAGTAGGTCGAGTTGAGTCTGAATCTCTTTTGAACTTTTGAGTAAGCTATGTCGGTTTGTTAAGAAACATGACTTATCTCTAATCACCGGTCTAAAAATTTCAAAAGCAAAAATGATCTCTTTTGTGCGAAAAACCGATCTCACCAAATCTTTCTCATGAGACGGCTTGCCATTGCACTAGGCATGAACTCGGGGAGCCTTGATGACCTAAGATCACCTCCTTAAGTCTGTTGCTTGGAGTGGTCGATAAGGCTTGAGATCTAGCACATGGTTTAAAATAAAAAAATGGTTGAAGCTTAGGAGGCGCTTGTGGATGGCACCTAGTCCGAGCTTGCTTTATCGAGATAAAACCATAAAAAGTCTTGAGAAAAAGAAAATGTGCTAAAATTGCTTATCTCTAAAGAGACCAAGTCTGGATAAAATGAGTCCTTCTTCAACTGCTAGCACTCTAAACTGCTCAAGATGAGTCTTCTTGGTTCAACTTAGATTATTTGACATGGCTTGCATCATCCTTGGATATCTTTAGCTAGATTTCAATCTTGACTTATTTGACTCGCTAAAGAAGCTGGATCATTAATCGATTATAGACTTTCGTCTTAGCTCTTCTATACATCGATTGTCATGATCTTGATAGCATTCTTCTGTGTTATGGCTTGGTGTAATACTCTAATAGTCATTTTGGATAATCTACATGGCTCCTAATGCTTAAAATGAACATCATCTAGTCTTTTCCTCCCTTTTCTACATATTGATGATTTTATTGCCAAAGGGGGAGAATGATTGTGAGAAAAAGCCTTCTGAAGAAAAGCCTTGAGTTTTGTGCGAAAATTGCTCTTTCATCTCATCTCAAGTCTTTCTCTTTTTGTCAACTTGGTCTTGAGCTTAATTGCACTTGTTTAGACCTTGGTTGACTGGAATCTCAAACTCATCTTATGCTTTTTTGGTCATTGTCAATATACTCATCAAGGGGGAGATTGAGAGACCATGTGAGAGGTCCTCCACTCTGAGTGATGAGTATTTGACAAGTGTGTTGATTAGATTGAGAGTTGAGGTTTTCAGTTTGGACTGTTTCTGGGCTGAGTCAGGGAAATCGGAACTACCGCTGTGTATGGAGCGGAAGTTCCGATTAATCGGAACTACCGGTGTTGGAAAAAGGAACTTCCGATTTACCTGGGTTTTGGTTTCGGCTGAAGAGAATCGGAACTTCCGCACATGGGGTAGCGGAGTGTCCGATAATACTGGTATTGAGATTCCTCTGAGACGAAAATCGGAATAGAATTTTTGGGCGTGCGGATGTTCCGAAGATCGGAAGTTCCGCAGTGGTAAGCACGGAACTTCCGATAATTCTGACAAGTGCGGATGTTCCGGAAATCGGAACTTCCGCTGTGGTAAGTGCGGAACTTCCGATTGTGTCCAGAACTGTGCAGAGAAGGTTAAATTGTGATTTTGATTTTGTATGAGTTTGAGTCTTATACAAATATTGATGCTATGATATTGTGCAATGCTATGTGATGTGTTTTTGTGCGTGTTGATGCGCAGGCATCAAGATGGAGTCGTGGCGAGACACGTGGACCGGACTAGGCGCAGGAGGCGTTGAGGTCAGAACGGTCGGGATGTGTCGAAGACGGCGTGAATCTTGAAGCGGTTGTGAGTCGTGCACAACAAGGTGTACGGGAGGCTTCCAGAAGGTGCGCAAGGGGCGAAAGGGTCTTTTCGCAAAGCGGCAAAAGTGGAGGCGGTTTCGTTCGGGTGTAGCGGGCTTAATGGGTTGGAGGCCCATTAGCCAAGGCTATAAATAGGGGAGAACCCTGGAGTTAGGGTTAGACTTTTGAGAGAAAATTAGGGTTAGCTCTAGAAAAAGATTTGTTTTGCTTTTTGAGAGCTTGTTGAGAGGGAGAGTATGATCTGAAATCTTATGTAATCTTTCCTCTGTGTTTCCATCTGTAAACATTTGATATCTATCAATGAAACTCTGAGTTTTGATTACTTGTTTATGTCCTCTTCTTTCTCTCTGTTCTCATGTTAAATATCTAGGGTTTTGGCATATCTTTTGATTCGTCTTATGAAATAGCATGAAACTTGATATCTAGATTCGTTTTGATATTGCTAATGTATCCTCAAAGTTTCATGAACTAGGAATCAGAGAATCGTGTCTATTTCGGGTTTTGGTCTTTCTTGCCCCTTCTTCAAGAAATCCGATTTTGGCTTGTTTGTTAAATCTTTGTTTGCGATTCTTCTCCATGAGGTCAAGATGTTGCTTAGGATGATGTCCTGTGAAACTTGACCAGAGAAGAGCATTCAAGATTTAGCACTTTGGATTTTTGGGAAAAACCCGAGCGATCGTTCTTCTTGGTCAGACAATCGGAACTTCCGATTGTCCACGGCGAATATCATGAGCGGAACTTCCGCACAGATCCCGAACTACGGAGTGCGGAACTATCACGGGTAGAATCGGACCTTCCGATTTACGATGTAACAAATCAAGTTTATTTTGATTCTCTGATTTTGCTTCACTCTTCTTAAGAGATCCAGAGGGCTTTGTAGATTTGCTTTAAATACAGTAAAGGGGAGTTCTTAATTTTTATTGCACCATTCACCCCCCCTCTGTTGCCATTTCGGTCCTTCAAGGATCAAATAAATCAACTCCTCAATCAGTCGCAAGCCACCCCCGTTATTTTGGGAGCCAGTCCTCGACAACATCGGAGTAGCGTCGCGTCCACACAAAATTTAGGACATGATGGAGTCCAATTACCTATCGATGACACTAAGGTAATGTACATCTCTAAAATGCTCCAAAGATAGAGCTATAGAACGCCTTAGCTAATTGCGTATCATTTTGCAGGAGCTGACGCCCTGCAAGCTCCAAGTGAGGATGGTTGGGTCCATTTCTCTAGAGGCTGGGCGGGGATGGTGTATCCATACCAGGAAGGGGCAGTGCAGCACGGTCCCTAGGTGGCGCATGGTTACGCCAGGGTCCAGGTGGACATAGTACATGACAATTTTATGGCCATCCCGCTAGACATTCACCCGAACGAAGACATCAGAACACTAGAGAATGCTATGTACACTTTTATCCAGTGGCCCAAGAAGGACATCGCCCTGGACCCTGCAGAACCGTGATCTCGACACGACCATGCCTCTCCAACAGGACCCTCGATGACTCCATCTCATCCTTCGCTTCAGAAGGCCGCCTCATCGGTTCCCATGGAGAAGACGCCGAAGGAACAAGAAACGCGTGTCACGGTATCGATTCCTGAGTTGTCTCATGGGAAGACGTGCCGTAGGCAACTCGTTAAGGCCAAATCGAAATCGAAGAATATTGAGGCGCCTCCCAAACCCGAGAAATACTCCCTCGGAAGTCCGTTGGCCCCCGGCCCATGCTGGAGTAGCTTGTTAATATTTGCATGTCTGGTACATGTGGAAGACCCAAGAGAAGGGGTGCGATACTGGAATCACCGTCAGATACACAAAGGAGCATATCATCCACGAGTCGGGCCACTTCGTCGTGGGCTTCGACAACTTATTCGACCTATTCAACCTCACTACCCTCGAAGCCTCACTTCTACGATGCTGGATACTATAAGTGTGTACAATCAAGTTCTACACTCACGTAATACCGATTAATATCTCAACTCATTGCTTATGTATAGATACATGATGAAAAATATCCGTCGATGGAAAGAACCGGTGGGTTTCTCGACCCAAACGTGATCTCTGAGCAAACCATCAACCAAGACGCATCCTACATCGTGAAATACATAACGATGGGATTGCTTGCTCAAGATGACAAGGACTACATAATGGTGCCCTACAACCGAAGTAAGTACTTCATTACTTGCTATATACATTTCATTTGTACTTTATACGCAGCACGGACTTAGGTTTATGACTATAGCGACATACATGAGTAGGTTCCACTGGATCATTTTAGTCATTATACCAAAGAGAAACAAGGTAATATACCTTGATTCCCTATTCAACAAAAGCCATAACTTCACCCTAGTGAAAGGAATACTCGACAGGTATGCTCATTTCCTCCATAGATAACTCTATTGTAGTCTTCCTTCTTTTCAAATGGCCGACGATAACTTTTTGGAATCATGCAGGTCGTTCATCACCTATGTTGCCGAGGGAGGGAAGTACAACAGATCAAGCACCACACTACAACACAGGACACGATTTCTGGTACGCGCTACAACAAAATAATCATATATCATATTTCGTAATAATGCGTCTCGAACTGACTGTACCTATATATGTAATTCTATTTTTGTAGTACCGCCAGCAAAAACAAGATCACCTATGTGCATTCTACGTTTGCCATCATATGCGGCAAATGATGAGTGCTAAGATGAAGGATCCCGAGGTTTGTCAATCTCGTAATAATTATTTCCTAATTATAAATATGTGTGTGTGTGTGTATGCTTACTACTTTACTCCTGCTAGCGACAGGGCTTGAACATAGATTTAGATGTACTCGTTATGAAAGAGGTCTCGGATGTTCGAGGGGCGCTCTACACCTTCATCAAGATGGAGATCGTTAACGCCGATGAAGCATTTCACTCCGTCGACACTGCTGAACAACCTTGAAACTATTGATTCAATTGTAATTGATCACTTTGAGTAGTTGTAATTCAATTGTAAATCTAGCGGCAATACTTGAACATAATCTTTTGTAATTGATTTTGAGTTTTAAACGATCACTTTGAGTTGTTAACAATTGATTCATCTGTGATGTATCTGTTTTATGCTTGCTAGTTTTCAAAGGGTATGGATAGCAATTCCTGAGGCTAGCCGAAAATCAAAAAAATTAATTAGGTATAAAGAATCATCACATATGGTTTTTGGTTGGAACCGTTTGAGAATGGTACTATCATAGATGGTTTTCACAAAAACCGTCTGTGAAGAGCCACTATCACAGACGGTTTCAACTAAGAACCGTCTGTGATACATAATATATCACAGACGGTCTGTGATATCCTACATATCACAGACGGTCTGTGATATCCTACATATCACAGACGGTTAGTAAATAGAACCGTTTGTGATATACCACATATCACAAACGGTTTCCACCAAGAACCGTCTGCGATACATAGTATATCACAAACAGTTCTATTTACAAACCGTCTGTGATACTAGCTCTTTACATACGATTTGAACTAAAAACTGTCTGTGTTGAACCTTATCACAGACGGTTCAAAAATTGTCTGTGATAACCAACTGTTATCACAGACATAAAAATTCAGACAGTTCAAAAATCATCTGTGATGTACTTTTGTGTAGTAGTGATTTGTTATCAGAATCCTGATCACCAATCGAATAGGATTGGAACAGAAGGAGCTCCTAATTAACATTAATTGGACTTTGATCACCATTTTTTTTTTCTAGCGATCAGATCACCATTTTTTTAATCAACAGATATAACACAAAGTGCTCTCAATTGAGTGAACAGGTAATTGATTAACTCTAAACGAATTAACCAGAAGTACCGAACCTTATTTGATCGATCAACACAACATGATGATCAGCCATGTGCCATGCATTAATTAATTAACCATGCATGCATGAGCATGCATCTTGCTAGCCTGCATATCTCCTGATCTACAAATCAATTACCAGTTAAACGATGCAACCCTCTAACAACACCGATCAATGGATTGACCGATCAATTCGATATTGCGGCTTCCTTCGATTCTCGGTTCACGACGACACGCCAACACCGAGGAAGTCGATGAAGGGCACGTCCTGCTTCCTCTTCAATGGCTCATCACCGTCATGGTAATTGTCCGTCCTGTGATGGTCATGCCCGCCACGAAGGCCATGGCCAAGGCCATCCAATGCTAGTGCCTCTCCTGAAGAAGAAGAAGAGAACGTGATGGAGAGAGCAGGCGCCATGGTTGATTGCTTGCCGCCGTAGCTGTAATTGGCTGCCTCGAAATTCGTGCCCACCAAGCTCGTCTTGCTACTGGGAGTAGCATTACCATAGCTCTGGAACAATCGAGGAGGGGCCGCCGCCGCCGATGAGCTGAACAAGCCACCACCGCTGCTAAGCATGGAGAAGCCGAAGCAAAGCGAGCCCGCCGACGTCGCCGGCGCACTGCCGAACTCGAGCTGGCCGCCGGCGGCGGCGTAGGCCGGCAGCGACGACGCCGCCTTGGCGAGGAGCCTGGAGCGCTCGCGGCTGCGGCGTGCCCTGACGACGTGCCAGTGATTCTTGACGGCGTTGTCGGTGCGGCCGGGGAAGTGGCGGGCGATGAGCGCCCACTTGTTGCCGTGGACGCGGTTCGCCGCCAGCAGCCGCTCCTCCTCCTCCTCCGTGAACGGCCGCTTGTTGATCCGCGGGTCCAGTTGGTTGAACCACCGGAGACGGCAGCTCTTGCCTTACGTACACACACAATTCCACAAATTAATCAACTTTAAAATTTCACTAACAAAATTCAGTGCAATTGTTTAGTACTGTAAGGCTAATTAGGATGATTACATGACACTTAATTAAATAGCTCTTCTACTATACACTCAATTCAATGCTACACCCGGTTGATTCACAGGTCCATTCCGTTTTATACAATGATTCATATATTAGTTAGGATTTAATTATACTTCATCGGGTATATGAGTATTAGAATTTTGAGGAGCTATAATTAGAATTGTAATTGACTATGCGCAAATCAACCCTAGGATTTAGAAGAGAGTACACAGAAAGGTGCTTGCATATAGATAGATCGATCTAGTTGCATCAACTTGCATGGCATGATAGATTAGTGAGAAAAAATCAATAGGTGTAGCCGTGTAGGTGATCAACTCTTGACACATGTATGCATGCATGGATGCTTCCTATGAACCAACCATGCGTGCGTGTTGATTACTTCTTATTTAGTTGTTCTTGTTGCTAGTTCTAGCTCCTGGCCTCATATTTACGCTTGCGCAATTTTGTTCTGTAAAAAAAATATTTTTGGGGTGTAATTTGAGTTTGAAAGAGGAGATTAAGAATAAGGATATGCATCCTAAGCAGTCAAAAGTTGTGCAACTTTTGTGCAAGTATTGTTCATGAACTTTTACAAGTGCGCATGAACCATATTTTTTTTACGTTTTGAACAAATATTTCAAGGGTATAACTAATTTGAGAATAACAAATTACAGAGAGGAGACACCTCTAAGATGAATATGTTTGAATGAACTTGAAATGGTTCGAATTCATGAAAATTTATAAATACTAATTTTCATGCCTATACATTATCTGAACATAAATAACTCAGATTAGATAGAGAGCTTAATTAGATCATACATGCTGGCCTTTATATCGGTTTAACTACATTCTATTTTAAAAAAATTTATGGTACTCTTCTCTGGAATAGTATGAAGAAAAACACCACACGCACCATACATACCTTCTATTCTTCTATCTCCAAGATATGCACAAATCAAAGAGGAAAAACTGAAGCTAGCTTATACAGGATGATTACGAAGAACGTATCGGATGTATGGCCTTGAAATGCTTATATTAAAGTATGCGCATGATCAAGATCCCCCCAAGTCAATTTTCATCTCCTTTAAAAGATGGGGAAAATTGTAGATGCAACACTGGAACAATATGACCAAAGAAATACCCCCAACCATACACATGGTTAACTGAATCCAGGTATGCATATCATAATTTTTTTAACACAAATTAATCAACGCATCAACCAAGGTTTCGATCATCTCCTTCAAGAGAATAACAAGGTAAGAGAACTGGAGCAGTATTCCTAGCACCAAAAAAACAGATGGCCAAAGAAATCAACCAACCTGATCTGCCCTCCAGCTTCTCGGCAATGGAGTTCCAGTTCTGCGGGCCGTACTTCTCGACGAGCTGCCGCAGCTGCTCGTCCTCCCCTGGCCTCCAGTGGCCCCTCGGGCACGACGACTTCGCTCCATCCGATGTATTCGTCGTCGACGACGATGCCATCTTTAATTTAGCAGGAAAAATGAAAGGAGCCTGAAGGCTAGCAAGCTTCAGATCGAATTACTTTGATGAGTGAAGAGGAAATGTGTATTGTTGGGCTGTTCGCTAAATTGCTCCAAGGACTAGTCCAAAGGGTGTATATGTAGAGAGAGAGAGAGAGAGAAGGCTATGGTGTAAAACCCATATATGTTTGTGTGTGTGTGTATATATATATACACAAACATGTTGGGCTAGCGTTTGGGTGAGAAGTCACTTTAGTTTAGTTTTACACGACAAGAGGGCTGGGATAGATGCTTACACACCCTAATATATGTAATAATGTGTCCATAATTATCTCTCTTGTAGAGCTAGCTACCATGCCATCTCTCTCTCACCAACTTGCCTGTTTGGCTATTCTCCAGAGACCACTGCTCTCACAGCTCTCATCCAACACAAACCTATCCCTGGATTATTTCTATATTGTACTTCTGTAACTTCCCTAACAATACTCTCCAACAAGCAAGACATCATCAATATTGTTATCAATCGGTCTTATCTAAGCATCTAATCCTGTTTTACGTGTTGATTGCGTTTTTATTCATTTATGGGAAGGCCGTGACATAGTGGTTAAAGGTACGCTGATATGTAACATTTGCCAATATAAAAGGAACAAGCATTTAAAGGTAAATTATATAATTTTCAAGGTAATTTTCTTGGCTTAATTAGATAAAAGTTAAAATGTATGGGTGTCCAATCGTGTATGATTGCTTTTATAATTCTTAAATAGTTCTGTAGTAAGAAAATTTGATCCCATGTTCCATATATTGTGCACACCTTTCTCAATTCTAAAAAAAACAAAGCCTAGGAAATTTTATGAGATTATTGCATATGAAATTTGTTTCCTTTATTTTGTTTATTGTTGGACCGCGGGCTTTGAATACACCCGAAGCCCTCGTATGTGTACAGTACTAGTCCAATAATCAGTGGCTAGTACACACATCCACAATATTGATAATCATACCCATACACACATACATACAAGATGAAACAAATATGGTACATTACTTAAGCGATTACAAAGTTTACATCGTAAGGGCCGACAGCCAAATAAAAGCTCAAGTATGAGAAGTAGCAAATGAAACAGCGGAAGCATATTAAATAAGCCAAAAAGGTATAGCGGTATGCTCATCCAATCCCTTAGGCAAACGAAAAGAAACAAGTGCTAGAAAGACCCGTCAACGAACCCTCTGGTACCAGGTGCAAAGAACGCATCGTTTGGAACTGGCTTATTCTCATACTCTGAACAACAATTTAAGCAAGATTGAGTACACTATGTACTCAGCAAAACTTGTAGTGTATCGCAAAATTTATTTAGATGCAAGGCTAACAAGATATGAAGATCTATGCTACAGGTTATTTTCAGCATTAAGCGAGTTTTATTTGCAATATCAATACATAATATTTTGCATCGAGAGTTTAAAGAGCAATTAAATAGATAAAGAACAAGAAATGAGTACTTAAATAAATGATAAATCATAAATCCTCATTGGTTGCGATCAACATCTTATTTTCATCCATATACATGGCACACAACTCAAATATAAACCAACAGCTATTCCCATATTTTTCCAAAAAGAGCTATTTTTAGAAAAACCAAGTCTATACCCATTAAGAATGCACTAAACACGCTCATGACCATGAACACGACTATTTAAATAGATTTACACTATGCAAAGGTGTACAACTTTACCCACAGTACATGAATTCTCTAGTTTGTTCGGCATCCGTCGATACCACCGCTCACTAATCTATGGTAAGCAATCTAGAGCACACATCCAAGCCTTTTCATCACCTAGTTCTAAGCTTGCACTATCCGGTGAATGAACACCCTCACTTCACTTGGGTACACCCGCGTCTCAGTGAGGCATTCACCGTTGTATCGGCAAGCTTTGTGCCCAACACGGTGGTGAAAGAAGCCCCTTCGAACATGCCTACACCAGTCATGCTTACACTACCATTGTCTACCAATGTGCAAGGATAGTTTTCAATGACTTAATTAGCTAAGACCGTCCCATACCGGCACATGTGGTTGTACGCTTAGGCTTAGATATGACTTGCTAACGTTCGGTCCTTAATTGACCCGGACAAGGATCTACCCCCATCTACTTGTAGGATAAACCTCTCACACTCCTCATGTTATAATATACTCGTCCTCCTCACAAACTAAGTTTTTCATTTTTATTTTTCTACAAAATAATAGAGGTAATCCTTTCTGGACCATTATTTCAAAATCTCCCAAACTTGTATTCATCATGTCATCCATTTTTTCAATTTTAGTAAATCTAGAGCCTAGCTAAGCATTTATGCGATATTTACACTCTAAATACCCAAATTGACATCATATATTGCCTAAACCATAACCTATTGGCTATAACAATAAGGAGTCCAGCATTTCAAGGAGGATCATGCATTGAATAGGATTATAACTAATGTCATCCCCAAATATAGTAATTTTAACCAAACATACACGCATGCATAATAGATTTTGCAAAGATAGATAAAATAATTAAAATAATAGGATCAACATGGTCAAAGGGGTTGCTTTCTTTGCTCTGGTTGCTCTGAATAGGAGGATAGAGGATCGTTGTAAATTTCGCTCGAACAATTGACGTGTAATCAACAGAGCCGAAAGCAAATTAAATACAGAACAATAATTTTAACAGCAACAAAATCCAAATCTTTTTGCATATTCAGGTAGAACATGATTTTAGATGAATTTAGAAAAAATATATTCATTTAATTTGGAGTTCGCATGCAAAAGTTATTAACTTTTTAATTTGCTTCAATTTGAAAAAAATAAAAATTAAAAAGAGGTGATGTCAAAAGTGTATTTTATGAGGTTTACGCTTTCCAACAGCGAAAACGTATTTTCCTCTGAGTTCTACCATAGTTTATGCTTTCCCGTAGAGAAAACGTATTTTCCTCTGAACTAAAAGCGGCTTTTCACATTTTTCTGATTTTTATTAAGTTACATGTAGGGGTGCAAACAGAGCGAATAGTTCCCGGCCAACCGACCGGTCGAATAATTTTGGGTATAATTTGGAACGTTTTTTTGGATATTCAATTTTTTTTGTCGGATTCGGAAATAGATATTTTTTGTCAGATACAGATTTGGAAAGGAGCTATCCGGGAAACTATTTGAATGTCGCTACACTGGCTGGCTAACACAAGTACACAACACAGTCAATCGCCGACTCACCGCACACACAGTCCACATCCATGCTCTAGCCCAGACTTCCATCCCCTCCACCCCCCGCCTAACCGTAACCCTCACCGCCGCCACTGCCACCGCGTTCCTCCTCCCTCGTCGCAGCCGCCTCCCTTCCCCTCCGCGGTCCCTCCTCAATCCTCATCTACACGGCTACACCACCCCGACTACCCCCACCCGGGCCCTCCCCCTCTGCCTCCCGCCTCCCACTACTACACAAAAGTACATCACAGACGGTTCAAAACCATCATCACAGACGGTTTTTGAATCGTCTGAATTTTTACGTCTATGATAATAGTTGGTTATCACATACGGTTTTTGAACCGTCTGAATTTTTACGTCTGTGATAACAGTTGATTATCACATACGATTTTTGAACCGTCTGTGATAAGGTTCAACACAGTCGGTTTTTAGTTGAAACCGTCTGTGAAGAGCCACTATCATAGACTGTTTCAACCAATAACAGTCTATGAAGGGCCACTATCGCAGACGGTTTGTAAATAGAACCGTCTATGATATACTACGTACCACAGACAGTTCTTGGTGGAAACCGTCTGTGATAGTGGTCCTTCACAGACGGTTTTTGTGTTAAAACCGTATGTGATAGTACCATTCCCAGACGGTTCTAACCAAAAACCGTCTGTGATAGTTCTTTATACCTAATTATTATTATTATTATTGATTTTCGACTAGCCTCAGAAATTGCTAGCGATGCCCTCTGAAAACAAGTAAGGAGAAAATAGATAAATCACAGATGAATCAATTGTTGACTACTCAAAGTGATCATTTATAACTCAAAATTAATTACAAAATATTATGTTGAAGTATTGTCACTAGATTTACAATTGAATTACAACTACTCAAAGTGATCAATTACAATTGAATCAATAGTTTCAAGGTCGTTCAGCGGTGTCGACAGAGTGAAACTCTCCATCCGCGTTAGCGATCTCAGTCTTGATGAAGGCATAGAGCGCCCCTCAAACCTCCGAGACCTCTTTCATAGCGAGTGCATCTAAATCTATATTCAAGCCCTGTCGCTAGCAGGAGTAAAGTAGTAAGCACATATATATTTAAATTTATAATTAGAAAATAATTATTGCGAGATTGACAAACCTCAAGTTCCTTCATCTTAGCACTCATCATTTGCCGTATATGATGACAAACGTAGAATGCACATAGGTGATCTTATTTTTGCTTGCAGCACTGCAAAAATAGGATTACATATATATGTACAGTCAGTTCGAGATGCATTATTACGAAGTATGATATAGGATTATTGTGTTGTAGCGCATACCGAAAATCATGTCCTGTGTTGCAGTGTAGCGCTCAATCCGTTGTATGGCCCTCCCTCGACAACATAGGTGATGAATGACCTGCATGATTTCAAAAAGTTATCCTCGATCGTTTGAAAAGAAGGAAGACTACAATAGAGTTATGTTTGGAGGAAATGAGCATACCTGTTGAGTATGCCTTTCACAAGGGTGAAGTCGTAGTTTTTGTTGAGTAGGGAATCAAGGTATATTACCTTGTTCCTCTTTGCTATAATGACTAAAAGGATCCAGTAGAACCTACTCATATATGTTGCTATAGTCATAAACCTAAGTTCGTGCTGCGTATAAAGTACAAATAAAATTTGTATAGCAAGTAGTGAAACACTTACTTCTGGTTGTAGGGCACCATTATGTAGTCCTTGTCGTCCTGAGCAAGCAATCCCATCATTATGTATTTCACAACGTAGGATGCGTCTTGGTTGATGGTTTGCTCAGAGGAAACCCACCGGTTTTTTCCATCGACGGACATTTTTCACATGTATCTATACATAAGCAATGAGTTGTGATATTTATCGGTATTACGTGAGTGTAGAACTTGATTGTACACACTTACAATGTCCAGCATCGTAGAAGTGAGGCGTCGAGGGTAGTGAAGTTGAATAGGTCAAATAAGTCGTCAAAGCTCACAACGAAGTGGCCCAGCTTATGGAAGAAATGTTCCTTCGTGTATCTAACAGTGATTCTAGTATCGCACCCCTTCTCCTGGGTCTTCCACATGTACCAGACATGCAGAGATTTACAAGCTACTCCAGCGCGGGCTAGTACTGTGTCGGGGGCCAACAATCTTTCGAGGGAGTATTTCCCGGGCTTGGGAGGCGCCTCAATGTTCTTCGATTTCGATTTGGCTTTAATGAGTTTCATGCTGCACGTCTTCCCATGAGACGCTCAGGAACCGATACGGTGACACGCTTTTCTTATTCCTTTGGCATCTTCTCCACGGGAACCGATGAGCGGCCTTCTGAAGCGAAGGATGAGATGGAGTCATCGAGGGACCTGTTGGAGAGGCATGGTCGTGTCGAGAGGCACTGCAGGGTCCAAAGTGATGTCCTTTTTGGGCCACTGGATAAAAGTGTACATGGCATCCCCTGGTGTTCTGATGTTTTCATTCGGGCGAATCTCCAGTGGGATAGCCATGAAATTGTCATGTTCTATGTCCACCTGGACCCTAGCGTAACCCTACGCCATCTGAGCACCGTGGTGCCGCCTTTCCTGCTATGGATACACCATCCCCTGCCCAGCTTCAATAGAAATGGACCTAACCATCCTCAGTTGGAGCTTGGAGGACGTCGGCTCCTACAAAAATTTTCAGTAAGCACGTGTTCCAACTGGGCGTCCTGCTCGTCCTTAGATCTCCTCCTACTCCTATACGTGTCAGAGTCGTGTCAGAATCCATCGCCCCAAGGTACGTAAACCCCAACACCTCATGTGCGACCTGGGTGCTCCTTGTTTCCCAGGGCCGTAGATAGTAGATTCTTCTCTCTGTCTGCTTCGAAGGAACCTTGGGAACATGTGGAAGTCAATACTTCCTGCAAGACGTCATCATGTTATTATAGATACTATGAAGTTATGTATCTATTAAAAACTACATAGTTTGACATTTTACTAGATGTTGAGACACCGCCTCGTCTGCCGGGTTTGTGAAAGAGATGCCGCCCGAAGATGTGGTTGATGCCCTCACTTTTAACCAGGCTCGAGCGCGCTCATCTGAGATCTCAGCAAATGGTCTGGTAGCGTTCTCGTCCTCCGCCGCCCATTGCATGATTTTACATGCGTACCCAACGGTGCCGAGTTTGTGGGGGTGAGTGTTTTGTGCCTGGAAAGCTTTGTGCGCCACACTTTGCTCCTGAAATTCGGCCATCGTCTTTATCCTTTCTCGCGGTGACTGCACAGAGAACAGTGATCAGTGTACTATGGCTCTCAGATCCCTCTGTCTTAGGAAAAGAGGCCTTACTGTCGGGGTGTGTCTCTGTTCTTTAATGACTTAATCATGTCCCTCATTCCTTAGGTTGCATGAATGAATGGAAGAATTCTGTTTCTGACTTTATATTGCCAATTGGATTAATACTTCTATACACTACGCTAAATTTGCAGTACAATATGTTTTACAGGAGGCAGGCTTGATTGGTGTTGACAGTCTTGGTATTGATGCAAGAGCTTTTTCTGGCTTGGAAGCTCGCACTGTTCGATTTTCATTTAACGCACAGGTTTGCTCTTAGGCTTAAACTTTTCACTTTACCTGTGGACTTTTTGGAACCCAGATTAATCATTCTGAACCATTTGGTTTCAGGCGCTCTCTGAACGTTCAGCTGAAAAGATCTGGTGAATGCTTTTTCCACGCTATCAACGTAAGACAGTGAAAGCTTCCAATGAAGATGAATGTTAGCCTATTCACTTCTTTTCCCTTAGAACACCTAAAAATTCCGGTGAGGAGACCAGGGTGTAAAGGGAATCAGCACAAGATCTGCAGCCAATCTGATGCCAATTTGTTAGGAGAAGTGCACATCTGTCGATTATGAAATGACCTCAAGGATTAGAGTACTCGGTCGAGGTTTGGACTTCACAACCTCAAGAATTAGAGTACTTGATTGAGGTTTTGACTGCATCGGTGATAAAAAGGGTTGATCACCCATGTTTCTGACAAATAAGGTGGTTATCTTGTATAGTGGTGTCCTTGGGTGCAATGTGATTCGATGCCGGCGGCAATCTGCAACTGACCAAGTTTCATCAGCCATAAATTTCCCACTAAAAGAATAAGCTGTAAGAAAGGCAAGATTAATAAGATCTCTTTGGCCTGGAATATCTTCTTCTTTTGCTGCAACTTGTAACTTTTTTACAGTAACTGCAACTTGTAACTAACCAGCTGTCAGTTTTTTCATGGCTGAATAAATGTGACTCCATTGCCAGTATGTTGCTGTTAAAATCTTGATGGTGTCACAACAATAAGCTTTTCTGTCTGAAACCTGAAAGGCGTGCGTACTTTGTCATGAGTACTAAGCTACATCAGATAGAAAGTATGCTTGTTGCTTACCGTGTTGTGGATTAAAGAAACTCTATGGAATGGAACGGGGCCTATTTGTTTGTTGATGAATAGTTTTTTTTTCTTCAGAAAAGTGCCTCCGTCAATGCGAAGGTGTTCTACTTTTTTTTCTTCTTTCTTTCATGTTATTGTGTGTTGTATCTAAATTTGCTTGTTAAACTACTAATCTAGTTGCATTTTGGACATGTAGTATGGTTGATTGATCTTTATTTATGCGACATATATGGTTTTTGTTCTCGCATAATATCCGAATAAGTATTCGTGACCGAGACAATCCGTATTCTGTTCGGCATGCATTCACTCCGTATTCGTGACCGAAACTATTAGCATTTGTATTCGTATCCGACACTGTCCCTGTTCGATTCCGAATCCGAGAAAAAATATAGAAAAAGATATGGGATAAGCGATATATGTCCGTATCTACTCCGTTTGCACCCCTTTCATCAGAGTCCTACCTGTGAGTGACTTATATTCTAACTACATTTTTAAATTAGATTTCTATTAACTTTTCTACCGGTCCCACTTGTCATAGACTCAATACTTTTTAAGCTCTATTACCAAGCGCTAAACATTTCCTAATCACCTGGGCTCACTGGTAGAGAGAGAAAGAGAGGAGGAGCAGGGCTGCATGCGGTCAAGTGGCATGGCGAGCTTGTCGGCGGCGAGGCAGACACGGAGAGGCTTGGGGGATGGGCAAAATGAGTTCCCCTCTCGACGATGATCCCAACGGGTGGTGGTGGGCCCGGGGGGGATAGTCGGAGGTGGTGCTACGGCGCCGGTGATAAGCGGCGGAGCTCCTCGGGTCCGAAATGGTTTTCACGATTGGAGCCAATTGGCGGAGAAAAATGGTGCGCACTGGCTCTAATGGTTGACTACGAAGCTATATCCAGTCGCTCGGGGGCCAATGGTCACCGGAGCGGTGGCAACAACATTCCCCGCGGCGGCACCATGATCGGCTACAATGAACTCTACGCTACGCTACCTAATCATCCAATCCAACACGCACAATATCTCTAGGGAACTACTAGAAGCTCACCAAGGGTGTAGATGATGTCAGGTGATGGCTGGAGAAGTGTGTCAACGTTGAACAGTGACGGCGCAGAGGTGGCTCATGATGCGGCTCGTTACAGCGTTGGAGTTGCTTTAAGAAGCAGGGCATTAGATCCCTAGGGTCCTAAGGATGTTGTAGAAGCGAGGAATTGAACAGGGACTCACTTGAGTGACAGCGAACAGAAAAGGAATCGGCGGCGCCGATTTTGGGGAAGAGCTTGTTCTCAGCGATTCCCTAAGCTTAGGTCCACATTGAGGAAGGAAGGATTATTAGTAGAGTATGGAATGCAATATGACACGGTTAGATGAGGTTCAAGCTCACCAGAGCATCGGGAACGCAAAGGTCCGAATCGAGGTGTGCGCAAGAGGTGAAGAAGATGATAGTGCGATCATGTTACGGGGTTCCCCAAGCTACATCAAGCAAAGAGGGAGTATCAGTGAGGTAAGGGACGCATGGTGATGCAGGTGGCGAGGGCAAGGAAACTCACCAGAGAAAATGGCAGTGCGATGCTTGCTCACCGACGTCGAAAATGACGCTCTAGTTCCTGGCGAAGTAAAGCACGAGGTGCTCCGATTCTATGCTAAAAGCGAGAATGGCGAGTTGAGGAGCTCATGACAAGGTAAGGTGCTTAAATGCGGCCTAGAATGCTGTGAGAGGAGCGGCGATAAAATGGCGTGGCGTACGGCTTTCTCACGCTAAGCTTCAATCTCGTCGTTTGCACGAAATAAAGGTGCATCGATGGAGAAGCTAGCATGGGTGAAGGCTAGCTGAGGTGATCGGGGCATATGGGGCGCAAAACTATGGGCATCGGTCGTATTCCATGGGCAAGCGGCGAAGTAGATGAGGCGCACTGCTGCACTAGCGAGCACAAGTGGGCGAGAGGTGGATGAAGGCTTCTAACGGGTGGGGCTGCGCTGTTAGTGAGGGAGGAGCGGACACTGGCCTGGGCTGGAGAGGGTGCGAGCGAAACTATGCTGAGTTGGGTTTCGGCCCAAAGTCCGGCGGGAAATTTGATTTAGGCTTTTGAATTTTTCCCAAAACTAGATGAATGATTCCTGAATTTTTTACTTTGGAAACTAATTCCAAAATTTATGAAATATTTTGTGAGGATTCCTAACCCAGAATAACTTCATATGTAAATATTTCAGGATTTTATTTGCTTTGTGTATTTCTGGAAAATTCCTACAAGTTTATGCTTTCACGTGATTTCACTATTTGATTTATGCAAAAGCTCAAAAATTCATGCTAAAATCACTTTCCATGCAAAAACATGTTCATAATTATTCTCCCACTTATTTTCATTATACTTTTCTAAAATTGGGATTTTTTTGGATGTTACATTTATATTTTGTATTTTTCATATCAGTTTCGTATTATTGTCGTCTCATTTTTCACTTTATATATTCATCCATTTTCTTCTCTATCTATATATTAGTTTTACATTTAAACATGATTCTTACGAGAGAAAAAAATTGCAATGCAAAAAGTTGTTATGGTCAACATCTGAGTCCACCCCAAGAGGTAAACCGTTCTAGCACTGCCATTACAACCCTCCACAAAAACAGCAACCCTAATAATGGCCAATGAGCTAGCATACAAGAAAGGTGGTTGGCTGCATCGATCCTGATCAGAAGCCCCAAATTTGCAATCTTGGAGCATGGGATGGTGTTGCAAAAATGGGATGCATTAATGCATCCATGTTGCTCACAATTCCTTGTGTATAGGAGATATGGAGTAACTCACCTTGATGTGAGAATAGTTGATTTCGGAAATGGGTCCTCTTATCTACGATGCCACACATTAGACGCTGATATCCACCGTTTGATCGAAGAGCAAAGGTCCGTATCACCTGCTATAATATTTTCACTACGGTTAATTTTCGTTGTTCCTCTGTACTTGCTACAGTACTGCTATTGAATATTATTTATATACTCATATATCACTGTTTATATTGTAATCATCTGTGTTATCGTAGAGGATCCGGATCCGATTGATTTGTTACTATAGCTAGTTGTAATGATCTCGTGGCCTGCATAGATGTGTGGGTCTACTACTGGGCTTGATGCATGTACACCTGAAAGGCTGTAACTATGCAAAACAAGGGAACGTACTCTTGAACCTATTTGCTATGGGTGACCAGCTTAATTTCTACAAGTGCTACTTTTGCTCGGACAGTGAATAGCGCCGGATCAAATGGCCGATCAACCAATTACTTCAAAGAATTACATTTAATTTTGAGGCACGTTGTGAATTAAAACTTCATTTTGAATTCTAAAACAATTTTGAGGCCTTGTTAAGTTGTAGTTATACTAGTTTTTCTAGTGGCGTTAGTTATTGCAAAATGTGCAACGGCACGAACCAAATTGCCCTAACAATGGAACAATCAACGGACTTCTTTTCTGTAAGTGTGTTGCCATACGTGCGTTGACACGTGTGAAAAGAACTACATATAAATATGAGTCTAGACACTTTCCAACTCTTTGGTGAGGTTTTTTTTTTCGGTAAATGATGTGTTAAAATAACTGCATATAAATATTGCAACACGCAACTAGGCATGTGAAATTGTGAGGTTAAGGTAGCTAGTGCGACAAGTCTAAGAGAAGTATTTCTCATAAGGTTTATAGTTTAAGTACCAACTTTTGCAAGAGTTCAAACATATTTTATATTTTATTTATATCGCTCACTATACTAGTAGCACATTTTAATGTCCCTATATAATACCTCTATTTCCTTAGATACGCAATAAAGCGCTTGTATAAATGTTGAATATAATATAGAGGCGTTTTAATAAAACATCTCTTCATCGTAGCAACGATGCATAAAAAACACTTATTTGGTGTTTTCTTTTATAAACGTCTCAACAATAGTGTAGCGACACGAAAAAATGCCTCTACCCTACTAAGAAAATGCCTATACACGGGTTTGTGTTGTAGTGACGTAACTCTTAACTTGCATATCTGAGTATATCTCCAGTTGTTCAAGATTGTCTACAAGATGGTAACTGGTTGATGGGACTGAAACTGCTCAACCGTACTTTCCCTAAAACATATATAGCGTCATAATTCCGTTTAGTTTTAGAGAGTCATGCACATGTTTATATATGCAAATAAAAACAGGAAGCTGCATAGCTTAAATGAACCACGATCACAAGTTTGTTAAAAAAAAAACAAGGTAGGCCCCAACAACAATGGACAAAAATCTACACCAGAAAAGCAAACAGTGGAAATTTTAGTAAAAAGTAAATCTTAGCTTACTAAACTTTTTAATTTCCAAATGTAAATCACCAACTAATTTTTAATCATTTCATTGCCTATCAGTTTAGCTTATCTACAAGTTTTTGACAATGACATCTGCTTACATTTCGTGGATGCAACCAGTTACATTCCTTAGTATGCGTATGGTCGTTGTCACAAACATAGCCTCTTCAATTTTCTAGTCAAAGTAGTTTCACCCGTGAGATACCGATGTTGAAAATCGAACAACGCCTATTAACAATGACTTGTATATGATTTCAGGTCCCTAATTCCGTTCAAGAAAACATGACAACGCATTTGCAACGGCTGGTATTATATGGACCATAATTTAGTACCTAATCAAGATTAGTTTGTGAGTCTGACTTGGCATGCGTCCAGGGTGTAGCTTTAGCTTGCTGCTTTCGAATTGATTCGGTTTTCGGAAAGATTGTTAGTAATATCAAAAGGTGTTGTGGATTTGAACAAAAAAGTAGCCAAGTTATCTCAGAATCAATGTAGTGTTGCAGAAGTTTTTGGCTGGTAAAAGATTAAGAGCTTTGACAAATTATGACACAATTGAGAGCAAGATAATTGTAGACCTTAGCATCCTATAATTAGTCAAATATTAGTCACTTCATATCCATCCTTTCGAACTAATTAACCTAATTAGTTTCTTCAGGAAGGTTAATAAACATTTGTCGTTAGCAGATGCGAAATGACATGGATAATCCTTGTGAATTAACAAAAAAAATATCCTAAACTTTACAAAATTCTACATATTAATCACAATTAATTGTATATGCATCCGAGTGATTTGTACATACAAGCAACGTTTCGCACTTTATTAGCTGGCCATGCTACCTTCTGCCCTAACTGAATCTTTGTCCATAATAAAGTGAAACAATTAATAGACATGTCCGTCTGATCATGTAAAAAAGATCTGCTTATAATTTAGGAGATTGACACTAACATTTGTGTACAATTGTGACTGTCAAACGGTATATTGACTCAGCAAGAGGCTTAAACAGTAAGAACAAACACGTGTGCATGGGACATCGATGATGTGGGCAGAAGAAATTAGAATGCATGGTCCCATTAATCGATTAATGTTCAAAAGCAATGAGAGATTTTCCGGCATTGACAGGGACCTGCAACCAATCCCCAGAAGAGATGGGAATGACAAGAAAACGAACTCATCGAAGTACATATGCTTTCGTATTCATCCTTAACAAGCTAGCTAAGGTATAAACTATTGAGTGCCCCAACTAATTGAGAGATTAGGATGTTTAAGGGTTAAGAAATGTTTGTGAGCGCATGTATATGATGCATTTAATTTCTCATCGGTGTGAATTTGTGGACATACATTATGTAAGATTGGCTAGCTAGCTAGCTCGCTCATGCTTCTTAGCGACTGAGTCCATTGTTCAATGGAGATTTAATTTTGATCAATAAAATCATGTAACTGTGAGGTTCGAACGTAGATACACATTTGATTTATTATTGTATTTTGTCATCGCTGACCAGACCAGGTCAGCTGCAGTGCAACACAGGTACATCTGAAACCCCACATTCTTTGCATGTCTATATGTACGTACATGCACGTGCGTGTTGAAAATCTATCGATTGATAGTGAAAAAATTAGAGAAAAATTTATGGTTTTTTGTCCGTGTGTTCGTGTTACATTGAATCAAGGATCGATTGTGCGTGTATGGGTGACTTTTTTACAAGTAAAATCGCATGAACTTAAAGCGATCAAGTCGATTATGATCTATGCAATTTTCTTTTCCAAAAACATAAAAACATCACTCGTTTTATGTACAAAAAGAATTATTTTTACCCAGTATCATAATTAAGGATTACAGTTAACCTACCATATTTTACCAAGAACCATGCTGATGGTTCGGTGACACAGGAGCTATAGCAGCACAATATTTTCTTTTCTCAAATTATTTACTTTAATTTGAGTTTTTTTTAACCTGAGCAGTTAATCCGTCGTTAGTTGGTTAGTACTTATATTAGTACTGGCCGGCTAGCATTTCTTGTGAAAGGGGACAATACGGGAAATGGAAATTGCTTGCGTAGATTCGATCACTACCTAGCTTATCTTTGACAAAATCTCCCACTAAGTTTAATATACTTCTAGAGGGAGCAGTTAATTCAATGGTTAGTCAGTAAGTCGTTGCCGGAATCATTTTAATATAAAACATGAACTGTTTGCTCTTGAGGAACAATTCCTCACATAAATTCTTACTGTTGTGGTAAACAAACTCTTAATTACTGTGACCAAATCAAACCTAACCTGCATACAGGAACACACGCACTCGATTAGGCCGGTGTAGATCTAGTTGAACTAGGTTGGACCGAACTAGTCTGGTTCGCTCAGGACAATCGAGCTTGACCCAACCAACTTATATAATATATATATCTCTCTCTCTCTCTCTCTCGTAATGTTGGACCCAAACAACGATTAAAGTGGGAGTGAATAGAAGTATAATCTCTTTTTAATTAAAATCGGATTCAACACAATTTTTACTCCAATAACTATGAGAGCTATGAAGATCAATGTACAAGCATATCGAAAGACTTGCATTGAACCCAATCAAAACCCCGCGGTAAAACAACCAAAACCACGAAAACCCAATTTGCAATAAGTTGGGCAGTCTGACCTCTCAGATTGGTGGTTCGACTTTTACATGAGGCGGTCTGACCTCTGATATGGGCGGTCTGACCTCCAGCACGATGAACAGCAAAATCAACCCGAAAATGAAATCACAAATAGGTCTAACTTTTGATCCACTACTCTAAACTTCACGAAACTTGGAACACACCTTCTCTAAGATGTCAGGAATCTATTCCAATCAAAGATCGTGAATATCTTTATCAAAGTTCTGACATTTTTCCGTTTGAGTGAAGGTTGGTCCAAAACCGAGTCAAAACCGAAATATGATTCAAAAGTTTGCTCGTGGGTTAAAGATGATCAAAATGATCCTAGATGTATTCCCACATGTCACAGCAAGCAAGATCTATGCCAGAAACTAAAGAAAAACTGAAGGATCAAAGAAAACCAAAAAAATCACAAAATAGAGAGCAAGAACAAGAAGAAGATCATCTTGGGGAATCTTGCTTGGATTGATTTGAGATAGATGTTGGTTTACAGCCACTCCATCATGGAGAATGAATACTCAACACTTGAGTGCACAATCAATCCAATCTCTAGAAACCTAACCTCCACTATTCTCCCTAAACACCAAAACTAGGGTTTCAACAAAAAACAAAAGAGATAGGGGTGCACAACCAGTACCCTCCCCTATTTATAGTGGAGGCTAACTTCTAGAAGGTACTTCCTAATGGCACCCGTTAAGCCCACACACAAACGGGTTTCACTCATGCACGTATTTCAAAGCGCCGTCTTATCTTCTCTTGACCTAAACCACTTCTCCTTACATCATCTTGCGTCGCGGTTTAGCCAAAAGCATTCAAGGTGGTATCTTGGTGAAGTTACCAAAATACCCATTCTCGATTCTTCTCCAAAGACTGAGTGCAATCTTCATTAAGCAATCCCATTTTTCACCACGTGTAGGTTGATCAACGACACTCTTCATGTCGGCAAGTTTCTCCCGTCCGGCTCCCATCGAAACCACCATGACACTTGCACCGACTCCGTGCCGCTTGATACAACCCGTCGCACCGAACTTCCCGTTCGAACATCCTTGTTCATTTTGTGCCATGCTTGAGTCCACTGACTTCACCCAGTATCCTCGATCGTTCTGAACCTCAGCCCTCCAAGCCTAGACCTGATCATCCTTCCCGTTGACCGTTGTTGACCTCCAAGCGTCATGCACAACCATAGATAAAGAAATCGATTATGAGAATAAGTTTTTCGCAACTTGACCCACGTTAGTCAAACATGCATCATGCAACACATATGCACTGAAACCCATGAACTTGACCTAACAAACAACAATCGCCACCAAGATGGCCGACGAACAAGTGAAAACCAGTCAGATCGCTACCCATGGCCGGTCTGACTGCCCAGAAAGGGGCTTAGCCAAATTTCCACCCTGGAAATCCAAGACCTCTCTGAAAATTTCAAACGAATAGATCTTTTGACTCGAAGCTCCAAAAATTATGAGACCAAGTGTGGAAGAATTCCCTGTCTTGCCTACACCCTCTATTTTTGGCCCAGCTCCAAACTCAAAGTTACAAAATGGCCGATCAGACCGCCGCCCATGGTCAGTCTGACCACCAGCCTCTTGGCCCAAGGCCTGGCCGGTCTGACCGCCAGTGACCTGACAGCACCTGAACTTTATCGAAAACGCGTGATTCGACAAACCTTTAACGCCATTGTCAATTGTAACATCATCCTAAGATCATGAGCATATCCCCATGATATTCACAATCTCCCCCTTGATGAATGCATTGGTAATTTTCCAAAAATGTAAGTTTAAGGTTTGAAAACAAAAATACTCGACGTTTTTGCGCAAAGGCATAACTTGGTCCAAGAGTAAGAGAAAGCAATGGAAATAACCAAGTTAGCTTCAGATTAGTATAGACAAGCATGACAAGGCATAAAAAGTGACAAAGCTTCACTTTCTAGAGAAGAGTCAAAAATCTCACTTAAGGTCCATATGAAAGAACAATTGTTCAAATTGACCTTTGATCATTGGGAGGTTCCAAGAATTGCAATTCAAGTTCAGAAATGACAGTAAGATCATAAGAATGCTAATTAAATGCTCCCCCTCATTATGATCATTATTTTTTTAGAAAATTTTATTTTCTCCAAATAGCTATCTCTTTTAACATTTTTGCTATATCTTCTCCCACTTTGACAATGGAGTCATCAAGGAATCATGTATTACTCTCATCCAGAGATAATAAATATAAAAACGAGGAAGAAGCATAAGAAGGAGTATGCATGAAATGCAATGGAGTGGCTTCATTTCTTTTGTATTTTTTAAATTTTAGTACAAGAAGCTTTGGAGATTACCCAAAAGAGCAAGCTAGTATTTCTACTATTACTCAATACATATCAAGCCTGAAAGTGATAGCAGGATCATGTTAAAACATATATATCAAAGCTAAGCTAGAAGGCTCAAGATAAAGCGATGAATTGTAACAATTTAAGCAACACTTCAAATTTAACAAGTTCATCAACAGAGGTACTAAAGTGATAATGGTCATGTCAGAATGTCAATGTGCGATCGAGAAGCTAACAATGATCGTTCGAGAGACAAAAAGTTCTAAATTGAATCATTTTGCTCAAATGACCTCAAGCACCCATTTTTTATAACAGTTTTTCATTTGCAGTGAATATTGATGTTGATTAATGGTCTATCTTAGTGAAGAAGATCCTGAACTAGGAGCTATCCACAAACTCTTCCTAACCTTCAACCAAGGCGATTAACGACCTATGTTAGTGAAGAAGATCCTTGACTAGGAGCCATCCACAATTTCTTCCTAATCTTCAACCAGGGTAACAAATCTTGAGGTTCATGTTAATTTTGACAAGCAGTCCCCATGAGATCGTCGGGATCATCAAACTATCTCCAAGTTCATGTCTTTGACAAGCAGTCTCGTGAGAATAGTTTGGCACAATTCAATCACATGAGAAACTCGAAAAAAAATTTCAATTTGCAAAAGGGCTTTTTAGATTCACAAAAGAACAAGAAGCTCAAGAGATGTTCAATCCTAGATTCAAGAGCTAACAAAGCAATTCTGACATGGCCAATGTCACAAAAGAATAACTAATTGTGCAACTAGCTAAAAGATCCACAAATTGTAATTATTTAGTTCAAGTTGTCTTAAATTTCCAGCTCATTTAGCAAAGACTTAGCTACGTGAAAGCATGATAATTCTAGCAAGTCAAAAAACTAGACATGGTATTGAGTAAGAATTGAAATACTAAAGCTCAAGAGGGTAATAAGCAAAGCTTCATCAGTTTAAAAGACAAGTAGTAAAGCTTATATTACAATGCATCTTTTTGTGATTTTCATATGAATGCAATAAGATATAATGAGATGTAAGAAAAACTTAAAATCCTAAAAAGATAAAAAGAACCAGCAAGTTCAGAAGAAGATCAAGGAAAGATCAGACGAACAAGGAAAGCTTAGAAAAAAACCAACTCCCCCTCAAACCAACCCATAGGGATAAATTACCCCTAACTCACTCCTCAATGTGGCAAACCTAGTTGGGTCTAAAGGCTTGGTAAAGATGTCACCTAATCGAGCCTCGGACTCCACAAATTGTAGCATAATATCACCCTTCTCTACATGGTCTCTAAGAAAATGATAACAAATGTCTATGTGCTTGGTATTAGAATATTGCACAGGGTTCTTAGCAATATTAATGGCATAAGTGTTATCACAGAGAAGAGGAACATTAGCAAAAGATAACCCATAGTCCTTAAGAGTGGACACCATCCACAAAATCTGACTACAGCAACTAGCAACAGCTACATACTCAGCTTCTGCAGTGGATTGTGCAATAGAGGACTACTTCCTAGAAGACCAAGAGACAAGAAAAGTGCCTAAGAAGTGACAAGTGCTTGAGGTACTCTTCCTATCTAGCCGACAGCCCACAAAATCAGAATCAGAAAATCCCCGAATGGACAAGGAAGAAGAGTCGGAATACCAAATGTCATACTAGAGGGTAGAGTAAAGGTACTTGAAAATGTGCTTGATGTCTTGGCGATGTGAAGTCCCTCGGAGACGCCTGAAACCTCGCGCAGAGGCAGACCGTGAAGTGGATGTCCAGTCATGAGGCCGTCATGTACAAGAGGGAGTCGATCATGCTGTGGTACTCGCGTTGGTCCACGGCTTCTCCTTCCTCATCAAGATCCAAAGCAGTCAAAGTCGCCATGGGAGTGGCGCTCGGCTTGCAATCACCCATCTCGAAGCGCTTGAGCAGATCCTTAGTGTACTTTGTTTGATGGATGAAGATCCTTTCCTTGCATTGCTTGATTTGAAGCCCCAGAAAGTAGTTGAGCTCTCCCATCATACTCATCTCAAATTCCCTAGACATGGTCTTGGAAAAACTGGAAACAAGAGCATGAGAAGAACCACCAAAGATAATATCATCAACGTAAATCTGAACAAGTAAGAAGTCATTGACATGCCTAAGAATGAATAGAGTCTTGTCTACCTTACCCATCTCAAAATTATTCTTAAACAAGAAGGTCTTAAGTGTATCATACCAGGCTCTGGGGGGCTTGCTTAAGACCATACAAGGCTTTGGATAGCTTGAAAATATGATGTGGATGCTTGGGATTATCAAAGCTTGGGGATTGCCTAACATACACTTTCTCCTCTATATAACCATTCAGAAATACACTCTTAGCATCCATCAGGTGCAGCCTAAAGACCTAAGATGCATAAAATGCAAGCGGAATTCGAATGGCTTCTAATCTAGCAACAAGTGTAAAGGTTTCATCAAAATTTAACCCCTCAACTTGGCTAAAACCTTGAGATACCAGTCTAGCCTTGTTTCTAACCACAGAACCATCCTCACTTTGTTTGTTTTTTAACACCCAACGGGTTCCTATCACATTATGACAACTAGGAGGCTCTACTAGGTTCCAAACATTATTCCTCTCAAAGTTCTCTAACTCCTTATGCATGGCATTGACCGAGCTAGAATCAGATAAAGTGTGTGATATATCGCGGGGTTCGAAAGAAACAACAAATGCAAAATAGGAGTAAAGACTAGGATCGTGATAAAGCAACTCATGAAGATGACCAATCATCTGATCCGGAGGATGACGCCTCTAAATGTGAAGTGGAGCGCCCGGGGAAGATAGCATCTCTTTGACCTCCGCAGTATTACTGATGATGAAGATGCAGTAGGAGCCTCAATTGGAGGTGAAGTAGTCGAAGCAGGTTCTTGAATTGGAATAGGAGCGCCAGCAACAGGTGAGGAAGTATCATCAACTCCATCATCATCTTCCTCTACAAAGATGCTCTCCGTCACCTGTGTGTTACCTTAAAAATCTGATCTAGCTCCAGGGCTAGTCTCATCAAATGTGATATTGCATGTCTCCTGGATAATGTTACTTTCAACATTGAAAACCCAAAACCCCTTGAATATGCAGGATAACCTAGAAATAAACCATCAAAAGTACTTGACTCAAATTTATCTAGATTTTCTGTCTTGAGAATGAAACACTTAGCTCCAAAAACTAAAAAATGAGAAACAGAGGGTTTTCTACCAAACCGAAGCTCATATGATGTCTTGCCCAAAGACGGTCTCAAGAAGACACGATTGGCAATATGACAAGCTGTAGCAATAGCTTCGGCCCAAAACCTCCTCGGAGTGCTATACTCATCTAACATCGTCCTAGCCATCTCGACTACGGTTCTGTCCTTCCTTTCCACCACGTCATTTTGTTGAGGGACGTGTGGAGAAGAGAACTGATGCTCAATGCCACGCTCAGCACATAAAGAGGCAAAAGAGATATTCTTGAACTCCGTGCCATTATCACTACGGATTGCTCTCAAGGCACCAGGAAGTTCATAAGCCAAGCGAAGAACAAGATCATGAAAATGATTAAAAGCTTCATTCTTCGAAGTAAGAAAGAACACCCAAGATTATCTCGAAAAATCATCGACTATGACAAGAATATACCAATTGCCACCAACTGACCGAACCCTAGTAGGACCAACGGTATCCATGTGAAGCAACTGTCCTGGTCCGTCAGTCACGACCATAGTCAATGAAGGGTGTGAGGCGGCAACTTGTTTGCCATGCCTACAGGGCACACATACAACATCCTTGATAGTTTTGAGTTTGGACAAACCTCTCATGAGATCAAGGCTGCTAACTCGCGTCAGATGATCAAAACCAATGTACCCCAAACGACGGTGCCAAAGCTAGAATTCAGAAAAAGATGCAATTAAACACTTGAGAGATCCAGCAAGAGATTCAGAAAAATCAGCTCCAAAGATCCTACCAACTCTAGAAATCCCAAAAATAAGCTCACCAACTGAATCAAACACATGATAAGTATTTTTTTTAAATCTAGCTTCATAGCCATCATCAAGAAGCTGTGAGACAGAAAGCAAGTTGTACCTTAACTTGTCCACAAGAGCAACGTCCTTAAGGATGAACTTGTCGTTCACCCTGATCGATCATGTTCCTTCAATCCGCCCTTGTGTATCATCTTCAAAGGTGATGAAGTCATCACCCGATGACCGCGTGAAGGAGGTGAACCATCTTGAGTCTCCGGTCATGTGGCGTGAACACCCGGAGTAGACGAACCACGTGTTCTTCCCCCTTCCACGGCGATCCTGAAAATCAAGGCACAAAAGATCGATGTGTCTCAATACTGGAGTTAGTTAAACATGACTTGGGAACACAATACTCAGACACACGTCTGTGAGTAGTATAAAAAGCAGAATTGTTATTCTTGATCCTACTTAAGATTCTATCATGGGAAATGGTTACACAAACATGAGATGCATCCTGTCTAGGAACATGATGATAATGAGCATGTCAAATAAATCCTAGTTCAGGTTTATTCTTTACTATATGACCATGTCTCATGACGTCTCTAGGTTGATTAGATAAAATTCTAGCAAGATTTTTCTTATCATTTTTCAATCTACGCCAATATAACTCAAACAAATGCTCATTATTCTTGCAATAGGTGCAATGGTACTCGGTACCACTGGGAGAAGCACCTTTTGACACAATAGATGGTTGGGCAAAACCTACAGATTTAAAAAGAGTTTTTGCAGGTTGGGTTTTGAATTTAACTAAGCCATTTTCCAAGACTTGAGTGATATTTGGCTTGGACTTATCTTGGGTAGAGTTGTATCCTAACCCTTACTTATTATAAGGAGTTTTGGACTTATCAAGAATCATGTTTAACTGTTTCTTACCTTTAGAGAATTTTTCTAAAGTATCCTTGAGATAATCATTCTCTTTTTCAAGATTGAGACTTGATTCACAAGTTTTACCCTTAATGGCTCTAGCATGCCTCTCCTTATGAATAGCAACCTCAAGTTTAAGTGCTTCACATAAAACACAGGAAGCAGAATTAATTCTGTTATTAAGCTTGGCATACTTAGCTCTAACTGCTTCTAAAATAACTTTTACTTCATGTTCACGTTCTAAGCAGAAGGAGCAAGTACTAGACTCTGCATTATTAGAAGCGACCAACTTACTAGATTCTAAGCATTTTTCACAATGAGCATATTTAACTTCAATTAGCTCATTTCTAGAATTTTCTAGTTGATGCAAGGTAACATCATGAGCATTTTGCAGTCTAGCAAGTTCAGAATCTAAAGCATGGAAAGATGAACATTCATCAGCATCAAGATTCTTAGCATTCACAAGTTCAAGTATGAGATTTTTAACTTGTGACTGTAAGTCCTTATTCCTAGCCAGGGTGAATTCTAACACTTCATCCTGTCTAAGTAGTTTCTCATAGATAGTATCACATCTAGTTGAGAGAATATCATAGGACGGAGGTACCTCATCATCGATGTCGACGGAGTCCACATCGCTCATGGATTGCTCTCCAAAAGCGGTAAGGACCTGGTGAGCTGCCTTCATAAGCTTGGCAGCATCAAACTTGGGCTTGTTCCCATGAGACTTCCTCTAGGCTGCCTTCTCCTTCTTTTGGTTAACCTTCCCTTTCAGCTTGGGGTAGTTTGCCCAGATATAGTAGAGCTCTCCACACTCATAGCAAGTTACAGGGCCACCTCTCTTTTTGTTTCTCATATTGTTATAGACCCGTGTGAATTTTTTGACTATGAGGGCTAACTCAGCCTCAAAGATACTCTCAAGTTCCTCTTTATTAATTGTAGATAAACAAGCAAGAGAAAATCCAGAAGAAGATTCAGAAAAACCATCAGAAGTTCTCTTGAGAGGATCTGCTACCAAAGCCATGTTCTCCTTCTTATGATGATCAACTCTCTTGATTTCATGAGTCTTGAGTTTGTTGTATAGCAACTCCAAAGTCAGACTAGAGAGATTGATATTCTCCTTAATGGCGGTGACCTTCATCTTCCACTCCTTAGTGTTGATTGCAGCCAAGAGGTGGGTGGCATTCTCAGACTGAGAATACTCAATATAAATCGCTCTCAACTGGTTGAGCACCTTGTTGAAGTGAGTAAAGACGTTATTGACGCTCTCTCAAGGACGCTTCTCGAACTTGTTGTATTCTCACTTAAAGACTGTTTGACGCACATGCTTGATTTGGGACGAACCCTCATGGTAGGTTTCGAGGGTGTACCAAATCTTGTGCGCGGTCTCAAGGTGACAAATCAAATTGTACTCTTGTCTACCAAGGTCGGCATATAGGAGGTTCTTTGCCTTATGGTTGTTAGCCAAGAGGGCCGCTGAAGCCGGTGTAGAAACCTCGGGCAAAACGAGCGGGGCTCGAACAACCTCCCATATGGCTTGACCTTCGCTCTGAAGGTAGACACGCATGCGATTCTTCCAATAGGTATAGTCGAGCCCATCGAAGACGTGCGGCTTGGTGGAGTACTTCTCCATCGTCAAGTTCAGTGACCGGTTAAGATCAAGATTGAACTAACCGGCCTCTGATACCACTAGTTGGACCGAAACGGTGACTAGAGGAGGGGGGTGAATAGGAGCGTGATCTCTCTTTTACCAAGATCGGATTCAACACAATTTTTACTCCAATAGCTATGAGAGCTATGAAGATCAATGTACAAGCATAGCGGAAGACTTGTATTGAATCCAATCAAAACCCCCAAGCAAAACAACCAAAAATCACAAAAACCCAATTTGCAATAAGTTGGGTTGTCTAACCTCTTAGATTGGCGGCACGACTTTTACATGGGGCGGTATGACCTCTGATATGGGTGATCTGACCTCCAGCACGATAAACAGTAAAATCAGCCCGAAAATGAAATCAAAAATAGGTCTAACTTTTGATCCACTACTCCAAACTTCACAAAACTTGGAACACACCTTCTCAAGGATGTTAGGAACCTAATCCAATCAAAGATCGTGAATATCTTTGTCAAAGTTCTGAACTTTTTCCGTTTGAGTGAAGGTTGGTCCAAAACCGAGCCAAAACCGAAATATGATCCAAAAGTTTACTCGTGGGTTAAAGATGATCCCAAATGTATTCCCACATGTCACAGCAAGCAAGATCTAGGCAGACACCAAAGAAAAACTGAAGGATCAAAGAATGCCCAAAAATCACAAAATAGAGAGCAAGAACAAAAAGAAGATCATCTTGAGGAATCTTGCTTGGATTGATTTGAGATAGATGTTGGTTTACAACCATTCTTTCATGGAGGATGAATACACAACACTTGAGCACACAATCAATCTAATCTCTAGAAACCTAACCTCTCAACTATTCTCCCTAAATACCAAAACTAGGGCTTCAACAAAAAACACAAGAGATAGAGGTGCACAACCAGCACCCTCCCCTATGTATAGTGGATGCCAGCTTCTAGAAGGTATTCCCTAATGGGCACACGTTAAGCCCACAAACAAAAGGGTTTCAATCACGCACGCATTTCAAAGCGCTGTCTTCATCTTCTCTTGACCTAAACCGCTTCTCCTTGCGCCGTCTTGCGCTGCGGTTTAGCCAAAAGCAATCAAGGTGGTATCTTAGTGAAGTTACTAAAATACCACTTCTCGGTCCATCTCCAAAGACCGAGTCTAATCTTCATGAAGCAATCCCATTTTTCAAAATGTGTAGGTTGATCAACGCCTCTCTTCATGTCGGCAAGTCTCTCCCATCCGGCTCCCACCGAAACCACCATGGCACCTGCACCGACCCTCGTGCCGCTTGATACAACCCGTTGCACCGAAATTCCCGTTCGGACATCCTTGTTCGTTTTGTGCCATACTTGAGTCCACTATCTTCACCCGACACCCTCGATCGTTCGGAACCTTAGCTCTCCAAGCCTAGTCCCGATCCTTCTTCCCGTTGACCGTCCTTGACCTCCAAGTGTTCTGCACAACAATAGACAAAGAAATCGATTTCGGGAACAAGTTCTTCGCAACTTGACCCTCGTTAGTCAAAACATGCATCATGCAACACATATGCACTGAAACCCATGAACTTGACCTAACAAACAACAATCGCCGCCAAGATGTCCGACGAACAAGTGAAAACTGGTCAGACCGCTACCCACGGCCGGTCTAACCGCCACCTAGCAGGTCTGACCGCCCAGAAAGGGGCTTAGCCAAATTTCCACCTTGGAAATCAGAGACCTCTCTAGAAATTTCAAAAGAATAGATTTTTTGACTCGAAGCTCCAAAAATTATGAGATCAAGTGTAGGAGAATCCCAGCTCTTGCCTACACCCTCTATTTTTGGTCTAGCTCCAAACTCAAAGTTACAAAATGACCGGTCAGACTACCGCCCATGGCCGGTCAGACCGCCAGCCTCTTGGCCCAAGGCCTGGCCGGTCTGACCTCCGGCCTGGCCAGTCAGACCGCTAGTGACTTGACAGCACCTGAACTTTGCCGAAAATGCGTGATTCGACAAACCTTCAACACCATTGCCAATTATAACATCATCCTAAGATCTTGAGCATATCCCCATAATATTCGCACATGCATATACATAGCAAAGTATATATGAGTTTCTCTCTCTTGGGACCGACGTGTCGGCCCTGAACTTCAGTCAAACATTCACCAGTAACATCGAGTGCAAACTCTCAATTCAATCCAGTGCAAATATTCAAACTCCAACACGAGTCATCCAAATATGACAATATTGTCGTCATTTCAATATTACAAAGCTATTAACACCGGTATCAAGGCACGTATGATTCACATCGCGAGAGTATGCATTTTTGCACTGAAAAATAGGTTTTATATTAGATATGTACGTACCGCTAGGTACACAAACTTACGTATATATGCGGCTTTCACCTATGTCTTGGTTCGTTTCGTCGCAAAAATGAAGTTTTGGTTGCAAACTTCACTTCGCTTCGGCCGTTACTTTTGTATGCCTATTTTGGCCTTTTTTTAATTATATTTAAAAATAGGTCCGCCTGAAACTTTTTTGCAAAAATGATATATCTATAAGACATGTGACAGTTTTTAGAGGTGAAAAACAGTTATTTTATCTAGTCGTAGGATCAAAATCCAGTGGACACGATCCTCCCCTTCTCTATATCTACCTTATCCCATTCCCTTCCTCGATTAAACTCCTGATCGACTCGATCCGTAGCGCCGCCGCCTAGCCATCAGCGATAAGCAGAGCACCTCCACTGTAACACCCTAACCTAACATTGAGCTTGTAATGCCACTAAACTACCCTGGCAAATTAATTTACATCCACTTACAATAAAATTACAACAAGTAATTCATTATTAAAACCCATTCACGGGTCACAATTAAATATAAATAAAGAGTTGAAAATCATAATTAATTAAACTCGATAAGCATAGCAAGGTATTAATCCAAAAATGGCACGAAACCAATAGAAATAAATTCTATTAAATGAATAAACAAGTCCTAATCTATCATCTAGAATTAATCAATATGTATCATGTCCTAAAAGTTATGCCATCATAAAGAAGTAAAGATTTCTCATGACAAATGAATCAAGTATGAGAGTATGTTATTATTCCACGTGCTCTAATCCCTTCCAAGCGAAATACCATCAATGGTCACCTAAAAATAATAGTAGAGCAAGGGTGAGTCCACGACTCTGCAAGTACAGTAATAGACAATGAACAATGCTTGAACAACAATACACAATATCATCATTAACATCAATTGTCAACTTTTCTTCATTCTCATGCTCAATCATTCAATTCTCTTCCTTTATTCACATACATAATCATCAACTACCTTTCATTCCATGCATCTCTATACTACATGTCTACATGCAATTCTTTTATGTATACCGGTATAGTGTAATATCCTAGAATTTAATCGGGTAATTAGACAGCTAATCGGGAGAAGAAAGAACAATAAAAAAGGGAAAATTCCTAGAAAAAGGGGGGATTTCGCATATTTTCGCCAACCTGGGCCGCGGGCCGCGGCCCAGGAGGCCCAAGAGGGGAGGCCGGCCTAGGGGGGCCAGCCAAGAGAGGGGGGGGGGCGCCCCCAAACCCTAGCCGCCCCAACTCTCCTCTCTTTCCCCCGATAGCCGCCACCCTTCCCCCATTGCACCTCCCCATCAGCACCAACTCTCCTCTCTTTCCCTATTAGAGCCTATTAGGATTGCCAGCGGAAAATGGTTGTGTTGGAGATATTAGGGATTAGGAAAGAGTCCAGAGTTTAGATAAGAGTCCAAATCGTGTTAGAGTTGGACTGTAATATTTGACATTATAAATAAAGGGTGTGGGGATTCTAAGAGGGACACACAATTATTTTCAAAATTCTACATGGTATTAGAGCCTACCCAAAACCCTAAGCCGAGAAAAAAAAATCCTTACTTCAGAATAGCCACCGATGACTTGCTGGCCACTGCTGTCACATTGTGCGTGGTCCTCCATGACCGTGTTGCACGGGAGCGGACCGGCGGCCGGCCGGGTTGCGTACGGGGCCCACACGGCGTGGGAGGAGAATCGGGGGAGGGAGCAGGAGAGGAGCTCCGTTGGAGGAAGAAGAGAGAGGAGAGGTTGTCCTGGAGGCGTGGAGGGAGAAGGAGAATGAAGAGGGGAGGTTGTCCTGGAGGCATGGAGGGAGAAGGAGATCGATTCGGTGTGGATTGAACCGTCGGTGGGGAGGGAGAGAGTGACGGAGGGCACAGGGAGCAGGGGGAGTTGGCGGGCCTGGGTGGGCACTCGATCCGGTGGAGGAGGAGAGCTGACCTCGAAGGCTTGAGTGGAGACAGCAGGTGGCGGCGCGACAGGATCAGGGGGATCCGGGTTGGGAAACGGCAGGTTGAAGCAATACAGAGTTGGCCGACTCCTAACACGATCACAAAGGTGTGAAGCTTGTTAGGACTTGCTGGATTTTATCGCCGCTTCGTAAAGGATTTTAGCACCAACGCTGCACCATTAAATGAGCTCACCAAAAAGGGCGTACCATTTGTGTGGAGCTCCGCACAGGAGAACGCATTCACCACACTGAAAGATAAGTTAACACATGCACCCCTACTCCAACTCCCTGATTTTAATAAAACTTTTGAACTAGAATGTGATGCCAGCGGAATTGGTTTAGGTGACGTGTTGTTACAAGAAGGTAAAACGATAGCACACTTTAGTTAGAAATTGAGTGGGCCTAGTTTGAACTATTCTACTTATGATAAGGAATTGTATACAATATTTTGAACCTTAGAAACTTGGCAATACTATTTATGGCCTAAAGAATTTGTTATACATTCTGATCATGAATCTTTAAAGCATATTCGAAGTCAAAGTAAACTTAATCATAGACATGCAAGGTGGGTTGAGTTTATTGAGTATTTTCCTTATGTCATAAAACACAAGAAGGGAAATGAGAATGTTATTGTTGATGCTTTGTCTATGAGATATACCATGCTTTCACAACTAGACTTAAATTTTTTTGGATTAGAGACTATTAAATAGCAATATGTGCATGATGCTGATTTTACAGATGTATTGTTGAATTGTAAAGAAGGAAAATGTGGAACAAATTTATCATTAATGATGGGTTTGTGTTTAGAGCTAACAAGCTATGCATTCCAGCTAGCTCTGTTCGTTTGTTGTTGTTACAGGAAGCGCACGGAGAGCGTTCCATGGGTTGATATTTCGATAGACTTTGTTTTAGGATTGCCTAGAACACAGAAGGGGAGGGATAGTATATTCGTGGTTGTTGATCGATTTTCTAAGATGGCTCGTTTTATACCATATCATAAGAACAATGATGCTGCCCATATTGCTGATTTATTCTTTTGTGAAGTTGTTCGCTTACATGGTGTACCTACTACTATAGTTTCAGATCGTGATGCTAAATTTCTTAGCCACTTTTAGCGAACTTTATGGGCTAAATTGGGGACTAAGCTGTTATTTCCTACTACTTGTCATCCCCAAACTGATGGACAAACTGAAGGTGTAAATAGAACTTTATCTACAATGCTTAGCGCTGTGTTGAAAAAAATTTAAAAATGTGGAAAGAATGCTTGCCTCATATTGAGTTTGCTTATAATCGTTCCTTACATTTTACTACCAAGATGTGCCCTTTTGAGGTTGTTTATGGTTTTATGCCTCGTGCTCCTAATGATTTAATGCTTCTTCTATCTTCTGAGAAATTGAATTCTGATGCTAAACAACGCGTTGAATTGATTTTAAAAATGCATGAGACAACCAAGGAGAATATAAAGCGCACGACTGCTAAATATCAACTTGCTGGTAGTCAGAGGAGAAAACATCTAACTTTTGAACCAGGTGATCTTGTTTGGTTACATGTAACATCCCAAAAATTTGGTATGTTCTAAAGTTTTAAAAGAAAAATAACCATTTGAATTTTTCTACTAAAGTTAAAGCTTAATTAGAAATTTCAGAGATCAAAATAATTTAACATGATTAATTCCAACATCAACTATTATCAATATTATTTTATTTGGATTCTATGGGCTTAGATATATTTTCTAGAATTTTTCTGAGTTCATTTGCTATTTTCTATTTGCCTTTTGGATTTTCTGCTATTTTCTAAAAAGAAAAACCTATTATATTTTCGAAAGCGATTGGGCGAAACCCAATCACTTTGTTCCAATTTCACCGCTTCTCTCGGCCCACTCTCCACTTTGCGCTTACGCTCGCCGTTTCTAGCCGTTGGATCACATCATCCATTGCTTGACTCTCTAGCTTCTTGCCCTCGCTCGCCCTCCCGACAGTGGACCCGCCGCAAGACCGCGTCGGCTTTGTCTTCATCAGGACACCCTCAGCCTCCAGCAGACGACAGCAGTAAGCCGTTTCGCTCGGGACTCCTCCTCCAGTGTTATAAAAGCCACCCGGCCCCTCCAAACTGCTCGCCCCTCTCGCCTCCACCGAAACCCCAAGTTTCCGACCGCTCCCTCGCCTTCCCGGCGCCGTGTTGGCCGAAGCTTCGCCGCCGGCCGCATTCTCTTCATCACCGAAATTCTCCACCCCGAACCTCGGCGTCCGTGCCACCGCCGCCATTGTGAGCGCAATAGCCGGGGCTTCGTCTCGCCGCCGTCATCTTCGCCCGAGAGCCTCCCAGTCGCCGTTGTCGGACCGTCCAACAAGAGTTGCTCGTCACCGCCGCCGCCTACTTCGCTGCCGCCGGTGAGTCCTCGCCGCCTGAGTACCGCCAGCCACTCCAGCAGACTCACTGCTCCCTGTGGTCTCATTTTGTTGCTCCGCCGCCGCCGACACGCCGCCGCCGCGCGGTGGCAAGTTCCCGATCGCCCCCTCCTCCATTGCTCCCTCTCGTGCTCGGTCGGCACCACATCCGCAGCCCACGTCTACGCTCTCCTCGGCGTGGCGCCATCAAAGCTCCGTCATCCGCCACGTGGCTGACCGAGTTCCCCCCTGAGCCTTCCTTCGGTGGACTTGGTCCACGGTACACCGTGTCACTGACCAGTGGGCCCCTCATGTCAACCGGTTTTCTTTTTCTTTAATTTCCAGCCGAAATATCCTCGCTGACGTCAGCCGACGTCATAAGTCGATTTTTCCATTGAAAAATAAATCGGGAAATCAAATTAAAATCCAAAATAGGGTTTTAATTTATTTTCAATCTTCCAAAGCCCATATCTTTTGCATCCGAACTCCGATTGAGCCCATTCAAATTTGTAAATTCATTTAAATTTGAGATCTATTTATTTATGATTTTTATTTAATTTTTGGAGTTAGTTTTATCTCTGTTTGATATTTATTTATTCTATTTGCTTATTTTGCGAGTAGACGTTGCTATTTCGAGAAGTTTTGAACAAGGAGAAGTACACCAAGATCAAGATCAATCCCAGGATTTATTCCAAGGCAAGCCGTAGTCCTTTGATCATATTGATCCTATGATTTCAAATGTATATTGTTTTATACAATTGCATGCTATCTTTATATCAATTGTTTTGGGTTTAGTTATTACCTATTGTCATTATGCCTCCATTGAACTTTTGAATGCCATGAATCCTTTGTCACCCTAGCTTGGATAATTCTAGTTGGACATATTTGTATCACCAACATGGGTATCGTATTAGTGCTTAGTCAAGCCTAGTCTCGATGGGTTCATCATCACATGTGTCATAATGATTAATCTTGATTTAATGATAAACGGAATTGTGGTGGTTAGCCACTTTGTAAAATTTGTGTTCCATGACAGGGGATGTCATTGGTTTCTTTTAAACAAAATGGTTTTCACTCAGGCGAGTGGATGGTGGATTGAGGGTGTGGATTTAACACGTTGTGGGTTTGTGGAAAAATCGTTTGAGTAACTTGTCAAGGACTTAATCTTGTGCGCCATTGAACTGGGCCTTAACCGTAGAACCGCATGTCCTGTATGGGCGGGACCTGGCTGATTAATTAGCAATATCTTATTTCTGGTTCTGTCTTGGAAGAGTGAGTTACGGGGTACGTACTCACTATGGCGCAAGAGGGGGGCCCTGTTTGGTCGGATGGAGACATTCAGTGTTGAAACCTCAGCGGGCAGAACTGGGTTAAGAAAGTGCTTTGTAAAGGCTTTGTCACGTGCTCTAGCCTGCTTACCCAAGGTAGTGAGCAGTGGTATCGACGGATGCCAAACCAACTAGAGAAGTCGTGTCTTACGGGTCAAGCTGTACAACCTCTGCAGAGTGTGTAAAACTATTCGAATAGCCGTGTCCGCGGTTATGGACGTGCTCGGGGATTTCACACGGGAGATAGAGTTTCTTCTAAAAATAAGTCGGAGTGTGAATGGGAAGTTCACTTGATGAATATAATGTTTGTTCGGTGAATGGGTAATTCACTTGGTGGTTTGTGTCGATAGGTGAATGGGGAGTTCACTTGTCATTGGTTTGGTTGAGAAGTGAATGGTTAGTTCACTGGTTGTTTCAAAGAAATTGTTTAAGTATTTATTATTCTTTTCAATTACGCATTTCAATCTATTTATTGTATTTGTCATAAATCTTTTTTTACGCAAAAGAACCATCTGACTAACCTTTGGTAAGCCTTGCATGAATACTATTTGCATACATTTCCCTACGGCCTGCTGAGTGCTTTATGTACTCACGGCTCATGCCTTTGTTGATCAGTTGAAGAATATCAAGCTGCACAGGAGTTCTTTCAGAAGGAAGACTATGAAGGTTTTGCGGATTAGGATGCGTTCTCCACTCGATTGCCTGTGGGCATGTTGATTGGCCTTTCTAAGTTTCTCGTTCCGCTGCAAGAGTTTATTTGTTTCTTTAGCCCCGCGTGGCAAGTTAAGTAAACATTGACCATAAGGTCCAGTTATTATTATTTGCTATTTTGATATCTTTCTAGTTAAATCGAATAAATGGATGGTATTTCATCACTGTTTCATGTGTGAGCTAGCTACTGATCTGGGACTAGTTCAGAATACACAGAGGGTTCCTGAGATGTATTTTCGGGTCCCGACATTACACTTGAGAAAAGATAGGTTGCCTGAATTGAGAAAGTCAAAATTGATGCCTAGAGCTGATGGTCCTTTCAAAGTGTTAAAAAAGATTAATGATAATGCATACAAGCTTGAACTGCCTGCAGATTTTGGGGTTAGTCCCACATTTAACATTACAATTTGAAGCCATACTTGGGAGAAGAGGACGCGCTTGAGTCGAGTACGACTCAAATGCAAGAAGGGGGGATGATGATGACATCCCTACTATGGATACAGTCGCGCCTACACACACAACTCATCCACAACCAATACAAGGACCTCTTACCCGAGCTCAGACTCGCCAACTTAATTACCAGGTGAATTTATTTCTATGTTTATATATTACTGAGAATAAACCGTTACCTAATGCAAGTGATTTAATTGTGCTTAGGAACATGGGAACGGACCAATGAGAGGTTTGTGGAGTCATGGACATGCATGGAAGGCATAATGGAGGTCACCACGTCACTTTGGCTCCACGTTAAGCAAGAGTTCGAGTTGGGCTCGTTCTGGATTTGAATTCGAACTACTACGATAGTACTAAGTTCAAACGGTCATAACTTTTTCATACGGACTCCGTTTGGGACGATTTTGGACTTTATGGAAAGCTTATCAAGTCTACTTTCCAATGGATCCAAGATCATCATCAAACTCCATCCGAACCAGCCACAATTGTCAAAAGAATCTACATCAGTTTCTGAGTCCGAGTCAAAAGGGTGCTGCGCCACCTCCACTTGGACCCATGGGCCTTGTAACCCTAGGGGCGTGCGTCCACTTCGCTGGCCATCTCCCTATATAGGAGCCGCTGTCTCCTTTCGCTAGAACTCGGATTTCATTTGATTAGTTTCTCCATTGTAAAAACTCTCGTTTTTCGCTTGTGTCGACTAGACCAACCGTAAAGGACCTTTGCGGAATCCCACCTTTTGAACTTAATCATATATTTGCAATTCAGATTGCCTTTTACCTCATTCTTACTTGTTCTTCGATTGCTTGCAGGAATTGATACTTATGATTAGGTCAACCGGGTCTTTGGCACGGTTGATAACGACTTGGTGGTTAGTTCAGCAATTGCTTGGTTCGGGCGTGCTGTGTTCGTAGCCTGGATCATGAGAGTTGACCGTCGTCTAATCGGAATTTACCCTCTCATCGAAAGATCGGGACAACAGGGAGCATCAAGGAGGATGGCAGGGACATGGAGGGTGGTGGCTAGGTTTTGCTGCCCTCCCTTGCGCCCCTTAAGGCCGGCTCTCCCTCTCTCCAATTGGGCTACAGAACATGGGCCGAAATGCCCAATTCTAATTTCCCTCTCTAAAATTTTGATATTTTACTAATAAATTCTATTTCTAATGTCTTTTAATTCATTTAATCCTCCAAAAGTAAACGGGATATTACATCCATGCCACCGCTGCTCCTCTTGTGCCTCCCCCGCTGCCACTTCATTTCCCATCTCTGGCGGCTACTGCCCCCGATCCGCCATCGCCACCCCCACCTCCTAATTTCTAGTCGATTCCCATCGCCCCGCCGACCTCCACCACCCACCACCCTCCTCCGACCCACGGCCGGCGGCACCGCCGCCCACCGCCGTGCCTCTACAGCCCCTCCCTCCCTCCCACTATACGTGGGACCCGGTGAACCCAAAACCTATCTCGGTGAACCCTAGCCCTAATCCGTCACCGCCTCGCCCTAACTCGCCGCCGTCACCGCCACCAGAGAAGACGACGTTGCCGGCCAAAGCACGAATCTCCAAGCACAATTGTTAGGTCAGAATTTCGAATGTTTTCCTAGGAAAACATGATACAGTTTTTTAGCAATTCCCTTGCAAAAATGGCTCATTTTCTCAACGCCAACATGAACGGCACATAGTTTTAACATCCCAGCGCTGATCTCTGGACACACCTCAGCTTGTTCCGCAACGTGGAATTTGGCTAGCGCGGAGTTAGCAGGACCTCAGCGCCATGGAACTCAGCAGTCAGCACTGAGCCCCACAACCTCCACGCCATAACATCCGGCGCTGAGCAAATAATGTCTTCTATTGCAGGCTTTTAGCAGCAGTATGTTGAGCAAAAAGAGCACGGGGACGAATTAGACAAGTAGAACCGCACCTTTTAGAGTAAGGAATGGTTATTTTATTCTCTCACCTAAGTTTAATTAGTCTCTGCCATTCTCTTTACTATTCGGTTTTCTTTAATCCATATTAGCCGATAGAGAATGTGATGAATCTTCAGTGCCTCTTTGATTTGCAAGATTGGTGGAGGAAAAATACAGGATTTGGGATTCTCAGAGATTGGCTACTGTTCACACGTTTGATTCGTAGGAAACACTGACAAAATCCAGAGGAATATTATTCATTCCCCATGGTTTCGCATGAATTTTTCAGGAAAACAATATCCACCCCATCCTCTTTGTAAAATTCCTATCCAGGAAGAACGAGAGCTTGGTGGGAGAATTGGTTCAGTGGACTCATTAGTCAACGGCTCTGTTGATTAACAAATAAGATTAGTGATCAATTAGACAAAAAGCAAATAAGACTACTATTCACTCCAAAATTCCTATGTTCTTCCTCTTCAACCTACAAAATTCATGTGTTTTTCAGTCTACTGTTTTGCACATGCATTCATATCATATTAGTATGTTTTTATTATTCACGCGTTTATAGAATTCTGCGAACCAAAAAGGCCAATCTCGTTCGGGTTGTTCCTTAGTGAAAAATGGTCGAACTCATTGCTAGGGTAATATAAAAAGTATTGAGAAACTAGTGTCACCGAGCGATCCACACAACCAATCAATAACTAGAAGCAAAATCAATCACACTATTAGACAATGCAAAAGTAGAAAAACAAATAGACATAATATATGAGAGACAAATCCACAGCCTTCTTGTCGGGCCCGGGTGTGGAATACCCGAAACCCTCATGTGTGTACCATACTAGTCTCATAATCAGTAGCTAGTACACACATACACAACGAAGGCATACACATCCATACATACATTCATATAAAATAAAACAAATGTGATACATAGCTTAAGCGATTACAAACTTTACATTACAAGAGCCGACCGACCAAATAAAACCTCAAGTATCAGAAGTAGCAAATGAAACAGGGGAAGTATAATATGTATAAAGTCCAAAAAGTCTAGTGGTATGCCCGTCCAAACCCTCAGACAACCGACAAGAAATAAGTTCTAGAAAGACCCGTCACCGAACCCTCCAGTACCGGGTGCAAAGAACGCATCGTCCAGTATAGGCTCATCCTCTAAGTCTGGACAACAATCTAAGCAAGATTGAGTATATTGCGTACTCACCAAGACTTGTGGTGTATCGTAAAGTTTATATAAATACAAGGCTAACAAGGGATGAGACTCTATGCTACAAGTTATTTTCAGTATTAAGCAAGCTTTATTTGCAATATCAATATGCAGGATTATGCAACGGAAGTTTAAAGAGCAGTTAAATAGATATTGAAAAACAAGCAACTATTTGAATAAATAACAAATCGCAACCCTCCTCGGCTGCAATCAACATCTTATTTAATGCCATACACATGGCACTCAAATCAAATAAGAACAAAAAACAATTTCCTCATTTTCCAACCAAAATCATTTTCACAAAAACCAAGACTATACCCGATGGACCGCACCAAGCACACTCATGATCAAGAGCACGGCTATTTAAATAGATTTACACTCTGCAAAGGTGTATAACTTTACCCACGGCACATGAATTCTCTAGCTTGTTTGGCATCCGTCGATACAACCACTCACCATCCTTTAGTAAGCAGTCTAGAGCATGCATCGAAGCCTTTACATGACCTAGTCCTAACATTACACTAGCTCGGCGAATGAACACCCTCACTTCACCTGGGTAAACCCTCGTCTCAGTGAGGCATTCACTGTTGTGTCGAAAAGATTTGTACCCAACACCGTGGTGAAGGGATTCTCTTTGAGCAAGCACACATGCTCGCAGTACTACGGTCTACCAACATGCAAGCCTAGTTTTCGATGACTTAATTAGCTAAGTGTAACATCCCAAAAATTACCATTTTGGAAGACTTAGTCGAAAGATATTGGAAAAGAAAATTTTGGACATATTCTATATGGAAAATTTCTTATGCCTGATTTTTGAAATATTTGTATAAAGCATATAATGAAATTCATACAAACAAGAATTTATAAGAATTTTTGAGAAAAATTAAGACCAAATAAAATCATACAAAATTACACAATAATCTAAACTGTGTCAAGATCCTCCCCTAAAATTTTCATAAATTTTGGATCTATAATTTTATGTCTAAAAGTTCCCTAAAACCCTCAGCCGTTTCTTTTCAAAATCCAGAGCTTACTCTCTCTCCCCTCCTTTAGTGGCAGGTGGGCCCCACTTGCCAGAACCTTTCTTCCACCTCTGCTAGCCCTCACCAGCGCGTACTCGCGCTAGCTCCGCTCGTTCGCCCACCATTTTGCCTCCCTGCCCACTGTTTTTGCCACCCAACCACCCTTTCATCTCCGCCTGACTCTGCCCATCCTAGCTACTTCCTTAATGGCACTTAACGCTAGCTCTGGCGGAGACGTCGAAGGATTGACCATGAGATACTCGTAATATTGCAAATTCTCTCCGACGATCTCACACTCTTCTCACCCATATTTAAACCTCTCGACTGCATCACGGTGATCCTAGCTCGCCACTCTCGCTCCTAGCATAGAATCTACACACCTCGTGCCTTCATTCGCTGGGAAAATGTGCATCGTTCTCGACACTAGTGAGCGGGCTCCACAAAGCCATTTCTTTTGGTGAACTTCCTTGCCCTCGCCAACCGCGTTATAACACACCCTTGACCTCACGGATGCTCTTTCATTGCTTGATGTAGCTCGGGAACCTCGTAGCTCCAACAAGCCAGCGTTTTCTTCACCTTCGGCACACACGTTCTGGAACATCTTTGTTCCTAGTAATCTAGTGAGCTTGAACCTCCTTTTCCACGTCATATCGTGTCTTACACTTCACTGACGCTTTCCTATCTGATAATGAAGCTTCAACTGTGGAGAATCCCCCTGATCGATTTTCTTCCTCATTTCCGACCGCTGCAACCATTTTGTAGTTAGTCGCTGACTCGGTGAGTGTCTTGTCGGTTCCTCCTATCCCTACCATTCTTGGGGTGCATTCAAGCTAATGCGCACCTCCTTGTAGTATCTCCGCTCCTACAACGAGCCGTCAATGGGAGCCTCCTTCGCGCCACCGCTGTTCAATGTCGCCCCACCACTCTGGTCATCCTCTGGCACCATCAAAGCCTCGAGTGAGCTTCTAGTAGTTCCCTAAAGCTTTTGCGCGTGTTAGGTCAGAGGATTAGCTATCGTAGCATAGGATTCGTTGTAGCCGATCATAGCGCCATCGCTAGGAGCCTTGTCACCGCCGCTCCGGTGAGCTTTGGTCCCCGAGCCGCTGCCAATAGCATCGCAATAACACCCTGAAGCTAATGTGCACACTCATTTACCACCAATTTTGCTAAATCGCGGAAACCACTCTGAGCTCGAGGAGCTCCGCCGCTCTTCTCTGTTGTAGAACCGCCTTCAGCAATCTCTCCGACCTCCACCACCACTCGTGGCATCTCCGTCGAGAGAGGATCCCATTTTTGGCTTTCCCAATCCTCGCCATCGCTCCGATCGCTGGCGACGAGCTCTCCATGGCGTGAGCCCAACTCCCTCCTCTCTCTCTCTCTCTCTACTAGTGGGACCCACATGTTTAAACGATGGTTAGCACTTAATTATAGTACTTTAAGTGTACTCAGGCTATGACAAGTGGGACAGAGCCGAAAGGGTAAAAGAAAATCTAATTTTAAACTTGTTTAGTAAATGAGTCACTTACAAATAGGCCCCACATGTAATATTAATGAAAATCAGAAGAAAATGGAAAAACCGCTTTTAGTTCTAAGAAAAAAATACTCTTTTTCTGTTGGAAAGCGTAAACCTCAACAAAGCCTAGAGGAGAATACACTTTCTCAATTGGAAAGCGTAAACCTCGAAATACACGCTTTCGATATCACCTTTTCTTTTTCTAAAATTTTCAAACCGAATCAAATTAAAATATGAATAACTCTTGCATACAAACTCCAAATAAGGTTATTATTTTTTCAATATTCATCTAAAATCATGCTCTACACGAATATGCAAAAAAAATATTTGGATTTGGTTACTATTGAAATTATTCGATTTGTTTCTGGTTCTTTTTGGAATAGACATTGATTGCTTGAACGAATTTTTTGACGATTCTTCACTATCTTATTCAGAGTAACCAGAGCAAGGCAAGCACCCCTTTTATCATGTTGATCCTACTATTTCAATCATTGTACTTCTTTTTTAAAAAAAACTATATTATGCATGCGTGTATGTTGATACCAAATTGTTATGTTTGGGATAACGATATCTGTAATCCTAATTGATGCATGAATTTCCTTGAAATATTGATTCCCTTATTGTTGTATCCTTTAGAATACAATTTAGGCAATAGATAATGTCAAACTAGGAGTTTTAAGTGCGAACATCGCACAAATGCATACTAGAGCGATAGTCTTTTTCTAGGACATATAAAAGGATGATATGATGAACATGAGTTTGAGAAATTTTAAAAAGAATGTCCAGAGGGGTGTACCTCTGTTATTTTGTATAAAACAAAAATGCAAAAACCTAGTTTTCAACATAGGCGAGTTATGTTATATTATGCGAAGTGTGGGGGTGTATCTTGCAAGTACATAGGGGGAGATTCTCGTCCGGGTCAATTAAGGACCGAATGCTGGTATATCTAACCTAAGCGTGAGCGTACAACCACATGTGCTGGTTTGGGATGATATTAGCTAATTAAGTCATTGAAAACTACCCTTTCGCGTTGGTAGGCCGTAGTAGTGCGGCCATGATCCGTGTAGGCATGTCCAAAGGGGCTCCCTTCAGTAAGGTGTTGGGCACAAAGCTTGCCGACACAACTGTGAATGCCTCACTAAGACGGGGGTGTACCCAGGTGAAGTGAGGGTGTTCATTCACTAGGCTAGTGCAAGGGTAAGACTAGATGATGTAAAGGCTTTGACACATACTATAGACTGCTTACCGAAGGTAGTATCGATGGATGCCAAACAAACTAGAGAATTTGTGTGCTATCGGTAAAGTTGTACCCCTCTATAGAGTGTAAATATATTTAAATAGCCGTGCTCGCGGTGATGAGCGTGCTAAGTATAGTATTGCCGGGTATAGTCTTGAGTTTCATAAAAATAGTTTCATTGGTAAATATGGGAAATGTTTTGTTGGTTTATATTTGAGTTGAGTATCATGTCTACGGCTGAAAATGAAACGTTGCTCGTAGCCGAGGAGGGTTGCAAGTTGTTATTGTTATTCATTCAATTACTTACTGTCATTTACCTATTTAACTGCTCCTAAAATTTTCGTTGCAAAATACTACATATTGGTATTGCAAATAAAATTTGCTTAATGCTGAAAACAACTTGTAGCATAAAGCATCATCTCTTGTTAGCCTTGCATTTATATGAATTTTGCGATACACTACAAGTTTTGCTAAGTACGCATTGTAATCAATCTTGCTTAAACTATTGTTCAGGGTATGAGGACGAGCCTACGCCATGATGATATTTTCCTCGCACCCAGAACTGGTGGGTTCGGTGATGGGCCTAGTTAGAACTTGTCTAGTCGGTTGCCTATGGGATTGGATGGGCATACCGTTGGACTCTTTTGGTTTATTTATCATACTTTTCAATGCACTAGTACTTTTGCTACTTTGATACTTTACACTTTCATTTGGCCGGTCGGCCCTTGTGATGTAAATATTGTAATCGCTTAAGTTATGTACCCATTTTGTTTTTACTTTTGTACAAATGAATGTATGGATGTGATTTCAATGTTGGAGTTATGTGAATTAGCCACTGATCATGGGACCAGTATGGTACACACACGAGGGCTTCGGGTATTCGAAACCCAGAGTCCAACACTAAGGGCGTCCCATACCAGCACATGTGGTTGTACGCTTAGGCTTTAGATTGGGAGCACCGGCGTTTGGTCCTTAATTGACCGGGCAAGGATCTCCCCCTATTTACTTGTGAGATACATCTCTCGCACTTCTTAGATTATAATATAACTCGCCCGTGTCCCAAACTAAAATTTTATTTTTATTTTTATACAAAATAATAGATGTAAACCCCTCTAAACCATCATTTCAAAATCTCCCAAACTCATATTTAACATGTCATCCATTTTTCTAATTTTAGTAAAGACTAAAGACAGACTAAGCATTTATACGATATTCGCATTTGAAAAACCCAATTCTACATTATTCATTTTCTAAACCATACCCTAATAGCTACAACAATAAGGATATCAATACTTCAAGGAGGATCATGTATTGAATGGGACTATAGCTACCGTTATCGCCAAATATAGCAATTTTAAGCAAACATAAAAGCATGCATAATATATTTTTGCAAAAAGAAGTACAATAATTAAAATAGTAGGATAAATATGGTAAAAGGGGATGCTTTCCTTTCCCTGCTTGCTCTTAATATGAGGATGGTGGATCATTGTAAAATTCACTCGAACAATCGACGTATAATAAAGAGAACTAGAAGCAAATTATATAGACAAAAATAATTTCAACAGCAATAAAATCCAAATATTTTTGCATAATCAGAACTATCATTATTTTAAATGAATTTAGAAAAATGATTCATCTTATTTGGAGTTCGTATGTAAAAGTTATTAATATTTTAATTTATTTTGGTTTGTAAATTCCATAAACTAAAAAGAGGTGATGTCGAAAGCGCAAAGAAATTGTATTTTCCTCTGAGTTCTACTGAGGTTTATGCTTTCTAGTAGATAAAACGTATTATCCTCTGAACTAAAAGTGGCTTTCTCATATATATTTTTGAATTTCTATTAATTTACATGTGGGGTCGACATGTGAGTGACTCTTAGTTTTATTCTCTGGATTTTTATTGATTAAACAAAGGCAATCTCACATGCCATAGACTCATTATTCATTAATGAAATGATTATAAACAATATTTCCACGATTAACTATATATCTAAAACTAAACCATCCACTGGAAAGGATTATGTACAACATACTACACTACATAACCGTATATCTAAGACTATGTAATCCATTCGGTTAATAAAAATACCTAAAAGGTGGACGACCGGACGGACAACGCTTCACTAGCTTCTCTCTTCCCCTCTACTCCTCTCTGCTCCTCTCCTTTCCCCTCTTTCTCTTTTTTCTGAATAAAAGTGAGTTATGCCAGAATTTTGGGGTCTTTGACACGGTAGATTGGGACGCCATTTGGAATGGTGACAAGGGCTCGTGGGATCCCTGTCGCCGTTTAAAATGATGATTTTTCTAAATTTTAATATTAAAAAATTTAGGGACTTGCGGGATCCCTGTCGCCATTTTAATTGGCGATTTTTCTAAATTCAATATTAAAAATTTAGGGACTTGCTTGCCGCCATTTGAAATGACAATTATCCTAAATTTTAATATTACAAAAATTTAATAGGGTGATCCCTATCACCAGTTGAAATGACGATAGGATCCTGTCACCAGTTGGAGTGGCGATCAGGCTATACCGCCATTTGAACTAGCGACAAGGACGTCTTTGCACTATTCTAGGCTATTGTTGCCATTTCCTAGGCTACTGTCGCCTTTTGGAATGGCGACATGACAATTTCGTTATTTCAAATGGCAACAGTAGTCTACAATAATGCTAGATCAACTATCATAAAATTGGCTACATTTCCCTTCCTACTACTTAGTGTATCATCAGATTGCTTTTATATGTATCATTTGGTTTGTATCCTTTCAGTGAAATCCTGGAAAGACAAAGTTACCATTTGGTAGTTGCAATAAATCGATGTTTTCCATGTTTGGCTGCTTGATTGTTGGTTCTAGTGACTGAATAGATATTAAATTTGTTTGCAATGCCTTCAACATGGTGTTCAAGCAAAAATATGTAATCTGCTAATCTGTGGAAATTTACATCCTACTGGTAAGTGGTAAGATCTCGTTTCGAACGAGTGATGTCTGAAATCTACATCTTACCCTAGCCAAATTGTGCAGGGTGAGTGTATCTTGCTGACTCTCCAACCATCAGTCATTCAAATCTGGATAAATCAACCAGGCACTAAGTGGGAATATTCTTATCGGGAAAACTTATTTAATGCCACTAAAAAGATAGAGATTATGCACTTGTCACTGGGTCTCTCACTAATGTCTAGATCTCTAGGCTAGGAACCACCTTGTCAGCCTCCCAATTCAACATGCCGTAACTGTGTAGTGATATACATATATAACACTTTCCCTTATCAGTCTGTTACGACACATGGCTGATAATTATTTTCTACCGTTGTCTCACTTGCCTGTTAACAAAGTGATATGGAATTTTTCTCTGACAGTGAAACTAAAAGCAAAAAAAGGAGCGAAAGAAGAGCCTTACTTCCAATGTTTGAGACAACAGAAGCACCAAGCTACCTGTGCTTAGTCATCTAGTTCTTGAAATGCTTGAAAAGTATTTTGCTGTTCATTATGGTCTCGTCTTCACGGTTAAGCATTTTCATTACCTGCGTCAGGCAGCACAACTATTAAGCATGGCAGAATAATCATTTCGAGGGTGCAATTAGGCAAGAAAAAACAGTAGTGGGCAGCTCTACTAATGCAGAGAAACTATAAAATAATGATAACTGATGTATCATACAAATTAATCCTACTTTTTGTACAGAGGGCAAGTCTCATGACCTTCAGGCTCATAAAAACATAGCATATCAGGCAGCAGATAGTATAAGCAATTGTCAATTTATTATTCATGTCAGGAATCCCTTGAGGGCATGTTTGCTGCTTTGCTATTTCCCGTGCAGTTTTTATCTAATGCCTACACAATACAAAATTTGAACCAACTTTCATGGGAAGAATGACAAGGAGCAAAAGTCAAAATCTTGTGAAAAAAGTCATCTGAACATTTACACCGTCATATTAAACTCAGAATAAATGTAAGTGTTAGATGTATATCATTGCATGTATATTTCCCGTTGTATAAGGGGTTACTTGCATATATATCACACATGCACTTGTATATATATTGGCCCATTGGTCTCATATTGAACACAAGCGGTATTCATAGCATGGTATCAGAGCCAAGCTAGGGTTAGGATTTCTCACGTGACTGTCGCCGATCTCCTTTTCCGCCAATTGTTGTTGCCACCCCGGCGCCGTGGTCTTCTGCTCGTCGCATATCTGCTCGGTGTGCCTCTATTGGGTGCTTCACCCGTCGCTTCGTCTTCCGCTGCTGCTGACCCCGCGCCGTGGTATTCTGCTCAGTGCACCTCTACTCGGTGAGGCTTCGCCGTGAGGTCGTCTACAGTTGTTTTACTCGGCGTCGGAGCTGGTTCCTTTTCATCGCTGCAGCCGGTTCGTCTTCATCGCCGTCGCCCAGATTCATCTCGGAGGAGTAGATCGAACCCGGGCTTCGGGGCATCGGTTTCTCTCCCGTGAGTTGCTAAGAGCTCCGTCCCGTCGCGGCCGGGAACACCGAGGAGCTGCTGCCGCCGAGACCGAGTCGCTGGGGCAACAGAGCCACCGAATCAGCCGCCGTCGCCACTCGGGTATTGTTTTGGCCGAGCGAGTAGGCTTCGGCCCTTTCTTTTAAGCGAGTCGGCCTGATAAGAAGAGAGAAAAACAACATATTGTTCTAACCACCGCGCCATCCAGCGTCTCCTGTTAGACTTCATTGTATTGGTCGTTGCACCGTTCAGCGCCGCCTACCAATGGGCATAATTTCTATTCCTCGTCATCCGTGACTTTTGATGGTCTCAATTATCGGGACTGGTTTAAGCACATGCGTCTCCACATACATGGTCAGCGCCTTTGGGAGTTTCTTACCGACGAGTTGCCTTGCCCGCCTCCCCCTGCTCCACCTACTGAGCCTGTGCTCCCAAAGACTACTTTCGAAGACGCTCGTAAGGATGAATCTGATGCTTTTGAGGATGCTATGGAGGATTTTCAGACTCAGTATGCTACCCATAAAACATGGGTTGAAGAGAATGTACATGCCTCTGCTATTCTAGTTGGTAGAATGGAGGTGCAATTCACTAGGGATGTGGTTGGTTTGGCTTCAACACAGTTGATGTGGACACATCTACGCAACCACTACGAGCCGTCTAGTGATTCCTTATATGTTTCTATTGTGTGCCAAGACCAGTTGTTGCGGCAGGGAGATGCCACTGTGGACGAGTTCTATGCCCAATTGTCTGTGGTATGGCGTCTGATTGACACTTTGGGATCAGATGTTTGCCACACGTGTCAATGCTATCAACGTCAGCAGTCTCACCTGGAGCTTCATCGTATCTATGATTTCTTGACCCGTCTCTGGGCTGAGTTTGAGCAGAGTAGTGCTCAGTTGCTAGCACGACACCCTCGTGTGACTCTGTTGGAGGCCCTTGCATCTGTTCGTGCTGAGGAGATTCATCTTCGTACCGTGGGTCTGCTGTCGTCACCATCGTTTTCTTCGATTCTAGTAGCTTCTACACCCTCTACGTCTCCATCTACTCCTTCACCAGTGGTGCCTTCTCTAGTTACAGCTGTTGTTGGTCGGGGACTACACTGCACTTATTGTATCAAGGATGGACATGTACAATAGACTTGCTACAAGAAGAATAAGTATTTACGTCATGGTGGCCGTCCTCCATAGGGAACTGGTGGTTCCTCCTCTCAGAGGAGTTCTGGTTCTTCTAATTCTCAGGAGTTTCTCATATTGCTACGTCGCATGGCTGCTCTTGCACCGCTCGGTTCTATTTGTTCTGCTACACAGTCTTCTAGTGAGAGACCACCTTCTACTTCTTCCTCGGGTATATTGCATTGGATTATTGACTCTGGTGCTTCCTTTCATATGACATCTAATTCCACCAGTCTCACTTCCATTCGTCCTTTAGCTGCTCCTATTACTATTCAGACAACATATGGTACATCTCTTTCTGTCGCAAGACGAGGCACTCTTTTAAATTCCTCTTTTCACATTCCTATCATTTCTCATATTCCCAAACTAACCATGCAACTCATATATGTCGGTCATCTCACTGAACATAGTTGTCGTGTTATTCTCGATTCTGATTCTTGTTGTGTTTAGGATCGATGCACGGGGACTCTAGTTGGTACTGGCCCTCACCACCATGACTCACAAGGTCTCTGGGAGCTTGATTGGCTTCATCTTCCTTCCACTGCTCCTGTCGGTCTTGTCACCTCCATCGTCGCCGCCGCTTCTGTTGCATCCTCCACTGTATCTTTTGCTCAGTGGCATCATCATTTGGGACATCTTTGCGGATTGTGTCTATCTTCTTTACTTCATCGCAGCCTTTTAGGGTTTGTGTCTAGTGATGCTTCTTTAAATTTTCAAGGTTGTAAGCTTGGTAAACAGCTTCAACTTCCCTATCCTTCCAGTGAGTCAGTGTCACAGCGTCCTTTTGATCTTGTTTATTCTGACGTATGAGGTCTGGCTTCTTTCATTTCGAAAGGTGGTCATCGATATTATATAATTTTTATTGATGACTTTTCTCATTGCACATGGATATACTTTATCACATCTCGTAGTGAGGTTTTATAAATCTACAAGACTTTTGCCACCATGATCCGTACGCAGTTTGATTCTCCTATTTGTGTCTTTCATGCTGACTCTGCTAGGAATATTTGTCAGGAGTCCTTTCTGGTTTTCTTGCTGAGCAGGGCACTCTGTCTCAGTTTTGATGCCCTGGTGCTCATACCCAGAACGGTGTGGTTGAACGGAAGTATCGTCATTTTCTTGAGACAGCTCATGCTCTTATGCTTGCTTCTGCTGTCCCACCACACTTCTAGGCTAAAGCTGTTTCTACTGTCACTTTCCTGATTAACATTCAGCCTTCTTTTGCTCTTCAGGGTGGGATCCCAGTTGAGCGTCTCTGTGGTAAGACTCCATACTATTCTAGTCTTCACCTCTTTGGGTGTGTGTGTTATGTTCTTCTTGCCGCTCGTGAGTAGGGATGGCAATTGTGCCCGATTACCCGCGTGTAACACCCTGTCTATTCGGAAGACAAGATACCACCTAACAGACCAACATACTAATCAACTCCTAAGATTAATATCGCATTGAAAGATAAAGAAATGAATAATCCAGATAACGATCTAGAGTTTACTATCAGCTCATCAATATATTAAAACAAGAATTAACCATAGAGATAAAGATGAACATCCAAGTGACATTTATTACAATTCATCACATTATAATTAAACCAAATAAACGTAAATAGAATCTTAATAAATGTATGATTTATTCGTGTGTGTGGAACGTGCTGGACTACTCCCTCCCGCTAGCAACAAGATCACCGGAATTCACCTAAACAGATAAAAACAAGGGTGAGTCGAAACTCAGCAAGCACAATGGTTATATCACAAAGGGTTCTGAATCAGAAGAATATGCCAAGTAATAACAATTGCATCCATGAGTTTGTGAAGGCATGGTATGAATGTATGCATTGAAGGAGTATGGACCTCTCACGTGATTATACCGGTATAACAAGTGACACACCCGTCGGTGTTCACTTAAGCCCGCCCTTAACCAAGAGCGGGGACCCAAGTCCGTATGAAGAACGTTTCATACGGAATGTCCAAGACTGCCTACTTTGGAATGGTAGGTCTTACATGCCCATATTGGAATTAATGGGACTTAGTCAAGTTTCCACTCCCGTGGATGGCAAAGAAAGCATGCGTGCATGGAATGGAATGCATAACATGACTTCATCTCAATTTATCATAGAAGGTGATATTGAAATCTATCACATCATACTCAAGTCACAAGAATATTCATAAGGTACTGACTTTAACATGCAATCATTGAAATCACACAAATTAGCATTGCGCTTGCCTTCAGTGTTGTGACGTACTGGGAAGCAACGAAGGTGTCCTCCCACCCACCGTCTCACCGCCTACACAAGCATTGCCACGGAATAAGGATAATAGAATATGGCATAGCTACACGTGTTCTACGATACTCTCTAATCAACCCACACGCCCAAAGGTTCAATTTGACCTCTACACTAAAAGTCCAGATTACCTATCTTCTGGCAGTCGTACGAGAAAATTCACCATTAATTGTCTGTAACTCTAAAAGATATGAAACCAGTGCTCACTGATTCCTAACGTACCAGGCTACAAAACATTAGTTGGCGGGATCCCCTGAATCTGCCAAAACAGAGGGCTAATTAACAGTTAAACACAATCCATCTACGTCTGTCCAGAAACAGATCAGAGATAAAGAAAACGGCGTAATTTTCAACCTACTGATCCAATGAGGATGATACTTATCAACTTGGAAATATAATTGAAAGGGCTACAATAACTTAGTTGGGTGGAGGTTCTGAATCTGACCATAACTTGATCAAAACTGAGGGACAACACGACTGTCTTCAGTTTACAGACAGACCGAACAGTACGTGGTAAAACAGTCATAAATTTTAACCTACCGGGTGAAAATTCGTGATCCAGGTGCCAAAAGAAAGCTAATGAAACCAGGAACGTATCGTCAGAAGACGAAGATAACCAATTCGGCCTCTAAAACACCCAAAACTGACGTACAACGTACTGTATAGAATCAACCCACAGACAGAAATCAGCGATGGTAAAAATTGCATAACTTTTGATTGGAAACTCTACAAATTGTGATCTTTATCAACTTGGAAATATTATTGAATTATCTACAACATTCGTTTTGGGTGGAATCTCTTATTCTGCCTTTAAATAATTCAAAAACGCCAGACAATACAATCTGTCCAATCTTGTTAGTTCTCCTGGACAGTCACGGTACAACCACCATAACTCCTAAACCGTACGTCCAAATCATATGATCTCGGTGCCAAAAGAAATATAAAAACAATACCTACAACTTTCTAAGAGATGGATAGGACAGAAAACGAACGCATCTTACCCAAAATCGACGTACAAGGCGGTGCACAGCAAGGGGGAAGGGGCGGCGGCGGCTCCAAAGGGGGGAGGGAGAGAGAAATGTGGAGTTTAGGGTTTGGGGGGTGGGAACCCCCCCTTATGGCCGGCCACCACATGGGCCCCTCCTGGGCCGTGGCTCAGGCCCAGGTTGTCGAGAGTTTATGGAAAACCCCTTCTATTTTTCAGGAATTTCTACTCCTTTAATTGTCTTTTCTCCTCCCGGCTATTTTCTAATTACCCGATTCAATTCCGGGATATTACATCTTACTCCCAAATATTCTTCTAATCGATCAACAAATTTCGGTATTACATTCTACCCCTTAAATGTAATTCGACCCAATTCTTTACGTCGTTCTACTCAAGTACATTTACAATTAGCATGCGAGATCGCAACTCCCATGTCGCTTCCGCTCGCCTCACCGCACCTTGATGAATTCCAACATCGTACACCACCACGCTCGTATTGACCTTATCCGTATACTCAACGAACGGACGCGGACGTAAGATTTTAATCATGGTTCGTCGTCACGATGAATCTCACACTGCGGACTCTCAAATACTCCTCGACATCGGGTCATACGAACGTTGTATATCTCGCGCATGGACCCGAGATGGTCAAAGCGATACACCAACTTCCTAATCTCTGCAACTTCCGGAAACGAAGAAAATCCAACTTGAAGTGGAGAGTCCTCATTGCATCCACGCAATGTTAACTCTGCCCAAAATGTTAAATTCCAAATTTGACAACTCATCTCGAAAACAAATCCATTTTCTAAATAACCAGTTTCCCAATGAACACCACGACAACCAAAGGAGAAATCACTCGAACGCTCAAACCACATACTTGCGGTTTGTCTGAGTTGGAAAGAATCCACACATACTAACACCCCAACTCAAATTGCGGAAAACACCGGTGCACAACACAAATCTCAAACGAGAATTAAGAAAATGCCTCATTATCTGATGAAACATCTTTTTTTCCCCGTTTCTTTCTTCGAGGAATAAAACTTCTCTCAAATATATGAATTCGAACTCATCGCATACCACATGAGCTTAAACCTTTTAATTGAACATGCTCAAATTATACTCAAACTAAAACACATCATCCACACCATTGTGGAGAGACTCCATTGAATTATTCGAATACTCTAGGCATCTCGTTCTACTATTCAACATTAATTTGATTAAAGGCACCCAAAGCGCCACAGGATAGATACCACACAATCATATTACCTCAAATTTTTCAAGAACAACTCAGAATCGTCAGTACACATGCTAATGTACTACTTCAAAAGGGTTCTAGCATAAACATGCTCGGGAAACCCATTTACTCCACTCTCTCTACACACAATCAGTGGGTGAACAAAGGTCTAGTATAAACAAATGCAAAGCCCAGATTTAACTTCCAAAACCTCTACAACGGATTGCCCTTATAACTGATAGTTAAATCATCGAATTAAATCTCTAACATTCCCACAATTCTAACATACTCACTCATTGACATCATCAAATCACCCACACCATCTCGCAATGCTATCCAATTGCGTTACTCTATAAATTCAATCAAGGTTTCCATACTCCGATAATCACCAACCTTTCAATCTCGAATTGAAGTTCGAATTTCACTATACGGTGTTAAAAGCGTAACACTTTTCGGACTTACTTCAAGTCAAACATCTCGTGAATCAATTTCCCTCCAAGGGATACAGATCAAAACCATTTCACATTCTACAACTCCTCCGATAACTTGTTAACAAAATATCACCACCACGATTACTCATCCACCACTAAACAGTGGTCGAACTTACACTTTGTAACCACTTTGCAACACGTAATCGTGATCCTTTCTCAAAAGGAAGAAGCGAACAAAGATAGTTTAATCACTGTAAAGACGTTGCTCAACACGGCGAGCAAGAAACCATAAGAAATATTCTGGTAAAGGTGACTTTGGAAAAACAGAAATTGAGTTCACAGTTGAGGGAACACATCCCTAAAAGAGATTAGCAAATAACCGCCGATACAAATACTGCGATTGAAACTCGGCATCTCTTGAGCGGGGAGAACAACAAGGTAGAAATGATTCAAATACCCACAAGTTACAAAACTTGACTCAAATTCTCAAATACTCCTACTGCACTCTTTCCTTTAACACTGAAGTTAATCACTTGTCTAACAACATTTTGCCCCAACAGACAAGATAGGGTCTTTAGTCCAAACCTCAAGATTTAATTAAGAATCAATAAAATCCTTCAACAGGTCAATTTGCTCGAAACAGTTCATCTACTTGGAAAAACACGGAATCCAAATGATCGCAGCCACAAAACTTGAAACATCTCCCTTTACAGGATTTCACGGGAAGCAAAATGGGTTAACTTCGTCTCGAAGAGATCGACGAAAATTTTTCTTTGATTGCAACTTCACTTTGCGAACTCAAACCGAGGAGCCTTTCTGACTAAATCACACGAAATCTTTAAGAAGCAATAGGATAATCCAATTCCTCAAGTTATTCAAATGATTTCAGTTACCCGTTGATTCGCGATCTCCAAGGTACCACGAAAGCTAAACTTGAAATATTCTCATTTGAACGATGTCACCAAAGACGATCTATTTACTACAAGTAATAATATCAAGCTCACAACCACATTAGAAAATATTTCGAAAGACCCACGCGAAAAGAATGGGTTGAATACTTCTCAAAAGAAGAGGCACGAGAAAACGCTTTTCACCAACTGGGAAATCACTTACCACTTGCAATGAACACAGAATCAAGGGAAAAACTATTAAAGTGATGAACTCATAGATTATCATTTAGATTGTTTACTCACAACCACTCATAAAACAACACAAAACCTGACAAAGGGTTTTGACACTATAATTTTTTTTTTCAAATGGAGGTTCTAAACCCCAACACTCCAAATGCTCTAAAAGAAATGAATAGAGTCGAGATTTATTCAATGAACTTTGTGAAAGAAGATTCCCATTCTCCGAAATGACAAACGGGTAACCAAGTTGTCTTTATCAACCATAAAGATAGGACTAACATAAAGAGAATGATCATGTCAATAATGACATTCACAAGTAGCGATGGGAGCTCAGTAGTCAGAAAGACAAGAAATTGCTTTGAAGAACAAATAGGGATCAATAGAAACCCATGACCACAATTTGTTTAAGTACAACGTCCGACTTAATTTCAACACAGCACCACAAATGGGTTTTAATATTTTTCTTCGGGAAAGAGATATATCAAATTTCAACAAGCGGAGGGATCCAAAGGAAATACATGGAGTCAATGTTCTCTCGCGTAATCTAACTTGTAACAGAACTCTCATTATGCAACTATCAAACGAGTAACTGAGTCGCTCTTTTCCAATGAGAAAGAAGGAACAATCATGGAAATATCAATGTTGCCAATTTACAAAGATCACTCGTAGTAAAAGCAATTCAACAATCGAAAAACAATAATACTTTCGGAGTACCATTAAAGGCCTATTTAAACTTGTCTACCAAGAATCACGAACCGAAGAGAAATTTATCATTCACCACCGGACAAGAATTTGTCAAATTCAAAAATCAAGGAAGAGAACGACTTACTAATGCAACCCTAGAGAAATATGCAAGATCAATACACACTTAATAAAGAGCTTGCAAAAGAAGTCTTTCAATACCGAGATTCCAAACGGACGAATGAGTTAAACTTCTCCAACAAGTGTAAAACATGTCTTTTGTGAAAAGATAAATCTTGCAATGGAACTATGCCCACGTGGAGCAAAAATTTCACAATAATCGAAAGAACACCAATTGGTTCAAAGAACGGTTAGAAACCGACGGGGCTTGCTATTTCATTAACCCCAAATTCAAAAGAAATTCACGAAGCGCGAAACTACAACCAGAAACCAGATACCGCTTCTAGAAAGGCAACGGTTCATCAATGAGCTCATGCTCGACACAAGGCTCATGGAGCAGAGGTAAGAACTTCTAATTTCATACCACCAACAATGGTGTAGCCAGCGAAACCGGGACAACAACCACGAACTCAACTTTTCGTCGTCCGCTATCGAAACGCATAACCAAAATAATCAATTAGGAATATATAGGATCATCTCATGATAATCATAAAATTAATCCATATATATATATAGGATAACACATCATATCATAGTTTAACACATCATAGCACAAAACAACTCAACAACGACTCATTAATCGAGTCACAACAATTGAAATGCGGAAGCAACAGTTTACCCAACCCCTCCTAATGTGCACAGTGTGTCAATTTAATATGTTTGAATGAACCACGGACCTAAAACTCGCTCTGATACCAACTGTAACACCCTGTCTATTCGGAAGACAAGATGCCACCTAACAGACCAACATACTAATTAACTCCTAAGATTAATATCACATTCAAAGATAAAGAAATGAATAATCCAGATAACGATCTAGAGTTTACTATCAGCTCATCAATATATTAAAACAAGAATTAACCATAGAGAGAAAGATGAACATACAAGTGACATTTATTACAATTCATCACATTATAATTAAACCAAATAAACGTAAATAGAATCTTAATAAATGTATGATTTATTCGTGTGTGGAACGTCTTTGGACTACTCCCTCCCGCTAGCAACAAGATCACCGGAATTCACCTAAACAGATAAAAACAAGGGTGAGTCGAAACTCAGCAAGCACAATGGTTATATCACAAAGGGTTCTGAATCAGAAGAATATGCCAAGTAATAACAATTGCATCCATGAGTTTGTGAAGGCATGGTATGAATGTATGCATTGAAGGAGTATGGACCTCTCACGTGATTATCTGCAGTATAACAAGTGACACACCGTCGGTGTTCACTTAAGCCCGCCTTAACCAAGAGCGGGGACCCAAGTCCGTATGAAGAACGTTTCATACGGAATGTCCAAGACGCCTACTTTGGAATGGTAGGTCTTACATGCCCATATTGGAATTAATGGGACTTAGTCAAGTTTCACTCCGTGGATGGCAAAGAAAGCATGCGTGCATGGAATGGAATGCATAACATGACTTCATCTCAATTTATCATAGAAGGTGATATTGAAATCTATCACATCATACTCAAGTCACAAGAATATTCATAAGGTAATCGACTTTAACATGCAATCATTGAAATCACACAAATTAGCATTGCGCTTGCCTTGATCTTTGTGCGGACGATGGGAAGCAACGAAGGTGTCCTCCCACCCACCGCCTCACCGCCTACACAAGCATTGCCACGGAATAAGGATAATAGAATATGGCATAGCTACACGTGTTCTACGATACTCTAATCAACCCACACGCCCAAAGGTTCAATTTGACCTCTACACTAAAAGTCCAGATTACCTATCTTCTGGCAGTCGTACGAGAAAATTCACCATTAATTGTCTGTAACTCTAAAAGATATGAAACCAGTGCTCACTGATTCCTAACGGACCAGGCTACAAAACATTAGTTGGCGGGATCCCCTGAATCTGCCAAAACAGAGGGCTAATTAACAGTTAAACACAATCCATCTACGTCTGTCCAGAAACAGATCAGAGATAAAGAAAACGGCGTAATTTTCAACCTACTGATCCAATGAGGATGATACTTATCAACTTGGAAATATAATTGAAAGGGCTACAATAACTTAGTTGGGTGGAGGTTCTGAATCTGACCATAACTTGATCAAAACTGAGGGACAACACGACTGTCTTCAGTTTACAGACAGACCGAACAGTACGTGGTAAAACAGTCATAACTTTTAACATACTGGGTGAAAATTCGTGATCCAGGTGCCAAAAGAAAGCTAATGAAACCAGGAACGTATCGTCAGAAGACGAAGATAACCAATTCGGCCTCTAAAACACCCAAAACTGACGTACAACGTACTGTATAGAATCAACCCACAGACAGAAATCAGCGACGGTAAAAGTTGCATAACTTTTGATTGGAAACTCTAAAAATTGTGCTCTTTATCAACTTGGAAATATTATTGAATTATCTACAACATTCGTTTTGGGTGGCATCTCTGATTCGGTCTCTAAATAATTCAAAAACACCAGACAATACAATCTGTCCAATCTCGTCAGTTCTCCTGGACAGTCATGGTAAAACCACCATAACTCCTAAACCGTACGTCTAAATCACATGATCTCGGTTCCAAAAGAAATATAAAAACAATACCTACAACTTTCTAAGAGATGGACAGGACAGAAAACGAACGCATCTTACCCAAAATCGACGTACAAGGCGGTGCACAGCAAGGGGGAAGGGGCGGCGGCGGCTCCAAAGGGGGGAGGGGGAGAGAAATGTGGAGTTTAGGGTTTGGGGGGTGGGAACACCCCCCCCCCCCTTATGGCCGGCCACCACATGGGCCCCTCCTGGGCCGTGGCCCAGGCCCAGGTTGTCGATATTTTATGGAAAACCCCTTCTATTTTTCAGGAATTTCTACTCCTTTAAATGTCTTTTCTCCTCCCGGCTGTTTTCTAATTACCCGATTCAATTCCGGGATATTACATCTTTCTCCCAAATATTCTTCTAATCGACCGAACAAATTTCGGGGTATTACACCGTGTGCCCGTGGGCGAATACCCTAATGGAGGCGGGTATGGGCGTCTTTCTTTGCCCACGGGCATGAAAACGGGCACAATTCTTTACCCATCGGGTAAACGGGCGTGGGCATGGGTAAGTTCCACCCGTACCCGCTTCACCTGATTACCCGTAACCTACCCGCATGTGTAAGAAACTATGTCAGTTTGTATTTTTATTTTATTTGTTGAACTTGATTAGTTGTCTTGTCGAGCATGATATGTGAATTATGATGAACTTTATTAGTTGTTGAATGTGTGATGCACCATTGATGTGTGAATTATGATGAACTTAATGTATGCATTGCTCGCGGGTAACGAGCATGTCCACGGACGATGGGTACCCACGGGCGGCGATGCATTATTCGCGGGTAAACGGGCATGCTCGCGGGCGACGGGTACCCACGGGCGACGGGCATGGGTAAGGTTTTTCGCCCGTCGTCCTTCGCGGGTATGCCCGTGGGGGAATTCGGGGTCGCGGGCATGGGTATGGGCAAGCACTACCCGTACCTGCCGCGCCCGATTGCCACCTCTACTCGTGAGCACACCAAGCTGACCGCTCAGTCCGTGGAGTGCGTTTTTCTGTGATATAGTGCTGAGCATAAGGAATATCCTTGTTGGGATCCTATTGGCCCACGAATGTGGGTTCGTCGAGACATCACTTTTGATGAGTCTCGTCCTTTCTACCCTCGTCCTTCTCCTTCCACCACTCCAACATCTCTTATCGAGTCTCTTTCTTTCCTGACTTTTCCTGCCATCCCCATAGTCACCGCACCTCCATCACGGCTTTTGTCCTCTCCGGTGCCTCCTCCTCTACCGTCTCCTTCACCACTGCCATCCTCTCTAGAGGCTCCTTCTGACCTTGTTTCTTAATATCCTCTATACTACACTGATCATCCGCGAGTTGGGGATTCTCCTGATGCGCCATCTTCCTCTGATGGGTCATCTTCTTCGGCCTCTCCTCCTCGATATGCTCTTCGTGATCGTCGTTCGTGATAGTTAGTCTATTCGGCCTCCTGCATGCTTTTATTTAGCGGCTCATCAGGAGTGGCAACATGTGATGGCAAAGGAGATTGTTGCCCTTGAGTGTACTGGCACGTGGGATCTTGTCTCTCTTCCTGCATGTATTACTCCTATCACGTGCAAGTGAGTTTACAAGGTTAAGACCCCCTCTGATGGTTCTCTTGAGCACTACAAGACTTGTCTCGTGGTATATGGTTTTCAGCAGGAGCATGGTAGTGATTATGATGAGACTTTTGCTCATGTGGATTCGTGTTGTTGTTAGCTTTCGAAAAGCACAAAAACGTCGAATTCTAACTCCGTATGCAAAAGTTATGCCCATTTTACTGAAGGGGTGTCGGAAATGGACTCGAATTCGTTTCGCTCTCAATTGAAACTGCTATAACTTTTGATACCGAAGGCCAAACTTGCTCAAATTTTTTATGGGGGCTTTCAGATGTATGAAGGACGGGTCCACCAATTTTCACTATTTTTGGAGAAGTTTTAATGCACTTTCCAAATTTCAGAAAAGATGGACTCTCTCTTTTGCCTTCTTTCAATTTTTTTTCTCATTTTTTCTGTTTTTTCCTCTATTTTTTCTCTGAACAACCGAAAACAATTCTTTCCTCTCCTTCTTCTGGACAAACCAAAATAAACTCTCTCCTTCTCTTGCAAACCGAATTGCCAACCGAAATTGTTTTCCTTCTTTTTTTAACCCAAAACCAACTAGGGTTTTCACCAGAGATCAAATCGGGTTACACACTTCCAACCGAAACTAGCAGAGGCCGCGGCCAAGGCACACAGCGGCGGTAGGGGATGGCAGCGGATGGGGTTGACGTGGCAGAAGTTTTGACACAATGATGAAGCTATGTAAAGGAACACGAAGATCAAATTAGACGATGACGAACTAGACTCTAACTAAAACTAGAAGTCAGCAACTAGACACGACGAAGCAATCAAAAATTCAACAAGTAAAACTGAAAAGAAAAATTGCAATGGCTCAAAAGGGTGATGGGACAGCGAAAGAACACCATGAACAATTAGTTTTGTGGGCTAATTTTCTATGGTTTTTAGGACGATGAACATAAACTAATCTAAAAGGGGGAAATTGTGATTACCTAACAGGCAATCATTGCTCTGATACCACCTGATGTGACGGTGGCCCGATCTTCCGAAAGGTACTGATAAGTTGATTATGGAGAACTCGACGTTGATGATCCAAAGGCTCCGACCAAAACAGATCGAACCCCTCGCAATCACTACACCACTACTCCGATGGTTATCAACCGTGCCAAACGTGGTTGACCTCGCCAGGAAGGCTATCTCCTGCAAGCGAATCAAGAACACAAGCAAGAGAGTAGAAGATGCAATCTGAAATTGTACTACGAATAAAGATAAAGTTCACAAGTTGGGGTTCCTCAACCGAATGTGCGGTGAGACTGCTAAGCAGAATAATCTCTTAAGAAAAACCCACCAAAAACTAAAGGGGTGTGGCCTCCTTAAATAGGGGAGAGGGAAGCCGCACTTATCTAAGAAAATAGAGGTGGTAGTATTCATGGTACTGTTCACATGAACAGTACGACTGTGATACTGTTCACATGAACAGTACCCATGAAAACGGCGGCCCAAGGGGGGCGGTCAGGGGGATGGCCGGCCCAAATAGCCTAAGTGCTGATACAAGGCCCTCGGCCCAAAAGGTGTCGCAGCACCATGGATAATAGGCCTAAATTCGTTAGTCCGATGAAGTAGACTTGAATGCAGCCAAATTGGTGGAGATGGACGAATTAGGTGAAGTCCTTAATGTGTTCATCTTGCCGTGAGTTGGCTCCTCCTCTCCATGATTCCTAAGAACAAGAAAATCACAAGTCTTAGGAAGTATCGGATTCTCAGCGGAAATATTATGTACTCCTAAAAACGAGTTTACCTGATAGTTGAGTTGATGAGCACGTGCCCGAGTAATTGGACCTTGCACATCATTCATGGCAGCAGCAAGAGGAGTGTTCATATCAGTAGAAGTAATGTCCTCATCATATGTGATCCTCTATGCCTATAAAACACAATATGATCTTCATTGCACTGAGAATAGACTATACTACAGACTGCACATCTGAATCTATCAAACCACACCCTTGGAGACTACTTAGACCGTATAAAGACTTCTTGAGTTTACACACCTTCCTATCAGTCTGCATGTTCTCAAAGCCTGAAGGAATCTCCATGTATACCTCCTCTTATAAATCACCATGTAGAAAAGTATTCTTCACATCCAACTGATATAGAGGCCATCCGAAATTAGTTGCACAGGAGATCAACATTCTTACCATGCTCATCTTCGCCACTTGTGCAAAGATCTCATCATAGTCTATCATATATATTTGACTATAACCTTTTACAACCAACTGTGCCTTGTATTTATCTATCTTGCCTTCATGAGTTTGCTTAATTGTAAACACCCATTTAAATCCTATTGCCCTTTTTCCTACTGAAAGTGAAACAATATCCCATATCTTGTTCTTCTAAAGTGCACTAAGCTCCTCCTTCATGGCATTTTTCCACTTAGAATCTTACTTAGCAGCTTACCAATCCTTTTGAATATGCATTGTCTGAAAAGATGCAATGAATGCTTTGTATGCAGGTGAGATGTGAGAATATGAGATGAAATTTGCAATACCATGCTCAAAGCCATACCGGACTAAAGGCTTTCCCGCATTAGCTCTAGTTTCTCTACGTTGTGCAAGTGGTAACTCTATATGAGAGTTACTAGAAGGAACATTACCACTCGTTCCAAGGGGAGGTAAGGAACTTGATGGAGAGAGACACGAGGAGGGATTTGGGACTAGATCAACTACAATATCGGCTATTCAGTCTGTGGCTATTTTGGTTACGCCTCATGTACTAACTGCTTGTTCATATGCTTCTCTCCCTGTTTCCCAAAGCGTCTTCACTGATAAACCTTCAATTCTTCTTGGGCTAACACATCTCTCGCATATTCCGTTAAGCTCAGGCACAGAATTGTCCCCACAATAACTTCTTCTCGTTGACTACCACTCTCCTTGTTCTCCTTCTCTCGACTGTCACCCTAAGTGGTAGGAGAAAACTCCAAAAACAAACCAAGAGTACCTCCACTCATCTAGTAAGGCTCAAACTCCCTGAATGTCACATCCATACTCACAAACAACCTTCGTTTAACTAGGTTCCATCATCTATAGCCCTTTTGACTTGATGAATAGCATATAAAAATACATTTCAATGCATGTGGATCCAACTTGCCAACCGTTGGTCGGTGATCCTGTACAAAACACACATAGCCAAACACCTTGGAAAGCACCTTAAACTCTCGCTAACCCAAAAGAAGTTCAGCTGGAGGCCTCATCCTAAGTATTCTAGACGATATACGATTGATGAGATATGTTGCCGCCATCACTGCCTCGCTTCACAATCCATTTGGCACTTTCATCAAAAACAAGAGTGAACGTGATACCTCTAAGAAATGTCGATTCTTCCTTTTAGCCACTCTGTTTTGAGGTGGGGTTCCTGGACAAGTAGTCTGATGAAGTATCCCCTCTTCTGAGAGATACACTGCAAACTCCTTGTTAATATACTCAGTTCTATTGTTTGTTCAAAGAATTCAAACCTCTGCATTAAACTGAGTAACAACTATCGTATGGAAGTCCTGAAAACACCAAAGGACCTCGCTCTTGTGCTTCATTATATAAATCCAAGTCATACGAGTATAGCAATCAATAAATACGACAAACCACTTAAAACCACTCACAAAAGTAACTGAGCGCAGACCTCAAACATCAGAATGTATTAATATTAAAGGTTCATAATTCCAAAGACCAATGCTACTATATGTAGACCGTGTATGTTTTCCAAACTCACAAGCATCACAGACAAGTTTACTCTTGTCTACCTTTTTGAACAAATCAGGGTATAGCTGACTTCAACTTTCAAATAATAGATGTCTCAAGAAACGATACGAAGGGGGCCAATGGCTGCTGAGGTGGCGATGTGAAGGGATGAAAGACAGCAACGGCAGCGACTGAGATGTGTGAGGGCTAGGGTTAGGGTTTCGTCGAAGATGTACACGGGGATGGGTTTGATACCATGTAGTTTTGTGGGAAAATTGTGTGCATTTCCCGTAGGATCCCCACACCTCTATTTATTGTCTGAACATTGAATCCGACTCTAACACAACATTAAATCCGACTCTAACACGGCTCCTTACTAGAATCCTAATACTAACTCACCAAAAATAGTTCTTCACAAATCATCCAGAAAGAGACACTTGCCATCTTCGAGGATAATCTTGCTTAAATTATTGAAAAAGAACTGATCCTTTTGTCATTCTGTTTCATGTTCATTAGGGGGTAGGAATGGTTCAGTCTAAAATGGACCAGAGGTTCGGCCCAACAAAACATCAGGGAAAAATGCTCAATAACAATTGCTCCTTAGGATCGAACGGGTTGACCCTAACTTCCTTTCGCCGCCGCTCCAACTCGAGTCCCCGACGCCTCAAGCAAACATGTCCAGGATCCAACACGCCGCCATTGCTCTCCTCCGACATGCCGCCGTCGCTCACCTCCTCGATCCCCCACCTGACGCGCCGCTGTTGCCGCCTCGATCCTCCACCGCTACACGCCACGACCTCTAGCGCCATGAAGTGTCCGAGTCAAGATCGATGGTGTGGTGGCCGAGCATCAAGAGAGGAAGAGGGTGGCGGCCGGTGGTGGGGTGACTTCAATGGGTCGTAGTGCGCGGGTGAGGAGGAGAGCGGTAGGGTGGGTGAGGAGGATATCCAGATTCATGAAGCAGTAGGGGTTGAAGTTCTATTGTCATCGCTGGTGGTAAAGTCATCTGCCTTGATGAGGTCTCCAGAGACAGCAATTTCCCTTGTTAGCACCCTCATGGTGAGATTTCAGCCCTCGCATAAATTATGTTGGCAAAATTAATCTCGATATGATTAGAGTAGCGAACGTCAAAGAAATTAGCGCATGCATTCGGCTCTTGCACTCAGTTCCTTTGTTGCCCTCACATATGAAATCTCGCGTAAATATTCCTTTGTTGCCTTCACATTAGTGAAAATTCATTGAACTGTTGAGAATCAGAGAGGCGGAGATTGTTTCTTATGCTCGGTTCTTATTCTGGTAGTAACAAAATATCCAAGTTGGTGCATGTATTCAATATTATTTTCTGTATGTAGCAAGCATTTGGTGTATGTATTCAGTATTAATTTCCGTAGGTAGCAATTATGTGTGGATATTTCTACTTATATATGGGATGCATCACCTTGAGTCTTGCGGAGACTACCAGTTTTATTTTTTTTTTCACTGATAAATGTCCGAGGATGCCTCGACTAATGCAGTAGATGCATTTTTAAGGCTGATTTGGATTTAATTTCTTCCTTTTTCAAGGCACTGCCATTACTTACTGGGCCTCTTTCATGTTTATGCAGCTTTCAAGTTACAGCAAAAAAAAAATAGTCGGCCAGTTGAAGGGTGTATTTTCTATTGATCATCCTGAAGTTTGGAGCCACGGGTTACTGTCTTTTGTCTTTTGTCTTTCAGGATAATGCATTGGTCCCATTCACGAGAGTAATCGTAGAGTCAGTAGTACGAAATAGCTATTTTTGAATTGTAATTGTGATATTTCCATTCAGGATAATGCATTGAACCCAAACACCCAAGCAGGTCATAGGAAATATTTCCAGTTTGCATGCCAGGGTATCTGCAACAACAGTTCGTCCTTCTTCACTTTAAATTGATAAGAATAATGCTTCATTTCGCATACTTTACTCTTAAACCAATGTTGGCCGATAAAGTTTGCCAGAGGAGTTTTGAGATTGACGATATCCTTCTGAATCACATGGATTTGGCTATAGGTACTCAGTACTCGTACTCTCCATTTCATGGAGAGGTATCTGAAGTGTACAGATACACCGAAGAAATGATTGACAGGGTCAGAGAGTTGACTCAGCCACAAGTATGAACGGTGAAAGTCTGATGGAGATAACCGATCTGTTTAATATATTGCCATCTAAATAGACAAGCATCTCACAGGACCTACATAAACAAGCAGAGTGATTAAAAGATTTCGAAGTAAAGAGAAGACGAGGCAACGAAACGTGAACGAATGATAGTTTGAGGACGCCTCACTCTACCAATCAACAGAAACTTGAGATTAAGTTAATGATGACAAATATATAACAGAAAACAGTTCACCCAGGCTGAATGAAGTGGGACCGATCAACATTAATTAGGCACAAAGATAATGACAATGCCAATAGTAAATAATTTGTGTTTTTGTTTTGATGACATCAGATGCTGATCTCAAGCTGAAAGAAACACACACAAAAAAAATGGGTGTAAAATGGGTACAATGAACTTGACAACTTGTTGTCCATACATGAAATTGGCTGGGATTCTTCCTTAAGAAAACGACATCAAAGCATATTTCCACCGAATTCAAATATCTGCAATTTCTTGTCTTTGCAGTTGGTTTTCAATCTAGTCAAACATGGTGAGCATAACTCAGTCTTGTGATGAGGACATGACCCCTATAGATACAACCATATTTGCTATATTTACTATTCCAATTATAAGAGCTCGTACGCTCCACTTAAATTATCAGGTGAGCTCGTTTTTAAGAGTGTATTTATATTATATGAACTATATGATGCTACCTAATAATGAAAATATATATTTGTGCAGCATCACATCACTTTTTATCCAAGCTAAGCAAGAGTTCGAGCTGGACACGTTTTGGAATCCAATTCGGCCTCCGGAGACAGCACCGACTTTAAACGCACATCACTTTTACAAACGGAGTCCGATTTGGATGCTATTGGGCTTGTTGGAAAGCTTATTCCGAGATCTTTCCAACGGATCTAGCTTCACCTCCAAATTCCTTTTGTAGACTTCAGAATCATTAAAAAAAAGATGCTATATCACCAATTTAAGCCGATTTGGGCCTTGTAATCGTACCGGAATTAGCCCATACGCTAGCCGGGCACCTAATGGGCCCCATACTGTTCACATGAACAGTAGCATGTCCACAAATAGTGTATGAATAGTATCACCCCCTATTTTGTTAGCTATGTGCGGCTTCCCTTTCCTATATAAGGATGTCGCACCCCTCTAGTTTCCTAGGATTTCGTTTGATTAGTTTCTCCATTGTGAAAACTCTCGTTCTTCGCTTGTGTCGACTAGACCAACCGTAAAGGACCTCTGCGGAATTCCACCTTTTGAACTCAATCATATATTTGCAATTCAGATTGTGTTTTACTTTGTTCTTACGTGCTTCTTTGGTGTATGCAGGAATTGATCTTCGTGATCAGGTCGTCGGGTATTCGTACACGGTTGATAACGACTTGTCGAGCAGTTCAACGATTGCGTGGTTTCGGGCCTTGCGAGTTCGTAACCAGGATCGTGAGAGTTGAGCGACTTCTACCGAATTTATCTTCTCACCGAAAGATCGGGCCAGATCAGGACCTTCGAGGTTCATCACCTTGTTTATTCACACTTCTCAGCAGGGTCAGACTTTGCTTTTGTCATATGTAGATGATATGCTGATCACAGGTGATGACATAGACTATGTGGCTTTTGTGGAGAAGAAATTGTGTGAACAGTTTATGATGTCCGATTTATGACCATTAAGCTATTTTCTAGAGATTGAGGTTCATTCTGATGGTGATGGATACAATCACTCTCAGCATCGCTACATTCAGGATATGCTTGCTCGCTCTAGGATTACCGATACTTGCAATGCTACCACACCGATGGAGCTCCACATCCTTCCCGCTATCATCAGTTTGTTATGAGCCTTATTTATTGTCGGACCTAAATTTTCTAATCCCAAATCCTCTATGAAAATATTGTGTTATTCTCTGAATTAGTAGATAGCACTTACAGGCACATTGCTGAATCAATTCATACAAGGCGTAATTTAAGACATTCGATATATTACAACTTCAGAGTGACATGGACCACATCGGGCCAAGTTTTACAAAAGGACCGGGTGAAAGATCTAGACTCGCCATTATGAGTTAATGGAGTGTTTTGGTGATTAATGACAAATCTAATTGTGAGACTAACTCTCTTGTTTAGTATTATCATGTGTAGTCTCATTTGAATATAAAGGTGAAATTCAACGAGGTATGCATTCGACTTATACTCTTACATAATGTTGCATTCCTCGGATACAAAATATAGGTTGAACTCCACCATAAGTATATCTTGAATATGTGCATATGTTTTCTTTACACATATGTGTATGCACATATTTAGGGGAAGCTCATTCTATATTTTATGGTTTCATTAGTATTAATCCATATTCCATTTTCCACATATATTTAGGATCCTTACTTTGAAACATATCCGTATGAGTATACAAAACTTGTGTAGTCTTTGTATACTTATGTTTTGAGTATACAAAACTTGTGTAGTTTTTGTATACTTATGTTTTGAGTATATAGAACCTGTGTAGTTCTTGTATACTCATGTTTCGAATATATAAAACTTGTGTAGTTTTTGTATATTCATGATTTGAGTATATAAAACTTATGTAGTTCTCGTATACTCAAGTTTTGAGTATGAAGAACTTGTGTAGTTCTCGCATACTCATGTTGTGAGTATATATATGACTTGTGTAGTTCATATATACTCACAACGTGTTACTTTTATCAATCAATTTATATGTGATTGAAATGGTTATCATCAATTACCAAAGAGGGAAAGATAGATGTATCTTGTCCCACCATTGTGTGTTAATGGTATGAGGTGGTAATTAATGATAATCATATTGTGGAACTAATATTTTCCATGAGTTGGATGTATAGGTTATGTTCCAGGATGATGAAGACTTGGGGTGATCATGAGTTGATCATCAAGTCAAGATTCAAGTGAAGGATGCATCATGTGTTGATGCATATGAAGACTTGGAGTAAAAGGTTGCATCATGTGTTGATGCACATCAAATCAAGAGAAGACCCATCATGTGCTGATGGAGGTCTAGTGAAGGATGCATCATGTGTTGATGCATGCCAAGACTCAGGATGAAGAAATTATCATGTGTTGATGATGTTCAAGACAAGATCCCAAAGTGAAGAAGATCATCATATGTTGATGATTGTCAAAGTCAAGGACCCGGACTTGAAGTGATGATGTGCGTCATCAAGCTTCAAGAAGATGCAAGGCAAAGGTATGACTAGCTAGGGCTAAGGATGTGTTCCTAGTCTTTTACCGGTCTTGGTGTTTGGTTGGTAGACCAGATTGCTAGTATAGGATTGACGTACTATTAAGAGGGGTCTTGACTAGTAGCATGAGTTAGTCATGTGTTGATAGCTCATTATGTTTGCTCTAGCTCATCTATGCATGGAGCTATTATTTGCGAATGTGTTTTGCAAATAATTGATGCTAGCTCATGCATTTAATCCTTGTAGCATGGGACTATAGTTTACAAATGGTTGAAGTCCATGCACCTTAGCCTTGTGGCATGATGCTGTTATTTGCGAATGTGTTTTGTAAATAGTTGAAACTCATGTTTGATTTCTTGTAACATGTGACTTAGGTTTGTAAATGTGTTTTGCAAATGGTGTAAGTCCATGTACATTATTCCTTGTGGTATGATTCTAAAAGTTGACAAATGTGTTTTTCAACTTGTTGGGAATCTTGTTTGTGATCCTTTTTGGCATGGCTTATCAATTGGCAAATGTGTTTTGCAATTGGAGTTGTTGAAAAAGTCATTTGCTGCTTTGTCACCATAATCAGAGGTTCCGAGGTTATAACTGCGGAACTACCGCAGGCCGGAAGGTCCGAAATCCGGCGGAATGTTTTTTCCAGAGAAGCATCCGGTTTGGGACTTAGCCGATTTTTGAAAGCGCAGAAGTACCGCCATGTTGGGAGCGGAACGACCGCACAGCTGAAGTTCCGATTTGGCGCGGTACGATTTTTTCAGAAGGTGCCATGTGTTGGACCTGAGTGAAAGCGGAAGTACCGTCCATCAGAATCGGAACGTCCGATAATCGGAAGTACCGCGTGTTGAACGGCGGAAGTTCTGGATTTCATTTCCAACGGCTAGTTTCTCGTCTGATATAGCCGTTACTGTGCTTGTCGCTGAGGTGCGGAAGTTTCGAACTTTGTATGGCGGAAGTTCCGCATTTGCTGATTTTTTAGCAGTTTGTCTCCCAACGGCTAGTTTTTGTGTGTGGGCTATATATAGCCACCTTGGCCAGTTGAGAAAGGTTGCTGGTGATATTGTGAACATCCTTTGAGCCTATTGAGCTAAGAGCAAGCCTCTCCTCTCTTATGTGCATGTGTTGCACTTGGTGAGCTTGGAGAGTAAACCCTAAGTGCATTTGTTGCCTTAGGTAGTGGATTGTGTATCCACTTGAGCGTTGACACTTGATTAGTTCAAGTGAACGTCGAGTCTTGTTACTCTTGGTGTTTGCCGACACCTAGACGGCGTGGAGGCATCGTGCGCAGTGATCTTCTCAAGAAGCTTGTGGGAAGACCCGGCGTGTTGTGAGTGGTTTGGTGCTCACCATCTCCGGAGTGGAGGAAGAGCAACCATAGTGGAGCGAGGTGTTGGTTCGGTTTGGAACCGGTCCAAGTGGTTGGACTTACCTCGGAGGTGTTGGCTTAATTAGTGGAGCCGGTCCAACGTGGTTGGGCTTACCTCAACGCGAATTAGGGGAGACCGACAAGTCTCCGAACACCACGGTAAAACATGATTGTGTCCATCTTGTTTTTCCTTGTGCTTTATTTTGAGCAATTTACATTACATGCTTTAATTGTTTACATATCATTGTGTGATTGCTCTCTTGTATTGTTGGTGCACTTAGTTGAGCCTAGTTAATTTAGGTTTTAATTGTGCAAAATCAATTCGTTATTAGATTCCGCATTATATATTGGTTTAGAGCCGAAAGAATTTTTAAAACCGCCTATTCACCCCACTCTAGTCGGCCACCTCGATCTTACACCGGGGCAGGCCAAATTGATTACATTACATAAAAACAATGTAACTACAGCGGAAGCAAAAGAGGAGTTGAACTCATCTCTCCACAGGCAAGCAACTGAGGTAACCTGTGTACGACGGATATTACCCAATGGGTTGGACAATATCTGCTATACGCAAGTACCAAACGAGTCCACTTAGACTGGGGCGAGATCTATACTATAGACTAAACTACGCTTCATCGTTTCCTTGTCCGTCGATTTCTGGGTCTTCATAGTATGCGTAGTCCCCTTGATCCACATCATCTCGAGGGTTTGTGGGAGAGCGAGGATGAGCACAACTCTGTGCTCGCGAGCCAACACACAAGATGTAATAATATACATGCATGGCTTAACAATGGTGGCTCGGGTTCTTTTATTTGCTAAAGTAATATTTTTCAATTATTATAATTACAAATCCCTATGACTTAGCATTTTAAACAAATTTTATTTTGTTAAAGAGAGTAAGTGCAATATTAAATAACAGTAGAGGTTCCCTCCATCGGAAATTCTACACATGCATCATTTGATTGGAGCTACCTCCGCTCCTCCATACCACTGAGCTCAACGGCTCAGGAAAAATCCAACCTCAGGCTAGATGAGCCGACCTGGTTGTTATTCCAACCTCATGCTAGATGAACTGACCTGGTTGTCATTCCACCCACAAAGGTTTTTGAAATAGAACTAACTCAAGTTAACTTCTCATGTCTACCTTTGACCGTAGGCACGGTTGTTTAAATAGTTTAGACTCTGCAGAGGTTGTACACTGTACCCACAAGAGATAATCATACTCGTTACCCCACATGATTTCGTAGTCATGTAGTTGAGCGATCGTCACAGTAACTTTTCGAACTACCTCGCTCCTTCCGTCATCTCACCCATATGGACCATGCCCATAAGTTGTGTGGGATGTTCACCACAACGACTAGCGCAGCTGGCCCCAGCCACAACGACTAGCGCAGCTGGTAACTTCACCCTACCTCGGTGTTCCTTTCAAGCCGGAACACATCCTGCCGCTTGCACGCTTTCACACACCGACTTGTGGGATGACATTCAGGGTTTAATAATTTTACTAAGCCAAGTTGCAATTTGTAGACTTGCGGTTGTATTTCTTTTACACGGGAGGTCATGACAAGATTAAGTCCTTAATCCATCTGAGAGGTTCATACCACCTACCAACCACTCTCGTGCACGACGACACACACCACTCTTTCCATCCGCCCAGATGTGGTACTAGCAAGTTGTTTAGAGTTTTGGGGAGGAAAAGCCAATTATCACAACACACCAGTCATTTACACCCAATGACTGCCCAAAACCACTTTCATGATTAAAAGATGATGATCAGGACATTTATTGTCCTGGTATTTAAACAAGACTACCATGTCGCTTAAGTACAACCTATACTAGTATTTATCACATATTTACTAGGGTGACATGGAATGAGACATTCAATTTATCAAAGGATGGATAATACTTAATTAATCATCAAATAGGTGTTTAACTACCTTAAGGTTTAACACACATTTGATTACAGAATTAAAGCATTCAATTTTGATATTTTAAATAAAATATAATTTGCATAAAATGTAGGCTCAAAATGATCAAAGTATTGACTCGTCTTAGTTAAAGGTAGTAGGGTCTTGGTATTCTTGAATTTGATCGAAGTTGAGGTCTCCCGCATCTTTGAAACCTAATCGGACGAAAGTACTGGAAAAAGGCACAACACCAGAGAGCACAAATAAATACAAAACCCAAAACAAATGAACTCCAAATTGAACAAGATCAGTGCCATTAGCAAGATCTTGAATTTAGAAAATTTTACAGATAAATTTCATAATTTTCAAAGTTATAACGAAGGAGATATGAATTTTTGAAGCTTTTCAATTGAACTTTTAATTGAAAAGAAAATCGAAAACCCAGAAAAACCTCGTGCTGACACGTGGCATATGAATAGTGCTCGATCCACCACAAAGTGTGTGGACCAAGTCCATACGCACCAGCGCATGGATTCACTGAACAGTGCCTGACGCACGGATTCACGGGGGCACTGTAGCTGGTGGGGTCGATCTGTCAGCCGCGGGCGTGGATAAGAGGGGCGGCGGCGCAAGGCGCTGGCGCTTCGCCTTTCGCGTGGAGAAAGAGAAGGGAGGAGAGGAGAGGAGGGCGACGGCGGCGGTGGCAAGGCGGGGGCGCAGGAAGGAGGAAAGGAGCTCGGGCAGGGCTCGGGTGGCACCGGGAGCGAGGAAGAAGTCGGAGGCGGAGGTGACGGCACCAGCGACCGAGGCGGCGAGAAGAAGGCGGGGGCGATGGCGACGGCTCCGAGGAAGACAAGAGGATGAGACGAGGTGGGGAGGAGAAGAGAGGGCGCAGCGACTTAAAGAGCCGGGCGGGGAGGAAGCAGAGGGTCCGGGCGGTGCGCGGGAAGGAGGAGAAAAGGGGGTCCGGCGGCGCGGGCGCGACACGCTGATGGGGACGGTGACCGAGGCGAGGCAGCAGAGGTCATGGGCGGCGGGTAGCCGGCCGGGCGCGGAGGGTGCAGTCGGCCGGGCGCGCCAGGGAGGAGGGGGAAGGGGGTCCGGGCGGAGAGGGCCGGGCCGTGGAAGACTGGGTCGAATCGGAGCCCAAACCAAGGTAAGATGAAATCCAATTTGAGTTTCGATTTTGAAAATTGAAGTTAAAAAGATCCAAATGTTTCTTTGTAAAAATTGAGAATGTTACATTTATCTCACTGTCACCAGGGCAGACATTGTTCATGTGCTCAACCAGTTTGTCAATGCTCCCACATCAGTCCACTATGGTCATGTTCTTTGTGTGCTGAGATACTTGAGAGGGACTGCATCCAGACATCTATTCTATGCCAGTTCGAGTCAGCATCAGCTCCACTTTCTCTGACTCCGCTTGGACGAGTGATCCTGATGATCGCCGATCTATCACTGCCTACTGCATCTCTCTTGGCACTTCGCTCATTGCCTGGAAGTCTAAGAAGCAAACTGCGGTGTCACGCTCTAGTGCAGAGGCTGAGCTTAGAGCCCTTGTCGGTACTACCTCGGAGATCATTTGGCTTCAATGGCTCTTAGCTGATCTTGGTGTCGATTGTGATAATCCTATACCTTTGTTTTGTAACAATACAAGTGTCATCCAGATTGCTAGTGATTCAATCAAACATGAGTTGACAAAACACATTGGTGTTAATGCATCCTTCGCACGATTTCATTATTAGTGGTCGACAATTGACCTCAAGTATGTACCCTTAGAGCTTCAAGTTGTATATTCTCTCTTTCGGCCCATGTGGCTCAGGTAACCCATGAGATCTATGTTTATATATACCCTCTTAGTAATGAATAAGTTGTAGAATTATGAGTAGCAAACCCTAATGTTAACTTTTCAAACAAGGTACAATGTACCATGGTGGCAACGGAGATAGTCCACCAGATGATGTCATCTGTGATAGAAAGGTAAAATAACAAGAATCGTATTGATGAGAAGCTGCAAATACTTCAGAGTCCACCAGAAGCATCATCTGGAGCGTCATGCTGGATGGAGACGAAACTTTAATAATAATTTCACCAAACCATGCAGACAATAAACAAGCAGTTGCTTGATATTTCATAACTCAATGTACACAGACTCTTCATACTAAATGTTGTATTCTGACAGCTAAGTTTAATACTTTCTACGAAGTAGTCATCTCAAATGCAAGAAAAATGCTATAGGCATCATAAATCTAATCAGTGATAGGACTGCGGGCTTCACTAGCTAGTCTAGTCCATCCAGCGTAATCTGAACAGAGTATAACAAAGTCAACAGTTCTAAGGCAATATTTAATCCTGAAGAAAATGAATCATGCCTCAGCAAGTACCACAAATGAGAAACATTTCTTTTGGTTCACATAAATGAAAATTACCCAAATCTTCATGAAAGCCATGTGTTACATGGATATACATGAGAAATTCAGCAGCTTTTTTTTGTTTGGTTTGACAAAAACTGGTACCTAACCTGTGCTAAACTTATAATGGAGTGGCAAGGTGACCTTCTCCTCAAATTTTTTTGAAGAGTACGATGGTGATGGTATTTTCTTTGCAAAGAGCATAACTGTTTGTGCAGTCTTTTTTTCTTCTTTTCGGAAACGGTTTGCACAGCTGTTAAAAGTTACCACGATTATTTTTGGAAAATAAAGAAAATTCTTTATTTATAAGCCTGATGTCTCAGGCTGGAACAGGATGCCAGAAATCAGTATTTTTCCTTACCTCCCCAGCGTCAAACGGTTTGAGCTCATCCCTTCCGTCACATCCAGATATCACATCCTTCCTTCGGATACGTTCCTCTGATATTCGGATATGTTCCTCCTCTAATAGAACAACTCATATTTCTCTTTTGTCTGTGTCCTCAGTGAATGCAAAGAAGAAATACGGTGGATCCACTATAGTAATCTGTTCCGTAGTCACAGGAGAGATTATCCAGCAAATAGTCTCCTTGATAGAGAAGTACAGAAGACAACAGCGTATCAAGGAGAAGCTTCGTCGTTGATTTTTTTTCCCCTAATTAGCACTGTTTGAAATCGAATTAGCAGATACGACAAGCCAAAATACGAAAACAGCATCAGATATCATCTCTAAATAGCACAGATAACTACTATGCCACCACATCACTCGTGTCTGCACCACCCGAGAAGGGTGGAGTGCCTCCGTCCCTCTCTGGTTCAGACGGCTCCACATGACATACTCAAGATCTTGGTAGGTAATTAAATTGTATACAGAGAAACAAGATTGTGTTTCATGATTTACAAGTCAATGAAGACAATAAGCAAGGGATATTTATCTAGAACGGTATACACAGATGTCATCCTATTAGAACTAATCATCTACCGTACTGAAGGATCAATTTGCCTCTGCACATCGGTCATGCACAAGATATAGGCACAATGGTGCAAAAATGGCACAACAGGGACCCTGCAGCCATTGGTAGAATATGTGGCCCTCCTTACTTTCTATATTTGCATGGAAATGCTAAAATAAAGGAATACAGTAAACAGTATGTACAACACAATTTAGCTAAATCAAAACATGAAATTTTATCATAGTATTAGTACCTTCTATATATATTTTGGAACACGGTCTTCCAAGTAAGAAGCGTTAATCTTATGCTGAATATTTACATAAAACAGTGCAAGCTGGTACACTTAGCTATCTTGTGTGCAAAGAATCGGAATGTTGTTGCTTACATGCCCTATTTGTTATATTGTGTAGTGTAAATTGGGGTTGTTGTTGTTTTAGGTAATTTCAAACATGCAAGACTTGGTAGTGTTTTATGGTGATGGTCTCGTACGGGCCGGACCCGATGGATTAGACCTATCAAGATATCAGTAAAAGGTGGTCCATGCGGAGCGGCTCGATACGATGAATATTCACGAGTTTCGAAGCTGCATTCGGAGGGAGTTTGTCACGGAGGCAATGACGAAGAAACTTGTGATCGAGGGGGTCATACTGCACGAATGCTGTATGGGAGCTAGTGAAGTTGAATGGAAGTGTAGCATAAAACCAGTACATGAAGGTTGCCTTCCAGCCAGAGGCGACCATTTACGGGAGCTCGATGGTGTACGTTAATTTCGTACACAGAGTGTTGGGAAACCTTCATGATGATAGGGCCTCGACAACCAGGCAACCGCGGGCGGGCGGAGCTTGAAGACGGTAGCACGGAATGTGTTGTCTCGGAGGGGGGGAGACTCGCACATAATTTTGTGTGAAATGAGGGGGCAAAATTGTGGTGGTCGGCCCGCATTGACCGCCACGAGTATCTACCAAACCAGCCTCTCGGGTTGGAGTCCGACGAGGACGCCAACCCGGGCTCGGATGGTAGCGACGAGGACACATACCTGGCCAGTGCTCCAATTGGGGGAATTGTTTCATCGGAGGTGCCTTACATGGCATCGAGACTCGATGATATCGCAGTGTGTTTGCTTGTACTGCAGCAAGAAGAAGGGTCCCAGTGGGGGTTTGATGCCGACACCCTCTTAGTTGGGCAGCGCTTCCCTGGCACGGTGGTCGTGCAACAAGCTATAGCATGATACGCCTTATCCGTAAGCCGTGTGTACCGAGTGCACCGGTCCAACCCAGGACATTACGCGGTGAAGTGCGTAGTGTAAGGCTGCCCTGGCAAGGTTAGTGCTCACCGAGTAAAGATCTTTGACTCGGTCATCCGCAATCAAGGCGGTGACCGACCACACTTGCAAACTTAGCGAGCCCCTGCGGTAGCATCAAAACGTGACTTCTGCATATGTGGCAAGCCTCATCAGCCACCTAGTTGTGGAGGATGTGTCTGTCTCCCCCAAGATGCTGATGTTGGAAGTCGCCAGTTTGATTGGTTATCAAGGAATCGTAGGACATGGATGACTTCGACACACGACACCTACGTGGGGAGTCTTGAGATAAGGGGGGGAAGGCTCCCACGACTGAGACCGACTGCCGTCGTAGCGTTTTCGGTCACCTGGGCGCACTCCATACGAAATACGTGAGTTATGTACAATTTACATGTTGGTTACTTTTTTTATTGTACGGTCCACTTACATCATGGAATCGCAGGACATGGACGACTTTGACACTCGCTGCCACCGTGGGCAGCCCCGAGACTAGGTTGCATCCTCCTTCATCTCAAGTACAATAAATCCACGTGTGTATCATGTAATACTTCAAATATAGTCAGTTTTATGTATGAAAAGTTACATTACAACTCCACTGGAAATATCGACACTCCTTTTTCTCTGTTTTCATGTGGATAGAGCGCAGCAGTACACACATAACATACAAAATATGCATACAAATATAGCAAAACAAAATCGCATTACACGGGACACAATATGGCTTACTCATCTGAGCCACTACTCGCTGCATCCGCGTCTGCATGCGCATCCTGGTCTTGCATCAAGCATGTCCCGTGGGATATGTCAGCCGATCTGGAGAGCGTGTACCGGTTCAGAGAGGGTACGAAGATCATTGAGTGGGTGGAGGTTGTAACACCCCTTTTTTCAGATAGAAACATCGCCGATTTATTTCAATTTTGAGTTTCATTGATTTTCGTTTGCCGTTTAAATTTCTAAAATTCTCGAGCTCTCTTTAAGCTCGGGTTTGTGTTTCAAACCCCTCCTCGAAATTTCAAATTCCAAATTCAAATTTGAATTCATCATTTTCGGATTCTTGACCCCTCTCAAAATCTTGCCCCTTATTTGTGGGTCACCCTTTTAAATTCGGCCCACCTCCCGTTTTCCTGTTTTCCCGGCCCAGCCGCTTTCCCGGCCCACGGCCCGCTCGGCCGCTCTCTCTCCCTTTTCTCGCCCGACCCAGCGCCGTCTCGCTCACGCCTCCTTCTCCCGGCCCGTTTTCCCCTCTCTCTCCTTATCTCTTTCTCCCTTCCGTCTCTCTCTCTCGCGTCGCTCCCGTCGCCTCTCCCTCGCCCCGAGCGCGCCGCCACCTTCCCCTTCTCTCCGCCCTCGCCTCGGTCGCTCGCCGATCCTTCGTTTTCCCATTCGCACGCTTCGTCCGCTCGCTTCTGCTGCGCTTCCTCGGTCGATCCGCCCCATCCGCTCTCCCGCTCAAGTGCTTGCGCCGATTCCTTCCTCCTCCGGCTCGGCCCGACCAAGGCCTCCTCTCGGCCCGCCCACCCGCGCCTCTCCACTGCTCTCTCTGCTGCTCGCTTCCCCACCAGACGCCAGTCGCCATGCCTGCGCGCCCCCTCTCGCCGCCTCCACCAACTCCATCGCCCGCACGCCGCCCCAATCGCTTCCCCACCTCCACTGCTTCCATCGCAGCTGCCGCCCCACCTCGGGTCGCCGCCACCAACTCCATCTGTCGCGGCGCCACCTCCGCCGCCGCGCCCCATCCGTCGCCTTCGCCATACCGCGCCCACTCCGTCGCCATGCCGCCATCAACGCCATCTCCCTCTCTACCGGCTATAAATGCCCAGTGCCCTCCACCTCCTCCCCGCCTTGCTCCTCCTCTCCCTGTAAGTGCTCCAAATCCTCGGTCCTTCCTTCTCTCCTCCGCCTTGGTGCGCCCGTCACCGCCTCGGCCAGCCCGGGCCGGCCGGCGTTGAGCGCCTGCTGGCGACACCCGAGCCTCCCCAGCCAGTGCGGCGCCCGCCTCCTCGGGACCACTACCGCCGTGCGCCTTCCCCGCACCGCCATCAGCTCCATCGTCGACCTCCCTCGGCACCCTCTTCCCTCCAGCAGCCCGGTAAGCTCTCCCTCCCCTCTCTACTACTCCTGTTGGACAAGTGCTTCCCTCCCTCCAGCCATCGCCACTATTGCCGCCAAACCTGTCCATCCCCGGCCGCCACCAGCCCCTCTTGGCTCAGTGCAGCTCCGGCTGTGCCTCCACCTCCCTCAGCCTCCTCACCCGGCCGGCACCCCATTTTTGGTTGCTCCCAGTGCCCTCCGGCCCTTGCCCGCCGTCGGCAGCCATCGCCCGAGCCCCCCTTGCTCCCTGCCTCCCTCTCTGCCGAGTGCTCCCTGAGGATCCAAGGCAATAGTGATGCTCGATGGTTAGCTGCCAAGTCTGGTCTCCAGGACAGTTATTGAATGAGATGGAATTGTTGCTAATTATGTGTTCTCCAATTGTTGATTTTGGTTTTGGATGATTATTGGTGAATGTTATCAGCTGGTATTAGTATGTGCCGAACTCTGTTCTTCAGAACCAGCCCGGTATTTTGATTAGTAGTGTTTGGCGTAATCTGTCATTTGTAGAAGATCATGTATGTATATATTGAATCACCTGTGTTGTCTTCGATTGTTGATTATTGAACAATGGTTGTCTGTGTCCCTTTGATCATCAATAGATGTTATTGGCAGCGGGAATGAAATTGTTACCCAATGTGTGTTCTCCAGTTTTGATTGATGTTGATATTACTCATTAGTGTCTTGTGGTGGCAGTATCTATTGTTGTTGAATATCGATATTGTAGATAGTGTTGTTTAAGCATTGAGACAATTGTGTTGATTATTGATTCCATATCGAATTGGTCGGCAGTATTGGTTAATGTCTTTTGCTCATATGTTATTTTGATGACAGTGAACTGTTGTGGTTATTGTATGTGTTTGATACTTCCCCAGTTCAGAGTTTTGTCGGTGATCATTAGTAATTGTCGCTTTGAGTATTATTCAGTAGTAGGCTTTGTATTGATCTGGCTTTGGTACTTGGTGTATTATGTCATTAGTCGCTAGCCTGTCAATTGAGTTGTTATGTTGTAGACGTTGCGATTAATTGTTATTCATATGTTTCGATTGTCAATATTTGATTCGTAATTGCTTCCCCGGATCGTTGCGATAGAAATGAGGTTACCATCGATCCAACGATTAAGAAATGTCGCCATAGATTAGTAGAATGTGTTGTTGGCAGTAAGTTGATTATTGCTTAATTGTCTGTGATTACTGATCCTCAGTATAAGTGTTTTGGCAGTAAATTGAATTATTAATTGTGATCTTGATTATTAAGGATAGTTTTAATCTTCGGTGCAGTACTGTCTATTGGATTTGTTAATCAATTGTTAGCTGTTGGATAGTGTTCGTCAGTAGGACAATGATTGTGGAAATAATGATATTTGGTGAAAGCTGGAAGTATTGATTTGATTACTTTATCCATTCGTATTGTTTGGAAATGAGTTGTGGTTTGGCAATAGAAATTGTGTCTTGATTTGGTCGTAGGTTGAGTAGCTAGCAATCGAATCAATGAGTATTATCTGGCATCGGAGTTTGTTATTAAATTGCCATTGGATTTTGTGTCGATCGAGTATTCTAGATTGGTATAGAACCGGTAGTCGAGTTGCTTTGTTGCCTTGTCGCCTGTATTGGTAGTCTTGCTGTCTTCTAAATCCGCAGTAGAGCATTCCGGCAAAGCTACTTCGACCATACCTTCTTTGTATCCTCCCTCATGGCAGAAAATTCTCTGTCATTCCTCCTTTTCGCCCAACTGGACATTTGACTCTGTCAAACATTCCAGTATCGCTCAAACCATTCTCTCAAGCCGTCCTCCGCAATCTTTCCGAGGCTCTTGTGTTTTATTTGGTCTCTTGGATTCTTTGGATTTATTTGGTTTTTCAATCGTTATTGCGTAATTAGAAATCGAAGTCCAAAAGAATCGACGACTCGAGCAGATCCAAGATTCAAGCAAAGACGCTGTCCAAGAGTTCCAACCTCTGTCTAATCAGGCTTTGAGTAAGATCAAGGTCACGGTAAAATAGCCCAGGCGAGTCAACACTTTGATCATATTGATCCCACATTTTATGCAAATTATATTCTTTTGAAGTATCAAACTGCATGCTTTAATTTCTATGCAAATATATGTCAAACACTCTAAGGTAGTTAAATGCCTACTTGTTGATTAATAAATTATTATTCCACTTCTTTGAAAATTGAACTTCCAATATCCTTGTCACCCTAGTAAATATCTGGTAACATACTAGTTATAGGTCGTACTTAAATGCCATGCTAGACTTGTTTAAGTACCGGGGTATTATCTACCCCAAATCACCATCCTTTTTATCATAACAATTGTTTTGGGTAGTCATTGGGAAGAATGACTGCATTGGTTGGATAATTTGTTTTATACCTATCCAAAACTCTAAAATTTGCTAATACCCATCTGGGCGGATGGTAAGCTGGCGGGTAAATGGTTGGGTGCTAATGTAGCCCAGGATATTTTTGTGGATGGTATGTGGTAAGAACCGCCCAGATGATCTTAAGGACTTAATCCTGTGATGACCTCTTATTATAAAACAGTACAGCCACAAGTCTATAATGGTGTCGACCTGGCTAACTAATTGATGTCCACCGCATTTAGCCGCACCATTGAGGGCTCCCAATGCCGTGAGCCCAAGAGGCTACGTATTGGGGAATGTAACTTGCGGGACCCTAGGCGTAAGTTGCATGGCGCAAGAGAGGGTCTGGGCGTAGTGGTTGTCGGGTCCCACGGGAACGAAACCCCGCTCAGGTGAAACCTTAGCGGGTGCGGAAAATATCGAGGGATGCCTTGTAAAGGCCTTGTGGTAATCTCCCCTTGATTCACATGTCTACGGAAACGTGTGTACATATCAAGCTGATTATCTCTTGTGGGTAAAGATGTACAATCTCTGCAGAGAATAAAATCATTCAAGCAGTAGTGCCTACGGTCAAGGGCGGCAAAGGAGCTCATAAGATATAGTTCTATTTCAAAAACTTTTGTGGGTGGGTTGAAAAATGTGCGGGGCTCACCTAGCCCTTGATTTGGATTTTCCTGGGTATTCTTACCCAACGTTGGTATTAGGTGGGTATGACCACCGTTGAAAAGAAGCATGAGACAGAGTTTCCGATGGAGGGAACCTCTGCTGTTATCAATTATTGCACAACTAATCTCTCTGAAAATGCAATTTGGTCCAAATGCTAAGTGATAGGAATTTTCTAATATCTGTATTTATAAATGTTGCTTTACGCAAATAAAAGAACCCGAGCCATCCTTGTTACACCTTGCATATGTATTATTGCATCTGTGTGTGTTGGCTCGCGAGCACGGTAGTTGTGCTCATCCTCGCTCTTTCCTCAAACCCTCAGAAACAGGAACCCTGGAGCTGGCAATTGCATCAAGGATCCAGAAGTCTGAAGACCCGGGAAACGATGAAGCGTAGTTTAGTCCTTAGTTGTTCTAGTCTCACCCCAGTCTAGCTGACTCCGTTGGTTCTTGTGTGCCTCCTATATTGTCCAAGTTTTGGATAATATCGGGCGACAGGTTCCCCACCACTTGCTCGCAGAAGATGTGCCCTCACCCCTTTGCTTCCGTTGTTGCTTCCGCTATCTTTTGTAATGTATTCTTTTGGCCTATCTGGCCTTTATTGTAAAAATTGACCCAAAGCGGTCTATGTAAACTCTGATGTGTAAATTAATGAATGAAATAAGTTTGCGCCATGTATGGTTTGATTCAGCAATGTACCTGTGGAGTGCTAGCTACTGATCCAGGGAATAGCACAGTGATTTCACAGAGGATTTGGATTTACAAAATCCGGGTCCGACAGAGGTGCACTAGTAAGCTGACTCTAGCCCAGCCGAGTCTGTCCAGCATCGATGTTATGCTACTGAGACATGATGAACGGGGGACCACCTGCCATAACGTCATGAATCCAGGACTCCATAAATCCACTCCCGGATGGTTTGCCCCAACGTGCGAAGTGCCAGCAACACCATAGGAGCTCTGGCCCTCATACGATACTCCGTACTGCCCAACGTATGACAGGGGTGGCTGCTCTGGGTGCCACGGTCCAAACCCTCGCACCGTGTAATGCTCCATGGCAGTAAGTGGGGTGGGCATGCCCTCATCAGTTGAAGGATGTCGTCATCCCCACTCCTCGTAAGTGGGATGGTGAAGTACCGTCCGACCGAGAGCAGCCTTTCAAAGGGTAACAAGCCTGTCCCCCAGAGAAATAGGACGTAGCGGTCATCGAGCTCCCAATAATGCTTCTTTGACCGAATCGCAAGGGGTGGAGGGCCATCCGCGTCCCCAGCGATCCACAGCTCGCACCAGTGATGCTCGTCGTAGAAGGGTTACAGTAGCTCTCGTAGAAGTATGACTTGTAAGAGATGAAAGACACGGATTAGTAGTAAATAAACTAATAATGACGATGAATTATTATGAATTAAAAAAATACAGCTAAACATGGCCAACAAAAAAATATGCACTAATTAACTACGACCAACTTGATCATGACTAATTAAGTACAACTAATTATGTACGACTTTAATAATAGGATTAAATTAATACGAATATTTAAAAACCTCTTAATTGATTCAAACTAATTACATACCGCAAATGAATTACAAAAAGATATTTATGACTTAACAATGAAATAAATACCACTAAATTAATTTTAAGTAATTAATTAACACAAATTATTTACAAATAGATAATTAGCACTACATATGGCCACTAAATTTATTGCGACTGTATTACTATGATTAAATTAAACATGGCTACTTCATTACAACTAATTAACTACAGGCGATTAATTGCCACTAACTAATTGGTATATGGTGGGGGGAGAACCTGTCATGGATATCTTGGGCGTGTTCATCCTCCAGCAGAGTGGAGGCAGCAAAGTGAAACGCATCTGTGGGAGCATCACCGTTAATTATAGCTTTGGTGCTCAGACGATCTACCGCCGTGGCACGGACGACTACCAACGCAACTCCGGTGACTCCGATGTACTCCCTATATTCCCTTTACTTTTCCTTTTAAACATCGATACAGTCCTATACACACTTTTGATCATAATTTTTTCTAGTTATATAGTGGTAAAAATTATTAAAAATATAATAATTTGAAAGTATTTTTTAAATAAATTTAGTGATACCATGTTCCCGTGACAAATTCAAATACTTTTGTATATATTAACATCAAAGTTTTAAAAACTTAACCGTAAGCATTCTAAAACGACATCTTGAAAAAGAACCATGGATTAAGTAGCGGTACTATATATATTCTTTAATTCTTTCTGTGAACCGAATTAATTAACCCAGCCGCCATTAGCGTTATTATCGTACGTCAGTGCGATGTGTGGACTACCTTGTTGCAGGTGAGCTTGGAGCTAGCCAGTCTCACCCGCGCCAGCTCCGCGTACGGCTGCTTCGACATCGACCTCGACCTCACGGACGCCTCCACCGGCGCCCGGCTGGGCAAGGGCACATCTCGTGGAACATTTACAACTTCTGGACCAACCTGTACGGGTCCGTCCTGCACAAGAGGATCGACCAGGCGCGCCTGGTCTATGTCGTGTACCGCAAGGCCGTCCAGGTCGCGGTGGCCGTCACGGTGGAGGACGGCGACGCGCTCGCGCAGGGGTCGGTCTCCACCACCACCACCTATTTCAAGGACAACGTCGTGGAGCCCAACCTCCCGCCTCCGCCTCCCGCGCGGCGCCCGATGTCCCCGACTGTCCGATCCGACGGCGGCCCCCCCCACATCGTGCTGTACCGGCAAGACGTCGTCGCGGTGCCGCTGGTGCCGGCTCTTGGCGACCGTGTCGTTGCTGCCTAAGGGGTCCCGTCGGCCGGTGGTGGAAGCCACCTTTGAGCTGGAACCCACCGAGAGAGGCGGCAGCGTTGATAAAACCAAGAAACTGCAGCGGGGGGCCACCGTGAAGGTGAGCTTTGCCTGGAGCCTTCTTCCGATGGGGCTGCAGGCGAGCCGCGGGGGCGGAGGAGCCGGTACGAGTCGACTTCGTGACGAGCTCTGAAAGCCATGGATCCATACATAGTCCTCTACCGTGCAGGCGCAGTTCAGAGGTGAACTTCAAACAACACGCGCGTGCTGCCATGGGCTCTCAGAGAATGGGAATGTACAGCACGCACGCGCATGCTTGGTATGTGTTGTTTGAGGTAACATCGATCAGGGAGGATGCATGACAACAATGCTATATGCATCTATCGTGCATGCTTGGTGTGTTTTCGGTATCAATTCTCTGCAATTCCCTTTGGTTGTTTCCGTGATTGTGTTGCGTGTAGTAAACCAGGGTGGCTCTGTACTGGGCTCGTCGAGTCATGTTTGCAGTATAAATAAAGACATGTCACTCTGTCAGTGTTGATCTTTGTTAGACGTCCAAATATTCACCAAATTTTCCTCATCTCACCCTAAGTTCGGCCAATCGAGTTCTCTCCAAATCAACAGGGTATCGACGACCGGGCTTCTTCAACATCGCGCTTTTCGTCAATGCCTTCACCAACGAGCTCCAGATCCGACTTGGCCAGAATTAACGGAGGCTCAAGGCTTCTGTGCTTGCCAAGCAGCTTCAGTGGTTGTTTGGATCGCCGGAATTAGAATTAAGTTTTCACAAAGCTGGTTTTAGTATGATTTTTTTAGGAAAACCAGTTTTAAGTTGTTATTATGTTACTGCAAGTTTACATCAAACTTTGTTTGGATGAGAAAAAACTAAAACGGGTTTAAATAAATACTTTGTTTGGTTGAGATATATAGGAAAAGTGCATTTTAGCATTAGTGGGCTATTGTTCCTATGGGATAGGTTTCTCACCTATAGATCAACACATTTGCCATCTGTACCATCCAAATCTGTCACTTTCAGTTCATTTAGTCCTATCTCTCAACACTGACTAGATTCATCACGCCCAATTCATCAAGTGATGCGGGGTGCCCGATCTTCTCAACGTATAACCTCTCGATAACTTGTGTATCCTGACGAACCACCAGCTGATCCCCCGCGCCAATGCACGGACTTGCAACTCTATGAAAAATTCGCTCAAACACACACTTGATTGGATCCTCGCTGACCACAAGAGAAGATCGTCGAATCCTCAATTCCCAGCGAAAAAGCAAGAACGACCCCTTGTTCTCAACGCCAAATTCCCTCTGTTTTGGCTATAAGCACAACATGAAAATCAAGCAAAAGCTTTGAAAATATATTAAACGTGGTCTGAGGTTACAATGGGGGTCTACCCCTCAATATATACTGCCCCTTCTCCTCCTCATGGCTGGCCAAGAGGCCCTACTCCTACTCTAATTCGGAATTAGAACTCCTACTTCAATTTTGACTCAATCTAAAACAAAAAGGAAACTCTAATTTTACAACCGTTATATTGTTTCGGAGTGAGGGAGCATCCATTGGATCGGGCTTGAAGTTATCTTTCCAACAAACTCAAGAACACTCGAATCGGACTCCGTTTGTGAAAGTTATGTTTGTTTTATTCCGGACTGTCCTGCTGATTCTGAATCCGAATTTGATGTTGATTCCAAATCCGAATTTGATTCTGAGTTGATTTCGAATTTGATTTCGGTTGGGGTTATGGGAGATCTAATTTTGGCTTGAAAATCTTATCCAAAACTTGAGCTTTAAGTTCTTGGGCTTCCTCCCCTTTTGCTCTCCCATCACACGGCTTCTTCTCTCCTTGATCAGCCGCATGGGCTGCTTGATTTTCTCCTTCCCAACCGCTTTGACCTTCTTGTTCTTCATCACTAGGCAACAAATACGGGTACCCTCCTCCTTGTGCTCCTCTATTGCTTTGGCTCCGGCCTCCCTCTCGGTTCCAAAGACTTTAAACTTATCAAACCTGAGAATGCACAAAGTATTGCTTTTACGTAGTATCCAATTCTCACAAAAAAACACAAAGAAACTTGTTAAGAAATAATTGCACCTGTTGTTTGAGAAGTGTAGCTCTTGCTTCATAAACAGCCTCATAAGTAGTCGGAATATCCTCATCATCAAGTCACTCACTCCAATCCTCTCTTACTTTCCCCATTCATTCCCTTCCTCTCTCTCCATGCCTCACTGCAGACTACAGAGCACATCTAAATCCTCCTCTTTCTGTCTGGTGACGATGGAGGTGTGGGCGGCAGCGACGCGATGCACAACAGCGCCAAACGAGTGGGCACATGGCACACACGATGGCATGATAGCACCAGGTGAGTGGGCACAGTGGCACGATGGAACGGTAGCGCCAGGTGAGTGGGCTGCAATGGGTCGTGCTCCGCAACCCTAACAACTCCGGCAACTTCCAAGCAACCTCCTCCTCGCCATCATGGCCATAGGTGAGCTCTTACCCTGCCTCCAAATCCCCATGAAATACTTGCATAATTTTTCACATTTGATGCTTCCTGTTTAAGACTTGTATCTAGAAAGTCAATAACTAGAACTTGGCCACACAAAAAATACACATTAACAATTCAAAAGCATCAATGGGGGGCAGTGAAAATTTGTAAATATTTCAATCCAGAACAAAAGAATGTAAAGATTAAATTATAATCATCCATTGTACTTATCCAAACAAAATGTAAGCACATAATATAATATAATGATTAATCATCTTGGCTGGGTTGCGTGTTATGCTGTTGATGATTACTCCACAACTGCCGCGCAATCCCTGAACGAATTCACTCACTAGCAGCTCGTTCATCATCTCGTATATTTGTTTTGACTTCTTACTTGTTGATCACTATGGTCACCATCTGCTTGCATTTCCACATGCTCGTAAAGCCCAAACAACTCATTATTCCGGTTAACCTTCCTTATGAAGTTATGGATTATACACCAGGCCATAACAATTTTTACTTGGGTCTCATATGGATAAGAAATCCCTCCTTTTACTTTTAAAATTGGGAAACGAGCCTTTAAAACATCGAAAGTGAGTTCGACCACATTCCGTAGTTGTGCATGTAGATGGTTAATAAATCTTTCTCACCACTATATCGCTAATTACTTCCACAGAAAGAACCAATATGATAGCTATCCCCACGATATGGTGCAATAAAGTTTGGAGTATTGGCATAGCCCAAATCCACTAAATAATATTTACCTACAAGAATAAAGTTTCATCAATATATCCATTAATAGTAGGCACTCCAATAGTTCACACATTTGTCTTTTTACCTTCTGGAACAACAAAACCTCCACTGGTAATAGCCCATCTAAGAACGGCTTGATCCGATGCAGAACCTTCCCATCCAGCAGTGTAACATCCATTTTCTAGGAAAATCTTGAGCAACTGATTTCAGTTTCAAAACTTCCCAAAAACCAAAAAAATTTCTTTTTCAATTGAAGCTAGGGCTAGAACCGTACCTGGGTTGGCCGTCAGGTCCGCGCCTTGGACTTGGGACCCCATTCGGCCGGTCTCCCGCCTCGCTCCGGCCGCCCCGCCGAGTGCCCATCCCCTACGCCGCGCAACCTCGCAAGAAGGTTCTCGCTCGGCCTCGTCGCCGCTCCTCCTCGCCGCCGCCGCAAGGCGCCTCTCTCTCTCTCTCTCTCTCCACATGGCCGCTTTTTTCGGCTTTGCCTCTGCACGATGAGCAACGCCTCCTCGTGCAAGGCGCCTCTCCCGGCTCCGCCTCGTCGCCGCCCGCTCGCCCATGCCCTGCCGCGCCCATCCTCGTAGCTCGCCGCCTGCTTTCTCCCCTCTCCCGGGCTATTTAAGCCGCCGCCTTCATCTCCTCCACCCCGCCTCCACCTTCCCCACCGAGCCGCCGCCTCCTTCTCCGCCTCCGGCCGCCGCCTTCCTCCGCTGCCCTGCCGCCGCCGCCTGTCTCCGGCCGCCGCCGCCTCGGCTCCTTCGCCCCGCCCGAGCCGCCGCCTCCTCCCCTCTCCTCCCCGCCAGCGCCGCCTCGCCTCCCGCCTCCTCTTTCTCTCTCTCTCTCTCTCTCTCTCCACGCTCTCTCTTCTCCTTCCGCTTTCTCCCGCCTCGGTTTTCCTCGCAACGAGGAAGACGAGGCGACGCGCTCAAACGCGTCGCCTCGCCTTATCTTCACACGCGCGGGCGCTGACGAGTGGGCCCCACCTGCATCGCGCTGCGCGGCCGACAAGTGGGCCCACTTGCCAATCTTGGTAGGGCAGCACACGTGGACGTGGCCCACGCACTATGCTGTGGACCGGGGACACGTGTTGGCGCGGGAGGTTTTTCAGATTTTTGGATTTTCTGTTTAACTGAAAAATCGTTTTAAAGTTTCAAAAATTCATATCTTTTTCATTATAACTCCGAAAAATATGAAACTTGTGCCCAAAAAATTTGTAATTTCAAAACCTATATTATGGTACTGGTTTGATTTATGTTTGAATTCATTTACTATGGATGTTGTATTTATTTACCTTGTTTGCTTGTTTCTTTATTTCCGGTGCGATCGCCCGAGTAGAGTACGAAAAAGCCGGTGACCCCAACTTCGACCACTCTCAAGGATATCTAGATTCTTCAACCTTTGACCCAGGCGAGTTAACACTTTGATCATATTGATCCTACATTTTATGCAAAATTATGTTCTTTTAAAATAGCAAATTGCATGCTTTAATTTTTATGCAAATGTATGTTAAATGGTCTTAAGGTAGCTAAATGCCAACTTGATTGTTAAGTGATTATTATACCTTGCCCTTGATAATTGAATTCCCTGATCATTGTCACCCTAGTAAATATTATGGTAACTTACTAGTTATAGTCTGTACTCAAGTGCCATGCTAGCCTTGCTTGAGTACCGGGGTGCTAATCACCCCAATCATCATCCTTTAAGCATAAAGATCATTTTGGGCAGTCATTGGGGTAGATGACTGAAGTGGTTAAGTTAATTTGTTTTACACTTCTCCAAAACCCTGAAACTTGCTAATACTACGTCTGGGCGGATGGAAAGAATGGTGGGTGCCGTCGAGCACGAGAATGATTGGTATGTGTTATGAACCGTCCGGATGGATTAAGGACTTAATCTTGTCATGACCTCCCGTGTAAAACAAGTACAACCACAAGTCTGCAAAGTGCAACTTGGCTTAGTAAAATTATCAAACTCTGAATGTCGTCTCGCATGGTGGGAGAGAGGGAATGTGCAAGTGGCAGGATGCGTTCCGGCTTGAAAGGGACACCGAGAAAAGGTGAAGTTTGCCAGTCGCTGAGGGGTAGGTTGACTCCGCGTTCAACTACTCCAGTCGCTGAGGTGAACATCCCGCACAATGTATGGGTGTAACCCCATATGGGTGAGATGACGGAAGGGGCAAGATAGTTCGAAAAGTCACTGTGACGATCGCTCAACTACATGACTACGGAATCATGTAGGGTAACGAGTAGGATTGTCTCTTGTGGGTACAGTGTACCAACTCTGCAGAGTCAAAAACTGTTTAAACAGCCGCGCCTACGGTCATAGGCGGACATGGGAACTTAATTTGAGTTAGTTCTATTTCAAAAATCTTTGTTGGTTGGAAATGAAAACCAGGTCGGCTCATCTAGCCTGAGGTTGGGGATGGTCCACAAACCAGGTCGGCTCACCTAGCCTGAGGTTTGCGGATAGTCAACAAAACCAGGTCGGCTCACCTAGCCTGAGGTTTTAAGTTTTTCCTGGATCGTCGTATCCAGCGTGGTTAAAATATGGGGGTAGCCCCAACCAAAGATAAGCATAAGGTGGAGGTAGCCTCTGCTGTTAGTAATATTGCACAAATATTCTATTGACAAAATCATGTTTTTGGTTAAAATGCTAAGTCATAGGAATTTGTAGTTAAGATATTTACAAATACTGCTGTGCGCAAATAAAAGAACTCGAGCCATCCTTGTTTAGCCTTGCATGTATATTATTGCATCTGTTGTGTTGGCTCGCGAGCACGGTTGTTGTGCTCACTCTCGCTCTTTCCCCAAACCCCAGAAGCTTCTGAGAAGGACGATTACACCTACTACGAGGAGCAAGGACTCGATGGTCAAGACCAGGGCGAGGAGTAATTAGCTGCGTAGGCTAAGGCTCGCCACAGTCTAGATGGCTCCGCTGGCACATGTGTATAGCCAATATTTCCCCATGTCCTTGGATAATATCGGTGGTACACAAGGTGCCGCAGTCGCTTGCCTGCGGGGAGTTGTGTTGCCCATTTTGCTTCCGCGCTTGTTTCTCTATGTTATGTAATGAACCTATTTGGCCTGATCGGCCCTCTTTTGTAAACTCGACCCGACGTGGTCTATTTAACTCTGAGGTTGTAATATTAAGACTGGTTTGGTCTGCGATGTATGAAATGAATCAGCAATGTGTACTGTGAGCGCTACCTACTGATCCAGGGAGTAGCGCGGTGATTTCACAGAGGATTCTGGATTAGAAAATCCGGGTCCGACAAGCAGCAACATATAAAAATGTCATGTCAAATGACACTACTGCCGTTACATTTTGAGAGGGAAAACCATGCCTATTTCTGAAAGGAGTTTGTTCTCCAGACTTGATTTTTGCCTCAATGTACATCCCATCAATTGCTCCAACACAATTGTGTAGGGAAAATTTTGTTAATGAGAATAGAAAGATTTAAGCTTTTTTGCCACCAATATTTATGAAAGAAATGTTAGAAAGGACTAAGCACTGGAGCTAGAGATACATATGCCTTGAAATACGGGTGGCACCTTGGATCACTAATAAATTTTGTTAGACCATGTGGACCGGTCGTAAAAGACCATGTGGATTGGTCGTAAATTTTGTGATGATGAATAATTGACTTTTGGGTTGTATTGAAATTTGCATTTGTGAAAGTTTTGGTTGTTGGATTATTCAATTTGGGTGGCTGGATCATGCCTTGTATCGAGTGGTCCAAACGGTGATACCCGATGATCCCTTTCGACTGAACTCAAAGCATTGTAGCTCCGAGTATTGTAGCTCTGAGTGTCAAGTAATAGAGTTAAGAGCATTGTAGCTCCGAGTATGACCTTTCTAACTGGTTAGCCTTTCCAACTAGTTCCTCAGGATTGATCTTCAAAGTGGTCAAGTTTGATCTCCAACAGAAGAAAATCAGAAGATATGTAGTTCGATAGGCGCTTTTTTTTATTAAAAAAATCCTCTGGTATAGACTTCAGTCCTGATCAAAAGTTACACATCATAGATAGTGAAGCGCTCACCTGGTCATCAAGATTTTTTCTTCTACCAATTTCTTTAAGACTTCAATCCATATACTAAATTGACTTTTTGACCATCTTGAAGTCATGATCCATGGATTTTGTCTTTTCCACAATGGTCGAAAAGTCAATTTGTTCCGTGGAATGTATCTTTTCCACGATCTTACCCATAGTGGAAGAACTCCAAAGACCAATTATTTCTTCTAAAGAAATATATTCGGACTTGATAAGTTTGAAGATAAGAACTTTAAAACAAAGTAGAAGTAGGAAAGATGGAAAGTCTATGTGTAAGTTCTACCCTTCTGATGGTTATTTATAGGTTATCGATTTGTGGCAAACTTAAACGGAAGTCCAACGGATAAATTTTTATTAGAATCTTTCCCAATAAATCGTTGGAAAATCAAAGTGTCACTATCTCTTCGGGAACTGTTCTTCATAAATACGGTTGATGTTCCTTTTCCTATCTATTACTGATTATTGGCTAGTATTTCCTGAGACTAGCCAATAAATAGAAATAGATTTAGCAATACAAAAAATATCACAGACGGTTCCTTAGGACAAAGCTGATGTATCATAGACGGTTTCATCTACAAACCGTTCGTGATAGATAAGTTTTCACAGACAGTTTTATCTACAAACTGTTTGTGATAATCAACTATTACAATCCGTTCTGAGTTAATAACTGTCTGTGATAGTCTGCATTATAGACGGTTCAAAAACAATCTGTGATGACCTCATGTCATTATTGACCCATAAACTCAGACAGCTCACGAAACCGTCTGCATGTTCCGTTTTTCCCACCATTTACAAATTGCTCCTTTAGTATATTGAGGAAGGATTTGTCCTCGGAATATTTCCCATGTGTGCCGCTTTATGGAAGCTTTATCTGCATTTTCCTTCTTAATTTTTTTGTTGACATGATCATCCATATATCTGAAAGGAAACAATAAGACAAAAATGATCTCTGGTGTGACTTGAGTTAATTGTTCACAATAGTATCCAAATTAAGAAGAATTGATCTTACTGTTGGATAATCAAGCTTATTATGTGAAGAAATAGGGTATAACTGATTCAAGAGTCAGTACTGTTACTCCTGCAACCATTTCCTTGTTAAGAGGTACAATTTTGAATCTAACATGTGCATATTAGTACTTATTTCAGTTAAGAATTTTGGATGAATGCACTTAAAAAACTAGTATTACTGAAGTCTGATTTCAATGGAACTTGTTCGATTCTTTTTTATTTTTGGTGCAAATTTGGTGCTACGTGAATATCACTATAAGTGCATTAAAGAAAAAATATCCTAAACTTGTGATCACTATACGACCTAACCTCAATGTATATTTGCAGACACTATGGAACGTCATCAAAGGGAGGCAACTAGAGAAGTGGTACCTAGTCATGTTTATGGGTTACTCGATTGCATTGAATTCAAAGAAGGATCGATCGTTACCGCAGATTGACTCTTTGGGCATCCAGAGTGCACAGCCAGTGAGCAACGCCTCTTATCGAACCTCAGAAGGACGCCGCCGTCCTCCACGAGCATCATCGGTGCCCGGCGGCCATTAATTCCCTGCCCTCACAGCCAATAGTGGAGGAATCCCGCGCTGACTCGTCTTCTGTCGAGTCAAAGAGGACACCTAGAGGAGCTCCGGTAAATGGAAGAGACAACAAGGGCATGGAATTTTATTTTTCCTTCGAGGGCAAAATTGTATCAGTGGGTTACTGTACTAAAGCTTTGATATTAACCAGCCAACCAGCATGAAAAGGGTGTATTGAAGCTGCAAGGGCATCTCTGGGGCTTTGATGTTAAAGAGAAGGCAGTGACATACAGAGGGGATGTGTTCCATGTCCATCAGATCCAACTTCCCTGAATTTCCATTTCTGCAACATCTTGTGTAAAATCATCCAGCTTCTGAAGATAATCTCAAAATTGATCATATCAGGGACACAACCGACAAAACAGATATAGGTGCAATCTGAAATGCTACTCTTTTTCACTATATCTCATTTTGTGAATTTGTGCAACGACGATGCGACAGCATCCTGAGGGGAAGATACATACAGAAAGGGCAAAACAAAAAAGAGACCCCCTTCGTCCTTCTACCACCATAACTTATGGAACATCTTTTTCTTCCTGTATACAAAACATTTAAGTTTGGAATTTCTACAATCTTCTTGGAGAATCAAATGTTTGTGCTTTCAGGTTAGAGATTTCGAGCCATGGATCTGTGACATAGGTGCTTGGTCGTGTTGGGTAGAGTGCATTGTTGATAGGACTACAGTTGGCTGCTCCAGCTGAATAGGCTGGATTAGGGGGTGATGGCAAGCAACTCCGATTTGACTGCCTGTACTGCCGTAACGGGCTAGAGCACGGTGAGACGGGCAGGGACATGTTCGTACGGACACTGGATGGGTTGCTGGACAAAACAGATTAACAGATTCCGTTAGACAATGGAAGTGGTGTGAGTTATGATAACTTTAACAGAAGGAAAAAGGCAGAACATACATGCCAGAGATCCTGCGAGTTGATATCGAAGGAATGGCAGATGTTGGTCCTGGTAAGTTTCTCATCCCGAGGTCTGGATCTCTTAGAGGCGATAAGCTTCTGTAGGATGAAAACTCGATGCTTGTCTTTACCTGAAATATAAACATAATGGTAAGAAATTACAAAAGGGCACCACATTCAAACTGGAAGATAAATAACCAACATGACAGATAATGATCATTTGTATTCCTGTTTCCTTATATTTATACTATGACCTATCTTCCATCTAGCTCTAACCGTTTATCATACAGAGCACAAGCAGATTTCATAACAGAGAGCCACTATTTGACAGTGCAGTCATAGACAGTATGTAGAAGTCGTACCGTGCTGTTTTTTCCATCGTTGGAAGATGCGAACATATCCCTTGTCATGCCAGATCTAAAGCTCCTAACTGTAGCTGGGTCTTTGACCCAAGAATGATCTATTAGTTGAGCAGCAGTTGGTCGGGCAGCAGGATCACGCTGTAAGCAGAGTTTCAGAAAGTTTTTCGCATCAAAAGAAAGATGATCTGGGATATCAGGTATGTCTTTGCTGTTCCCAATTTTAAATATTGCAGCCACCTGTGAAATCAATTATGAAAGCTTAGCAGACAATCAGTGGAAGAACAGGCACCATAACCATGTAAATCGTAGGCACAAACTCACCCCTTCGTACTGACTCCAAGGAGGTCTTGCAGTTGCCATCTCAAGAATGGTGCAGCCAAGGCTCCAAATGTCCACTGAAAGGCTGTAGCCATTGCTATTCATAATGACCTGAGAAAATTTTCGACGAGAAAAAATAGACATTGCTTGATGTTCAACTTACAAGGGAAGAGTACACAAGAAATTTCAACTTCAGTAGCCTTACCTCTGGAGCCATCCAGTAAGGGCTTCCTTTGAAGGACTTGATAGATGTGTATGCTGATATCTGTATAAATATAACAAATGATTAATGAGAGGATATCATAGGAAAAAAGGGTGGTAGTTACTTGATCCAAATGTCAGATAAGTAACATAATATAGTACTTACATGCTTGGCCATACCGAAATCAGCAAGTTTTATGTCACCATTAGGATCTACAAGTATGTTTGCCCCTTTGATATCCCTGTGAGAAGAGGTGAGTTTTCATCAATAAGAATTAAAGAGTGGCATGTGATTTTACAAAAAGAGGGAGCCATCCTCTATTATGTCAAAATGATGTAAATCACTGGCTCATACCTATGCACTGTATTCCGCCCATGCAAGTATGCAAGACCAGAAAGGATTTGTGCTGTGTAATTCCTAAGGATTGCCTCCCCAAATGGACCATATTCTTGAAGCAACTTATGGATAGAGCCCCCAGAAACATACTCAAGATAGACTGAAAGTGTCTCACTAGACTGCATTGCAATATAAAGTATAATCAGACAAAATTCAAAGTAACAAATGAAATAAAATTCATCCATAATTTACACCACAGTGGTTTATGACTGGAAATATATGCTAACTATTAATCTAACTATTGGAGCAATGCCTAATTATCTGATGTTGGATTGCAGTGATTGTAAGTGTTTTGGTAACTTCCGATCTAATTGCATGCTCAAAAGGCAAGATCAGGAAGATCTTTGTTGGCTTTATATTTACCAATTCACTGCCATAATACCGCACAATGTTCGGATGCGATAGCTGACTCAGAAGCACCATTTCCTGTTCATAAGAATAACTGTCAATATGAAAGAAATAAATTTTCTTCCATAAGATCGATGTTGATTAATCCCGTATTTTCAAAAGATGACTACCTGATTTAACTGCCTGAGACACTCTTTTGAGTTAGAATCATCAGATATAACCTTGACCTCTTTAATTGCACACATTTGGCCACCTTCGCTGCATTACATAGATTTTGAATAACAATTCAGAATACTATAGAAAGAAAATATCTGGCTTCTGAAGAATGGGAGAAAATAAAATGCTTTCAGAATCAAACTAAGCACCTGTTGAATCCGAGGTATACTTGCCCAAATGTTCCACTGCCTAACAACTTTCCCTTCTTCCACTGTGAATGAAGGGAACAGGAAGGTGAGCATGGGGAGCCTGGGGGTAGAGGAAGCGGGTGGGGTGAGCTTGAGCTCCGTGAATCATCCTGCCATGAAGTAGGGGATCCTGGGCATTGCCCAGATGCTCTTGAGTGCACGGGGGAGGTTGGACAGTGGTTATAGCCTCTTGAGCTAGGGGGAGAGCTTGGTGTTCGTGTACCGAACACAATTTCCGTTGATTTCCGACCACGGCAGTATGTAGTTCGATCATTTGAAATATCCAAACTGTGAAGGTGAAATTCTTTCCTTGGAGAAACTGAAGTTTCAGACAATCTGGGATGCTCCGAAGCCTGATTATTTGTGAAAAACGTCCTTCTTCTAGAACATGACTTTGTTTCCGAGAATCAATAGCCAGTGTTCTGCCTGCCGGAAGTATGCTACTTGCATCTGACACCCTAATGAATCAGACATGAAAATCAAGTGTCAGTTGATATGCACATCTATGAACCAACCACTTAACAGCAGTAGTTTCTTTCAACATCCTAGAGCTATCATATCCAAACAATAACTGCGACAGAAATAATGTCCATAGCAATATTCCGCACTCGAAAAACACGTCGCAATTATTGCCTAAGGCAACTATTGTCTCCTATGTATGCCATATGGCTATAAGTGGGGATCCAAAAAAATATTTGGATGAGTTCACCCTAAAATTAATAGAAAAAATGTATGAGCTTAGTAAATCAGCAATTGGAATTGCCTCGAAAGATCAACACACACATCAATTTATAACAAATTTGTTCACCACAAAAACAACACTGGTCTACATAACTGATCACATAGAAGATCTGTTACCAAACGGAGATCCAAACAGAATGGATTCGAAGTAGCAAAAGGAAAATCATCTCGTAAACAGGAGAATTGAACCCATCAAAGAAGCCAGAGAGCTCCCCAAATGTTACAAAGAAGGAGATGAATCAATGAAGATCAATTTATTTAAGAAGAAATCATAATCAAAAGATGCTGTTGAGACAACTAGTCAACAGGGCAGTAGAATCCAGCTCCAATTGGACTAATCCCCCAGGTAATCACAGAACTAATTAGAGCACAAGTGTACAACTTGGAGGCAAACAGTCGACGCCACTTTGAACATACCTAGAGACGGAAAACAAACCAGAGAAACATCAAAATTCCCCAAAATCAAAAAATAACACACAAAAAGAAGCATCAAGCAAAGCAACCGCAAAAATAAAATCTTGACAACCAAACAGATGTGAAGAAGACCACAACTCCACCTCAAATTCCCCGACCAAATCCATCAAAACAGGCGTAAATTACCCCAAGCTTTACGGAATCCACAAAAAAAAAACAGCAGAATAGCAGCAGGAACGGGACAATTAGTCCTAAAAATGAAGACTTTACGCTGAATTCAGCACGGGAACACCAGCAAAAACCCAAACTTTGGCCTAGAACCAATCAACCACCCGAACTCAGCAAACTAACCACCGGACCAACAACTCTGTCCTCTTTCTCTCTCACCTGTAAATTCCAAGATCCGGCGGCTCGTCGAACGCCGCCGAGGACCCGAGCGACGAGCTGCCCCCGCTGGACGCGGACGCGGAGGCGGACCCGGACCCGGACCCGGACGCGGAGGCCGAGGGCAGCGGTGCCGGCACGGACGCCGGCCGCGGCAGCGGGTGCCCGACCACCGCCGCCGCGGGCTGCTGCTGGAGCTGCTTCCCGCGGCCTCCCCTGGCGAGAAGCGCCTCGTCGAAGCTACTCGCATTCTTCTTTCGCCTGTCATCCTCTTTATCTTTCCCGACCGCGGCCTCCGGAATTGAGCCGGCGTCCCTCGACGGCGCCGCCGCCGCCGCGCCCTTGCCCTTGCCCTTTCCCTTTCCCTTTCCCCTCCACCACGCCGGCATCCTGTCTCTCCACGGCGCGGCTGCGCGGGTAGCGCTCCTTCGGCCGCGAGTGCACAGAGAGATCGAGGGGAGAGATAGAAATGGAAATGGAAATGGAAATGGAAATGGTCACAGAGGGAGGAGGGAGGAAGAGGAGGTGGGGAGAAGAAGAGAGAGAAAGGAGACTCTTGTAACGACCGGGGTCGCCGTTGCGGGCCCCATGCACCGCGGGTCCCACCCTCCCAGGCCCCCAGCGGCCGCAGGGGCAACCTCCGCGTGTAACCGTAGCCATACTAGCTTCGTACACGTAGCATTAGCCAGTGGGGCCACACGCTGCCGATCAGCATTGGCTGGTAAGTGGGGCCCACTCACTTGTTCGGTGGCTGGCTTGTGGGGCCGTTAATGCTAGTGACGTGGCGACTCCGGTGTGGCTGCATGTGGGGCCCACGGGGGAGGTAGGCGTGCTGTTGCCTTGCGTGTGGCGCGGATCACTCGCAAACTGTGGAGGGAGGGAGGAGGTGCGCCCGACGTGTCGGGTGGGTCGTGTTAAGCTGCTAGACGCGCGCTCACGCGGAGGGTGGAGTGGTTATCGGCTGCCAGTGTTTCACCTTCAGTTTTTAATTAGCGGTGGCGTAATTATCCATGTCGAGATTAGCCTTTTCGTAGTTAAGGAGTACTAATGGTGATGGGGATTGATAGTTGCATGTCTAGCAAAAATTCACTCCCCGATCTTTTATGCTTTTTTATGGTGGCATAGTGGTCAGATAGCCTTTTATATATAGAGCATGACAGCGTCAGTTAAACTTTTTTTTATTAATTAACTTTTTTTAATTTTATTTTAAAATTAACCACTCGCAAACTTTATTTCTAATTCCGACTTCTTTGGTCACATCATCACTCGTGACGTGACACAACAACATTGTCACGCTATGGGGATAAACCCGCTAAAATAGCACTTTTTTTCACGCCACGTGACCAAACAACACTGTCATCACGGGTAGTGGCGTGACAAGAGTTTACTTAGATATGGACTGACGTGACAGTATTGTTTTGTCACACCACGGGTGATGACGTGATTAAAAAAAGTCAAAATTGGAAATAAAGTTCATGGACGTTAACTTTAAAATAAAATTTTTAAAAAAGTTAAATAAAAATAAAAATAAATCGCATCAGTCGAACTCCAAATGATGATAGAGAAATCAAGGCATCTACCTTTTGATGTGAGTAGCAGAATAGTACAGGTGCACATGCCACTGCCACTGCCACTGCCATGCCATGGATTTCGTAGAAGTAAAATGGGGAAAATGAAACAGGAAGAAAATCGTGAAATCAATTAGGAGCAGTTGTAGTCCACCAACGTCTAGTCTCGTCCATAGAGTGTTAACAGCCCAAGAGTAGCCAATTGCAATTTTCCGTCTTAATCTCAACAAAGGCAGGCACGGGATGCAAGGTCCACGCACGCGGCCGCGGCCGCGGGTGGGAATGGCAGAGGCCGCCTTTGCTTCGCGGTTGGTTCGCTTTGCCACGGGTGCCCGTTCGCGTCACCGCTCGAATGCATGCCTCCATCAACGGGGAGGCGCCCACCGCATCTCTCTCGTCCTCCCTCCCATTTTTCCTCAAAATCATTATCACGTGAGAAAGAAACATGCACGCCGTGCAGTGCTCGCTGTCGCTGTCGCTGTCGCTTAATTCGGTCCCCCAAGAAGAAACTTCGCACAGCGCAGGGGCACGGGGAGAGGCTTCGGTCGGACCTGGGAGTACGTGCAAAAGGTCGGCGACACAGGAGGCAGGAGTTCTGTGACGCGGAGATCTACGGCTCATTCTGTTCACCAACGTAGGTTGCGTTGGTTCACGAATTGGACGGTTAATATATATATATGTCAAAGTATATAGATTATCTATATAAAATAATGTTAATGGATTTGTTTTGCAAAATATTTTTATAATAGTTGATTTTTATTATACTTGCTAGTATATTATGATAATAAATTATAGTCAAAGTTTTGTATCGAAAACCGCAAAAAAAAGTAAAAAAAACGACTTATATCTGTGGACAGATAGAATAGTTCAACCTCCTTGGCTCCATGCCACCTTAATCACTTCGCTGCATCGACCTCGTCGTCAACATCTCGATACGCACTACCAACTCTAGCCATCCTTCTTTGCTATCACTTGTACCGTGACATTATATTACCGTTGCTTAAGGAGCTCTCACTCAAATTTTAATTTTTAGTAGAGTAGTTCAATACTGACCACTTGTGTCGCCGCTCAGGTCAACAAAGGTGTCCTGACAGCCCACTTGTGTCTTCGCTCAGGTCAACAAAGGTGTCTTGACAGCCCACTTATGCCTCACGCTTATTTTATTGACATGGATCCACCCCTGGTTGTGATGTGTCGTCGGTTGAGGTACTCTCGGTTACCCAATGCATATGTTGTTGCTTGTGCCCGCCCTTTATAATAGTTACTAGTTCAATGCTCGCTTTGCTACGGATTAAAAAAATTATATCTCATCAACCGTCGTCGTGCTTCAGCCTACAATGCAAATGATCCGCGGCAACCCGTTCTTAGAAAGATCGATGAAAAGAACGAGATCCAACGACTCACATCTCATGAAGAAAGATAGATCTAACTGCTCACATATATATGAAGGAGGACAGACCGCCATAAATTTCTTTTTTTAAATAGTAGAGATAGTGATTACTCGTGATATCGTCTACCAACGCTCATGGCTTATACCGTCGAGTGAATGAACAAAAGGGAAACTAGGATTATGCTAGTCTCTTTTGGAGTGCGGAATATTTTTGAGAGAAAACGCTCCGGCGTTTTTTTTCCACGCAATTCCTGTTATATTCTCAGGCCTAAGATGTTCTTAAAAAAAAAGAGAATAAATGATTGTGTTCAGTTTGATCAATACAGTTCGGTGAAAGATTGCCATCCCATAAATCTACCTTTCCAATGCACTATTCGCGAATATTCTCCATCCATGAACCATTAGCATATACATGCACGTATGTGATATCAGAATGGCTGTGTTATAAGATTCCCTTATTTGGAGAATGAAAATGGAGAAGATGCTTGTAGGCCAAAGCTTCCCTATTTGTTCGTGTTGATACAGTAGATTGACACACGTGTCGTCGAGGCCGTCACGATCTACATTGGCACCGCCGACCTCGCGTATAAGCTCACGGTATGTACCTACCAACAGTGACAAACACATAACAAAATTATATCTGGGACAAGTGTAAATATTGCTAATCCGTGGCAAACAACTTGATTTGTGCATCATGCATACGAAGTTCACAATCACAGTAAATTTAGACTAAAATCAATCCTTAAATTAGATGAACAAAGAAAGCAAACTCATTCTCTCAGTTTGGCTCACTGTCAGTTTCTTGGTCACGTAGTCCTCCCAGTCAGAAATTCATCCTCAAATAATCAAACTTAGAATATACAGATGTTATTTCACAATAAAAATTGACATACAAAATTTCACATTGTCATTCTCTCAAACGATACGATCTCGTACATGAGATTGAAATTAGACTTACGAGGACTAGCCGGAGGGTAGCGGGTTACGGCGTCAGAGACCCCAAGACGTTCTTTCGATCCTTCTAGTACTAGTACAAGTACACATGCATTCCTATATGCTTAAAAGAAAGAAAGAAAAAAAAAAGTATCCCCTCTTGCATCGGCCTTGTGGCTTCCACCTTATCCACATCCACGGAAAAGTTAGAAACACATTTATCAGGATGAGCTGACATCAAGCACGTATATAGCACGTTGAACCACACAAACAAAGAGCAAAAAAGGGCGTACCACCATCGCCACTTGCAAAGCTTAAAATAAAAGCCTTATCTCGTCGTCGTGGGAAACGTTCGGCCTGGCTTAGCCTGAAACCACTATTCGACGTTCTGGTAGGTTCAGCAGGATAAACAAAATCATGATCAATCTTTTAGAGCGTGTCGCAATATAGCCGCTACTCGTAACTATTACTTAAAAAAAAGTTAATATTGTACATCTTATCGTAGACGATTGATCAAAACCGTATGTATTACATGCAATCACGTATAGTTCATGTTGAAAACTGTATGTGAACTATCACATGAACTGTCTATGACTTCCCGTCCCCATCACAGACGGTTTGTATTAAAAACCATATGTAGTAATCTCATTTATTGCAGACCTGACTCTCACAGATCGATATGTCTTAAATTACAGCTCTGTTCTCGCTGCTGCCGCTGGAGGTGGGGCTTTTACGCGATTTGGTGAAAGGAGACCACGAATTTGGGAAGAGGGTGATTATAGATCTAGCTTGGTAATTTGTTCTTGACTATCAATGGTTAGTAATTTGTTCCTTGTATTATATTCTAGATCTAGCTTGGTAAAGAGAGAATTGAAGATGTGGCTTTTTGTGTCACTACTACAAAAAGTCTAATACTGGACGTCTCATCACAGACGGTTTTGGTCATCTGTATTAAATACAATCATATACGATTTTCAACAAGAACCATCTATGATACTTTACAGACGGTTTTCAACATGAACCGTCTGTGACTTCCTGTCCTCATCACAGACGGTTTGTATGCAAACCGTCTATGATAATCTCATTTATTGCAAAAACCGACCCTCATAGATCGATCTGTCTTAAATTCCAGCTCTGTTCTAGCTGCTGCTGCTACTGGAGGTGGGGCTTTGACGCGATTTGGTGAAAGGAGACTGCGGATTTGGTAATTTATTCTTGACTATCGATAGTTAGTACGTAATTTGTTCTTTGCATTTTATTCTAGATCTAGCTTGGTAAATAGAGAGAATTAAAGATGGTTTAGATCGGTGAAGTGATAATTGAAAATGGTTTAGATCTATCTATTTATGTTGTGTTGCAAGTGTTGGCTTCTTGCCATCTGAAGTTGAGCATAGGCTATCTATAATGTGTTTGTGATGAACAAACTAACCCTATGGTGTATTGCTATTTTTTCAGTTTATTAGAAATACATATTTCAAAAGACATCAAAAGTTGCATCTATAGTATACTAATTAATCAATTCAATATTTAACACCAAATTGTTATATGTGTCGCGTAGATGGACCGAAATTGGATGTACGTTGGCAACCGTGTGAGTGAAGAGTACATTAATGGCGTGTTTGCTTTTTTTAAGAGCTGTCGATGTGGATGAATAAGGGGGTGGAATATATGTATTGTCCATGCATTGACTACGAGAATCTGAAGATGTTTAAGAACCGAGCGCAGATCGAAGCACACTTGATTCGAAAGGGTTTCAAAAAGGGTTATACATGTTGAACCAGTCACGGTGAAGAGCAAATTACACAAAAAGGTAGTAATAACGACATCGCCGACGAAGTCAACGATATACCACTGGATGATGTCGATTGTGGTTCTGATTCGGATAGGTTGCACGATGACAATTTGGATCAGATGCTTCGCGATGCAGAAGAGAATTGTGATGAGAGTGAGTATGTTAAATTCCAGGGCTTGATGGAGGACTCGGAGAAACCTTTGTTCCCGGGCTGCAAGCCGGAATACACAAGGTTATTCGTCGTGTACTATGGTAAAGGAGGGAACAGCAAGGGAAGTATTATGCGACACGATCTAAATTTTCCAGTATTCGCTAGTACACATTAATCCTAGATAACACTTCGTAGTAATACCTCTCGAACTAACCAATTCTATTTTTGCAGTGCCACCAGCAACTGAGTTGACGTGCATGATAGGTTGTGCATGCTGTCTTATTACAAGAAATATTGGAATTGTGTAAAAAAGTAGACATGGAGTCACGGCTGGGATGACTGAGACGGCAATGCCAAACCTTCGTGGAAGCGACCGCTTTGAGGAAGGCTTGGGAAGATGGCGCAGTGGTACTAGAGGGAAGAGAGTAGAGATCTCCATGGCTATTTCACCGAAGAACCTCTTTCTAAGAACGAAGATCCTTGGCAGAGAAACCAAGGGGGTCAAATTCAATGGAACAAGAATTTGCGAACAGAGATGAGGTTCTTAACAAGTGAGGGAACAATAAGAATGTTGCGAAGACAAAAGGTGTGGAGAGGAGTTGGCAGCAGTGTTGTACCGGTGTGATTGATAGGTACAGTTGAACCATTGCTGACGGTGACAAAGGAATTTAAAGAAGGGTAGGGTTGGGAAGTATACTATCATCGGAGGACATGTGAGATGATGCACCGGAGTCCATGACCCACTCACCGATGGATGGGCCTAGAGAGACATATTGTTCATGGCAGCAAGAAAACCCATCTGGTCCTAAGTGGCCGTTGCATTGAAAGTCGGTGTAGAGGAGCCCGATAGAACGGCAGTTGCTAAGGTGGCATGAACAGAGGCGCCATTGTAGTGTGGTACACCTGTTGAGATGACTAGCCAAGGCGCGGGCCAAGGAGGCCAGCGCTAGAGGGAACACACCACGATCCAGACCACGAGCCGGTCCAAGGCTATGCCTACCCTATCCAGGGGTTAAAGCATACCCAAGGACTAATGGTGGGTGTTGTCGAGTTGCTGTGATCGTTGTTCCGATCGCCTCCGTGGCCCTTGTTGTTGTTACCACCTTTGTTGCACCACTGGCCTTTATCATTTCATTTGTAGCTACGCTCGTCATTCGTGTTGCCGCGGTTGAGATCCCCGGCCTGATTTCCAGGGGTGAAAAATCACCGGAGCTTTGGTTTCCACCACTAGACTTGGAGTTGTTGGAGTAGAGGGCCATGGCGAAGGCGTTCTGCCCCGTGTGATGTGCTGAGTTTTCGCGGTGAGGAGCATAGATCAGGTGCGGATGAACGATGGGAATAGTGTGAGCAGTGGTATGAGGGATGCCACGCTGGAGTAGCTTGGATTCATATCACGTAGTGTGTTTAGCACTAGGGTTTGGTCAAAAACATATTGCCCGACATCGCGAAGAGAATCGACCAGCATCTTCAGCTTGTGACAAATACTCAGTGATGGTCATGTTGCCTTCAAGAAGAGCGCGGAACTCAGCTTCGATGAATACAGTGCGACTTAACTTATTGTCAAGAAACATTTCCTTGATGCTAACCCAAACCGCACGAGTATATTGATCTGGTTCCATAACTATGTCCAGAATTTCCTTCGAGATGGAGGCGTAGAGCCATGATCGGACGATGAAATCATGTCGGTTCCACTCGGCACTCACAGGCGGAGGTGTAATCCCGTCAATATGACATGAGAGATCATATTTTCCAACAAGAACGTTGACTAATGTGACTTTGAAAAATTGGAGGCTTTAAGGCCAAGGCAGATTGGGATGTGTGTTTTCACACTCGCTACATTGATTGCATGGGAAGAAGCTATGGCAGGCGCGATTGCTGGAAGGTAGCCGTAGGTTTTAATGGTGAGAGCACCAAAAGTCATGGTGGTCAGAGAAGGAGATGAGGAGTTCATCTCGGTACCCATGGGTGTTGCGGAAGGGAAGCTATGGTAGGGTAAAGAAGACTTGCTCTGATGCCATGAGAAAGTAGAGAAAACAGATGGGAAACACCACGCTCAGGGGGCGATCGCATGTCATGCACATATATCATGTATAGGTATCGTGCAAAGCAAGTAAGCTACAATCCTAGGAGGATTACATGGGATTGCTAACCAAATTAGTTACGTACACAGTTAGGAAAGAATCCCGAAGATACTGAGGATCATGACCCGTTTACAATTTAGACGACAAACTGGTTGGCTCCTGAGATTTTTTTTGATATATTTAAATTTTAAGTTTGAGTGTCATTTTTGTATTAAATTGCATGGATTCTCAAAACATCTTTGTAGGTAGTGGAGTAGACGGTGGCTGCAAATCGATATGAACTAACAAAACTGAGCATTTGGGTTAATTTCCAAATACTAGTATGTACATAGTACTATGTGTTGGATTGATCTTGGCCAATCAAGCATCGAGAAATTAGGGTAATAACCCACGCCGCATACCGACGGGGACTCTACCAACATTATTTTGGTCCAGGTCCTGTTCACCGAGCGCCATATAAAAGGAGGGTCTCAGCAGGCTTTTCTCGTGTGAGTTAAGGCCACAAAACCCTAAAATAAACCGATCTATTACGGGCGCTAGGGTGGACGAAGACCGACGACCATCGTCCGGCATCACCGTGACACCGCCGGTCGACCTCTGTCGCCACTTTTGACTACACATCGCCTCAGGCCGACACATCTATGCACCCCTCACATCTTCACCGACCCCGGCCAACTCTCAATCACGATGGCATCTTCAGGATCGGGTAAGAGTTTTCGTTTTCGCACTAATATTTTGTGTTGCGTGTTCAATGATTGAGCTAGGGTTAATGTTGTTAGATCATGTTTAGCCTCAGTTTTATTCTAATATTTGGTATCAGAGCAACTTAGTTCAACTTGAACCCTATCAGTCCCGACCGAAGATCGAACTTGCCCAGATCTAATGTTTAAAGGGCTCGGTTTAGCACTTAGAAGGAGGGGACTTAAGTATTTTTTGAGAAACCCTAAAGTAATACCGAAAAATCCCCAAATCAGAACCCTAAATCGGAACCCTAAGGTGCGGCCTCTCAAAAACTCAGATCGGAGACAATAGGGGCGGCGGAATACTCACGCGATTTTTTTGGAGACATACTATTTTGCTCCGGTCTCGGGCACCACCGTGGCTCTACTCGACGGCTGCGCGCGTGACCTCGGTCGCACGTGCACGCCGGCGAGGAGGGCTGCGGGGGTGCCACCGCTTCATGCCGCGCCGCCTCAAGCCGCCGCTCTGGCCTTCCCCTCCAAAAGCGTCGCCGATGGAGTCGCCGCTTTCGCTCGTGCGTCTCTCTGCGCCGCGCGGAGTTTTCGGAGGAGCGGGAGAAAATGACTTAGGGTTAGGGTTTTCCGCCGTTTCGCCGGCTTTTATAAGGCGCGAAATTCGCTCTCGACCGTTCGATTGCATCCGACGGTTCGCGTCCGATCGGATCCGGCGGAGTGTGATTGGGGCGGCTGTTCTCGGCCGTCCGATCAAATCCAATGGCCCGCATCGCTCGTTCAGCCGACGGAGTGACAACGCGCAAACGTTTTCTGCCGTTCGATCGAATCCAGCGGTCACCATTCGTCGCGGCTGCTGATGGTTCGGGCAATCGTGGGCCGAGTGCAGGCCGAGCCCAGGAGCTGTGCATCGCTGCACATTAGTTTTTCCCATTTTATAAAGTGTTTTTATGATTAAGTTTTTTAGTTTAAGTTTTGTGCACTATTTTTATTCATGTTAATTGCTCAAGTAAAAGTGATAATTGTCTCTAATTAAAATTGCACTAACGAGATATTTTAATTAGAGATTTTTATGATTTATTTTGGCATTATGTATACACATGATTACATACTGACCAACGTTGTTTGTAATCGTATGTCGCCATATTAATTGTTGAAGTTCTTTTCATTTTCTGCCCAACGGTGATATGAATTAGAACTGTAGTTTTGCATGTTATTAATCAGACCAACGTAGGGTTAATTGCAAGCAATATTTTTTATGTTATTTTTAATTTTTTACTGTATTTTAATGTTCAGCAATGAATGCTTTGAATGTTGCCGCTACAATTGACGACATTGAACAGCTTACGGGAAGCAACTTTCCCGCTTGGAAAGAAAGAATTTCAGTTGTCCTTGGAGTTCTGGACCTTGATTATGCATTAAGGGTGCCCGCTCCCGTTTCCCCCACCGTCGGTGAGGATAATTATGATGAGAAAAAGAAAAATTATGATGCTAATGCTGAAAAATGGGAGCGGTCCAACCGCCTGTCGTTAATGATCATGAAGACCTCTATCTCAGTTGGGATCAGGGGAGCAATCCTAGATTCTGAAAATGTTAAGGAGTATCTGGCTTCAGTTGAGGAGAAATTCAAAGGCTCCACTAAGGTTTATGCTAGTACTTTAATCCAGAGGCTTTTATCCACTAAGTATGACGTGTCCAGCAGCATAAGAGAGCATATCATGATGATGACTGATATGGCTGGAAAACTCAAGGGCATGGATATGGAGATATCCGATGGTTTCCTAGTCCACTTTATTATGACTTCTCTTCCTTCTGAGTACACTGCTTTTAAGATAAACTACAATACTCGGAAAGATAAATGGAGCATGAGCGATTTTAATCGCCATGTGTGTCCAGGAGGAAGAAAGGATAATGACTGAAAAGAAAGATTTTGTGAATCAAGTTGGCGGTCCTAGCAAAAGGAAGTTCTCAGGGAACTTCAAATCCAAGAAAAGGCTGCACTACACTCCTAACTCGGATAAATCAGGGCCTAAGGCGCAAAATACTCCTAAGCCCTATGTTGCTCCTGCTAAAGCACCTAATGGGAATGCATGTCACTTCTGCAAGGTGCCAGGGCATTTCCAAAAAGACTGTGTTGGTTTTCTAAAGTGGCTCGCCAAGAATGGTAATGATTCTATAACGTTCATTGATGAAACTCTTTATGCTGATTTTTTCCTTAAATTTTGGTGGATTGACTCAGGTGCAACTGTGCACGTTACCAACTCTTTACATGGATTCCATACCGCGAGAACACTAAGAAAGGGGGAGCGAAGTCTTATAGTCGTGGATGGAAAAGAAGCCGAAGTGGAATCAGTTGGTTCTGTTTCATTAATTTTAGATAGCGGCTTCACACTTCGTCTTAATAATGTAGTATTTGTTCCTTACATTAGGAGGAATTTAATTCCAGTTTCTTTCTTGGATGATGATGGATTTAAATGTAATTTTAGTAACAATAAATGTGTTATCACATTTAATTCAGATGATGTTGGTCTTGATATTAGACAAAACAAGCTCTATATGCTTTCCCTTAATGAATCTCATATATCTTTGAATGTGTGTGATGCTAAGCGTAATGAGACTTCTTCGAAACTGTGGCACTGTCGTTTAGACCATATTTCGAAGGGAGGAAAGGAGCGTCTCATTAAGGAAGAGATTCTCCAACCATTATATTTCTCTAACTCATACCACTGCATTGATTGCATTAAAGGAAAATATGTAAAGAAAATAAAGAAGGGAGCAACTCGCAGCACATGACTATTAGAGTTAATTCATACTGATATTTGTGGTCCCTTTCATGTGACATCAGTGGATGGTTTTGATTCTTTCATCACATTCACTGATGATTTCTCCCGTTATGGTTATATTTTTTCCATTAAGCACCGATCTGAGTCACCTGGTAAATTCAAGATATTTAAGGCTGAAGTTGAAAATCAGCATAACCTAAGAATTAAAGTGGTAAGATCGGACCGTGGGGGAGAATATTATGGGAGACATGCCCCTTATGGCCAAATTCCTGGCCCTTTCGCTAAGTTTCTTCAGGAAAATGGCATTGTTGCCCAATATTCTACACCAGGTGAACCTCAGCAGAATGGGGTAGCTGAGAGACGCAACCGTACACTTATGGATATGGTACGGAGCATGCTTAGCTATTTTAGTTTATCAACTGGTTTAATAGTTTATGGATGGAGGCACTAAAGACAGCCGCACATATCCTTAATCGGGTTCCTAGTAAATCAGTACCTAAGACACCTTATGAATTATGGACTAGGAGGAAACCGAGTTTGAAATATTTAAGAGTGTGGGGTTGTTGTGCTGAAGCTAAGATATTTAATCCACATATTGGAAAATTAGATCCTGAGACAGTAAGTTGTCATTTTATTGGGTACCCAAAGATCAAAAGGGTATCGGTTTTATCATTCCGATAGGACAACTAAGTTTGTAGAAACAAGACACGCTGGTGTCCTAGAAAATAAACGGGACCTGGAGCCTAGGAAAATAGATCTTGAAGAGAAGCGGGTTTACGTTCCTTCACCGCTTATCCCAAAGACTTTTATTCTCGCTTGGTGGTTGCACCTCCAGACTAAATATCGTTGATGCACCCACCGTTGAGGTCTCGTAAATTCCTAATGTCGCACCTAATGATGAGCCTCATAGCGGTCTCTGCGCCTCGCCAGCCCTCCCGCAATAGTCGCGAACCTATCGAAGATCACAATGGAGAGAAGATCTGCCATCCCAATGATTATGTTGTTTATATGAATGAGGACATTAATGATATAGAGAAGGTAGATGATCTCACCTCTTATAAGGAAGCCATGATGAGTGAACATTCTCCTAAGTGGCTTGATGCCATGAATGATGAATTAAAGTCTATGAGCACTAATGATGTATGAGACTTAGTAGGAATTCCTGACGGGATCAAAACAGTAGACTGTAAATGGGTCTACAAAACCAAGCACGACTCTAAGGGAAATATCGAAAGGTTCAAAGCAAGACTCGTAGCAAAAAGATTCTCACAAAGAGAGGGGATTGATTATAATGACACATTTTCTCCTGTCTCAACTAAGGATTCATTCAGAATCGTTATGGCACTTGTAGCTCATTATGATTTAGAGCTACATCAGATGGATGTTAAGACGACATTCCTTAATGGCGACTTGCAAGAAAATGTTTTCATGACTCAACCGAAAGGTTTTGTCGTGGAGGGCAAGGAGCATATGGGATGTCGACTTAAGAAATCTATTTATGGCTTAAAACAAGCATCGAGGCAGTGGTACCTCAAATTTGATAAAGTTATAAGACATTTTGGATTTAAGAAAAATGAAGTTGATAACTGCATATATGTTAAGTTCAAGGGGAGTAAATTCACCATCTTAGTGCTTTATGTGGATGACATCTTATTGGCTAGCAGCGATAAGGATATGCTGTTTGAGACCAAGAGATTTCTTTCGTCCAATTTTGATATGAAGGATCTCAGCGATGCCTCTTACGTTCTTGGCATTGAAATTCACCGAGACAGGTCCAAAGGAGTATTTGGTTTATCTCAAAAGGCATACGTTGACAGAGTACTAGAAAGATACAATATGCACAAGTGCTCTGGCTCGCTTGCTCCTATCGTTAAGGGCGATAAGTTTGGGACATTTCAATGTCCAAAGAACCAATATGAAACTGATCAGATGAAGTTGGTTCCTTATGCTTCAGCTGTCGGAAGCATTATGTATGCTCAAGTAAGCACACGCCCTGACTTAGCTTTTGTAACCGGAATGCTTAGCCGATATCAATCAAATCCAAGACCGGACCACTGGAAGGCCGTTAAGAAAGTCTTGCGTTATATGCAAGCTACTAAGCATCTCATGCTCACATATAAGAATTCTGATAACCTTGAAGTTATTGGTTATTCAGATTCAGATTTTGCGGGATGTGTTGATACTAAGAAATCCACGTCAGGTTATATCTTCACACTCGCTAGAGGAGCTATCTCGTGGAAAAGCTCCAAACAAACCCTTACGGCATCTTCAACGATACAAACTGAGTTTGTGGCATGTTATGAGGCTACCGGGAAGACTGTATGGCTTAAGAACTTTATTCCGGGTCTTAGAGTGGTTTACAGTATTTCTAAACCACTCACCTTATACTGCGATAACTAACCCGCAGTATTTTATGCGAGTAACAACAAGTCAAGTGGTGCTCCCAAACACATTGACATTAAGTATCATGTTGTGAAAGATAGAATCCAGGATCAAACCATTAGTATCAAGCATATTAGTACTAAGTCAATGCTTACGGATCCGCTTACTAAAGGCCTACCACCCAATATTTTTCATGATCATGTTGCCGGCATGGATTTATTGGAAAGCCTCTGATTCTGGATAAAAGGACCTTAAAATAAACCAACTCCCATTAAGTATAATGAATATCCATTTCAAAATGGGATAGTACACTATAGGTACTGGGGTCGTATGGCACTTCATTAGTCATGCGACACATTATCTTAGTATGTTATTTTATTAAGAATGGGCTTATGATGTTAGCCTTTCGATCAAAGGAGAGAATGTTAGATTGATCTTGGCCAACCGACGACCAAGAAATTAGGGGGAGTAATAACACACGTCGCGCCCTGATTGGGGGCTCTACCAACATTATTTTGGTCCAGTCTCGTTCACCGAGTGCCATATAAAAGGAGGGTCTCGGCAGGGTTTTCTCGTGTGAGTTAAGGCCACAAAACCCTAAAACAAACCGATCTATTACGGGCGCTAGGGTGGACGAAGACCGACGACCATCGTCCGGCATCATCGTGACACCGCCGGTCGACCTCCGTCGCCACTTTTGACTACACATCGCCTCAGGCCGACGCATCTGTGCACCCCCTCACATCTTCACCGACCCCACCGACTCTCAATCACGATGGCATCTTCAGGATCGGGTAAGGGTTTTGTTTTCGCACTAATATTTTGTGTTGCGTGTTCAATGATTGAGCTAGGGTTAATGTTGTTAGATCATGTTTAGCCTCAGTTTTATTCTAATACTGTGCAGTAGAGCCCACGGAGCTTTCTATGCCAGATACTTGATCTGGATTTGATTTAGGGAGAGAAATAGGCCTTTTGCCTTTTTTAAGGTGTTAGACTCGTATACTTAACTCACACCCCACTCATACCACTGTATATATATATACACACGCACACACACACACACACGCATAGGAAGCCTTTTTGCTACTCCCGGGTGTAGTTACTCCCTATTTCGTATCTCACAACGTATGGAGTATCTTGTGCAACCGAGAGTATGTCTGTGTAGTATACGAGTATATAAGACCACTTATATGGTATTTATACATTTTTAGGGGTGGTATGTATATTTTTTAGATATACTCATTTATATGTCAATATAAATGTATTTATAAAATATGCTAAAAACTATGAACTCTCTTGTAATTTTTTCGTATGGTTCGTATTGGAGTATCTTATAATTAGTATATGAGTATACCTAAAGTGATAAAAAGGTATGTCTAATTTTTTAGATGGTATATTAAAGATGAAAGTAACTAAATCTGAGAGTAGAAAGTATTAATTATATTTACATACACACAAATTTTTTTTACAGGACACCGAGATCTTATAGGATGTGTACCTTGTTCCTAGTTATTCGGTGAGAGCTGTATCCCTTTTGCTTTGGGGAGACGTTTGGCATGTGTTGGCTGCTAGTGGTGCGTGGTACGATTGGTAGGTTTGGGTGCAGGGAATGTGTAGCCGTGCAGGAGAGATGCACCGCACGCAGGTAGGAGCACCCAGCAGCTGCCTGCCTATTATTGCCTCCCTTCGATCGCAGCCTTTCCGCGTTTAATGAGACAGCAGACAGGTACGCGCGTTGGTTCATCTATCAGCGCCTTCGTCCCGTTCGTTTTTGTCCCCATGCATCCACCTGCCATCGAAGCTACTAAATTGCCCGGTGAACACCACCGCACCGCACTGGTTTTATATATGCAATTTCAAACGTGAGAAGGGGACAAGTTGATCCTAGAAAGGAAAAAAAATGTACCATCTTAATTACGTCGGATTCGAACTTGTAGTCAAGTTGATTCCAGAAAGGGAAAAATGCACCATCCTAATTATATCGGTAAGATCAAACTCTATAATTCAAGGAAACAACATAAATTGTAGAATTCTAGTATACATCGCAGCAGCAGCAGCAGCAGAGTAAAATCATTTTGAAGTTCAACGCATGGGGTTTGAGAAAGGGATGTCCCACCCCGCCTGTAGCTCTACATTATGATAGTATGTGTCTCTGTCCTGATCGCTAAAACCGTGACGTCTGGTGTAATGCGTATGTGGACCTAACGATTTCCTCGGGAGCCGTCATGGATGACGCACGCCCTCCCCATGCAAGCAACCTCCATCAGTATCCACCTCCGGTGCGCCAGTTACCTTAATGGGGCCTTTTACTGCTACAAATCGCTTCAGTACAAAAAAATTCCAGCGATACAGCCAGCTGGCTATGCCTCCAGCTGGCAGTGATGGCCGGCGAGTCACACGCACGAGCGATAGAATGTTCTTCCCCTGACATGCGATTATTTCTCAAAGTTTCGAGAATTATTGTGTGCCGACTGGCTGTAAGGTTGACCTGTCAACCGATGGACGAATGAAGTTTCACGGGACCACGAGGCTGTGGACATGGCCAAATTAAATTCCATGTGCAATGGACCATCGATTTTTTTTTAAATAAATGTAGTCATCTTTCTTAGTCGTAGAATATTGATTTAATGGATATTATTAGTTTCTGTGTTATGCTGTATTGCCTTACAAAATAGAAAGAAAAAAAATCTAAACTATATAAAAGTAAATCCAGGTGAACTCTATAAATACAAAAAATAAAAAGAATTAAAAGTTACAGTAAAATTGTGCTAAAACAAAAAATTCTAAACACTACATAACAGTAAATCTAGGTGAACCCTACAAAAATAAAAACAAATATAACTAAAAGTTATAGCAAATCTGTACTAAAATTGTACATCACTTGATAATACAATTTTAGATTTAGTACTATGTAATTATATGTAACTGAAGGATAATTTTTTTAGCAACTAAAAATTAGCAAACCTGTTTATTTTAAGGGGTACGTTTGGGTATATTAGTGTGTAAATCTATTGAAGTTTGACGCAAGAGTTGTTGTAAATAAACAAATTTGGAGGTTTGACACCCCTCGGAGGTCTTATACCTTCTGTGGCCCATGGCCATGTTGCAAACATGTTTTTTCTTCCACAAGAAGTCTTTTAATGCATTTTATAATAGAAGAGGATATCTGTAGTAGAAGAGGATATCCTTAGATTCGTGAATATCTCTCTAATTAAATGATATAGGTCAATATCAAAATCATTGTTTGAGGAAAATATCCAAATCGTTGTGATGGCCATTTCATAATTCTCTAGAGTTCAATCATCAAAATTTTATATAGGCGATGCCTAAGATATGCAGACGAGAGAACGTCATTACACTCGAGATCATCATCAATTAATTAATCAAATTACGAGATTCTCACGATCGGGGTTCGGCTGACCTGATCGCAGCCAAGAACTAAATTAATTAGCACATCACGACGAATAAATTGGCTCTAAACTAGTTTAGCTCCATGTACTTATCCAAGACAAATACGCAGACCTGCGTTTCCGCTTAATTTAAGTTTGTGGCAACGAAGGTATCATGTCTTATTACAAACGAGTGCGTCCTCAGTTCCTAACACACTCACGTATGCACCCAGATAGCTAGAACATGTACCGTACAAAAGGAAATCATGAATTCCGTTCTTCAGTCCCCAAATTTTCGTATGTATGCCTAGCGAGGATCGTATAATTAGGTCTTCTCTAAATACTCTTCGTTTTGCTATATCTGTCAATAGCCCACCATACGCCATCATACGCCATGACTAAAGAAACACTAAATCTAAAAAATTGTTAACGAGAAATGACCATATATACCCGTATTAAATGATATACCACAACCATTTAATCCATTTCAAAATATTTTAGTAGGGAAAGAGCTAGAGTGAAAAATTACAGTAACTACACTCTAGATAGATTCTCTCAACGGATGAAATAATTCTCAAAACAATAAGGCTTCGGAGATATCAGAGCCCGTTCAATCCCAATTCATCGCCATTACCCACCGAAAAAGTCTCTAATTAATTACATGTATATTCGTGTTACCATCGCCAGATCTGGCAATTGGTCTAGCTGCTCTGCTCATCAAAGCTTCCTCATCCAAACTGTGTTTATTTGTGCTTATCCCTATCATGGTACTTGGAAGTCCACCGAGGTAGCTAACGTGCTGGCCGGATCAGACCGTCCGTCCAACACGGTGCCACAGCCGCCACTCCGGCAGCCGCCGGTCAGATGGAAATGCTGGCCGGATCAGACCGTCCGTCCAACACGGTGCCACAGCCGCCACTCCGGCAGCCGCCGGTCAGATGGAAATCTTTTCTGGGAGACACAACGCCGCAAGCCACCAGTCCATAGAGATAAACCGCAGTGCTCTCTTGATTTCGTTGATGTATTGACTCTTGAATCAAGGACGGTGTTTGAGGAAGCTTCTAGCTCGGCTTAAAGCCGCCGGCCTTTTCAGTTTTCAGGGTCATTCGTGCTAGGAAGTTGGGGCCATCTCACTTGCTTATCAGGAATAGGCTGGCTGCTGTGAGGAGAATCCACTTACTTTATGGATAGCCCTAAAAATAGATATGAGCAGCAGAAGTCGTTATCTTACGAGGCTAATCATGAATGGGCACATCTTAGACTCCAAGATTTCAAAACAGTTGGAGACTATAACCATGCCCTTCATAATATTTGCTCCAAGCTGCGTTTTGTGAGAAGGAACCAACAGTCACGGATAAAATAGAGAAGACTCTCTCTACAATGCTCCCATCCGACAGGTCCTACAAAGAACAATGGCGTCTTGCAAATTACCAAACTTATTTTGATCTTATGCATACTTTACTTGAGCGAGAAAAACATGTTGAACTTCTTTTAAAGAATAATCAAGAACGCCCCATCTGGCCGCTCCACTTCCTCAAGTTCATGCTAATCAAAATAACAATAAGTTCAATGGTTCAAAAGACCATTCAAAGAACTTTAAAGGTAAACACAAACGCAACATGAAGCAAAACCAAGTGGATTCAAGAAAGGTAAAGGCAATTTTGGTAAGAAAATTGACAAAAGGAGATTTGTCAAAAGTGTGGTTGCTACAACCATCCTACCAAGAAATGCCGCACTCAAGCATCTTGTGAACCTCTACCTCCAGTCTTTGGCTCAAGGCAAGAATGCTCAATGAGAAGAGATTTGAAGCACACTTCAATCTCACATCCAACGATGATGAAACCGGATGTTCTCAAAAGTTCATTCAAGAACTCAAAGACACATGTGCCTCTACAAAGAAGGATGATCTCATGTGCACCGAGGACACACTTGAAGAATTTCATTCTCACGACATGCTTGGAGATCTCAATTAGACTCCTAGTTCCATAGCTACTAAGTACTTTTATGTTGTAATATAAATAATGTTGTCATCTATATTGTAAGCTTGTATGCTACAATCATATATCGAACATATTCGATATTGCAAAATAAAGTTTGTATGTATTCTATATATTACTTCAAGAATTTCATTAAATTCTTTTCTTTGTGTATATAGATTTTGGAGTCAATCCAATGGAGGAGGAATTATGCCTTGTGGATAGCGGTACCACAAACTCTATACTTAGGGACAAAATATTTCCTAACCCTTACAAGGAGAAAAGGAAATATTTTAACAATCGCTGGACGCGATGCAACGATAGTAGGCTCTGGTCGCGCTTCTATCACTCTCCCTATGGGTACACAATTGGAGATTGAGGATGCACTCTTGTATCCCGATTCAACACGTACCCTACTTAGTTATAGAGATATCCGTCAGAATGGTTTTCATATTGAAACCCAAAGTGACAACAAAGAGGAATATCTACTCTTAACCAAAAACAACGGATATGGCAAACAAGTACTAGAGAAAATTCCATCTTTAAACTCGAGATTGTACTATACATACATCAAATCTGTTCAACATATATGCATACAAAGTAATTTTCCAAAATACTAATACATTCCAAACATGGCATGATCGCCTTGGCCACCTGCATTGGAATGATGAGGAAAATTATTAGCAATTCTATTGGTCATACATATATCAAAACAAAATTTCCGAATACTCAGATTTTGTGTGCACTTCTGTGCTGTAGGAAAATTGATTTTAAGACCCTCTTATCTTAAAATCAGAGCTGGACCACTTAAATTCCTTGAACGCATTCAAGGAGATATATGTGGTCCTATACAACCATTGTGTGGTTCATTCAGGTACTTCATGATTTTCATTGATGCATCTACTAGATGGTCACATGTGTGTCTTTTATCCACACGAAACCATGCATTTGCTAAGTTAATTGGTCAAATCATCCAATTACGAGCACATCATCACGAATATCGAATTCAATCAATTCGAATGGACAATGTCGCTGAATTTTCATCCTATGCCTTCAATGATTATTGTATGGCTCTTGGGATACAAGTTCAACACTGCTCCATATGTTCATACACAAAATGGTTTAGCGTAATCTCTTATCAAGAGAATCAAGCTCATTGCACGACCATTACTACTGAATTGCAACTTACCAAAATCATGTTGGGGTCATGCGGTCTTACAGCGCCGACTTAATACAATGCCCAATCGCATATCATAGCACTTCCCCGCTACAATTAGTACGTGAAATCCACCGGATATTTCCCATCTGCGAAAGTTCGGTTTGCGCTACATACGTGCATCGATCTCACCACCGCGTACCTCAATGGGACCGCACAGAAACTTGGGATCTATGTTGGGTACAAATCACCGTCAATCATAAAATACTCGAACCCTAACAGGACACATTTCTGACCCTAAGATTGCATATTCAATGAGGAGCATTTCCGGCATTAGGGGAGACAATAAATACCAAATCAATGCCGTGAAATTAATTGGAATGTTCAAGGCATTCCCGCTCGCACTCACGTCGATTACGTAGATCGAACTTCAAGTTGAGAAAATTATTCATTTGCAAAACATTGCAAATAATCGCGGATGCATTTATCGATTATAAAGGTGTCACAAAATCCTATAACCCCGAGAAATGTGCTCGAAAGAGTGGAGGTACGAAAAATACCACTCAACTCCGTTCAAAATAAGAGGGGAGAAGCACAAATGGCAAATGGCTGACTTCTAACAAGCGACAAAGGAAACAAAAGAATGTAAATGCAGATCAACCTCAAGTTGATAGACACCAAAGGATCCTTGAACCGGATCAACGATGCACTCAATCACCGATCACGGGACATCGAATACCCCGACTCAAATGTTTTGGGAAATAACATTGTGTATAGGGTCCAAGAAATTTCCACTAACTATAATGATTCGGAGAATCATATGATCGTAAGACTACAATTGTCGACATTTATCTCTCCACAACAATTGCAAACAACCTTCAAAATGATCCAGATCCTAAGACCATGGCGAGTGCAAACAGGTATTTGACCGAACCAATGGAAGGATGCAATTCAAGCGGAGTTAGCCTCGCTCAATAAAAGAAATGTATTCACCAATGTGATACATACACCTCCCAAAGTATTCCACGTTCGGTTTCAAATGGGTTTTCGTCATAAACGGAATGAAAACAATGAGGTGGTGAGATACAAAGCAAGGCTTGTAGCACAAGGGTTCACGCAGAGACCCTAGATTGATTATAATGAAACATATTCTCCAAGAATGAGTGGAATAATATTCGATATTTAATCTCATTGGCGCTAAAAATCATCTAGCTTTTAGGTTGATGGATGTAGTATTGCATATCTTTATGGGTCACTCGATTCGGACATATACATGAAAGTTCCCGATGGAATTTCAATTCCGAATCCAAACGCAAATAGCAATATGTATTGTGTAAAGTTGAACAAGTCTTTATACGGCTTGAAACAGTCGGGTAGAATGTGGTACAACCGACTAAGTGAGTTCCTAACCAAAAAGGGATACTCCAACAATGATGATTGCCCATGTGTATTCATAAAAAGATCCTCAACAGGATTTTGCATTATATCTGTGTATGTTGATGATCTTAATATCATTGGTAACACACAAGATATAGATGAAGCATGCAATCATCTGAAGACGGAATTTGAAATGAAGGATTTGGGTAAAATCAAATTTTGCTTATGTATACAACTTGAGCACTTTCATACAAGCATTCTAGTGCATCAATCAGCCTATGTCCAGAAAATATTGGAGAAATTCAATATGGACAAAGCATATCCATCGAAAACCCCCATGGTTGTTCGATCTCTAGACAGGGAGAAAGATCCATTTAGACCCCGAGATATCAATGAAGAGCTATTGGGACCCGAGGTTCCATATCTCAGTGCTATCGGAGCGCTTATGTACCTTGCAAATTGCACTCGGCCGGATATTGCATTTGCGGTAAATCTACTTGCTAGATACAACGCTACTCCAACCAAAGGACATTGGGTAGGAGTGAAGAATATCCTTAGATATCTTCAAGGCACTAAAGATCTCGGTCTATTCTTTCAAAGGAATAAAAATATGGATTTAATAGGATATACAGATGCTGGCTATTTATCAGATCCCCATAATGCCAGATCTCAAACAGGCTTTGTGTTTTTACACGGTGGAACAGCCATCTCTTGGAAGTCTTTGAAAAAGACCCTAGTGGCTACATCCACTAATCATTCTGAAATAATTGCATTATATGAAGCATCACGTGAATGTGTATGGCTTCGCAGAATGATTAATCACATACAACAGTCATGTGATATAGGTGCTATTTCATCACCTACCATTATCTACGAAGATAATGCTGCTTGCGTTGTTCAAATACAAACGGGTTACATAAAGAGTAATATCACAAAACATATTGCACCTAAACTATTTTACCCACATGAATTGCAAGAGAGTGGGGAAATCACTATTCTGCAAACTAAGTCTTGTGATAACCCCGCAGACTTATTTACCAAGTCATTACCAACTTCCGCATTCCAAAAATGTGTTCATGGAATTGGTATGCGAAGACTACGTGATTTGCAGATGTTAGGAGGAGAAATCTCCTAAGACTCAACCCGTTCAGATAAAATATTGTACTCTTTTCCTTTATGAGTTTCTCATCAAGGTTTTTAATGAGGCAATATGACAACATAATCATTAATACATCTCTTTTCCTCACAGGGGGTTTAGGAAGATATGAACAGATATATGCCATATCCACTCCCAACTAAAGGAGTTAATTCGGTTCTCCTCATATTTTTCTGTGGTTTTTCAGTTTTTCCCCCTTTTCATTAGTTAGATGTGGCACCAACTGATGATGCTAAATGGGCCCAATAGATCGGCGATTACAGCAATTTCTTTCAAGTGTAAAGGGCTTGGATTTATGACTAAGGTAAAGGCCCTGATGATCGGCGATTACAGCACCAACTGATGACCTTCCGAGGAACGGGCACTAAACACTTTATGTGGGAGTGTTTGGGAGTGAGTTTGTACATAGTGCTATTGAAAATAGAGATTGCCGAAAAGTCTAAAGAGGGGTGTTTTTAGATTCGGAAAGCCGTCAGATCGGCCACTGGTGGGCGGTCAGATCGGCCGAGGAACGGTGGTATGACCGGCCGAGGCGAGTTCATGCACAACGAGTGTGCTGAACTGTGTGGATTTGGTCGAGGGTTATGGTAATGGTGTATATATATTGCATGATGTATTTATGACTAAGGTAGGTCAGGTTTGAATGAATTGTGCCCGAAAATGGTTTGCTTAGTCTAATATTATGCAGGTGGCTCCGGAGTCAACTATAGTCAACGGTGAGGAAGACCGAAACCTGGTTAGGGAGCCAAAGTCTAGAACGGTCATGGAGGCCGAGTGAGACAGTTGGACTCGACACAAGGGTTATGGAATGCACAAGTAGTCAAGGTCATGCGGGACATATGGTGTGCCAAGTGACTTGGACCCATTTGTAAGCGATGACGATTCCATGGGATCAGGACACGTGAGAGGCTTGATGTTAGACCATGTGGACTGGTCATAGTTTTTGTGATGATGAATAATTGACGGTTGGGTTGCATTAACATTTGCGTTTGTGAAAGTTTCGGTTGTTGGAAGTTTTAGTTTGAGTGGTCGGATCATGCCTCGTATCGGGTGGTCCAAACGGTGATACTCGATGATCCTTTTCGACTAGACTCAGAGTATCGTAGCTCCAAGTGCCTAGTGATATAACTAGGATTACTGTAGCTTAGAGCATTGTAGCTCCGAGTATTGTATCTACGAGTATTGTATTTGAGTACCGAGTGATAGAGCTCCAGGTACTGTTACTTCAAGTACCGAGTGATAGAACTCTGAGTACTGTATCTATGAGTGATGTAGATCCGAGTACCGAGTGATAGAGCTCCAAGTCATGTACTCAGTCATAAGTCGTCTCAAGCTGTTTTTCCTGAAAGCTGGAATTTATAGCCATGGATGATCTAGTTCGTGTTATTGATATGTGAGAGTGTGATATACGTGTGTGAATTGATATTGATTAAGTTGGAGAACTTGTGCTAGGAAAAACGTTCTTTGATCTTTGCATGTGCAGGTTGAGCGTGAAGACGGTCATGATCGTTGATGAGGAAGACCGGGACTAGGATGGAGAAATCCAAGGTTCAGGTGGTCGTGGATGTCACGAGGTGATCGTTCTTATGCTAGGGGCACATGGAGATCAAAGGGGATGCATGTTATGTGGTTGAAGCTACAGGAGGTGCCGTCCTGAAGACTTCGACGCGTGAGGACGTTTGGAAGGTGCTCTTAACCGGAAGGTTTAGAGATTTTGGAAAACCCGTGATTTGAGGGGTTTTAGGTCCCTTGATTTTTAGAAGAGATAGGATTGTGCGTCCATATTGATAAGGACGCGGTTTAGAGCCCTAGCATATAAAAGCCGGAAGATGCTATGTATTACGAGAGGTTGTTGGCGGTGACGGCTACTTTTGTTAGAGAATCTTTGGTGTTTTCATGCTAGGGTTTGAGGGGTGCCATTAGAGCACTTTGTAGCCACAGAACATGATTGAGTAATAACAAATCAGATCTATTCCAAGAAAGATTAGTCATCTCTACTGGTGTGTGATTCTAGACATTGTGTTCGACTTGTTCGTATTCATCGGTTTCTGCATGTTCTTCTGTCTTTGACCAACGCTTGTGTTGATCAGTCTTCGACTTGTTCTTGTTTCGAGCGGTGGTTAAAACTCCCTTTGATCAGGTCGTCTTTGATCACGAGCTGATTTGTTCACCCGTTGTCAACAATATAATTGATTGGCAGAACAGATCAAAGCCGTTTTGACCACTACAACGAGGAGATAAACACGTACGAGTACGTTGTATTCGGTTGTCGGTTGAATCCAACGAAGATTTTCGGTAAGTCAAAAAGAAGGCACTACAATCATTCACCCCCTCTGATTGTTGTATCCGATCCTACACTTAACGAGAAGTCATTGGGGCCACATGTATGCTGACGAAGCATGAGCGATGCTTCGAGGAGAGGGAATTGGGAAATGTCAGTTGAGGGGAAATATGGTAATTTGTCCAAAACTGGAAAAGTAAGTTGTTTGCAAAACCGCGATGGTGGCCTAAGTTGATTAGGTCATGAAGACTTCATGAAAGTCAAGATATAATAATTTCAAGTTATTGGAACCAAGGGTGAAGAACGATGCTTTGGAAAGCATGCGTGGGTGAAAAATCTGGTTGTGTAATGGGTTAATGGGTACAATGGGTGCGTGTATTGGATGTGATCCGCTTTATAACCAGGTTAGGGATTCTTGTGTGCCTCTGTAAGATCGAGGTGGCCGACTAGAGGGGGGTGAATAGGCGGCTTTAAAAATCTATCGGGCTAAACCAATATATAAATGCGGAAGCTAATAGCGAATTGGTTTTGCACAATTAAAACCTAAATCAACTAGGCTCAACTAAGTGCACCGACAATACAAGAGAGCAATCATATAATGATATATAAGCAATTAAAGCATGTAATGAAAATTGCTCAAAGTAAAGCACAAGTAAAACAAGATGACACGATTATGTTTTACCGTGGTGGTCGGAGACTTGCCAGTCTCCCCTAATCCACGTTGAGGTAAGCCCAACCACGTTGGACCGGCTCCACTAATGAAGCCAACACCTCCGAGGTAAGTCTAACACTTGGACCGGTTCCAAACCGAACCAACACCTCGCTCCACTAGGGTTGCTCTTCCTCCACTCCGGAGATGACGAGCACCAAACCACTCACAACACGCCGGGCCTTCTCACAAGCTTCTTGAGAAGATCACCGGGCACGACGCCTCCACGCCGTCTAGGTGTCGGCAAACACCAAGAGTAATAAGCCAAGCCCCTTGCTTGACTCTCACCACATGCAACGAATGCACAAACTCAAGTGGATACAAAATCCACCTCTAGATGCAACACATGCAACTAGAGACCTCCCTCCTTGCTCACAAGGTGCAACACATGCACAATTGAGAGGAGAAGCTCACACTAGCTCAAGTGAGTGAAATGGGATGCCAAAGATTGTCTCTCAACCGGCCAAGGTGGGTATTTATAGCCCACACACAAAAACTAGCCGCTGGGAGCGTAAATCCCCAAAATCGGGATAATCGAAAGTTCCGCTGCAAAAATCGGAACTTCCGCTTTCTACTGTTCATGGGCGTCAGACGGTGCATAACGGCTCAAAAAATAGCCGTTAAAACTTTTGGTGCGGAAGTTCCGCAGTACAAATATCGGAACTTCCGATTATCGGAAGTTCCTCTGTTTTCGGGCGGAAGTTCCGCAGCTCAATTTCAGCACAGACGACACTCGGTAAAAAGGTCATAACTTTTGACTCCGATGTCGGAATTGAGTGATCTTGGACTCTATAGAAAGCTTATTCAGAGGGCTACACAACCCACCTATTTGATTGATCTCAAACACATTTGATCAAATCAAAAAGCACAACTCCAAAGAGCCACTATCATGATCTAAGTCCAAATAAATAGCAATAAGCAATCTTAGACCATGCCAAGGGAAAATGCATGAATCCCAACAATTTGCAAAACACATTTACAAACTTAGATCATGCCACAAGGTGTAGGTACATGGCCTTCAACCATTTGCAAAACACATTCGCAAAAGTATAGTCACATGCTACAAGGATTAACTGCATAAGCCTCAACTATTTGCAAAACACATTCACAAATAATAGCATCATGCCATGTAGAGCTAGAGCAAGCAAAATTGAGCTATTAACACATGATGAGACTCAAGCTACTAGACAAGACCCCTCTTAATAGTACGGCAACCTATACTAGCAATCCGGTCTTCCAACCAAACACCAAGACCGGTGAAAGACTAGGAACACATCCTTAGCCCTAGCTAGTCATACCTTTGCCGTGAGCATCTTCTTGAAGCTTGATGACGCACATCTTCACTTCAAGTCTGGGTCATTGTCTTGACATGCATCAACCCATGATGCATCCTTTACTTGACCTCCATCAACACATGATGGATCTTCTCTTGACTTGACGATCAACTCATGATCATCTCCTTCTTCGAGATCTTGTTATGCATCAACACACGATACATCCTCTTCTTGAACCTTGACTTGATGACGATCAACTCATGATGTCATCCAAAGTCTTCGTCACCCTAGAACATAGCCTATTCATCCAACTCATGAAAATGTTAGTCCCACAATGATTAACAATAATTATCAAGATATACATGCAACAAATGCTTCTAAACAAACTATTGTAGAAAGGTGCGGTACTACCGCCTAACTATCATGCAGTAGTTCCGATTGTCGGAAGTTCCGCTCATTTTATTGCGAACTACCGCACTTGCGAAAATGGTGAGTCCCTAAAAGGGTACTCTCGAAAAATCAAACCGCGCATTTTTGGACCATCCGATAATCGGAACTTCCGTTCTTATCATTGCGGAACTTCCGCACCTCGAGAAATCGGCTAAGTCCCGAAACCGGATGCTCTCTAGAAAAATCAAGCCGCGCATTTTTCGGACCATCCGATAATCGGAACTTCCGCTCTTATCATTGCGGAACTTCCGCACCTCGAGAAATCGGCTAAGTCCCAAACCGATGCTCTCGGAAAAATCAAGCCGCGCATTTTTCGGACCATCCGATAATCGGAACTTCCGCTAGTATAACGCCGGAACTTCCGATTGTGCACAGAGAAAGAGATTTTGCTTTTGAAACCAAACCAAAAGAGAATGCATGATCCTAAGTTGATCTTTTATCATCTTTGCATTTCCTTTTCATGTCTTCATTCAGACTCCGGGACTAAGCCTTGAACACATCTTAGCACACACATTAGTCCCACAACACAATTGCAAATAATTGAATATAAAGCAATATGAGTATATATGAACTACACAAGTTTTATATACTCAAAGGATTTGTTTCAAAGTAATGATCCTTAATATATGAGGAGAATGGAATAGAGATCAATACTTATGAAACCACAAAATATAGAGTGAACTCCCCCTAAATGTGTGCATACACAAATGTGTAATAAGAACATATGCACATATTCAAGTTTAACTTATGGTTGAGTTCAACCTATATTTTGGATTCGAGGAATGCAACAATATATAAGATTAAGATGTCGATTGCATACCTCATTGAATTTCACCTTTATATCCAAATGAGACTACACAAGATATTACTAGATAAAAGAGTTAGTCTCATATTTGGATTTGTCATTAATCACCAAAACAATCCATTAACTCATAATGGCGGGTCTAGATCTTTCAGCCTCCACTATATAAGAGGCATTAGAGAATGAGATAGAGAAATTAGGTTTTGCACTTGAGCCTCCAAGAGAGAAATTGGGTTTTGGTTGAGAGAGCTAAGTGTTGCCCTTAGGATTTTGTCCTCCAGGTGGAGTGGTTCTAATCTTTTCTCTTCAAGTGGTAATAGAAGATCAAACTTAATTTACCCTGTCTGATTTGTGTTTTTGCTTGATTTTCTTGCCTTCTTGAGGTGTTCTTGGTGATTATTGGTTCCATCTTATTCTAATATGGTTCGTGCTAGATATAGCTTGCTAGGGCTTGTAGGAACCTTTCTATAATCATCTTGACTGCCTAGATCTCACGAGCTTGAGCAGATTAAGTTTTCCTTTTTTTGCTCGGTTCTTGAGCACTCTTCCCTATGATGGATAAAGATGGTTGGAGTAGGTTCCAAACATCCTATGATAGCTGTATTTCTAATTTGGTGTGATTTGAACAAGTAGATCAAAAGTTAGGTGAAATCATGTTATTTTAAGACTATCTGTCTGTAGGGGAGCGGTCAGACCGCCAGGCCCTACAGGTCAGACCACCCATCGGTCAGATCGATTGGTAGCTATCGGTCAGACCGATCGACCGGTCAGACCACCTAAGAGTTGGCGGTCAGACCGACCTGACAGGTGATTGTCTGGTTCTCGTTTATAGGTGTTGTTTCTCGGTGCTAGCAACTTCAATCTCAATCTTCACGACTGTTTATAGTTATTGGAGTGAAAAGATTGCTGAATACCTAAGGGAAAAAGTTATTGGGGTCATTCACCCCCTTTGACTGCCTTAACCGATCATACAATATTGAATGGACATCAAATTCTCCTATGGTGTGATCTGTGACATTGGGTTTCGATCCAATAGCCTCTAGAGGCGTGTCGTTGCTACATTATGGCTGAGGATACGATTCCAAAGGGGTTATATTATATGTGTTGTATTTTAAGGGCTATTTGGTAAATTCTCATTTTGAGAAAAGAAGAAATAGAAAAGAAAAGATATAAGAGGTGGGGCCCACATGTCATTGAGTTCGGGTGAGCGATAAGGTTGGAGACTTTGTGTGGATATCACGGGGATATGCTCCAGATCTTAGGATGATGTGATAATTAGCAATGGCGTTAAAGGTTTATCGTTTCACGTGTTTTCGGCAAAAGTTTGTCTTTGTCGAGGCCATTGAGGTCCGACCACCAAACCGGCAATGATCGCCTAAGGCGGTTCGACCGCCATAGCGGCGGTCGGACCGGCCAACTTCATAAAGTGCAGTTTTTGAGCTGGGCTAAAAATAAAGGGTGTAGGCAAGAGAGGGGATTCATATTCACTTGGTCCCATAATTTTTAGAGTCTCCAGTCAAAAGTTCTATTGGTTTGAAAATTCCAGTAGGTTTCAGAATTTCAGGGGTTGAAATCGGCTAAGTCTCAACTGGCGGTCTGACCGGCCAATAGGTGGCGCTTCGAGACCGGCCCGGTGTGGCGTCGAGCCGACCGCCTTAGGCGGCTCGACGAGTTTTCACTTGGATCATCGGCCTTCATAGCGGCGATGTTCGGTTGTTAGGTCAAAGTCATGAGTTTCAGTGCATATGTGTTGCATGATGCATGTTTTGACTAACATGGGTCAAGTTGTGAAGAACTTGTTCCCAGATTCGGTTTACTTGTCTATTGTTGTGCAGGTTGCTTGGTGGTCAACGACGGTCAACGGCGAGGATGATCGAGACTAGGCTTGAAGAGCTGAGGTCCAGAACGATCGACAATGCCGGGTGAGGTCAATGAACTCAAGCGTGGTGCAAGATGGACAAAGGTGACCTATTGGCTAATCCGTGGCGCAAGATGGCGCAAGGTGTAGCTAATTGGGTCAAGAGGAGATAAAGATGGCGCATTAAAATACGTGCGTGTGTAACCCGTTTGTTTTGGGCCTTAACGGAGCCCAATTGAGTCAAACTTATAGAAGGTCTAAGCCTCCACTATAAATAGGGGAGGGAGGTGGTTGCACCTTGACTTCGTCTCTTTTTAGTTGAAAACCCTAATTTTGCTTAGAGAGAGCTTTTGTGGAGGCTAGGGTTCTAGAGAGTTTTGATGTGATTTTTGTGCTCTTGGATTGAGCATTGTCCTCCATTGATGGAGTGGTTGTAAGCCCAAATCATATCAAATCAATCAAAGAAAAGTTTGATTAATGTCTTGTCTCTTTGCGTTCTTTCTCTTTATTTGATGATGTTGAGTCCTTCTTTGATCCGCAAGTTTTTGCTTGAATTCTCCACGTGATCTAGCTTGCTATAACATATGGGAACATATCTAGGATCATCTTGATCATCAATCACCCACGGGCAAGATTTTGGATCTAGTTTTCGTTTTTGACTCGATTTTGAACCCTTCTTCAATCAAATGGAAAAGGATCGTAATTCTTTCAAGAATTATCACAATATTTGATTGGAATAGGTTCCTGACATCATAGAGAAGGTATGTTCCAAGTTTCATCGAGTTTGGAGTTGTAGATCAAAAGTTTCATCTATTTTTAACTTCGCCAGAAATTTGTTTGATCTGTTCTTGGTGAGCGGTTAGACCGCCAGGGTCGTGATCAAACCGCCAGTGCACTTGTTTTTAGCTTGTGTTGTTTTTGTCGTATTTCTTAGGGGGTTAAATTGGATTCAATACTAGTCTTCCGCTGTACTGGTATATTGATCTTCATAGCTTCCATAGCTACTGTAGTAAAATCTTATTGAATCTGTGGATATCATGGGGATATGCTCCAGATCTTAGGATGATGTGACAATTGGTAATGACATTTATGGTTTGTCGTTTCACGAGGTTTTCGATAAAGTTCAGGCATTCTGGACAGGGGCGGTCCGACCGGCCATAGCATGGCGGTCCGACCGGTCCCAAATCGGTCGGACCGGCCATGTGCGTGATCGGACCGTGGTGACCAAGAATGGTCGAACGAGTGGGCCAAAATAGAGTATGTAGGCAAGTGAGGGGATCCCAATGCACTTGGTCTCATAATTTTTGGAGCCTCCAAGCAAAAGTTCTATTCGTTTTAAGTTTCCAGAAGGTTTCGGAATTTCAGGGCTTGAAATTCGGCTAAGTCCCTGGTGGCGGTCCGACCAGCTCATAGGGAGCGGTCCGACCGGCCAGAGGGCAGTCCGACCGGCTCACAGGGAGCGGTCGGACCGATTTCCACTTATGCATCAGCCAACTTCGTGATGATGTTGATTTGTTAGGTCAAAGTCATCGGTTTCATGGCATATGGTTTGCATGATGCATGTTTTGACTAACATGGGTTAAGTTGTGAAGAACTTGTTCCCGAATTCGTGTTTGCTTGTCTATGGTTGTGCAGGTGGCTTGATGGTCAACGACGGTCAACGGCGAGGAGGATCGGGACTAGACTTGGAGAGTTGAGGTCCAGAACGATCGACGATGCCAGGTGAGGTCAATGACTCAAGCGTGACGCAAGATGAACAAGGGTGACCTATTAGCAAATCTAAGGCGCAAGATGGCGCTAGGTGAAGCTGTTTAGGTCAAAAGGTTAAAGACGGCGCTTTGCGAAGCGTGCGTGTGTGACCCGTTTGTTAGTGGGCCTTAACGGGAGCCCAATAGAGTCAAACCCTAGAAGTTCTAGGCCTCCACTATAAATAAGAGGAGGTGGTGGCTGCACCAACACTCTCGCTGTTTTTCGCCTCTTTGATGTTTCAAAACCTTAATTGGCTTAGGGGGAGTTGAGGTGGAGGCTAGGGCTTTTGATGGTTTGAGGTGATTTTTGTGATCTTGGATTGACCACTGATCCATGATGGTGTGGGTGTAATCCAACAACAATCACGTTCTTAATCTACGCAAGGTTTGCTTGAGATAAGTCTCTTTTCGTTCTTGCTTTTAATTTCGTGATTTTAGGGCTTTCTTTGATCCACGAGTTTTTGATTGATTCTTTCACGTGAATTAGCTTGCTGTGATATGTGTGAACCTATCTAGGATCATCTTGATCATCAATCTCTCACGAACAAGCATTAGGATCAAGTTTTCGTTCTTGCCTGGTTTTAGACCTTCTGTTACTCAATTGACAACTGTTCAGGATCTATCCAAGAATTATCATAATTTTCGATTGGAATAGGTCCTCAATAGCATAGAGAAGGTGTGTGAAAAGTTTCGTGAAGTTTGGAGTTGAGAATCAAAAGTTAGACCTAATTTCAACTTCATTATCGGGTTGTTTTTACTGTTTCAGATCTGTTCTGGAGTCGGCCGGTCCGACCGCCCCTCACCACCGGTCCGACCGATTTGGCAGCGGTCCGACCACCGGTATAATAGCGGTCCGACCGCTCGGCAATCGGTCCGACCGGTCAAGTCCAGAGGTCAGACCGCCAGTACACTGTGCTGTTTTAATCTTAGTTGATTTTGTTGTTTTACTTTGGGGTTCAATTGAATTCAATACTAGTCTTCCGCTGTACTGGTATATTGATCTTCATAGCTTCATCATAGCTATTGGAGTGAGATTGTGTTGAATTCATAATTTGTGAAAAAGTGAGCGTGCTCCTATTCACCCCCCTCTTGTCGCCTTTTCGGTCCAACAGAATCAATTGTTTGTGAAAAAAGTGAGCGTGCTCCTATTCACCCCCACTCTAGTCGCCTTTTCGGTCCAACACTTTGTCTCCAACCCTAACCTGAGTGAAGCGTTCTGCTGAGGGGGCGTTGGCCTGGTGACAGCGAGGGCGACTCAAGCGGGCGGCTAAGGAGGCTTGTGCGCAATGCGCGCCGGGCGTTGGGGCGGCAGCTCGTCCATCTCCTCCTCCTTCTCTTCTTAAGGCAGCAAGCTCCCTCCCTTTTCTTGACCCGAAATACAGTGAGTTTTCCCCAATTTTTTTGGTTAATCTTTTTCGTGATTTGGCTTCGGATATTGGGGCTTTGTGAGCCGTTGCACTGCCGTGGTTCAACCTGGTCCCGACAGTAGTGAGGACCGACTTCTCCTCCTTGCGCATCCTTGTTTCTATCTTGCATTCTCTTCTCTGTTGAGCTTACGGTGAGGGGATTCGATTTGCGCCGATTGGAGGTGGGAACCAGCCGACCTTGGCTTGATCTTGGTGTGGGGGAAGAGCTCGGTTTTTTTGGTGATTGGTGCTCCTTGAGTGCATTCGGCCGGCACACTGTGGTGTAACTCTTGTGCGGCATTTCTCTGTACCTCGACTTTGCAATTTGGTGTCCCGAATTGTGAATTGGCATTGTATCTCCGATGACCTTGTCCGTTCAAACGCGACACAACGGGGCGATTGGTTCCTGAGCACTCTTTTCTACGATGGATAAATGTGACAACTTTGACAACAATTCTTCAAATTGTTGGTTGAACTAGGTTCCAAACATGCTAGGGTAGTTGTGTTTCAAATTTAGTCTGATTTGAACAAGTAGATCAAAAGTTCGGTGAAATCCCTATTTATAAATCGTGTTGTTTTCATACTGTCTGCAAGGGAGCGATCAAACCGCCAAGGCCTGCCAGTCAGACCGGTTGGTAGCTGTCGGTCAGACCGGTCAACCGATCAGACCGCGTGATAGTTGGCAGTCAAACCAACATGACAGTGATTGTCTGGTTCTTGCTTATAGGTGTTGTTTCTCGCTGTTAGCGAGTTCAATCTCAATCTTCAGAGCTGCTCATAGCAGTTGGAGGGAAAAGATTGCTGAATACCTAAGGGGGAAGTTGTCAGAATCATTCACCCCCTCTGACTACCTTAATTGATCCTACAATATTGAATGGACATCAAATTCTCTTGTGGTGTGATCTCTGACATTGGATTTCGATCCAATAGCCTCTAGAGATGTGTTGTTTGTTCGTTGCTACACTACGGTCGTGGATACGATTCCAAAGCGATTATATGTACTCCAAGTTGAAGTGTAGGGAAAAGTCCAATATATATATCTATATGTATCAATAAACAATAGTTTTTTAAAATAATATATTAAAAAATAATTACATAAATAAAAAGTCAAAAAAATACAAAACTAGACCACTGTCCCCCATGGAACAGGGCCCTGTAACCAACAACTCCTTGTCGCCAATTCGATCGACGATAGGGACTGAATCCCTGAATTGCTCTTGTCTGAAGAGGCACATGCCACTTGAGTAGTCTCTGTCGCCGATTTAATTGAATTAGCGATAGATGTTTAGCTTTGTAATTTTTTGACTATTTATTTCTGTAATTCTTTTTAAAAATATATTATTTAAAAATCCATAAACAACAGATGGGATTCAAGGTATCTCATTCATTTTGAATGCAACAAAATCCCCACAATAATCCTTAAAAATAAAAAAAAATTATCTCATTGATAGAGTGAAAAAGAGAAAGATCTACACTGTTAATTTTGGTGAGGCTAGATTATGACAATATAGATTAGTCACATATGGATATTACAGTGGTAAAATTATAGAAACTGGTAAAATTCTAGAAACTAAGGGTCAAATGATAACGGTGCAGATTTACCATATATATATATATATTACAGTTGTATTTTCAATCATGGACATTAGAGTTTTATAACAAAAACAATTGTATCGTAATATATAGTTGTGCATTTTGCGTGAGTAACTTCGCTAGCTGTAAAAAAAATTAGAGGGTGTTAAATATATTCCAGTACTCTGTCTCAGAAAGGCTATTGCACATATGCAAAATGAAATAAACAGCTAGTAACAAGATATTCATGCACGCGTGCAATGCACCACTGGATCACCATCACCATCACCATCACCATCACCATGAAGCCAAAGCGGCCACTTGTTCTCGCAAAAACCACCGGTGGTGCGGTGGCAAATTGCCCACTAGCTATAGGCTATATAGCCTATGCACGCGTCAGCTGCGCTATACAACGTGCGTGCAGCCGTGCGTGCTTGGCTCACGGCTCTCTCTCTCTCTTTTTTTTGCCAACTCGATCAACGTAGCTATGTTTTGTTGTTTCTCTGGATCCACGTCAGCATCATGTGTAGTAGTTACAGTAGGTTTAGGCGCGCAATCAGTGGACAAAGTGACCGCGGCTTTCTAGCTGTCGCGCAAATGCTACTAGCTTGGAAAAACCTGTAGGTACTCCGGCGTTAATTCTGTGAAATATGTCACTCTGTTTTTAAGACTCACAAGCGGCCGATCTAATGTCCAAATTCTGAAAAATCTAGTAGAAAATCTACACAAATAACCCGTCGAACATATAACCAGTATGATTCGAAATATATACGGTCATCAGCTAGCTAGAGGGGTGATTAAGGCCGTTGATCTATGTGTCATTTGACTTCTTAATTATGTCATTCAATGCAAAATTTTATTGTTGTTCTATTGCAGTGATATATAGTACAATACTACCTTAAACACCTTTTCTCTTATCTCACAAGTCAAAATGTCAAAAATAGCCTCGCAAAAAAAAGAAAGGAACAATCAAAATGCTTCTACTTTCACCTTCTTTTGCATGGAGCTCTAACCTCGCTCCATGTAAGAAAAAGAGTAGTTAGGTCATTCGGTAAACCTAATTACAGGTAGAATATTGTTCACTACCAACTCAGTAGCAGGCCAAACTGATGGAGATAATCGATGTTGATAAAAGAAAGAATAATTATAAGGTAGAAATGTGCAAGTAATATGGTTGACGCAAGTTCAAACGATAGTCCATTGAAACTAATATACGAGGAGTACGTGTCCAACAACGAAAGATTCAGCGAAATATAGCCAGATCGAGAGGAGATCGTCACAAATTTGCTTGCAACCTGTATAGGCTCCATAATTACTAGGTAGGTGACTAGGTGCTTGCAATTTGTTTTCATGTTGGCACAATTAGTTTATAATATATTATAGGCATACCTTCTACTCTTCTGTCCAATGTGGCTTCAGAATTGCAAGCAAATAAAATTACTGGAACACAAGCCATTTCTTGTGGGTTCTCAGACGTCCACACGCCGCCTCGCCTCGCTCTACCCAGGCTCCCCGTCCTCTGTCACCAGAAATCCCACCTTCATGCTCCCCTGCCCCAACACCTCTTACCCTACTGCCTTTGAAACCGCCCCCCCCCTCCCTCGCGCGCTTTTGCAGTGCCAAATGGGTCCTGATTTGGCTCGTTTACGACCAAAACTTCAGGTTGGTGTTCATGCCAATGGTAGATACGTCTCATGCAACAAGCTTTGCTTTTGCCTATGTCAGCCTTGCACCTGATAACCCATCCCTTACTATCCAACGTGCCCTGTGCACCCACCTTCCATGGCTCTAATTCCAGCAACTACCCTCTTCCCGTGGAACCATGCTTATCCACTTCAACTCCCGTGCCGATCGTGAGACGGTAGATTCTCACCGAACCCCCCTTAAGGAAGTTGCCCATAGAGTAACCCTAGAAAGACACGAAGAATCGGATGTCTGCTTCTTCCATGAAATCGACTGCCTAGCCGAGCTCCTTGTGATCAACTTCCCACTTGAGTACTGGTTCCCGCAATATATTCACTATGCTTTCTATGTCATAGGGAATGTGATCGGACTTGACCCCCTCTGCATCTTCGCGGATGACTACTAGTCTCTTCGACTCATCATCCAACTATCGCATGGCATGGATGTGCCAATTGACTTATGGGTGCACAATGCAGATGGCCTGGGCTGCATTGCCAACATTGGAGTCATTCGGTTTGCCCTTCGCCGACTCCTTTGATGCCTTTGGCAACTACATTTACCGATACCCACCTTACCCCCTTCTCCTCCTCCACCACCAACACCACCACCACCGCCACCACCGTCTCCACCTTCGACTCTCCTTCCGCCCAGTCTGCCACACCAAGAGGATGGGTATGGCTCACCTCCAGAATATGGCACCTTCTTCTATGGCTACGATCAGGCTTACCCATTGCCACCCCTGCCTCTCGTTTTCAAATCCAGCCCTGCCCCCGTAACCAGCCACCGTTGTTATCTCGCTCTTCCATGGTATGACACCCCCTCTGAGTCTCACCTGCCTGACGTGGCACATAAACCGCATGTTTGTGCGTCTGGCTATATGCTCGACTTCTTAGCTACGCTAGAAGAACCCGATCCACACCATGAGCACTCTATGTGCAAGCGTTGGGGCCGCGCTAAGCGCATGGTTGGCAAGGACTTCAACATAAGACACAACATTTGCCTCCCTAAAAAGGAACCCGCCATGTTTCAAGACATGACCGCACGTGCAATAAACTTGAAGAAGCTCATGGAGAAACTCGACACATGCTCCGCCACCATGAAGGACGTTGCCTACAAACATGGGCTCGTTGTTCATGGACTGCCGATCGTCACTTCCCCTGCTACCATCCTGGACATGGCAGTCTGTAGCAAGCTCCCCCTAGTGCAATGGGACGACTGCAAGCGGTGGTACAACCTGCAGAATGGCTTCCCACCAGTCAGCTGTGTCCTTTTGGGGGTGCGATGTGTGCCACATTTTGATCGCAACCCAGGTGCTCATAGTTTGGTCTGTCAGGTTTGTTTCCTTTAATTATACTTGTATCTTTACTCGGGTGCTCTTAACACTTGCCGTCCCTGTAAGGGGAGGAATCCTTACTGCCTGGGATCCAACTATTTTTTCTTCCCAAAAGCAAATATCTTGCTCGCAAACACTCTCTCACTCTGGGCTTCCTCTCCACCTCCTGTAATTTCTCCTTCTCCATTACCAACATTTACACTCCCTCTAACCATTTTCACAAACAAGATTTCTTCAATGAACTTCGCTACCTCACTGTTCTCATTCAAGGCCCCTGGATGCTCCTTGGGGACTTCAAGCTCACTCGACACCCTAAAGACTAAAACAACTCAAACTTTAACTTCTGTCGCAGCCGATTTCAATGAAGCCCTAAATGATATGTGCCTCTTTGAACTCCCCCCTCCTTGGCATGCTTTACACTCGGTCTAACAAATGAGAGAACCCCACTCTCTCTTTCATCGACCGAGTTTTCTTCAACCATGGCTAGAACATTGCCCTTCTCAACTCCAGCCTTTCCTCCCTCACCCGCTTCACCTCTGACCATGTCCTCCTTTGCGTTACAGCAACCTCCTCGATCCCCAAAAGCAACCTCTTCCGTTTTGAGAATGCTTAGCTTCTTAATCCCTCCTTCATTCCCTCAGTTTTCATTCCCTCAGTTCTCCATGCCTAGTCGCCGCCCGCTAGCTCTACCGATCCTGTCGATGCTCTCAATGCCAACCTTAAGGTAACCTGACGCCACACTAAGGTATGACACAAAAACACATGCACTACACCACACCTTTAGAATGATTGCAAGTTTATTATCGATCTCTTTTACTCTTTTGAGAACTCCGCTTACTCACTACAACAGAATCCCATCTTCGAGGTTTAGTCCAGGACCGACTTTGTATTCTTCTCAGTGCCAAGGCCGTGTACGGGAAACAGCAGGGAAAGATCAAGGGGGTGCGTGCTGGCGACAAAAACACCAATATCTTCCATGCTCACGCCTCCCAGAAGATGCGCCACAACAATATCAGAGCGCCCGACATCGAAGGTGTGCAAATCCTACAACACGATGCTAAGGCGGCCGCTCTGTACTCCTTCTCGAGATCATCGCTCCATTGTCTGATGTAATCATACACTGAAGATGTAACCCTATGGACGAAAAAAATGCTACCTAGAGATCGGCATGTGGTCTCTACTTAGAAATCTCTCTTCTCTTCATCTATTCATGTAATCCATTGAAAACTTTGCAAAGTCAATACAATTTAGGTAGGGATCCTCTCCTCCGACCACTTTTGGAGAAACAAAAGCCAGGCATGAAGACAATGCAAGTACATTCGAGTTTCAACGTTCAGATCTTGTTCTTTATTACTACTCTTTTTTTTTGTAGTCTAGCAAGGCAACTTTTTTACATTCAACAAATCAGCTTTTCCCAATACTTTTCACAATTTACATGGCCGTCCTAACACTTTGCAATTTAGAAATTTTAAGTATTACAAAGTTGGGACACCCATATATATGTAGCATAGTAGTAGATCAGTAAGGTTGTGGTGGTTAAGGTCACAATTAATTCAAGTCCCCATTCTCCTTGTTTAATAAAAAATATTCAATTCCTCTTTTGTTATTTGTATTCTTGTTTTTATGTATTAAAAATTCAGAGGCAAATTTCATTATTTGTAGTACAACTTGTTTTGGAATCGTGGCACAACTGACACGTCAGTTTGCATGCATTTTCACCCAAGGTAATATCTAGGTTCACTTTTGCGAAATCGTCAAATTCTAGGTTATTTTAAAATTTTCATTTGTTCCTTTCAGTTATTAAAATTATTGATAAAATGACAACTAATTGCAGCTGGGAAGCTGAGCTATAAAATAGAATATTTTCCTCACTACATTTGGATCACAATGCAAAAATACTCCATTCAAATTCTAATCATACTGATATGCGCATATTTTATTTTAAAGAAGTCGTAATCATCATAAAGGGACCCTTAGCTTCGTTTATCCTTCAAGTTTTTATTTATAGGTGGATTAGTTTGATATGCTTCATTAAAAATTATAAACCTCTTTCCGGTTAACACGTCTCTTAATCATACTACTAAAATTAGAAATCTTCACCAAAAGTGCCACCTTTGCTCTCTTTTATGTGATGAGAAGCTTCATCTTTCGTAGAATTTATCTGAAGTGGAACTGCAACAAAAGATAGAGTAGTCCTCAAAATTAAGTATGATTCATTCTCTTCATGGATTAGATCATAATGAAGATCTTCTGGGCAGGAAGGATAGATAAAGGATTTGATCACAATAAATATTGTGCTGCCAATTGGTTATTGTTGTGCCATCTAGTTACAGGTCCTTTCATTGCAAAGCTGGTAAAGCTAGTATTAAGAAATGTCACATGGTTAATTTATTGGTGGTAATGTTTGTAACTAATCACAACTACCCTGTGATGAAAGCAAAGTTGATGTATAATATGATGGATGCTTCTGAACTACGAAAAATAATGATTTGGAACCTCATGTATATGCTATAGCTTGACACATGTAAGATTCAGATAGGACTACTATCTCCTATTTCTTTATTTCTCCTGTCATAAGATCTAGCATCTTTATTTTATTCACGAATGAGCATATTCTTTTATGGGCATGTCCATCAAGGTACTTAACTAAGAAAACGTCCTTTAAAATTTCTTAAATTGAGAAATTGTAGCTTATTGATCATGATCGATGGATCGAATAGATGCTCCTATTGTTCCATAATTGATTGGAGTGTGATCCTTGGAGAAGCAATCAGAGAATATTACGGTTGAAAGAAATGTCATTCCCTTTATATGATTTTTCAGCTGTACTATATATTGCAAGTTGTTGTAGTCCTAAAACTAACATGATTAAGGTGGTGAAAAATATTCCCCAAGTCTTAATCTATGTGTGAGCCCTACAAAAGCGCAAGCGCGCGTGTGTATATATATATATGCATCGATGATTAGCAAGGAAGCATCTACAAATTGAAGTGGCCCCAGGAGAATTTCTAGAAAGGGATGCAGATCACCAGCTGCATGCCCCCTGAGAACATGATTTGTCAACATAATTTGCTCAAGAGATTCATCATCATTCATCCCTTTAACATTCGATCGGTTAATTTGTCCGCTTCTCTCCGGCTATAGTTTAATACTAGCTCTATTTTGCTATATTTGTCTATAGCATAGGAAGTATCTGTTTCAATGTATTTGTCTAGGTAATCTAGAGTGTAGTTATTATAAATTTTTTTCTTTCTCTATCCCTACTTAAATACTTTAAAAGAGGTTAAGTGGTTATGTTGTGTCATTTAATAAAAGTATATATAGTCATTTATCATTAAGTATTTTTTATATTAGTGTTTTCTTGATCTGTGTGCATGGTAAGCAGTAGACAAATATAGCAAAAACAGATAGAGTAATATTTACATTTACTATGATCTTTCTGAACAGCCGAAAAGCACATCTTAACTACGTAATTATCTTATCAATTTATGCGTATTTCTTACAAGAAAAGACGAGAAAAGTGAAAATTCTCACCAAAACTAATTTAAAAGGCACATGAGATGAGAATGCGTGCATTGCTTTATACCTAATCTATTAATTTATTAAGCCGCGTGGGATTCCTCCTCAGCTGGCCGGCCACGTCGTCCCAAATAATTATGGCCGTCTGATCGCTTTCGGAGCCTTGGGATTGCGCAGCTCCTTGTGCATGCGGGCGTTGCTTGCGCAGGTCGCGCATCCGGCGAACCTTCCCGTTGCCATGACGCGGCAGATTAATTTATCCGCATGTCTTTTCAGCAGCTGCGCGTTTTCTCCGTCTCGGTTTTCGCGCATCATTCATTTCGCCTGCTTGCTTCCCGTTGTCTCGGTTCTGCGTCCTTTCAGCCTTGTCGATGCGCCGGCGTCTGCGTCGATGCGCTCCGACTGTGCCGACTCGTCGTGGCCGGACCGTGCGAGGAAGTGCGTCGATGCGCTCCGACTGTGCCGGCTCGTCGTGGCCGGACCGTGCGAGGAAGTGGTTTTCCTATATAGATTTGCTCCATGCCTGTGCTGCGTTCTCCTTTCTCCCTCTTCTTGTCCGAGCCTTTCCTTTCATTTGTTTCTTCTTCTTTGCTCGGTAGCGTCCTCCCGGCTCAGTCGCTTTCCCAACAGAGCGTCTTGGTTTTGGTTTGTCATTGTGCCTTCTTTCCTTCTTCTCGACCCTTGGCTGTTTTGAGATTTTTAATTGTCGTGTCGAGGCCCAGTGGTCATGACTTCTTTGCCCTATGCAGACTTTGCCTTGTTTCGGCTTGTCAATTTGTGGCTTTGTGTCTGCTGCTGTTAGTGTGTCAGTTCCTTCGTCTTCCTTGCTGGTTCGGTGGCATGTCAGTCTTCTTGCTACTTGGCCATTTCCTGTGTGGATTGCCGTTTTGGAGGTTCACCTGGCAGCGGTTGTTGTCAGTCTTCTTGCTACTTGGCCATTTCCTGTGTGGATTGCCGTTTTGGAGGTTCACCTGGCACCGGTTGCTTTGCCCAGGAGGGAACCTGCCTGTTTTGGGTTTGTCCCTGCGGTTTTCTTTTAGTGTCTTCTTCTTTGAGTCTTTTAGTTTTCTTGGTTTCCCTGCTCTTCCAGTTTGAGGCCCAGCTGACCATCGGTTTATTGCTTTTCACTTTTTGTATATGATATTGTTGGTGTATCGCCTCCTTCGTCTTCCTTCTGCTTTGGCTGTGGCTCAATCTTGTTGTTGTCTCGTGATTAATTTTGGCCCGGCCCAGCGAATTTGCAGCCCGAACCGCCGTGTTGCCTTATCCTATACATAACTTCTCATTACGGTGCGGTCTCGACCCGAGGACTGATTTCGCCTTGTTTCTTCCGTCGCCTCATTTCGTCCGCTCCCCTTTGTCTCCTGCTTCTCTCTGCGCGGCGGCGGCAGCACGACCGGGGAGCCGTGAGTATCGGAGCAAGTCTTGCTGGCTCCGACTCCGAACTCCGATTTCCAGTGCCCAGCGCCGTCGTTGGCCCCCGCCTCTTCGTCGCTCAACGCGTCGACTTGGCCCGCCGCCTCATTGTTGCCGCCAGGATGGGCGCGCCGGCCTCCGGCGCCGATGGAAACCGTCGACCTCCGCCTTTCCGTCGGCGGTAATAATTTCGCCCTCGTCTCGTCATTGGCGGATCGACTTGGCCCGCCGCTTTGTCGTTGCCGCCATGGACTCGACCTCCGATTTCAAAGGCCTGGCATTGCTATTGGCCCCCGCCTCTCCGTCGCTCAACAGATCGACTTGCCCGCCGCCTCGTTGTTTGTTGTGGACAACCATGGTGACCTCGCGCAATGGAAACCGTCGACCTCCGCCTTTCCATCGGGGTTTTGATGGTTTTGTCCACACAAAAAATGTTTTCCCTAATTCTCTCACGGTCCTTTCATTTTGTATTTCGTTATTGATGACGTGGTTTCGGGTTGCATTTGCATGGTGTTTGTCGTTCACTGCGTTTGTTCTTCATTTGACTCTTTCACTTAACTTATGTGTTTACGCTCGGTCATTGCGGTATCCTTAGTCGTTTTTACGCTTGCTGTATAAATTCGACATCTTTGTTTGTGCAGAATTACTAAATCACCGTCGTCTTTTGAGTTCGGCCGACCTTTTGTTTCGTAAGCTTGGTATTGCCATGTTATATCGTCATATGAACCGTCGACAAAATCCATGATAATGTATTGTCGAATTTTTTGAGCAATCGCGGTGGTCTGCGATAAGTTTTGTACCTTGCGGTGTTCGCGATTTGCTTCCTGACAAACTGTGCGCTGCTCGACAAAAAATTCAGTAACTTGCTTCGGTCCGTTCCAGGTAAATGACTTCTCAGGTCGCAAATAGCTACCACGTATTCTAGAATGCCCTCATGTTACGCTTGAGTGAAAAGCGAAACTTGATTGAAATTACGAAAATGTATGCTTGGCCAAACCTTCTAATTTCGCTCGTTGTCCAAAATATTCTTCAACTTTGCGCAGGTGGATGGGTGCTTTAGAGATATGAAGTGAACATATCGCTATACATCAACAATAAGAAAAAATACACTATCATGTTCGATTTAAAAATGCCTTTGTGATGTTGATTTAGGTAGACTTCTATGTGTTCTTCATTTGACTCTTTCGTTTACCTTGTGTGATGTTATATTGTCGTATAAAACCGTCGACAAAATCCGCAGAATGTATTGTTGTGTTAGTTGGTTTGTTATTCCTCACCTCTTTTATATTCAAATTTGTGTTGGGGTTCAATTAACTTTATCATGGCCTTCTTACGTAATTTTAAAGTTATGCTTTGATCCTTCCAGTGACATAGAATTTGTTCATGGAATTTTGCTATTATCGTCTTACATTGTCGTGTGTATGTTTATGGCGCACTTGTTTATTATTTCGCTTGCCTGCGTAGGACTTAACATGTTGTTTGTGTAGGACTTATTACCATGTGCGTGCTTGCCATTAATGGGTTTCATGACTCTAACGCAACTGCTATTCTCAGCTTTCATACTGATTTTGCCTTTGTACCGAGATTCCAGATCGCAATTTATGAAATTGTATACTTAGGCAGACCATGCAATTTCTGTGCGTTGTCCAGAAATACTCAATTAACTTTAACGGTACTAAATAAGTAGTTTACAGGTATGAAATGAACATGTTTTGCATACCTATCAGTGGTAACAAAAATTATATTATATTATGATTCTCAGAATTAGATAGACCTACAACAAAATCCACATTTATATCTTGGTGGGTTCGTTGGGATACTGGTGGTGCCTGCAGTGAGCCAGGTGTCTTATAATGTTAATTTTTTAGCAGAAGTATCCACGTCGTAGTAATTTAGAACTTACTATGGCAAAACCAATAGGACTACCAATATAACTTGTGACCGAAACAGATGCCCTACTGTTGACAATGCATTTGTAATCCAGTATTAACACCAATTCAAATCTTCTTGATAAAGCTTTCAGATAGCATAGATCCTTTCATAGTACGTCCAGTCACAACCAGTTCTGCTAATAGTTTTTTAGCAGAATCATCCACATCGTAGGAATTTATAACTTCCTGTAACCGCACCTGTTGAATTGTTGTTGTAACTTGGAACCAAAACACATGACTTGCTCTTCGCAATGCATTAGCTGGTTTGTTATCCTTGCCTCTTTTATATTAAAATTTGTGTAGGAGTTCAATAAACTTTATCGTGGCTTTCTTCTGTAATTCTGAAGTTAAGCTTTGATCGTTCCAATGACATAAAATTTGTTCATGCAATTTTACTATTGTCATGTTGCATTGTCATGTATGTGCTTATGGTATGCTTGTTTGTTATTTCGGTTGCCTGCGTAGGTGTTGACATTCTGTTTATGTAGGAATTACTGAATTACCATCGTCTTTCCAAAGTCATCCGCCTTACATTTACGGTGACTTTCGTGTATTTGTTCATCTGATTTCACTATTCTTTGTATTACATTGTCTTGTGCATGCTTGCAATTAGTAGGCTTCATGACTCTAGCACAGTTGCTATTCTCAGCTTTTATAATGATTTTGGCTTTGTACAGAGATTACAGTTCACAATTCCAAAATTGTATACTTGGACAGACCATGTAATTGCAGTATATTGTCCAAAAATATTCAATCAACTTTAGCAGTGGTAAATAACTACTTTAGAGGTATGAAATGAATATATTTACCATACCTGTTGGTGATGACCAAAATTATATTATGATCCTCAAATTTAGATAGACCCTGAACAAAATCCACATTAATATCTTGTCAGACTTCTTGGGATACTGGTGGTGGCTGGAGTAAGCCTAATGTCTTATAATGTTCGTATTTTGCTTCTTGACAAACTGTACATTACCTAGCAAAACTTTTAGCATTATGTTTCAGTTCATTCCGAGTGAATAACTTCTTAAGTCCCAGGTGACTTAGTCACACGCTTTAGAACACCTTCCTATTGCAGTGGACTGAAAGGCTTAAATCGATTTAATTTGTAACCCAGCATTAGCGCAAGCCCAAATTTTCTTGATGAGCCTTTCAAATAACATAAAACTTTTTCATTACAGTACACCCAATTTTGCTAATAACTTTTTTGCAAAATTATCCACATCGCGATAATTTATAACTTCCTATGGTCAAACCAATAGGACCACCATTATAACTTGTAGCCAAAACAAAGGACCTGCTCTTGACAGTGCATCAGTTGGTTATTTTTCCTCACCTGTTTTATATCAAAATTTATATTAGAGTCCAGCTAACTGTGTCGTGCCCTTCTTCTGTAGTTCTAAGGTTAAATTTTGATCTTCCAAAGGGCATAAAATTTGTTTAATTTTTATCCTCCAGATGGCATAAAATTTGTTCATGCAGTTTTACCAGTGCAATATTACATTGTCATGTACATGCTTACAATTAGTAGGTTTCATGACTCTAGCATGCTTGGTATTTTTTCCCCCACACGGTTTCTTTGCTTCCTTTGTTTACTTTGGCTTTGTATTTGTGTTCCGGTTCTGCTAAGTGGATGTTCTTTGTCTTCGTGTGGTTGGTTAGACCAGTCTCACGTGTTCTCTTTTGAATTCTTCGCTGCTTTCTGCGCGATGTCAGCTGGGTACTGTTTGGCCTCGGATGCCTTCCAATGCCAACAGCCCGTCGGCACGTCAGTGATTCTAGCGGGTTATTCAGTAAGGGCGCAGCCATGTGCTTTTCCCTGGTATCATATTGCTCTTCTATGTTCTTTACAAGCCCTGATGCTTATTTACGTTGCCCTTATGCTAGATTATCCAGCTAATCTGCCAACACATCACGTGTTGCCTTCGCTACCTGTGCCTGCATTGCAACTAGGTGCGCTTGTGCCATTTGCTCTACCAATTTGCGCGCACTGTGCCAGTTTGCCTGATCTATCAAGCACTTGATATTCTCTGTTCATGTTGTCATGTGCTATGCTCAGATACATTATTCCGTATCTGCCCTTAGATTGTTCTATGGTCGTTCTTTGCTTTCCCTATGTTCGTGCCACTCAATGATTCGCTTACCTTATTTCGCTTTGACTCTTTTCCCTGCCGTCTGTGCCGATGCCTCCAGCCCAGCCTATTCCATCAGGAGTTTCTACACACACACCGAATAGTACTATTCCCTTTACATTACATTGCCCTTTTGTCTGTTTTTGATACCTACGTCTGCTTCATTCACGGTGCATTATTTTCTTATGCGTTGTAGGAGATCATTTCTGTCCCGTTGTGCATTCTTCAGTTGCGCGAGAAAATCGTAGGAAAAGGCTTTTGTCCAATAGACGTCGAGCATTTAGTCTTCGAGGTTATATGCTGGCCTCAACTTTTCTAAACATCGTCTCTTGCGATTCATGATAATTTATCCTTTTTGTGCTCACCATGTTTCTTCTTTACTTTTTTTGTTATTTGGTTTCTCAAACAATACACTCTCTGAGACGGTACCTAGAAGCCCATCTGTTGTCCCTACCCTTTCCTTACCAGCTGACTACGTCCAAATACTTAAAGGTTAGTTTGATTCTTTAGATTTGCTGATTATTGCAGATTATACCTTCCATTCACTTCATATGGATTATTGGTTTTTTTGCCTCCATTTACGGATGGCATTTATCTGCAGCCACGTATTCAAACCGTTCTTACTACGGTGCTCCCGATTATGTGTGCGCACATTGTTCGGCTATTTATTGGTACCAAGAAAGAGTTTCTGGTCAAAGCGCACTCACTCATAGGCGTATTTCTTATAATTTGTGCTGCCGAACCGGAAGAATTTCTCTACCACCGTCCAGGCCATGGCCATCACCGCTGCAGGATCTTGTTTGTTTTAATGGTGGGCCAAAATCTAATCAATTCATGCGGTTGATCAGGGAATATAATGCTCTTTTCGCATTTACTTCCCTTGGAGTTCATATTGACAGAACTATCAATACTGGTGCCGGCCCTTATGTTTTCCGAATAAACGGTGTTGTTCATCATCGTATTGGTTCACTTCTACCAGCTGATGGAAAACACCCTGAGTATGCCCAACTTTATATATACGATACTCATAATGAGGTGCAGAATAGACTCGCTATTTTCCAGGGTGGTCCATCCCAACGTGAGCAGCCAGATCCTTCTATTGTTGCTTCTCTCATTGATATGCTTGACAGATGCAACCCATTGGTTAGGCAGTTTAGACTGGCACGTGACCGTCTGTTTTCTCCAAACTCTCCAGACATTAACATCCAACTCATCGGCACAGACAAATCGCATGGCGATCGGTACAGCCTCCCATCTTCCTCAGAGTTGGCTGCTTTAATTGTTGGAGATTTCTCTGGTGATGTATCCGCATTTGATATTGTCGTACAGACGCAACATGGTGATTTCAAGCAAATATCGCCACTTCATCCAGCTTTAATGTCTTTACAATATCCTCTTCTATTCCCGTATGGTGATAAGGGTTTTCACCTTGGCATTAAATATCGTGAAACCGATGATCTCCGTGCTACAATTCGTGAAGATGTTTCCATGCGTGAATTCTATTGTTACTACCTACACTATCGTGCAGGAGAACCTAATGTTTTTACCTGCTCTGGCAGGTTGTCAGATCAAATCATTGTTAACTCCTTCTCCTGCATAGAAGCGAATCGGCTTTCTTTTCATACTTTCAATCAAGATAAGCTTAGGTCCGACACATACCAAGGAATAACAGATGCTGTTGCTCAAGGTGCCCAGACTGGCAAAGATGTTGGTATTAGGACAATATTGCCTGCTAGCTTCATCGGTAGTAGAAGATACATGGCTCAGAATTATTATGATTCAATGGCTTTATGCCGGTCATATGGCTCTCCAGACTTATTTACTACATTCACATGCAATCCAAAATGGCCGGAAATCATTGATGCACTACGCCATGAACCTGGCCAGTGCCCTTCTGATAGATCTGATATTGTGACTCGTGTTTACCATATGAAATTACAAGAATATCTCACTGACATTAAAGATGGCAGTGCTTTCGGTCCCATTCGAGCAGGTGCCTTTCCTTTGTCCTCTTATCTGTTTGCCTGCTCATTTCTTTAGATTCCTTTCTTAATGATCTTTCAATCTTTTGTTCTTTGTAGTGATATATCTTTGTTGAATTCGTAAAAGAGGGCTCCCTCATGTACATATACTTACATGGCTCAAAGATCGAGCTGATGGACCTACACCTACTTTTATTGATAGGCTCATTTCAGCTGAAATACCAGATATTTCTCACGATCCACTTGGCTATGCTTTGGTAGAAGAGTTCATGATGCATGGTCCATGTGGAGAACTTAATCCTAAATGTCCTTGCATGAAAAGAGGAAGTGCTCAAAATGGTATCCAAGCGCTACCAAAATGAAACTATCGTTGATGAAGATGGCTTCCCAAGATCTTCGTCGTCGTGATGATAATATATTCATTGTCAAGCATGGTGTTAGACTTGATAATAGATGGGTTGTCCCACATAACCTACCAATGCTTAAAAATACCAAGCACATCTTAATGTGGAGTGGTGCAATAAGACAAACCTTGTGAAGTATCTTTTCAAGTATTGCATGAAAGGTCATGATTGTGCTTCTTTGTCGTTCAGTACCACCAACACTTCACAGCCCTCTACAAGTAAGACAAAGAATGTTCCGTCTGACGAGATTGCTGAATATGTCAGATCTCGCTATTTATCAACATGTGAAGCCAGCTGGCGATTATTTGGTTTCGAAATTCATGCTCGGATACCTTGATTGAACGCTTGGTCGTCCATTTACCCGCATGACCAGGTATCATTCTGTAAAATTCGGACTTAACCAATGTGCTTCATGATCCTAACGGATCTAAAAGCACCTTGACTGAATGGTTTGTAACAAACCAACGCCATGTGGAAGCACATAACTACACTTATTGTGAATTTCCGACAAAATGGACATGGAACGCTGATCGTAAAATATGGTCAAACCGTAAGAGAGGTACTAAAATTGGTAGGCTCATGCATGTTCACCCGGGGACCGGTGAACTTTTCTATTTGAGGATGCTACTCATGGTTGTACGAGGCGCCACATGTTACCAAGACCTAAGAACATATGAAGGTGTCATGTACGAAACATTCCGACAAGCATGCCATGCACGTGGCCTCATCGGTGATGACATTGAGTGGTTTTCGCTTTTTGATGAGGCTATTGTATGGGCAACATCTTCACAGCTCAGACATCTTTTCATGTCTATTGTCCAGTACAATGACGTGGGTGATGTACGTATCTTGTTCAATAAATACTGGCGTTACATGGCTGACGACATCACATACAAAATGTGCCACTCACTCGGTATACGCCCATATACAGCGCATGATTCTTCACTACAAGTACAGTTGTTAAGAGAATTGGATTATCTTTTTGCTAATAACAATCTGTCTTTGGCATCCTACAATCTTCCAGTACCACTTCACGGACATGAACAGAACCATGGTAACAGACTTATTACAGAAGAGCTCTGTTATAATAGATTAGAACTTGAGACACAATCAATATCTATGTATCAGAGCCTAAACAATGAGCAGCGCCTTATTTACAATAAGATCATGCATTCTATCTCGAATGATCAACCATGTTTCTATTTTGTATCTGGACATGGAGGTACAGGTAAAACATTCCTCTGGAATTCAATCATCTCCCGTATTAGATCCGAAGGCAAGATCGTACTAGCCGTTGCTTCATCGGGAATTGCTTCCTTATTGTTCTGGGTGGTCGAACCGCACACTCAAGGCTCGAATTCCTCTTGATATAGATGATTGGAGCCTTTGTGATATTCGCCGTGGCACGATGCTTGGAGAACTTATTAAAAAAGCTGCCTTGATATTGTGGGACGAAGCCCCGATGACACACAGAAGATGCTTTGAGGCACTTGATCGTACTATGCGAGATATCCTTTCCTCCGATAATCCTTCCAATGCAACTATCCCATTTGGTGGGAAACACGTGGTACTCGGTGGAGATTTGGTGTGTATTGCCGCTATTCAAGGAGCTACACGCACGTAAACCATTGCCGCTTCTCTTATCAAATCAACGCTATGGAAACACGTCCAAATCCTTAGACTCAAAGATAAACATGCGCCTTACCACAATGTCTTCTACTATTGGTGATCAAAATGTTGTAGCAAACTTTGCGCAATGGGTGCTTGCCATCGGCGAGGGCCGTGTTCCTATGGAAAACATCCAGAGACACACATGCATCATGGATACAAATACCTCTGAATTATTGCTTACACCAACTTGTGATAACTTAAATGTAATTATTGATACGTTTACGATCACTTCGATCATAACTACAATTCGATTCCCTACATCATTTCGTGCCATTGTGTGTCCCTTTGAACACTTGATTGACAAAATTAATGCTTCAAGACTTCTAAAAGTCAGGGAACTTCTAGAGAATACGAGTTATGACACTATCGGTGATGCTCTTGACCATTCATCCGATCTTGAGTTGTTGTATCCATTGAATTTCTCAATTCAATAAGTATCAAAATTTTCCGAACATATCCTTTCACTCAAAATTGAGTACCCGTTGTTCTTCTAAGAAATATGAACCAAACAATGGGCCTATGTAATGGTACACGCCTGTCACGACTAAATTAGGAACCCATGTGCTTGAAAGTACAATTATGACAGGGCCACATATTGGTGAAACAGTTTGCATACCACGAATAGTTCTTAACTCAAAAAATCAAAAATGGCCGTTTACATTACGCCGACGCCAATTCCCAATTAGACTATGTTATGCAATGACGATAAATAAATGTCAGGGACAGACTCTTCAGAAAATCGGTATTTATCTAAAGAACCCAGTTTTCACTCATGGCCAACTCTATGTTGCTATATCAAGGGTAACATCAAGACAAGGACTGAGTATTTTGATTGAAAATGAAGATGGTTCGGCTGGATCAAAGACAAGAAATATTGTATATGACGATGTTCTAGAATTTTTGTAGGTACTCCATTTGTTTGCCAGTTTTTCCCTTTTTCCCCTTACTGACATCTGCTACCAACCTAACCTGTACTCAACATATAAACATGTATGTATACTATAGTTCACAACTTATACATGCATGTAATCTGTTTCTTTTGTGTTTGGTCATGACCATACTAACTCTTGCACACTCCAATTATTCATTAATGATTGTATAGCCATGTTCGTGCATCTTGCTTTTGTATTTGTTCTTACTAACAAAGCCTAAATAACAAAGTACTATGCTTTACTATACCTCCTCCTTTACCAAAATCTTGATGAACTTACTTGTTTAGAATAATTGCTTCTCTCTGAATGATCTATGCTTTCTATCATATACTTATTCACTTATACACACATGTGTGGACAATTGTTCTTACAATTTCTGTACATTCTATTTATACATCTCTACATCACACTTCTGCTTTGTTATTTTCGATTCTACTGCATAAACACACGAATATGTTGATCTTCTGTTGAGCATAAAGATAACTAGCAACATAGTAATGTGTTAATACTTTCGCTCAGTCCCTGGTTCACATAACCATCTGCAGTCACAAAATTAGAACATTCACCTGCAAAGATAATACATCTGTAGCAAGACCAACCCAACAATATAAATAACAATAGTAAATTATTATTCTTTCATACTTTCATTCAACTAAAAAAATATATCTTATCTCATATGTTTATATATACCAAACAAATGTTTTACCCAATGACATGACATACTGTTATTTGTGATTTCAGGAAAAAGAATCTCTGAGTTCAACGACAGACATCTGCATGCAAAGGTATTATGAAATAGACCATATTCCTATGATGATTTTCACACTTTATCTACACTTTTCTAAGTATATTACATGTCCTGGACCTCCCTCATTTAAACATGCTTGCCATTTATTGGATATTGTTCTCTCTCTGTAAAGGTCATCTGTGTTTTATTTGACTTCCAAATACTACATGGCAATACCACATAGAATAATTAAACAAATTTACAATTCCATTTTTATAATATTGGTGCAGCAAGTGCAGATGAATAGCGTTGCTGTTGATTAAAAATTATTATACTTTCATACTTTTTTAAAAATTGAAATAAAACAGAACTTGTTTCATCTATTAATATGTTCTCAACAAATGTTGTATCCAATGACATGACAAACTATTCTTTGTTATTTGTAAAAGATCTTTGAATTCTATACCACACGTCTACATGTCAAGTATTACATAATGGAACAAAATCCTATGATAATACAACTACTTCTGTTCAGAAAACACACTCTGACATATTCAAGCAATGATCTGATTTTGACACTCTGATTATACCTTTCAACATCATTACATATCTTGGATTTCACCGGTTTCTCGCTCGACAACTCTTATTGCATAAACATCAAGACATGTTTAGACATCAAGAGTTCACATGACTACACATCAACGCAACATGTCTTGAAATATTTATCTATTCATTTGTACTATGAGCGACCATTATGTGAACATACCTATCTTGAAGCACTACTCATTTCCCATTGCAATGCTCATGAAACTAAATTTCCTCTTTATGATTCATTCTATCCGGATGGAATCGTTCTACTAAAAGATGTGACACAAGAATCGCATCGTTGGCGTGTACGTTGTAAGAGCAACTCGCTTCTCTGAATATGTAGATGATAGTACTCCTAGAAAAGTCCTTCGCCTTGATTTCGTTCTTTTGGACGAGCGGGTCACCTCATTTTATACATATTATTCTCCTTTACACACCATTGGTTATATAATATCTCTGCTTATCTTAACTGATAGGGCAATACCATGGAAGCTCAAATTCCAGGAAGACACCTTTCCCTGTTCACCTTGGCCCTGAAAGAAAATAGCATTTACCTTATTGAATATTTCGAAGTAGCTAATGCTAAACCATCCTATCAAGCAGTTAACTGTCCTGTGATGGCTAGATTTACCAGACATACAAAGATCAATGAAGTGCCAATTATGCCAAATGATTTCCCAAAGTATGCATGCACAATTGTTTCTTTCGATATACTGCGAACACGTCTAGGACAGAACCAATTCCTTTCAGGTTAGCAACATTTCATGAATCTCTCTTTTAAAACTACAAATGTTATATCATTACATATATTTACGTTTAACTTTCATACATATTTATGTTTTGTAACAAACGCTGTTAATTTCAAGATACCATTGGCCTTATCACGGGGATCTCTCATGTTAAGACGGTTCTTGCAAAAGGGATCACAAAGACAATTCGTAACATCAACATCACCGATGGCAGGTATTCTTCAATTTTTTGACCTTTACTTGATACTTAAATATCGCTTACTGCATTTGAAAAGTAAACACTTCCCAATGAAAAAAATAGGGAAACAGCCTGTGTTACTCTATGGGGAACACATGCCAATGAATTTGATGCACCTGGACTACAAGCTGCAGGAGAAAACGAACCCATTGTTATACTCTTTGTTGGCCTTACTGCTAGACTCTATGAAGGTACAAAACACATTTACATATATACTTACATTCACCATACACAAACTACAAATATGTACTGCCATCACATGAATTTTTTTAAAATATTTACAAAAACTCTACAGGTCAACTATCACTACAGGGCAGCACCATCTGCAAGTGGTATACTAACACTAACCTACCTGAAGCGCTTGCTCTCCAGAACAGGTCAACGCAAGATAACCTTGCTTCCTTCATCTTACAATTTTTTGAATTTCGTCATATTCCTGCTTATAAAACAAGTCAGCTTTAATAACTTTCCCAAAATCAGTAACACAGATATAATCCACATTTTACTCATTCATCTACAAATATATTCGCTTTATACATTTAATACTCCATAATGAACCAAACATTTTTTGTAATATACTCGGTTCTACAATCCTGTTGTAAGCCATAGACCAATCAATGAACATGCTCACCCCTAACATCATGAATTAATAATGCCATGGTTCGCATAACTGACATAAACATTCCTATCTCACTATATTTATTACACAATTACCATTACCAAATTCATTACTTACTACAGTCTTGCACAACAACTCTCAGACACATTATTTTAACATTTTATCATCTTTGCCCTCAGCTTTTGGGCATCCCCATCAGATTAAATGGTTTGGCCAAACCCAAACTCAAACAGCACCAATACCCATGACAGTCCATGAACTAACAACTTTGAATGCACATGAAGCTGTGGTATGTTACCCTCCGCACAAATTGACTACAGCATAACAGATTTTTTTTGGACATATTCAACAACATCTTCAGACTTACCAAAATACAAATGAAAGGACACACATACACTGCTTGCCGCAATCAAAGAACTCACTCCGAATGAAGCCTGGTGGTACCTATCCTGTGGCGGTTGCAAGAGAACTACAGTTCGAACCACTGAAGGCTACAAATGTGCGAGATGCAACAACTTGACAGCTGAGCCAAGGTTCTTGCTGCAACATACTTCCAGTCCTTTGCATTCCACTACTATGCCTATGTACTCATCTACCTTACACACTTGCATGTAGGTACAAGATTCCTGTACGTGGTGTCGATATAACCAGCATTGACAAAACTAATGCACCAATGGCAGAGTTTGTGTTCTTTGGAGATATAGGACAAGAATTGGTAGGAATCCCAGCAATACACCTTGCAGCATCTGCTCCCACCATTACTGGTTTCATACCACCTGAAATAACAAGACTCTATGGACGTCGGTATAACTTAAAAGTCAGTGGATCACGTGGATCGCTTCAAAGAATATCTGCATCATTCCAAGTTGATAGCTTCAGCGTCATACCAACAAAACCTTTAGCTCCATTCCTTCCTGAAGCACAGACCAGAACTTCAAAAGATGTTGACCCTGCCTGTCAACCGATCACTAGCTCATCAAAGCATGCAACTGAACAACAACTTCTTCTGCCAGGGTCTATTTCAGCACAGCCAGAACACGCTCCGTCTCCAACTCCAATAACCAGCATAACTATGCCACGGACAGTACCAAATCAACCTGGATTGCACACACCTCCATCCCCAGAAATCAACAAGGTTAGATCTACTATCATACAACTGACAAACATTTAATTTCCCAACTGACAAACATTTAATTTCCCATCTGTACAAACCCCCTACATCAAACCAATCTCACATGCTTACCTTTTTATTATGCCTATACACAAACTGACAGACCATTATTACAGACCGGAAAACGTCCTGCTCATGACAGCGCAATGTTATCATCAGAACCTGGAGACAGTGCGCGGTACTTCTATCTCAAACTACTGTTACAATCCATTAAATGATTGCTGAAGGTCTTAACCACATATTAACCTAATATTTCCCTGATTGCAACAGGCTGGAGCAAACAAAGAAACCTTTTGTTATCAAGAAAATCAACATGGATGCGTAGACAGATGACTAAAACAACAGGTTAGCAAAAGTAGAATCATTCCTTATTGTTAACAATACTGACTAACAAACTAACTCTTCTATACCAAATTCCTTTTTAACAGGCATAATATATGTGGAGTAGACAAAGTGGAATCGAGACGCTATACCTTTTGTGACTAGCATTTGTGCTAACAATGCTTTGGGCAAAGCAGTTGCACCAGAGAAAAAATCGTTGCACATGCCTTTTGAGCTTTCACTCATGTTAGGAACTAAACTGAACAAACATCGTCTAGCTTTTATATTATTTCCTATTCTCAGTCATAGTACCTGTACATGTCTATGTCTATTACCGTTCTAAACTATGATGTAAATTACAAACTATATGTATTACTCATCCTACCATACCGCCAACATCTGCATGAACAAATTATAATCATAGTCTCCAAGTTTGCCTTCTATTACATTCTTGGTTGAATCACTCTGCCTATTAACATATATGTTAATTTCTTCTATTCAATTCGTTAAAGAATACTTAACCTATGCTAACCCAGCATTATGGCAGAAAAATGATAATCTCTTTTCTATCCCTTAATAAAACTATTCACTATGAATTACAAACATTACCATTTATACTGATTCACATAGAAAACAAAACCACCGGAGATAAGTGCGGCGCAGCGCAGCGCGCATACCGTCCTAGTCGTGAATGAATCTCCAATGAAATGGATATGCAAAGAGAGAGAGAGAGAGAGAGAGAGAGAGAGAGAGTAAAATTTGTATATCTGTTTGTTCTTTTGGTACTAAATAAACGATCATCAGTTACAAGCAGGTACATGTGGCAGGTATATATCAATTACCCATTTGTAACTTCAGATGGAATCATAACAGTATCTCCCGTATTTGAGCTACGTAAGTTATCACCACCACCGTCATCATCACCATCACCTTGGTCATGTAATAAATGCATGAAAGAGGCTCTAAGTGGCCGGGTGCACCTCTTTGTTTGACTTTTTTTCTTCTCTCTAACTTAGCTGTAATCACCTAGTTTTTGTTAAGCACAAAGTTAATTACGTACTCCATTACTCCCTCTATCCCGTAATATAAGAACAAACCTATCATATCTATCGTACGCATATATCAAGAAGGCGCTAAATCTTTCTTTTTTATTAATGTTATTGGACCATACACACTCCTATTAAATGTCACACTACAAGTATTCATCCACGTTTTCAGCATTAAAACAGGGTATGAAGCGGAAATGTTGTAATAACTATACATTTGATCTATGTAATAGATTTATCGGTGTTTTAGAACCGAACTTACGTCATAATTGTTTAATTTGGGGGGTCTCCAAGACTCAAATCAAGCAGAAAGAATAACACATGGATTTTTATACAGGTCTGAGCCTTCTCCGAAGAGAATAACAACCCTAATTCTGTGTGTCTATATTGAATGTGTTAGTTACAGATCAAGAGAAAGACTGAAATACAATATCTTGTGCTCCTGATTACGTCTATCTTTTTCCCTCCTTTCGCCGTCTGGTGATTCCTCCTTTTATAGCGTGCTCGAAGTGGACGACAATTTCTCCAGCCGAAAGGGCGTATCAATGCTTCAGATGATGGCGCAGTTATCGGAGATTTATGTCAGAGAAGTTACGTTCCCACGTCGCCAAACAGTTATCACTAGGACAGAGAGATTAATTGTGCAGTTATTTCAGAGAATAATAGCGTATACTGACTGTTTAGATGTCCTAATTAATTGGGCCTACTTGTCTTTAAGTTCGATCGATTATAGGGTAGTCGTAACCGACCTGGTCGTAGAAGGGCTTACGATCATGAGGCAATCGTAGAAGAACTTACGATCACATGCTAGTCGTAGAAGAACTTACAACTATAGGGCGGTCGTAGCTGACCTGGTCATAGAAGGACTTACGACTCTGAGATGATCGTAGAAGGACTTACGATCATGAGGTAGTTGTAGAAGATCTTACGACTCCAGCTTCTCCCTTATGAACATTAAGGGGGTCTACTTAAGAACCATATAATGGCGTCATTATCCATAATAAGGATTGCAAATAAATAATTAAATGATGATTTCTAGATCCTCGTCATCTAGCCCCCCAGCTTCAAGTGAAAGTACCTACTTGGGAAAGGAGCGATAGATGATCTTACGACCAGAAGATGGTCATAGAACGGTGGTCGAAGGAAAAACTTTTCGATTGGTATTTCATTTGACCAGAAATAGACTTGGTCAAGAAGTTTGTAGAAAACCTTACAACTACAAGGTGGTCGTAGAAAATCTTACGACTACAAAGTGATCGTAGTGTGGTAATCGGAAGTAAATCCTTTTCAACTGGTATTTCATTTGACCAGAAAAAGATTTAGTCAAGAAGGTAATTTCGCTTGAGATGTAAAGACAGACTCGGTTTTCTCGAATAGACAAATATACGAATCTGATTCGACTCTCATAGACCTATCTGTTGGAGCGGTTCCCGAAGAGGTAACAACTGTTAGGTTGTTACGTCTTTAACCCAAGTGCACGGTTATAAAATCTTACTGTGGGTGCGATTGTAGGGTTCTTACTTTTCCCCAATCACTCCAACTGTTCATCAAACTTTTGCATTCTCCACCGCCAATCAAATCATACGCCTCCAAGCCTTCTCCCCTTGAGAAAGATGACCGGAGCCGCTTCTCAGTGGGTCAAATCAGAGTTGGACGCGATTAAGATGAAAGCACTGGTCGCCGCCAAGATCCCAAAGAAACAGTTCGTGAAGTGGATTGAGGCTTCTGGGCAACATTGGTCGTCGGGGAGATTGGGCAGATCCCCGTCTTCCAAGCGTACTATGAGTGTGGCCTTCGATTGCCTGCTCACCCTTTCCTCACACTCATACTCGAACACTTTGGATAGAATTGGTGAACCTTGTTCCCAATTCCATCACAATGTTGAGTGTGTTCGTATACTTGTGTGAGGCTTACCTAGGGATTTCGGTCGACTGGGAGTTGTTCCAGTATTTCTACGGGATGACCCGGCTGGCGGGAGTTGCCGGTAGCTGTAGTATGAAGCTCTACGACGGGAAGTCGAAGGAGCACATTTAGATGTTCACCCGGTAGTTATGGCTGGGATAGAAGAAGAGGTGGTTCTACTAGGAGACGACTAGTGAAGACAACCTCCCTTTCACCGGGAACGCCGCCGATAAGATTTCTTTGTGGGATGTTACTCTCAAGGATCTTGGCCGGATCGCCCCCTAAATTCAAGCTATCAAGGACTTGAAGGAGGAGGGGCTCACCGGTTGGCACGTGGTGAAGGATTTCATCACGCGCCGCATTAGCCCTCTGAAGAAACGAGCACATCCCATGTGAAAGTACTCGGGGTCGCAGGACCCGACCAGAGATTACAAGTATGGTAAGTAAACCTTCAATTTAGCTCTCTTTCTATTGATTTCGAACTTGATTATTGAAAGTTTATTTACTTCTGCAGATCTTACACAAGCAGAAATTTATGCTCGGGTCAAGCTCATTTGTGAGAAATCCCCACCACCAAACGTGGCGGCTCCTCAAATCCTTGCTGTTTTGACCGCAGAGGGTAGGAGGGAATGCCTAAAGGTAATCAAAGACTGATTTCTTCTTTAGGATCTCATAGTCGTAGAAAAATTTACGACTAGGTACTGGTCGTAGAAGGACTTACGACCGGAGAATGGTCGTGAAAAAACTCACGACTAGAGGGTTGTTGTAGAAAAACTTACGACTAGGTTCTGGTCGTAGAAGAACATACGACCGCTTAGTAATACTTCTTTTTCTGACTATTGTAGAAAGTAGGCTTGGAAGACTGTCGAGATGACGAAGAAGTCGAATTGATGGTCGTTGTGTTGGAAATATGCCCTAGAGGCAATTGTAGAGATGATGATATTTCAATATATTCATGATTTTGATAATATGTTATCGTGTTCCTTGAATGAATTATTTGTTATAGATCAATAAGTATGTGACTTATTGGTGGAACTCATTAACTTATATGATGTCATTCTAAATGTATCCCTGGTCGGAGGTCACTGGTCGGAACACCAGTGACTCTATGACTAACACATGTATTGATTGATGACCTGGTTTCACCAGTCATAGATATGGAGATATCGAATCAATAATGTGAACACATGTTAGAGAACATGGTGTTGGATAGACCCATCATTGAGACACTATTGAGATTGTTATGAATCTTTGTGTCATTAGTTGGTCTCAAGTAATGATGATGTATAGTCCTTAGACCTGAGATCAGCATGGTTTTCTACATGTGTAATAGCACTCTTAGGGGTTGTCAAACGCTACTCCGTAACTGGGTAGTTATAAAGGTAGCTTTCGGGTAAGCTATGAAACATGCGGAGTAATGTGACTGGTCGAGATGGGATTTGCCCCTCCTAATATAACAGTAGAGATGTCTCTAGGCCCCTCGTGGTGATCGGATAAAGAAAGTGCATGGCCATGCCACTAGTGGTCGAAGTGTCGACCACATGATGTTATCGACACTCGATCGAGAAAGTATTGAACAGTCCATGGATGACATTTCATCTCACTTGGAGTTCAACAAGACATCGTGAGGAAAAGGGAGAATGCATGAGTAGGTCGCTTAGTTCGATCAGTTACGGACCAGTCGTATGGAGATACATGCTGGTCGTAGACTGATCGAACGTAATCACAGAATTGTAAGTATCTGGTCGTAAGGAGTTACAAACTGGTCGTGACCATATACAACCTGGTCGTATAGAGATACAAACTGGTCGTAAGTGATGAGGACCTGATCATAGATCATATTACATCAAGGTTCGTTCGATATATTCAATGTGTCTTTGGGAATCGTTATGTGTTGCTAGGTACCGCTAACGACTAGTGATCGGAAAAGAGTTTCCGAGTCATAACCGATTACACATGAACCTGTGGGGTCACACACTTAAAGGGCAAGGATCTGTTTTGGATGGTGATCCAAATTCGTATAGGCCACGAGTTCCTAATGGGCCTCAGGTTCGAGACCCATCATGGATGTCTATATAAAGAGGGGCGGTGGCCTGGGGTAAGAAGAGAGGATGATCTTTGGAAGAACTCCTGAAACCCTAATAGCCACGCCTTCTCAACCACGCTGCCGGTGCTAGCACTCCAGTGCGTGGTGATCCTGCCCTGTACGTGTGGATACTTCGGAGGTGTTGTTGCGAAGCATCAGTACTAGGACGATCCGCAACTTGTGTTGATCACCAGAGTCAGAGAAGAAGTCGCGTGGTGGGTACGACCACTTGAAGAAGCAGACGCGCGTCGAGTACAACTACTCAAAGGAGGAGACGCGTCGCGAGTACAACTACGACTGCATTAACTCGCTACAACGACTCTACTTCCGCTACGAGTCAACGCGTCAAGCAGTAATCTCATGATCTATTACTTGCGGTGGTTCCTTGGTTGCGCGGTAAATTTTTGTGTTGTCTAGCGCCTTGCCGCGTTACCCAACACGTTGGCGCGACGATGGAGCAAGTTGAGGCTACTCTGGCCAAAAAGCATCAGCTCGTGAAATTCGCCGACAAGGGCGGTGCAAACTCGAGCTCTGCTATTCCGACCGGGCCCTTTGCACGGTTCGTTGCACAAATGGCTGCTGCAGAACTGGCAAAGGCGGCTGAAGTACTCAAACGCAAAACCCCAAGATCAAGGTACCCTTTTAATATGATAATAAGACTTTTGCAGTTTCTGCCTCCCGTGACTTTGTCAAGTGACAATTAAAGGAGAACTGGAAGAGTTTTATATCTTTTATGAAGGAAACCGCTTCACCAGCGGTGTTTGTGGTCATGGGCAGTGCTGCCCTTGATGTGCTCAAGACAGGTCTCGACCATCCAGAGAGCCAAGAGGCTCAAGGAGCGGTAGTGCTCGCCCAAGACCCATGACCAGACGTGGTTGTGGTTGAGAATAAGTTAAAAAAATCTTCTTTACGGAAGGATTTTCCAGATTGAAGATCAAATCTGGCACACGAATATATGTAAAAAGACAAAAGTGTAAGAACAATATTTAGCTTTTGTTTTTTTATCATTTGACACATTTTATTTTTTGTGATCTTAGCCTGACTCCTCCAGCCCTCATCCACTGCTATTTCTTCAGCAGTTGGAGGAATGACAGTGGCGGTGAGTGGTAGAAGAGGTCGTTGCTGCCGAAGCAACTGTGACCACAGGAGTGGTCATAGAGGTTGAGGAGAAAATGGCGCATGAGCAGTGGAGGCATCAGGCCAAGGCGATGGATCATTGGGCCACCGTGTCGGGAAGGAAGTCGCCGTAGATGTTCCTCCTGTTCCGCAAGGAGTTGTTTTCACTGAATCAGAAGAAGAAGAATATGCTAACTTCTTTTCTGAATTCTTCGGCCCAGCTTCCGTTGTGGGGTCTTCTATTTTCAGGACTCGTACCCGAGTTCCACACCCCAAGGATATTCCTGATAGGGGGAATGTTTTCTATGACGAGCATCTCGAAAAGGTGTGGTGGAATCGGGTTCAGGAGCTTGATGAACTAAAGAACCCTGCATGTGTACTCTCCATATTTGCTCGAACGAGCATCAACATAAGTGTTTGTTACTCAACATTTATATATGTGGCTTTTCTCGCCTCTCATTGTCCTTCTTTATGTAGAGAGCTTTAGAGCAAATTATCACTGTTGCAGAGTACAACAGACAACTTGTACAACTGCGACAGGAGAAGGCGGAACTCTACGAGTAGGTAGAAAGATGGTAAGTCATTGCTACTCATAGTCATTTATGTTTCGACCACTTGCACAGTGCTTGTGGGGATTGTCGTAAGAGAACTTACGACTATGTGCTAGTCGTAGAAGAACTTACGACCAGGGAAATCTCGTAGAAAAACTTACGACTAAATATTGGTCGTAGGAGAACTTACGACTAGAGGATTGCCGTAGAAAAACTTACGACTAGGTACCGGTTGTAGAAAGAGTTACAACCGCTTGTCCTATGCTCATGTCTACTCTTTTCCTCTGTAGGTTCAAGGGCGATGAAAAGTCCTTGGCCAATTCGCTCGACTACGACGAAAAAGCTAAGAGAAGAGAAAGAGGCTCTTCTGAAGAAACTTCAGGAGGCAAACTCTGCAATTCAAAAGTTGCAGGGACAAATAAACGGTATGATGAACTTAAGACCGCTTATAACCTTATTTTGTTTTTCTAACCCTCATTCCTTTTTAGAAAAAGAGATCGAAATGGGGAAGCTCGAAACCGAGGTCAAAGACAAGACCATGGTTGTTCATGAGATTTCCCGTATCACCAAAGAAAAAGATCAGGATGTTATGTCTTGAGAGGAACGCTATGCAAAAAAGCACTTTCTCTCATGACGATGAAGTCAAGAAGTTAGATTCTCGACTGGCAGGTAACTGCGATCAGTTTTGTTTTCCTTTAGGGGCCACTTTATCCGACTAATCTTATTCTTTTCAGAGCAAGTAGCCGAAATAAAACAACTCCGTGAGGCTTCGACTTGTAATAATGGGGAGATGAAGTCAATGGGGATCAAACTCTAGGACAATATTTCTCTCCTTAACAATGTACTCAGTGGGCTAAATGCCGAGGAGGTCACGCCTCGTGAAGACACGATAATTGCTCACTTGAATACCATTGGAAAACAGGTCGGGACTTTGCAAGAGTTGGTGACCACTCTGAGGACCAACCAAGCTGATTCGATAAAGGAGGCGGTCGAAGGCGAAATAAGTTTTGTTTTGGAAAAACTAAAAGCTCATGACCCCAACTTTAAGATGCAACGATTAAAGCTGACTTCGACTGCTATAAAGCAGAAGCGGAGCGGTTGATGGAAGATATACAGTCGATCAGCAAGGAAGTCATGTAGGAGATGCAGATAGGATCTCCTTCGTCAGAGTAGTTTGTAATAGTAACCTGCAAAGACGAGTTTGTTGATATATATGATCCTTTCTTCTTCCTGAAAAATCATCTTGTTGAGTAGTTAGTAACTCATAAGATAATGAAGTCGTATTAATAACTTTATTCTAGCCCCTAACTATTTGCTTAGTTTATTTAGATAAACTAGGTAAATAGTGTTAAAAGGGTTCTTTGAAAAAAGAGAGGTTTGGCTAACTTATAATCTGTGATCCCGATTATCACGCACTTGTCCTAAGAGTAGTAATGAGTCGATGATAGGAAGTTCCTTCTAGTGGGCAGGACCACATGCAGAAAGGAAATACTTCGACTAGGTGATGTTACCATTTCTGACTAGATTAATCAAATCAAAAGCGGCAACTTGAGTTTAACAAACGTCTGGAGTTCCTTCAGAATTCATTCGACCTTTTTGAGAGTACTCAATAGGTTTACCCTGGTAGCAAGAGTTTGAAACACGACAACGCTAGAAAGTTTCTTCTAGTGGGCAGGATCACGTGCAGAGAGGAAAGACTTCGACTAGGTGTTGTGTCATTCTCCGACCAGTTAGAACCAACCGAGTTTACCAAGAGTAGTCGAACAAATTACCAAAGTGTACTCTGCTTATAGTATTTTTCAAAACGAATGAAGAAATAAACTAAGGTACTAAGAATTGGCTTGAAAATATTTCGACCATGTTTGTTGAACCCGAGCTCTCTGTGTTGGCAACAAAAGTGAGGAACGAGTCAACACTAGAAAGTTCCTTCTAGTGGGCAGGACCACGTGCAGAAAGGAAAGGCTTCGACTAGGTGATGTTCCTATCCTTTCGACCAGTGCAAAGAAGTGCTGGGTACTGGTCGTAGAAAAACTTACGATCAGGTGATAGTCAAAAAATTATCGAAACGCTACTCAAAGTAAGACAATAAAAATAGAAAGAACCTGATACTTTATCATCGGGGTGGTTGGTTACACATAAAATTTGCATAACTGGTTGTTGTTCCAATAGTTTGAGAGAATCGGACTATCTTCCATTGATAGTCGTACCGAACCTGGTTGTGTAACTTCGACCACTATGTAAGGACTTTCCCAATTGAGGGAAAGCTTGTTCCGATTAGACTGAGATTGGATTTTCTTCAATACCATGTCACCTACAGCATGGCTGTGAGGTTGGACCTTACGATCGTAGTATTTGCGAGGGCTTACTGGTAGATTACTGAACGGATTAAGGCTTGATTTCTCTTCTCTTCGAGTAGGTTGATGTCATCTGCTCGAAGTTGTTCTTGGATAGAGTCGTTGAAGGTTTCGACTCGTGTCGACCTGATCTTTATTTCTGGTGGAAGCATGGCTTCGGCACTGAAAACTAGGGAAAAAGGTGTTTCACCTGTGGCTCGACTAGCAGTTGTACGAATTGCTCATAATACTGAGGGTAATTCTTGTACGCAGCCCCCGAGCACTTGACAAGCTGGTCGAAGACTTGATTTTTGATTCCCTACATTATTTGGTCATTCGCACTTTCAACTGCCCTATTGCTTTGAGGATAGGCAATAGAGGTGTAACACACTTTGGTACCCAACTTATCGTAAAATTCTTGAAATTTTTCGCTCAAAAATTGCTTACCATTATCTATGATTATTCGACTTGGGACCCCAAACAGATAATCACGCATCTCATCATGAACTGTTTTGCTGCTTCCGTTGTTATCCTAGTCACAGGTTCGGCTTTGATCCATTTTGTGAACGTATCAATAGCCATAAAAAAGGAACTCGAAACCTCCTGGAGCCTTTGGGAACGTTCCTAGGATATCGAAACCCTAGGTTGCAAAAGGCAATATAGAGGAATTGTTTGTAATGCCTGAGCTATTTGGTGTATCTGCCTGCTATTAAGCTGGCATTGTACACACTTCTTAACCAACTCTTTGGCATCATAGAGGGATGTTGGCCGAAAAAACCTTGTTGAATGTCCTTTCCGACTAGCGTTCTGTAGGAAGCATGAGTTCCACAGATGCCCCCCCGTGTATGTCGTGAAGGAGGTTTAGTCCTTCCCTGTGGGATATGCTTCGCGTGAGTACCCCTTGAGTGCCTCATTTGTAGCGGACTTATTCGACCAAAGTATACATTTTGGCCTTTCGGGATAAGCGATCTGCCTTGAGATCGTCATCTGGTATTGTATCCTTCTGAAGATACTCGTAGATGGGATTCATCCGGGTTGTCTCAATAGGAGTCGTCTCTGGTGTTTCGACCAAAGACGACTTTTGGAGTTGCTCCAAGAAAACTCCTTTTGGTACATGCGATCGGGAAGAAGCCAAACGAGCAAGCTGGTCTGTGAGAAAATTATCCGTTCGAAGGATAAATTGTACCTCAAAACTGAAAAATGCTTTTCTAGCTTTCAGACCTCCGATAAGTACCGAGACATGGTCGGATTAGAGAACTGGTACTCTTTTTCCAACCTGATTCACAACTAGTTAAGAGTCTCCTCTCACGAGTAGTCATCGAATTGTGAGTGCTTTCGCAGCTCATATGTCAGCCAGCAAACCTTCATATTATGCCATGTTGTTAGTGGCCTGAAAGTTTAATTGAATGGCATACTTTAAGGTCTCTCCGGTAGGAGATTCTAGGACCACCCCAGCCCCTGAGCCACTTAAAGTAAGTGACCCATCAAAGTACGTCGTCCACTGGTCGTGGGTATCGTACTGGGGATCCTGAACAGGTTTAGGATTTGTCCATTCGGCGACAAAGTCTGCCAAGATCTGGGATTTAATGGCCGTTCGGGACACGAAATGGAGGTCGAACTCCCCAAGTTCTACTGACTATTTTGCCATGTGTCCCGCTGCTTCCCTGTTCTGGAGGACCACTCCTAAGGGAAACTCAGACGGCACAATTATCTTGTGCACCTGAAAATAATGTCGTAGTTTCCTCGAAGACATGAGGAGAGCATAAAAAAGTTTTTGGACCAGAGGGTAGCGCTCCTTAGGCCCGTGTAAAACTTCACTTACGTAGTAAACTGGTCGTTGGACGTTTTCACGCTCTGCGACCAGTACGGCGCTCACTGCCTGTGGTGTGGCAGCTAGAGAAATTAAGAGCATCTCTTCTAGTTTCGGAGAAACCAAAATAGGAGCACTCGTAAGATACCTTTTGACATCTTCAAAGGCAGTGTTTGCCTCTTCTGACCACTCGAAACCCTCGTACTTCCTTAGAAGTTTGAAGAAAGGTAGTTCTTTTTCTCCTAGTCGTGTGATGAAACGACTAAAAACCGCTATGCATCCGGTGAGTTTCTGGACTTCTTTCTTTATGGTCAGAGGGTGCATTTACACGATGGCCTTTATCTTTTCAGAATTTTCTTCGATTCCTCGTACAGAGACAAAAAATTCAAGCAACTTTCCTAAAAAGACTCCAGACACATACTTCTCATGATTGATCTTCAAGAGGTGTTTTTTGAGGATGTCGAAAGTTTCTTGCAAGTCAGAAACATGATTAAGCCACTTGATGCTTTTTATGACTAGATCGTCCACATAGGCTTCCAAATTTCGGCCTAGTTGAGGTGAAAAAGTCGATTGCATCAAGCGTTGAAAAGAAGCGCCAGCATTTTTTAGACCAAATGGCATTTTGACATAGCAAAATATTCCAAATGGAGTAATGAATGCGACTTTTTCTTCATCTTCTAGACGCATATTAATCTGATGGTAACCAGAATATGTATCTAGAAAACTTAATGTTTCGCAACCGGTAGTAGAATCAACCAATTGATCGATACGAGGTCGAGGAAAATCATCTTTTGGGCAAGCTTTATTGAGATCAGTGAAGTCTACACACATTCGACACTTGCCGATAGACTTCCTAACCATTAAAGGATTGACCAACCACTCTGGGTGGTTGACTTCTCTTATAAAGTCTGCTTTATGTAGCTTGTCTAATTCTGATTTGATAGCATCTTGTCGATCGGGGGCAAATCTCTATAATTTTTATTTTACGGGTACTTTGTCAAGCCATAAAGCTAGCTTGCACTCGATCACTTCCCTAGGGATTCCGAGCATGTCGGATGCTTGCCACGCGAAGATTTCCGTGTTTGCTTGGTGGAAAGTGATGGGGCATCTTTCTATTTGGGGTCGGAAGTATCCCTGATGCTAACAGTCTTCGAGGACTCCTCTGGATCCAGAGGAACCTCTTTGACATGCTCATTCGGCTTCAGTGCAACTTTCGACTTCGACTGCTTGGTCGAAGACTGCTCCTTGTTTTCTTCCCGAGTTGGTATCTGTCCAACCATCTCGAGGGATCGATTGTCGCACATATGCGACATCTTCTTATCATAGTGAATTGTGATTATTTCTTTGGGACTTGACATCTTAAGACATTGATACCCATAATGAGTAGCCATTAAGAATTTTACCTAAGTTGGTCGTCTGAGTATGGCGTTATATACCGTATCGAAATCGATCACATCAAAGGAGATCTTATCTGTCCTGAAATTACTCGGTGAACCAAATGTTAAAGGAAGAGAAACTTGGCCAACAGGTTTGGCCGAAGACCATAGTACAATACCATGGAAAGTGTATCGTACTGGCCTTACCTTGGTACTGGGAACTTGCATCTCGTCTAGGGTACTCGTAAACAAGATGTTTAACGAGCTTCCACCCTCAACTAACACTCGATTTACTCAACAGTTGTTGATGGTAGGCTCGACCACGATCAAAAAATGACATGGTCGAGTGGAAGCTATCAGGCAGTCGCTCTTCTTGACTGAGATGGTGACTTCCAACCACTACGACAACTTAGTGACAAGAGGAGGGTCAATGGAGTTTACCTCGCATTTGACAACTTTAAGCTGTCGTTTTGACTCGTATGCCGATGACCCCCCATAGATATGCTCGATGGTATGTTCAAGATCTTGGAATGGCTTCTCCTCGTTGTTGTTCGACTGCATACAACCACTCGCTTGCCCTACCTCTTCGAGGGTAGGAAGTGGTCCTTTGCCGTTGTAGTAGTCTTCGAGTTTTCGTTGGAAAACCTGGCAGTTAAGAAAGGTCATGTCCTTCCTTTTTATGGAAAGGGCACCACCTAGAGTTGTCGTTCTTCTGCTCGGGGTGTTTACCTTTGTCTCGATTAAGATATTGGTTGGAACTTCATGGTTCCTTGTCGCTTACAGCCAAGACCTCCTTAGAACTGTTGGCTTGAGGTTTTTGGCCTTTCACCTTGTTCTTGGATTCCTTTGACGTTTTGTCATTCTTACTACTTCCGCCTACTTCTTGAGGATTCTTGTCATCTCGATCGATGGTTTTGTTTCACTCGACTACCTCTGCAGTAGTCGCATATCGATTGGCCATCTCGAAGAGTTCAGCGACGGTAGCCGGTGGATTTAAAGCGATATCCTCTACAATTCTTCTGCTGCGGACTCCATACTTGAAGGCTTTGATAACAGATGAGTCAGAAACCTCAGGAATTGAATTCCGAACTTGACTGAAGCGCCTGATGAATTGATGTAAGGTCTCGTGGTAGTTTTGTCTTATCCTGTGCAGGTCGTCCTCCTGGAGAATGATATCTGGAGGCGACATCACCATCGGATGATACAATACTTGGCTCGTAGTCGAAGCCGGTATCCATGTCGATATCTGCGTAATCAGCCAAGTTGAACCAGTTCTTCTCGTTCTACTCTCCTGCTATGGAAGCACTAGAGTTGGGAGAAAATAAAGGAAACCTGATGACCAGAAGATCCCCATGGTCGGCGCCAACTTTGGGTGTTTTAGAACCGAACTTATGTAATGAATGTTTGATTCGGGGGATCTCTAAGACTCAAATCACGCAGAGAGAATGACACAGTGATTTTTATACAAGTTCGGTCTTTTCTTGAGAGAATAACAACCCTACTCTTGTGTGGCTATATTGAGTATGTTGGTTACAGATTAAGAGAAAGACTGAAATATAATGTCTTGTGCTCCTGATTGTATCTTTTTTTATCTCATTTCGTTGTCTGGTGATTCCTCCTTTTATAGCATGCTCGAAGTGAGCGACAATTTCTCCAGCCTAAAGGGCGTATCAATGCTTCAAATGATGGCGCAGTTACCAGATATTACTGTTGGAGAAGTAACGTTGCCACGTTGCAAGGCAGTAGTCAGCAGGATAGAGAGATCAATCGTGCATTTATTCCGGAAAATAATAGTGTATACTGACTGTTTAGATGCCCTAATCAGCTAGGCCTACTTGTCTGTAAGTTCTATTGATTATAGGGTGGTCACAACTGACCTGGTTGTAGAAGGACTTACGACAATAATGTGATCGTAAAAGAATTTACAATTATGTGCTAGTCGTAAAAAAAACTTACGACTATAGGGTGATCGTAGCTGATATGGTCGTAGAAGCACTTACGACCATAAGGTGATCGAAGAAGAACTTACGATTATGAGGTAGTCGTAGAAGATCTTACAACTCCAGCTTCTCCCTTATAAACATTAAGAGGTATACCCAAGAACTATATAATAGTATTATTATCTATAATAAGGATTATAGATAAATAATTAAATAAGGATTTATAGATCCTTATCAAGATTTTTATTGTGGGACAACGCTTCTCCGGAGTATGGAATTATACTGCCGGATAGAGTGAGTAGGTACATAGATGGATGTGATTACTACATATTTTGCTTGGAGACGAAAGTTGGATACATGTTGAGGTTGGGGAAATGACAGCCCAGCAGGGAGACTAAATTGTTTTTATTTCGACACAGAAGGATTGAACAAATGACCCCAGCAGTGACAACTCCCATTGTGGGCTATATGTGCAAGGCATGGATACAGTCTCTTAGTGGGCCGTTTTGTCGATAATTTTTGGTGTGCTGTTAGGGCCATGTCATATTGATTTCCTTGGGGGTGCTAAACTGTTTTTCAACAGCCATTATGTTAATGTATTAAAATAAAAAAGAATTTACAAGACACATTAGTCCAATTTACAACTCCAAGCAGGGGTAAATACGAATTAAATAGTGGCTAGGGAGAACCTACCATGTTTTTTAAAGAATACAAATCAAAAGATATAACGAAAACAAGTACAAATCGAATTCATAATTCATTCGGCCTGATTCAAATATCGTACTGCACAGTTAAGTTTAACAAAAGGAGTATTCGTGTGCCTGTGTATATGCCAAACCCCCGCGTGCAGCAGTGCAGGCCTAGGGCAACATGTGCAACAGTGTTAGAAGGTTAGCTAGGTGGTTATGGAAATTAAACAGTAGGATCGTATTCATGTCCCTCTGTATTATCACGTAATGCATTCGTATTCGTTGGCGAAAAAAAGATACTATCAATGTCCGTATTCAAATAGCCATACGAATGACATTCGTATGTAGGGTGTATCCATTCCATTAATAAACCGAATGTGCTCATTGGTCATCATGACTTGAGCTCCTCGTGGGAGCAATAAAATTAAGGACTTCAACTCTCCTACGTTATTTTTTGGAGTTAATTATGTGGCTCCGTAAATCAAGAATTTCTCAACTACATTGAAACTTTGGCTGGAGCGTACCCATGCTACAATGCTACAACAGAACTGACTCCGTAGAGGCGATTTCTTTGTATAGTAGATACAATTTTTCTCGCTCCTAGGCAGCTGTAGAGGTGTATTCGAAAACGCATCATAAACGTACTCTCATGTATAGTTGCTATAACAGTAGTGACATTTTTCAAAGCATCTCTACAGGATATACGGCGTTATGTAGTGCCGTTCCATTACACCTTAACAAATAAAATATATAAAAAAATATGTGGATTCTTGCAAAGGTTGGTACTCAAACTCTAGGCTTCATGGGAAATACTTCTCTTATACTAATCACACTAGCCACCTCAACCTCACTTGTATAGTTGTGTGTTGTAATATTTACATGTAGTTCTTTTAATACATATCAACCATCAAAAAACGCCTCTAGAAAATTGGAAAACATCTCAAAATATTTTCTTTACACAATATAACCTTTAGGGAAATTAGAAAGCGTCTAAAAAACATCTCCACGAGATAAAATTTTGTATGTGTCTCGAAAACATCTCAAAACCATCTCTATCATACAAAATTTTGGGACTATTTTTAAAGTTTATCTAAAAAAAATGCCTCTAGACTCTATAGCTCCTTATTTTAGAAACAAATTGAAAATCAGCTCTAGAAAAGCATATCTATGAGGGTAGGGATGCAAACATAGCAAATAATTCCTGATCGACCGAAAGCTTGCGAAGCAAATACGGTAGAGATAAATGGTTATTCGGCACTATCCGTGTCCGACCTTGACTTCGAGGAAAAAATGTAGAATATGATACGAGATGAGCGATATCCGTCCGTATGTATCCGTATATCAGGTGGTATGAGGAAAGTCTGTTGTGACTTCACTTAAGAATAGAAAAACATATAGGTGGTTTGCTGCATTTGAGCAGGTGGAGGATACTGAATGTTTTCCTTCTACATCAGCGATTAGTCTATCTGTATTCGGTCTGATTGCACTCATATTGTTTAATGTCCTGTGTAGGGGTGCAAAAGAAGCGGATAATATCCGTTCGACCGACCCCTGGATTCATGAGTGTTCAATTGGACACATAATTTTTTTTAGCAAAAAATCCACTATATAGTAAGTATAATACATATATATACTCCTAGTAAGGCTAGATTGGTCACATTTGTACCCCATAGCTCCCCTCGACACCTCCCTAGCTCCCCTCACACCTCGGCCCATGCGAAGCTACGGCCCGCGAGCCCATCCGATCATCCTACTCCCCCTCTCAGCCTGGTGTGGAGTTGGGAGTTGAGCCATGCTTTTTTGGGCCAACCCGAGGCCCAGTCGGCACGGCACGGTTCTAAGCACGGCACGGCACGACACGTGGAGGGCCGAGCTGGCACGGTACGAACTATGGGCCAGGAAGGGCCTAAGAATGCGGCCCGTTGGGCGGCACGGCCAGTTGGGCTGTGCTTGGGTTGGTCCGGCACGAAATATGCACAACCTTCCCGTTCTAACCCAATCCCCCTAGGCCTGGCCCAATCACTCCCCCACACCGGCCTGGCCAACCAATCACCCCCTTCTACCACCCGGCCTGGCCCAACATCCTTCCTGGCCTCCCCCAACCCCAACCCCTTCTCCTCAGCCCCAGCTCTCAAATTTTCAATCCTTAATCATATTCCCTGATTCCCCTCACTCCAGCTCTAGCCGCCTCCCTCCCCATGGGCAGCCGATTACCGCCCTCCCTCCCTCTCCCTCCCCACGCACCGCCGACCGCACCCTCCCTCCCTCTCTCTCCCTCCACACGTGCCGCCTCCCTCCCTCTCCCTCCTCACATGCCGCTACCCTCCCTCTCCCTCCCTACACGCCGCTGCTCTCTACCCTCCCTCCGGCCACCTCCTCGTCACCGTCCTTCTCACCCCTTGCAGCAAGGTGCGGCGCGGCCGAGGTGGGCGGAGTTCTTCATAGGCGTCCAGGAGGAGGAGGAGGCTATGGCGAGGGGGAGTGAGTGTGGATGTCATGGGTTTCTTTGTCTTCCTGGGCGGCGGTGTTTGTTGTCCTCCCAGGCGTCTATAGTTACTTAGGGCTAGATTTGGACCGGCACGACACGGTCATGGCACGATGGGCTTTGGGCTGTGTCTGGGCCTGGCCGGAGGCGAGGTGGGCCGGCACGACACGACACGGAGGGGTGGCCGGGTCAAGCCGGCATGACACGACGTGGCCTGAAGCACGGCTGGCCCGTGCTGTGCCGGCACGGCCCGACCCAATGCCCACCACTAGTCTGATGCACCACCACTAGTGACCAACCCATTCCATAAGTATAACTCTAACCTCTCTGTGTGTGTGTGTGTGTGTGTGTGTGTGTGTGTGTGTGTGTGTGTGGAAGAGCTAGCGCAGCCGCTTGGCGAGGCAACGACAAACGGCAAGTAGGCCAAGCAATGGCCGGCATCGGTGCACGCAAGGTGGGCGGTGGCCTCTGATGGTGCATGCTGGCAAGGCGGCGGCGACTTGTTGGCGAGATATCAGTGATACAAAGCGACGACTAGCGCCCATCGGCCAAGCGACGACCGGCGGTGGTGTGCGCTGGCAACTGGCGGGGCGGGTGCAAGGTCGAGGAGGCCGATTAGAGGGGGTGAATATATGATTTTAATTTTTTTGCTAAAATCAAGTTTTATGCGGAATTATAAATCAATTTGGTTTTACAAGATTTAAAACATAAATCAACTACTCTTGACTAAGTGCACAAACAAACTAAGACTAATGCAATAATTGCAATCATAAGGAAACAAGCAACCAATTTAATTCTATAAATGTAAATTGGAAGAAGAAAAGCTCAAGAAAAAAACCACAAGAACACTTGAACTTTTTCCTATGGTGATAAGAAACTTGACGGTTTCATCTAGTCCACGTTGAGGTAAGCCCAAACGAATTGGACCGGCTTCACAAAGTAAGCTACACCTCAAATTCACCAGGGGCTACTCTTCCTCCACTCCGGAGATGGCGAGCACCAAGCCACTCACAACCGCTCAGGTCTTCTCACAACCTTCTATGATAAGATCACCGGCGCAATTCCTTCAAGCCATCTAGGTGTCGGCAAACACCAAGAGTAATAAGTCGAAGACACTCACTTAAACAAATCAAGTGTTTAAGATCAATGGATACTAAATCCATCACATAATGCAACACATCCACTAGGATTTTGCTCTCTAAGCTCACTAAGTGCAACAAATGCAAAAAACGCAAAAGAGGTGAGAGGACTTTCTCTTTGCTCAAGGGGAACGAAAATGGCACCAGCATTCTCTCACAACCAGCCATAAGGAGTATTTATACACCCACACAAGATAACTAGCCGTTGGAGGAGAATTCGCAGAAAAACAGGGATTCCTGATCTGACCGTCAACCAATGGCCAGTCAGAGCGCCCTAGTTCCAACAACTTTAAAAACTAGTCGTTAGACACTCAACCAGACTGACCTCCCTCACAGGGACCGGTCAGACCGCTAGGGGGTGTGGTCAAACCGCTCCACAAAGGAGTCAAGCAAAGGGGGAAACACCCCTATCTAGAGAAAGCAAATAGGGGTGTCTGACCGTGGGAGTCAGACTGGGGTCCCACCAGTCAAACCGGTCACCATTGGCGGTCAAACTGACAGGACATTCAGACCGGCACTCGGCCTAGTCAAACCTAAGGTTGGTCAGTCAGACCGCGAGAGATTTGGAAAATAGATTTTCAATATCGCTTCAACTCAATTGTGCAAAACACATTTGTTAATTAATGTGCGATGCAAATAAGGGATGAAATTGAGATTCTCAACAAGTTGCCAAACACATTTACCTACTTTTAGAATCACGCTAGAAGGAATTTGGTACATGGACTTGAACCGTTTGCAAAACACATTCGTAAACTAAAGTCACGTGCTAAAAGGATTATGCATGAGCCTCAACTATTTGCAAAACACGTTCGCAAATATCGGCGATATGCTAAAGAGAGCTAGAGCAAGCACTATAGAGATATCAACATATGACACACTTAAACTACTAGTCAAGTCCTCTCTTAATAGTACGATAATCTATGTTAGCAATCCAGTCTTTACACCAAACACCGAGACCGATAAAAGATTAGGAACACATCCTTAGCCTATGCCAATCATACCTTTGCCTTGAGCATCCATCTTGGAGTGATCGCTTGATGACAAACATCTCCACTCTAAGTTCGTGATCTTGTCTTGATGCTCATCAACACATGATAACATCCCAAGTCTTCATCATCATGGGACTCAACCTGTTTCAATAACTCATGAAAAATATTAGTCCATATGACGATTTTATTAATTATCAAAATGCTCCATTAACTCATAATAGTGGGTCTAGATAATTCAGCGGGGTTAAGAGGGAGGGAGGGAGGCAGCGGCCTGTCGCCGCAGCGGCACAGGGGCAAGCCCATAACGGCTACGCGGCGCGGCGGTGGCTTGGGAGAAGCCGAATGGGCAGTAGACCCCACATGTGAATCCAAATTACCAAATCCCCTATTCCAATTTTCCAAATCCTAGTCGATCACAGCCTACAAGTGCATCCAAATTATCAAATCCATGTTTCCCAAACCGGCAAACCTAATGCCCAAATCAACCCTTTTGTTTGTGTTATTTTGAATTGCGATGGGTGAATCTTGTTTGTTTTGTGAATTGTAGATCTTAAAGCTTTGAAAAATGATGAAGTCTATAGATTTGAAATATTTTTCGGTGAGAGCTAGAAAGACAAAGAAGATAGTTTCCACCTCAACACAAAAACCAAAATCTATTTAAAGCAAAGTTCATAGTCAGAGCAATTCTCCTTTCAATGAGCCCAATCACATTGATAGTGACACACGAAGCATAGAACTGGTCCAACCGGAGATAGGCGCAAGCACAGAACCTGAGATAGGCTCCCATTTTCCCCAATCACAGAAGATGATGAATAAATGTTGTATCCATTTGTGATATTGATTTGCTTCTGCATGATCCCGGAAAGAGGATTCCCATCACAAGCTATGATGTCAATGAGTAAGATGCAGTGAGAATGTGGTACATTGCATTGGGCCCATGTCAACCACGGGCACATAATTTTTCAAAAAATAAATATTGGAGGTATGCGCCGCTTCTTAGCTAATTGGTTTGCTCAATATAACTAGCTTGAGTATAGTGTGGAACAAGATGTTGCTTTTTGCTTCATTTGTTATTTGTTCAAGATAAAACTAATTATTCTGGTGCAGATAGTTTTGTGAATGGTGGATTTAGAAATTGGAACCATAAAGATAGAATATTTGTTGAATGTTGCTAAGGATAGAATAGGATAAAACTCCTTCTGTTTATTATATTCATTGCTTCTCCCATCAACTCCAATTAACTCTTGTTGATGTTGCTAAGGAGAATGGTGATTGTGTTTGGTTTTTTAATGGTGATTGTGTTTGGTTTTTTCAGCAACTTGCATATTTGTTGAATGTTCTAGGGATGTCTTGTAAAAAGATACAAATGATTCGAGTAGCTCAAGCTCAACGGATTGTAGAATCATTAGAATTGGGTGATATTGAAATTGGCTAGGGTTTGAATCAAGAGATGGGTCTAGCTAGGCCGAGTGATACTCGTTGGGGATCCCACTATAAAACTATTATGCATGTCATCGATTTGTATCCTTCAATCCGACGAGTTCTTATAAAGATTGGAGAATACCACATTTCAAGCACAGAGGCTATACATGCTCAAACTATGTTGACATCATTTAAGTCATTTGAGTTTATTTTCATGGCACACCTGCTGCTAACCATATTTAGGTACACAGATGACTAAAGAAATGCTTTGCAAAAGAGTGATCAAGATATTGTTAATGCTATTGTTCTCATTTATTTGACAAAAACTCAATTGCAGTTATTACAGGAAGATGATGGATGGGAAGCTTTTCTTAAAGATGTCACTTCCTTTTGTGTGAAGCATGGCATCAAAGTTGCTAAAATGGATTATTTCTATAAGCCGGCTGCAAGTTCCAAAAGGTTATTCAAAAAAGTAAATAATCTCCATCATTTCCATGTTGAAATGTTTTTAAGTGTCATTGATAGACAACTTCGAGGGCTTAATGACAGGTTTGATGAGGTAAACACTGATTTGCTTATTTGCATGTCTTTATTCAATCCTGTTGATCCATTCGCTGCTTATGACAAGGACAACTTGGTTATGTTTGCTTAGTTTTATCGTAAGGATTTCTCAAGCACAAAATTGATGTATTTTCCCTTTCAACTTACACTATTCATTGATGATATACGTAGAGATGAAAGGTTTAGAAAAGTGAAAATCTTGTCGAGCTTTCCATTGTGCTTGCTCAAACAAAGAAGAACCTCAATTATAAAATTGTTTACAAGCTTATTAAATTGGTGCTAATTCTTCCCGTAGCAACCGCTAGTGTTGAGAGAGTATTTTCTTGAATGAGTTATGTATAGAATAAGCTATGAAAGAGAACGGAGGAGCAATACTTAAATGATTACTTGGTCACATTTCTTGAGTAGGAATTTTTTTTTGCAAGTTAATGACGATGGCATCATATCTCGCTTCCAAGGTATGAAGCATCGTCAAGTTAAATTGTAATTTTCTTAATTATTTTGTAATTTCTTTAAATTATTTGAAAATTAAGATGTTATATCTAGTACGAATAATTTGTGATTTGATTATTGCTGTCGTGGACCTTTATGTTTTATATTAATCAATGTTTTTGTAACTCTGAGCACCCATCGAGGGTCCGCCATTGAACCTTGGTTCAAAATAAACTACTAAGCGATTAGCTAGCGTGAATTACCCCCATAACACAAATCTTTGAACATATCCAATCGAACCACATTTAAATTTATACTATATATATATAATTGTCATGGATGCATACACCCTGTGTGCTGCCTAAAAAAATAGAGCAAATGGGTATGCAAGCAGCGGGCGGATTCAAGCCTAGAGTAACCTAGTCTTCAGCCCTCGGTCTAGGACCTAAAGTCTACGGAGAAATTACAAAAAATAGAAGATATTGGGCTCAGCCAAAAAAAAGAGCTAGCCCAGCCTGAGGCGTGTCCCATGTCTAGCTTCGCACCTGTGTGCAAGTCTTTAAGTATGGATGATCGATTTAGCTAGCACATGATTAATTTCGATGCTTGGTGTTCCTTTAGCTATTTGTAAGTTGCCTTTTTTTTAACTCTAGGTTGATTTTCCTTGCCTTTGGATTGGCTTTGATGTGTGGTCTCTGATTCTTTTCCAATGTTAAAAAATATGACTTGTATACATGAGAAGGCATAAACCATTACCTCCTGTAAACACATCAATTTATAGAATGGCGTATGCACTTTTTGGATGCAATAGCTAGTTTAAATTTGTTACAAAACCTAGAAGGTTCCGGTGTGGGTAAATACCAAGACTGCACTGGTGGGCTTAGACTATAAATAGAGAGGCAATTCTACCATATAATCACCCTGAGAATTAGTAAAGATTTCCTGGTGTTCTCTCTCATTGGTGTCTCCTATATTCTATATACTTCGTCTTGGTGATTGATTGATTGCGTGATCGTGTTGCCGTTCATCGATTCTTCTACTATTACATAACACGTTATCAACACGATTTGCTATCCAAGGTGAAAGGTATGCAAATCACGAATCGATTCTTCTACACATTGCAATTTATATTCTAATCTAGATTGATACTAGATCCGTTATGTAATGCCATGATTAGATCAATCTTATGTTAACTGTTCCTGCCAATAGATTGATCTACAGTTTGTGTTTTAAGATCTAAATCTAGTAGATCGTCATCTAATTACGAGATCGGTTTTCCTAGATGGATTAAAAATCGTGATCTCACATAGTTTTGGGCTCTGTAAATCACGGCCAAGAAAGAAAAAAAATTGGCCTCGGTGGGCAGCCGTCGGCGCGCCGGAAGACGCATCCCACAAACATCACAGAGAAAAAAATGGGAGACCGGCCAGCCGGCAGCGGCCGCACCACTGCCGCCAGAACGCGGCTCCGGCAACGGCCGCACCGCCGCCGCCAAGACGCTGCTCGGCGCCCGCGCCGCTTTGAGCCTCCCGCATGGGGCTGCCGAAAGCAAGCTCGAACGGCGCCTACGCCCGCACCGCTACACCGGCCACGCGCGCTAGCCCCACCCCGAAGGCGCCACCGCCACGAGATAACCGGCGGAAGGGGAAGGGCACCGCGCGCCGAATGGCATTCGACCACGCGACGCGCCCCGCTCAAGCCGTGCCCATGCGCTCGATGTGCCCACGCCAGAAGGCCGCCACAACCCCGTGGTCGCTGTCACGCCACAAGACACATGGAGCCGCTCCACCGCCGTGCCACGCCGACCTTGCCGCCCTCCCGGACGCCCGTAGCGCCCGATGCTGCCACCGCCTCTGCGTGAAAAACGGGGGGAACCCTAAAAGCCCCCCGGGGGTTTTGTAGTAGGCCGACAGTAAACAAATCGCCGAAAAAAATTTCGAGGCGAAATTTTCAGGTTTTTGCCCCTTAAAATTGTAGAAATCGCCTTGTGATAATCTAGTTAGCTTGTGGCATTATTGTTTATTGTTCTGGAATTATTTATTTTAGCATGTTATTTTCTGTTTTAGTAATTCTGGAAATTGCTTATTAATTAGCAGAAAAATCATTAAAATACTAGAAAATTCCAGAAAGATCCTAAATAAAATCTATTGAATAGATAAAATCCACACCTTACTGATATAGCAATATTCATTTTTTTTTGCCTGTAGTAAATTAGAATTGTGCATGAATAATGTAGAAAATATCTGACATCGCTAAAAAAGAGTTTGCTGAGCTTGCCCTAGACGGTAGCAACTACCTCACATGGGCAATGGACGCTAAGATCAACCTGACGGCCAGAACACTCGGCGCTGCCATAACCCCACCTGAGGCTGGGGCTCCTGCCATTCCTGATGCTGCCAAATGCGCGGCACTACACTTCTTGAGGCACCATATCCACCCATACTTGAAGTGTGAGTATCTTTTAGAAGAAGACCCGCTAGCACTGTGGAACTCCCTGAAGGAGAGGTATGACCAGCAGAGATCCATCATGCTACCTGAAGCACAGCGTGAGTGGACCAACATAAGGTTCCATGATTTCAAGAATGTGTCTGAATACAACTCTGTAATTCATAAACTTATTGCTAAGCTCAGATTCTGTAACCAGAAGATCACAGATGCTGAGATAATTGATAAGACTTTGAGCACTTTCCACCCTACTCACAGGACACTTCAGCTGAAGTATCGTCAAGCCAAGTACAAGAAGTACTCGGAGCTGATTACCACTCTTCTCGAGGCAGAGAAGAATGATGAGTTACTAACGAAGAACTATCAGACTCGTCCCACTGGGTCACAGCCATTGCCAGAAGCACATGCTAATTTCCAGAGGACCAGGGGTAAGGGCCGCGGAAAGGGCCACATGCAGAAAAGTGGACAGTGGAAGAAATTGAATGTGCAAAAGGGAAATGGCAAACCCCGCTGGATGGGGCAAGGGAGAGGCAAGCACCAGAAGCCAGACCTGGGTAGCAAGAAGACATACCATCCTTCACCGTGCTACAGGTGTGGTTGCATGGACCATTGGTCCCACACCTGCCGCACCCCGAAATATCTAGTGGAACTCTACCAAGAGTCAGTTGCTAAGGGCAAGAAGGCGCCAGTAAAGAAGGCTGCAGAGACACATTTTGTTGGTAAACCTGATGCTGATAAGGGTGATGCCCCAAACACAGTGATGGAGCTTGACACTATAGCAGGGGGTTATCATATGGTGGTTGACGCATATGGCGACCTGCAGTTGGCCATAGGCTATCTCCCCGGGCAACTCCAAATGTTATAGTTTCCTTAGATTTGCTTTATCAGTTTATGTTATTCCAGAAGAATAAGTGAATTTTCCATGCTCTTATGAAGTATTAATTGTTTAGGATTTAAACATTATCCCTTGATGAATAAATGAGTTGACTGTTCTTTTGAAGATTTATTCCTATTGAATTATTGTTGACTATATTATATCCTATATAGAACAACTTCTTGAATCTGATGAAGGAGGAGGAAATCTGTCTGGTAGACAGTGGAGCTACCAACTCAATCCTAAGGGATATCAAATATTTCAAAACGCTAACTAAGAAAACGGGAAATGTTATGACAATAGCTGGAAGCGATGCTCTCATAGTTGGCACTGGAAGAGCCACACTTGTTCTCCCTATGGGTACCCGAATAGTAATTGAAGATGCTCTCTTGTATCCCGAATCAAAGCGTACCCAATTAAGCTTTAAGGATATTCACCGAAATGATATCCATGTAGAGACCGACAGTTATGGGGATATAGAATATCTCCTACTGACTAAGCCTGACGGTGGTCAGAAACGTGTGGTTGTAAAACTTCCCTCCTTCTCATCTGGGTTATATTATACCTATATAAAACCTGAAGAATATGTAGCGTTAAAAACAGAGTACAAAACCTTAGAGCCCTACAAGATTTGGCATGATCGATTAGGGCATCCTATAGTAGGAATGATAAGAAAAATTGATGAGGATATCCCGACTACTTATAAGGTTGTTTATGAAGCAAGAGCTACACTTCTCAAACAACAGGTGCAATTGTTTCTTAAGAAATTTCTTTGTGTTTTTCGTTAGAATTGGATACTACGTAAAAGCAATACTTTGTGCATTCTCAGGTTTAACAAGTTTAAAGTCTTTGAAACCGAGAGGGAGACTGGAGCCAAAGCAATAGAGGAGCACAAGGAGGAGGGTACCCGTATTTGTTGCCTAGTGATGAAGAACAAGAAGGTCAAAGCGGTTGAGAAGGAGAAAGTCAAGCAGCCCATGCGGCTGATCAAGGAGAAAGGAAGCCGTGTGATGGGAGAGCAAAAGGGGAGAAAGCCCAAGAACTTAAAGCTCAAGTTTTGGATAAGATTTTCAAGCCCAAATCAGATCTCCCATAACCCCAACTGAAATCAAATTCGGAATCAACTCAGAATCAAATTCGGATTCGGAATCAGCAGGACAGTTCGGAATAAAACAGTCATAACTTTCACAAACGGAGTCCGATTTGAGTGTTCTTGGGCTTGTTGGAAAGATAAATTCAAGACCGATCCAACGGATCCTCTGTCACTCCGAAATTCCTCCTGGATCAATAGATATGATCGAATCAATGTGACAGTTGTAAAATCAGAGTTTCCTTTTTTGTTTTGGAATGTGTCGGAATTGGAGTAGTACTCTAAATCCGAATTAGAGTAGGTGTATGGCCTCTTGGACAGCCATGAGGTGGAGAGGGGCACTATATATTGAGGGATAGACCCCCATTGTAACCTCAGACCACGTTTAATATATTTTCAAAGCTTTTACTTGATTCTCCTGTTGTGGTTATAGCCAAAACAGAGGGAATTGGGCGTTGAGAACAAGGGGTCGTTCTTGCTTTTCCGCTGGGAATTGAGGGTTCGACGATCTTCGCTTGTGGTCAGCGAGGATCCAATCAAGTGTGTGTTTGCGCGAATTTTCCATAGAGTTGCAAGTCCGTGCATTGGCGCGGAGGGTCAGCTGGTGGTTCGTCAGGATACACAAGTTATCGAGAGATTCTACGTCGAGAAGATCGGGCATCCCGCATCAAAAATAATAAGCAACTTTATTTGCCATAGCTTAAAAACTCTATCATTTCCTAAACTGAAGATTTCTTGTGCCCAATCTGTGCAAAAGGAAAGCTCATCACTAGACCTTCTTACCTGAAAGTAGAGGTGGAGTCACCTATTTTCCTGGAGAGAATACAAGGTGATATCTGTGGACCTATTCAACCCCTGTCGGGCCCCTTTAGATATTTTATGGTGGTATTATATGCTTCTACTAGGTGGTCCTATGTATGTCTGTTGTCTACTAGGAACCACACCTTTGCTAAACTAATAGCTCAAATTATCAGACTAAAGGCCAACTTCCCAGATGAAAGAATTAAGTCCATTAGAATGGACAATGACGGTGAGTTTACCTCTAAGGTATTTAATGACTATTGTTTAGCTTTAGGTATTAAGGTAGAGCATTCTGTACCACATGTCCACACTCAGAATGGCCTTGCAGAGTCATTCATCGAAAGAGTTAAGCTAATTGCTAGACCCCTACAGCAGAACAGTAGGCTCCCACTAGTTATTGGGGTCATGCAGTGTTGCATGCAGCAGTACTAATAAATTTAAGACCGATTGCATATCATCAAGTTTCCCCTTTGCAACTAGTGTGTGGGAAAGAACCAAGTATTTCTCATCTGCGAAAATTTGGTTGTACTGTATACGTGCCAATTTCACCACCACAACGTACAGCCATGGGCTCCTACCGGAAGTTGGGAGTATATGTCGGTTTTGAGTCCCCGTCGATTATTAAATATCTTGAACCAACCACGGGAGACATGTTTACGGCCCGACACGCCGATTGTATATTTGACGAAGAAAATTTCCCAGCATTAGGGGGAGGAAAATACCTTACTAACGATAAATGACAAGAAATAGATTGGAATGCCTCAGGCATTCAGGCCCTGGACCCACGCACTAAAGAAGCTGAACTAGAAGTTCAGCAAATAATAAACCTGCAGCAAATTGCAAATAACGTGCCAGATGCATTCACTGATCAGAAGGGAGTAACAAAGTCTTACATACCAGCAGCAAATGCTCCGGAGAGAGTGGAAATACCCCAAAAGGATACTCAAACCACTCCAACCCCTCATGTGAAGAAGAGGGGGAGACCACCAGAGAATGAGTCCTCAATTCCGCGGAGACGTCCGCAGAAAATAAAACTCGGTAAGACATCTCCCTGGTCAGTTGAAGAGAATCAACCTGAAGTTAAGAATACCCCTGAAGGGAATATTCATGAAGATAGTAAACCCAGTACAATTGCGCACGAGGAGCTGGATGAAATAAATGAAGAAATATCCACTAGTTTTGTTGAGTCAAGAGAACTATATAAGAGAAAGGAATAAGTCCATTCTTCGTCCCCCAACTATACCCGATGATTAATTTTGATCCCTGAACTTAAATACCGGATATAACGCACCTCAAACTTTACATACCGGGCAAATCGTGTCCCTCCGTGCGTGCGACGGCGGTTTGGGCCGACGTGGCATCCACGCTGGCGCTGAGTCGGCCTCGCACGACTCGACGTGGCATCCACATGGGCCGGGGGGGAAGGGGGAGAAGGAAAGTATTATCAAAAGCTGCGTTTTTTCTCTCATCTAGTAATTTCTGTGGGACGCAAGTGCGACGAGCTGCCTCTGTTGTTCTTCTTCTTCCCAAAAATGCATTCTGCAAAAGAAAAGCTACCTCATACTTGGTCACTGTTCTGTTGGTTCAGTAGCTAGCCGGGCGAGCGAGCGCCACCTCTCGCCGGCCGTAGTAGTGAGGTCCGGCGATGGGCAGGGCGGTGCGGTGGCTGCGCAACTTCTTGGGCGGCAGCGGCAAGAAGGAGCACAGCAGCGGCAAAGAACCGGCCCGGCGAGTAATGCCAAGCGGTGGAGCTTGCAAGTCGTCGCGGGACTCGGCGGAGGACGCGCCGGGCCAACGCGGCGATCGCGAGGGCGGCGTGGCTCGATCGATGTACGACGAGACGGACGGGAGCAGAGCAAGCACGCCATCGCTGCGTGTCGCGCCATCAGCGCGGCGGCCGACGCGCCGTGGCCGCCGCCAGCCCGCCGCCGCCGTCGTGCGGCTCACCGCCAAGAACGCGCCGTCCTCGCCACCACCGGCGAGCCTCGCGGCCGCGCCGCCGCCGCCGTCGGGATCGACGGCGCCCGAGGCTTCTTGGTAAGCGAGAACGAATCAACAAGAACTACGATTCCACTCTTCAAGATCGGCAGTGTTTTGCTCGCATTTCATCTTCTTCTCCATATTGCGCAGCTGAAAGGCGCTGGTGAAGCCGCAGCGCTGGTGCGCTGCTACCTCGTCGCGCAGCAAAGCGGCGCCACGCCGCAGAGCATGCAGCCCTCGTCGCGCCAAGCAGCCACCATGCGCGCCACCGCACGGCGCCGCCTCTTCCGCAACTTCACCACCCTCCGTCCGGCCGCGCCACTCGCCCATGTGGATGCCACGCCGAGTCGCGGCGAGGCCGACTCGTGGCCGGCGTGGATGCCACGCCGCCCAAACCGCCGTCGACGCACGGAGGGACACGATTTGCCCGGTATGTAAAGTTTGAGGTGCGTTATATCCGGTATTTAAGTTCAGGGACCAAAATTAATCATCGGGTATAGTTGGGGGACGAAGAATGGACTTATTCCTAAGAGAAAAACTACAGTTGTCGACATCTATTTCGCCTCAAAAATTGCTAGAAACCTTGAACTGGATCCAGAACCAAAGTCCTTAGCTGAATACCAGAAGAGTTCAGATTGGGGTAAGTGGAAGGAAGCAATTGAGGCAAAATTACTCTCGCTGAATAAAAGAAAAGTGTTTGGTCCGATAGCCCAAACACCACCCAAGGTATTCCCTGTAGGATGCAAATGGGTTTTCGTCCGGAAAAGAAACGAAAATAATGAGGTGGTGAGATACAAAGCGAGACTTGTGGCACAAGGGTTCACGCAGAGACGCGATATTGATTATGATGAAACTTATTCTCCTGTCATGAATGGGGTAACGTTCCGATACTTAATATCAATGGCAGCAGGTATGGATTTATGTATGCAGTTAATGGATGTAGTGACAGCATATCTATATGGGTCACTTGATTCGGATATTTATATGAAAGTCCCAGAAGGAGTAAAGATTCCGGATCAAAATAAAGTGAATCAAAATATGTAGAGCGTCAAGCTAGAAAGGTCGTTGTATGGATTAAAATAGTCTGGAAGAATGTGGTACAACCGACTTACTGAATTCCTCCTGAAGAAAGAATATACTAATAGTGAAGACTGTCCCTGTGTGTTCATAAAGAAATCTCATAATGGATTATGTATTATTTCAGTATATGTCGATGATCTGAATATCATCGGGACGACAGAAAACATAAAAGAAGCATGTTCTTATCTTGTTAAAGAATTTGAAATGAAGGATTTGGGCCGAATCAAATTCTGCTTAGGCCTGCAGCTGGAGCACCTCCTAAAGGAGTTTTAGTATACCAATCCTCTTATATCAAGAAAGTCCTAGAGAAATTTAACATGGATAAATCGTATCCGGTGAAAAACCCCGATGGTGGTCCGATCCCTAAAGGCGGATAAAGACACTTTTAGACCAAGGGTGGAAAATGAGAAAATTCTTGGACCATAAGTTCCATACTTAAGTGCTATTGGGGCACTAATGTATCTAGCTAACTGCACAAGGCCAGACATTGCCTTTGCAGTAAACTTGCTAGCCAGACACAGCGCAACTCCAACCCGAAGATATTGGGCTGGCATTAAAACCATACTCAGGTACCTTCAGGGTACACAAGATCTTATATTATTTTACCCGAAGAACCAAGACATTACTATGGTTGGATATACAGATGCAGGATATCTGTCTGATCCATATAATGCGAAATCCAAGACAAGATTTGTATTTCTTTGTGGTGGTACAGCCATCTCTTGGCGATCATTTAAGCAGACTTTGGTAGCTACGTCCACCAATCACTCAGAAATAATCGCACTATATGAAGCCTCATGAGAATGCATTTGGCTTAGGCGGATGATTAGCCATATCAAGAAGTCATGTGGCATAAACACCGTCGATGACCCCCACTATTATCTATGAAGATAACACCGCTTGTATTGCACAAATGCAAATGGGCTATGTTAAGAATAATATCACGAAGTATATTGTTCCTAAATTCTTTTATCCTCGTGAACTTCAGAAGAACGGAGAGATAAAGGTGTTAAAGGCTAAATCTTGTGATAACCTAGCAGATTTATTCACAAAATCTCTCCTGACCTCTAGCTTCCACAAATGTATTCGGGGCATAGGGATGAGACGGCTTAGTGAGTTATAAAGTTCAGGGGGAGTGAATCCCTGAACCATAGCCCATATGTAAAACCAGAAGACTTACATGATCCCGAAGATCCAAATGTTGCACTCTTTTCCCTTTGTGAGTTTTTCCTGAAGTTTTCTCATGTAAATGTTTTTAATGAGGCAACAAATGCGATCCAAGAAATGGATGTGATGTACTATTTTCTTCATCCTTTTTTCCCATTGTGTTTTTGGAGGAGTTTTTAATGAGGCGTGTGCATGATGTGGTATTTGCTCAAGGGGGAGTGTTACGAAACCTAAAAGGTTCCGGTATGGGCAAATATCAAGACTGCCCCTGATGGGCTTAGACTATAAATATAGATGCAATTCTACCATGTAATCACCCTGAGAATTAGTAAAGATTTTATGGTGTTCTCTCTCATTGATGTGTCCTATATTTTATATACTTCGTCTTGATGATTGATTGATTGCATGATCGTGTTACCGTTTATTGATTCTTCTACTATTACATAACAAAATTGACATCTAGAAGCGGAGGCAGTTCCTTCCAGATGGCCACTCACCAGGGCTTTGTCTCTCCCACGACGCCCACTACTATTCCCTAGCTGTAACACCCTGTCTATTCGGAAGACAAGATGTCACCTAACAAGACAACCTACTATTCAATTCATAAGATTAACATCGCATTCAATGCTAAAGAAACGATTAACCATGATAACAATCTATGGCTTAATCACAGTTCATCTATAAATTTAAACGAGAATTAACCAAAGCGATAATAATGAACCTCCAAGTGACAATTATTACAGTCCATTACATTATAAATAAAACTGAAGAGATGTAAATAGAACTTTAACGAATGATTATTTTATTCATGTGCAAGGAACGTGCTGGACTACACCCTCCCGCTAGCAACCGTTTCACTGGAATTCACCTATAAATAAATAAAAGCAAGAGTGAGTCGAAACTCAGCAAGCACAACATATACATTCACATAGAACACTGAATTGAAACAATCTACCAAGTACATCATTTACTTCATGAATTTAAGAAAGCATGGTATGAATGAATGAATGCATTGAAGGAGAATGGACTTTCCACATGTTTATACCGGTATAACTAGTGACACACCCGTCGGTGTTCACTTAAGCCCGCTCTTAACCAAGAGCGGGGATCCAAGTCCGTATGAAGAACGTTTCATACGGAATGTCCGAAACTGCCTACTTTGGAATGGTAGGTCTTACATGCCCATATTGGAATTAATGGGACTTAATCAAGTTTCCACTCCCGTGGACAGCAACTGAATTATGTATGCATGGAATGAAAAGCATAACTTGGTATTCAACTCAATGTATCATCGAATAAGGTATTGAACTCTACCACATCATACTCAAATCACCAGAATATTCATAATTTACCAAGTTAACATGCAATCAATGAATTCACACAAATTAAACATTGCACTTGCCTTCCGTGTGGTGACGTGTTGTGAAACAACGAAGGTGTCCTTCCACCCACCGTCTCACCGCCTACACAAGCATTACCACGTATTACGGATAATCGAATATGGTATAGCTACAAGTGTACTACGATGCTCTCTAATCAACCCACTCATCCCAAGGGTTCCATTTGACATCTACATCAAATGTCCAGATTATCGTTCTACGGGCAGTTGCACAAGAAAATTCGCCATTAATTATCTGTAACTCTAAACGACCTGAAACCAGTGCTCACTGATTCTTAACTGATCAGGCTACAAAACATTAGTTGGCGGAATCTTCTGATTCGGCCAAAACAGAGGGGTAATTAACTGCTAAAACTAACCCATCTACGTCTGTCCAGAGAACAGATCAGCAGTAAAGAAAATGGTGTAACTTTTAGCCTACTGATCCAAATGGAATGATCTTTATCAACTTGGAAAGATAATTTCGAGATCTACAATAACTTAGTTGGGTGACGATTCTGATTCGGCCTCTATTTTGAACAAAAACGAGGGACAAACCTACTGACCTCAGATTTCAGACAGATTGGACAGTTCGTATTCAAAAATTCATATCTCCCAAACTACTGGTCGGATTTTGCTCATCTTGGTGCCAAAATAAAGCTAACGAAACCAGGAACAAATCTCTAGAAGGGAAAAACCCCAAATGCGGCCTCTAAAGTACTGTAACAAGCCGCGCAACATTCTGATCAAATCTGATTAAATTCCCTAGCTAGCTATGAGTATGACTCCTAACTAGCAGACGGAGATGGAACGACACATCGTCAGAGGAGAGGAAGAAGACGACGCTCATTAGCAGCGGTGACGCGCAGGGAAGATGAAAAAGGCTGAGAAAACCGCTGATCCTGCGATGATTGCGGCGTTGACTTGCGCCGCGGCACCGGCCACGTCTAGCTTGCCACCACCACTTCACCGCGTCATTGAGGTGGCAATGGTGTGGTGAAGTGGCTCCGTCCATGTGGACTGAGAGTGATACCGAACTACCGATATGTCCTACAAGAGTTAGATAGTGACTGCAATAGCGACTTTACAAGTTTGAAGCACACGGAAAGATTTTGGATGAGCGAATCCAGACACACAGAAGGGAGGCAGCGAAAAAAGTGCTACAAGCGCTGACCAGGCCCCCAAAACATTGCCACAACTACAAGCAGTCAGTATCCACAAGATAAAGGAGACATCGGCAGTTCGGATGGCGTCAGGGAATCTCATCCGACCGTCCCACTCGAGGCCGTCGACACGACGGACGTTGAGGTTGCGGCCACATGAAATGTTCATCTTGTTGAAATATATGGTGCTCAATGTTTTGTAATCTCATTTTGATTTGTCAAAAAATTAGGTGATAACGTTGTGCTGAATGTTTTGTAATATCGGTGTGATTTGTCGACAAAATATGTGGGGACGTTGCACTAAATGTTCTGTAATATCATTGTGATTTGTCAACAAAAAATACGATGACGCTAAATGTTTTGTAATATCATTGTTGTTTGCCCACAAAATATGTTGTTGGAAATAGACAGAAAAAAACGCAGAAGCCTCTGTCGCCAGTTGAAATGGCAACAGACCCTCTCTGCACTGTTTCAGGCTCTATCACCCTTTGGAATGGCGACCAAATGGCGATGTAAAATTTTTGCAATTTCGTCATTTCAAATGGCGACATTATTCTAGTCTAGTAAAAAAATTGATTTTTTTATAATTTTCTTTAAAAATAATATTAGTTAAAAAATCGTAAGAAGGCACTATACTACTGTAGTTAAAACAATGACTCCAAGCCTTAAAGATGGAGAGAACTGGGGTGCACGTCTAACCATTAGTTGTGTGCATTACACCAATTTGCTATCTATATGTCTGTCAATATACATACGGAAAATTAGCCAAAGTAAACTGAATTATTGTGATATTTTCTCGAGCATATCAGTTTTTTGTCTTTACCTAGACACACTGTAAAATCCTGGTTATTTGAAAAAAATACTCTAATTATTAAAATAATATATTTGATTAAGATAAAAGAGATTTCTTAATAAAAAGTCCTCTCACTGCCCCGCCCACATCTTGTCATCGTTGTTCAGAGCCGCCACCCAACTCAGGCGTTTGTGTGTGGTGTGGTTGGGTGTGTTATGGCCTTATGGGGTGCGCGTGTGTGTTCTAGGCCATTGGGCCAGGCAACTATGTTGGCTATTTTCTTTTCTTTTCTTTTTGTTTTGTTTTCCATTATATTTTCAACAAATGGAATAAAATAATAACCAAAAGTTTGTACACAAATAAAATAATAAAAAGCAACCTACTTATATTTTAACTCAATTTTGAAATTAATAACCCCTTCATTCAGCACTCATCCATTCTTTAATCTCTCTTATGAATTATGTTGTGTCAATTTAGATTTCTTGTAAGATAATTTGGCAAGATTCAAAACAATTGTGCCAAATTTTGAAAAATCAAATTCCAGCAGCAAGTCGGCAAAAGAGGTACAAAATAGTTTTTTTGTATATTTTTTTTGTTATGATAAGATAAAAGAAATAATAGTATAAGCTTCGATTTTTGTGGTTTTCATTATGGAAAATTAAGATAGTTTTGCTCTTGGTGATTATAGAATTTCACCGGAGGGTATTGCATCCTTTGAGCATGTCGTTGCCTTAAACCAACCGGAGTTATTACCAGAAGGGCAATGAGGTGTACCGTCATCGGTCTGACGACAACATCTTTGTCGGCAACCACCGGAACAAAGAGATCCAGACGAGTACATTGGGAGTCTATGAGGATTTCGATAGGACAATCAAGGAAGACACACAAGGAGTTCATGTGTCATATATTGTTTGTAAAATTTATCATCATTAATTGTCTGCAAAGTCTTCAGGTGGAACGAGTCACTTTCTAGACATGCTGCAAGATGTAAGGCTAAGTAACGATAATCGATGAGGCAGACGCAGTTGTGATACAACCCCGACGATACGGTACGCAGCTAGGACTACAATCCTAAGGTAGCTCGTCAATCTCTTTGTCGTTTAATTGTTTCTGAGGATTTTCCTTTAGACTTTAGGGAGTCTTAAGATTTTGAAACTTTTGTAAGGATTGTGTATAATCCTAGATTTTATACCGTTTCAAGACAGACAACAACTAGGGATCTAGTTAAATACTATAATGAGCGTCGTGATAAATTAAAGGAACTATTTAGTATATGGATATTTTTGGTTGCCCTCGCCTCGGACATATGGAGTGGTCAAGTTAGTGAGAATTATCTTAGTATAGTTGCTCATTATGTTAATGACAACTGGGAAATAGAGAAAAGAAATATAGATTTCAAATTAATTGATGTAGCACACACATGTGAGAATATTGTGGACTGTTTTATCAAAGTTGTGGAAGACTTTTGTCTTATAAACAAAATATTCTCAATTACTTTAGACAGTGCCACTTCAAACTCTAGGGCAATGGATATTTTTACTCCGATGAAGAGTACATATGCCGATTCCTTCTTGCTACATCAGCGATGTGCTTATCATATTATTAACCCTATAGTAAAATGTCATTTGAAGAGATTGATTTTGTACATTAAAGATTTCCACGATGCGATATCTTTCATGAATAATTCTAACGTTAGAATAGCAGTATATAATAACTTATGTAGGGCAATGGGCGTATGTCTAAGAAAATTTGATTTGGACATGCCGGTAAGATGGAACTCTACTTACTTAATGCTTAATAGTATTTTACCATGTAAGAGCATTTTTTCTATTTTTATTCAAACGCACTATAAAAGCCAAGATGTGACTTATTGGTGAAACTCTTTAACTTATGATGATGTCGCTGAATGTACCCTGGTCCAAGTTGGATTGACCCACCTTGAGATCTTGTTGAGTAGTCATAAAGGTAGCTTTTAGGTATGCTATGAAACATGCGGAGGAATGTGACTGGTCAGATATGAGATTTGCCCCTCCTAACATAAGAAGAGAGATATCTCTGGGCCATAAAAATGAGAAGCGTGTGATGAAACTCCATAAAAATGGTCTTCTAAACTCGTTAGATTTTGAATTATTTGAAACATATGAACCTTGTTTACTTGGCAAGATGACAAAGACGCCCTTCACAACTAGAGGTGAGAGGGCGAGTGAGTTACTAGTTGTAGTACATACGGATGTATGTAGATCAATGGGCACTCCGACCAGAGGTGGTTTTAGTACTTCATAACTTTTATTGATGGTATGGTAATACGACTAAATCCACACTAGTTGTATGGTGATTCGACCAAGTATAGACTAGTCGTATGGTGATACAACCAGGTCTAGACTAGACGTATAGAGATACAAGCTGGTCGTAGACTAGTCGAACACGACCACTAACTTTGAAAAGTTCAAAGAATTTCAGTATCAAGTGCAGAATCAACTTGGCAAGATAATCAAATGTCCACGATCTGATCGTGGAGGTGAATATTTGATCTATGAGTTTGGTGATCATCTAAACTAGTGTGGAATTATTCCACAACTTACTCCGCCGGGAACGCCTCCATAGAATGGGTGTTTGAACGACAAAACTGGACATTGTTGGACATAGTTCGGTTAATGATGAGCCAATCTAATCTTCCATTACAATTCTGGGGATACACTTTAGAAACAGCTACTTTCACTTTAAATATGGATCGGGAAGAGTCCTGGATTGTCTTTTATCAGGTTATGGGGTTGTGAAGTTTATGTAAAACGTTTGACGTCTGATAAACTCACACCCAAGTTCGATAAGTGCTTCTTTGTGGGGTAACATAAGGAAACTAAATGATATTATTTTTATAATCGTGTTGATAACAAGGTGCTTGTTACCCGTAATGGTGTTTTCTTGGAGAAAGATTTTCTTTCCAAAGAAGCCAGTGGGAGCAAGGTGCAATTCCAAGAAATTTGAGAAACATCTCAAAATATTTCAACTCCTACTGAACCTCTACAAGATGAACAAAATATTGTTAAACCTGTAGATGAGGCATCAGCCCTACGTAAATCTAAAAGGCCACGTCAATTGCCTATAAGGTTTGGGCATGATGTTTTATTATTGAATAATGATGAGCCTAAAACTTATGCGAAAGCAATGGTGGACCTAGACTCTGAGTCATGGCATGAAGCCATGAAGTCAGAGTTGGAGCATTGTTTTGATGAAGTGGTCAAAGGGTTTGACATCATCAAGGATGAAGAAGAACCTTGTGTTTACATGAAGGTTAGTGGGAGCAAACTTGTGTTTCTGATCTTGTATGTGGATGATATACTACTGGTCGAAAATGATATTCCAATGCTTGCATCTGTTAAAACTTCATTAAGAAATAGTTTCTCAATTAAAGATTTAGAAGATGCAGCATATATTCTTGGTATAAGGATCTATAGAGATAGATCTAAAATACTAATTAGATTAAGCCGGGATATGTAAATAGACAAGGTGTTAAAATGGTTCAACATGTAGGATTCTAAGAAAGATTTCCTCATATAGTGAGACGACCAGATCCGGAGTAGTCGTATAGTGATACGACCAAATCCAGACTAGTCGTATAGTGATACGACCAAATCCAGACTAGTCTTGTGGAGATACAAGCTGGTCGTAGAATGGTGCCCATGGCGCATGGCATTAATCTTAGCAAGAGTTAGTGTCCTACGACCAGATGTGTCGTATGCTATAAGTGTTATGAACATATATCAGTCGGATCCAGGTGAAAATCACTGGATAGCAGTCAAGAATATCCTTAATTACTTGAGAATGACTAAGGATGCATTCCTTGTGTATGGTGGTGAGGAAGAACTAGTCGTAAATTATTACACCGATGCTAGCTTCCAAACCGACAGGGATGATTTCAGATCGCAATCAGTGTATGTGTTTTGTAAGAATACATGACCAGGTTTTTCAGTTCGATCAGATATGGACCAGTCGTATTGAGATACGAGCTGGTCGTAGGCTGGTCGAACATGATCATTAAGTGGTCAAAACTTGGTCATAAGGAGTTACGAACTGGTCGAGACCAAATATGATATGGTCGTTTAGAGATACGAGCATGTCGTCAGTGATAAGGACTTGGTCGAAGATCATAACGCGAAGTGCACACGAATTTGAATTTTACTGATCCGTTGACAAAGCCTCTCCTGCAACCTAAGCATGAGGTGCACACAAGAGCAACTGGTATAAGATACCTATTTTATTGACTCTAGTGCAAGTGGGAGACTGTTGGTGATATGCCCTAGAGGCAATCATAAAGATGATTGTATCACGTCTATGTTTATGAGTTATTTAATAAGTGTTATTGTGTTCCTTAAATGAATCATCTCTTATAAATATTAACAAGTATGTGACTTGTTGGTGAAGCTCTTTTAACTTATTTGATGTCGTTCTAAATGTATCACTGGTCAGGTGTCACTGGTCAAAACACCAGTGATCCTATCGACCAGCACATATATTGATTGATGACCATATTTCACTAGTTGTGGATATAGGGATATCAAATCAATAATGTGAACACATGTTGCAGAACATGGTATTGGATTGACCCACCTTGAGATACTGCTGAGATTGTTATGATTTCATGTGTCATCAGTTGGTCTCAAGCAATGATGATGTATAATCCTTAGACCTAAGATCAACATGATTTCCTACATGTGTAAGAATACACTTTAGGATTGCCAAAGGCTACTCCATAACTGGGTAGATATAAAGGTAGCTTTCGCGTACACTATGAAACATGCGGATGAATGTGACTGGTTGGATATGGATTTGCCCTTCTAACATAACAGGAGAGATGTCTCTGGGCCCCTCGATGTGGTCGGATAAAGAAAGTGCATGGTTATGCCACTGCCGGTCGAAGAGTTCAACCACATGAAGTTATCTCACACTCGATCGAGAAAGTACTGAATAGTATATGGATGACATAATATCTCACCTGAAGTTCAAGCAGATATCATGAGGCAAATGAAGAATACACAAGTTGATCGTTCAGTCCGATCAGATACAGACTAGTTGTATGGAGATACGAGCTGGTCGTAGGCTGGTTGAACATGATCACTAAGTGGTCGAAACCTGGTCGTAAGGAGTTACGAACTGGTCGAGACCAAATAGGATCTGGTCGTAGATTATATTGTATTAAGGTATGTCCGATATAATTTGTGTGTATTCGGGAATCATTATGTCCTGCTAGGTGCCACTAACGACTCGTGGTCGAAAAATGTTTCTGAGTCATAACCGAATTACGCATGAACCTACATGGTCACACACTTAACAGGTTAGAACAAACTAGTACGAATATGATTTGTCAAACGTGTTTGGATAAGATCCGTCACGGGCACTATATAAGGAGATGCTTGAGGCCATGGGCGATAGGCGTAACAGACAACACGTGAGTTACTCCAAACCCTAGCCACCATCTTCTTGAGAGAGCCTTACCGTGCGACTTAGTGCTAACACACCGGCGTACGCCGTTCCTGCCCTGGACTTATGGATACTGTAGAGGCGCTACTGTGGTTGCTGTTACACTCGAGGACGATTCGTGACTTTGCAAGGAAAGCGGTCGGTTGCTCGAGAAGACGATCGACTACGAGGACGATCGACGCCGGTGAATGATCGATTACGACCACTGCATCGACGCGCTCTTAGTTGGACTAGGCTGCTCCAACTCTTCTTCCACTGCACTGCACGTCTGGTGGTAATGATTTATATTCTCTTGCTAGCATGGCATCATGGTTTACGTAGTAGAATTTTTGAATTACCAGCTAGCATAGCCTACCCATATCCCAACATCTTTCACGACTAGAGGTGAGAGGGCAAGTGACTTACTGGTCGTAGTACATTCGGATGTATGCGAACCAATTAGCACTCTAACTAGAGATGGTTTTCAATACTTCATAACATTTACTCATGATTTCAGTAAATATGGCTATGTCTACTTGATGAGACATAAGTCGGAATCCTTTGAAAAGTTCAAAGAATTTCATAATGAAGTGCAGAATAAATGTGGCAAGACAATCAAATATCTACGATCTGATCATCGAGTTGAATATTTGAGCTATGAGTTTGGTCATCATCTAAAGAAGTATGGAATTGTTCCACAACTCGATCCGCCAAGAACGCCTCAATGGAATAGGGTGTATGAATGATGGAATCGAATACTATTAGACATGGTTCAATCAATGATGAGACAATCTGATCTTCCATTGCAATTCTAGTGATACACTCTACAAACAATTGCTTTCACTTTAAATAGGGTTCAATTGAAAACAGTAGAGAAGACACCATATAAGATATGGACTGGGAAGTGTCCTGGATTGTCTTTTCTAAGGATATGGGGTTGTGAGGTTTATATAAAATGTTTAACGTCTGATAAACTCACACCCAAGTCTGATAAGTACTTCTTTGTGGTGTATCCTAAGGAAACTAAAGGATATTATTTTTATAATCGGGTTGGTAACAAAGTGTTTGTTGCCCGTAATGTTGTCTTCTTGGAGAAAGATTTTTTTTCCAAAGGAGTCAGTGGGAGCAAGGTGCATCTCGAATAAATTCGGGAACCATTTGAAAATATTTCAACTCCTACTGAACCTCTACAGGATGAACAAAACGTTGTTGAACTTGTAGATGATGCATCAATCCCATGTAGATCAAAAAGGCCACGTCAATTGCCTATAAGGTATGGGCATGACGTTTTTTCTTGAATAATGATGAGCCTAAAACTTATGCGGAAGCGATGGTGGACCCAGACTCTGAGTCATAGCTTAAAGCCATGAGATCCGAGATAAAATCCATGTATGACAATCAAGTTTGGAACTTAGTTGATGCACCTGATGGTGTTACGACCATTGAGTGCAAATAGATTTTTAAGAAAAATATAGATATGGATGGAAATGTTAACATTCATAAGGCATGACTGGTTGCGAAGGGTTCAAACAAATGTAAGGTGTTGATTATGATGAAACCTTCTCGCCTATCGCGATGTTTAAGTCTTTCTAGATCGTTATAGCTATTGCTACAAATTTCAATTATTAGATATGGCAAATGGATGTCAAAACGGCTTTCCTAAATAGAAACCTAAGAGAGGATATGTACATGACGCATCTTGAGGGTTTTGACGATCCAAAGGAAGCTATAAAGGTATGCAAGCTTAAGAAATCCATCTATGAATTGAAGCAACCATCTCGGAGTTGGAATATTCGTTTTGATTAATTGGTCAAAGGGTTTGACTTCATTAAGAACGAAGAAGAACCTTGTGTTTACAAGAAGGTTAGTGGGAGCAATCTTGTATTTCTGATCTTGTATGTGGATGATATACTGCTGGTCAGAAATGATATTCCAGTGCTTGAATCTGTTAAAACTTCGTTAAGAAATTATTTCTCAATGAAAGATTTAGGAGATATAGTATATATTCCTGGTATAAGGATCTATAGAGATAGATCTAAAAGACAAATTGGATTAAGCTAGGATATGTACATAGACAAGTTGTTAAAACGGTTCAACATGTAAGATTCCAAGAAAGGTTTCTTACCTATGGCACATGACATTAATCTTAGCAAGAGTTAGTATCCTAATACTACTAATGCGCGAGACAAAATTAGTAGAATTCCGTATGGTTCGTCTATTGGATCTATCATGAATGTTATGCTATATAAAACGACCAGTTGTGTCGTATACTCTAAGTGTTACAAGCAGATATCAGTCGGATCCAGGTGAAATTCACTGGATAGCAGTCAAGAATATCCTTAAGTACTTGAGAAGGACTAATGATACATTCCTTATGTATGGTGGTGAGGAAGAGCTGGTCATAAATGGTTACACCGATGCTAGATTCCAAACCAACAATGATGATTTCAGATCACAATCAGGGTTTGTGTTTTGTATGAATGGAGGAGCAGTAAGCTGGAAGAGTTCCAAGCAGGGAACGATTGCTGATTCTACAACAGAGGCTGAGTGCATTGCAGCTTCAGAAGCTACAAAAGATGTTGTGTGGATTAGAAAGTTCATTAATGAACTGGGTGTGATTTCGAGTGCTTCTAGTCTAATTGATCTCTATTGTGATAATAGTGGAGCCATTGCACAAGCTAAGGAGCCTAGATCACATCAAAAGTCCAAGCACATATTTCAGTGATATCACATTATTCGTAAGATTATTCAGAGAGGTGATGTGAAGATATGCAAACTGCACACGGATTTGAATATTTTTGATACATTGATAAAGGCTCTCCCGCAACCTAAGCATGAGGTGCATACAAAAGCAATAGGTATAAGATACCTATATGATTGACTCTAGTGCAAGTGGGAGACTGTTGGTGATATACCCTAGAGGTAATCATAGAGATGATTGTATCACGTCTATATTTATGAGTTATTGAATAAGTGTTATTTTGTTCCTTGAATGAATCATCAGTTATACAGATTAATGAGTATGTGACTTGTTGGTGAAACTCTTTTAACTTATGATGATGTCGTTCTGAATGTATCCCTGGTTGAATGTCACTGGTCGGAACACTAGTGACTCTATCGACCAGCACATGTATTGATTGATGACCATGTTTCACCGGTCATGGATATATGGATATCGAATCAATAATGTGAACACATGTTAGAGAACATAGTGTTGGATTAACCCACTTTGAGACACTGTTGAGTTTGTTATGATTTCTTGTGTCATCAGTTGGTCTCAAACAATGATGATGTATAATCGTTAGACCTGATATCAGCATTATTTTCTACATGTGTAAGAGTACACTTTAGGGTTACCAAACGCTACTCCGTAACTGAGTAGTTATAAAGGTAGCTTTCAGGTATGCTATGAAACATGCGGAGGAATGTGACTGGTCGGATATGAGATTTGCCCCTCCTAACATAACAGGAGAGATATCTTTGGGCCCCTCGATGTGGTCGGATAAAGAAAGTGCATGGTCATGCCACTAGTGGTCGAAGAGTTCGACCACGTGAAGTTATCCGACACTTGATCGTGAAAGTATTGAACAGTACATGGATGACATAATATCTCACCTAGAGTTCAACCGGAAATCGTGAGGCAAAGGGAGAATACATGAGCAGGTCTTTCAGTTCGATCAGATATGGACTAGTTATATGGAGATACGAGCTAGTCGTAGGCTAGTCGAGCATGATCACTAAGTGGTTGAAAACTGGTCATAAGGAGTTATGAACTAGTCGAGACCAAATATGAGATGGTCGTATAGAGATACGAGCTGCTCGTTAGTGATAAGGACCTGTTCACAGATCATATTGCATTAAGGTTCATCCGATATAATTCGTGTGTATTCGGGAATCGCTATGTTTTGCTAGGAGCCGTTGACGACTCGTGATCGGAAAGGAGTTTCCGAGTCACAACCGATTATGCATGAACCTAACGGGTCACACACTTAATGGGTTGGAACAAACGCGTTCGGATAGGATCCGTCATGGGCATTATATAAGGAGATGCTTGAGACTATTGGGAAAGAGAGATGATACGAGTTGACGTGAGTTACTCTAAACCCTAGCCGCCATCTTCTTGAGAGAGTCTTCCCGTGCGACTTAGTGCTAGCACACCGGCGTACGGTGTTCCTTCCCCGGACTTATGGATACTGTGGAGGCGCTACTGCGGTTGCTGTTACGCTTGAGGACGACCCACGACCTTGGCGAGGAACTCAATTAGTTGCTAGAGAAGACAATCGCCACCGAGGACGATCGAGTACGACCACTACGTCGACGCGTTCTTCGTTGGACCAGGCTGCTCTAACTCTTCTTTTGCTTCACTTCACGTCTGGTGGTAACGATCTGTGATCTCTTGCTTGCATGATATCCTAGTTTACGTGGTAGAATTTTTGAATTGCCAACTAGCATAGCCTACATGTATCCCTTCAGAAGATACTTCATAAATTTTGAAAGATTTAGGAAATTTTTATGAAGTGGTTTGTGTTTTGTATGAATGGAGGAGCAGTAAGTTGGAAGAGTTCCAAGCAGGGAACGATTGCTGATTCTACAACAGATGCTAAGTACATTGCAGCTTCAGAAGCTACAAAAGATGTTGTGTGGATTAGAAAGTTCATTAATGAACTGGGTGTGATTTCGAGTGCTTCTGGTCTAATTGATCTCTATTGTGATAATAGTGGAGCCATTGTACAAGCTAAGGAGCCTAGATCACATCAAAAATCCAAACATATATTTCAGTGATATCACATTATTCGTAAGATTATTCAGAGAGGTGATGTGAAGATATGCAAAGTGCACACGGATTTGAATATTTTTGATCCATTGATAAAGGCTCTCCCGCAACCTAAGCATGAGGTGCATACAAGAGCAATAGGTATAAGATACCTATATGATTGACTCTAGTGCAAGTGGGAGACTGTTGGTGATATACCCTAGAGGTAATCATAGAGATGATTGTATCATGTCTATATTTATGAGTTATTGCTATTGTTGCTTTGTCCATTGTGTATTATCCAACATCTCCTATAATTATGCATAGTATTCTACAGATTGCTACTCAGTTGAAGATGTACAAAAAATAACATAGTTTTACGATAGGCTATTATTGCTATGAAAACAAAATATCTAAAATATTGGGGAGAAATATTTTTCCTACAAGCATTTGCATTTATTTTAGATCCTAGAGCTAAAATTTAAGGATTTGCTAATATTCTTGATCTTCTTAATGATGCTATAGGGCTAGACTATTCTAACTATTTTGCAGATGTTCGTTCTAGATTTACCGAGGTTTTTCAAATGTATCAAAATAAGTTTAAGGAGTTTGCTTGCAACGACCTCCAGTACCACCTACCTCAGGTAACAAGAAAATTTTGTGGGGTAAGATCTGAGGTGCATGTTCTTCCTCTAGGTCCAAAAGATCTACATCCTTCTCAACCAAGACCAACCTCCCACCCAAGGATTAGATAACCATCCTCCTGTCTGGACAATGATATGGTGAATTTCAACTCAGAAGGCTTCGAAATTTTGCAACGGTGGCATAACCATTAGTATGTTTGTCTTATTTTTTACAATTCTTATATGTATTTTTGAATTCTACATATTTTTCAATTTTATTTTTAATTTTAAAAATTTCAAGATAAAACGGGTTACACGGGCCATGCATTGAGTTAACGGTGCCGTGCGGTGTCGTGCCGGATGGCCCGTTCGGCCATGATTACACCCCCTACCTTCTCCTAGGCAAGACACGGGATGGGAATCCCACGCACGCGTGCACAAGCAATGCATGTCACCTCAACACCACCGCAGGAGGTACAAAAATCAGGTGGCCCCGAAAGAACCTCATCCACATGCAGGCTACAGAGCCCCTGGCCAACTCACAATCCCACAGCTGCAAATATCCAATGGCAGCACCCTATCCTCGTCCTCACCAACCATTTACAACTCTGCAACTTGGCTTCTTCCGATCTAGCTGTGACAAACACACCAGACCAAAACTGACGAGGAATAGTTGGCTAGCAAACTAGGTAGGATTAATTCTAATCTGGTACCGTAACAGCAGCTATGGAGACATGCTTCAGAACCTGGGCTCTGCATCCTCCCCAGGCTTCACCTGGTAAAAACAGCAGCTATGGAGCTTCCAGGAGGGCTGTCGTCTCCCTGCCGCCGTCGACGGCGACCTCCTCGCCGTCGGTGTTGTCGGTCAGGCGCGTCGGGATGCGGAGATCTCGCTTTGCTTGTCAGGCCAATGTGGTGGACGAAGGTTAGGACACGGTGTCTGAATATTTCATGTTTTCGCTTTGGCTTTGTTTAGTGAACATTCAGTAGTATATATAGTTACACTTCTCACATGCTCCTGAGATTATTTCATACAGTTAATAGCAGGAGTATCGCCCGATTGTGCAGTGTTGTTTAAATAATTAAATATATCCCTGAGTTAATAATCTTGGCATAATATGGACTGTGTATTCGTTGATCCATAAATGTTTGGTGTTTTCAATTATTAATTAGATTAAGTTAGTATAGATTCTTATTAAAAACCGCAGTAAAAGGGGATACTTAAAAAATGAATAGCTACTAATACTTAGAATCAGTAAATAATCTTGTAACTTGAATTCCACAGCGCAACACCACACGAAACCACAAACTAGTTACTTCATTGAAACAGAAACGCATAACTTGGCAAGAAACCACACTTGAACTGTTGAACAGTCACATTATTAAAGTGGTAATTAGCAAGTTAGCATTGCAAGAATAAGAATTCCTTGCACCTGCTGCAACTCTTTCTGCTGTTGATGGTGATGGTGGTGGCTGCAGTGCAAGTCGCCGACGAGAAGAACTGGGAGAGCATGGTGATCGGCAGCGGGACGCCGGTGCTTGTGGACTTCTGGGCGCCGTGGTGCGGGCCGTGCCGGATGATCGACCCGGTGATCACGGAGTTGGCCAAGGAGTACGCCGGCAAGATCAAGTGCTGCAAGGTGAACACTGACGACTGCCCCAACATTGCCTCCACCTACGGCATCCGCAGCATCCCCACCGTCCTCGTGTTCAAGGACGGCGAGAAGAAGGAGAGCGTCATCGGCGCCGTGCCCAAGGCCACCCTCTGCACCATCATCGACAAGTACCTCGACGGCTAGCTAGACCATGCGGCTACTCAAGATAAGATTTTCAGAATTTCTTGGTATGACAAGGCCAGCTTGTGGATGTACATCGTCAACACCCAGCTGTGTGTTCACTTGCAGCTTGTAGCTCGTAGCCTGTTGCTGTAACTTTGGTATTCTAATGAGCAGAAGTAGTGGTGAGCTTTGATCTAATCTGTACGAGGTGCAGTAACACAGGTGGAAAGAATACACTGGGATCTGTGTAATTACATAACATTGGAGAGAGATGCTTGCTCTGGTGCCTGGACTTAGCACTTCAAATACATCAGAACATACTGCTACTGACAAAATTTGCACAAGAAACCTTGTATGCGTCTGTATGCATGGTGCAAATTAAAATACTGTTGTACTCAGCAACTCGATGGCAACACAGCACTAAGCTGGGTACCATCACCCATGCAGGACAACCTGCTTATCTCAAGCAAAAAAAAAAAACAGCACGTTCATTGAAATACTCCAGTATAAAGAATCAATTTTGCCAGTCAGATCTCGCAACAAACCTAAGAAGACAATCCTGATACTATTCCACTAGTAAATATGACAACTTATACAGAATACAGTAAGGCTACAAAGAGAATTCTCAGGCAAAGGGAAGATATCAGCACATATGCTTGCTAAGGCGAGGGGCGATGATAAATTACAGATCGGATGTCATCCAACAAGGAAAAAAGAGGGAAAACTTCTTTTCCGGGTGAGAAATAACACCAAACACCAAACACCAACACCGATGGTGGCTGGTGCAGGCAGGCTCTAATCCTTTAACTCTATCTTTCGGTAACATAACTGAAGCACAGGCAGCAGAGTGCCATAGTTGCATAATACACAGGGAAACAGCTAAACAAACTGTTACAACATACAGTGACCAGCTCAGATGCTTGCTATCCCTTATGATTCCTTTTCATGGCAGCACTAGTGCAAAGCCCAAATGTTTTGACCCAAGGGAGGTTATGGCACCTTAACTGATGCTCCGTAAGCAATGAGCTGCAGTGAGGGCAGCTGCATCATCATCGTATTGATCTTTAATGTTTTTGGTCACTATTGTGAGGGTTTCCAGTCATATTGAAGGTTATTGAAGCTGTTTGCTGCTCTAAGTCCACCCAACAGTTGATTTCCAATGTCATGCTGCTGCTGTTGATGCTGTAGTTGGCCCAACTGTGATAGGTCATGTGCACCGTGATTCATTCCCATCCTCCCACTCATTGTCATTGCATTGTTTGCCATTGCTGTTCTCAATCCACTAACCGCAGGATTTGTACCAAGCCTGCCCATGGCCCCAAACCCCATTCCTCCCATTCCTGAGGTATTTGTGACAGCATTACCAACTAAGCAGTTAACCCCATTAACACCAGAGGTAAGTCCATTTGGTCTCTTCACATCATTCCCCGAGTGGCCAACACCATTCATTTGTGATGACATCATCATCTCTTGCAAGATTCTCTGAACCGAGCTTTGGGAGTCATTTGGCTCAGGCTCCTGAGGTCGGGTTGCAGGTGGCTGCATCGGAGGTAAGGTTGATGATGCAGTTGGGGAGCTGAGTTGGTTTGTGTTATGAGGCGCCGGCATGATATTGTTGTTGGATGTTGTAGGCACTGGGGAGGGGAAAGAGGCAGATGGATTCGACTGCAGGGAGCTTGTGGAGTTCACCTTAGGAATTGCAGCATTATTTCCACTGTTATACGGACCATTAGCACTGCCCATTGGATGGTCTTGTCTAGAATTTATTGAACCTTGGAGGAGCCCAACGACAGATGGTGAGGGTGCAGATATAGAGGGTGCACAACTGAGAGAATTGTTTGAAGTCACATCTGCATTAGCGGAGGCAGAAGCCTGCACACCAGTCATAGGAGCAGAATTTTGACCACTCTGGTTAGAACTCTGGGGAATAGGTTTCTGCTCTTCAGGCTGTTGCTGCTGCGGTTGAAGAGGATTGATCCCTGATGGAGTCCTCCGGGGAAAGTTATGCAAGCTATCTGAAGAAATCAATAACAGCAGGTGTTAAAAATAGGCAAACATATTATACAACAGCAAATAGCAGGCATTAATAGGACTAAAAACTACAACGTGACGAATGGCATACCAACAAACTACTGTGCTTTGTGACAAGGGATAAAAAATTGAGGAAATGGCAGGTTCCCAACCATCGTGGTAAGGACCAGGTGCAATGTAGCAATACCAGTTTTGAGGTAGTTAAAAGTTCTTTCAGTGGAAATGCATTGCTAAGTATTGTTGAAAAATTAAATAAACAAAACGATTGAAGAAAAAAAAAGACAGGAAAGGTAATCAGGAAACCTGCTGGTTACCAGCTGATTCCTGGCTCCATCCATTTGAAATCGCTGGTTTCTTGATCCCTGGTTGTGAATTGACAGATTGACACTAGCATGAAACTATAATTACTGTGTCGTCTGACCAAATTGAATGCTCTCCCACCTTATTAACTGGTCTACCGTATTTAGGGGGCATGACAACAAAAGTACAAATTGTACAGCACGGAAACTTGATAAATAATGGTGATTAAAATATACAATCCAAACAAAACTAATGGAGGTGTTGTAAAAGTACAAGAGAACATGAGATGAGATTGAACCAATAAAAAAGACTGTCATACCGATTGGTCCAGATCCAGTCTGCCTGCTGTAGTCAATCAAATCTTTCATACAGTTTACCACCTCAGCAATCTGGGAGTATCAATGTTTCAGATCACAAAAATAATAGGTCAGATAATGAGCTTCAATAAAATAGGTAAAGTTGGTGGGTGTCACAACTCACAACAGAGAATTTGAATCATACATTCATTCTATATGTACAAAACACAAACTTTTGCATAGGATAAAACGGACATCTTAAATTGTTTAAAGCTTAGAAAACCAGAACAGTTCAATAGAAACTATGTCAGATAAGATTGTACCTGAAGGCAGCGGACATATCGTTTTGTGTATCCTAAATCATTTACCAAAGGCACCTCCAGTGCTTTAGCCAACTGGCGGGCACATGCAACAAACCTAATAATACAAGATTGACTTATAAGGACAATTTGCATGAACTCAAAAGGCAAAATAAAAATTGACATTGTCGGTGCATGGAAACAATAATTCAAAGAAACAGTCAATGAGAAAAGAAGAGCAATGCAATTTATGTGCTACCCTGATAAGCATATACTGTTCTATCCTGATAAGTTCTTTCAGGAGATAGAAGTTATGATCAGGGGAGCAAAAGATGATGTGCTTAAAATGATAGCATAAAAAAACAAAACAGAGCACCCATTGCATACAAGCATCATTTGCTTATAAATATTTGACTGTTCCTTGAACATACAATAACACTACCCTTTTGTTGTAACAGATTGTGAATTGTCTAGAAGAAAACTACCTGATAACATAATTTTGCTAATTGCTTACAGAATACATGGGAAAGCCTCTGCTTGAGCTTACCATCACATAATATCCAGTACCCTGTAAGCACTCCCAAGTGTCCTACTCAGCTGCCTATAATGCTACCTTTTCTGTGGCAACTCCATTTTTCTATACTTGTGCCACTGTCCCAAAGTCACCATGATATTCAGCCAGAATCCCATCTCCAACATATTAATCAGCTAAGTATTTATTTATATCTGATCCATTACAGCTTATCTAGATAAGCCAGTTAGCCAGATATGCAAATCATGCCTATAATGCAAGGTGCTCCAAAATAGCAGGCCATATTTTAGTACTTTACAAAGGCCTAGACAATTTGGTTGAGGTTTCCTTTTGTCATGATAAATGCACAACTGTTGAAGTATGAATAAATTACCTGTCTTCCCTAACAGCATAAGATTTTAGGTTAGTTGGCCGGTGCATGAAAATATTGTATTAGAGCAAGAAGACCTGAGTTCAAGACTCAATAGGCTCATTTTTTTATAAAAATAATCGTGGTGCTTGTGCGATTAGACTGGCTGTTAACTCGCAATTCCAGCACCCTTTGCGCTGATGACTGGCCTCCACTTGCATCCCAACAGCACCTTGCCATATTTAATCCACATCTCAGGCTTAGAGACGAGCCTAGAAATGAATAAATTGCCCGCATTTCCCTAATAGCTTAACTTTTAGGAGTTGGTGGGTACATGAAACTCAACTATTTTTCTAAAAAAAATAATTCTTCAACCACATCCAGTATCTCCTTTCACACATCAAAAATGTAACACAGGATGGCTCACCAATAGAATGGCCACTATCAACGTACTCATGGATAATGCTCTGTAAAGTGTACATCACCTTGGACTAAAGATTGCATTTAGAATGCTCAATAGGATAACTTTCTTATTGGCCACACAATCTGAGAGTTCTTTTTATGAAAGAAATAAATGATATTTCCATAAAACATTGCAGGTCAAATAATCCCTTATCGACTTTTTATATTATACCATCTCTCGTTTTCCCAATAAATTCTCAGTTACCCAGCTTTCATTAGTCCCATTATCCCATGACACAAGTAAAATACAGAAACACTGACATTTTGCTTAATTACAAACTAAACAAAACCATGATAATGATTTCAGCATAGATGATAGCTTAATAGTAAAGCAAGTGAATGACTAAGTGATTGCAACCGGCATAAATGTTTTCTTACGGCTGACATAAAATAGAGGGGGACTTATATGCCAATGCAAATGTTCCGGATCCCTGGTTTGCCATTGCAAAGTGATCTCTCCCTTACATGCAACTATATTTCCGAAACGTTACCCCCTTTATGCCACTGCCATCAACTCTGCTAGATTTAGCCTGTTAGATTTTTCCATAATACCCATTCTACCCTCACCTTCTCCTCTCAACACCCTCTCCCCCAGCTGTTCTCATCCTTGGATCGGCCAGATCCAACCCATCCTCCGGCCTCCTCGCCTCCCTCTGCCCGCCGACCCACATGGGAACCCTCCCCTAGCTGCCTCCTCGCCTCCTTCCACCGTCTCCATGGGTCGCCGCCGCGCACCTCCTGATACTCCTCACCATCGTCGCCTTCCTACGACAAGAAGCACGAGGTGCCGCTGTTGTGGGGCCGGTTATCGTTGCCAATGAGGAGGCTAGAGCGGGGAGAAGTGGGGCTCGAAGTAGGGCTTAAGGAGGAGACGCACGGCGACATCCATGGTGATGGGTGAGAAGCAGGACGTGGGCGTGGGCGGGCGGCCTCCCGTCGCCGCCTCCTCATGCTGCAGCTCGCGTGGCCAGCGAGGCCAAATGCAGCCATGGCACTGAACATCACCGACGCGGCAGCTCACGCAGCTATGCCTTGTAATCCATGGTTGATTTTGCTTGGAGGAAGAAGACAAGGCAGGGGCAAAATGATATTTGCACGACAACTTCATGGCTTGACTAATCAACAGTGGCAAATAAGGGCAAGGTTTCAAAAATGCAGTGCCATGTAAAGGAGAAGTCACTTTGGCATGGAAGATCAGGGATCCGGAACATTTGCACATTTGCAATGGCATATAAAAAAATTCACCATAAAATACTATAAGCAGAATTGGAATCAAGTGCTGAGATTGGGGCCGTAGGGCCAGTGCATCTGGAGCTACACACTTCCAAATGTCTAGAATTGACTTGACCCCACAAATGGCTTCTTTACAGGGAAGGCAGATGGTAAATTTCAAAAGGCAACACAGATATGCATGTAGAAAAGAGGTGGACAGACCATTTAATGATAAAAGAATAGATAGCACCAGCATCAAGTTGGATAAACCATTTAATGGTAAGAGAATATGTAAAACCGTTTTTAGCAAAGAACCGAAATGAAAAGTATGAAGCACATCAGGGCCAAACTCCTTACGAGTTGCAATTATTCTGCATGTCCTGAGATGACAAACTCGTTGAATTTTGAACAGCGGCCTGGTATTTTTGTACAACTGCGCCAAGCTGACTAACCTGCATAAAACATCAAGGGTGCCAAAATATATAAAATACTCGTTACTAAAATTGAAATTTCAGAATGAGATCTGCAACCTGTGAGTGAAACTGTACATACACTGAAAAGGCTTAATACCTGAGGTATTATTGATCTCCGCGGAATAAGTTCCTCGTGACGCCTAGCACAGAACTCCCAAGATGCAATCTTAAATAAAAGGAAATAGTACAGGATTGTGCAATATTTTAGTCCAAAAGGCACCACTTATCAGAGAGTAATATAAAAGAACCACCATTATGAAGGAAATAAGAAATTGGAAAATTGAACTATAATACCTTGAGGTCTGAATTAAAAACTATCCTTAGATGCCCCTCACGTACCACACGCAATTGCTCAAAGACACTTTCCTGGATTGTTTTTGTGTAGTCCAAAACAATCTGACCAGATGCATTATGGGATTCACGTGGCATGTCGACGTACAGTAATTCTTCCAATGTACCACTGGCATATTTGATTTGGCATAATCGCGGTAAGACCTCGACTGTTGTTTCTATAAAGGTAGTAACATAAGATCAAATTAAAGAAAATGAGTGAAAGGGAGGTGCAAAATAAAATGATGTTTACCGAAGCCTCGACCAGGCTTCCGATTGCATATCTCACAGTGCCATACATCCTGCAAGTGGAAATCACATTGAAAATCTTACAATTAAGAATTTGAAAGGCAAAAATATACTAGAAATACTAGGTGTTAATCCACATCCTCCACTTAAATAATAGACCAGAATTTAATTTCATAAATCTAATATATAAAAAGAAAAAGAAGTCCAGATTACTAAACCTGAGGGAAAACTCCAGTAGTTTGCCGACCACTTCCATAGAGAGATACACACCACCTCTTTTTAGCATTTGGAGCAAAATACTCATTGACAAAGTTTCTCCAATATTCAATATTATTATCCTGCATCAAAAGGAACAAGTAGATACACTAATGTGTGAGCACCTGGAATTCGCTTGGAGCATAAAAGTATTCATTTAAAACAAACGACAAAAACTTACTTGTGGTCTGTTTTGTTGATGATACATGTAATGGGTCAATCTCTTTGCACAAGTTCCTGGCTCATAGGGAGCCGATTTTCCTGGAGTTCTCATGTTTAGACTCTGTTGACGAAGCAACTGCTGCTGATGTTGTTGTTGTTGTTGTTGCTGCTGCAATTGGTTTCTCTGTAAAGGCAGATTCTTTAGAATCTGTTGTTGTTGTTGTTGTTGCTGCTGCTGCTGCTGCTGAATATGCAAGATCCGCTGCTGTTGCAAGAGGCTCAGTTGAGCAGCCACAGCAGCTTGAGGGTTCTGCTTTGACAGCTGCAACAAATGATGGTGCTGCTGCTGCTGCTGCTGCTGCTGCTGCTGCAGGAATGCCGATGGGTCTGAGCTCGGTTGTTCCATCTTCACCGCACCCAAACTCCTCATCGCTTGCAACTGCTGCTGCTGTGGCTCAAGTTTTACACTGCCAGCATTACGCATCATCTGGGCTGGGCCATTCTGGTCAGGCTGCCCCATCTGCTGTTCCAATTTGACCCCACCCATGCTGCCACCATTCTCCAACTTCACTGTAGCCTGCGGCTGCTGGAGCTGCTGTGGCAGCTGCGGTGGCAATTGCTGCTGGTTGTAAGACATTGGTAGTTGCTGCTGCTGCTGCAAATCCTGCACAGCATCCAGCTGCTGGTGCTGCTGCTGATGCAGGTTATCTGAACCCAACTGATTGCCCAAACTAACCTGTGAGGAGGAAGGGAATGAGAGAGGATCAGACCCTCCCATGCCAACCAAATCGCCAGCACCATCAAGGCCCCCTCTCTGCTGGTGTGCACTCATCGGAAGCCCACCACCTGGCATTGACCCTGGACCCGGCAGAGGACCCCCATTCCCAAACGACGGCCGGTTGAGCAGAGAGGAGACATTGGACGCGCCTCCGAGAAGGCCATTGCCGCCAAACTGCGTGCGCGGCGAGACTAACGAAGAGAACGGGGACTGCGATGAGAGCACGCCTCCGCCGCCCCCACCCATTCCCGGCTGACCGCCACTCAGCAGACTAGAACTCGTCCGGAGCAGCGAAGCGGCGCCGACCGGCTGCCCAGGCCCCATGGGGTTCGGCGGCCCCGATGGTACCATCCTTACAGGCAATGGGAGAGCTCCGAGCTCCGCAAACACTACTCCAAGATCGAGCGCGCCTCCACTCAACCCGCCATACTTTCAGCCCGGCACACCAGCAAGATCCACCGGAATTGAGCAGGAAGAAGGAAGCATCCCCTGAAAGCACAACCAAGACCGCAACTTCAGAACACAACCAAAGATCTAGAACATCATCCCCTGTACAAATCTACTAAACATCGTCCAGGAAACCATGCAGCGAGCAGCAAAAGCGAACTTCTCCTCGAATCCACCGCAGCCAAGCGAGAAACAGCACCAAATCAACCCAAAAAAAACACACCACGACACCAGAAACAACCAGAATTAAGCAACACTAAGCTCCAGAACACCTCTCAGATCGCAGCTTCCCACGCCCAAACTTGCTAACCAAGCGAAATTAAGCGCCAGCAGCAGCAGCAGCCATCTCACCCCGAACCCACCAGGAGAAACAAACACACGCCGCAACTCCACGAACTCACCGCCTCCAAACCGCCACCCCGGCACGGGCTAGCCCCCCTCGAAATCCGGCAATCCGGAGCTCAATCCGCGGCAAATCGCGCCGCGCGGCCGGTAGAAGTGCGATACCTCTTGTCCGCCGGCGCCGCCACTTGCCTAGGAGCAGTGCCGCCGCCGCCGCGCGGGCTCCGCTCCGGCTAGGGTTTAGGCCCCGCCGCGCGCTCGGAGGAGGGCGAAGCAACAGAATAAAAAATCAATCTGTTATTTTTTTTCTCTCTATATATCTCTTCTTCTGTGTGGGAGCGATGGACTTTGGCTTAGCCTCTAGAGACGAAGGGGGGCGAAGCGAGAGGAGAGAGAAAGCAAAACAAAACAGGAGAGAGGAAGGAGAAAATATAGAGGCTTCGTCCTTGCGGACGTCAAAATTCCATTGGATTTGATTAAGCGCCGGGGGCGGCGACCTTGTTGGGACTACCTCTTGCTCACTGACAGGTAGGGTGCAGGTTATATGGACCCCACGGGGGAGGGGGGGGGTGGGGTGGGGTGGGGTGATTCGGAGGTGGGTTCGAGTAAGGGGCGTTTTTTAAAATTTCGTGTTTGTTTATTTTAGTTTTTATTTGTATGCTGAGCTTAAAAAGAAGTCAAAATAGAGTGCGTGCTCCATGCCAACGCATGGCCAATGGTGTGGCGTGGTATATCCTCCTGTCACATATGGTGACGATGGTCATGACATACCGAAATAGAATGTTAGTAGTAGATTGCTTTGCAACTGTACTTTGTGGTTAGGCTTTGCTAATTGCTATGCTAAGCTAAGGCCGGTTTCAAACGAAACAGTTCGATTTCTAAAATTCCCACGTTCCAAACGAGGCATAAATGTCGTTGATATTTGCTAGATTTTGCTTGGCAGCTTAAATTTCAGTCGGTCAAATGCGGGCAAATCTATGGCAGGATTTTCAGTGTACACGGGCTCTCAACCAAATAATCGAAATGATCGATTCTCTTTTCAGCATGTCATGTGCTTGGTTATGATGATATTTTCTTTTTAAAACAACACGATTGTTTTGTCATCTCGACGACAGATAAATCTGAAACCCTTGTGAACAAGAAAATCCTGAATCAAAGAGGGAAAAAGAAGAGATCATATGACACTACCGCTGTTAGGATCACATTAGTAGACGAGGATCATAAGTACACATCAATTGCGAAAGATTCTAAATCAGGGGAACACATTCTAAATTTCTCTCTAATATGATAACAACATACACTGCAGTGGCGAAGCCAATATTTTCATGATAGGAGTGCAAACTTAAGTAACACATAGTTCTACTGACTCGTGACTAACTGACTAACCCACTACTAACTGTTTTACTTCTACATAATATATAATATATACAATTCTATGTACTAACATACAATCTAACACTTACACATAATCACAAATATCATTAGTTGTATCAAAATTTATTACATGTATATATGTACACTAAATATAATAGGTATTTTTCAAAAAAAAAAAGCTGGGGGTACAGTTGCACCCATATGCTCCTATACTAGATTCGCCACTGCGAAAATATTGTCTACAAGGCAATAGTCACATGCCATATTAACTACTACAGTAAACACATGGCGTTGTGCAATATACGCATGGAATCTCTTTATTATCTATACACGCAAGGAATGCTGCCCCCCGGAGCTCCCACGTCGATGGTTTTGCAAAAAGACCCCTCCAGTTCTGCAAATTACGTTGAGCTCCCCGTTTCGGCTGTCGGCGGACATTGGATTGAGATCGTGCAGTCATGATCGGATGAGTGCAGAGCTGTTGGATTCCTGCTTCGGCACGGACGGACCAGACCCGTCAGCCCATCTCTGCATCCCTAACCATAGCGTATCCCTCCTGATCCCCACGAGGTCACCGCGCTTGCCCCAGGTGTCGACACAGCCGCCCCACTAGCTTGGCCCTCCCCATCTCCTCCCACGCTGTCTGCGCCGTTGCTGCTCCTTCCTCTCGCCTCTTCATGCCTCCTCCTTGTCTTCTTCCATGCCGTACGCGCTGCCACCGCTACCTCCTCTTGCCTCGCTTTTCCTCCTCCCCCGTCTGAACCCTTTACGTGCCATGAAAGCAAGCCTCGGCCTCCTCACAGACCCCTTGAGGTGGTGCTCCCGTTCTCCCCTCCCCGAGGTCACAGCTCTCGCCCTAGGTGCCGCCACCGCCGCCTCACTCGCTTGCCTCTCCCCATCTCCTCGCACGTCATCCGCGCCACCACTAGTCCCTCTCGCCTTGCCTTGTCTTGTCCCCTTCTTCTCCTACGCCGTTCGCACTGCCACTGCTACCCCCTCCTGCCTCGCTTCACCTCCTCCCCCGTTCGTACCCGTGCCGCGATATGAAATCGAGCCTCGGCCTCCTTGCAGGCCCCTCGAGGTGGCGCTCCCATTCTCCCCTCCCTCCCGCTCTCATTGGCCCGGGTGTCACCGCCGCCGGCGCTGCCCAAGTGTCATTGCGGCTCCATCCGCTCCCGCATGATCTGTTCCCCTCACACTCCTCCTTCCCGTCTTTTTCCACGTCCCCGTCTCGCCTCCTCTACTCTTACGCCAATGCTAGCACTGCTCAAGTGATGTCGTGGTTCCATCCGCTCTCGCCCGATCTGTCACCCTCCAAGTTGTCTCACTGCTCCAGGACAACTACCCCGAGTTCATCGCCAAGAAGGTAATGCCTACCCACACTATAGAATTATTTTGTAAGAATTTTGCAGGTTCAATAATTATGATTCAATATTCTGATCATGTAGTTCAAAATTTAGTAGTACATATTTATCAAAAAATTCCATTTTTGTGCATTCTTAGTTTAACGTTCGAAGTGAATGACAAGCTTTGGCCTCTATGCTAAGAGTTGAACCTTTATGGTGTCATGGTTCTTTCACACCAAATTAAGCCCTGGTTTGAGTTCGCTGGTGTCTTTTGGCGTGTGCTTTTGTAATCAATCATAGCACAAGTTGGGACCTTACACTCCACCAAAGCACAATATTTGTATAGCCACTAAACAAAATATTCATAACAGGACAAGTGCAAAAGGAAAATGAGCATTATAGGAAAAATGCAAAATATATACCTTCCATAGAACCTCTGGTGTATCAAGTGTTGGCTGAGCAATGACGAGCTCATATATGAACCTAGCACGATCAGTCTCACTGAGGTTCTTTTCCAGTTCAATGCATTTACACCAGTCAAAACAATTTGTTAGAGCTCAGTCATTATACTTTTGATAAAGAGTCCTACAGCGATCAATGTTGCCCAACTGCATTTCAATCTCAATGTATTTCTTAAAAATCTTTCCCTTTGGAGCAATTCCAATTGTATTGCCCACAATTTGTCGTGCAGACTTCAGATCCTTTTGCCTTACCACAAACTAGGCAGCCATGAGCCATACTTTACCAAAGGAAAATTTCTTGTGTGGAATTAGCTTCAGGCAGTCCCTGTAAACATTCTTTGCCCTCTCCAAGTTGGGACCTTAGTGTTAAACTTTTGTTTGGAAGTATTTGCAATTGTCCTTTGATAATGTGATCACCTAGGTGGCAGCAATAGAATTATCCCTTGAATTTATTTGTTTTTAATCTATTTGTTTTTACAAAAATAATAGAATTTATTTGCTAGGTGATAGCAATCAAATTTACCTTTGCTGATTTTAGAATCTATTTGTTTTCACACAGTACAATGAGAGTTACTCCTTGCATCAATGGTTGCAACTCTTGAATTGGCCTCCAACCTTGGAAGCAACATTGTCATTAGACGAAGAACAAGTTAGGAGGGTAGGAGATGATTCAGTAGGAAGACCTGCTGTAACCCGACAACTACGTGCAATCAGCATATTGATGAGAGACCTTCTAATTGATGTAAGCTTCAAAGTTTAATTTTTTTTATGTGTACTCATTTACCATTTAATCGGGACTTGAAGATACATCTTATTTGATGCAGGTAAATTATATGCATAGCCATGGCCTTGCACATACTGAGCTTAAACTAGAGAATGTTCATGTAAGCCCAGTAGACAAGCATGTTAAAGTAAGCAACCTTTCCTTTTGTTATTTACGTAAGTGGTTCTACTCTGCAATCATGCTTTGTACTTTCTAGAAGACATTAATAAGCATATATGATTTAACACAGTACAGTTGAACAATTGAGGATTACCCTTTTTTCAGCATGATTTTGCATCATGTGCTTAGTGCATCTGTCTTGGCACATCCAAATGGTGCCATACGTAGTAGTTGCAACTCAATGGTGTAATTAAATATTGATGTGATGAGAACATCGAGATTGTGTTGTTACCTTGCAATTTTGAATTGTGCTTGTATGTGCTGGCTGATGACAAATAGATTATGTCATCCTATTCAGTATACTTAGTTGAATCATACATATAAATCCAACCTCTTAAATGCCAAGACCAGCACCACAACCTTTTGTGTATTAGTAACCAACTAATTATGCCTGACTCTTTTTCCATTAAGGACTTAGGCTACGACGATGTCATAGACTCTCAAATGTTAACTTTTATTAATTATTACAGTTCGAACCTACAAGACCACTGAGACAATTAAATTATTGTCATGTGAATTACATATATCTCTTTAGCCTTTCTGTAGTTTTAACTGCTCACAAATGCACAAATACATACCAACAAGAAGAATGTCATACCTCAGGCTTTGAATAACCAAAGCATTCGTGTGTGTACCGTACTAGTCTCATGATTAGTGGCTAGTACACACATCCACAACGATAGCATACACATCCATACATCCATACAAACAAAAAGAAATAAATATGGTACATAACTTAAGCGATTATAAACTTTACATTACAAGGGCCGAACGGCCAAATAAAATCTCAAGTATCACAAGTAGTAAATGAAATAGCGGAAGTATAATATGTATAAAGTTAAAAAAAGTCCAGTGGTATGTCCATCCAAACCCTCAAGCAACCAACAAGAAACAAGTCCTAGAAAGACCCATCACCGAACCCTTCAGTACCGGGTGCAAAGAACGCGCCGTTCGGCGTAGGTTCATACTCTAACTCTAATTAAGTAAGATTGAGTACATTGCGTACTCATCAAGATTTATAGTGTATCACAAAGTTTATATATATGTATGACTAACAAATGATGAGGCTCTATGCTACAAGTTATTTTCAGCATTAAGCATGTTTTATTTGCAATATCAATATGCAGTACTTTGCAACGAAAATTTAAAGAGCAGTTAAATTGATAAAGGATAACAAGTAAGTACTTGATAAATAATAAATCACAACCCTCCTCGGCTGCGATCAACATCGTACTTTCAGCCATAGACATGGCTCTCAACTCAAATAATATAACAAAACTATTTCCTCATTTTCCAACAAGAACAATTTTTTTTTAAAAAAAACCAAGACTATACCCAGTAATACTACACTTAGCACGCTTATCACTGTGAGCACAGCTATTTAAATAGATTTACACTCTGTAGAGTTGCACAACTTTACCCATAGCATACAATTTATTTAGTTTGTTTGGTATCCGTCGATATCATCGCTCGCTATCATTTCGTAAGTAGTCTAGAGCATACATTGAGGCCTTTACACCATCTAGTCCCAACCTTGCACAAGCCCGGTGAATGAACACCCCCACTTCACCCGGGTACACCCCTGTCTAAGTGATGCATTCACCATTATGTCGGCAAGCTTTGTTTCCAACAACGTGGCGAAGGGAGTCCCTTCAAACATGCCTACACCGGTTATGCTCGCACTACCATGGCCTACCAACACGCAAAGCTAGTTTTCGATGATTTATTTAGCTAAGACCATCCCATAGTGACACATGTGGTTGTAATCTTATGATTAGGTCGGATATACCAGGGTTAGATCCTTAATTGACCCGGGAGAGGATCTACCCTATCTACTTGTGAGATACACCTATTACACTTCTCAGATTATAATATAACTCGTTCGTGTCATAAACTAAGTTTTTTATTTTTTATACAAAATATCAGAGGTAAACCCCTCTAAATCATCATTTTAAAATCTCCCAAACTCATTTTCAACATGTTATCCATTTTTTAAAATTTTAGTAAAGACTAAAGCTCGGTTAAGCATTTATGTGATATTCATCTTCGAAAAACCCAATTCGACATCATTCATTGTCTAAAACATACCCTAATGGATACAACAATAAGGATATCAATATTTCAAGGAGGATCATGCATTGAATGGGACTATAACTACCGTTACCCCCAAATATAACAATTTTAAGCAAATATACACGCATGCATAATAGATTTTACAAAAAGAAGTACAATAATTAAAATAGTAGAATCAACATGGTTAAAGGGGTGCTTGCCTTGCTCTAGTTGCTCTGAATAATAGGATGGATGATCGTTGTAAATCTCGCTCAAACAACCAACGTCTAATCAAAAGAGTCGAAAGCAAATTAAATATAGAGAAATAATTTCAACAAAAATAAAACCAAAATATTTTTTCTTATCTAGATATATCATGATTTTAGATGAATTTAGAAAAAATATTCATTCAATTTGGAGTTCGTATGCAAAAGTTATTAACATTTTAATTTACCGCGGTTTAAAAATTTCATAAATAAAAAAGGTGACATTGAAAGTGTATTTTCGAGGTTTACGCTTTCCAGTAGAGAAAGCATATTTTTCTCTGAATTGATAGCATCTTTTCATATTTTTTTGATTTTTATTAACTTACATGTGGGGTCCATTTGTCAGTGACTCATATTCTAACTATGTTTTAGATTAAATTTCTATTAACTTTTCTACCGGTCCCACTTGTCATAGACTCAATACTTTTTAAAATATGTTAATTTGTACTAAACATATCCTAATCACCTGGGCCCACTAGCATAGAGAGAAAGACAAGAGCAGCAGAGTTGCGCGCGGTCGAGCGCCATGGCGAGCTCGCCGGTGGTGAGGCAGGCATAGAGAGGCTTGGGGGATGGGTAAAATGGGTTCTCCTCTCGACGGTGATCCCACCAGGTGGTGACAGGGGCCGGAGAGATGGTTGAAGGTGGTGCTTCACCGGCAATAAGCGGCGGAGCTCCTCGGGTCTGAAATGGTTTTCGTGATTGGAGCCAATTGGCGACGAAAGATGGTGTGTACTGGCTCTAGGGAGTGACTACGAAACTATAGGTAGTAGCTCGGGGACCAATGGTCACCGGAGCGGCGGCGACAACGTTCTCTGCGACGGTGCCATGATCGGCTACGATGAACTCTATGCTACGCTAGCTAATCGTCCAATCTAACAAGCGCAATAGCTCCAGGGAACTACTAGAAGCTCACCAAAGGTGTAGATGACGTCGAGGGATGGCCGGAGAAGCGTGTCAATGTTGAATAGTGATGGAGCAGAGGTGGCTCACAATGTTGGCGCGTTACAGTGTTAGAGATGCTTCAAGAAGCAACACATTAGATCCCTGAGGTCCTAAAGATGACGCAGGAGCGAGGAATCAAATGGGGACTCAACGGAGTGATGGCGAATAGAAAAGGAATCAACGGTAGACGGTTTTGGGGAAGAGCTCGTTTCCGGTGATTCCATAAGCTTGGGTCCACATTGAGCAAGGAAAGAGCATTACTGGAGTATGGAATGTGATATGACACGATTAGATGAGTTTCAAGCTCATCAGAGCGTCGGGAACAAGAAGGTTCGAATCGGGGTGTGCGCTAAAGGTGAAGAAGACGATGGTGTGATCACACTATGGGGTTCCTGGAGCTACATCATGCAAAGAGGGAGTATCAGTGAGGTATGGGGCGTATGGTGACACAGGTGGCGAGGGCAAGGAAGCTCACCAAAGCGAATGTTGGTGTGAGGCTTGCTCACCGGTGTTGGGAACGAAGCTCTTATTCTCGGCGAAGCAAAGCACCAGAGGCTTTGATTCTGTGCGGGAAGTGAGAATGGCGAGCTGAGGAGCTAGTGACGTGGTGAGGGGTTTAAATGCACCAAGAATGGTGCGAGAGGAGCGGCGTACGGTTTTCTAACGCCGAGCTTTGGTCTCGTCGTTCGCATGAGATAACGGCACATCGATGGAGCAGCTAGCATGGACAAAGGCTGGCGGAGGTGATCGGGGCAGTTGGGGCTCGAAACTATAGGCAGCGGTCGCGAACTAGGGGCGGAGCAGGCGAGGCGCGCTGGTGAGTGGAGGCGGGTGCGAGGTGGATGAAGGCATCTGACGGGTGGGGCCACGCTATCAGCGAGAGAGGAGTGAGGCATTAGCGTGGGTTAGAGCAGACACGAGTGCAATTGGGCTGAGTTGGGTTTCGGCCAAAGGTCCAGCGGGAAATTTGATTTAGGCTTTTGAATTTTTCCAAAACTAGCTGAATGATTACCGACTTTTTGTACTTAGCAAACGAGTCCAAAATTTATGAAATTGTTTTTGCAAGCGCCAGATACAGTTTGGTTTCTTGTGTAAATTTTTTAGGATTTTATCTGTTCTTTGATTTTCTCTAAAATTCCTACATGTTGTTGTTTGCATGTGATTTCACTATTTGATTTATGCAAAAGCCCAAAAATCATGCTAAAATAGTTTTCCATGCAAAAATATGCTCAAAATCATTCTCCAACTTATTTTCATTATACTTTCCCAAAATTGTAATTTTTTAGAGGTTACAAAGAATGTCTCTCTGCAAGCTATAGAGCTATGGCTTTTCAACAATTAAGCTATTTGGAAAATTCGATGCTTAATTAGAAGAAAAAAGAAATAATACCATCGGGCAGATATTGCAATGGCCTAAATTATCAATATTGTTGAAACGTTGTACTAAGATTGTCATCAACAATCTTAGATTCTAATCAACATGATCTTTTTCACTGTTTTACAATGCTATCTGTTTTTAGAATTATCTTCATATTCTCAATGAGCAAATAATCATCTTTTTAGGGGAAAAAAGCTTTTCAAATTCACATAATACCAAACAACACAAACGTCATAAACTTGGTTTGGTCTATGGATATTTCATAACCTTGTATTGTTTTTTTGTAGCAGACAATCTGTGCACAAGTGAACTTTTGGATCGAATATGTTAATAGTAACTTGTGTTTTGTATAATATGTGCATGATTGATAGGAACAAATAGTTAGAAGCTACTGTCTCTTCCATAATAACGTGTGGACGATGGTCGACAAGATAGCAATTTCTCATATAATATAATTGAATACGATGTTTGAACTACATTCTTTTAAGCATGCTGATGTACAGAAATGCACTTATGTAACCTACATGTATGCATATTTAGATTTGTGATGTTAAGATAGGTGTGGATATCGTGGGGATATATGCATGATCTTAGGATGATGAATCAATTGGCAATGGCGTTGTTGGATTGCAAAATCTGCCGAAAACGCTCTGTCTTTGTTATTCTGGTCCGACGCCAAGCCACGGCCGATCGGCCGTGTGGCAGTCCGACCGGCAGGCTTTGCCGGTTTGACCGGCCACAGTTGTTAATGGATTTTGGGGCTAGGCCAAAAATAGGTTGTGTAGGCATGAGAGTCTCCTGGATGTGGTCAAATAATTTTTGGAGCTCCCAGTCAAAAGTTCTATTCATTTGAAAATTCCAGAGAGTTTCAGATTTTCAAGTTGAAAATTTGGCTAAGTTATTTGGAGCGGTCGGACTGGCGTTATGAAATCGGTCGGACCAGCGTGAAATCGGTCCGACTGGTGGGTATGGCAGTCAGACCGGCTTCCACTTGAACTTCGACCACTTTGGCATTTTTGTGTTTTGATGGTGTCTATTGTATGAGTATCAATGCTTTATTGTTGTATATTGCATTATTGAGCTAACGTGGGTCAAGTTGTGAAGAACTTATTCCCGGAGACAATTTCTTTGTCTATTGCTGTGCAGGTGGCTTGCAGGTCAACGACGTCAACGGTGAGGAGGATCGGGACTAAGCTTGGAGAGCTGATGTCTAGAACGATCATGGATGCCGGGTGAGGTCGTGTGACTCAAGCATGGTGCAGAATGGACAAGATGGTTCGAACGGGCAGTTCGTTGCAGCTGGTTGGATCAAGCGCCGTGGGGGTCGGTGCAAGTGCCTTAGAGGTTCCGATGGGATTCGGACGGGAGAGACTTGCCGACATGATGAGAGCCGCTGATTAACCTACACGTGGTGAAGCAGGCGATTGCTTCAACAGATTTGTGTGTGTGTGTGTCCCATTTGTATTGGGCCTTAATGTGAGCCTACTAGAAACCCTAGGCCTTCCTATAAATAGAAGGGGGAGTTGAAAAACCTTTTGAAGCATTCATTTGAGAAAACCCTAAGTTTTCTAGGGTTTGGAGAGGAGAGGAGAGTCTTGGGTTTAGAGAGAGATTTGTTTGTGTGCTCTTTGATTGAGCTCTTGTCCTCCTTGAGGGAGTGGCTTTGACAAGCAACACCTTCAATCAATCGATCTATGGATGTTTGTTCAAGGATGAAGTCTCATATGTTTGCTTCTCTCTTTTGATGATTTTGTTGCTTCCTTGATCCGGTTATTTTTGGTTGGTCTCTTGACCTCATTTACCTTGCTATGATGTGTGGGAATACTCCTAGAACCATCTAAATCTTCAATCCCCCACAAGCAAGTTTTGGATCAAGTTTTTCTTATTTCTAGGTTTTGAACACTTCTTTGGTGAAACCTAAAGAGATCAATTCTTTGAAGTGGATCTGGACGATCGTCGCTAGGAATAGGTCCCAGATATCCTTAGAGAGGTGTGCTCCAAGTTTGGTCAAGTTTCATTGGTTGAATCAAAAGTTAGACCAATTTTCGTTTTGGATTTGGGCATTGTGCAGTGCTACTGGACTAAATCGGCCTGACCTATTTTATACCGACGGTCAGACCGCCAGCCATTCGGACCGCCAGTTGGTCGCCGGTCGGACCGCCAGCTTTTCAGACCGACATTTTGCCGACGGTCAGACCGGTCCAGTGAGATCAATTCTACATTGTTGAATCTTGTGTTTAAGGGGAAAATCAGATTCAGCACAAGGCTTCCTCTGTGCATTTACTGATCTTCTTGGCTTTCATAGCTATTGAAGAAAAGTGCGTGTTGAATTTGATTAAAGTCAAAAATTAAGAAAGCGTCTATTCACCTCCTCTAGTCGCCTTTACGGTCCTACAAGTAGGAAATATTGGAATTTAAATAGAACCAAAAGGTTAATGTTTAAGGACTAAGCCAATGCTCAAGAAGTCCTACGGACATGGAAGTTGTCTTGTGCATTTTGTGTATCCCAATGTTCTATAGCAGTCTTTCCATCTAAACATGATTGACTAATTTCTTGGTTTCTTTATCTATTTTAGGTCGGTATTCTTGGGAATGTTGTTGATTTTCATGACAATGATCCTACCAGTAGCACAGTAGCAAGTAATAGTGAAAGGTGCAAAATGATGATAGCATTTGACATGAGGTTAGGTTCACAGCAAACCGAGACACTTCTGTTTGCATCCGTTGTTATGCTTTTGAAAATAGTGAACCAATATTGAACATGGAAATGTATATATTATTAGTTTAATATTTTTAATTATTTTTGTTCCCTATATGTGTTGGCTTCATTGTCGCAAAGATGGTTATGAGAGAGTTCATGGATTCTTCAACTTTCCTAAAATTCAAGTCATTCTTGACAAAGGTTTGTTGTGTGCGTGTGCATTATTTTTCTTTAGATTTTAGTACCGGAAAGATGAGCAAAAAAAAGTGACCAAACTGAAAAATGCAATTTTCAATAAATTGCAATGCGCATAGATAAGGGGGTTAATTGTTGATTGTGTCGTAACAACATAGCATTAACCAAAAGGATTTTCTTTTTGTTTAAGGTACTCTTTGGGTTTGATTACATCCAATAGAATTATGGATATGCCTTTTTTCTTCCCTCTTTTGCCTTTTTGTTTTCTTTTATGTGGACATGGTTGAACCACCTATGACACCAAACCTTAAAACCCCCAATAAAGTAATCTTTAGGGCGTGCAAGTATATCACTAATTAATTCAATTGGTGGCAAACCAGCAGCACTTAACTAATCAAGAGGTAAAAAATGTTGCGTTCTTTCTATGTGTTATTTATGTGAAAGCTAAAGGAGAATGTTGATTGCCGTGCTAACCCGATCATATCAAGCAAATACCCCAAATAAGCACCTCCTTTTGATGTAGGTTTTTCTTAGGTGGTATCCTACCTTCGTGAGCTATTTATTCCCTGCTTAATTCTTCGGTGCTTTTGAGACTCATTGCAGGAAACCATAACTTCCTTTGACAAAATAAACATTTGTCAACAAGTGCATAAATGACTCTGCAAAGTATAAAGATTTTTAGCTTCTTTTGCAAAAGCTAGAGGTCGATGCAACACCTAAAAGCAACCTTGCAAGGTATTCTCTCAACCTATTTAGTACAAACTGAAAACATGTTCTGGATGTTATGTTTTGCTGTTGGTTCATGAGGTTTTAAATATGACAATGAATTAGTCTAGGTACATGATTCTTGTATATATCATACTATTATGTTTTCATATTGGTTGTCTGCCCTTTTTGTGCTAAAAAGTTACTCTCTACTGGTTTAGAAGGTTCAAGACGTGCTGATGTACTGTTTTCATAACAAATTATATTTTCCTGTGCTTATCCAACCAAGCCACATGAAAAGAACACAAATGGTATCAATGTAGGTTGTGTTTACTAAAAAGTCTGTTGTAAAGATACTTTCAACTACTGTTTTCGTTTCACATGCTATGTTACAATTAGGGATTGTACATTTCCTTTTGCATAACGAACAACATTTGAGAAGTTGTGCTCTACATGCTACTCTGTAAATTCCTCAGCCCCAGCCTCATGCCAACAGAGAGCTGCCACGGTCCTTAACACGCTAGGTAGAACATGCAGATACATTACAAACATTATCTTGTGCTGCGCAGACCTCCTAGACCAATATCTCAAAATAATTACTCTCAAAACTTACAGTATGAATGTTATCTTATGCTGTACAAATATTTTTTTAAAAATTCTATGCAGTTCACTCTCCAACAGTTTTTGTTGGAAAGATCTTAATAATATGTGTTGCTTCATCAAGCATATGGATGCTAATACTTCATTCAGTTTTCTTTTTCTACAATTTTTTTTTATGTTTTTAGAATGGCAGCATTTCCATTTATGATACCAAAAACCTTTTGATGCCTTTTTTAAAAAACTTATCATGTGTTGTACAACACAGTATACAAAAAAGTGTGTGCTTTGAGCTAATGGATGTTCAATGGTCTATTCTTATCACCGTGGTTATTGCGATTCAGTTAGTCCAAAAAAGCGACATATTGTATATAGTATAAGGGTTCCCTTTTGAAATATTAAGTGAATAGAACAGCATACCGTAAAAATGACATACTCTGAATAGAACACCATACAATTATTAAATTATATACCATTTTTATTCCATGCCACACATAGTACAATTATGGCATACCATTTCGCTTTACAAATGTTTCCTTCTCCAAATGTTCAGTGTTCTATTCCTACCACAATCAAACTATATGTCGTTTTATTTCTATCATGTTCAGTGTTCTATTCACATCACATACTATGTATAGAGTTTCCGCTTCCAAACTACCTACAAGACCAGCTAACTCCACACTACCTACAAAACCAGCTAACTACATCTATTGTCCATATTGTAGGGATGCACCATAAAAGCATCAAATGTATGCGACGACTCTCACGTCATAATGCCCTGTTGCTTTCGGCTCAGTACACTACTGCAACAACAACAACCTTCTGCACGCACCATGCTATGTTGCTTATGTACATACCCTCAACATCCAAACCACGCCTTTAAAAATATCGTCTGATACCCATGATACTTGCTATGTTATCAACGCTACATTCCCCACCATGCTAAACATGTTGTAAATTGCCACTGGTACCTATGAAGGTTATATGCTATCTAAAAACATATGCTAACACCTATATATTTCCTATAATGCAGGTTATCTCGCTACTCTCCTTGTTTCATCGTATTTATGAAACACATGGTAAGCACTGAGATAAACACCCCCCTAAAATAGATACTTTTGCTCTTGTTAGTTCTGTCTTATACAACACAAAACAACTGTTTGTTTTGTAAATTATGTTCCCTCTACTGTTCTACACATATTGATACGTGTTTGTAAGTATTCTGCTACACTTACAATATTCTGTCACTTTACCAGAATTGGTAAGTGAAAATGACTATCGATACATAGTATATCCATAACAATTTGCTTTACCTCGATTCAAAGCTTTCAGAACTCATCTGTATTTCTATCAAACCTACATCATTTTATTTGTCTCTATTGCTGTACATATATCCATCAATACATACCAAACCACTGGCAAACATCATGGGTCTACGGAGGTGCCGCGCTACCGCTTAGAGGTGGGAGTCTGCCAGTGCTTTTCCAGCCACCAAAGCCCGGCCGCCAAAGACGGCCGGCACGGCCCGACCCGACACGTGGCAGGCCGGGCCGGCCGGCTGTAATGGTGGGTCGTGGCCAGCCGCGGTAAGCCGGCCCGTCGGGCAGACGCGCGACAAAGACGACAAACCGTGCCGCGTGCTCGAGCCGCAAGACGCCACGACCGGGCACGGCCGAGGCCGGCCAAGACGCCTCCCGCCGCCGCCGCTTCGCCTCCATGCGTCGTGCGCCGCCTCGCCCGCCGCCGCCGCCGCTTCGCCGCCGCGCCGCCGCCGCCGGCCTGTGGCCGCTGCCGCCGCCGCCTTGCATCGGGCCGCCGCGGAGGAGGCTGGGAAGGGCCGGGGGAGGTGATGGGAAGGCCGGGCCGGCGCTGCCGCCCCGCCCGCGCCGCCTCCGTGCGCCGTGGCCGCCGCTTGCTCGCCTCCGTCGGCTGGGCCGCCTCGCCGCTGCCGCCCCTTCCTTCGCGAGGGGCGGAGCCGCGGAGGGGCGACCGTGGACGGGGTGGAGGCGACGGGGGGAGGCGAGGACGGCGAGGGGGGCGACCGGGGAAGGGGGGATGGAGCCGGAGGCGACGGGGAAGGGAGGCGACGGAGACGAGGCGAGGGGCGGAGCCGGCGAGCCGCGGAGGCGGAGGGGGCGAAGGCCGAAGGAGACGGAGATGAGGCGAGTACGGCGAGGGCGGCGACCGGGGGACGGAGGGAGGCAACGGGGGGGAGGCGAGGCGAGGCCGCAAGGGGACGGGAGCGGGCGAGGGAGACGAGGGGCGGAGGGAGCGATGGAAACGAGGGGGCGGGCGGGAGCCGGGGGCGGGGAAAAAGAGAGGGGGCGGGGAAAAAGAGGGGAGGGGGAGAAACCGGGAGACGGAGAGAGAGAGAGAGGGAGGGAGAGAAACCGGGAGAGGGAGAGAGGGAGAGAGAGGGGGGGGGGCAGAGGGAATATGATCGAGACACAACACATCTTTCGCTTTCTTTCAAATCAAATCATTTTTGCTTTCAAACGGACACTTATTGTTTTGCTTTCATTCAGATAGAGAGCGTCAGAGCGGTAACGTTCGGATTTCGGAAGCGCAACGTTCGGAAACTTCAACGTTCGGCAACTCACCGTGCCTATAAAATCACCAAGGATTCGTCAATCGTCGTGCTCACCAACGAAAATCAACTCATTGATCTCTTTTCTTCACCATACAAAAACAGCTTTCATTTCTTCATCATCCCATCTACTCTCATCATTTCCTCAACATCCATCTACTCTCCCCATTTATTCACCATCTATTCACCCATTATGCTGCCAAGGAGTCGGAGCACCAAGGAGTTCCCGAGCGGTATGCTACCGAGGAGTCGGAGCACAAAAAGGACAGCAGGGCGACTTAGTGTAAACTCTCGCCGTCGCTCCCCTAGTCCTCTTCCGGCTCCGACTCCCGTTGATGCTCGCCAGTTCTCGCCAAGCATGGGAGACTATGGCATGGATGACCGTCATATGGACGGTACGGAAGGCTACGAGGAGTACCAGGGCGGTCTGGAGCCAATGGGGCCTCCAGAGTTCTCTCCCGCGTCCACGGACGGCAACATTGGCGGGTCTGGACGAAGGGCGAATTGCTGGAAGCACATGACCTGGAGCCAGGAAATCCAAGACGGCCAAACGGTAGATATCGCAACATGTAATTATTGCCAAGCTAAATTATCTGCTCGTGCAGCTGCAGGGACAAGACACTTGAACCGGCACTGCAAAGCATGATTGCGCAAGATCGGAGCACAGAGCCGAGGGGGAGGAGTACAAACGCAGCTAAACTTTGAGGCAGATGGCTCTGTAAGTACTTGGGTATACAACCCGCTTTCTGCTCATGAGGAAATTGCTAGATATATTGTTGCAGAAGATCAACCGATTAGGATGGGTGAAAGTCGCGTTCAAAAAATGATCCAACGCGCTTTTGCCCACAAGACCAACATGTTAGTAGGAGAACCACTACATCTGATATTTTACGGATGTATCGTAAGGAACTAGCAGAGCTAAAAGAACTATTCCTACAAGTTCAGTTCTCTTTTGCTATAACTTCAGACATTTGGACATCATCACACCAGAGAAGTGCCTACCTTAGTGTTGTAGCCCATTATTTAGACGACAATTACAAGCTAAACAAGATAGTCATAGGGTTTAAGCTAATTAACGAATCACACACGGGAGAGGCCATTGCCGAGCGTATACTACACGTACTTGATGATTTTAAGATAGATAATAAGATTGCTTCTATAATCGTTGATAACGCATCACCAACACGATCGCTATGAACATCCTCACCCCAAGATTGCAGACATATATTGGTGGTTATGTTCTCCACCAGAGATGCGTATGCCATATCTTGAACCTTGTTGTTCAAGATGGTATGCAAGCGATTGGTGGATTTTTGAACAATGTACGTGACGCCGTTCGCTACCTCACAAATTTCCCACAAGTGGCAGCTAGGTTCGTGGAGTACTGCGCGGCCAATGGGAAGGAGCCAAGAAAATTCGGTCTTGACATGAAGGTGAGGTGGAACTCGACCTATATCATGTTAAAGAAGTTACAAGGGTACGAACATGTCATATCCGTTTTGTTAACGCTTAATCTGTCAAGACAATGAACTAGTAGTTACTAATTGATTGATGATTGCTAGTCGCTTTCGAGAGTTTTAAAACCTTTTATAAAGCAACAAAGATGTTATCTGGTATTTATTACCCTACCTCTCCCTTAGTTATAGAATATATTTGGTTAATTGCAGATAAGATTGACAAATCTAGGAAGGATTCACTTTTAGTTCATGCTGTCGCACTAATGCAGGAAAAATTTATTAAATATTTTGGTTCTATTTCACACGTGTATTGCTTTGCTATCATTTTCGATCCTACGAAAAAGTTGCTGTGTTTGCGGCTTCGATGCGAGGAATAGGTGAATGCCTCAGTCTTGATTACTCGGAAGCTTTCGCACATGTCAAAGATGAGCTTTTTCGTATTTTTCGCATGTATCATGATAAATTCGGCAGCAGCGCGAGATCGGAGGCCTCACAGCAGACACGATAAGGAAAGAAAAGCTTGACATCCGACTTGTGGAAGAAGCTAAAGGGCAAGTCCAGTTCTTCGTCCTCTCAATCTCAGGCAGCTCCCGTGTGGAATCCTGTCTCAGAGCTAAACCACTACTTGGAGCATGATTTTGCAAACATCGATCCTGATATTTCCGGTGAAAAGATAGACTTGCTCGAGTGGTGGAAGAACAATAAGCGGACATTTCGTCTTGCCACATTTTGCACGGATGTTCTCATTGGTGCCGGTCCACCGCCTCTTCAAGCAACGCTCAAAGATGACAGGAGAATAATTGAAGAAAGAAGATCATCCTCACGCCTAAGATGGTGGAGGCAATCACATGCGCAAAGGATCTGGAATTGGCTAAAGAGCAAAGAATAAAGATCAAGCGGAGGATCTTGAGATCGTGCAGGCGTATGCTGACCTCGAACGTATGAACGATCTCGACATTGATGAGTAGTTAGTATGTACGCATGTTGTTACTGTACTCTTTTCCTTACTCGGGGAACCCCACTCTGGGGCGTAAGGTTTTTAACGAGGCAGTAACATTGTATCTGTAAAATATCAATAAAAAATCAATTTTCCCCCGAAATATTTACGTGCCCATGTTTTTACCAATTAATTCAATTTTAACTAGGTTCTTTATTAGGCGGGCACGAGAGGAATGAAGATGGTGGTCGCCACCACCATCGCCACCTTTGCCGTATATAGTAATTTTGGGCTGGGCTTGGACTGGCACGGCACGACCCCAACACGATGGGCTTTGGGCCGTGTCTCGGCTGGCCGAGGCGGTGGACCCGACAAAGACGCAAGACAGTAGGGTGACCGGACCGAGCCGTGCACGCACGATTACACACCAAGTATGATAGGGCCGGACCGGATCGACACGGCACGACCTAACTCCCACCTCTACGCCTGCCCATCTAGTAGAACATGAAATTAAATATGGATGATGTGAGGCATGTGCGCTTTGTGAATTCTGTGTGCGCGCCGCCTGTAGAAACTAGGGAACGATCGCCCATGTCTAGAGTGTGTGCAATGGGGCAGCGAGTATCTGCTCCTCTCCTGGGCCCTAGCTCTGCTTTTCCTTCATCTGCAGGTGTACAAAAAGACCATGCTTTCTTGCTCGGCTCTGCGATCGTATATACATTTTTTTTGTCCTACTGGAGTATTGCAGGATTATTTCATGCCGAGTTTTTTTTCTCTCTCCTTTGATCTCTCTTTCAAATCAAATAGCAAAAATAGACCGTAAAAATAAAATGGTAAAATAGCAAAAATGGCACGGTAGGGGATCTTTCGCCTGCACATGGCACCTGCCGCGGATTGGGTTAGGGTATGCTGCAGATTGGGTGCACGGTAGGCCACCTGCCGCCGTCTGGGAGGTCTCCGTGTGTCCTATCGCACTCTGGGTGCCCGACAAGCCTCCTGCCACAACATTTTCGTGTGGTAGGGATGCCATTTTTACTATTTAATTCGTGGGGAGCTATTTTTTGCTATTTCGCTTAAAAGCGTGCTAAATGAACCAAAAACTCATCTCATGCCCATCCATGCTAGATTGGTTGCTAATCCATAGATGATAGTAGATCAATCGGTAACCAGGACTTAGCTTTGTTGGAATTGATCTCGGGCATTTGGCCCAACGGCCAAATGCCCAACCTCGATCGCGCTCGATCAGGGCGCCCACCCATTAGGTCGGGCCCCTGTCGCCAGCGCCACATAAAAGGAGGTGGGAGCCGGGGCCGCACGCACACCAAGGTTCACCGTGCCGCCGCCAAAACTCCACCCAACAAACCCTAGTCTGATCCTAAGGCGCTGTAGCGACGGGAAGTCCACCGCCGCCTCCACCGACGCGATCGACTATCACGACCACGCCCGCCGGATACGCCACCGCCGCCGAGCAGCGCGCCTCCACCGAACGTCGCGCTCTAGCGCAGATCTTCACCAACGAACACCATGACAAACCCTACCTCCTCTACGACCGACGGTAACTCTCCCTCTCTCTCCTCGGTTCTCTCGGACCGACACAAAACAAGAACAAAAGAAATACCTGAATAGATCGGAGAGATCAAAAGATATTAACATTGGTATCAGAGCCATCAAAGATTAGATCCGATGGCAAAAGAAAAGATCGGAGTAGATTCAAAGAAACCCTAACCCGAAACCGGAAACCCTAGAACCCAAACTCCGGATCTAAAATATCGGATCTTACCGAGACGGAAGGGTCAGGCGAGCCGGGAGCTCGTCGTCGTCGTCGCCGCCGACGCCGCCGCTTCGCCGCCGGAAGGGTCGGGCAAACTCCCCGAGAGAGCGTCCCAGCGCGCGCGTGAAAGGGCGCCGCCAAGGAGCCCCTCGACGGCGACGCGCTCCCTCTCAGGGGAGCGCGCACACCGGCGAGAGGGTCCGCGGCGGCGCCAGGCGCTTCTTCTTCTTCTCCGGGTCTCCGCGTTTTCTCGCCGCCGAGGGCGAGAGAGAGAGAGGAGGAGAAAATGATTTAGGGTTTCGGGCGGAAACGCCGCTCAGCCGTCCGATTAGCGTCAGCGGCTGAGATCGAGCGACGCGGAACAAAACGCGCGGATGCGTTGGATTTCAGCCGTCGGATGTGAATCCGACGGTTGAAAATGCGTCCTGAAAACCCTAACGGGCGCTGTGGGCCGAGCCGCACAGTAACGGGCCGATTTGGCCGAATGAACAGTTTTTTCGTCCGGTTTTGAACAGTATAATCCAGAAATTGAATTTAATTTATTTTCAGAAGTATTTTTTGAATGAATTTCAATAGAAAAATTGTATAAAATCTCTGTAAATTTTGCACCAACGTGTTATTATTTCCAGAGATTAAATGTGTATAGTTATAATGCTTCTGAGAATGAATTATTTTAGAATAATTACAGTTTCCGCTGCAAAAGTTAAATATTGATAATTCTTTTAATTAAATTCGAACCAACGAGAGAATTTAATTTTTAAGAATTTATTGTGAATTATGATATTGTTATTTTCCACCAAAGTTGATAATAATAAGATTATAATTTTAATTGATGTTTTTATGCATTGTTTCTATTTCTGCCCAACGGTGATATAGTTTTAATGTATAGATAAAATTGATTTAATTGTATGTTGTATTTTGACCAACGTTGGAAATAAGGCATATAATTTTAATGTTACGTTCTCACTTTATTTGATCTAATTTTTGTGAGGATACAACTTGATGAGTTGTATCGAGAAATACCCACTCAAAGGAGATAACTATGGAGAGTGGAAGAAAAGATAGACTTAGCGCTTATCTTAGCCGAGGTGGACTGGGTCCTCACTACAAGACGATCCACCGAGCCTCGGCACCGGTGAGGGGTCAAAATGAGGATGATCTCGCTTGGCGTAAAAGACAGAGAGATCATGCTCCTTATAGATGTCTTATGACCTAGAGCATAAGAATGGACCACACCAACAAGAAATGTATGGTCGTGATAAAGAACACGATTGAGCTCGCAATTGTGGGCTCAATCGTGATCGTGACAATCACGTAATACCTTGATAAAATAAAGAGTCGCCATCGCTCTTCAAAGACATATGCAACACGGTGATTAAACGACTTGTGATGTAAAGGTATTCGGTGGTGGGATAAGAGAACACATATTGAGGATGAGCAACTTGGCATCCAAGCTTAAACCAATGGATTTGGCACTCAAGGATGAGTTCCTTATTCACTTGATTTTTGCTTCATTGCCAGAAAAGTTTGACACTTTTGTTGTCAATTACAATATGCAGCCCGATAAATGGGACTTAGAAAAATGCATAGCTATGTGTGTTCAAGAGGAGGAAAGAATTAAAACCTCACATGGTGGATCTATCAACTATGTGAAGGATAACAAGAAAAGAACTTCCACAGACCTCCTTCTCAAGGAACAAGGGAAAAGCCTCATCCATCACCTCAACAGAATAAATTTGTCAGAGACAAAGATCGGTGCCTTCATCTGAAGAAGACAGGACACTACAAGAAGAACATCACGATTACTTAAAGATGATAATGGCAAAGAAAGGTGAGAACATTATTACATTCATAAATGAATGCTTATATGTACAATATTCAAAATCCACTTGGTGGATTGACTCAGGAGCAACTGTTCATGTTGCTAATTCCTTCTGTGGATTCCGTTCGACGAGGACTACGCAAAGAAACGAAAGATGCATTAAAGTCGCAAATGGAGTCCAAGCAGAAGTTGAAGCTGTTGGCGATCTTTCATTAGAGTTAGCTAATGGCTCCAATCTTTTACTTAGAGATGTTCTTTTTGTTCCCTCTTTACAGAGGAATTTGATTAGTGTTTCCAATTTGGACAAAGATGGTTATGATTGTAATTTTGGAAATGGCAAGTGCGAAATAATATTTAATAAAGAATGTGTTGGTCTTGCCATATTACAAAATGAGCTTTATTTGTTATCATTGTGTGATGATGTGAATGTCGTATGCGATAATGGGAACGTCGCGTGCGAGAAAGTGAAAGAATCCTCGTCTACGAATGTAAACAGAAAGCGAAAGAGAACTCATAATGAATCGTCGAAATTATGGCACTGTCGTTTAGGCCATATTTCGAGGGGGAGAATAGAAAGACTAGTTAAGAATGAAATTCTTCCTCTATTAGAGTTCTCGGACTTAGAACAATGCAGGAATGCATTAAAGGAAAATATGTAAAGAAAATTAAGAAAGGCGCAAAAAGAAGCACAGAGTTCTACAAATTGTTCACACGGACATTTGTGGTCCTTTTCCGTGAAAAGTGTGGATGGTTATGACTCGCTCATAACATTCACGGATGACTACTCCGTTATGGATATATTTATCCAATCAAAGAAAGAAATGAAGCCTTGGATAAATTCAAAATATTTAAGGCTGAAGTTGAAAACCAACACGATTTAAAGATTAAGATAGTTCGATCTGATCGTGGGGGGGAGTACTACGGTCGACATACCCCATATGGACAAGTTCATGGACCTTTGCGAGGTTCTTACAGAAAATGGCATAGTAGCCCAAGATTCTACACCGGCGAACCTCGGCAAAATGGAGTAATGAAAGACGCAACTGCCGTCTCGATGGATATGGTGCGAAGCATGATGAGCTACTCCACACTCCCATTGAGTTTATGGATGGAGGCGTTAAAACCGCCATTCATATTCTCAATAGAGTGCCTAGTAAATCGGTGCCCAAAACACCGTGCGAGTTGTGGGATGTGAAGAGTTCCTCACTAAACCACTTACGTGTGTGGGGAGTCTGCTGAGGCCAAAGTATTTAACCCAAACCTTGGGAAGCTAGATCCCAAAGCAAGAAGTTGCCATTTCATTGGCTACCCGAAAAGTCAAAAGGTTTTCGCTTCTCACCGTCGCATGATATACAAAGTTTGTAGAAACGAGACACGCTGTCTTCTTAGAAGATGAAATGATGAGGGGGAGCATGGTAGCTCGAGAGATTGATCTTGAAGAGAAGCGGGTATATGTGCCCACTCCGATGATTCAAGAGCCACTCTTCCCACTACTGTGCCATTTGCACCGACGGTACAAAATACTGTGGTGCCAGCACCTGTTATTGTTCCTCCTGTGGCAACAATGAATGAAAATGAGGAACCTGTTTTTCAGGATCCTATAGAACCCATTGCCACAAATGAGGGGGAGCAACAGCAAATTTCAAATGTAAGATGTACCAAATGTGGAGGCCCAGGAGGTCTCAAAGAGTAAGAAGATCACTATTTCGATGATTATCGATTTATCATCTGAGAGGAATTTCAAATGGAGGATGACCCCACCTCATTTGAAGAAGCCATGAGAAGCGAAAATTCTCAAAATGGCTTGAAGCCATGGAAGAGGAAATGAGGTCCATGAAGACTAATAAAGTCTGGGACTTGGAAATTATTCCTAAAGGAGCCAAAACAGTAGGCTGTAAATGGGTCTACAAAACAAAGCTCGACTCCCAAGGGAATGTAGAAAGATACAAAGCGCGACTTGTGGCAAAAGGCTTTACGCAAAGAGAAGGGATTGATTACAATGAGACCTTTTCTCCAGTCTCATGTAAAGATTCCTTCAGAATCATAATGGCATTAGTAGCACATTATGATTTAGAATTACATCAGATGGATGTAAAGACGGCATTTCTTAATGGGGATTTGGAGGAAAATGTTTACATGGCACAACCGAAAGGTTTTGTCGTGGAAGGAAATGAAAGAATGGGATGCCGCCTAAAGAAATCAATTTATGGGTTAAAGCAAGCTTCAAGACAGTGGTACTTGAAGTTTGACAGTACAATAAGAAAATTTGGGTTTAAAGAGAATGTAGAGGACAACTGTGTCTATACAAAATTTAAAGATGGGAAATTTATCTTCCTAATCCTGTATGTGGATGATATCCTACTGGCTAGTAGTGATGTCAGTCTGCTACTGGAGACGAAGAGATTTTTGTCCTCAAATTTTGATATGAAAGATCTTGGTGAAGCTTCGTTCGTTCTAGGGATCGAAATTCACCGGGATAGAAACAAAGGGATATTGGGACTATCACAAAAGACATATATAGAGAAAGTCTTAAAGAAATTTGGGATGCATAAATGTAGTCCTTCACCTGCACCTATAGTCTAGGGCGACAGATATGGGGATTTTCAATGCCCCAGGAACCAGTATGAGATCGATCAAATGAAAGCGGTTCCATATGCTTCAAATTGCCTAAGCTTACAAGATGCTCAAGTGTACACGCATACGACTTAACTTTTGTTACTGGGTTACTTGGCGATTCAGAGCAATCTCGAATAGAACATTGAAATTGATAAAGAAAGTCTTGCGTTATTTGCAAGGAACAAAAGGCCTCATGATGACATACGTAAGATCAGATTTACTCCATATAGTGGGGTATACTGATTCGATTTTATGGAGATGATAGAAAGTCGACATCCGGATATGTCTTCACTCTCATTGGAGGAGCTATATCGTGGAAAAGCTCAAAGCAAACCGTCACTACATCGCCCACAATGTATGCCGAGTTTGTAGCATGTTATGAGGCTACAGGCAGTGGGCTGCTAAAGAAGTTCATACCCGTTTAAAAGTGGTTGACGACATCAATAGACCACTTAAGTTGTCTTTGCGATAATGAACCCGCAGAATGTATGCCCACAACAATAAGTCAAGTGGTGCTGCCAAACACATTGACATAAAGTACTATGTTGTGAAAGATAAAGTTCGGGATCAAATTATAAGTCTTGAGCATATAAGTACCGCAAAGATGTTAGCGGATCCGCTTACTAAAGGCTTACCACCCAACGTGTTCGAGAGAACATATAGCCGGCATGGGTTTAAGGGAAAGCCTATGATTCTGGACTAAAAGATGGCCCAAAAGATTAAAGTAACTATTTGTAACAAGGAGGTGTATTGTAGCTGTTGAATCTATCGGCCATTGACCGTGACGATGAGACACGTTCTATGCACCAATTTGTGATGGAATGAGTAAAGTCAAAAGTAATTAAAGATAAAACACAGATTGAGATCAAGGGGGAGAATGTTGGAATTGATCTCGCATTTGGCCCAACGCCAAATGCCCAACCCCGATCGCTACACGATCGGGGCGCCACCCATTAGGTCGGGCCCTCGTCGCCAGCGCCACATAAAGGAGGTGGAGCCAGGCGCACGCACACCAAGGTTCACCGTGCCGCCGCCAAAACTCCACCCAACAAACCCTAGTCTGATCCTAAGGGGGCGCTGTAGCGACGGGAAGTCCACCGCCGCCTCCACCGACGCGATCGACTATCACGACCACGCCCGCCGGATACGCCACCGCCGAGCAAAGCGCCGCTTTCCACCGAACGTCGCTTCTAGCGCAGATCTTCACCAACGAACACCATGACAAACCCTACCTCCTCTACGACCGACGGTAACTCTCTCCCTCTCTCTCCCTCGGTTCTCTCGGACCGACACAAAACAAGAACAAAAGAAATACCCCGAATAGATCCAGAGAGATCAAAAGATATTAACAAGCTTAACATTTTAGTTTTCATGCAAAGGCCACCTCGGTGGGCCAGATGGAATTGTCCACGATATAGAGACTCCTTGCTCAAAATATGTATGCAACTATGCACAACGAACCGTTGGCAGGCATGCATGCATACAGTAGCGGTCCCTCTCCCTCTTGCAAAGGTTCAATGGACTCGCCAAATACACATGAAGCTAGGCAGCTCTGCTTTTAGTTAGCATAGATGTGTACGTGTATATATTTCTTGTACATGGGCATGTTGTGATATGTTAACAACTAGTTAGTAGTTACGAGTACAACTCATATTGGGAAGAGATGCATCAATGCATGCTTCCTGCGGAAATGGATCCTCTGCTTTCGATTGTAGAAAGAAACACCACGGTGTCCTTCCGCTCATCTTGATTCTCAGACGTCTAATTCGAACTTTTCGTGGTCGACATATCTTTGTTATTGTTTGAGACCAATATAAATGCCTAGTTGAGTGGTCTATTTTGTTATGTAAGAATTTTGTCCTGGTTAATTCACTTTACAGAAGGAAAAAAAAGAGAAAAATCAAATCCAAATTCCATATGCTTTTGTGGACCAATTTGATTGAACCGGCCGTTTTTTGCACTTCTAACTATCTAGCATCTAGCTAAAGAAATTCCAATTTAAGCTTCACTGTACACAAGTTTTTTGAGTCATGGACTGCAGGGATACCCGGATTTAACATGGTATCCAGTATTCCTGCGACTGTCTAGGATTTCAGTCGCACACAAAATGATACAATGTCTGCTTACGATTACAAGATAATAACATGATTCTTGCACAAAGTACGACGTAATTGTCGACCACATAGTTTTACGAGCCTCCGGCCAAACTCGGTTATATTACAAGCTGAACATCCAAAAGACAACAGACCCATAGGCTACACTTGAGTGTAAGCGTAACCTAGAACATTTGATCTTCACCTCCATAGTACTCAACTCCTCTTGGTTTTTCTTCCTCGTAACATTCATTGTCTGAACCAAACTATGCAAGAATGAGTACTTCCGTACTGAACAAGCTAGGATGGTAAAAATTCTTAATGCAACGTAGGAATTTCGAAGGATGTCTGACAGGAGGGCTGAGTTGCACCTACCACAACTAGTATCCATATAGTTTTGTTTGATAAGGCAGTTTCGATTAAACCAAAGTGAAGTTACGAATGAGTTTTCAAGAGTATTGAGTAATGATTCAACATCATCACCACTTCACCACATTTTAAACTTCAAAAGACTACTTTATGCTGGAAGCACGACATGTTCGAACTAAAAGTTAACGTCTGTAGAGTTGTCAGCTTTACTCACAAGATATATCCATCTCATACTATCAAGCGCTTTTAAACAAGCAACATGATTGCGTGCGACAGAGAGGATATAACTAATTGTTCTACTACTTCCACTAAGCCTACTCCACCTATTAGAGCTCAAAATCTATGATAGACACCCCTTTTTCTGCTAGGCTCACCAAAGCACGATAGCAGTACCTGCCTCATCCGAGATCCCTTCATTTGCTGTACATAGTCTCTAGTCTCTACCGTTGTGGAACCATATGCATCCACCTGTTATGTGAAAGTAGCTAGTGTAGGTCGTATCCTAAACCAGTTCGACAAGTCGATCAAGTGGTTTGAGCGATTATGTTATTACTTGGCATAACATTCCAATTCTTTATTGAGCTTTGGACAAGACAATCAACATCCTTGCCCATAGCTACCTTTCGAAACATCACTCTTAGTGAGTGATCCACATTTTCATACATAATAATTCATGGATCTGACGCGTCAACTCGTGATGGCGGACAACAATGTGATACTCTATCTCTAGGTTTATCGAGGAAAACCAGATGAGGTTATTATCAAGGATGGCATGTAAACAATGTAATCAAAGACATTAACTACTTAAGCATGATTCTTCAAAAGTAATCGATAATAAATAGTATTGATAAATAAATATCGCAAGAAATAACCCATATATAATATATCCAACTAATAGAAGTTCAATATGATCAAGGATTGTGGCTTGCCTTGTGGCTTGAATTCGTCGTTTACTCTGACATAACCTTCTGGATCCACTTCATTGCTATCCTTGGGATTCACTACAACTCCAACCTTTCCATATAATCCTTCTAAATTCACATCGATTCTAGCTCCATCACAACCTACGGGGTCCATCTCGGCTCTAGCTTCCACTCCTATTCTTGCATAACACCGAATAAGCCTACCAGGACAACTACAAACTCTTGCAAAAGAAAGACTGCAAAATGAACGAAAGAGAATGGAGCCGGAACACTCCTGAGAGGGAAAACCGATGATCAGATGGTCTTGGAAAGCTAGGAATTGATCAAGGCTGAAGGATAGTTGTACTTGGATGATCTACAAAGGTCTACGAGTGGTCTACTATTGAGAACCGAGAAGAAAATCTCAAGAATCAGCTAAGAAACTATTGAACCAGGTATGAACCGATTGGAACAGGGCTGAACTGGGTTTTAGCCGGTTCTGACTCGGGTTTGACTCTGTTTTGACCTACTCGGTCTGATTTGGGCATGGTTGTGACGAGGATCTAATTATCCTCAATTAATGAAGTTATTTATCTATAACGTTTATAGATAATATTTTATATAACCTTCAAAGGTACCCCTCAATATTAACAATGAGGGAGATCATACACACCTAGTGGTCATAAGCTATTTTACGATCACCCTATATGGTCGTAAGTTCTTCTATGATCACCCATTAATCGTAAGTCCTACTACGATTACCTCATGGTCGTAAGTCTTACTACGATCAGGTCATCTACGATTACCCTATGGTCGTAAGTATTACTACGATCAGGTCATCTACGATTACCCTCGATAAAACCTACATACATGTGGGTTCAATCGACTAGGGGCATTTGTACGCTCTGTTTAATACACACAATAGTTAATATGTGTTATTATTCCTGAGGTAACTACACGTATTAAACATCTATATCTGATATAACCGCAAGGCGATGTGGGGATGATCTCTGATAATAACTACCCTTAAACGTATGCATTGCATCAAACGACAAGGTGCCTCCTGGCGTGAACAACTGCCACCCATTCATGCGCTATATAAGGAGTAAAGTCGGTGGACAGAGGAGGGAGACGATCAAGCAACGAAAGAGATAGGAGTCATGACGAGGATCTAATAATCCTCATTTTATCTTTTATCTATAATTCTTATTATGGGTAAATATGATGTCACATAGTCCCCAGAAGTACCCCTTATATCTATAAGGGAGAGGCCTAACAAGTAATTGTAAGTTCTTCTACAATCACCCCCGTAGTCGTAAATCTTGCTACGACTATATCATGGTCGTAAGTCCTTCTACGACCACTACATAGTCGTAAGTCCTTCTACGACTGCTACCTGGTCGTAAGTCCTTCTATGACCAGGTAAACTACGACTACCTTATAATCAAACCTACAGGCGAGTGGGTCCAATTGATTAAGGAATCCGAGGCAGCTCGCACGCACTATTATTCCGCTTATTAATGGTGTGTAAATACCCCATTATCTCCGGAAAATAATTGTCGAGACGGCGTGAAGCCGAGGCGCCGTAATTCTGCCATCATGCGCTCGTTCATTGGATTAATTAGGCGATCTCCATGAGGACAAAGCGGCTACTTCTTCACGACTATATAAAGGCATCAATCGGAGGAATAGGGAGGCGAACGACAATAACAAGAGCTAGTCAAGTAGGAACACAAGCGCTATTCTCTGTAATAGTCTTAGTCTTTTACTTGATCATCAAGAATACCACACACAGGATTAGGGTTATTATTCTCTCGGAGAAGGCTGAACTCGCCTAAATATCCGTGTCAATCCACTGCGTGATCTCATCTCTAGGAGACCCCGAATCAAACAATCTTTACGTAAGATCGGTTCTAATACACCGACGGTTGGCGCCGTCCGTGGGGATCTTCCGTAATCTCTTGTCAACATACTCTCTTTTCCAATCTCATGCAATTATGGCGGGAGAATGGAACGAGGAGAACTGGTTTGACTTGGCGGACACGCAGACGTCGACATGGATGCCGGTTTCGACTACGAGCCGAGTGATGCATCCGTGATGGTGATGTTGCCTCCGAGATTATTCTCCGAAACCATCCCATTAATGGAGTTGAGGAGGATCCTTATCCCCACAACAATACGTCCGACAGAGGAGCCAATTCCCTCAAAGGACAAGGGTCAATCCGACTCAGACCGCTCCTGGGAGGACTCACAACACGACGAGAGTTCTTTCTCCAAGTGTTCAAGTCCCTTAAGACGGTCCGACTTGGTAAGTCAAGTTCGGGAGCCACAATTCCAGACTCCACCAAAGATCTAGTGATCCTCTCTCGGGGTAACTCCAGAGAGGTGGGATCAAGCATGCTTTTCTGCAGAATTCGGCCGTCTCCCGCAGATCTCATTTGCGACGGAGACGCTTATAACCTGAGTTCCCCTACGGAGGATTACTCCAAGTCGCCAGATGGTGTCCCTCGAGCACTCCTCAAGCGGGAGGCCTCGAGCGCAAGTGAGAATCATCAACGGAGGTCTTCGTCCTTCCCCAAATCGTGGTCACCTCATGGAGGCCGAGATAAGAACACTCCCGAAGATCACACACCGCGCCCCTCGTGGTAATGGCAAGGGCACCACCGCTGGCGAGAGAGAACCAACACTGATGAACGCGAGGGAAATCCTCGACATTCTCGCACTCCACTAAGAAGGCCTCAAAGACTCGATGAGGAGGATTTTGATGTCGTCGAAGAAAGAAAATTGCGATCCGTAAGAACTCGCTCAGGCGCATTCAACATCGATCGGAGGAGGTACAAGAACTCCGGGACATCAACGACTTGCTCGAGAATCCCGATCAAGAGCTTGCTCGAACGCTGTGGTACGATCTCTTTGTCAAGAGATTACGCAAAGACTTAATCGTGATGACAAGATCGGAGGTACCTCATCGACAACATTCGTGTAGTCGTAGCAATACGACTTCCTCGGCTACCGATCAATCGAATATTTTTACATAGGAATCGACACGGCCATAAGTCGAATCGATCCCTATTCGAGAAATACCTTTCGATCACCAAGATCAAGAAGCCTCGAGAAGTGATCATTCACCACCGACAAAGAAATTCACAACGAGTAGAACACGAGGAGTATTCTCCTCGTAGAGCCGAGGCCTACTACGAGCAGTCACTGTTCGGGTATCGTCAGATCGATCACTGGTGACATTAACCCTTCTTTCCTACAAAGAAGGCGCCTAAGAAGTGATTACCGGATGCGGGCATTCTCGCCGACCTCCGGCGATTCATTACCGCCACCTCATTTTCGCCGATGAACATGGAGAAATTTGATGGATCTCAAAATCCCATCGAATTTCTTGAGATCTATACAATACCGTCCGAGCGGCGGGAGAGGAGGAGAGCATGTAATGGCGAATTACCTTCCGATCGTTTCGAAGGATCCGCCGATCGTGGTTATTAAACCAACCACTGAGTCGATCTACTCTTGGCAACACCTCGTGATCTTCTACAGCGAATTTTCAAGGCACATACAACCGCCTCGAAAAGAAGACGACTTGCAGGATAAAGCAGAACAACAACGAGACTTTGCGTCAATTCATCAAACGCTTTAGTCGGGTTCAGTAACTCAATTCGAAATTTCGATTCCTCCGTGATCGTGGCTTTTAAGCAAGGAGTCCGCAGAGAAGAATAACGGAGGACATTGCTTTGAATCCTCCCAACATCGTTGCGAACTCTTCGAGATGGCCGATCGATATGCAATCGCTTCGAGCGGTCGAGTGGAACAACACTATCGATCGAGAAACATATACTCCTCGAGAGCCGTGAAGTTGGTAAGGATAAAAAGCAAAAAGTCCAAGAAGAAAATAAAAAGTCAAAACCACAAACCGCTGGTTCCAAGGAGGTTCGCCGTGAAAGATGGAGAGCCCCAAACCACCAAGTCGCACTGATCAAGGCAAAGGTAAGCACCCGATCGTAGGAACGACAAACCAAGGTGGTGTCCTTTTCATAAAAGGAAGGACATGACCTCAAGAATCGCCGAAGTTTTCCAAAGAAAGCTCGAGGACTACTACAACGACAAGCACCACTCCCTACTCTCGAAAGGGTGGGACATACGAGTGGCCAAAAGTCGTCGGATGATGAGGAGATGCCGCTCCAAGATCCGCAACATACCGTTGAGCACATCTACGGAGGATCATCGAGATACGACTCCAAACGACAACTTAAAGTCACGGACGAGAGGTAAATTCTATACATACTCCTCTCACAATAAATTACCAAGTGGTCGGAAGTTACCATCTCTTTTGAGAAGGATGATCGCCCAATCACTACGAGTCGATCAGTCGATATCCGATTGTGGTGAACCCACCATCAACAACCGTCGGGTCAATCGAGTGTTGGTTGATGGTGGCGATTCTTTGAACATATTATTTACTAAAGCCCGGACGAGATGCAAGTACCAGACAAAGGTAAGGCCTGACGATATTCCTTTCATGGAATCGCAGGGGTCTTCGCCAAACCCATTGGCCAAGTTTCTCTTCCTTTAACATTTGGCTCACCAAGTAATTTCGTGACGAGAAAGTCTCTTTGATGTGGTCGATTTCGATCGGATATAACGCCATACTCGGACGACCAACTTTGGCAAAATTCTTAATGGCTACTCATTACGGGTATCAATGTCTTAAGATGCCAGTCCCAAAGGAGTGATCACCATTGATGTGACAAAAGATGGCGATAGTGCAGAATCCGATCCTCGAGATGGTTGGTCAAATACCAACTCGAGATGAAAGTCACCGACTAGCAAGTCGAAGCCTAAAAGTCGCACCAAAGCCGAACGACCAAGTCAAAGAGGTTCCTCCGACGCGAGAAGAACCCTCAAGGCTGCTCAGATCGGAGACTTCCGACCCCAAATAGGAAGACGCCTCATTACCTTCCTCCGAGCTAACGCAGATGTCTTTGCGTGGCAAGCATCCGACATGCCCGAGTCCCTGTGAAGGTGATCGAGCATGTGCTAGCTTTACGGCCGATAAAGTACCAGAAACAAAAATTACGAGATTTGCCCCGATCGACGAGATGCTATTAAATCGAGTTGGATAAGCTACTTAAAGCGGGCTTTATAAGAGAAGTCAACCACCCGAGTGGTTGGCTAACCTGTAATGGTCAAAAGTCAAACGGCAAATGGCGATGTGCGTGGACTTTACCGATCTTAATAAAGCTTGTCCAAAAGATGATTTCCCTTTACCTCGTATCGATCACCGTTGATTCAAGCGCAGTTGTGAGATATTAAGTTTTTAGATGCATATTCGGATACCACGGATCAATATGTGTTTAAACGATGAAGAAAAGACCGCATTCATTACTCCATTTGGTACCTTTTGCTATGTCAAAATGCCATTTGGTCTAAAGAATCTTCGGTGCTTCTTTTCAACGCCTAATGCAATCGACTTTTTCATCTCAATTAGGCCGGAATTTGGAAGCCTATGTTGATGATCTAGTCGTAAAAAGCATTAAGAGACTTAATCATATCACTGACCTACAAGAAACATTCGACAACCTCAGAAAGCACCGCTTAAAACTCAATCCAGAGAAGTGTGTGTTTGGAATTTCTTCAGGAAAATTGCTTGGATTCCTAGTATCTGAACGAGGAATCGAAGCAAATCCTGAAAAAATAAAAGCCATCCTCCAGATGCGTCCTCCAAACACAAAAAGGAAGTCCAGAAACTCACTGGGTGCATGGCGGCTTTAAGTCGTTTCATCGCACGACTAGGAGAAAAGGACTACCTTTCTTTAAACTTCTCAGGAGACATGAAGGTTTTGAGTGGTCGAACGAGGCAAGCGCGCTTTGAGGATGTCAAGAGGTATCTTTCGAGTGCTCCTGTTCGGTTTCTCCAAAGCCAGAAGAGACGCTCTTAATTTACCTAGCTGCCACGCCACAGGCAGCAAGCGCAGTACTAGTCGTAGAACGTGAAAACGTACAACGACCGGTTTACTACGTTAGCGAAGTTTTACACGGGCCTAAGGAGCGTTACCCTCAGGTCCAAAAACTTCTATATGCCCTCCTCATGTCTTCGAGGAAACTGCGGCATTATTTTCAAAGCACAAAATAGTCAGGTGTCGCCCGAGTTTCCTTTGGGAGCAATCCTCCATAATAAGGAAACAGCGGGACGCATGGCAAAATGGTCAGTCGAACTTGGGGAGTTCGACCTCCATTTCGTGTCCCGAACGGCCATAAAATCCCAGATCTTGGCAGACTTTGTCGCCGAATGGACAAATCCTGAACCTGTTCAGGATCCCCAGTACGATTCCCACGACCAGTGGATGATGTACTTTGACGGGTCACTTACTTTAAGTGGCTCAAGTTTGGTCAGTGGTCTCCGTATCTCCTACGGAGAAACCTTAAAGTATGCCATACAATTAAACTTTCAGGCCACTAACAATGTGGCAGAGTACGAAGGTTTGCTAGCTGGCATACGAGTGCGTAAAGCACTCTCAATTAAATCGACTACTCGTGAGAGGAGACTCTCAACTAGTCGTGAATCAAATCGGAAAGAGTACCGGTGCTCTAACTCAACAATGGCTCGGTACTTATCAAGCACGTAAGCTAGAAAAACATTTTTAGGTTTCGAGGTACAATTTATCCTCGAAGGATAATTTCTCGCACCAACTTGCTCGGATGGCTTCTTCCCGATCTACAAGACTAAAAGGAGTTTTCTTGGAGCAACTCCAAAACCGTCTCTCGTCGAAGAACGAGAGACACCTCCTCTTGAGATGGCCTCATTAGATTACGAGGATACGGATGACTCCCATCTACGAGTATCTTTACAAGGGTTCCGTGACCAAGATGATCTTGAGGCGCATCGATTATCCCAAAAGCCAAAATGTATACTTTGGTTGAAGGAGTCCTCTATAAACGAGGAACCTAAGGAATACTCATGCGATGCATTCCGCAAAAGAAGGAATAACACTCCTTCACGATATACAAGGGCATCCGTGGGACGATGCTTCCTCTGTAACATTGGTTGGTAAAGCCTTTCGACAAGGTTTTTTTATCGCCTCTGACCACTGCACGATGCTATGGAGGTGGTTAAAAGTGTGTCCAGTACAATTCCATGGTAGACAGATACACCAACGGCTCAAGCATTACAAACAATACCTCTTTCTTGGCCTTTTGCGACTGGGGCTTGATATCCTAGGACCGTTTCCCAAAGCTCCGGGAGGTTTCAATTCCTTTTGTGGCTATTGACACGCTCACAAAATGGATCAAGTGAACTCAGAAGGATAACAACAAGCGACAAAAGGTTCATGATGAGAAGCGTAATTAGTCGATTTGGAGTTAAGTCTGATAATTACGCATAATGGTAAACAATTCGCAAGTGCAAAATTTCAGGAATTTTGCGACGAGTTGGGTACCAAGCTATGCTATGCTTCTGTTGCACATCCCCAAAGCAATGGGGCGGTCGAACGTGCAAACGGTCAAATAATGCGAGGAATTAAAACTCGAGTCTTCGACCAGCTTGTTAAGCGCTCGGGGGCTTGGGTACAAGAATTACCCTCCATATTATGGGCGGTCAGATGCGACCACCAGTCGAGCAACAGGAGAAACACCATTTTTTCTAGTTTTCGGAGCCGAAGCCATGCTTCCTCCGGAACTAAAATTGCGGTCGACCCGAGTTGAAACCTTCAACAACTCAGACCAGGAACAACTTCGAGCAGATGACATTAACCTACTCGAAGAGAGGAGAAACCTAGCCTTAATCCGTTCGGCAGTCTACCAACAAGCCCTCGCGCAGATACTATAATCGTAAGGTCCAACCTCGCACCTTCTTTGTAGGTGACTTGGTATTGAGGCTCGCCAATCCAAGTCTAATCGAATAAACTTTCCCTAAATGGGAAGGTCCTTACGATGGTCGAAGTAACTCGGCAGGTTAAGTGCACGACTAGCAATGGAAGATGGGCGAGTTCTCTCAAACTCTTGGAACATCGACCGATTCATAAATTCTATGTGTGACCGGTTTCTCGAGCAATAAAAGTCCGAGTTCTTTCTACCTCTTTTGCCTTATTTTCGAGTAGTGCTTTTTAATCTTTCGACTATGATTTTAAAACACCCAGCTTTTCTTTACACCGCCAAAAAGCGAAAGCGTCATCCGGTGAAACTTCTCCTCTCTCGCATGTGGTTACGCCCACTAGAAGGAATTTCCTAGCATCGACTCGTTACTCATTTTTCTTGCCAATACAAAGAGCTCGGGTTTTATCTAATAAATGTTCTCAAAGCCAACTCTCTCAATCTTAGTCTATTTTTTCAAGAATTCAAAAATATTCTAAATAGAGTGCACTTTCTTACATTAGTTCGACCACCTTTGGTGTACTCGATTTGTTTTAAGCGGTGAAGGAAGAGACACACCTAGTCGAAGTCTTTCCTCTCTGCATGTGGTCCCGCCACTAGAAGGAAACTTCCTAGTGTCGCTCAGTCTCCTACTTTTGCTACTGGAAGAGACTTATCGAAGTCCACCAAAAAAAGGACGAACGAATGAGTAAAGTCCTCTAAGACGTTTGTTTAACTCAAGTTGCTGTTCTTGGTTTGATTAAACTAGTCGGAGATGGGAACATCACCTAGTCGAAGCCTTTCCTCCCTGCACGTGGTCCTGCCCACTAGAAGGAACTTCCTAGTGTCGAGTCGTTTCTACTCTTTTCGATCAGTACTTGACAACCGTAACAAATGCTATAAGTTAAATAAACCTCTCTTTGTTTTCAGAAACCCCATTTTTAACACTATTTATTTAGATTGTCTAAACAATCTAAGCAAATAGTCGGGGGCTAGGATAAAGTTATTAATTTGACTTCAATTCTTAGTCTTTCATTCGTTTATTATCTTTTGAGTTACTAACTACTCGACAAGATGATTTTCAGGAAATAAAGCGGATCATATATTACTCATTAACAAAATTATGCGCCTTACAAGGTAGTTACAAGATTACTACGAAGGGAGAGCCTAGTTGCATTTCCTCGCCACCTTTTACCAATCGATGCATTTCCTCAATCAGACGACTTGCCTCTGATTCAGGACAGTCGAAGTCGGCTTCGATTGGTTTAACATTAAGGCGGGGGTCTTGAGCTTTAAGTTTCGCCAAAGCGTAACTACTGCGACTTCATTGCTTCCTTATTGATTGACACTTTGATTAGTCTTGAGTGGTCACCATTTCTTGCAATTTTCCGACTTGTTCCCCAATGGTACTTGTGTGAGCGGCTATGGTATCTTCTCGAGGAGTTTTTCCTCGAATGTAGCTCACTAAGCACATTGTTCAGAGAGTGATGTTGCCTTGAAGACTAGTCTTCATCGACTCCATCTCTGTTGGGTACAAGTCGAAGCCTCGTGAAGCTTCTTGTTTTCACCACTTGTTACAAAAGAATAATATCGGTCAAACAAAATATACTTCTAGAGGAAGATAACACAAAGATAATTATAGGTAAAAGCTTTTCTTACCTACTAATTGAGAATCCAATTTCTTGACCTCTTCTCGATGGGAAGCAATAGTTTCAGCATGCTTTTGCTCCCATGCTCTGATGTCCTCTGCATTCATCTTAGCAATGCGGACGGACTCATTGCAGATTAAGGTCTTTGCTTGGATTTCAGCCTCGAGGCTTCTCAATTGGGCAAAGCAATTTACGAACAAGAAATTGGCATTAGAAAAGGAAAATACTCAAAAGAATAACAGTAAAGATTTACTTACCTGTTAATCGAGTTCTAAAACTCTCGAGTTCTTGATCCTTATTCGCGGTAATACGGGAAAACTCCTGAATGACCAAAGCTTTTTCTTGAACTTCGGTCTGGAGCTTCCGCATCTCTTTTTCTTTATCTGGATAAGAAAGGAGAGTCGGGTAAAGGTTAAAGATCAAAAAGTCTTAAGTTCAGAACTTACTGTTTATTTTTTCCTGCAATCTTTTAGATGCAGAGACAGTCTCCCGAAGTCTATCCGAGAGGACTAATACTTCGTTTCTTAGCCTCCTCGACTCTTCTTTTTCATAGTCGAGTGAGTCGGCTAAGGTCTTCGATATCCGCTTAACCTACAAAGAACAGGAACGAAGAAAAACATCATCCGAATGGTTGTAAGTACTTCTACAACTACCGACCTAGTCGTAAGTTTTTCTACGACTACAATACGGTTGTAAGTCTTTCTACCACTACTACCTGGTTGTAAGTAGTCGTAAGCTTTTTACGACTAGTACTTTGTCATGAGTTTCTTCCATGACTATTCTCGTAAAACATTTTACGAATATTTAAGTCGAAAAACAACTATGAGTGATAAGTGACTTACCACCTCTCTGCCTCTGCGCAGAGTAGTTCCTTCTCCTGTCTTAGCTCTAAAAGTTATCGATGATACTCACCGACAACAGCAATTTGCTCTAGAGCTTTCTGCAAAAAGAAAAACAGTGAGAAGAGAAGGAAAGTCACATATATAAGTATTTTGAAGATACTTACATTCATAGTCGTCCTAGCAAACATCGAATATACAAGGTCCGGGTTCTGCAGCTTATCTATCCTCGCGACCTTGTCCCACCACACCTTCTCGAGGCGCTCGTTATCAAAAGTATTCTCCGTATTGGGAATATCTTTGGGATGAGGGACTCGGTCACGAGATCTGTAAGCAGAAGACCCTACGACGGAGGCAGGCCCAAAGAAGTCACCACAGAAGTTGAAATTTTCTCCTTCTGGTTCTGTAACTTCTCTTTGGGTAAGGGAAGGAACGCCTCCTACAATTTCCTTCCTGCAGTGGTGCCCAGGTGGTCACCACCTTGACCAGAGGCTTCCACGGTGCCTCTGTTGTTTCTACGACCGATGGTCGTGGCGGCCACCGCAATAAATAATACCGCTACCTCAAGAGTCGAGTTACGACTTCGGCAGATGTGGAGTCACTGCAGGAGTCTCGACTTCATCGGCCACAGGCCAAGGGTGATGCTTGACCACCTCCATTGCTACCTCTCCAAATGGTCGAGGAATAGCAATGGACTTCTCAAACAGAAGCATTCGGAAATGGGGTGAAGGAGTCTGATGAAATAAAGAAAAGCAAATCGAGGTTGTGAAAAGAAAAAGGTAAATGTCGTTCTTACACTTTAGTACATTTCACATACCTCTGCACCCTGGTTTTAACCAGAATTTTGGAGCAATCCTCCCCACGGAGGACCTCTTCTTCTCCACGACCACGTCGGTCGAGGTTCAATAATTGGTCGGCTACGACCACGTCTCGTCGTAGAGTTTGAACGAGGATCGGGGCTCTGGTTTCTCGATCCTCGGATGGGCGAGATCGTCTCGACCATTCGAGCGAGATCGCCCTCGATTGCGAGTTGTGCCGATGCAAACATCGTCCTTCATAAAAGACATAAAATCTTTCTAGTTCTCCCTTTCGGTTGCTTAATAAAACTAGGAGTGGCACCGATTGCAAAGATTCCGTGTCATAATAGAAGGGTACCTTAGCCTTGCGAGGTTTGCGCTTAAGAGGTTCATTTGCTTCAACCTCCTCGGCTTCGGCGAGCTGCGGCCTCGGCCGGATACAACTACACGCGCGCAGCTTTGTAGAGGTCCGGTCGAAAGACCGAGCTCGAACTTGCTCCCCTTATCGGCCATTTTACAAGTCGACGTCTCTTCGAGGAGGAGCGAGCCTTTGTCTTTCGACAACCCGGCGCCAATAGTCATCGAGCGACTTCTTCGTCGTCCGGCGATTTTCCATGTCTACTTTACGTAAACAAGGCGAGAAAAGAAGAATCACTAATTAATCGTAAGTTTTTCACGACTAGTATCAAGTCGTAAGTTTTTCTACGACTCTTTCTTAATTGTAAGATATTCTACGATCACCATTAGTCGTAAGTATTTTCTACGACTATAAAGTCCTAAAGAAAGAATCAGATTTCTGATTACCTTAAGGCGCTCTATCCTTTCATCTGCGGACAAAGCCGCAATGACTTGAGGAGCCACCCCTCGGAGTGGCGGGGACTTCTCACAGATGAGTCGACTGAGTCAACCTCACTGTGAAAGATCTGTATAAACAGATAAAAATATTAGACAAGGTTGAGAAAGACCAAACGGAGAGCTAAGTCGACAATTGCTTACCCTCCTCGTAGTCTCTGGTGGGGTCTCCTCTCCCCGAGTACCTCCACATAGGAGATGCTCGCTTCTTCAGAGGACTAATTAGCGTGTGATAAAATCCTTCACCACATGCCATCCGGCCACCCTTCTTCCTTCAAGTCCTTAATGGCTTGAATATAAGGGCTAATCCGGCTGATATCTTCAGGAGTTGAATCCCATGAAGATTTCTTTCAATGACCTTCCTCGAAAGAAAGGTCGTCTTCAGAGGTGACCTTCCAAGAGAACCACCTCTTCCTCCGGCCCGCCACGAAGACGGGTAAAACTCGAATATACTCCTTCGACTTGAGTCGTGGAGCTTGATCACCAGCCTTCGGCGATTCCGGTTTGTCGAGCCATCCCATAATAATATTGAAACAAATCGAGATCCGCAGGAATCCCAGTGCACGCCCGCACGCATACACGAACACGCTCAACATGGTAATGGAATTGGGACCTAAGTTCACGGTTCCACCCCAAAGTGTTCAAGTACTCATTGTAAGAAAGGGGTGGGCAGCAATCGAAGGCCGCACTCACAATACGCTTGGAAGACGGATTTGCCCATTTTCCCCGATGGCGATCGCCCGATAGCGGAATCCACTTCACCGAGCCTTCTCAGGATCTTCCGAGATCGACCAAGATCTTGATCTTAGCGCATCCATCTCCGATTCCTCCCATTCGAAACTCTCTTGGCCATTTCGCTAGAAGCAAGAAGTTTTTGATTGGGTTAGCTATGAGAAGATGAAACCTAGTCGAAGACGGAGAAAGCAAGAGCTCAAGAACAATGGAGTGATTTGGGGAAAGGTAAAATCCAAGTCTACCTCTGGTAAGTTTTTATAATCAAGACGATCTCCGCCGCCGGAAACCGTCTCGCTATAGGTCTATGAGAGATGGTTGTACCGCCGGAACCGCTTCATCGGACAAGTCTATGAGAGCGGTTGCAATTCCCGGATGGTCCGCTCGAGAAAAATAGGTGCGTATTGTCACCTCCAAGCAAAATTACATTCTTGACCAAGTCTTTCTAGTCGAAGGAAGTATCAATCGGAAGAGTTTTTCTCCGATTCCCCTACTACGACCACCAGACGGTCGTAGGGGTTTTTTATGACTTTTTGATAGTCGTAAGCAACCTTCTTGACCAAGCAAATTCCTGGTCAAAGTAGCACTCAAATGTCGAAGAGTTTTTCCTTCGACTATCATTCTACGACATTCTCATGGTCGTAAGTCCATTTACGAAACCTTTATCAAGTAAGTTACTTTCGCTTGAAGCTGGGGGGCTAGATGACGAGGATCTAATAATCCTCATTTTATCTTTTATCTATAATTCTTATTATGGGTAAATATGATGTCACATAGTCCCCAGAAGTACCCCTTATATCTATAAGGGAGAGGCCTAACAAGTAATTGTAAGTTCTTCTACAATCACCCCCGTAGTCGTAAATCTTGCTATGACTATATCATGGTCGTAAGTCCTTCTACGACCACTACATAGTCGTAAGTCCTTCTACGACTGCTACCTGGTCGTAAGTCCTTCTACGACAGGTAAACTACGACCACCTTATAATCAAACCTACAGGCGAGTGGGTCCAATTGATTAAGGAATCCGAACGGTCTGCACGCACTATTATTCCGCTTATTAATGGTATGTAAATACCCCATTATCTCTGGAAAATAATTGCCAGACGGCGTGAAGAAGCCGAGGCGCCGGTAATTACCGCCATCATGCGCAAGCATCGATTAATTAGGCGCATCTCCCGCAGGACAAAACGGCTACTTCTTCACGACTATATAAAGGCATCAATCAGAGGAATAGGGGAGGCGAACGACAGCGAACAAGAGCTAGTCAAGTAGGAACACAAGCGCTATTCTCTGTAATAGTCTTAGTCTTTTACTTGATCATCAAGAATACCACACCACACAGGATTAGGGTTATTATTCTCTCCGGAGAAGGCCTGAACCTGTCTAAATATCCCGTGTCAATCCACTCTGCGTGATCTCATCTCTAGGAGACCCCCCGAATCAAACAATCTTTACGTAAGATCGGTTCTAATACACCGACAAGTCATTAGTCTTAGCCTTTGGTGACTTCTCTTCTGTGAACACAATCAATACACCAAACACAAGAGTAGAGTTATTATTCTCTCAAGAGAAGGCCTGAACCTGTATAAACTTTGTGTGTTCTTTTCTGTGTGGTTTTGTTCCAAGAGAGTCTCCGACATTCATTCATAAGATCTATACTAAACCATTGATAGTTGGCACCGTTCGTGGGGAACTTCTGATTTCTCCTTTTCTATTCGACAAATTGTCTTCATTTTCAACTCTAATGCTTTCATGGCAAGGGAGTGGAATGAGGAGAATTGGTTCGATTTGACGGATTGGGTATAACTTGACATGTATGCCTACTATGAGTATGAGCAGGGCATCATTTCGTCTGATGGCAATGCCATTTCTAGGGATGTTTCAATAGACCCAGGAGACCATGCCACGGACAAGGTTGATGTGTGAGCTCCCTCCCCCACAATATTACTCCCAGATGAGGAACAAGACTCCTAAAAGGGCAAGGGTCCATCTGACTAGGGTTAGGATCGTGCCACAGTGAGTGCAGAGTATGGCGGGGGTTTTCCCTCTGAATGGTTAAGCCCATCTGAGGCCGTCGGATCTAGCACAACAAGTACTGGAATCCATGGTTATGGGACTCAATCAACACCTGATAACCGCCACCCTTCGGTTATTCCCACAAGGTGCATTGTCGAGCCTACTTCACCCGCGGATTCAACCATACCCCCGCAAGGTTCACCTTCAGTCGAAGATGGTTATCACCTGGAATTCCCCTTACTGGAGAGGATTGCTCCAAGTCGTGAGGCGTTGTCTTTTGACTACTCCTCGAGTCAGGAGGACTCAACCACGAGTGGATATTGTAACACAAAGGAGGTCTTTGTCCCCCCTCGGATCCTAATCTCTCTCCAAGAGGTAGGGTCGTGGTAGCTTCCCATAGCACACTCACTTTGGGCTCTTGTGGTGATGGCGAGAACACCTCCGGTGATGACCAGGATCTCCACATTCATGAGCGTGGCTGAAATTCTAGAAATAACTGCTCTCCACTGAGGCATACTCTGACTAACTCAGATGTTTATGATCCTGAAACCATTTAGAGAACAAGAATTGCTATTCAGAGGTTTTACCTGGGCACATCCAATACCAATCAAAGGAAGCTCAAGAACTTCAACAAATCAATGAACTGATCAAAAACCCAACTCAAGAGCTTAGACAAGCGCTAGGCTACAACCTCTTTGCTCAAGAGACCGCACAAGGACTTTGGGACGCAATGGTTAGGCTCGAGCGAACTCGACAACACCATCCTAGTAGTCGTATTGGGACAACTCTGTCGAACGACAGTCCTTCCGATGACTCTCCTCATGGAGAACGACAAGACAACAGGTCAGGATGATCTCCAAACCATGAACCTAGTCAGAGAAGAATCCCACGAACAACTAGTGATCGAAAAACTCCTAGACGAGGTGGTCGTTCACCACTTTTTCCAAGAAATCTAGACCAGCCGACAGAGCCCGAGGAGTATTACCCTCCTTGGGCTAAAATCTATGATAAATTAGGCCCACTTACCACTGGGTATTGTCGAGTACAATCGCCTGGTGATGTTAACCCTTCTTTCCCGTAAAGAAGGCGTTATGATACTATTACTTAATGCTTGACGTTTTTGCCTGACCTTTCAGCAGTTCGCTGGCCGCCCCGGTTCCGACCAGTGAACATGGAGAAGTTTGAGAGGTTATAAAATTCCATAGAGTTTCTTTAAATCTATACTACCATTGTTCGAGCAGCAGCAAGAGGAGATCATATCATGGCCAATTATCCTTCTACTGTGCTCGAAGGATCATCTCGGTCATGGCTGTTAAATCAGCCACCAGAGTCGATCTATTCATGGTAGCACCTTTGCGACCTACTACTAGCCAACTTCCAGGGCACTTACAACTGCTTAGGAAAGGAGGACGACCTTCACAGAATGCGATAGGATTCTCATGAGACCTTGCGCCAATTTATCAGGTATTTCAGCCAGTTTTGCAACTCAATTCTTAAAGTTTCCGACTCTTCTATCATCAGAGCATTCGAGTAGAAAGTCTACAATCGAAGGTTCACAGAGGATATCTCTCTAAATCCTCCAGCTATCGTTGTCGAACTCTTTGAAATGGCCGATCATTATGCAACTACTGCAAAAGTGGTCAAATAGAATCACACGATTGATCGTGACGATAAGGACACTCGAGGAGTAGGCGTAGGCAGAAAGAAGAAAGGTAAAAAGGCTGGGAAATATAAGAACAAAACTAAAGGTCAAAAGCCTCGAGTCAAAAATCTCAAAATGAGGTCTAAGCTGTGGGCGACAAGGATCCTCGGAGTTCCAAACCATACCCCGATTGGAGCAAAGGTAAATGCCTTAAACGGAAGAACGATAAGCCTAGGTGGTATCCTTTCTACAAAAAAGGACACGACCTTCACAATTGCTGAATTTTGCAATAAAAACTCAAGGATTACTACTCTGGTAAGGGACCACTTCCTACACTTGAAGAGGTGGGGCAAACGCGTGGTAAAAAATAGTCGGATGATGATGAGGAGATGACATTTAAAGATCAAGAACACACCACCGATCACATCTATGGAGGATATTCAACATATGAGTTGAAACGACAACTCAAAACTGTCAAACGCAAGGTAAATTCCATCAACCCTCGTCTTGTCAATAAAGTACCAAAGTGGTCAAAAATCACCATCTCTTTTGAGAAAGGTGACTGTTTGATTCCATTTACTCGACCAGGTCATTTTCCAATCATGATCGAGCCTACCACCAACAATTGTCACGTCAATCGTATGTTAGTTGATGGTGGAAGTTCGTTAAATGTACTTTTCACGAGTGCCCTGAACGAGATACAAGTTCCCAGAACAAAGATCAAGCCTGTACGGTACTCATTTCATGGGATCGTACCAGGTCTTCGGCCAAACCTATTGGTCAAGTCGCCATTCCTGTTACGTTTGGGTCACCAAACAATTTCAGGATAGAGAAAATCTGTTTTGATGTGATTGATTTCGACACGGCATATAATGTCATTTTGGTTGACCAACTTGTCGAAGTTTGGAACTCTCATCACAGAACAGACAAACAAAATTATAAAAGGAAATGGAGATTGCTATCCATTCACCAAAGAATCGAAGCGGTAATGTATATTGCAAAGGGTATGCTCTGATTACAGGGAAAATGACCATGAATACACGTGGATTAGGGCTTGGATCAGAATCTATCTTTACCATGGCACATAGGCCAGGCTTTTATAACTCTACAAGCGTCGGCAGTTGATTGTAGTAGCGCCTCTTCATGTCAATGGTCGCGTCCCTTTAGCCAATCATCGCGTCCCTTCATGATGACCGTTGTGTCTTTGGATGTAACAACCGATACCTTCTTCGCGTGGGTTGTAATTAATTACACGTGGGCAACTACCTTTGAGGATCTCCTCTTCAGGAGAGAGGTCCTGGAAGGAAAGGTCATTGGTCCTACTTTCTGACTACGTAATTAATCTTGGGCCCAACAAGCTAATTCAAGCCCAGTAGAGGATCCAGATTACTTTCAAATAAAGGCATATCTAGATAATTTGACTAGTCAACAATCTTTGTTAGTTAGCTTCTCAACTTCAAGTGAAAATAACTTACATAGAAGGAGGGTCGTAGAAAATCCCACGACTACAAGGTAGTCGTAGAAAATCTTACGACTACGAGATGTTCGTAGAAAATCTTACAACTACAAGGTGTTCGTAGTGTGGTGATCGGGAGGAAAAACCTTTCCGACTGGAATTTTATTTGACTAGAAAAAGACTTAGTCAAGAAGGTAATTTCACTTGAGTTGTAAAATTACAACTACTTTTCCTAAGAAGATATAAAGGGAAGCGCTAATCGTCTTTTTTATTAGAACAATTCTCGAAGAGATGGTTACGCTTCGTCTTTCAATGATTTATTAGGAACAAGCTCTAATAAATCTTACCCTTGGACTGTCATCCTCAATTTCGCCATGCGTTATTGGTTTATAAATAACCACCAGGAGGGGCGGAACTTAAGAAAAATTCCTTCATAAGCTCTCTACCTTTCCTATCTCCACTTTATTTTTGAATACTCACCTTCAAATTCCCTTAGTTCGAATAGATGATGTACTACGATAGCAGAGATCATAAAAAAAGACAAACTTTGTAGAACAAATTTGACTTTTTGACCACCTTGAAGTTGTGATATCTGGATTTTACTCTTCCAAGGTGGTCAAGAAGCCAATTTATTCTATGAAGTTTTCCAGAAATTAGTAGAAGGAAAAGGTAAACACTTGCAGAGCACATGTCAAAGTAGTTTTCGTTTATAAAGGTGTTATACTTTTTACTTGCGATGATTATGGGATAAAGATAACTTTGGAAAAAGGAAAAAACTTTTCAACTGCTTCTTCTCGCACGTCTTTGACGTGTGGAACAACTTCCTTGACCAGATATGAGCTGTTATGTCCCCATTGGTCGAGGTGCAGTTGTTACATCCTTGAGGTAGTGGGTTTTAAGTGCACCAATTATATATATATATATACTCCCTTGGGCACGATTTACCCCTGCCATTTTTACTTTCCCCACAAACATTCAAAAGGAAGAATTCCCTAGTCCACCATTGAACCGAGATAATGGTGGGATGAAAATCGTTAATGTTGTATGCGGACGAGCTCAAATGATTAGAGCAAGATGGACATCTATTAGAGAAGGTTCTTCTCGAGTGGCGTGCGCTGGGAGGGAAATTGAGCCATGCCCTCTGGCCGGTTTTACGGTACTCTTCGTGCCCTATCTCTGGGCAGGCCTTAGTTTACCCAAGAGTGATTTATTGTTTGAAATTTTTAATCATTGTGGAATAGAATTAGTTCCTCTTGTATCGAACTCAATTATGGTACTTAGCATCTTTGCCCACAGGTTTGAGGCGTTTTTAGGAATAGGCCCTAGTCTGCATCTGTTTAGATTTTATTACCAAATCATTGACAACAAGAAAGGTGCTCGTGATGTGGGCTCTTTTTATTTTAAATTCCAAGATGCTAACAAGAGGGTGTTTTCTTTTTTGGCTACCAAAGATACTAGCCAAACATGGAACAAATAATGGTTTTATTCTGCTGTTCCGAAAGACAGTATGATTACTTATAGTCAGAATGCGCCACCAAAGTGGTCTTCAAAAAGCCGAACTGCTGACAAGGAGATCAAGCTCTCTGATGATGAGAAGAATGTAGTCCAAGTGCTCAACAACTTGGTAAGGGGAGGTCTAACTGGACGAAAGGTCATCCATGACTTCCTCAAGAACAAGAACTTTCCTCTACAAAAGAGAGAAATATTATCTTGTGACTATGGCATCCCAAAGAATGGTAATAATCCATTTACCCTTTTACTTGAACTAAATTTTCATAGTTGAAGTAAAGTAATTTTTCATTGTATTACAGCTTTTTCGGATGATGAAGTCCTTGCTAAAACCTTATTCCTGTTAAAGGATCGGGTTCTAGACAAGAAACCGATCGATTTGGAAGCACAGCCCCCAAGCTTGATCAGAGCTACCTTATCACTTAGGAAAGATCGCAAAGTGGTAAGTATTTACAAGAATTTGCTAGATATAAGAAGTGATGTTTTTTTCTTTATGTCTTAACTTATGTTTCTTGGAACAGACAATATAAAAAAAGCGTCACATATCAGATGTTGGTGCAAGCTCTACCCCTCCTTTGGCAAAGAATGCCAGGATAAATTCCAAGCCTCCTGTTGAGCCAAAGAAGACGAGACCCGTACCTACACCTACTTCGATCTCAACTCCACAAGAGCCTCCTATCTTAACTCCAACTCCAATTCTTTCGGAACCTCCTACCCGTGAGGTAGTTTCTCAATATGCTTCTAGCCCCCCAGCCAATACATGCTACATCAATTTTCGTGGTTTAGATGGTACAGGGCGAATGATCATCAAAGGAGTCCGAAGTGGAAATTCCACTTCAGCAGGCTCCAAGGCCAAGGACCTCCTTGGCTTTGGTTGCTTTGTCAGAACCAGTGTAACAACCCAATTTTATTGTTAATGAGGATTTTCATGGCACTCTTTAATGAAAGTAGTTTCGAGATCGAGTAAGTTATGCGACCCTAATTGTACAATTTTGTCTCATAATGACCAATCATCTTTTTTTAGTCTTTCATTGTCGTCGGACCCGAAAGGGGACAACTAACAGCTCAGGGAAAAACTTCACCACTTGTCGTACCGGAAATGGAAGAATCTTCAGTAGAAGAGATTATGCAAATAGAGATACCCCCTAGGACTACTGAGGAAATGGTCCAGGATGTCTCAACTACAGTAGCTGAGACATCCAGGGAGATACCACAGGGCACGCAGGTCCAAACAGAATGGACCTCCCAAGAGGATCAGGCAGAAGAGGTGGTCCATGAGACCATACAATCAGAGAAGGTGGTTCATGAGACCACTGAAACCCAAAATGAAGATGATCATATCATGGTAAACTTTCTATTTTAGTAATTTTATTTTAAATATACCAATATAGACATGACTCATAGAATGTCTTAGGAGTCGCAAGATACTTGATCTGATCCAACCAGAGGAGTTTTCCATTTGGTTCAATTGGATCAATCCGAAAATAAAGTTCCGCTCAAGAGTTCTCCTTCTAGAACCAAAAAGGACCTCTAAGACCTCATGACGTCTGCCAAAAGGTGTTGGAAAGTCAATATTGATATGATTGGAGAGATCAAAACTTTCATGGAGGAGAAAGAGCGGTAAGAGCATAAATTTATTATTCAATAACAAGATTATCATTAAATAATTAACTTACGCTTTTTATTTACATTATAGGGAGCGTTCACTAGCAAAAGCTGAAAAAGAAAACATTGAATCCGTGCTTCACGCTCTTAGATTAAAATTTTCGGAGGTGGAGAAAAGATATGAGATGAGCGCGGTGGCCATAGCAGAGAAAACAGAATAGATCCGCTTCTTAACTCAGAAAAATAAAAAGTTACAAGAGATCCTAAGCAGGCAATCAGAAGAGAGCCACAACCTCTTTGAACAAAACAAGGTGCTTCTTAAGGAGTATAAAGGTAAAGAACTTCTTTTTTCTTTTTACAAAGCATTTGACCTTGTCTTTATTTGCATTGCATGGATTCTATTATCTTTTTTCGTTCTTTCTTAGAACTAGAAACGGCAAAAGAGGATCTTGTAAGACCTCTTCTAAAAAAGTTCTTCAGATTCAAGATTTAAAGGAAGTGGAAACACAGAGTCTCACTACCGTACAAGAATATGAAAAGAAGGTGGATACCTTGATGAAGGTCGGCAAAAGCACCATTATTTCGGCTTTGCCTTCATCGTTCGATTGAGGATCCTTCTAGGTGTGAGTCTGTTTGGAAAAGCATACTGAGCGATCGAGTGGAAATATTTTCCACCACATCGAGTAGCTCTTGTGCGATAGCACGCATCCCTTGCACTCCTTACTCCAGAGTTAATCATCCCAGGGGGCATGCGATGGCGCTAGCTAAGTAGCGAATGCTCTCTGCAGGGGAATCCTCCTACATGGGGGTTGGTAAGGCATTTGGATCTCTTACAATCATCGCCCGCGGTGGCGGTGTATACATCGCCTGTTGTGGAGCCCTTACTGAGGAGCCAGGGGCTTCTTGGTAGTAGTGGCCGAGAACCTGCGAGATGTGTGCTTGCTCAGCGGCACGTATCTCGGCTTGTCAGGCCTCTTCCTCTCGTTGGAGGCATTCCCGTTCTTTGCGTTCTTGGCGTTGCCCTGATGCTTCGGGATTATAGTCGGGATTGGGTTGATTGTCACCGACAGCGGTGACCTGACGACCGTTAGAATAGGCAGAAGGGGTGAACATGCCCTCGCCCTCTGAGGAAGAGGACGAATTGTATTGTAGGCTGAAAAGAAGATTCTCCCTAGATGTTCTCTCAAGGCCTTTAGTGTGAAGGCCTCCAATGAGATCATCATGGTACGTTGGGTTCCAGGAACCTTCTGAATCTCCTACTCTAAGGGAGATAGGCTCGGGATAGTACTCATCCATGGTGACGCTTGTGGACGAAGGCACGACCGGTGTAGAGTCAGCTTGTGCGGACTCAGTGGGCGATGGTGCCTCAGTAATGGCCTCGGAGGAACCATGGGCATTGCCGGATATGAGGACGAAGGTTTCCTCCATGCCATCATCGTAGTCAGAAACATCGAGGATGCTTTCTTCCCTCCACGCAGGCAAGTTTTGATTCGTGAACAAAGCACAGGACACATTATCAGAACTGAGTCGGCAAAGATGATGACGGCGCTCCCCAAGGTCAGCGCCACCTGTCGATGTCTGGAAGTCTCGTTATAGTACAAACAAATAAAATTATAAAAGAAAATAGAGATTGCTATCTATTCTCCAAAGGACTCGAAGCGGTAATGTATATTACAAAGGGTATGCTCTGATTAGGGCTTGGATCTAAATCTATCTTTACAATGGCACATAGGCCAGGTTTTTATAACTTTACAAGCGTTGGCAGTTGACTATAGTAGCGCCTTTTCATGTTAATAGTCTCGTCCATTTAGCCAATCATCGCGTCCCTTCATGATGACCACTGTGTCTTCGGATGTAATGGCCGATACCTTCTTCACGTGAGTTGTAATTAACAACACGTGGGCAACCGCCTTTGAGGACCTCCTCTGTTGGAGAGAGGTCCTGGGGTGGTCTGAAGAATCCTCTTCTGGAGAGAGGTCCTGGGGTAGTCCGAAGGATCCTTTTCAGGAGAGAGGTCCTGGAAGGAAAGGTCCTTGGGCCTACCTTTTGACTACGTAATTAATCTTAGGCTCAGCAAGCTAATTCGAGTCCAGTAGAGGATCTAGATTACTTTTGAATAAAGGCATATCCAGATAATTTGACTAGTCAACAATCTTTGTCACAACTCCGGCATGATTCCTAGTGGTTGCTCATTATAGTTATCAATGTCTTAAGGTGCTAGGTCCGAAAGGAGTAATCACAGTTCGCTGTGATAAAAAGATGGCGCTCATATGCGACTGCAAGTCCCACGAGATGGTTGGCCAAATACCAACTCGAGAAGCAAGCAAAATGCAACCTTCGACCAAATAGTTGAAGTCTAAATTTGCCCCAAAGCTGAACAACTAAGTCAAAGAAGTTCTACTAAATACAGAGGAGCCTTCGAACACCGTTCGCATCAGGGTCACTCTCGCCCTGCATAGGAAGATGCCCTTGTCATATTCCTTCGAGCAAATACATATGCCTTCACGTGGCAAGCATCCAACGTGCCTAGAGTCTCTAGGGAGGTGATCGAGCACACGCTAGCTCTACGACCTGACAATAAGCCTGTAAAACAAAAACTAAAGAGATCCGCACCCGATCAACGAGATGCTATCATATTAGAATTGGACAAGCTACTCAAGGCAGGTTCATAAAAGAGGTCGACCACCCAAAGTGGTTGGCTAACCCTGAAATGGTTAAGAAGTGTAATGGTAAATGGGATATGTGTGTAGACTTTACTGGTCTAAATAAAGTTTGTCCAACGGATGATTTTTCCCTTCCACGTATCGATCAGTTAGTTGATTCCACTACTGGTTGTGATATATTAAGTTTCCTAGATGCATACTCTGGTTATCATCAGATAAGTATGTGTTTACATGATGAAGAAAAAACTATATTTATTACACCATTTGGAATATTTTGCTACGTTAAAATGCCATTTGGTTTTAAAAAATGATGGTGCTTCCTTCCAACGCTTGATGCAAAAGACCTTCCTTCCTCAACTTGGCCGAAATTTAGAAGCCTATGTTGATGATCTAGTCATAAAAAGCATACAATTTTTTAATCATATTTGTGAGTTGTAGGAAACATTCGACAACATCAGAAAACACTAGTTGAAACTCAATCCTGATAAGTGTGTGTTCGGTGTCTCTTTAGGAAAGTTGCTTGGATTCCTTGTCTCTGTACAAGATATCAAAGCAAATCCTAAAAAGATAAGGGCCATTGAACAAATGTGCTCTCTGACCACAAAGAAAGAAGTCCAGAAACTCGCAAGATGCATGGTGGCTTTAATTCGTTTCATCACATGATTGGGAGAGAAATGTCTTCATTTCTTTAAACTTCTGAGGAAACATGAGGGTTTCGAATGATCAGATGAGGCAAACAAAGACTTCGAGGATGTTAAGAAATTTTTTATGAGTGCCCTTGTTATGGTTTCTCCTAAACCAGAAGAAACACTCTTAATGTATCTAGCTGCTATACCACAAGCAGTAAGTGCAGTACTGGTCGCCAAACGTGAAAATGTTCAACGACTAGTTTTCTGTGTTAGTGAGGTTTTAAATAGGCCTAAAAAGCGTTACTCTTAGGTCCAAAAACTTCTATATGCCCTCCTCATATTTTCAAGGAAACCGTGGCATTATTTTCAGGCGCACAAGTTAATCATACCATTTGAGTTTCCCTTGGGAGAGGTCTTCTAGAATAGGGAAGCAGCAGGGTGCATGGTAAAATGGTCGGTTGAACTTGCGGAATTCGACCTCTATTTCTTGTCCCGAACGGCCATTAAATCCCAGATATTAGCATACTTTGCTGCCGGATGGACGAATCCTGAACTTGTTTAGGGACCCTAGTACGAATCTCACGACCAGTGGACAATGTACTTTGATGGATTACTTACGCTAAGTGGTTTGGGGGCTGTGGTGGTCTTGGTATTTCCTACGTGAGAATCATTAAAATATGTTATTTAATTAAACTTTCCTGCTACTAATAATATGATAGAATATGAAGATTTATTGGCTAGTATACAAGCAGCGAAAGCACTCGAGATTCGACGACTACTTGTGAGAGGAGACTCTCAACTAGCCGTGAATCAGGTCGAGAAAGAGTGTGAATTAGGTCGGAAAAGAGTACAAATGCTCTAATCCGACCATGTCTTAGTAGTTATTGAAAGTCAGGAAGCATAAAAAGCTTTTCTTTGGTTTCGAGGTACTATATATATCCCTTGAAAGGATGACTTTCTCGTTGACCAGTTAGCTCGAATAGTTTCTTCCCAATCACAAGTACCACAAGGAGTCATCTTGGAACGGCTCCAAAAGCAGTCCATGGTCGAAACACCATACACATCTCCTATTGAGACAACCTCCATAGAATACGTGGACACTTGGATGAACCCCATCTATAAGTATCTTCAGAAGGGTACTGTACCCAATGATGATCTTGAGGCTGATTGTTTATCCTGTAAGGTCAAAATGTATACTTTGGTCGAAGGAGTCCTTTTCAAACGAGGTACTCAAGGGGTTCTCATGCGATGCATATCGCAGAAAGAGGGATTAAATCTCCTTAAAGAAATACATGGAGGCATCTGTGGGACTCATGCTTCCTACAGAACGCTGGTCAGAAAAGCCTTTCGATAAGGTTTCTACTAGCCAACAGCCCTCCATGACGTTAAAGAGCTTGTTAAAACATATGTACAATGCTAGTTTCTTAGCAGGCAAATACACCAACTTGCTCAAGCATTACAAACCATACTTCTTTCTTGGTCTTTTGCAACATGGGGTCTCGATATCGTAGGACCGTTACCAAAAGTAGCAGGAGGCTTCGAGTTCCTTTTTGTGGTTATTGATACGTTCACACAATGGATTGAAGCCGAACCTGTGACTAGGATAACAACGAAAGCAGCTAATAATTTTATGATAAAAAATATGATCATTCGATTTGGTGTGCCAAGTTGGATCATAACAGATAATGGTACATAATTTTTTAGCATAAAATTCTAGGAATTTTGCGAAAATTTTTGTACTAAGCTATGTTATGCCTCTGTCGCCCATCCATAAAGCAATGTGGTAGTCGAAAGGGCAAATGGCTAAATCATGTAGGAAATTAAAACTCAAGTTTTCGACCAGCTTATAAAGCGCTGAAGGACCGAAATGGCAACAGAGGGGGGGGGGGGTGAATGGTGCTTTAAAAATTAGGAGCTCCCCTTTGCTATAATTAAATAAGACCTACAAAGTCCTCTGGATAACTCAAGAAGAGTGAAGCAAAATCAGAGAACGAAAGCGAAACTTGATCGCTGTAGAAATTGGAAGTTCGATTCTACCGTGCAGTAGTTCCGCACTCGGAAGTTCAGGGGTTCATCTTGGAAGTTCCGCTGCGAGTAGTTCGCCATGGACAATCGGAAGTTCGATTGTCTGGAAGAAGAACAAAAGCGCGGGTTTTTCCCAAAAATCCAAAATGCAAAATCTTGAGTGCTCTTCTCGTGTCAAGGTTCACAGACATCATCCTAAACACCATCTTGACCTTATAAAGAAGAATCGCAAACAAAGATCCAATAATCAAGCTAAATATGGATTTCTTGAAGAAGGGCAAGAAAGACCAAAACCCAAAATAGACACGATTCTCGATTCTTAGATCATGAGACTTTGGGAATCCATTAGCAATAGCAAAACGACTCTAGATATCAAGTTTAATGCTATTTCATACGACGAATCAAAAGATACATCAAAACCCTAAATATTCAACATGAACGAGAAGAGAATAGAGAAAGGCATAGGCAAGTAATCAAAACCTCGAGATTCATTGATAGAAATCAAAAGATTACAAGGAAAACAGAGGAATGATTACAAGATTTTAGTTCATTCTCTCTCAACAAACTCTCAAAGCAAAACAAACCTTTTTGCTAAGGCTAACCCTAATTTTCTTTCTCCAAAAAGTTTAATCCTAACTCCAGGGTTCTCCCCTATTTATAGCCTTGGCTAATGGGCCTCCAACCCATTAAGCCCGCTACACCCGAACGGAACCGCCTCCACTTTTGCCGCTGCGAAAAGACCCTTCGCGCCTTGCGCACCTTCCGAAGCCTCCAGACACCTTGTTGTGCACGACTGCAACCGCTTCAAGATTCACGCCGTTTCGACACATCCCGACCGCTCGACCTCAACGCCTCCTGCGCCTAGTCAGGTCCACGTGTCTCGCCACGACTCCATCTTGATGCCTGCCGTCAACAACAGACAAAAACACATCACATAGCATTGCACAATAACATAGCATCAATATTTGTATAAGACTCAAACTCATACAAAATCAAAATCACAATTTAACCTTCTCTCGCACAGCTCGACACAATCGGAAGTTCGACTTACTACGGCGGAAGTTCCGATTTCGAACATCCGCACTTGTCGAATTATCGGAAGTTCCGTGCTTACATCTGCGGAACTTCCGATCTTCTAACATCCGCACGCCCAAAAATTCTATTCGATTTTCGTCTCGGAGGAATCTCAATACGGTATTATCGGACACTCGCTACCCCATGTGCGGAAGTTCCGATTCTCTTCACCAAACCAAAACCCGGATAAATCGGAAGTTCCTCTTTCCAACATCGGTAGTTCTGATTAATCGAACTTCCGCTCCATACACAATGTAGTTCCGATTTTCCGACACAAACTTAAAACAAACCAAACCGAAAACCTCAATTCTCAATCTAATCAACACACTTGTCAAATACTCATCACTCAGTGGAGGACCTCTCACATGGTCTCTCAATCTCCCCCTTGATGAGTATATTGACAATTACAAAAAAGCATAAGATGAGTTTGAGATTCCAGTCAACCAAGGTCTAAATAAGAGAAATTAAGCACAAGACCAAGTTGACACAAAGAAAAAGACTTGAGATGAGATGAAAGAGCAATTTTCGCACAAAACTCAAGGCTTTTCTTCAGAAGGCTTTTTCTCACAATCATTCTCCCCCTTTGGCAATAAAATCATCAATATGTAGAAAAGGGAAGAAAAAACTATATGATGTTCATTTTAAGCATTAGGAGCCATGTAGATTATCCAAAATGACTATTAGAGAATTACACCAAGCCATAACACAGAAGAATGCTATCAAGATCATGACAATCGATGTATAGAAGAGCTAAGACAGAAAGTCCATAATCTGATTAATGATCCAGTTCTATAGCAGGTCAAATAAGTCAAGATTGAAATCTAGCTAAAGATATCCAGGGATGATGCAAGCCATGTCAAATAATCTAAGTTGAACCAAGAAGACTCATACTGAACATTTTAGAGTGCTACCAGTTGAAGAAGGACTCATTTTATCCAGGACTTGATCTCTTTAGAGATAAGCAATTTTAGCACATTTTTCTTTTTCTGAAGACATTTTGTTTTAAGGCTCTTTAAGGTTTTATCTCAGTAAAGCAAGCTCTGGACTAGGTGCCATCCACAACTGCCTCCTGAGCTTCAACCATTTTTTTAGCCATGTGCTAGATCCCAAGCCTTATGCGACCACTCCAAGCAACAGACTTAAGGAGGTGATCTTAGGTCATCAAGGCTCCCCGAGTTCATGCCTAGTGCAATGGCAAGCCGTCTCATGAGAAAGATTTGGTGAGATCAGTTTTTTCGCACAAAAGAGATCATTTTTGCTTTTGAAGTTTTTAGACCAGTGATTAGAGATAAGTCATGCTTACTCAAAAGTTCAAAAGAGATTCGGGACTCAACTCGACCTACTTGACATGGCGAAAATCATAAAAGGATAGTTTTAACGGACTAGTCTCAAGAGCTATCATGACAAGATTTTAATTCAAGTTTAGCATTTTGAAATACCTTAGCATGGCAAAGACTAAACTACACATAAAAAGTCATGATAGATCTAGCAGTTTAGCATAAATCATGGCAAGATGTAAAGTAGTGAAAACAGATCATAAGGGATAATAAACAAGGCTCCATTTGATTATCATGCAATGCTTGATGAAATACACAAAAAAATCCAGATTCCCTTGAGAAGAGATGCATCTTTTAATTGAGGTTGAGTTATGACAAAATTAAGAGTATGGAATAGCCAAGAATAACTCCCCCTGAACCAAAGGAACAAAAACGAGAATCTGATAAGTAAAACAAAAAGGCAATCCTTTAGAGCATAGAAAAGATATAGAGAAAACTATCGCCAGCATGATTCTTATCTACCCCATATGATTCTAGGACTATTAGTCGATCTACACAAACACTAAGGAGCAAACACTGCCCCTGTCTACCCAAGGGTGGCCCGACCCTGCTAGAACCTATAAGAAGTGAGTAAGCTCTACTTAGAGAGGAAGAGCAACTAATAAGCGACATCCTAGAAGCACAAGACAAGAAGTAGCAACAAAGCAATGTGGCAAGAGAAACACTCTAACCTATCTTTGGAAGGACTTGACCGAAATATTAAAAGAAATGAAACGAGAAAGGAGTAAGCGTATAATATAATATAGTATAATATAATACTGAGAGTAGCACAACTCCCCCTCACAAAGAATCGTAAGGACAAACCACCCCAAGCTCTCCCGCAGAGTCAAAACCGAGAGTCGTCGGAGGCTTAGTGAAGATATCGCCAACCGGTGCTCACTCTCCACTGGCTCGAGCACAATATCACCCTTCTCTACATGATCTCGAAGAAAGTGATATCGATATCTATATGCTTGGTCCGAGAATGTTGCTTTGGGTTCTTGGCAATGCAAATCGCGAGCGTGTTATCACGAGAAGAGTGGAACGCAATCGATAGATAGCCCGAAATCCTGCAGGTCGAGACCATCCAAAGCACTTGACTACGAGAATCGGCTGCGACAGCGTGCTCGGCCTCTGCGCAGCGGATCGCGCAACACCGGATTGCTTCCTCGATGACCGGAGGCGAGAGAAGTGCCAATGAATTGGCAAGTGCGAAGTGCTCTTCCTATCTATCCTCTGACCCGACAAAGTCGCATCGGAGAAGGCTCTAAGAGATAGACAAGAAGAGGAAGAGTACCGGATGCCATAGTCAATGGTAGCTCGAAGGTACCGAAGATGCGCTTCACCGCCGACGGTGAGATACTGCGAGGAGAAGCTCAAACCGAGCACAAAGACACACGAGAAAAGTGTATGTCCGGTCTCGAGGTCGTGAGGTACAAGAGAGAGCCAATCATGCTCCTGAACTCCTTTTGGTCAACAGGTTCGCCGTCTTCATCTGGATCCAGAGCATTTGTAGATGCCATCGGAGTTGATCTTGGCTTTCCATCATTCATGTCAAACGCTCAGAGGTCTCGAGTGTATTTGCCTTGATGAAGAAAGGTACCCCCGAGTCTGTTTGATTTGGAAGCCAAGGAAGAAGCTCAACTCGCCCATCATGCTCATTTCAAACTCCGAGCTCATGACATCGGAAACTGGAAACGAGCACGCGAGGAGCCGCCAAAGATAATGTCATCCACATAAATCTGGACGAGCAGAAGATCAGTGCCTAGACGGCGGATGAACAAGGTCTTGTCAATTTTACCCATCTCAAAACCATGGCTCAGCAGATAGGACTTAAGCCTTTCATACCAAGCTCTGGGACTGCTTGAGTCCATACAAAGCTTTGGAAAGCCTGTAGACATGGTTAGGGTATTTGGGGTTCTCGAAACCAGGAGGCTGTCTCACATAGACTTCTTCCTCAATAAGGCCATTGAGGAAGGCACTCTTGACATCCATCTGGTAAAGCTTGAAACCCTTAGAAGCTGCAAAGGCAAGCAGGATTCTAATGGCTTCAAGTCTAGCTACAGGGGCAAAGGTCTCTTCGAAATCTAGACCCTCAACTTGAGAGTACCCCTGAGCTACCAGTCTAGCCTTGTTTCGAATGACTAACCCATCTTCACTTTGCTTGTTCTTGAACACCCATTTGGTCCCAATGATATTGTGACCTTGAGGGGGCTCAACAAGGACCGACCTTGTTCCTTTCAAAGTTTTCCAATTCCTCGTGCATGGCGTTAGTCCATGACTCATCAGAAAGAGCATGACAAACGTCTTTGGGCTCAAACGAGGCAACAAAGGCAGAATGGAGACAGAATAGAGACATGCCAGTTTTTGAACGAGTGACTCGCTCAAAGAGATCTCCAATTATCTGCTCTGAAGGATGGTCCTTTTGAATGTGTCTTGGAGGTCCAGGGTGAGATGAAGAAGTGGCCTCTACCTCATTAGCAGACGAGATAGGGACAGAGCCACTAGCTTCGTAAGAAGCGAGAAGGTAGGTGATCTCCTCGAGTGCGGTGGAAGAGGGCACCTCAAGAGGAAGAGAAGGAACTGGATCGGGTAAACAACCCTCATCTCCATCCTCCTCATCGTCCACAAAGATGGACTCGATCGCTCTAAGGAACTCGAGATATCGAGGCCTAGTCCTGGGTGGCCTCATCGAAGGTCACCTCACTGAGTTTCTAACAATTTACTAGATTCGCAGCCTGGACTCTATAGGCACGAGAAGAAGTCGAGTAACCTGTAAAGATCCCATCACAAGATCGTGACTTGAACTTATCTAGGTTCCCGGACTTGAGAATAAAACACTTGCAACCAAACACACGAAAATGCGAGACGCTGGTTTTCGCCCATATCTCAACTCATAAGAAGTGCGATGCAAGAGTGCGAAGAAAAACTCATTAGAAACATGACAAGCGGTAGCAATTCCCTCATTAAAACTTCCTAGGTGTAGAGTACTCATCAAGCATCGTCCGCCATCTCGACCAAGGTGCGGTTCTTCCTCTCCACAACGCCATTTTGTTGGGGGCGTATGGAGACAGGCGGTGCTCTACACTGTCTCACCACAAAACTCTCAAAGTAGGAATTCTTGAACTCGGTGCCATTATCGGTCGAATTGCTCGTAATGCACCGGGAGCTCAACAGAAAGCCTACTAAAAGACCACGAAAAGAGTAAGCGTCTCATCCTTCGAGGCTAAGAAAACACCCAAGAATACCTCGAGAAGTCATCGACCACGACAAGTACGTACCACTTCCCTCCTCTCGATTGCACTCTAGGTGGTCCCATCGGTCCATATGGGCGATTGACACAGTGCATCTGTCATAGTCATCAGAATGGAGGATGTGAAGCGGCAACCATTTTGCCCGCTTGCAAGGAGCACAAACAAGATCCTTGACCATTTTGAGTTTGGCAAACCACGAATGAGATCGTGGCCGCTAACTCGGTCGATGATCAAATCCTATATGACCAAGTCTCCTATGCGAGAAAGTCAAATCACGAGATTGAAGCAATTAAACATCGGAGAGGATCACGGAAGATCCGGAAAAATCAGCACGAAAGATCCTCCCATATCGAAATCCATAAACTAGACTACCCAAGAATCAAGAATTTTGCAATTGTTTTTCTTAAAGCTCACCTCAAACCGTCATCGGTGGTGAGAGGCGAAAGCGATTATCTGCAGCTTACTTACTAAGGCAACATCTTTTAAAATAAAAGAATCATTAATGCTCACAAGTACCTTTAGCGATGACGCCCAAATGAAGCATCTCCGAAGGTGATCGTCTCATCACACAGGAGCGGGCTAGGGAAGAAAACCAACGAGACTCACGGTCATATGCGTGAACAACCGAGTCTACAATCCGGACCTTTCCTTCCCGGCCGGCGACCACGAGTCAAGCAGTAAAGTCTCGATCTTGGGGTGAATCGGCAGAGATTTTGGCACCCAATCTTGAGTAACACGGCGAACAGATGAAGTAGTCAAGCAAGATCGACCTCTATCTACCCTCGCTCTCTGTCACTCAACAAGTCAAAGATCTCGACTGTTCTTTGGATCCGATCGCTATGGAAGAGCGAGTCGAAGTGCGATAACATATTGATCTCGCCATGAGTAGCTATCTCGAAGGAAAACGAGATCTACCCTCGGGGCGGCGGAGATTACGACCAAAGGGAGCATGAGGACGAAACTCGAAAACTCGGAAAAACCAAGTCCTCGATCTTGCCCAAAATCATCGGATGGAACAAACCTAGACCTCGTGTTGGTCTTAGGTGCACTCAAGATCCGGGTCGACCACGAATGTGCCTAAGAGACTCAACATGGTCTCTACGCGCGATCTTGGCACGCTGAAGCAATGATCAACTAAATGTCCATCTTTACGCGAGAAGGTGCAATGATACTTCGCCTTACGAGGGCAAGCTGCAGTGGAATCACCTTTCGTCCGAAATCCTTTGAACAAAACCCACGACTTAAAATTGACTTTCTCATCCTGGGCTTAGTTTTGATCACACCAGTGCTATGGTTTTGAGCACGACGGTGGATGCTTCCTCATATCCTCCCGGATATCATATCCTAGACCACGATTAAATCGCAAATTTTAGATTTGTCTAGAATGAGATTGAGCTTCTTCTTGCCTCCTACAAACCTCTCGAGAGTGTTCATAAGATCGACACTCCCGAAGAGAGAGGTGCAAGAAGAGCAGGGGAAGAAGGGAGGGCAGAAGGTAAGGGAGCGAAGAAGAACCAACAACAGAGAGGAAAGATTGGCTTGTGCACGCACACCGACTTTGGGGGACAGTCCCATCTGCTAGCAGATTGGTTCACGTTACTAGGCGTCTCTACCAAACCCTTAGACTTCTTCCCAAAGCACACACAATACAAGCGGATGATTGTGTCTCTAGAAGGTCCTTAGTTAGCTTCACACATTTTTCATCCAATGCAACCAAATCACATTTTAGTTTATTACAATGATTGCAAGGTGAGCTAACAAGGTCCTTAGAAGCATCTTGAGCCAATTTATTCTTGTGATCAATCATTTCTTGAAGCTGCTTAGATCTGATTCTAGTTCATAGATTAACTTAGGACAGTTTAAACAAGAAACAACAGCTCTAGTAGCGCGACTTGAAATTGACAATTTTGTGATCTGCCTGCTTTAGGTTCATCTTGAGATTATTACAATTTTCACAAGTTTGAGCGAGATCAAGCAACATGGTATAAAGACCTCTAAGCGAATTGTCCTTAACCTCACATGAGGTGCAAGCGATAGCCTCAACAAAGTAGTGGATGAAGGAGGTGCTATCCTACTCATCTCTAATTGACAAGAAGGCTAATGTTCTCTACCTTAATCATGTCAAGTTCGGAGGACACACTATCATGTAAGGTCCTTAGTTTTTCCATATCATCAATCAAAGCACAAACATGTGTCACATTCATCACGGGAGGGAGCGGATGTAAGTAAAGTGAGCTCCGTGATAGTCTAGCTACTTCCTTCTCAACCCAACACACTTAGCCCTAGACTTAGCATGGAATCTACCTAGCTTAAGAAAAGCATCATTAATTTGGTCATAAGTGGGACTAACCTCGTCGAGTCGGAGTGCGGCTCATTGTCGCTCGATTCGCCTCGAGGGCCATGAAGCACATCTTGGGAGAAGTTGCAGTCGTCCTTGGGATCATGATCGTCCTTCCCATCATCGTCCTCCACCCTCCACCTCGGCGGTGTCCGGCTCGTCGAGGCGGTGAGGACGCGATGGAACAACTTCTTAGCCTTCCCAAAGTTGCGGAACTTCTTCTTGCCTTGGTCAGTCTTTGAGGGCTTCGTGTTGCGGTTCTTGTCGATGTAGTCGTTCTTGCTTGGACCGCCATAGTCACCTTTGCCCTTCCCAAGCTTGGGACAGTTTGCTCGGATGTGGTTGGGGCCACCACACTCGAAACAAATCACAGGACCTCCTCTTTTACCATCCCTCCTCCTCTTGTAAGCATGAGAAAACTTCCGAGCTAGGAGGGCTAGTGTTCATCCTCAAGTTGCTCTAGCGATCATCGGTTATGTCACAGAGAGCGACTAGGGAGAACCCGTGTCGACTCGAGAAGAAGATCCGAAGTGGGATCGGTGACTAAAGCCATCGACCGTGACTTCGACCTTGAGAGACAATGTCAATCTCGTGAGTCTTGAGGCGAGTAAAGCGCATCAAGAGTCGTGGTCGAGAGGTCCGTGCTATCTTTGATGGTAGTCACTTTCATCTCCCAAACACGAAGATCAAGTCTGAAAGCATCGTCGGCGTTATCCGAGTCGGGTATGTAAGACCGACCGCTCGGAGGTTGCTCAAGATTTTGTGAAAACGCGAAAAGCACTCGTCTAAAGATTCACCAGCAAGCATTTCAAATTTACTGTACTCACGCTTGAACTGGTCTTGTCGAACCGTCTTAATCTGAGTGGTGCCCTCATGGTATGCATCGAGGGTCACCCAGATGTCGTAAGCAGAAATCAAATGAGAAATACGATCAAACTCACTTCTGCTTAAACCCTGAATGATTATGTTCCTTGCCTTAGCATTTGCCTCAACATCAGCCATGTTTCCAGCATTGATGTTCTCATCGGCAGAACAGCAAATCTAACCTTCACCTTTCTCCAGATGGCATACCCCGAGCACGGATGTAAGTTTCCATTCGGCTCTTCGGAAGGGTAATCCAGACCATCAAAAACTGGAGGCTTGGTGGAATACTTGTCCGTTGCCATGGCTCAACCGACCGGTTAAGATCTATCAAGAAGAGCTAACCGGCTCTGATACCAATTGAAGGACCGAAATGGCAACAGAGGGGGGGGGTGAATGGTGCTTTAAAAATTAGGAGCTCCCCTTTGCTATAATTAAATAAGACCTACAAAGTCCTCTGGATAACTCAAGAAGAGTGAAGCAAAATCGAGAACAGCGAAACTTCAGATCGCTCGTAGAAATCGGAAGTTCGATTCTACCCGTGATAGTTCCGCACTCGGAAGTTCAGGGGTTGATCTGGAAGTTCCGCTGCGGTAGTTCGCCATGGACAATCGGAAGTTCGATTGTCTGGAAGAAGAACGATGCGCTCGGGTTTTCCCAAAAATCCAAAATGCAAAATCTTGAGTGCTCTTCTCAGTCAAGGTTCACAGGACATCATCCTAAACACCATCTTGACCTTATAAAGAAGAATCGCAAACAAAGATCCAATAATCAAGCTAAATATGGATTTCTTGAAGAAGGGCAAGAAAGACCAAAACCCAAAATAGACACGATTCTCGATTCTTAGATCATGAGACTTTGGGAATCCATTAGCAATAGCAAAGCGACTCTAGATATCAAGTTTCATGCTATTTCATCGACGAATCAAAAGATACATCAAAACCCTAAATATTCAACATGAGCGAGAAGAGAATAGAGAAAGGCATAGGCAAGTAATCAAAACTCTCGAGATTCATTGATAGAAATCAAAAGATTACAAGGAAAACAGAGGAATGATTACAAGATTTTAGTTCATTCTCTCTCAACAAACTCTCAAAGCAAAACAAACCTTTTGCTAAGGCTAACCTAATTTTCTTTCTCCAAAAGTCTAACCCTAACTCGAGGGTTCTCCCTATTTATAGCCTTGGCTAATGGGCCTCCAACCCATTAAGCCCGCTACACCGAACGGAACCGCCTCCACTTTTGCCGCTTGCGAAAAGACCCTTCGCCCCTTGCGCACCTTCCGAAGCCTCCGTACACCTTGTTGTGCACGACTCGCAACCGCTTCAAGATTCACGCCGTCTTGACACATCCCGACCGTTCGACCTCAACGCCTCCTGCGCCTAGTCAGGTCCACGTGTCTCGCCACGACTCCATCTTGATGCCCTGCGATCAACACGCACAAAAACACATCACATAGCATTGCACAATAACATAGCATCAATATTTGTATAAGACTCAAACTCATACAAAATCAAAATCACAATTTAACCTTCTACGCACGATTACGGACACAATCGGAAGTTCGCTTACCACAATGGAAGTTCCGATTTCGATTATCCGCACTTGTCGAATTATCGGAAGTTCCGTGTTACCGCTGCGGAACTTCCGATCTTCGTAACATCCGCACGTCCAAAAATTCTATTCCGATTTTCGTCTCAGAGGAATCTCAATACCAGTATTATCGGACACTCCGCTACCCCATGTGCGGAAGTTCCGATTCTCTTCAGCCGAAACCAAAACCCAGATAAATCGGAAGTTCCTCTTTCCAACATCGGTAGTTCCGATTAATCGGAACTTCCGCTCCATACATGATGTAGTTCCGATTTTCCCGACATGACCAGAAGCAAACCAAACCGAAAACCTCAATTCTCAATCTAATCAACACACTTGTCAAATACTCATCACTCAGAGTGGAGGACCTCTCACATGGTCTCTCAAGCGCTTAGGGGTTTGGGTAAAAGAATTACCCTCAGTATTATGGGCAATTCGCACTACCGCTAGTCGGGCTACAGGCGAAACACATTTTTTCTTAGTTCTTGGTGCTGAAGCTATGCTTCCACCCAAACTAAAAATTCGGTTGACAAGATTCGAAGCCTATAACGACTCTGGCGAATAACAACTCGAAGAAAAGAGGAACCAAGTCTTAATCTATTCGGCAGTCTACTAACAAGTTCTATGCAAATATTACGATCGTAAGGTCCAACCTTGCAGGCTTGCTATTGGTGACTTGGTATTGAAAAAGAATCAATCTCAGTCTAATCAGAACAAACGTTCTCCTAAATGGGAATGTCCTTACATAGTGGTCGAAGTGACGCGGCCGGGATCGGTACAACTAGGAATGGAAAATGGTAAAGTTCTTTCTAATTCATGGAATATCGACCAGTTGCGGAAATTCTGTGTGAAACACCCTATATTCTCAATAAATTTTATGTTTTCTTCAACCTTTATTGTCTTAAAAATATCTATTGAGCCGTGCTTGATAATTTTTTGATCACCTTTTGCAACACTTGTTTTTCCTTTCATCGGTCGAAAGAAGGTAACATCACCTAGTTTCGACTGGCTGAAGGTTAAGGCATCAGTCATGAGCCTTAAGTTTGGCAAGAGCATAACTTACGATGCTTTTGGTCGCTTGTCTTATCGAATCGGCTTACTTGGTCTTTAAGGTGGTTATCAACTCCTGTAGCATCCTGACCTGCTGTCCAATAGTGCTCGTATGACTGACCATAGTGTCTTCAAGAGGAGTGACCTTCTCAGCACCTAGTCCACCAAGTACATTATTCCGGAGAGAAATGTTATCTTGAAGATTGATCTTCGGAGCCTTTATTTCCTCTTGATTGCGGGTCGAAGCTTCGTGAAGTCATTTTATTTCAACTGCTTACTCTAAAAATAAAGTACGACCAGTTAGAAAAACACTTACCAAAGATCACTAAGTAAAACTGGTCATAGGTAAAAAATTCTTACCTACTAAGCGAGAGTCAGGCATTTTGATCTCATGATCATCAAAGATGGTATCTTTCCAATGCTTCTTTTTTTAATCGAAAGACTCTGCGAAATTACCTTTTCAAGGTCGAGTAAATTGGTTATGATCTTTCTATCAGTTTCGAACCATGTCTTTCTATCAGTTTCAAACCAACAAGGGAAAAAGTGGTATGAGTGCTAAACAAGTACTCAAAAGCTATCTTTTCCCCTTATATTTCTTTTCATACATTTTGATAATCCTTACACTGGTCGAAAAATGGGAACATCACCTAGTCGAAGTCTCTCCTATCTGCACTTAGTCTTTTGCCAACTAGAAGGAATTTCCTAGTATAGATTAGACCCTTGTTCTTACTACCAAGATAAGGAATTAATTTCAAAAGATATGATCAAAACAAAGGGAACAAAGCTTTATTTCTTAGAGTCCAAATGATACATATTATATGTTACAAAAGTTTAAAAAATTCTAGTTACATTTCTTCTAACTGGTTAGTATGTTCGACCTATTCTTTAGATTTCTTCTTCAAAACTGGTTGAAGTTGATCTCCGTCGTTGTCGGGGTCATTTTTACCAAATTCGTTAGGACTTTAACCCATGGGACACATTGACTTTTCGACCACCTTTAAGTCATGTTCCATAGATTTTCTTTCCACGATTTTACTCATAGTGGAAGAATACCAAGGCGATCTGAGTTCACACTCATAAAAAGATTTGAAGGTATGAATCCCACCTTTCTCTTTTAAAGACCACAGTTTATCATCTATCATTTCCCACTTCAACAAAAAATTTGGAGAAATTCTTCTAACAACATCAAACTGGTTGACTTCTTCATCCTTGATTCTTCCCATTCAAACTTAGGTCTGACTATTTCTTCTGAAGAAATCTATTATGACTTGAGGAGTTTAGGGATAGAATTTTAGGAAGAAGTAGAAGTGAAAAGATAGAAAAACCCCGTACTTCTAATGGTTATTTATAGCCATCAATTTGTGATAGAATTCAATGGATAAGAATAGAAGTCCAACGGTTAAAATTTTATTGGAAATTATTTCCAATGAATTGTTGGAAGTCAAGGCATCACTATCTCTTAGGAAACTGTTCTCCATAATGAGATTATGTGAGATGGTTGGCATTCTTTTTCTGTCTATTCAGAAATTTTTTTACAACTCAAGTAAAATTACATATTTGACCAAGTCAATTTCTGCCCAAACAAGATACCAGTCGGAAAGACAATGCTTTTGACCACTATCCTACAACCTCTTTTCCAAGTAAGTTACTTTCATTTGAAGTTGGGGGCTAGATGATGAGGATCTAATAATCCTCAATTAATTAAGCTATTTATCTATAACTTTTATATATAGTAATGTATTTTATATAACCTTCAAAGGTACCCTTCAATATTAACAATGAGGGAGATCATATACACCTAGTGGTCGTAAGCTATTTTACGACCACCCTATATGGTCGTAAGTTCTTCTACGACCACCTGTTAGTTGTAAGTCCTACTACAACCATCCTACATGGCCGTAAGTTCTTCTACGATAACTCATTAATCGTAAGTCCTACCACGATTACCTCATGGTCGTAAGTCGTACTACGACAGATCATCTATGACCACCCTATGGTCGATAAAGCCTATAGACATGTGGGCCCAATCGACTAGGAACATTTGTATGCTGTGTTCAATACACACAATAGTTAATATGTGCTGTTATTCCTGAGATAACTATATGTATTAAAGCTCCGCCTCTGACATAATCGCAAGACGACGTGGGGGTGCGTCTCTAACAATAACTAGCTTTAAACAAGCACATTATATCAAACGACAAGGTGACTCTTGGCGTGAACAACTGCCACTCCTTTATGCGCTATATAAAGAGTAAAGTCGGTGGACAGAGGAGGGAGGCGATGAAGCAACGAAAGATATAGGAGTCATTAGTCTTAGCCTTTGGTGATTTCTCTCTTGTAAACACAATCAATACATTAAACATAGGAATAGGGTTATTATTCTCTCAGGAGAAGGCATGAACCTGTATAGAATTGCTGTGTTTTTTTTGTGTGGTTTCGCTTCAGGAGAACCATCAGCATTCATTCATAAGATCGATACTAAACCATTGACATAGTGGATGCAATGGATGAAGTGGCCTCGGGCTCCTTTTGACTCTAGTCGAACTCACTTGAGTTGGTTGGACTCAACCGCATGGCTTGGGTCTGTTCGATTTGGCAAGTGGCTCGGTCGGGCTCAAGGGGCACGACTTGGCTCAACGATGTGCACATAATACTAGGTTAGGAGTACAATGCACCTTCTTCCCTGTTGCGTAGCAGAGGAAGGGAGCTGGGTGCGGTTGACAACGGCGCTCTGGCGGAGGAACGATGATAGGAACTCAAGCATGGCGTGTTCCCAGGAACTACGAACTAGATGGATGCATTGGGTATCGCGGACTAGAAAGGTATTGTGAGACCCCGGTTTATCCGGCTTGTAATGCTTAACCATCCATCCGGTCCTAGCATCACAAAACAGATAATCCGAGACTCGAGACATGTATACTTCCCAGAATGCAGTATACACACCTCTTTACAAAGCTCATGCATCAATTCCATTCATCCACATAGAACCGAAACACAGAACAGAACAGAAGTATTAATAATATTAAACCGAGTCATTACAAAAGATAGGCCAACCGGCCAACATTACAAGAGACAACAATAATTAAACAGCGGAAGCAAAAGTGCCATAAGATGGCTACAACAAAAGAGCCAATCAGTGTGTCTTTAACCCACAAGGCAACCGACCGGACCGCCAAGCTAGTCGCCAAACCCGAAGCACATCTCACAAAAGTGAGGCCCTTGGGGCTCACCTTCTTCCCCTGCAAACAAAAGCAGCCGGCAAAAGCCGGTGAGTACTTTGAATGTACTCGCAAGACTTACATGTGGAATAACAAACCTGTACATATGCTACATGCAAGCTCATTGAAGTGGAGGCTGTATGTTTCATTTTAGCATAAAGCAAGTTTCCAGTTGCAATAATGTAATAGGTTGAAAGCAATTTAACACATCTGTTTTTAATGTTCAAATAACCGAAAGAACAAAATTAATAACTGAGAAATAGACAACAACGATTCCGGAAGTGACTAAACCATTAGTCACCACAACAATAGCATGAATTACCCATTCATGCCAACCATGTCAAATTTTAATTTAAAAGGTTGTAGTCTAACTCTTGCAAAACCTAACCAAGCGTGTCCATAACCTAGGACGAGGCTATTCGAATAGTTTTATCCCTGCAGGGTGTACCAACTTACCCACATGTCAGACCGCCTTTTTGCCAAGCTATTAAGCACACTTCCTTAGGTATGCAAGACGGCTAAGTCCTCTGAGACGTTTCCAATATTATGTATTACCTTCGAGTCGCCCGTATGGATAGAAACCCATACGTTGTGTCGGGGTCGTGGCCCAGCCTCGGACAACTACCCGTCACGGGTAAAGCCTTGGACAACTGCGACGCCCCTCGAGGTGGAGAACCTTCCCGGCAATCCCCACCACCGCACACCCAACACAAACACAAGAACACACAGCGTGTTTCACACACCACACACACAAAACTTTTCCTCCTGCGACTCGGAGATAACACACGCCAAAGTACTAAGTCAAGAGGGGTCCCATATATCCCTCATGTGGTTAGTACGCAAAAATGCTTGGAGAGTGTGACACAAGATGTTCGGTCCTTGTTGACTTGGGCACCATTCCGATCACACCCAAAAACACCACACCAATCATACCATTATGCCCAAGTCCAAATCAGTTTTCATTTTCAGTTTTTGATTTACAAAATTAACAAAGCACAAAGTCTTTGGACATAATGGAAGAATAATAATTTTGTGTGATCAAGACCATCGACTAAGTCGATGATCGCCCAAAGCTACCGAACTAAGCATGTCTAAGCATAAAGACTCGTATGCTACTAAGTGACAAGAGTTCATCCAACGAACTCTAATCACAGCAAATAACCTAGGCTCAAGTAGTAGAGAATAAACAACATCCTACAGATTATGCAACTATAGGATCAACTAACCATAATTTAACACAAAGTAGCAATGCATACATACAGTTGAATTCAAATTATTAAACTTGAAAAATAATAGGATTAACATGATCAAACTGCTTGCCTGCTTGTTGAGGGTCAAGATGTTGCTGGGGATCACTCTCGGTACCAATGTGCTCTTCGGATCCTATCGAAAGAACCAAAAAGAACCAATAAGGCAAAAGAAACCGAAAAGATCCAACAGCCAACTTCAACAAAAAGCTCTCAAATTTTTACAGTAGAAAGAGCATGATTTTTATGAACTAATGCAACAAGAACCAATTGATTTGGATTCTTAATGCAAAAGATATGGTCAAAACAATTTTGCTCAGCTTTTATAAATCAAAAATGCTACTATTCATTAGCAAAATTTTCTGGAGCTATACTGAGTCTGGAAACATTTTTAAATTAAAGTCTAGTAAAAAACATAACCAACAAAATTTGAATCAACCGAAAAGGATTTGAAATGAATTAGTTATGCATTTTACAAGCTATCATATTTTTCAGTTGATAAATAAAACCTTTCGGGAAAATCAGAAACTAAACCGACGTGGACGAACGAGGAGCGTCGATCTTGGATCCGACGGCCCGCGTCCCAGCGCTAACGCGCGCGCGCGGGATTCACAAACTCTAAACGCTCACCGTTGGATCTGGATCCAACGGTTCACGTGGATCAGGACGTCCGGCGGTCCGAACGTTCACACGCATAGGAGCCGTTGATCTTGGATCCAACGGTCCACACAGATCGAACCTTTCGGACGGTCCGAGCGTTCACTCGAACGGGACCGTTGATCTTGGATCCAACGGTCCAAGCTCGGTCGCCGGCGCGCGCGCGCGCCGCGAACCCTAAACGTCAACCGTTGGATCTGGATCCAACGGTTCACGTTGAATCGAGCGCGCGGGCTGATTCGAACGCGCCCACGCACGCGAACCGTTGATCCGGGATCCAACGCCCCGCGCGGACTCGAATCGTTCGAACGCTCATTCTGATCTGGACCGTTGATCTTCGATCAAACGGTTCCGATCGATCGACAACAGACGCTCGAGAAAAACCACAGTACGTGTCCGACAAAAATGACAGAGATGAACTCCGGCTAATCGCCGGCGATCTAGGGCACGGCTAAGCTAACCAAGAGCACCAACATGACCCTAATACTAATGCGCATCTACAGCAGCAAGGAATCGAGCAATGGAGGACTTACCCGAGCCGAGACGAAATTGAAAGTTTTCGGCGAATTGGGGAAAAATCAAATTGATACGATCCTCGCGCCAAAAGTGAAATTGATTGAGGGCTAAAGCGCCTGAGATGAGAGTAAGCGGAGGGAGCAAGGAGTTTGAAAATGGTGCACTTACCAGAGCTAAAGGAGAAGATCACCCTTTGCGGCTGAAAGGGGGAAAATAGAAATTGAGCGGCTCTCTGCAAGCAAACGAGAAATTGAGTGAGGGTTATTGCTCACAGAGAGGAGAGGAAGAAGGGCGAGAAAGAATTTGAGCGAGAGAAACCGAGCACCACTTTCACAGAAGAACTTTGAAACTTCGGCAATGGCGACAATGGCGTAGAAGGTGCAAACTCGAAATTGAGCTCAAACAATGCACTAGCAGTGGCTCTGGAGCTTAAGGGTGACCGAAAGAAGCTAGGGAAGCCACTGGAGGAGTTTTATAGGCCGAAGAGCAAGAAGGGGGCAACGGCATTAAAATGGTGAGCTTCTTGAGTTGAGGTTGATCGAGAGCGATGGGAGCAAGTGACAACAATGGAGACCACGACTATGGAGGCGGCGGGCGAGCATTAATGCGAAGAGCCGTTGGCGAAAGGAGAAGTGACCCGACGCCACGCGCTCAAATTTTCACCACTCTGTTGACTACGGCGAGCGAAGCGACGGAGGTAGACGAAGCGAGCAATACCGTTGGATTGAAATCGGACGGTGAAATAGATCGGTTCGATTATAACGATTCAAACGCTCACTTAATCTGGACCGTTGATTTGGATCCTACGGTTCACGTTGCGCGAGGCGTCGGATGGTCCGAACGCTCACGCGATTGTGGACCTCGATTTAGAATCCAACGGTTCAAATGGATCGGCGCGCTCGGATGGTCGAGCGTTCACGCGATCGTGGGCGTTTGATGCCGATCCAACGACTCACAACACTCGCGCCGAACGATCGAGCCGGTGCGTTTAGTTGATCGAACCAAATCAAGGGCATCGAGCCCGAGTCCGATCCGAACCGAGGAACAGTGAAAACCGGTTAGGGTTTGAATTTGAATACTGATTTTGAGGAATTATTTGGGATAGCAAACAAACTCCAAAAATTATGAAATTTTAATGGAGCTTCTTGTGAAGAAGGAACCTTATATAAAAATTTTAGAGACTTTTATTCACTGCATTTTTCTCTAAAAATTCCAGAAGGCTATTTTAGGAGTTTGACTAATGTTTGACTTGTCTCAAAATTATCAAATAATTTCTGAAAATTATGAAATAATTCTGAGGTGTTAAACATCACTCCTAGGTCCAATGAAAATTATTTCCAAAGGTTGGGCACAAGATTTTCATGAAGGAGATTTGTGTTGGTGTCCAAATGGCAATTTGATTTTTGATTTCACATAATTCCTTTACAAAAATTATGGAACTGATTACAAAAATCAAGATCAGAGAAAAAGTTTTAATTTCTCCTCATTTTTATTACAGTTGAAACACAAACCAATTTTGGGATGTTACAAAACCTCCCCCCCTTACAAAAATCTCGTCCCGAGATTTGGCTCACTCGGTAAAGAAAGATGGATAGTCTGCACGGAGACGATCTTCCCTTTCCCAAGTAGCTTCATCTTCAGAATGGTTTGACCACTGAACTTTAAGGAACTTGATGGCACGATTCCTCGTTCTTCGTTCAGCCTCTTCAAGGATGCGAACAGGGTGCTCCTTGTAAGTCAAATCTTCCTGGACATCGAGAGTTTCCAACGGAGCTTCCTCTGTTGGAACACGGAGGCACTTCTTTAGTTGGGACACATGGAAAACATCATGTACCCCTTCGAGTGCGGTGGCAACTCCAACTTATAGGCAACGGCTCCTTTCTTCTCGATAACACGGTAAGGACCGACATATCGAGGAGCTAACTTGCCCTTGACGCTAATCATCGATGACCCTTCAAAGGAGAGACTTTGAGATAAACGAATTCATTGGGCTCAAAGCTCAACTCACGACGACGGCGATCCGCATAGCTCTTTTGCCTGGATTGAGCTGTGCGCAAACGATCACGAATAAGCTGGACTTGACTCTCGGCCTCATTGATCGAGTCCGGGCCAAAGAAAGGTCTTCGCGGTCTCGCACCAGTTCAACGGGGTTCTGCACTTTCTCCCGTACAAGGCCTCAAAAGGTGACATGCCGAGACTAGCTTGAAAACTGTTGTTGTAGGAAAACTCGGCAAATGGCAAGCATTTCTCCCAATTCTTTCCATAGGAGAGGACGCAAGCACGAAGCATATCTTCCAACACTTGGTTGACCCTTTCGGTCTGACCATCAGTTTGGGGGTGATATGCGGTGCTAAACGTGAGGCGGGTTCCCATAGCCTCTTGCAAACACTTCCAAAACCTGGCGGTGAAAAGCGCACCGCGATCCGAAACGATCGTCTTCGGTACTCCATGCAAGCAGACGATGCGGGAAATATAGAGGTCCGCTAGTAGACTCACACTAAGGTTTGTCCGTACTGGCAGAAAATGGGCTACCTTCGTCAATCGATCAATGACAACCCAGATGGAATCCTTGCCCTTGGATGTTCGGGGCAGACCGGTGATAAAATCCATCCCGATCGAATCCCACTTCCATTCAGGAATAGGCAAAGGTCAAGCGCCCTGCCGACGGCGATGCTCGGCCTTAACACGACGACACACGTCGCACTCGGCAACGAACCTTGCAATTTCCCTCTTCATTCGGGTCCACCAAAATCTCTGACGGAGATCTTGATACATCTTTGTGGCACCGGGATGAATAGACAAAGGCGAATCATGGGCTTCGCGAAGAATCAAATTCCGCAATTCCATGTCCTTTGGAACCACAAGGCGCTGCCCGAACCTTACAACACCATGCTCATCCTCAGAGAAGCACTTGGCTGTTCCGTTCTTGACATTTTCCTTGATGCGGCTCACTCCAACATCTGATTGTTGAGCGACCTTAATCCGATCCACCAAGGTTGGTTGCACAACCAAGGCAGCAAGGGAACCATGCTCAATCAATCCCAAGTTGAGACGCTGAAATTCCTTCAGAAGAGCGGGCTGACGCTCCTGGAGCAGCAAGGCATTGCAATGCGCTTTGCGACTGAGCGCATCGGCAACGACATTAGCCTTGTCCGGATGGTAGTGAATACCCATGTCATAATCTTTGACCAACTCCAACCATCTCTTTTGCCTAAGGTTCAGATCTGGTTGGGTGAACAAACACTTTAGGCTTTTGTGATCCGAATACACTTCACAACGATTACCGATTAGGTAATGTCGCCAAATCTTAAGTGCATGAATCACAGCAGCTAATTCCAAGTCATGGGTAGGGTAGTTGAGTTCATGAGTCCTTAATTGCCTTGATGCATAGGCCACTACCTTGCCTTCTTGCATAAGGACACAACCGAGTCCTCCACGAGAAGCATCGCAAAAGATATCGAAGCTTCGATGAATATCGGGAAGAACAAGGACGGGAGCGGTGGTCAAACGCTTCTTAAGTACTTGGAAACTTTCCTCACAAGCATCGGACCACAAGAACTTCTTGTCCTTGTTGAGCAACTCCGTCATCGGCCAGCGATCTTGGAGAAATTTCGATAAAGCGGCGATAATATCCCGCTAAACCGAGAAAACTCCGCACTTTGCCATCAAGTAGGTTGAACCATGAAAGAACATCGCCGACCTTGCTAGGGTCAACGGCCACGCCTCCTGCTGAAAGAACATGGCCCAAGAAGGCCACTTCCTTCAACCAGAACGCGCACTTGCTGAACTTTGCATACAGCTGATGCTCACGAAGCTTGCCTAATACAAGCCTCAGATGCTCATCGTGTTCCTCATCGTCCTTGGAATAGATGAGAATATCATCGATGAAGACCACGACAAACTTATCCAAATACTCCATGAATACCGAATTCATGAGGTTCATGAACAAGGCGGGAGCATTGGTTAAGCCAAAAGACATGATGGTATACTCATACAAGCCGTAGCGAGTAGAGAAAGCCGTCTTTGGAACATCCTCAGGTCGTACCCGAACTTGATGATATCCCATTCTCAAATCAATCTTGGAGAATACTCGAGCTCCAGTTAATTGATCAAAGAGATCATCAATGCGGGGCAAAGGATACTTGTTCTTTACCGTTACCTCATTAAGCGGACGGTAATCTACGCACATGCGCAAGGTATTGTCCTTCTTCTTTACGAAGATTGCAGGACAACCCCATGGAGATGAGCTAGGGCGGATGAAGCCTTTTTCTTGCAGCTCACTCAGTTGCTTCTTCAATTCCACCAACTCGTTCGGTGGCATCCGATAGTGCCTCTTTGAAATCGGGGCGGTACCGGGAACCAACTCAATGACAAACTCGAGTTCTCGAACTGGTGGCATCCCTGGAAGAGCTTCCGGAAAGACATCAATGAAGTCACGGACGGTTGGGACTTCACCAATATCTAGAGCGAGCTTCGCTTGCGCCAAGAGATGCGGGCCCAGCCTTCTGGCGAAAAGCGAACCGCCTACCAAGGACTAGATAGAAGGACACACTTCTTGGCGCAATCGATTTGTCCCTTATCTTTGAGACAACCAATCCATACCAAGAATTACATCTAGACTTGCTGAATGGAGGAGGATAAGATTCGCGAAGAATCTCACTCCCTCGATCTCGATTGGAACATCCCTACACTCATTGACTCTCAACTCCAAACCCGAGAGCGAATGAGCAATGGGATCAACAATGGAGTAAAGAGGAGCTCACTAATAGCGACAAAGATTCTTAAATAAAAGAATGAGATGCTCTGAATCAAACAAAATAGTAGCCGAATGAGAGTTAACAGAAAGCGTACCAAAGACGACGCGTCGGTGCCTCTCGTGCCTCCTCTCACGAGATGAGGTTGACGCGACCACTACCCACGCCTTGGGTAGTAGGGACTATCTTCCGGTCCTGCGAAGAACCACCTCCTTGCCCGCGTCCTCCATTAGGACGAGGGGCTGCTCCTGTCTTCTTGGGGCAATTATTTGCATAATGCCCCTTGTCGTTGCAGAAGAAGCAGGTGACATCCGCGGCTGTGCGGAGGCCTCCTGGCTGACTCGCAGGTGCACGTGATTGGGGCACAGCCTGCGAAGGACGAGGGGCAAGCCGACGATCTCGAAGTCCAAGGCGGAGGACGGGACCCCGGAGACTGCCCAACACGGGAACGGAAAGAGCTGGCCTGCGCTGACTTGTGGGCCTCCCACTTGCGCTTGCGGGAATCCACAAGTGCTCTCCCCGCGTGCTCAGCGACGATGGCCTTGTCCACCAAGGCCTGGAAATCCGGAAAGTCAACGATGGATAGCTTGTCCTGCAGCTCCTCAGACAAACCATCCTTGAACTTCTCTTGCTTGGCCTCATCAGTGGCCACCTCTTCCGGAGCATAACGAGCCAAATGGTTGAACTCGTACAGGTACTCCGTGACTGAACGACGCCCTTGCCTGAGCGACAAGAATTCCTTCTTCTTCAGCTTCATCAAGCCGGAAGGAATATGAGAGCGGCGGAAGGCAGTACGGAACTCCTCCCAAGTGACGGTGTGACCGTCCGGCTGCATGGCGAGAAAGCTCTCCCACCAAGACAAAGCTGCACCCTCCAGCTGGTGCGATGCGAATAGCGCCTTCTCGTGCTCTCGCATCTGCGCTATGCGGCTTGCGCCCACCGACGGAAGCCGATCGTCTGCGTCAGCGGTCCTCGGACACGAGAACGTGGGGGCCGAGTGCGAAGAAACTCCGCGAGTCCCCACGCGGCCGATGAGCACTCCCTTGCCCGGATCTCAAGCACCGGTAGGGGAAGTGTTGCACGTGATGGCGCCCGTAAGAACCTCTCTCCTCCTCTGCGGTTGCGCTCAATCAAGAAGGACCTCGGCCATGGTCGGAGGAGGAGGAAGATCCTCGTCCGGACCAGCTGACTGGCCTTGGCCGCTACGAGTGCGTCCGGCCATCTTGTTACAAGAAACTTGGGTTAAAAACTAGACTCCAAATTCAAAGCCAAAAGAAAGCGAAAAGCTGACGACTAGGGGAATGGAATATCACTCTAATCGAAAGCCGAAAACAGCACGTGTATAAACTTAAACATATTTATAAAAAGACTCCAAAAACGGCAAGGAATCATAAAACCAAAACTCAACTCACCAATGCAACTAACCCGTATTGAATGAACGAGTAATTGATTGAGAAGACAAAAACCAGAAGATTAAGGTAAGATCTAATACTGTTAAAGAGCAAGGTTCAATCAGCGAAAATAGTGTTAGATACATAGCTAACTAGTATCACATCTTACCCTTCTAACCCCACAAGTTTTAGTTGAATCACCCTCTCATTTTCTACCCCATTAGAAACCATCGAGCTTGCTGTCCGGAAATTGAAGTGGCTGTAGTGATTTCGCATCCAAGCTTCCAGCCGAAGTCTTCCATTCTAGAAACTTCAAAATCTGGCACACTTCAATTTGCCAAGCTCAGTGGTCCTATCAGAAACCATTGAGCTTCTTGCCTGAAATTGAAGCGTCTTTGTCAGATTCGCATCCAAGCCTCTAGCCGAAACCTTCAGTCTAGAAACTTCAAAACCCTAAGAACTTCAATTTGCCAAACTCAGTGGTTCCCAAAACCCATCTAATCGATAACACTATCTTTGAAAAGGAGATGAGAGGAAAACAACTTTCAAAACTCAAATTAGAGCAGGATGAGAGGAGAAAGCTAAGATAGGTAAGGAATAAAATCTGAGAATTCCTTAAGCCTTCACAAATCATTTGATACTTTTGAAAATAAGATTTTCCAAAATATCCTAAAGGCGACCAAGCTTGGGTTACTACGGTCAAGATGGCTCGATACAAACCTTGTGAGACCCGGTTTATCCTGGCTTGTAATGCTTAACCATCCATCCGGTCCTAGCATCACAAAGCAGATAATCCGAGACTCGAGACATGTATACTTCGAATGCAAGTATACACACCTCTTTACAAAGCTCATGCATCAATTCCATTCATCCACATAGAACCGAAACACGTAATGTAATGTAGTATTAATAATATTAAACCGAGTCATTACAAAGAGAGGCCAACCGCCAACATTACAAGAGACAACAATAATTAAGCAATGAAGCAAAAGTGCCATAAGATGGCTACAACAAAAGAGCCAATCGGTGTGCCTTTAACCCACAAGGCAACCGATGGGACCGCCAAGCTAGTCGCCAAACCCGAAGCACATCTCACAAAAGTGAGGCCCTTGGGGCTCACCTTCTTCCTCAAACAAAAGCGTAAGCAAAAGCGGTGAGTACTTTGAATGTACTCATAAGACTTACATGTGGAATAACAAACTGTACATATGCTACATGCAAGCTCATTGAAGTGGAGGCTGTATGTTTCATTTTAGCATAAAGCAAGTTTCCAGTTGCAATAATGTAATAGGTTGAAAGCAATTTAACACATCATTTTTAATGTTCAAATAACAGAAAGAACAAAATTAATAACAAGAAATAGACAACAATATCTGGAAGTGACTAAACCATTAGTCACCACAACAATAGCATGAATTACCCATTCATGCCAACCATGTCAAATTTTAATTTAAAAGGTTATAGTCTAACTCTTGCAAAACCTAACCAAGCGTGTCCATAACCTAGGACGAGGCTATTCAATAGTTTTATCCTGCAGGTGTACCAACTTACCCACATGTCAGACCGCCTTTTTGCCAAGCTATTAAGCACACTTCCTTAGGTATGCAAGACGGCTAAGTCCTACGAGACGTTTCCAATATTATGTATTACCTTGAGTCGCCTGTATGGATAGAAACCCATACGTTGTGTCGGGTCGTGGCCCACCTCGGACAACTACCCGTCGGGTAAAGCCTTGGACAATCTGCGGCGCCCCTCGAGGTGGAGAACCTTCCGGCAATCCCCACCACCGCACACCCAACACAAACACAAGAACACACGCGTGTTTCACACACACACACAAAACTTTTCCTCCTGCGACTCGGAGATAACACACGCCAAAGTACTAAGTCAAGAGGGTCCCATATATCCCTCATGTGGTTAGTGCGCAAAAATGCTTGGAGAGTGTGACACAAGATGTTCGGTCCTTGTTGACTTGGGCACCATTCCGATCACACCCAAAAACACCACACCAATCATACCATTATGCCCAAGTCCAAATCAGTTTTCATTTTGGTTTTGATTTACAAAATTAACAAAGCACAAAGTGCTGGACATAATGGAAGAATAATAATTTTTGTGTGATCAAGACCATCGACTAAGTCGATGATCGCCCAAAGCTATCGAACTAAGCATGTCTAAGCATAAAGACTCGTATGCTACTAAGTGACAAGAGTTCATCCAACGAACTCTAATCACAAAGAAATAACCTAGGCTCAAGTAGTAGAGAATAAACAACATCCTCTGATTATGCAACTATAGGATCAACTAACCATAATTTAACACAAAGTAGCAATGCATACATACAGTTGAATTCAAATTATTAAACTTGAAAAATAATAGGATTAACATGATCAAACTGCTTGCCTGCTTGTTGAGGGTCAAGATGTTGCTGGGGATCACTCTCGGTACCAATGTGCTCTTCGGATCCTATCGAAAGAACCAAAAAGAACCAATAAGGCAAAAGAAACCGAAAAGATCCAACAGCCAACTTCAACAAAAAGCTCTCAAATTTTTACAGTAGAAAGAGCATGATTTTTATGAACTAATGCAACAAGAACCAATTGATTTGGATTCTTAATGCAAAAGATATGGTCAAAACAATTTTGCTCAGCTTTTATAAATCAAAAATGCTACTATTCATTAGCAAAATTTTCTGGAGCTATACTGAGTCTGGAAACATTTTTAAATTAAAGTCTAGTAAAAAACATAACCAACGAAGCTACCAGAGCAGAGGAGGTGAGCATGGTAGCGGCGGATTCCGGTGAGGGTAGATGGAGATGGGGGTGAGAAAAACGTGCCCCTAATGATGGGAATCCTATTTTTTTGGATGGCGGGGCCAGAGGATGCGTCAAGGACGTCGGCAGTGGAAGTTGACGGGGGAGGCTTGGAGGATGGAGTATAGAGGAACATGGAGATGAGGCGAATTTCATGATGCGGGTGGTGAGGCGTGGCGAGGCTAAAATCGGTGGGGACATGTGCGTGGTAGTGCAGCCAGAGCACAGGTATGGAGCGGTGGCGGATTTCAATGGTGGCGGGCCTCCCGACGACGGGGACGATGAAGAGGAGCTCTGGGGGGGGGGGGACAAGGAGTTAGGGAAGAAATTGGCTGCACCAATTTCACATGGTGGTCGGAATTGGTGGAGAACTTTGGGATTTTGTGGTCTTGACTTGACACAGTATCCATGGCTTACTAGTGAAGATGGTGTTGATCACGTGAGTGACGGTGGCACGGGTGGCTTGGGTGCAGAGAGGCGGGCAGAGGGAGGTCTTCGGTGCGGTGGTGTAGAGTTTCCTAGTGGAGGCGAGAAGGAGACAGTTGCGGCTACAACATTGGTGGTACGTCGACACGAGGAGCTTGGACTTAGCTTCTTTCCTGGTTGGGCTTGCACGAGAGATCGAGGTGATGATGCAGTTGTTGCTCAACGACGTGGTAAGCATGTAGAGACTAGTGCGTGACACAGTGGCATCAAGGCTTAGAGAGGAAAGGAGTTGGCGGTGTAAACACAATGGCGGAGGCGATTTGATGCTAGGTGTCAGCGACATAGGCTGGTGGGTCTAGTAGGTTGGTTGGGCCAGGGTAGGAGGGGTGCATGCGAGCTGGCTGGAGCGGCCCAAGGTGGGTAGGGAGACGACTAGCTTGGGTAGGCAAGCTAAATTTTAGAATTTTCACGGTTTTCTGAAATAAGAAAGAAGAGGGTTGTCTTTTTTTTTAGGATTTTGGTATTTATAATATATTGGAGGGTTTTCGGAAATTTTGGAAGGGAAAAATGATTTTCGGCAAGGAGGGAAACTCGAACAGAAGTGGAGAAAAACTTTAAGGAGCCAGGAAAACACGAGGAACAACTCGAAAGCAAGATCAAAACATTTTGTGAAAAAATATATGTGGGACGTCACATGGACTCACGGTAGAATTTGCTTTTTAACAAATCTTGGTTTAAAACCTCCTTTTGCAGTGAAGTATGTTCTGCGGATAAGAAGGTCCGGCAATTAAGCGACTCTTTGTATGAACTTAGTTTTCATAATATTTTGTCATAATACATTTGAAGGTAGCACGGCAATGCCAAACCATGCATAGACAGACACTTGATCATCCGATCCACACAAACCGTTTGCCTGTCTCATGCGCAGTCACTGCCCCGTGGACCACTGTCAAGCTTGGGCATCCAACCCAAGGCAGATTTACGCTTTATGCAAGCCACTCACTGCCATTCCAATTGACTTGGCCCTGCGCGACAGGTCACAGCCAATCACGATGCTCCAGCAGTCCAGCTAGCTCCATTGTCTGCCTTACAATTTTGCAGGCAAGTACAGAAAAAAAAATCAAAGTACTTACCGGATATACACGGAGGCGCGGGAATTTTCCTAAATTACCCTAGGACTCGAGCTGTTTCATTCGAAATTCCTGCGATGGAAGCAAGCTGACGCGCGCGCATACAGGTGAGTTGAGGTGGCATGGAAGCCCATAAACCAGCCCTTGCACGTTACAATGATATGCCTGATCCACCGCACCAACCTATCTACTATATATATATTCACATTACATCATCATCAAATCAACGGAGCACATGCATATAAGTATAGGTAAGATACCGAACCACACATGCAATTGCATGGAAGCATGGCCATTTGCACAGCTACCTACACTAGCAGAGGTGAGGTGGGTAGTTGCCGGCAGTATATATAGAATCACTACTACAGAAAAGCTCATCACAGACGGTTCGTAACAGTCATCACAGACGGTTTTTGAACCGTCTGAAATTTTATGTCTGTGATAACAGACGGTTATCCTGACGGTTGAAAAATCGTGATAACTCTTATCACGAGCGGTTCCAACTACGAACCGTGCAGCGATTTCAGAAATCACGAGACGGCTCTAACCACGAACCGTGCGCGATACTACATAATCACGAGCGGTTCGTGGTTGGAACCGTCTGGATTCTATAATATCCTGCAGCGGTTCGTGGTTAGAACCGTCTGTGATAAGTCTTTAGATCTAATTAATTTTTATCGTATTTTCAGCTAGCCTCGGGAATTGCTAGCCATGCCCTCTGAAAACTAGCAAGCAGAAACATATCACAGATAATTGTTGACAACTCAAAGTGATCATTTAACTCAAAATCAATTACAAAAGAATGTTTCAAGTATATATTGTCGATAGAGTTACAAATTGAATTACAACCAGTCAAAGTGAATTACAATATTGAATCAATTATTTCGAGGTCGTTCATCGGTGTCGACGGCGTGAAACTCTCCGGTGGTGTTAACTATGTCTGCCTTGATGAAGCCACAGAGCTCCCCTCGAATGTGCATGATCTGGTCCATCTCGAGTGCATTTAACTCTATGTTCAAGCTCTGTCGCTAGCAGGAGTAAAGTAGTAAGCATATATATTTAAATTTATAATTAGGAGATAATTATTACAAGATTGACAAACCTGGGGATCACGCGTCCTAGAAGCAATCAATAGCTGCATATGATGGCATACGTAGAATGCGCATATGTGATCTCGTTTTTGCTGGCGGCACTGTAAAAATATAATTATATATATATGTACAGTCAGTTCGAGACGCAATATTATGGAGTATGATATATGATTATTGTGTTGTAGCACGTACCAGAAATCGCATCTTGTGAGTCAGTGTGGCGCTCGTTTCCTTGTATAAACCTCCCTCGGCAACATAGCCGATGAACGCCCTACATGATTCAAAAAAGTTATCCTCGTCCATTTCAAACGAAGGAAGACTACAATAGAGTTATGTGCGGAGGAAATGAACATACCTGTCGAGTATTCCTTTAAGAAGGGTGAAGTCGTGATTTTTGTTGAGTAGATTATCAAGGTATAATACCATGTTCCTCTTTGGCACAAGAATCAGAAGAATCCAATGGAACCTACTCATGTATGTCGCTATAGTCATAAACCTGTGTTGAAACGTAATTTGTATAGCAAATATTGAAGCACTTACTTCTGGTTGTAGGGCACCATTATGTAGTCCTTGTCGTCCAGAGCAAGCAATCCCATCTTTATATAATTCTCGACGTAGGATGCGTCTTGGTTGATTGTTTGCTCAGAGACCACGTGTGGGTCGAGGAAACCGACCGGTTCTTTGATTCGACGGGTACATTTCATAATGTATCTGTACATAAGCAATGAGTTATGATATTTATCGGTATCACGTGAGTGTAGAAATTGATTGTACACACTTACGATGTCCAAGATCGTAGAAGTGAGGCGTCGAGGCGATTAGGTTGTATAGGTCAAATAAGTCTTGAAGCACACGGCGAAGTGGCGGGCTCGTGAGAAAATGCTCCCTCCGTGTCGGCGGTGATTCAAAGATGGCCCCCTCCTCTCGGGTCTTGCGCAAGTACCAATCATGCAAAGCTGGACAAGCTAGTCTGAGCTCTTTATTTCTGCACGGAGACCAGCGGACTTCGAGGAGTATTTCACGGGTTTGGAAGGTGCCTTAATGTTCTTCGATTTCGATTTCTCTTACGAGGCGGTGAGGGCGTCTTCCGTGAGACGCCTCGATGGACCGATATGGTGACACGATTTTCTTGTCCCTTCGCCGTCTTCTCGGCGGAAGCGATGTGGTGGCCTTACGAAGCTTTGGTTGGCGGAATCATCGAGGTCCTATTGGAGGCGAGGTCTGTCGATATTGCGTCATTGAAGGGTCGGTCGATGTCCTTCTTGGGCCTTTGGATAAAAGTGTGCGTGGCATCCCTAGTGTTACGATTTCTTCGTTCGGGAATCTCGGTAGGATGGCCATGAAATTGTCATGTACCATGTCCACCTGAACCCTGGCGTAACCCTGCGCCAGCTGGGCACCGTGCTGCACTGCCCCTTCCTGGTATGGATACACCATACCCCGCCAGCCTCAATAAGAATCGACCCAACCATCCTCACTTGGAGCTTGCAAGGCGTCGGCCCCTACAAAACGATACACAATTAGCTAAGGCATCATATAGGTCTATCTTTGGAGTATTCCAGAGATGTACATTACCTCGATGTCGTTGATCGGTAATTGCACGTCATCATGTCCAGAATTATGTGTGGACGCGACGCTACTCCGATGTCGAGCAGGACTTGCTCCCAAATTAAAAGGTGCGGCTTGCGCCTGCATGAGTTGATTTACTTAGTTCTGCAAGTTTGTTATTTGTTTTTAAAATTTTTCAATAATCACATGTTCCAACCGAGCGTCGTGCTGGTCCTTAGATCTCTTCCTACTCCTATATGTGTCGGAGTTGTGTGGGAATCCATCCCTCCAAGGTACGTAAACCCCAACGCCTCGCGTGCGACCCGGGTGCTCCTTGTTTCCCAGGGCCGTAGATAGTACATCCTTCTCCATGTCTACTTCGAAGGAACCTTGGGAAGATGCGGAAGTCAATGCTTCCTGCAAGAGGACATCATGTTATTGTAGACACCATGAAGTTATGGACTTATTAACAATTAAGTGGCGTGGGAAATTTACCAAGCGTTGAGACACTGCCTCGTCTGCCGGGTTTGTGAAAGAGATTTGCCGAAGGCGTGGTCGATGCCTCGCTCTTAACGAGCTCGGCGCTCGTTTGAGATCTCAGCAAACGGTCGTGCAGCAGCCTCGTCCTCCGCCGCCCACTGCGTGGCTTTACCCGCGTACCCAGCGGTGCCAAGTCTGTGGGGGTGAGTGTTTTGTGCCTAGATAGCTCTATGTGCCGCACTTTGCTCCTGAAATTCGGCCGTCGTCTTCATCTGCACGAAGGCGTCCCATGTATCCCACGATAAAAATTGATACGTCGTGAAGGCGTCAGGCCGTGTTCACGTCTTTGCGTGACAAGCGGGCTCTTGAAGATCCTCTGGCGTGGGCATCGCCCGGCGGCGCGTGCCATCGCTGCGTGCTTGGTACGCCGAGGAAAGTGAGCGAGGCGAAAGTTCAGTCCACAACTCGTCTCTCTGTACATCCGTCAGAGACTTCCAGGTTGGGGTGGTGATGGGGACCTATTCCCTTGCAAGTACCCCGCAGACGGTCCGGAATCTCGCAGCTACTTTCTTGGGACTTAGCGGGATCCCGGCGTCAGCGACCTCGTGACCATCATGCGGCGAGGGAAATTTGGATATTCCTCGCCTTCTCGCTGCGTACCACCTTGATCGGAGATCAGGCGCATTTAGCAAGCGTCGGTGACGGTGGCGAAGACGGTGCCTCTACCATCTAAACTTACTTGCTATCTATATAAATTCACGTATGCAATGATTACATAAACAAATAGAAGTTACCCATTGAACCTAAATATATGATCGTAGTAAATAAAATATATGAAATTGCACAAAAAAGCGCAAAGGTGAAGGAAATATTGCAAGCAGTGCGGTTTTAACATATAATGAAATATTGCATGATTTTGAGTGCTCTCGTGACGAGTTGTAAAAGAATCAACGATTGCCATCTCATTACTGTTTTGTAGTAGTGCCATACCATAAAGAAACAAAGAGAAGCAATAATCACCTCACCCTAACAATTTCTGGAATAAATTATTACACCAAAACCGATCAAAACAGAATGAGGTAAATGGTATGTTAACCATCAAGGGATAGCAATGAATAGATTATGTCTTATTACCAATCTAGTGGGTTGTGTGGGCGTGTTTGCTTCGTAGGTTATATGGATGAGGTACAGGAGGGCATGGCCTCTTCTGTGTCTTGAGGCCGTCTTGTGGAAAGATAACGAGGGTAGGATGGAGAGAAATTAGAGGGGTCAAGACAAAAACTAGAAGAGGAAATTTATTTCTTGCTTGATAGAAACTGTGTAGCTTTCCTAATTCTCCTCTCCGAAACCCTCCTGGACTCCTGTTGCTGCCGAAGCTTCTCCTGGTGTAAACACCTGCTGCTATTGCGTGAAAACCTACTCCCTAACAAAACCAGACTCGCTAACTTCCTCTGGATGCTAACGTGCTACTGCTGTTATGCCACAACATGGGAACACTTCCATCCCTCATCCATAACTGGTGTGGAACGGAGATGTCAGAGGGGCGGCTAACCGTATTTGGATACTTGCTTGTTTTCAAGGAACTGTTTGGCACCAAACTAGAATTAGAATTGGTCATACCAGATTTGCTAAGTGGAGAATAGAATGGAACGTCAATAAAAAATATTGTTTCATTAGCACTGCCATGTACAACATTATTTTTACCATGTAGAGTCTATACAAAACTTAAAAAAGTAGAGCCTACTACTGCTACCTAAACAATCAATTCCAATTCCAAAGCTAAAACAGTCAATGAGATGTCTTTCTAGTATTTTTCAAGTAGGAAAAAGACAGATTTGCCAACACAAAGAACGCCATCAGAATACATTAATGCAAGTATACATGCATGTCTAATTGTGTAAATACACAGGCATCTTATTGTGTAAACAAACTAAATATAGATCTCTGTACAAATCTATTTGTGCAAATATAACTTACATGTACATCTAGTAGTGAAATTTAACCCTACCTCCCATTTCAAACAAAAGCACAGCAGAGTAAAACATCTAAAGGGGCAAAAATGCCACATAAACCCTCGGGTGGTCGGCAGGGGCGGGGACGGCACTGAGGGAAACCCTCGGCTCTCACGGCAGAGAAGAAGGAAGCGCGGGGAAACTCACCGGGTAGTCGGCAGGGGCGGGGGCGGCACCGAGGGAAACCCTCAGCTCTCACAGCAGAGAAGGGGGCGGCGCGGGGAAACTCACCGGGTGGTCGGCAGGGGCGGGGCGGCACTGGACGGAGGTAGGGACGAAGGGAGGTGGCGCTGGTCGGGGCGAGGATGAAGGAGGGTCTTTGGTCGGAGGTGGCGTCGATGGAGGAGACCGAGGCGTGGCGGGTGGTAGAAAAGACTAAAGCGCGAATGTGCACAACCGTTGAGTCGGGCACTTATATATTTGGATATCACGAGCGGTTCCATAAATAAACCATCGTGATGTTAACTATCCTGAGCGGTTCTATTATGAAACCGTCTGTAATGACTTTATGAGAGAAACCTAATTTTAATATCACGAGCGGTTATGTAATCAGGCGATATAATGCGGTAGAGTTAGTCATCACGCAGGCGGTGTATTAATAGAAAATGCGTGATGTGAACTGTTCACACACATATGTAGAGCCGTCGGATCTCAGCGAGCGGGCGGATGCATTGGGCCGTTCGGACCATTTCGATCCACCATAAAATCTTAACCGTTGGATATTCCACGGGCGGAACAGATCTTTTGAGCCGTTCTTTGATTGGGCCGATCGGACCGTCGATCTTTAGATCAACGACCCAAGTTCGCGTGAACGTTCGGACCGTTCGAAAGTTCTTTCGCTGTGAGCCGTCTATCTTTAGATCAACGGCCCACCTTCATTCAAACGTTCGGACCGTCCATTTCAGACGCGTATAACTTGGATCGTTTCTGACCGTTGGATGTATAATCGACGACTCTGATTTAGTGGGTCGTTTGGACCGCCCGAAACGCGCCGCGAATCTTAGCCGTGCGATGCCAAATGAACGGTCGAGATTCGATAGGCCGTTCGGACCGTCCAAAATTCGCGTGGTGTGAACCATTGGATCTTGATCCAGCGGCTCTGTCGCCGCCTTTGAATCGCGGCGCTCACGCAATGGGCCGCTGTGCATTGGGCCCATCTGTCAGTGCGTGGGTGCGCTCTTGCCGTCTGACCTTGGCGATGTCGATAGCTAGCTTGAAGCTCGGTGAGAAAAATATTAATCGCTTTATAAAATCTGAGAAAGTATTAATTTGCACACTGTTAAATATGTTAACTTCGAAAAATCATAACTAATTCATTTCAACTCCAAAATAGATGAAACCACTTCTGATACTTTTCATTTTTGATAAACTTAATATTAAAATTGGTTTCAAGCATGTCTCTATACCAGAGAGTATTATTTTAGAAAATGCACTTTTAAAATCTTTATTGTTACAAAGGAAATTGCTGATAACTTTGTAAATGCATAACTAAATCTTGGGAACTCAAAATGAGTCAAACTCAACTATTTTGGACTTGTATTAATACTACCTTTTTAAGGTGCATAACCTTCGAATTGACTTGGCTGGAGTTAAGGTGGAATTCATTTACTTGAGGCCTAGAGTTATTTCCTTAAGACCAAGTAAACCTCGGTCTTTTGGAAATAACCCGGGGGTCCTCACAAATTGGCCCATGCCAAAAATATGCTTCTCTGGAATAAACGTTCCGCAAGAACTTGAACTTACGACTGCCGTAGTTCCGTTTATCAGCAGCGGAACTCTCGCACGAGAATCATTTCAAAGGGAAATCGGTCGGACCACCCAACACATGACAGTCTGACCAATTTAGCACTGGTCCATAACACGTGACGAGTTTCCATGTTAACATCAAATTACAATGGAATACATGCTTAATTGAGATATAGTCCTTCATGATGATCGACGCGCATATAGCTAGCTTCCTCACTGGGTTCTTCCTCCAAGACCACCCAATAGACCAAATATTGGGTGAAGTAAGCAAAAGTGTCCAAACTCGCTCTCGTATTGCTTCTTTTTGTGAACATTACTCTTTTGTTTCCTCTTTGGAACCAAAGCGTATAGATGAAGCACTAGAAGATCGGATTGGGTGAATGCTATGCATGAGGAGCTAAATAACCGCTGAAATGATGTTTGGACAATGGTGGAAAGACTCGAGGAGCATAATGTGATTGGCACAAAATGGGTTTTGAAATAAACAAGATGAAAATGGAGTTGTGGTAAGAAACAAGGCAAGGTTAGTTGCTCAAGGATATACTCAAGTTGAGGCTTAGATTATGATGAAACATTTGCACCGTAGCAAGACTTGAGTCTATTCGCATTTTACTTGCTTTCGCATCATGCTTTGATATTAAATTATTTCAAATGGATGTTAAAAGTGCTTTCCTAAATGGCAAAATATCCGAACTTGTTTTGTTGAACAACCTCCGGGTTTTGAAGATCCCAAAAATCCTAATCATGTGTATAAACTCTCTAAGGCGCTATATGGTTTAAAACAAGCTCCTAGAGCATGGTATGGCGCCTTGAGATTTTCTACTCTCTAAGGGATTCAAAATCGGAAGGTTGATACAACTTTGTTTACCAAAATTATTGATGGTGATTTCTTTGTTTGTCAAATTTATGTTGATGATATAATTTTGGTTCTTCTAATCAAGATTTTTGCAAAGAATTTGGTGATATGATGTCTAGGGAGTTTGAGATGTCAATGATAGGAGAACTTAGTTTCTTCCTTGGACTTCAAATCAAACAACTCAATGAGGAGAATGAATCGGAGAAGAATCGAATATGAATCGATGAGGAACTAGGAGAACCGGAAGAGATTGAAATTGATCTTAAAGGACTCACGTGACGACTACACTATTCTTGGGATAAAGATCAATATTCACTTCGAGAAATTGCGGCGACCCTCGTTTTCATACTAAGTTTCAAAGACAAGTCTATGATCTCTTCTATGGACCAAACAAACCATTTCTTGATCATAAGTACATCAATTGGTCCTACCTCAACGGACTTGACAGATATGAGGGTACATCTGGGCTCTTTGTGTGGGATTCATAACTTTGTGGCAATAAAATGCAATTATAGTGATGAGATCATCAAATCGGTTCTATGCCACGATATGCATTCCCCGAATTTTCTCACTCTTTGGATAGCGAGGCGTGAGGTATTCTTGCACAAAGCGCTTTTGAACATGCATTGAATATCGATCAAGCGAATATGAGAAAATCTATGATGGAACAGATTCTCCCTCTTTACTGCTGGTGAATTTTATGACACCACTCAAAGATTTGTCCTTGGTAAGATCACGGGACTTCTTCCTATTCGGCTTGGTAAATAGGATCATTAACCATACCATGTTACCTAAGAGTGGGAATTATGATGCTATTAGAGGACATGTTTGGAATATATTGGAATGCATCATGCATGGAAGAAAGTTTGATGTTGTGGATGTTATCATAAGGGAGATAGCGAGGAACAAAGAATGATCGAGTCAAGCGGATAAACTTTGCACCTTACATTATGGCTTTGATCGTTAAACAAACTGGATATAATGGAGCTTTACCTTCAGCACATAAAGCCTATAAACCAAGAGAAGGTCCTCCAATCCTGCCAATCTTAGGCGTGCTCCAGCTGAAGTACCTGAAGCTGCACCTCCTGCTGCTTGATCTTTGCTCCTCCACAAGGTATAGCCACTATGGATCGATTTATGCCACCTTGTTGGAGATGAGGCATCGGGATACCTTCGAGGCGACCACTTCTAGGCTGGATGCGTTTGAGGCGACCACCTTTGCGGATTGGATGCTTTCGGAGGCGACCACTATCGGACTCGGCGCCCACTCGGCCGGCCTTGGCGTTTTCGGCCAGGTCGCGAACGATTTCCTCCACAGTTCATTTTGGGCGGCGTCGCTTCCGCTCTCCTCTGGCGGTCCTCCTGTTGATCTTCTGTTCCTCCGTTGATCCTCAGAGATCCTCTGCGGAGTGACCCTTTGGCCCTTGATGACAAAGGGAGAGAAGAGTGTGTGTTAGTGAGAGAGAGCTAGTCTTATCTATTATGATATTGTAGCATATTGTGTCATTTTGACTATGGCTTGTAATGAACTTGATGCTTATGACTTTGTTTGAAAACTTGATGCTTATGATAATATCTTGTGTTATTCTATATTTTTGTTGTACTTGGATCTTTGATTAATGATGAATGACTATGTGATGTGAATGCTCTATCTTTATTGTCATTTGTTCTCTTCCAAGTAACAACGTTCTACAGAAACTCCGCCAAAATTTCCTGAAAATCTAAACATGTGCTTTACATTATCTTCTACTCATTATGCACATGTTAAGGGGGAGCTTTTTGTTTTCAAACCAACTTTCTCTCACAACTTTATTGTGTTGTTATCAATTACCAAAAAGGAGGAGATTGAAAGCATCTAGGCCCCTAAAAATTGTATTTTGGTAATTAATGACTTTATGTGAATATGGGACTAACATGTTTGTTGAAGTGATTACAAGGCATAGTCCCAAATGACAAAGTGAAACCAAGGAGCTGCATGTCAAAGAATGATGAGAAGATGGAGTGATCTCAAAGACAAGGTACAAATAGACTAGGACCCCTTTTAATTTTACCGGTCTTTGGAGTATGGAGGAAGACCGGATTATAGGATAAATGTCGTACTATTAAGGGGGAGCTTGTCTAGTAGCTTGAAAGCATCTCATTATGCCTTTGGATCAACTTAGGATCATGCATGTTCTTTTGGTTTGGTTTAAAAAGAAAAATCTTTTCTCGAACATAATCGGAAGTTAGGCATGTATCTTGCGGAACTTCATTGTCTGATTTACTCGAAAAAGCTGCGGCTTGATTTTCGAGAGCATCCATTTAAGGGACTTAGCCGATTTTTCAAGTGCGGAAGTTCCGCAATGAAATGGCGGAAGTTAGATTAAATCGGTTGCTCGGAATAAGCGCGGTTGAATTTTTCGAGAGCATCCTTTTTGGGACTTAGCCAAATTCTCAAGCGGAAGTTCCGCAATGAAATGGCGGAAGTTAGATTAAATCGGTTGCTCGAAATAAGCGCGGTTGAATTTTCCAGAGAGCACCCTTTTTAGGGACTTAGCGTTTTGCGAGTGCGGAAGTTCCATTGTGTAAAGCGGATCTTAGATAAATCGGAAGAACCGAAATCTTGTTGGCGGAAGTTCGCACATAAATCAACGGCTAGTTGAGCATTTAATGCTCACTGTAATGACCGTTCTGATGCACTCAGTGAAGGCGGAAGTTCCGCACTTTGTCTTCGGAACTTCCGATTTCCACGAGTTTTGCACGATTTTACGCATAACGGTCATATTTGGTTGTTGGGGTATAAATACACCCCCACCGGCTCAGGGCGTGTTGTTGAGCATTCATTCAATTCATTTGAGCCTTGAGCACTCCTCTCACTCCTCATTTACTCTCTTTGCACACATTTGTGAGGTAGTGAGCAAGAACAAGAAAGGAGCAACTCGTCAAATTGATTGTACTCTTCCTCATCCACGACATTCTCAACTCCGATAATCCTTCTTTTCCCATGAAGAACTACATGGCGGTTCTTATTTGCTGAGTCCGTTACATAAAAAACTTGAACAACTTGCTTAGCGAGTACGAATGGTTCGTCCTTGTATCGACACGTTTGAGGTCCACAGTAGTGACGCCGTACTTGTCGACCTTCACGCCCTGCGAAAGTTTAACCCAATGACATCGAAACAGGGGGATCTTGAAAAGTACATAGTCGAGCTCCCAAATCTCCTCTACGAACCCATAGTACGAGTTCAACCCGCATGCCCCCGTGGTATTGAACCCCTCATGAAATGCATCTATCACGGACACCGCATTACTCGGTATGCTCTTCCTATCCTGAGCTGCTGTATAAAACGTGTACCCATTTATGTCGTATCCTTGCCATGTCACAATTGTAAATTTTTGTCCTTTGGCCAACCATAGCAGCGTTTCATCACTTCATGACCTCCAAGTGAATCACATCTTTAACCATTCGTTGAACCGACGGTTGTGCTCTCTCGTTATCCAAACCTCCGACCGGTCTGTATTCTGTTGGCGTCGATGTACGGGGACACTTGGGTCATGTGTTGCAAGACCGTGAAATTGGCCTGTGCATATGTATCTAGATCGGGAGTGATTGCTTTCCTCCCGATGGTCCCGATACCCTCAAGTCTCCCCTCGTGACGAGATAGAGGCACACCTATCGGTTCCACCTGAGCCATGTAGTCCACGCAGAACTCAATGACCTCTTCGTTTGCATAACCTTCGATGATACTGCCCTCCGGCCGAGATCGATTCCGTACGTAGGACTTCAGAATTCCCATGTATCTCTCGAAAGGGTACATATGACGTAGAAACACATGGTCGCATATCTTTATCTTTTTCACAAGGTGAACAATGAGATGGACCATGATATCAAAAAATGACGGAGGGAAATACATCTCAAGATGACATAGAGTCGTCACCACCTCGGCCTGTAGAGCGTCGAGTCCTTCGGGATCGATGACCTTCTAAGCAATTGAGTTAAAGAAATAACAAAGCCTAAAGATTGCCACTCGGACCTTGTTTGGCAAGATACTCCTAATTGTAACAGGAAGCATCTGTGTCATCAGCACATGACAATCATGAGACTTCATACCAATTAATTTCAAATCTTTCATGGAAACAAGTTTCTTAATATTGACGGAGTAATCGGACGAACTTTCACGCCATGCAAGTTTTGACACAGTTCATTTCTCTCTGCCTTGGACAAAGTGTAGCAAGCTGGGGGAAGGTACGTTCATCCTTTATCGGTCTCTTTCGGTGCTAACTCGGTTCTTATGTTCATATCAACCAAGTCACGTCGTGCGTTAACACCGTCTTTTGTTTTGCCACTAATGTTCAGTAAGAGACCAATCAAGCTATCACATACATTCTTCTCCACGTTCATGACATCGATGCAGTGGCGAACTTCTAAGTGTTCTCAATAAGGCAAGTCCCAAAAAATTGACCGCTTTTTCCAGATGTTTTTCTGAGGGGTCCTTAATTTACGTCCCTTTCCAAGCACAACATCGATATCCTTAACCATATCATAGACCTCTTTCCCCTCTAAAAGCCCTTGGAGCTGAACCGTCCTCCTTTTTTCCGTCGAATTGTTTCTTCATCTTGCGGTATGGGTGAATCCTGGGAAGGAACCTACGGTGACGCATATACTGTCAGTTTTACGTGAGTTGTTCAGCCATACACTCTCGGTACCATCTAAGCAGTGCGGACATGCTTTGGCTCCTTTTGTACTGAACCCCGACAGGTTACCAAGGGCAGGAAAATATTGATGGTGCAGAATAACATGGCGCGTAAAGTGAAGTTCTCTCGTTTGTACGCATCCCATACTTGTACCCCTTCGTTCCAAAGTGTCACAAGATCTTCCAGCAATAGTGCTAGGTACACATCAATATCGTTCCCAGGTTGCTTCGGCCCTTAGATAAGTAGTGACATCAAAATGTATTTCCGCTTCATACACAGCCAAGGAGGAAGGTTGTACATACATAGATTCACAGGCCAGGTGCTATGTCGGCTGCTCATGTTACCGAAAGGATTCATTCTGTCCGTACTCAACCCTAACCTTATGTTCCTCGGTTCCGCACCGAACTCTTCGAAGCTCCGATCGAAGTTTCTCCACTGGGCAGAATCAATAGGGTGTCTGAGCTTCCCATCTTTCTTACGCTCCTCCGAGTGCCAACGCATCAATCTTGCCTCCTTTCGGTTTGCAAATAAATGCTTCAACTTGGGATCACAGGCAGATACCACAACATCTTAGCAGGAGATCCTTGTTTCGCCTTAGCAGTATTCTTACGCTTGTATCGGGATGCTTTGCACGCGGGACATACATGCATGTCTGCATACTCTTTACGGTAGAGGATACAATCGTTCGGACATGCATGTATTCTTTCTACTTCCATTCCCAATGGACAAATAACCTTCTTAGCTTGGTAGGTCGTGCTGGGCAACACGTTTCCCTCCGGAAGGATGTCAGCTAAGAGACCTAACAACGCCGTAAAACTCTTATCGGACCAACCATTGCTTGCCTTCAATTTCAGCAGTTCAAGCACGGTTGACAACCTTGTGTATTCCGGCTTGCAGCTAGGAAACAAAGGTTTCCCCGAGTCCTCCATTAAGCCCTCGAATTTACAAAACTCTCTCTCACCGTAGTTCCCTTCTGCATCGTGTAGCATCTGATCCAGATTGTCATCATGTGATCTATCCTCATCAAAAGCACATTCCATACCCTTCATATCGTTGACTTCCTCGGCGATGTCGTCATTACTGACTTCCGGTATAATCTGCTCTTCACCGTGACTGCTCCAACATGTATATCCTTTTTGAAACCCCTTCGTATTAAGTGAGCTTGATCTGTATTTGGGTTGTTAAATATTTTTATATTACGCAATCAATGCATGGACAATACATTAATTTTATCCCTTCTTCAACATATCACCTTTCGTGGCTCTTCTAAAAGCAAACACGCTATTAATATACTCTTCACTCACACAGTTCTCAATGTACATCCAGTTTCGGTCCATCTAAACGTATACACACGTAACAAATTAATTAGTGTTAAATTATATTAATAAACCGCAAGTACCTTTCATAATGACCAAACACATTAGTGATTAGTCTAGAACAAATATAAATGGTTACAGATCGTTACACATTAGTGATTAGTCTAGAGTAAAAATAAAGGGTTATAGATCGTTAGCCTTCTCTCCAAGGTGACGCAATGTGGGAGGAGGCAGCAGAGGTGCCACAATGGGGGAGGAGGAGGCAGGGGTAACAGCTCAAAACGGGTGAGGAGGCAGCAGCAGCAGCAGGGTGGCTAATGGGGAGGAGGCAACAGCAGCAGCAAGGTGGCGGCGGTTGATACTTATTTATCACAGACGGATAACGAAGAACCGTCTGTGATAATTTTATCACAGACGATTACAAAGGAATCGTCTGTAATAAGATGTCTAATATAGCATGTTTTGTAGTAGTGAATGAGATCAGTGAACGAATGCACACAAATGAATGATACAGTAGTACTAGATTCATGCACATTACATACGCAGTTGGCTGCAGGTTATAATCCAATCTTGCCGCCGTGCCAGTTGGAGCCGTAGAATCTCGACATCCCTTGACAGCCTCCTCTCTTTCCTTCCCTTTCCGTTTCCATTGAGCTAGCCGATCTGCCCCACTCGACATAAAATATATGCCCGTGTCTTGCCCTTGCGTTGTTATGCGAGTCAGTTCAAAAGCTAGCATGCATGTCACTAGTACAAATATGCTAGCTAGCTCCAGTGATGGATGGATGGATGGATGGATGCCATTCCGGACTGTTAAAACAGAATTTAGTACCTGTTTGTGGGGGCCTATGTGTACTCTTGGGGTTTCATTCTCGGGCCAAGCTGGCACCGGTGGGTGCTCTGATTCATTGTCGCGGTAAATAATATAGGGTTTTAGTGTCGATATTACTGTCGCATAGGTTCTGTAAATTATTTGGTGTGATATCGTTGCATAGGTTATTCGTGTCCTTATGTAAAAAGTGTTCTTGCCAATTCTTTGTGCTTTATAACTAATACAAAATGGGTTATATTAGACGTATCATCACAGACGGTTTCTGAAAACCGTTAGTGTTGTAATCATCACATACGGTTTTACAAGCATGACCGTCTACGTTACTAGCGATAGCTAGAACCGTCTGTGATACATCATTATCACAGACAGTGGTTTTTAATGAGAACCGTCTGTGATACTTCACCGACGGCTTTTTGTTAAGAACCGTTTGTGATAGTTTTGTATCACAGACAGTTCTTATTAAAAACCATCTATAATAAGTACTCCCTGATTTTACAATGACTTGGATGCCTACCTATATTCACAGAGTAAGTCACATGACTTACTCTGTGAATATAGATAGACATCCAAGTCATGGTAAAATCACATAGTAAGGAATATAGGTAAACGTCCAAGTCATGGTAAAATTAGGGAGTCATATACGGTTTTTAATATAAACCGTACGTGATATTAGCTCGTCATAGCGTGGGAGGGCGGAAATTTTAGCCACCTCTGTCTTGTCTTCCATTAGTCTCTCCCTCTCCCTCTCCCCTCCCTACGCCGAACTCGGCGTCCACCCTCGATTCCCCGGTGCGATTCGGAGAGGAGACGCAGCCAACGACGAGGAGGAGGAGGAGGGACATGTAAGAGCTCCATGTTTACCGCAGGAGGCCGATACTCATCTATAGCCTTGCTGTTTCACGGCGCCTTCGGTGAGCGGCATTCTGTGGCTCAACCAATACCGCCAGATCTAGCCGCACCCATCCAACCTTAAGTGAGCATGAAGTTTTGCCCCAAATCCCCATCTAGGTTTCGTTCTCACTCTGATTTCGTCATCTCCATCTTGTCAGATTTCGTTCTTAATGGGCTAGACCCCCATATGTAGTCGACAAGGGAGGGCGATTTGGTTCGAAATGGACGCCTCTACTCGACCTTATCCTCGTCAGTGAGTAAGCCATTGATTGAGAGAGAGAGAGAGAGAGTATCTTTTAATTGCCTTCTTGCAAACTATCGAAAGAGTATACGGAAACCACTGTCTAGTAATTAATTTGTTTGGTTCAAAATTCTTTTTTTTGCAATAGAAAAACTATCATAGATGATTTTTACTAAAAAAACATCTGTAATAGTCTATTTTTACAGACGATTTTGGACAAAAACCGTCTGTGATAATTGATTATCACAGACGGTTATTGTTTTGTTCATAATCGTCTATGATAGCTTTTTTCACAGACAGTTAAAAAAACATTCGTGATAACATCATATTATCACAGACTCATAAAATCAGACAGTTCAGAAAACCATGTATGATGACGATTTTGAACCGTCTGTAATAACCTTTTAGTGACAGAAAAAGACCCGGAGCAAATCGCATGCGCCCAAGTGTGTGTAAGCCCTACCGACGGTTTTAAGTTTTTTTAAATAAAAATAATAATGCAAACATACAGGTAGTTAGGTGGAGGAATTATGCTCACATGGAACAGAGACTAGATGTTATGATATTCCATCAATCCTAAGCCTTACAGGTGTACCACGTACCCTTGTATTATGAGGCTTAATTTAATAATTAAAGTTGGTTGTATGCCAAGGCTTACCGGTCACTAAGCTGGATTACTCAAACATAAACCTCTAATTAAATCTCGCCAAGTAACCTCTTCTTTACATGGCTGTCCTTTTCACTCGAGAACCCCCAGTTTGATCTTCATTAGAAGGTTCCATTTGATGGCCGGAGACCAACACAATGGACATGGCGACGTCAACTTTTACAATATAGCAAAAGTCAAATGTGTCAAAAGCAAAGGTCGTTAAGGGGTTATTTGGACATATATATTGCTAGGTAGAGTACTGCAAAAACTAATGTTACTAGCTAGGCCATTAGCCCTTGTGAGCCAAGAGCACATGCCATCTCTTGTCCCTTGCGAACCAAGTAAAGTTGCAACAAAACTTAAAAGACTTGACTAATAGAAAAGCCTAAACGTGAAGCGTTTTGCTGTATTTGTATATTTGATTTCACATGTAGTTGTTTGTGTACTAAGAATCCCTATTCAAAAGGCTGATACCTTTCCACACACAAAAAGAATAGTGTTTTTTTAAACAAAATACATCAGATGAAAATTTTCTTATAAAAGCAAAATAAAAAAAGGTTACTTATATGCCAATGACCTGCAATAGATCCAGCGCAACTTGGCCTGGTAACTGTGCCTAATTGTAAACAAACATATGTCAACTTAGCGGTAGCGAGGATTTTCAGAATTGATGTTCAAAGTTACAAAATTATTGCTATAATTACATATAAGTGAGGCCTATTTTCTATAATTCCAAAGTATGTATGATTTAGTACAATATTGCTAAGGTAAGGTGGAGGTGACCAACATATAAGGTGGAGTCATTGCCACTCTTTGAAACATATGACATATGGATCAAGGTGGCACGAGGAGGGCTTTGGCTAAACACACGCGCACGCGCACGTACGCATTCGCGTATTTTCGCGTGAAAAATCTCGTGACTTGCGCCGTGATATGACGCGCTACTTGGTAGACCAAGTCCACCTTATTTTTGCTGAATCATGTATCTCTCTCTGTTATAATGAGATTCAAATGTTTGAATTTGAGGCTTTATTAGGTGATGATGACAGGCAGTTACTAGTGGGTAAATGGCTGGCTAAGTGTGTCAGTTACCAGTGACAGGCAGTTACAAGTGGGTAAATGGCTGGTTAAGTGCGTCAGTTACCAGTATGTAAATGTCTATTTAATCGATCGATTATATATAAATATATATATATATATATATATATATATATATATATATATATATATATATGCTTGGAGACGTTCAGAGCATTGCACGAATACAAACTGCCTCCATTCCTTCTCTTCTTCCTCTGAAAATCTATGCTGTGGGATTGTGTTGTCTGAACCTCGTCGACTCTTCTTCTCGGCATGCACCGTGAAGAAGGGAGCGATATCTCCGAGTCGTTGCAGCCATGAAGACCTGCACGGGGGCGGCAATAAGGTTTCTGGGCAGCGCACATCTGTGCGACCGCTCGTGCTACTGATTCATCATCGAGTCTGCACTGCATCGTTTCTACACTGCATCGAGTCTGCGTCTGTGCTGCTTCCTGTTCTTCATCAAACTCATCTCATGTTGCTAATTCATCATCAGTGCGCCTTTGCATAGTTTACGCCTTGCGCATCGATTCTGCGTCTGCGCTGCTTCCTGTTCTTCATCGAACTCATCAGTAAGTCTTTCGTGTGACTGATTGACTTGTTTACATTTAGTTTTTGCATATATTGTGAAGTATAATGAGTTGCATACTGTTAGTACTGGTTTATGCATCTTTAGTCTTTTACAATATTTGTCTTCTTTTAAGATATGGAATTAAAATATTGCCTTCATTTTCAATATTCCAGAAACCTTATTGTGAACTTTGTTGCAACAAAACTATGGTTGGAGCTTCTAATGCTATGAAATCTGAGAGGTTTTCTAGTCAGAATTTTGATAGATGGCAGACTGGAGCCAAGTTCTGGCTCATGTATTTGGGGCTGTGGTGGGTAATCCACCCGCAGTATCCATTTACAATTGACCAGTATATGCAGTTCGATAATGCGAACAACACTGCTCTTGGCTGCATTCTGACCATTTTGGCATATCAGCTCTACGATGTGTATATGGACTGCAAGTCCGCCACAGAGTTGTGGGATGCACTAGAGCATAAAATATGCAGAGGCAGAGGTAGGTCGCTGGCTCTACATATGTGAGCAATTCTTTGACTTTAGCATGGATGAGGCTAAATCCATAGTTGGACAAGCCCATGATCTCCAGCTATTGGTTGGTGAGATTGCGCATTTGGGCTGTGTGTAGCCTCCTAAATTTGTGGCTGCGGGCATTGTCGCCAAACTTCCCATTTCTTGGCGGGATTTTACCACTATCTTGAAACACAAGAGGGAAGAGATTTATGTTGAAGATCTCATTGCTGCCCTCGATGTAGAAGAAAAGGTAAGAGCAAAAGATGCACCCAACACCTCTAGTCAGAACAATGCAAATTTCATAGAGAAAAAGACTGTTGCAAAAAAGTACAAATCCAACAAACCGAACAAGACAACTAGCTTTAAGAAGAAAACTGTGAAGAAGGATACATCACCATCTTTATGTGTGGGAAAAGCAGTCATATGGCGAAAGACTATCATTTCCGCAAGAGTAGAGATGGTGAACAACCAAAGAAAAAGGCTGTCAACGTAATCATAGGCGAAGCTTCAACTTCAGGAGGGTATAGTAATTCTCCTGTTGTTTTTTCAGCATATCAATTCAATGATTGGTGGGTTGATATTGGTACTAAAGTTCATGTATGTTCTGATATTTCCTTGTCTTCTTCTTACCAAGACAGCAGGTGCTTCCTCCATCCTAATGGAAAATAGGTCGCATACTTATGTTCTTGGTGTTGGCACAGTGGATCTGAATCTTAATTCAGGGAAGATTGTCCACTTGAAGAACGTGCAGCATGCTTCTACAATAAACAAGAACCTCGTTAGTGGTTCTGTACTATGTAAGGACGGTTATAAGCTAGTCCTTAGTCAAATAAAATTGTAATGTCTAAGAACCTCGTTAGTGATTCTATACTATGCAGGGACAGTTATAAGCTCAGTGCGTCACAAACTAAGTTTTTTCCTTTATTTTTATAAAAATAACAAAGGTAAACCCCTCTGGAGCATCATTTGAAAAACTCCCAAACTCATATTTAACACGTCATTCATTTTTCAAATTTTAGTAAGGACTAAAGCTTGATTAAGCAGTTATACGAGATTCACATTAAAAAAACCCAAGTTGACATCATTCATTGTCTAAACAATAATCCTAATGGCTACAATAGTAAGAATATCAATAATTTAAGGAGGTTCATGCATCAAATAGGATTTACAACTACCGTTATCCCAAACATAGCAATTTTATGACAAACATACACGTATCCATTATAGATTTTGCAAAAAAGATGTACAATAATTTAAATAGTAGGATCAACATGGTTAAAGAGGGTGCTTGTCTTGCTCTGGTAAAATATGATGATGGAATATCATCGCAAAAATCATCCGAACAATTGACGTCTAATCAAAATAGCGGGAAGCAAATTAAATATAGCAAAATAATTTTAACAGCAACAAAATCCAAATAATTTTGCATATTCAGGTATAGCATGAATTTATATGAATTTACAAAAAATATTAATCTCATTTGCAGTTTGTACACAAAAGTTATTAAGGTTTCAATTTTCTTCAGTTTGAAAATTCTAGAAAAATAGAAAAGGGTGACGTCGAAAGCGTATTTTTCGAAGTTTACACTTTATAGCAGAGCAAGTGTATTCTTCTCTAAATTCTATCGAGCTTTACACTTTCTAATAGAGAAAGTGTATTTTCCTTGGAACTAAAGGCGACTTTATCAATTTTTTTATTTTTATTAACTTACATGTGTGACCTACTTGTTAGTGACTCATTCTTTTGTTTTATTTATTTTATGTATAAAACAGAGCCAGTGACTCATTATTAATTAATTAATGATTAAACATATTTCTGATTTTATTTAACTAGTAGCTTGGACCCACATGTTAGTCTCTCGGGTTTTAAAACGTGTTTTGAAGCTGAGAATAGTGTGTGGTCCAACATATCAGTGACACATTTACTAAAAATGTTTAAAATTAGATTTTCGATTAACTTTTCGGCTGGTCCCACCTGCCATTCACTCAGTATATTTAACAACCGTCATTTAGCATTAACTAATCTTAATTAGTACCGGGTCCTACCAGTCTGAGAGAGAGAGAGAGAGAGAGCGAGAGTGTCGGGACCAAAAATGCAATTCTGGACCCATTGTACATTCTGCTCTAGTCTAGGATCACGCTAGTGCACATAGTATCAATATAGATGAATATTGATCCATATAAGACGAATAGTAGCATAAACGATTAATTTAAATAACAAATAAGGGTTTTGACCTTATGGTCGAGTTTATACTTATTAAGCCTCGCAAGGTGGTAATAATTAAATAAGCAGCAGAACAAAATAAACTTCAACCGAAACCCATCGATTCACCACAAGCAACCAATTGGGATCAAGACCTAATGATCAGCACCTTTGTAGAACTTCTCCTCAAAGATAGCGAAGACTCCTTCACTTTTGTTGATTGATTATAGTAAGTAAGAGTACACAACTGTCCTCGCAAGTCAAACCACAAAATGCAATTTATAGATGATGGCTTATTCCAAAGGAATGGCTTCTATGGTTATTTTTGTAGAAAGTAGCATTTGCAATCGAATACAAGTAATAGATTGAAAACATAACTTAAAACAAATAAACATTAATAATTTAACAGTTGTTTTAACAAAGAACACAAAGCCTAATCAAATTATTCACATAGCCATATGACTTAGATCACACAGCTCCCATCCCAAATGTTTTATGAAAATCTAACATTCGTATGAATTCCCCGAGCATGTCCATGACCGCGGACGCGGCTATTAAAATAGATTGATTAACACTCCGTAGAGGTTGTATACTTTACCCACACGATGTAACCAGTGTAGATAGCACTAATCATAAAAAAATATTTTAGAAACTTCATCTCAAGTATTGACACTAGCGATGTGTTTTACTGATAGTACTAACGCCCACTTAGGAAATTAGTCCATCACACACCATTGGACAGGGAAGTGGCGAACCATCGCACAATATGAGTCGCCACTGAGACTAAAACACACCTCCACCCTAGCACTTAGCCTAACCTACTACCTGAGTAGTTAACGTCAAGACTTCATAACTTGCTGAGTTAGGCCCATACCATCTGGCAAGTTGTTGTACAGAAGACTCAATTCAATGGCGCACAAAGTTAAGTCCATAATTGACCACACATGACTTCTAAATTCTAACTAAATAATCATTCTTTTAAATTCCCATGCACTAAGCTCCACCATATCACAGAGTTTCCACCACTTGTCTCAGTTTAAATCTTTTTCCACCCTATTGGTTAAGTGCAACACATGCCATCAACAAGTAATAGCACATAACACACACAGTTTTATCACAAAGTTATATAATCACTTAGTCAAGTTTATATTTGCAACTCACATGAAATGATGACTTGTTGCATGGCTAAACAAGTTACTCGTATCTAACCAACCCACATTGGTGCTATGATAATACCAACTAAATAATGAACCAATATAGTGTGACAAAAGATCATGGCATTACAATAAGCAAGGTGGATACAAACAATTAGGATTAATAACTACACCCAAAAGCATTTAAATAAATACTTTGAATCAAAGTAATTTTAAAAACTAGGTTCAACATGATCAAAGGTGTAACTTATCTTGGAATAGATCCTAGTACTAGTCTTGGTCTTAGTGAACTCCTTCTTCTCCAAAATTCCCCGAAGTATCAACGTCTACTCGCAAACGAAACAAATTAAAAATAAATAAAAACAGAGAGGAAAATAAACTCCAAAAATTAAATAAAAATCTCATAAAATAGAGCTCGAATTTAGATGAATAGTTGTTCGGATGAAGAAGATATGGCTTCTGAAAGTTCTAAATCTAAAGAAAAATCTAAATTAGAATTTCTGGAATTATCCAAATTATTTTCCTATTGAAAAATTGGATTATGATGTCAGCTGATGTCAACACTGGAATTCTGAATTAAATTAAATTTAGAGAAAAGGCTGAGAAGATGATAGTGGGACCCATGGTTCATGGGCGGGTACATGGAGCAGTGATATGGCGGTGGTCTGAACCACGACTAGGGATGGCAATTGTGCAAGGGCTCAATGGTCTGGGCATGGGTTCACCTTCGATTACGTGGTACATGGATTAGTTGTCTTGTCAAACATGATATATCTTTATTAGTTGTTGCGTGATGCACCATTGATGTGTGAATTATGGACTTGATGTATGCCCACATGGCATAGACACGACTCATGATGAAACAGATCTACAAAATAGATCTATGGTTTGGATTTTAAACCGACTCATGATGAAATAGATCTACAAAATAGATCTATGGTTTGGATTTTAAACCGATACGCGGGCGCTGATTGTACGCTGACGTGGATGCCACATAGACAACACATGTGCACAAGAGCTGAGGTGGTTGGTGAGGTGGCACAACACGTCATCTGGACGGTGGCAAGGCTCAGGTACCGAGGGTCATGGATGAAGGATGGCGGCTCGTCGGCGGTGAAGCATACCGGTAGCTAGAGAACGCTATTGCGAACTCAAAGAGGTGCTCACGGGTGCTCAAGGATGAGGTTTGGCCGGTGGTGAGGTTGGCGGGCGGTGAGGTTGAGAGCGGCAATTGAGGATGGTTGGGCGGAGGTTCGAAGATGGCGTCCAACGCGATGAGGGCGCTAGCGGCGGGTCCTCGGCGATGGTGATGGTGGTGACGCGCTCGTGGTGCATGCGTGGCGTTCGCGGAGGTTCCGAAGATGGACCTTAAATAGTTCCAACGCCCTACACGATGTGGAGCCCGTGTCATTACCTAGTAATCACACGGTGATGACAAGGTTCTTGAACACCGCTCCGGCGAATAGCGTTGGAGGTAAAGATGTTGGATTAACCACGCAAGACTAAAGTTCTTTACACATGGTGCATCGCCACGGTGGCTAGGAGTTCCTTGCAGGTGGCTACGTCCCACTGGGGTGCTCCGGTTCCTCGTAGGGTAAAGCCTCGGGACCTTAAATAGTTCCAGGCCAGGATAGGCGAGAATACTAACAAGGTTGAGTACAGATGTACTCGGCAAGCATTAAATAACAACATATGCTTGAATGACTCATCTCATGCATTATCACATTTTCTATCTCATCTCATTTACGAAAATAAATCATTAAAACATTAGGTGACAAATTTTATCTTGAAAACACTCTTTGGTCACTCGAGAGAAGATAGACCCACAGTGGTAGCAAGTAGACTCCAATCCAGGAGACTAGCATGAATTCATGATTTGTATAGCTTCTTGCAGACTTGTACCACTTTACCTGACTATTACGAACTCTAAAATGAACCAGGTCCATCGCATTTCCTTTGATGCAACTTTGAGTTCAGAATACAGAACGTTTTCCAGGTTACGTGATTAATTTCTCCACCCATTACGTTCTGTCGGTGCCGAACTTATCTTCACACCGAGTTCTGGTAATGTTGGTTGGGCCGGACTCACCTTCACCCAACCTCCACCTTAGCGCATATAGCGCCTACCCCAATCTGGGGTTTCTCCAACACACTCACACATATTAATTACCCGATGTGGAAAGCATAATCACGTAACAAGGTAGCATTTTCTGCCCATCGAAACGGGAAAATGGTTGGCACTTGATTACGGCATCTGATCGAGTAAGAGTTTTGTTGGTCCTTATATTTTACCCATATGTAAAGGGGTCCCACCTCTTACCTCATCATTATCATCTTTTTCTCATTTTCTTCCCCTGCCCTGGGCCCCCTTTACCAGCCATATCATAATATTATCACATTTTCCTTTCATCTTTCTCATCTCTTTCATAATCATCACAATCATTTGATTTGAGTTTGGGAAATAAATTTTGATGCAATACATAATCTACATCAATATACGGTTTACATTTAAAATAACAAGATTGATGTTCAAGAGGATCGCTTGCCTTGAGTGCGAGAAAAGATAAATCGTCAGCGAAATCTATACCAACTACACCTGCAAGCGTCGGCTCATCTGCTGCAATTATACGACGGTGAGAATAATAAATAATTAAGCAAATACTTAGTGGTTTTATGTGAAATTATATGAATAAATTGCTAATGCAACTCCTATTTGTTAGTCAATTTTACTTTACAAATATTTTTCGAATCCCGACCCAGTTAGCACTTTCCCACTAAAGTCGCTCTACGGTTCGCTACGCCTACACGAATTACCCGAGTGCACACTACTACCAATGCCTTAATACACACAAAAGGGATGGTTCTAATTAATTAAATAAATACAAGCTATGCCGATTTTCCTAAAATTTTATATACTCAACTTCCTACACCTAATCACCAAATCCAGTAATTACTTACCTCTCAAATTCTCTATTTCCCTAATCATCTACCCCCTAATTAAAGTTCCCCCTAATTACCTTTTTCCCATCTAAACTACTTCCTAACCCTAATCTCTCCCCCCCCTCTCTCTCTCTCCCTACCCATTCGGCCGACACCCTCCCCTCTCCTTATCCGCCCCTCCTCCGCCTTTCTCTTCCTCTCTCCCTGGCGTTTTCTCTTCTCCCGTCTCGGCCGCGCTGTGGCTCGGCATGCCATTGTGCTCCTCCTCGGCTCGCCCTACTCCGTCTGCTCCTCGCTCGGTTCCCTCGCCGCCTCGCTCATGACCTCGCCGGCTCGGTCAGCGCCACTGCCCTCTCGGCTCGGCCCAGCACTGGCTCGGCTTCCGCCTCGGTCGCCGTCGGCTCGGCGCACCCAGCTGGGCCACGCCGCCGCGCCTGTCGCCTCCGGCTTCACCGCGGCCGGGAATAGCGCCGCCAGCTCCTCCGACCTCCCTTCGCTCGGTCCTGCTGGCTCCGGTTCGACCTCTCCTCTCCTCACCTTGATCTGGTGTGCCCCGACTCGGCCGGCTCGGCCTCCCGGTCGCCGGCCGCCTCTGCCCAGATCTGACTTGGGCTCGCCACTCCGGCTCGGCCTTCGGCCACCGGCACCCCTGGTTCATTACCCTCTGGCCGAAAATGCTTCTCTACGCTGCTATGGTTCTAACAAGCTTATTGCTGATTAAATCTTTTGATGCTTGCATTGTTGTACTGATTTGTGTTGGTGATGCTCATGCATGCATGTAAATGGTGAGTGCTGGAGGCATGACATGGTAGGATGGATGGAGGTGGCTGCTGCCCTGGCTGCCTTGGTCTGCTGGTAACTATCTTCCACTCCCGCTACTTTCCCCCATTGCTCTGGGATGGAAATGGATGATGCTCCCAGTGATGGATAGTGTGCAGTGCTAAGCGATTAGTGTTGCCTGATCTTGGTTGGTTCTCCTGATGTGGTTTTGAGTTGAGCAAAAATAGAAATGGCAGTTGGGGCATGACTATGGTTTACCTTCATGGGTTGGGTTTGATCTGTGATGGGGTGAGGATGGCAGTAGTGGTGGCCGGTTGCGGTCACGATGCTCCCCGGCTTACGGCCCTCCGTGCTCTTGTCGGCTGGCGGTGTCGGATGGTTGTCGATGGTTCATACATCATTTGAGGCGCCCACGCTCTGCTCGCCTTCCCATCCCCTTGAGCTCCTCTCCTCCTTGCTCTCTGTGGGGTTTTGTGGGTGGTGGTGGTGTGCTGGTGGTAATGGAGTTTGGCTTTGAGATTTGCTCTTGGCCTATGCTTTGGTTGCCTTGCTCTTGGTTTCCTCCTATGGTGCCCTAGAGGGTGATTGCGGTGGTGCTTGTGCTCATGCTGGCTTTGAGGTGAGGCTGTGAGTGGGGTAGATGCACCCGGTTGGGGAGATGTATTTGGCTGCACTTCTTTGTGATTCATGAATTTCTCCTTTTGCCCTTGTGCTCATCCGAATGGCTTCGCAAGATATTTTTGGGCTGGGGGTATTTTGGTCCATTGACTGGCAATTCACTATGTGAGGAATTCTTTGCAGTCGAGGCAATCTGATATTCGTAGGTGTTGGATTCGAAAATGCCGAATGATGAAACCTACGGAAATAAGACGGCGTAGCCGATTACTTGGGTTGGTTTAGGTATCGCGGGTATCCAGGTGCCGACTGATTTGAGTTAACCTAGGTGACTTGAGAACCAAGATGTCGGTTAACCCAGGTTGGTGTGGGTAGTCTCGATACTCAAGGTGCCAACTAACCTAGGTTGATCTAGGAACCGCGATGATTCCTACTGTACTCTGACGGCAAACTACTTTATTATAATTCTATTCTATAGTTTTTGAACTGTTAATGGTCTTATAGTTGATTGGCGGACAATGGAGCTGGGAATGGTATTTCGTATTGGGTCGAGGAAGACGGTTTGACTGGACGGCGATGGACGAACAATGCTTCAAGGAAGACTTCAGCGATATGCAATGCAAGATTTTAATTTAATCTTTTTGTAATGTACTCAAAGTTGTAAAACATGATCTGTTCTGATGTAATAAATTCTTGTATTACTTGAGTTTAGAAAAATTTTATTTATTGCTAACCAGCTATTAAGGTTAATTAGATTAGTCTGATTTTCCGGGTTCTCACATCCTCCCCCCTTGGAAAAATTTCGTCCTCGAAATTTGGATCTCACTCGAACCGGTTGGGGTAGGCTTCACGTAGTCCTTCCTCGTTTCTCCACGTGGTTTTGCTGACGGGGTGACTTCTCCATTTCACCTTGCAAGAATGAATCATTTGGTTCATGACTTAGGTCTTTTGCGCTAGAATGTTCACGCGATGCTTGCCATACGTGAGATCGCTTCACAATGGTGTATCAAGATTGGTCACATGTTGAGAGGGGTCCCTCCAGCATTTTCTGAGTTGAGGTGCAAGAAATATGCCGTAGATTCGTGATAACTAGTTCGGTAATTCCAGTCGATATGCTAAGGTGCCTTTACACTTTATTATCCGAACTGGTTTCTCTTTTAATCCATATCAGCGCACCTTGCATATAGGTGATACCTTTAAATACTCCTGATTCCAGACTTAAAGCTGTAGGTCTTTCCTATGTTGGTTGCGTATCTCCTTTGCCTACATTAAGTGCTCTTGGGGTGCCTTCAAGTTAGTTGTATTCTCGTCGTTTTTCTGTACCAGATCAAGGCCTAGTAACGGTCTTTTTCCGACCATAAATCCATAGCTGGGTCATCTGTACTTTCTTGCATAGAGGCCTCGTATGATGTTATTTGAGTACTAGACCGATAGTTGTTCCCGAAATTTGGTTGATAACCAATTCCATCTCCCGATTTGGGGGCATACCGGGTAATTTCTAAATTCTGGACTAAATTAGCCCCATTGCGCAATAAAAATTCCAAAAATAGCCCCATAAATCTAAAAATTCCAAAAATAGCCTCCTCAGTAGTAGGTCTTTGCCGTGCAGGGCCGGCGGCATACCTATCTTCAGTCAGGCGACACCTTGAGTGAGACTTGGTGGGGCCTGAAGATTGCCGTGACGTGGGCAAAGACACAGTCTTGCCCCATCGCAAGATTTTTATTTTTTTGAATTTTTTCAAAAAGTTATTAATAATATTTGTTGGATGATTTTTAAAATATACAAAATGAGCTCAAACAATTATGAAATTTTTGTGGAGCCTCTGGCATAGTTTTTATGCTTGTGTAATTTTTGAAATTTTATGTATTCTTTTTTTCTGCAAAATTCTTTAAAGTTTAATGTTTGTAGGAATTTTATAATATAGCAAATGAGGTCCAAACATTATGAATTTTTTCATACTCCCTACAGTGGACTTGATTGTGTAAATTTTACAAAATTTTATATGCTCTGAAATTGTCTCGACAAATTGGGGTTTAGGTCTCAAAAATTAGGGCAGACGTTTGAAATTAGGGTTTCATGAATTCATGTGACTTGAAATGTGGGAAGTATGGTTCTCCATCACATTTCTTCCGTGAAAGTAGAGTACTAAAAGCAGAGTACTGAAATTAATTTAGCGAAAGGGCTTAGAGCGTTGCGATTACATGAGAAACCTAAAACATAGCGTAATCGAGACCGATGTGAATGGCTATACTTTGATGGCTCGGCGGAGCCACGCACGAGAACTACATTGCGGCCCGTGCGGATGAAGCACGTTACATGTGGTCACATGGCATGATGGTTCGGCTAATTACTTTACCATGGGCGCTAGTACTACGGTAACTTTCGCGACACGAGCTTAGGACCATGTAAGTATGCATGCCTTTAGGGATAGTTAAAACATGGCGAATAGGAGGTGGAGTACTACGGACTAGCCCGACCCTCTGCGTGGGACCGGGGCCATTTGCCCTTTCTTGCGAGCTCGGCATTAGTCCTCGCTTTGCGCCTCGGCCTCGGCGCCATTTCCCACTTTTTCTCGCTCCCTCTCGCGTGCCTCGCGCTCACTGCGCTGCTGCGCCTCGAGACATGGACATGCTCAGTAAAGCCACTCAAAGTTAGAATTTTGTTTTTGATTTAAAAAATGCTTTATCAAATGATTCTGGATGGTTAAGCCAAATGGAAAATTGGGCGGGTAGCCATGTGATAGGAGGGTATCCTTCACCACTCTTGTGTGAATGTTATGTTACTGTAAAACTTAAGAATTTAGAAAATGAATTTCAGTTATAGAATATATGCTTTGGAACTTTGTATAAGTATTTAAAGAAAACATCGCTTTTGCAAATTCAACCCTATATGCCTTCCTTTGATATACCCTTGCATGCATTATAATTATGTTATTGGGTGTAGCTTGCGGAGCACGGTTGTTTATGCTCACTCTTGCTTAATAAAATATTGTTAAGAGAAGAAGGACTTTACGCTGTTGAAGATCTCGATGACTAGGCCGCTACTCCAATCGATTGAGATTAGCTGGGCTCTACTACTTGTTCATTGTCTTCCATGTGTTCTTATTTGTTGGCTAGTAAGCCTTTCTGGTAATTAAACTCTGACTATTAATAAAGTTTTCCGAATTATGGATGTTACCATATTTGTTTTATGTGTGAGCTAGCCACTGATCATGAGACTTGTTCAGTAATACACAGAAGATTTGGGAGTGTTAATCCCGAGTCCTGACACTTATCATTGGCTACGTAATACTCCACGAATCGGGCTGCCACCACCATTGAATTTGAGAGGAAACGAAGGGCATCACAGATATTGTTCAAATATTCATCAATCACCTCCATACCGTATTACACAACGAGGTTGAGGATATGACATACACATCTCTAGTAGAGAACATATCCACCGATATATGTCTGCAACTTTGGGGTGAGGATGTTCATAGCCGTCGTATTCGCCGATGCGTCATTAAGAGTTATAGAAACAATCTTATTTTCTATTTGAAAATCCTCAATTACCCCTACTATGAGCTTGACAATGGCATCTCCCATGTGTGAATCAGTAATTAACTTAAACCCTATGACTCTGTTGTTTAGCTTATATTCATCATCTAAATAATGGGCTACAACACTAAGGTAGGAAGTTTTCTGGTGCGATGATGTCCAAATATCCAAAGTTAAAGCAAAAGATTATTGAACTTTTAGAAGATTTTCCTTTAGTGCTGCTAGCTCTCTCCTATATATCACTTAAATATCGAACGATGTTGTTCTCTTACTAACATGTCGGTATTGTAGACAAAAGCCGCATTGGATTATTCTTTCAACGAGCGACTTTCACCAATCCTAATCAATTGATCTTTGGAAATAATGTATCTAGCAATTTTGTCACATGCATAATGAGGGTTGTATGCCCAAGTACTTACAAAGCCATCAGCCTCGAAGTTGAGCTACGTCTGGACTCCTCCAACTCGCATGTGCGGCCCCATCTTATTCAAGCATGCTTTGTAGTGTCGGTTTAAGTGCCTCATCCATCTACCTTTACGAGAAGTTAGTTGAGCTTTGCAATAATTACAAGTTGCCATCTCTACCGTTTGGCTATCTCGAATTTCCTCGCTCCAGGTCATGTTCTTTCAGCACTCTGCCCTTTGCCCAGCGCTGCTATCACTGGGCGCGACCCACCAATATTGCCATCTATGGACGGGGTATCGAAGTTTGGCATCTCCATGGGGTCTTGACCGCGTTGGTACTAGTCGTATCCCTCTGTACCATCCATACAAAGGTCATTCATGCCGTAGTCTCCCATGCCCTAGGAGAGCTGACGAGCATCAATGGGAGGCGGTGGGAGGAGGAATAGGGGAGCGGCGGGAGATTGAGTGGCGTGAGACTGAGTTTCTCCCTCTCCCCACTGCTGCTTTCATGCTACAACTCCTCAATAATATAGCGCCACCACTACCAAGCTCTGCCACTCCCTCTGCTGGCTTCATGCTTCGACTCCTTGGTAGCATGCTTTCTATTGTGCATAGTACTACATCAAAGAAAGAACCAGATAATGGAATATGTGCTTCACTCGGTAGTGAATAAATGAGCAAAATACAAGTAGAGAAAAGAAGCCGAGCTTCGGTGGTGAAGAAATGGGCTGCAACCATTCGTTTTATAGGCACAGAGAGAAACAATCCCACGAAGAGCCATTGTCTTGCCCATTGCCTTCTCTCTCTGCTCTGTCTTCTCACTAGAAAGGGGTAGACGACCATTGGCTCTCTCTCTCACGGCCCGTTGCCTCTCTTCATCTGTGGATATCGTGAGGATATGTGCACGATCTTAGAATGATGAGTCAATTGGCAATGGCATTGTTGGTTTGCAAAATCACGCGTTTTCGGTTTTGCTCAAGGCCGTCGCACCAGCGGTGATCGATCGGTGACTCGGGCGGTCAGACCGCCCGTGGGAGAGGTCCGACCGGCCGTGGTGGCCGGTCCGACCGATAAGTTCAAAAGAGGTTTTTGAAGCTAAGCCAAAAATAGGTTGTGTAGGCAAGTGAGGGGAGTCTCCTGGATGTGGTCACATTATTTTTGGAGCTCCCAGTCAAAAGTTCTATTCAGTTGAAATTTCCGAAGGTTTCGAATTTGGTGAAAATTTGGCTAAGTCTTTTAGGCGGTCCGACCGCCGTCAGGAATCGGTCCGACCGGCTCGGAATCGGTCCGACCGGCCGTGTGGGGCGGTCAGACCACCGATCACTTGAAGGTGAGCCTTCTTGGCATTGAGTTGATTTGAATGTGTTTATTGTATGAACTTCAATGCTTTATTGTTGCATATTGCATTGCGGAACTAACGTGGGTCAAGTTGTGAAGAACTTGTTCGGAAATGATTTGTTTGTCTATTGTTGTGCGGTGGCTTGCAGTCAGCGACGTCAACGGCGAGGTGGATCGGGACTACGCTTGAGAGGCGAGGTCGAGCGATCATGGATGCCGGGTGGTCGTGTGACTCAAGCATGGTGCGAATGGGCAAGATGGATCGAACAGGTAGTTCGGTGACAGTTGGTTGGATCGGCGGTGCGGAAGTCGGGCAAGTCTCTAGGAGTTTCAATGGGATTCTGGACAGAGAGTCTTGCCGACAGGATGAGAGCCGCTGATCAACCTACACGTGGTGAAGCAGGCGATTGCTTCAATAGTTTTGTGTGTGTGGGTCCCATGTGTGTGTGGGTCCCAAAAGTGGAACCCTAGACCTCTCCTATAAATAGAAAGGGGGGAGATGTAAAACCCCCAAGCACTCATTTGGTCTTCTTCATCTTTTTCTAGGGTTTGGAGGAGAGGAGAGTAGAAGCTAGGGTTTGGAGATTGTGTGCTCCTTGTGTGAACTCTTGTCCTCCTTGTTGGAGTGGCTTTGTAAGCATCTTGTGAGATCAATCAATCTTGTGATGCTTGCTTGAGAGATCATTTGTCTCCCTTTGTGTTCTTCTCTCGTTTGGATGATTTTGGTGCTTCCGTGATTCAAGTGGTTAAGCTTGGTCTCTTGACCTATTTTCTCTTGCTTTGATGTGTGGGAATACTCCTAGAATCATCTAGACCATCAACCCCCACAAGCAAGTCTTGAATCAAAGATTTTCATATTTCTAGGGTTTGTGCACTTCTTTGGTAAAACCTTAAGAGATCGATTCTACGATGGATCCAAGGATCGTCGCTAGAAATAGGTCTCTAATATCCTTAGGAAGTGTGCTCAAATTTGGTCAAGTTTCATTGGTTGAATCAAAAGTTGGATCAAATTTCGTTTTGGATTTGGGCATTGTTTTTCAAGATCGACAAAATCGGTCGACCGATTTCTCTGGCGTCCGACCGCTTGATTGAAGGCCTCGAACCGATTTCAAACCGGTCGACCGCCCTTGGTAGCGGTCCAGACCGCCAAAGGCCTGCACCGGACTAGTGAGATTAATTCTCCACATTTGTGTCGTGTGGTTAACGGGGTTATCGAATTCAGACAAGGCTTCCACTGCGGCGCCATCGCATGATCTTCTTAGCTTTCATAGCTAAAGGAGTAAAGTTCGTGTTGAATTTGATTTAGGCGAGAAAGTTGAGAAAGCGCCTATTCACCCCCCCTAGTCGCCTTTACGGTCCTACATCCTCCTACCCGTTGTTATCTAATTTCTAATGAAAGTACTCATCATGTCCTAAGCCCAACGCCTCCCACTTGGCCCCTTCTCCCCCGACCGCCAACCCCACCTCCCCTTCCTCCCATCACCACTCCCCCTTGTGCCATCTCCCCTCAGAGCCGAAGCCCGGCGCCTCCCCCTTGGCCCCTTCTCCCCTGGCCACCTCACCCACCTCCCCGGCGCCTTCCCTTGCCGCATCCCCCACCCCGGCGCCTCCCCCTACCGCCTCCCCCACCTCCCCTTTCTCCCCCTTCCCCCCACCCTCGATGCTTCCAATTCCCATCGACCCAAGATCCCTTGAGCAGCGGTGCCTCAAATGATGCAAACCTCACGCAGCTAGAGCTGTCGGGGCTACTGTGGTCGCTGGGGTTGCGGCCCACGAGCAGCGAGGTGCATGCACAGCTGGCCAACATGGACGCGGATGACAACGACGCGATGGAGTTCGAGGAGCTGGCGGTGGCCATCATGCCGATACTGAGGACACAGACGCACCTCATGGACTAGGAGCAGCTGCTTGAGGTGTTCTAGGCATTCAACCGCGATGGCAACGGAAACATCTCCATTGCTGAGCTCGCGCAGTCCATGGCGCAGTGGGGCAGCCTCTCACCTTCAAGGAGCTAACACGGCGACGAAGATCCAGGCGTGGTGGGCGCGCGCTGGGGGCAGTGTCGATGACGTAGAGGAGGGGGGCGCGGCGCGAGCGGGATTGGCGTTCCACCGATGTGCTGCCATGCTGCGGTCGTGCCAGGCTAAAAGCATCTATGGCCCCTAAAAGTGATTTTAAAAATTAATGACAACAATGTGTTATAAGACTAATATGTGTGGTAAGATATTTTTGTGGTTTAGTCCCGGAGCTTGAATAACGGCAATATGGAGATGGCAATGCAAAGATAGCAAAGTATTGATATGGTTCAAGGTAAAGGTAATAAATAGCCTAATGATCTTTTTACAGTTTTTACCAGTCTTGGTGATTGGAGAAAAGATCGGATTTGTAGGCTCGTACTATAAAGATGGCTCATGGCTAGTAGTTTGAAGACTTATGTAGGACCGGAAAGGCGACTGAGGGGGGGTGAATAGGCGCTTTCAAAACTTTCTCGCCTAAATCAAATTCAACACGAACTTCACTCCTTTAGCTATGAAAGCTAAGAAGATCGAGAAGCACAGCAGAAGCCTTGTGCTGAATTCGACACACCCCGACAACCACACGACACAAAAGTGGAGACTTAAACTCAAAGGGTTGATCTGGCACAAGTGTCCGACCGGCTACCAAGGGCGGTCGACCGACGTTCAACCAATGGATCGACAAGCAACTAATGGCGGTCGGACCGGTGACGAGATGGTTCGACCCGTGAGCAATGGTCGAATATCTGGCGGTCGGACCGCCGTTGAAACACCGGTCGGATCGGTAGAGTCCAAAGATCAAAAATCCTACCAAATCCAAAACGAAATTTGATCCAACTTTTGATTCAACCAATAAAACTTGACCAAATTTGAGCACACCTCCCTAATGATATCGAGACCTATTTCTAGCGACGATCCTTCAGATCCACTTCGCAGAAACAATCTCTCAAGGATTAAACAAAGAAGTGCACAAACCCTAGAAATATGAAAATCTTTGATTCAAGACTTGCTTGTGGGGATTGATGGTCTAGATGATTCTAGGAGTATTCCCACACATCAAAGCAAGACAAATGGGTCAAGAGACCAAGCATAAACCCTTGAATCAAGGAAGCACAAAATTCATTCAAATGAGAGAAGAACACAAAAGGGGAGACAAATGATCTCACAAGCAAGCATCACAAGATTGATTGATCTCACAAGATGCTTACAAAGCCACTCCAACAAGGAGGACAAGAGCTCACCCAAGGAGCATATAATCTCTCCCTCTCTTCCTCTTCAAACCCTAACCCTAGAAAAGCAAGGGGGGAAACCAAATGAATGCCTCAAGGGGGTTTTACATCTCCCTTCTATTTATAGGAGAGGACTAGGATCCACTTTTGGGACCCACTCACATGGGACCCACACTCTCAATTGTTGAAGCAATCGCCGCTTCACCACGCGTGAGGTTGATCACGGTTCTCATCGACGCCAAGCCTCTCTTGTCCGAATCCCATCGGAACCTCCTGCAGACTTGCACCGATATCCGCACCGCCGATCCAACCACCGCACCAACCACCCGCTCGATCCATCTTGCCCATCTCGCACCATGCTTGAGTCACACGACCACCCAGATCCCCGATCGTTTCGACCTCGCTCTCCAAGCGTAGTCCCGATCCACTCACCGCTGACGCCGTTGACTCGCAAGCCACCGCACGACAATAGACAAACAAACCGCTTAGGAACAAGTTCTTCACAACTTGACCCACGCGGTTCCGCAATGCAATATACATCAATAAAGCATTGATAACCAAACATAAAACACAATCAAATCAACTCAATGCAAACTTGGCTAACCTCCAAGTCATCGCGGTCCGACCGCCCCACAAGGCGGTCCGACCGATTCAGCCGATCGGACCGCTCCCACAACGGCGGTCGGACCGGTAAAAAGACTTAGCCAAAATTCTAGCTTGAAAATCAAAACCTTCGAATTTTCAACTCAATAGAACTTTTGTAGGAGCTCCAAAATGATGAAACCACATCCGAGAGACTCCTCACCGCCTACACAACCTATTTTTGGATTAGCCCCAAAATCCATTTTTAGGTCAGCCGCCCGACCGCCACCACTACCGTCCGGCCAGTCCACGAGGCGGTCCGACCGCCACACTACCGGCCGATCGCTGTGGTCCGACAAAGATGAAGCAAACCCAAAACGCGAGATTTTGCAAACCAACAAAGCCATTGCCAATTGACTCATCATCCCGAGATCGTGCACATATCCTCACGATATCCACAATCTCCCTTGATGAACACATTGGCAATTTCAAGAAAATGTGGTTTTTCAAATGAAAAGTAAAAATCGCCGCTGATAAAGGCACAACTTGGTCCATAAGCAAGAAAAAGCTTAGAACCGACCAAGTCGGCTTCGAATAGTACAGAGCAAGTGAGATAAGGCAATGAACGCACAAAAGGATTCAAATTCCAGAAGATGGCCAAAAATCTCACTAAGGTCCATATGAAAGACAACATGTTCTATTTGACATTTGATCATTGTGAGTCTTCTTGAATTGCAATTCAAATCAAAAAAAGGCAATAAAACCCAGAGACTCAACTCACTATGATCACAAATTTTCAAAAGGTTCACAGAAATTTTTTTTGTGTGTGTGTGTGTGTTCTTTTATGTATGAAACCTTCAGAAACCAAAAGTCTAAAGCAAGCATTTTCTTCAATCCTTCTCCCCCTTTGACAATGAATTCATCAAGATGCATGGGACAAGAACGAGCATGAAGAAATGACTTTATTTTTGAAATTTAACAAAAGGATCCATGACCATTATCTATGTAGACAGTACAAGACATATACCAAGCCATATAAAGAGAAGACGCTATATTCAATCATGACAAAAACATGTACTGCAAAGCTAAAACCCAGATAGCAAAGAATCGAGATTAATGAATTAAAATCATGAAAGGTTGCTCAATGTCAAAGTTTCACTAAAAGCAACCAATAATGAGTCAAGCCATGTCTATAAGCAAAAAGAGACTCAAAACAAGAACCGAGGCATTTTGAGCATCAAGAGTATTCTTTTGAAGCAAAACTCAAGCACTTAGCATTTTGAGCATTTTCCTAAAAGGATTTTTTTTCGTGCTAGATCTCAAGCCTTGCCGCGACCATCTCAAGCGATAAGCTTAAAAGAGTGGTCTAGGTCATCCAAAAACTCCCCCTGAGTTCATGCCTAGTGCAATGGCAAGCCGTCTGATGAGAAAGGATTGGTGAGATCAGTTTTTTCGCACAGAAAATCTCATTTTTCATTTGCCCGACTTAAGAAGATAAAAAAGCTCATTTTTCATCTCAAAATAAGTTCAAGACTCAAATCAGCCTATTTGACATGGCAAGAATCATAAAAGGATCACTAGAGCAAAACTAGACACAAGATCCAACAATACATGATTTGATTCAAATTGCTCACAGATATAAAGCTAGCAAGGAGAAAGCTAAGCTAAAACACGAAGAGCCATAAAAGAAGTCTAGCAGACTAACACTTGAAATGACAAGGTAGAGAGAATGAAATCAAGTCATACAAGGATAGTAATCAAAGCTCCACAATTTTTATTATGCAATGCAAGACATTTGAAATAAAAATGCATTATGATACAATGAATGCAAAAAGAGCAAATTCCCTCAAAACATCCATGCCTCATCTTGGGATTTGAGATAAAAGTTCTAGGAGTCCAAGATCGAGATGGATGAGGCCCGAATAGCAAAAGGAGCGTGAAAAATGATCGTGCACAAAATCATAAGAATGCCCATGAGCACCACCTGGACCTCTCCAAAACGATCTACCAAAAGACCGATACTCCCCCTGTCTAGGTGCTACCCGTGGTATATCCTCACGATATCCTAAACCACACTGCTGCCTGGACCCACCAAAAGAGTCAACAGAAATCTCTATGCACCTAGGCCTATAAGTGGTGCTGTTGAATGGGCCGTGCTGGCTCTAGAGACTACAGCTGAAGAAGAGACTCCTCTAATGGATCTCAAAGTGCTCACTCTCTCTTTCCTCTCAATTTTTGCTCTCCGGAAGCAAAACTCAACCGTGTGGCCCTCTTTCTTGCAGAAGGTGCAATGGTACTTGACCTTTTGAGGGGTCCGTACTGGTGAGACAGAAGCACATTTCTTGCTAGAAAGAGATTGAGCAGAACCTGCTGATTTAAGAACAACCTTTGAAGTCATAGGAGGTTCTTGCTCAAACAAACCACTTTTCACAATTATAGCAATCTTTGGTGTGAGATTCTTGGAAAGCTCTAGGGACTTAAAGCCTAGGCCACTGTTTTTCACACTCACCTTGGATTGGTCTAGAATCAAGTTGAGTTTCTTTTTCCCACTAGAAAACCTCTCAAGAGTCATTTTGAGGTAATCGTTCTCTTTTGCCAAAACTCCACAATTGGAGCACTTTTTAGAATCGATTGCCTCAACATGTTTGCTCTTAAGAAGGTCCACTTCCACTTTAAGAGCCTCACAAGACACACAATAGGACTCTCCAATCCTATTCAACTGCTCCTTAAATTTGACTCTAAAAGCCTCTTGTATCTTACCAATAGCAGTTTCAATTTCAAAGATGCAACATACAAGAGGAAGAATCAATAACTTTCTTGGAAGCAGTAAGAGACATAGATCTTTCAATTTTAGCTTTCTCTTCAAGAGTCTTGTTTAAAGCTTCAATCTCAATTGTAAGCTTAGGGCAATTTTCACAAGAGGCAATTCTAGAATAAGCAACCATTTAGGTCATCTCTTGCATTTTAATTGATTATTCTTACAATGAGAACAAGTGTGACTAGCATCAAATTTTTGCAATTCTTTCAAGGAGCTATCCAGTTTTAATTCTAGCAAAGCACAGTTTGAGCAAGTTAACGGAATAGCTTCTAAAGTAGTCACATCAAGCGGAATGGCATTCATGCAAACAGAACTAGACTTGAGAGATTCTAGTTCGAAAGAGCATTTTCAATTGTTCTTCAACGGAGGAATGAGCATTATTCAAGCTTGACAATTCATTAAGCAAGCTAGAGCATGAATCACAGAAATCATCAGGATTAATGGATTTAAGCCTAACCACTTCTAGATTCAAATTATCAATCATAGTATCCTGTTTCTTAATCAATTTAGCTTGCTTATGCAATTTTTGTTCGGCAAGCACCAAAGCCCTTTTCATGTCAGGAAATGAAGGGCATACCTCATCGGGATCACTAAAAGGATCCTCGCTGTTGGAGGAGTAACTGCGTGGTGTTCTTAGCCATAAAGCACATGCCGTGAAATCACGTGCCTTCTTCTTGCCACGGAGTCACTCTTGTCGTCCTCCGTCTCCGAGTCCACATCTTCCATGCTCACATCCTCTAGAGCTTCAAGGACTCGGCTGACAAACTTGCGATAGTTTGTCTTCTTGGACTTAGCATCCTCGCTTGAGAATGCCTTTGTGACTCCTTCTCCTCCTTGCCCTTGACTTGGGGCATCTAGAACGAATGTGGTTGGGCTCACCACACTCAAACAAGTGACAGTCCACCTCTCCTCCTACTCCTCACATTGTTGTAGGCTCTCGTGAATTTTGTGGATAGGAGGGCTAAGTCATCTTCGTGTAGTCTCTCAAGTTGCTCATCGCTCAAAGAATGCAAAGGCATAAAGAAAATCCGGATGAGCTAACATTAAAGGAATCAAGATATCTACCCTCGATTTGTCAACCACTAAAGCCATCGGCTCTGTTGTGGAGAGACGCGAGATAAAATCAATCTCATGCGTCTTCAACCTAGAGTAAAGCTTATCCATGGTAAGCTCACTCATGTGATGTTGTCATTGATGGCGATGATCTTCATCCCCAGCACCTTCACATCTAAAGCACCCAAAATCGGCGTGCATTTTCGACTCGAAAATACAAGATCAACATGCGGAGATCATGAAGAATTTTAGAAAATCTCCCCACGGCTCATCTAAAGATTCACGTGTCTTTGCTCGATCTTGGAGTATGCTTTCTTAAGTCGGTTCTGTCTCACTTCCTTGATCGCGATGGACCCTTCATGATAATCACAAAGAGTCCGCCAGATCTCATGAGCAGACAAAGAAATGAGCGACACGCTCAAACTCCGATCGACTAAGGCCTTGAATCAAAAATTCCGAGCCTGCTTGTTGTTCTCCACATCCGAGTGATCAAATTGTCATCTACCGCACGACATAAGGGTTTTTACCTTAAGCCAAATCGCGTGCCCTTGAGCCTCGATGTAGGCCTCCATTCGGGTCTTCCAATACGCAAAATCAACTCCATCAAAAACATGTGGCCTGATTGAATATCGCTCAGTCGCCATGGCTCCAAAGACCGGTTAAGATCTACGAGAAGAGCTAACCGGCTCTGATACCAATTGTAGGACCGGAAGGCGATCGAGGGGGTGAATAGGCGCTTTCAAAACTTTCTCGCCTAAATCAAATTCAACACGAACTTCACTCCTTTAGCTATGAAAGCTAAGAAGATCGATAAGCACAGCGTAAGCCTTGTGCTTTGAATTCGACACACCCGACAACCACACGACACAAAAGTGGAGACTTAAACTCAAAGGGTTGATCCGCACAGCGGCGGTCGACCGGCTACCAAGGGCGATCGACCGACGCTCAACCATGATCGGCCGACCGGCAACTAATCGGCGGTCGGACCGGTGGGCGGTTCGATTCGGCGGCGAGCGGCGATGCGAATATCGGCGTCGGACCCGTTGAAACACCGGTCGGACATGTAGAGTCCAGTATGAAAAATCCTACCCAAATCCAAAACGAAATTTGATCCAACTTTTGATTCAACCAATAAAACTTGACCAAATTTCGAGCACACCTCCCTAATGATATCGGAGACCTATTTCTAGCGACGATCCTTCAGATCCACTTCATGAAACAATCTCTCAAGGATTAAACAAAGAAGTGCACAAACCCTAGAAATATGAAAATCTTTGATTCAAGACTTGCTTGTGGGGATTGATGGTCTAGATGATTCTAGGAGTATTCCCACACATCAAAGCAAGACAAAATGGGTCAAGAGACCAAGCATAAACCCTTGAATCAAGGAAGCACAAAATTCATTCAAATGAGAGAAGAACACAAAAGGGGAGACAAATGATCTCACAAGCAAGCATCACAAGATTGATTGATCTCACAAGATGCTTACAAAGCCACTCCAACAAGGAGGACAAGAGCTCACCCAAGGAGCATATAATCTCTCCCTCTCTTCCTCTTCAAACCCTAACCCTAGAAAAGCAAGGGGGGAAACCAAATGAATGCCTCAAGGGGGTTTTACATCTCCCCCCTTCTATTTATAGGAGAGGACTAGGGATCCACTTTTTGGGACCCACTCACACATGGGACCCACACCTCAATCTGTTGAAGCAATCGCCGCTTCACCACGCAGAGGTTGATCAGCGGTTCTCATCGACGCCAAGCCTCTCTTGTCCGAATCCCATCGGAACCTCCCAGAGACTTGCACCGATATCCGCACCGCCTGATCCAACCAACCGCACCAACCACCCGCTCGATCCATCTTGCCCATCTCGCACCATGCTTGAGTCACACGACCACCCGATCCCCGATCGTTCGGACCTCGGCTCTCAAGCGTAGTCCCGATCCACTCACCGCTGACGCCGCTGACTGCAAGCCACCGCACCTGAATAGACAAACAAACCGTTCCGGAACAAGTTCTTCACAACTTGACCCACGTCCGCCCCAATGCAATATACATCAATAAAGCATTGATAACCAAACATAAAACACAATCAAATCAACTCAATGCAAACTTGGCTAACCTCCAAGTCATCGCTGCCCGATCGCCCCACAAGGCCGGCCCGACCGATTTCAGCCGGTCGGACCGCTCCCAGCAGCGGTCGGACCGGTAAAAGACTTAGCCAAAATTCTAGCTTGAAAATCAAAACCTTACGAATTTTCAACTCAATAGAACTTTTGACTGGAGCTCCAAAATGATGAAACCACATCCGGAGACTCCTCACCGCCTACACAACCTATTTTTGGATTAGCCCCAAAATCCATTTTAGGTCAGCCGGTCCGACGGCCAAGCCACCATCGCCGATCCGGCCAGTCCCACCAGCGATCCGACCGCTTGACACCACCGGCCGATCGCTTGGTCCGACAAAGATGAAGCAAACCCCGAAAACGCGAGATTTTGCAAACCAACAATGCCATTGCCAATTGACTCATCATCCTGAGATCGTGCACATATCCTCACGATATCCACAACTTATTTTGTGCCATTTTGATCAACCAAATGGCATGCATTGCATTTAGAATTGCATCTAGAAATAGTTCAGTAAAATCGGTATGACCGCAATTGATGAGCAGTACTACCGCAGAGCGGTAGGACCAGATTCTAGTTGGCAGTACGTATTTATGAAAAAGTATATTTTTGGAGTTTTCTTCTCCCTTAAAGAATGGTATGACCGCATCCTTTAAGCGGTACTACCGTGTGCGGTAGGACCGATATTTACATGGTGATACGTAATTTCCAGAGAGTATTTTTAGGATTCTTTTATCCTCTGAAAATCGGTAGTACCATTTGAGCCTAGCGGTATTACCGTCGTGTGGTAGTATTGGACCTTGTGAGTACGATAGTACTGCACTTTTATATAACAACTAGTTTAGAAATATTTAATGCACTCATTTCGACCGTTGAACAGTGAGTGGTAGTACTAATTTTCTACAGCGGTACTACCGCATCAGCTGATTTTTTTCCTAAGATCAGCTTCAAACAGCTTAGTTTTGTGGTTGGGGCTATAAATACCCCTTCACCTGCACCAAGCTCAGTATCTTGGACCTTATTGAACACATTTGAGCATCTAGTGTACTCGCTACTACTTATTTGCTCATATTTCTCATTTTAAGGTAGTTGAGAGCATTCAAGTGAATTGTATTATTGGTTGATCCTTTTGGCACTTGCTTTCTTCAAGCAAAAGTTGTGGTTTATTACTCTAGTGCTTGCCGGCACCTAGACAGCTTGGAGAAGAGTTTGCGCAGTGATCTCTTCAAAGAAGATTGTGAGGTGACCGGCAACGATTGTGAAGTGCTTGTGTGCTCACCATCTCCGGAGAGGAGGAAGAGCAACTCTAGTGATCGAGGGAAGTGCTTGTGTAGAGCCAACTTGATTTGTTCAAGTTACCTCAACATGGATTATTGAAGACTAGCAAGTCTTCGATACTAAGGGAAAAACTTCAATTATCTCTATTGTGGTTTTCTCTTGTCTTTACTTTTTCGTATTTATATTTCTAGTAATTTACTTGTGTAGAATTGTTTAAGCTAGAAGTGTATTTTTAGTATTGACATAAGTTTTGAGGTTATCTTGGTAAAGCATAGAACATATCCTTTTAAAGATGATAAAATTGATATTTGTTAAAATTGATTATTAGAGCACAAGAATTTTAGAAATCTCTTGTTCACCCGTCTCTAGTCGGTCATCCTCGTTCCTACACGGACCAGCCCGAGCACAGCCCCACTGGCCGTGCTGTGCCACCCACCGTGCCACGTCCGCAGATCCAGCTTAATTTGACTCTTCGTATCATACCATTGTATGAATCGTGTCGTACAGTCGGTTTGACCCAACTCCCATGGTTCCCTCACTCGCGCGCACACATATGGCAAGCACTGTTTGCTACGAAACACCAAGTACAGAACAACCCATAGCAATTCTGAAAGAAATGGGAGCAAAAAGGAAAACAATAGTAGTAGGGAGTAGGGAGTACTTGTGGTACTGCCCAAAAGCCCTCTTAATTTAATGACTCAACAAGGTGTTGCAAACGTGTACCATAAGAACAGCGACTGGACAACAGAACGCAGGTGCTTTTTGCCTTTTGCTTTTCCTTTCTAGGAATCCAAAAGGATGCTGGTTATTGTTTGCAAGATCAACGGCTGCTAGCTCCAGAGGGATGAATAACCTGTCTATGCTCAGCAATCAGACAACGCTATATGAACAGTATTTTGACCATATGTGAATAGTGCCAGCAGTACACTGTAGAAACCCACGTTTACTGTAACAAAAAAACGTAGGCTCTCTGTAACTATTCATTTTGGATCCAATGTCCTATTGTACATGACTGTACTCTTACGTTGAGAGAATCTCAATCCCAAATTGACTCCCACCCATATATGGTTATGTAGATTGTGAGATATTTTTGTTTTTTTAAAGAGAGTGAATAGTAGGTTAGGATTTAGAGTGCAGTGCTTAACTTTTTTTTTTCTGAGGGTGCTTACCTTGAATAGTTAAGATGTATACAATCTAAAAAAAGTTTGAAATGCAGCATATATCGCCGATGACCCTGGAATTATGGATCAAACAAATCCTTGATTTTGTGGAAGCGAGTGCATTCGAACGGGGAACAGGGTTTCGTGGTGATTTTGCGATCGATTTCAAAAAGGATTTATAGCCCTAAATTTTTCGAGGAATCCTTCGTCAATATTCGTGCGTGAATATCTGGCTGATAGTTTTTCCCCCTAATCTTTTGCATCCCTGACAACTTGGAAAACAGAATGAGTCAGGGAATGCTGATGCATTTGCTTGTAGCTCCAAGTGACCATAATTTGAGCACAATTTGAGTAAGGGTCAGTTTTGTTCATGGAATTGGATCGGTCTTGGAGAATTGGAGTTCCAATTCAATTTCTATTGAAATTGGAGTTTGTCTTTAATTCCAATTCTTGTGTTAGGTTGTCAAAGAAATAGCAACATGGAAATAGAATCCCTGCCCAAATCCAATTCCTGTTTGGTTGCATTTTAACCGGAAACGAGATCATCATCCTCTTCGCCCAGTTGCCATCCAAACCACCTTCATCCTCTTCGCCATGGCCACCGCCGCCTCAAGATCGGACCTCGCCTAACTCCGGCGACGGCGAGGGGCGGAGACCACGACGGCACCGAAGGCGGCGGCTGGAGTTGACGACGGAGGTGGTGCGTAGCAAGTGGAAGAAGGGGGAGAAAGGGGTCATCAGCGTCAAGCGGCGGCGGAGCTCGTCGGGAACTCGCCGGCGACAGTGGTGGCCGGACTCCTGCCGGAGAGGAGGAAGAGTTGGGGGGTGGAGAACCATGGAAGCGATGGCCAACCCTTTCAGTTTCATGACGTGCTCAATTTCAAGCGATTCAGAGAGGTTGTGTGTTCTGAAATTGGAGCAGACCCGGTTTAGTTACCCCCCAATTCAGCTGGAAATGGTCCATAATTCCAACTCCAATTCCATAAAAACATCCAAACAACATATATTCCAATGATCTAATTCCAACTCTTCAATTCCAGGCTCAATTCCGAGAACCAAACGGGGTGTAAAGGGTATGCCATTCTTCTGCTTTCTTAGCAAGATTCACGTGTTTGTCCCATTCCCGTGTTTCAAACATCTTATCTCATATTTTTCATGTGTTTTCTGTTCTGCACATGCATTCCTATCCTATTCAAATCTCCGTTCCTTCGTTCCAAAGAGGTCCTATCCTTTAGAAACTTCTTCGGAATTCAAAAGGTTATTATGCCCCAAATACGGCTGCATTTTGCAAAACCTTACATAGGCCTTAATTTTGCTGGCCAAGTCAGAGCCTGGCCCTAACCAGTGGTCGAGTTCGTAGCTTAGTGGGCCAAGTACAAATTGTCGAACCAGTTTGAATTCTCATGGAGTTCGTAGCCTGCGTATCTGCTTCTGTTCACAAATTTCCGTTCCGTAAGGAAACAAATCAGGGCCGTAGCTCTCCAGCGAATTCAGATCGCATGTGGCCAGAACGATCACCTGGGACTGGGAGCCCCGCGAGAAGGAAGGGAAGCGCCGCCCAAAACCGCCGAAGGCTGGGGCGAGCTGCGGGGTAGCCAAATGCAGGCAGCAGGTGGCAAGTATGCTCCTCTTTACCCTACTCCCCTTCCCCCAATTTCTCTGTAGGATGGGAGACATCAACTTTAGAGGTCAGATCCATCGGGACTACTAGTATCTAGACCTGTTCAATCCTGACTACTAGTATTTAGGTCAGATCCATCGGGACTACTAGTATCTAGACTTGTTCAACCCTGACTACTATTATTTAGACCTGTTCAAACCTCGGATTATGATGAGCTTTGAAAGCCTAGTTACAACGGGCAGGCCCGAAAATTTATTTTTAAATTTAAATATATTATTTTAATTATTTTTTGGAATAAAAATATATTATTTAATTCATTTCAGGATTAAAAAATAGATTTTCATTTTTTATTGTGTTTATTCTGGATTCAGGCCGAGTCGGGTTTCTTTCAGGTCGGAATTCCAGTCCCAAGCCCTGCCCGAACAGTATCGAGCTTGGGCTGGGCTGGCGGCCGGTCACCCATGAACAGATCTACTAGTATCTAACTTCTTGGTGGGCTTGATTAGTAATCGATCGTGTTATGTCCAATCCTCATTGACAAGATTGCAAGAGGATCGGGTAACGTGGGACGATCGCAAGTAGAGATTGGGGAATCAGAAAGGGGAAAGAAGCAGATACTATTCTTTTTCATCGACAACGTCTTACAGGCACAGTACCCCTTTTCTTAAAGCCACTTCCAACAACCTTGCTCACTGATAACTTGGTCCCACTCCCAGCAAATACATTAATTAATTTAACTCTATCACCAGTGCATGTACGCTGTCTTCACTTCTTGCTTTGCTGCAGGCGCTTTCTTCATTCTCGCTTCCTCTGTTCTTGTTATGGTCACCACCGAAGTGGTGACATTGCCTCCCCCTTAAGATCCAGCTTGCCCCCAAGCTGGAGCATCTGGAAAACGCCCCTTCAAAACATGGTAGTTTTCCTAGGTTGCCATTGTCACGGGTAAATAATTCCATTTGATCAAAATCTACAGATGAACAACATTCCCTTTCTTCACCAAGCGCCGATCCAGAATTTCCTCAAGCAATAATTCTGACACATCCAATGCTGCTGACTATTTGCGGGCAATTCTAGCCGATATGCCACAGAGCCAATCTTCTCCAGAATAATATAAGGACCGAAGTACTTGAATGCTAACTTTGGATATGGGTGATTCACCACTGATTGTTGAGCATAAGGTTGTAATTTCAAGAATACTTTATCTCCAACGTGAAAATCCTGAAAGGAACGTTGTTTGTTAGCTGATTGCTTCATTCGAGTTGAGCTCGGTGTAGATGTTTCTGTAGCAGATCAGAGAAGAACATACGTTCTTGTATCACTTCATCAGCTTCTAGCGACTTTGAAGTAGACATAGCTGGCACCATACTATAATGAGGGTTTGTGCCATAGAGTGCTTTGAATGGTGTACATCCTACCGCTGTGTGATAAGACATATTATACCAATACTCCGCTAAAGCTAACCAAGAGAACCGTTTGGTAGGTGAAGTCGCCACAACACATCTCAAATACATTTCCAAACACTGATTGACTCTCTCACATTGGTCGTCAGATTGAGGGTGATAAGTAGCACTGAAATTCAATTTAGTGTCACATTGCTTGAACAACTCTTGCCAAAAATTGCTTGTGAAAACTTTGTCCCTATCTGACACAATAGATTTGGGTATCCAATGTAACTTGACCACATTGTTGAGAAAGAGTTTAGCAACTTGAAGGGAAGTGAAGGAATGTTTCAAAGGAAGAAAATGGGCATACTTTGTATATCTGTCCACTACCACCAATATGACATTATACCCTTCAGATTTAGGGAGGCCTTCCACAAAATCCATTGTGATGTCTTACCACACTCCCTGTGGCATAGGCAAAGGTTGGAGTAATGCAAGAGTTTTACAATGTTCATGCTTAGCTTGTTGACAAACCTAACATTGTTTTATAAATTCTTCAATAGTCTGTTTGAGGCCTTTCCACTGTAATAAATTTTTTACTCTATCGTAGGTGGCCTACATGCCGGAATGCCCTCCGATGGCTGTGGAGTGAAAGGCTTGAATGATTTTAGTTTGAAGACCTGTGTTAGCACCAATCCAAAATTTCTCATTCCTACGAATGAGGCCATCAGACTATGTGTACCCTTGACTATTACTACCATAAACAGCCAGTTCTTGTAGTAATTTCTGAGCTGAAGTATCTACTGCATAAGAATTCAACACCTCCTGAAGCCACACCGGCTGAACCACTGAAATAGCTTGTAATTCCAGCAACTGACCCACCCTCAACAATGCATCAGCTGGTGTATTTTCTGAGCCTTTCTTGTACTGAAATGTGTACTGGAATCTAATGAGTTTGGTCATCACTTTTCTTTGCAATTTAGATGTTAAAACCTGATCTTCTAGATGGCATAAACTCCTGTGATTTGTTTTAATAGTAAAAGGACCTCTGAGCAAATAAGATCTCCATCTGTCCACTGACATCATAATGGCCAAAAACTCTTTTTCATATATATATATAATTTCTGGTTTGCTGTCCCCAAAGCTTTATTGTAATAAGCTACTGGATGACTATCTTGTAAGAGTACTGCTCCAATACATGAATTACATGCATCAGTTTCTATCACAAAGGGTTTGTTGAAATCTGGTAATGCGAGGACAGGTACAATACTCATAGCCAATTTTAACTTATCAAATGCATCATGTGCTTGAACTGTCCATTGGAATCCTTTGTGTTTCTGCAATAGATTAGTAAGAAGCTTTGCCAGTAGACCATAATGTTGCACAGATTTCCTGTAATATCTAGTGAGACCCATAAATCTTCTCAATTCAGTGATGTTGGTAGGAACATGCCACTGTCTCATAACTTGTGTTTTAGTTGGATCAATAGACACCCCTTTGTCAGAGATAATATGTCCCAAATACTCCAATTGAGGGGAAGAAAATGCACACTTTGATCTTTTGACATATAATTGATGTTGTTGTAAAACTTGAAAAACCAGTTCTAGTTGCTATATATGTTGCTCAAAAGTCTTGCTATAAATAAGGATATCATCCATGAATACCATAACAAACCTTCTTATGTATTTTGCAAATATAGAATTCATGAAACATTGGAAGGTTGCAGGAGCATTTGTGAGACCAAAGGGCAATACCTTGAACTGAAAATGACCATGGTGGATCTTAAATGTTGTTTTCATTTCATCCTCAAGCACCATTTTGATATGATGATGTTGGACCGAAAAGGCGGCTGGAGGGGGGGTGAATAGGAGCACGCTCACTTTTTCACAAATTATGAATTCAACACAATCTCACTCCAATAGCTATGAGGAAGCTATAAAGATCAATATACCAGTACAGCAGAAGACTAGTATTGAATTCAATTTAATCCCCTAAGCAATATGACAAATACATCAAAGATCAAAGCAACACAGTGCACTAGCGGTCTGACCTCTGGACTTGACCGGTCGGACCAATTTTTGGGCGGTCAGACCGCTGTTATACGGGCGGTCGGATCGCTTCCAAATCGGTCGGACCGGTGGTGAGGGGCGGTCGGACCGGCAGACTCCAGAACAGATCTGAAACAGTAAAACAGCCCGATGACGAAGTTGCAATTAGGTCCAACTTTTGATTCTCAACTCCAAACTTCACGAAACTTTGCACAGACCTTCTCTATGCTATTGAGGACCTATTCCAATCGAATATTATGATAATTCTTGGCTAGATCCTGAACAGTTGACAATTGAGTACGAGAGGGTCTAAAACCGGGCACGAACGAAAACTTGATTCTAATGCTTGTTCGTGAGTGATTGATGATCAAGATGATCCTAGATAGATTCACACATATCACAGCAAGCTAATTCACGTGAAAGAATCAATCAAAAACTCATAGATCAAAGAAAGCCCTAAAATCACGAAATTGAAAACAAGAACGAAAAGAGACTTATCTCAAGCAAACCTTGCATAGATTAAATTCGTGATTGATGCTGGATTACACTCACTCCATCAAGGAACAGTGGTCAATCCAAGAACACAAAAATCAACTCAAACCATCAAGAGCCCTAGCCTCCACCTCAACTCCCCCTAAGCCAATTAGGGTTTTAAAACATAAAAGAGGCGAGAGATATGGTGCAACCACCACCTCCTCCTATTTATAGTGGAGGCCTAGAACTTCTAGGGTTTGACTCTATTGGGCTCCCGTTAAGGCCCACTAACAAACGGGTCACGCACGCACGCTTCGCAAAGCGCCGTCTTTAACCTTTTGACCTAAACAGCTTCACCTAGCGCCATCTTGCGCCTCAGATTTGCTAATAGGTCACCCTTGTCCATCTTACGTCACGCTTGAGTCATTGACCTCACCCGGTATCGTCGATCGTTCTGGACCTCAACTCTCCAAGTCTAGTCCCGATCATCCTCGCCGTTGACCGTCGTTGACCACCAAGCAACCTGCACAACCATAGACAAGCAAACACGAATTCGAGAACAAGTTCTTCACAACTTGACCCATGTTAGTCAAAACATGCATCATGCAATACATATGCCATGATACCAATGAACTTGACCTAACAAAACAACATCACCACGAAGTTTGGCTGACGTTCATAAGTGGAAATCGGTCCGACCGCCATCGTGAGCCGGTCGGACGCCTCCCGACCGGTCGGACCGCTCCTCGTGAGCGGTCGAACCGCCACAAGGGACTTAGCCAAATTTCAAGCCCTGAAATTCCGAAACCTTCTGAAAATTTAAAACGAATAGAACTTTTGCTTGGAGGCTCCAAAAATTATGAGACCAAGTGCATTGGGATCCCCTCATTTGCCTACATCCTCTATTTTTGGCCCAGCACATTCTGACACTCTTTGGTCACGGCCGGTCCGACCGCCGCACATGGCCGGTCCGACCGATTTGGGACCGGTTGGACTGCCATGCTATGGCCGGTCGGACCGTCCCTGTCCAGAAAGCCTGAACTTTGTCGAAAACCCTGTGAAACGATAAACCATAAATGCCATTGCCAATTGTCACATCATCCTAAGATCTGGAGCATATCCCCATGATATCCACAGATGATAACCACTTCTCAAGCCCAGTTTGGAAAAGTATTTAGTGCCTACCAATTCAACTAATAATTCATCCACAAGTGGTAAAGGAAACTTGTTTTTAATTGTCAGAGCACTAAGCTTCCTATAATCAATACAAAATCTCTAAACTACCATCTTTCTTTTTGACTAGCAAGACTGGAGATGCAAAAGGGCTGAAACTAGGGCTCACTATGCCTTTTTCAATCATTTCAGCTACTTGTCGTTCTATCTCATCCTTTTATTGTAGAGAGTACCTATCGGTTATTGTGTTCACTGGAATGGCACCTGGTACCAAAGATATAGCATGATCATAGCTTCTATGTGGTGGTAGCTCTGTTGGCTCTTGAAACATCATTTCATACTTTTGTAATATATTCTGAACTTCTATTGCCAAAACTTCTTCAAGGGAATTTGTACTGAACTCTACCATAGCTGTAGCCCACAGATCATTGCCCTTATGCCATTTGAGGACCTAATCGATGGATACTTCTTGAGGGATAGTGTCTCGATCTTCCTATAATCCTTGTAATCTAACTAATTGGTCCTTATATTGAAACTCAACCCATTTATGAGCCCAGTTACAGTTCATGGGACTATGCTATTCTAACCAGTCCATTCCAAGCACTGCATCATATCCTCCTAAGTGTACAACTTTTATATTTTGCTGGAATGTATGCCCTTGAATACACCACAAAAATCCTTGGAGTTCTGCAGTGCAACTCAAAATTTCTCCATTTGCAACTTTCACCAACATGGGTGGTACCTGTTTAGGTTTGGCACCCAAATTGTCCACCATTTCAGCATTGATGAACGTGTGTGAGCTTCCTAAGTCTAGTAGCATTAGCATCACTTGTTTGCCTACTAGAGCTCTTAGTCTGATAGTTCTTGCATTGGTTGTTCTAGCCAATGCATTCAAAGACAAGAACATGTCCTCCACAGTCGTAGATTCCTCCATAGACGTAATGACATCCAACATTCCTTCCGACAAATAAGCTGGGCTTTCTTCCAGTTCCAGTGCTTTGAGTTGCGCTGGGTTAGTACAGTGATGTTCTGGTCAGTATTTGTCACCACAATGAAAACACAGTCTATGAGCTCTTTGTAAGCCTTTAGTTGTTGTGCATTCTATACATCATGTGGAGTGAATTTACCTCTAATGTCCCCATTCTGACTAACTCCAAACTGCCTGTGTGGTTTGTTATTGTCTCCCTTGTACAGTGTTCCCCCTTTCTTAATGTTGGACCGAAACGGTGACTAGAAGGGGGGGGGTGTGAATAGGAGAACGATCTCTTTTTCACTAAGATCGAATTCAACACGATTTTCACTCCAATAGCTATAGGAGCTATGAAGATCGAAATGATCAAAGGAGACTTGCCTTCGTCAAACGTGGATGGTGCTAGTTGCTCTTGGAGTCCTCGTTCACTGAATCAACATTGAAGTTCGCATGTGAAAACACGAGCACAAATAAATAAATAAAGCCCAAAAAATATATAATTATTACTTATGGATATCTTGAATTGTGATGAATTTAGAAATTTGAACAATAAAATAGGAGTTCGAATGAAGGAGAACAGGCTTCCGAAAGTTCGTCAAAAAATGGAATATTGAGAGAGAAAGGAATATTATTTAGGGTGAAATAATAAAAATACCATAGAATGACATGTGGGGTCTGATGTCATCGAGAGAAAGAAATAGAGCATGAGTGCAACGGCTCAGGATGGCAGCAACGACGACGAACGACGGCGTGGGTGTCAGGGCGACAACAGAAATGGAAAGGCGAAAAGGTGGCGGTCCTCCAGGTGACGACGTCGCGGGTAGAGGGGCACGACAGCGGTGACAATGCATAGGTGAACGTCAGCGACGGTGCTCCGGTGGTGATCTTCGATAGGTAGAGTGTGCACGGGCCCAATGACAGCGAGGGGGTCACGCCAAGTCATGCGAGTAGCGGGAGGGGGTTTGAGGTGGCGGGCCGACTGAGGCCAGCAACAGGGAACAAGAGGCGGTGGTGGCGGCGCTCCACAGTGGTGGGTTGGCCGAATCGGTGCGAGGAAAAGGTGGATGGAGTTCAAGAATAGGATGTGACACGAACAAATTGGCAAGGAGCTCACCAGAGAGAGAGATCAGGGTTAGGAGGTGCGGCGGCCGGAGCTCGGGAAGACGAATGGGGTGCAGTGTCCAATGGGGAATGGAGTGAGGGAAACTGAGGAATGGGCACTGTGTTGTGCACAATTTATAGAGGAGGGGGAGGAAGAAACCGACGTGAATTCACAGTGGTAACAGAGGCATTGCTTTGAGAATCAATGTTTCGGTTTCAATCTTGAATCGACGACATTAGTGGCGGTGTGGGTGAGAGAAAGAGAATGACATTGGGGAGTTGATGGCGGCGTTGAGTTGGAATTGATGGAGGCGTTGAATGCTGGCTCAAGCTCGGGCGGAAGAGGAATGGCGCAATGTAGATCGATTGGGGAGAAGAAGAGAGGATGGTGTCGGGAGGAAGAAGAAAGAAAGAAAGAAGTAGGTCATGGGCTCGGAGAAAGAAGTTGGGCTTGGCCCAAAGCAATAGAGAAATAGATTTCGGCCCAAAAGCTAAGATGACCTTTCTGAATTTGAATTTTTGCAGAGAAATGAGATGGAGTTTGAATTTGAATTGGAGTTTAATATTTTTATTTTTCAACAGAGAAAGCTCCAACTAAAAAACAACAATTTAAATTAATTAATTAAACTTATTTTTTTAGAAACTTAACAAAAACTGGGTTGTTACATCCACATAAAACGATTAACATATGATTTATCTACAAACAATTGCAGTTAGTAAACTCCAGCTTTTTACCACTAACAATTGTTCACAAACAACTCTTCCAACCATTTAATTTTTTAAAACTAAAGTTAAGTTTATCTAAATCATTTCTTAAAAAAATTAGCCTTTAATCGGCAGTTGGGAGTGCGACTGTGCTTAATCGCCAACCTGATCGGCGACTGACCTCAGTCGTGTTCTATACCGACGACTATGCCCGACATGGGTCTCAGTCGTGCCACCAGCTCGCGACTGAGATACACGGCAGACCAAGGCCTCAATCGTTGTTCCGTCACGTGGTTGGGCCTCCCACGTCAACTAGTCGCTGGGCCACCATGTGATTAGGCCTGGTCACCTGGTGGGCTGGCGACTTAGGGTTATTTTTGTTAAAAAAATTAAAATGTTGGTTATTTTTGTAGAACAATTAAAAAATGGTTTATTAAAAAAAATCATTCTACTTTACCCTAGTTAATAGATACTAAAAATATACTTCAATACCCTCTTGGCATCCATTACTTGCGTTGGGCTTAAAATACCCAAAAGTTTTACAGCTTATAACTGGAATTACAGAAGTAACTGAATTTAACTGAAGTAACTGAATTTAACTGAAGTAACAACAAGGGCGGAACTCCCGCTGGGGCAAGTAGGCGGTGGCCCTGGGTCTCCCAGGCGGAACACCCCTCGGCCAGTGGATTGCTGATGTTTGTGTATGTGCTTACGGCTGCTTAACTAGTAGCCAGAGCGTATGAGAATGGGATGTGTTTGGAGCTCCATACATGGCCTATTTATAGTGTGCGAAGATTGACGCGTTTGTTTGTACTGAATGTTTCCCAGCTTTATCCATAACCTAGCTAGGACACAATGCACAAAGTTCCCAAGTTTTTTTTTTCTTTTCCTGTTTGATTGAGAAATCATGCATCACGTACCGGAAAAAGTGTTTGTAATTTATAAATTTTCAGACGCATCTAGATAGACAGCCTAATAAAAAAACTTTATGGATACACTTAGCAGTTAGCACCCGCTATCCGCCACTGCTAGCAATAACATCCCTCCCACCGTCGCCCCTGGCCAAGGCCAAGGCGCCATGAGCACGCAGCGCTGTGCCGTAGTATCCACGCCGCGTTGGTCGTGGGCCGTGGGCCGAGTGGAAGCCACCCCAGTTGCAACTGAAGCCAATGAAATTCACAGATGCATAGCACTAGGTAACCCTAATTCCCTAAATCTCTAACTAATCCATTCTCTATTCCTCCAAGGCTTCAACACCCAGCCCCTCCACGCTCCACCGTGCTGAGGCACAGCGTGACCACGAGGGGGTTGCGGCACTTTGCGAGGTCGGCAACACCGAATCGGGCGGGCGCTCGGCACGACGCAGGGGCTACAACTCAGGGACGACGAGGCACCGAGCCACCGACTACTGAGACAGCACCAAGAAGTGGGTAGTGGGCACCGAGGCCAGCCTTGACTCATCTTGAATTATTGAATTTTGATTTCTTAGACTTTTGAATTACATTATGTCTCGGTATATTTTACACTACAAATTTACCCTGGGTCTCCCAAATTCCTGGTTCCGCCGCTGAGTAACAAGGTTAACTAAAAGTAAATGCAGCTAATCGACAATTCATGACGTCAACAATATTAAATGGTGATTACAGAAAACAGCTTCAACCGTGCTATGATGGTAATGCCTAGAGCTGGTCAAATGGGTCGTGGCGACCGACCGACATGAGGCACGACATTGTTGGCCTGGTCCAGGCACGGTACAACCCGCACTATTCATAGGCCGGGCCGACATGGCACGACATCCCGAGCCTGGCCCGTTAGGCCTGTTCATTTTTAATATATATATAATTTTATTTTTATTTCTTAATATTTATATGATTTTTTTTCCATTTTTAAAATACTTATATGGTTTTATTTTGCAGTTTTTAAATTTTATATAGTTCATTTTATACGTATATATACTTATTTTATAGGATTGTTTTTACATGTTTTTCAATTCTTTATGTCTTATGGGCTAAATGACAAATGTTTTAACGAGGTAGCCATTTAAGCATTAATAAAAAAATTACATTTTCAATATCTTTGTCTCATTTTTTTTTACAATTTCTATATGTACTTATGAATTCTACATATTTTTTTTCGATTTTTTGTTTTGTTTGGATTTTTTCTAATTCTCAAGCCTAACAGGCTAAGTGGGCCGATATTGGCCCGTCGGGTTAAACAGGTTTGGGTTGGTACGACATGGCATGAAAGATCATCAGACTGTGCTTATGCTATTTTATCAACACGTGGACCCACACAACCCAATCCGTTTAGTTCGTGGGCCAAAATAGGCCGTGCCGGCACAGGCTTTTGGCCAGCTCTAGTAATGCCCAATCCTGCGGCTTCCATGGATCTTCAGGGTCTTAACCCGAAATTGGTGAACCGTTACACTTGAAGCCGACTTCCTTCTGAATTCGCTAACTTCTGAAACTCTGAACTTCTGAACTCCATTTCGATTTTGCTGGCGTCTGACACTCGCCCCGCCTCCTCCTCCCCTCTACATCCCGCCTTCGCTACCTCTCCCCGCCTCCCCGCCGCCTCATCCCCACAGCAGCCGGCCTCCGCCTCTCCGACACCTCCTCCCCACAGAAGCCGGCCTCCGCCCCCTTCGCAACTCCGCGACCGGATCTACACGGAGGCGGCGAGGCGCTCAGCCCCAAGTATTCGCCGCCGCAGCCGCCACCGCCATTCACCGGATCGGTGGTCGGTGCGCTCCTGGGTCTGCGCCTCTCCGTCGCGCGTGCGCGTGAGGTAACTCACGCGCCCCATACCATCGCTCCGTCTCGCCATTTCGGGGTTGGTTTGCTTTTGATATGTGTTTGGCGCTAAATCCGAGCTAGGTTTGCTTTGGGGCTTTTTTCTAGTCAATTTGGGAGTGTTTTTCGCGGATTTAGTTGCGGGATCGTGCCTACTACTCTTACGATTGTAGTGCGCGTTCGGGGGCGCGATTGGTCGCCAACTTTTCCGGGGTATTCCGTCTACGATTTTGCTGCGGGTTTGTGGAGTCGGTGGCGCATCAGATGGTTAGGGTTTTGCAATTCGGTGTGTTTAGCTTTCTAACGCTTCGATTTGGCCCCTCATGGGGCAAGAGGGCCAACAATTAGCTAGTGTGATGGGTGCAATTGTGCCGCTATTTCTACAGTTCCATTGGTGATGTTTGTGCGGCCGTTTGAATTCTGAGTACAAACTTGCCCTGTTGCTGAGACTTTAAGGTGCTTTAGTCGTGGGTTTTAGCTGCAAATGTAAGGTTATAAAGGGACTGATGCAACTTATTTGCAAATGGCCCTCATATACTGCGTGCGCATAGTTCTGCATCGTTTGGTGCTTCTAGACGCTTGCTTCCTCTGACTCATGATACTTCCAATCCAAAATTTGAATTTGATATCGTGGTGTTGTGTATGTGGTTAGGCCTTTAATATTTGACCTTGTGTGAACTTATATTTACTGTGTTTGGTGTTGAGGTTGTTGGAGTGATATGTGAGATCATGTGAACCAATGATCACCTATTTGAAGCTGGTTGGATTATTCCATTTAGTTGATCCATAAACTTTTATGCTTATCTTGTAAAAAAAATTGAACTAGAAAGTATATGAAGTCTCCTGCAATAGTTAATTAGAAAGTGCAATGCTGTGGAGTGCACAGTGCAGAAATGGTTTCTAATGCATATTCTTTGGTGCATTTTCAGCTGCATTTGTGATTTGTCAGCATTCATGTCCTTGTTATAGTGGAGTAGAGAGAATTTACAAAAAGTCCCTAGAGAGATCAGATATGCTAGTTGCTTTTCAGTCTTTAGTACTGTTGTTATCACAATTAATTTGACTTCATTTCCTAACATATTCTAGCTACTTAGCAAGTTAGCAGCTGTGAGAAAGTTTATCTGATATAACTTACAAAATAAGCATAATTGGTAGCCGGGTATTATGACAAAACTGATGAAATGTATAAATTGTACACTGGGACTACTACACATATCTATTATATGTTGTATATATTGGCGCAAGCGGATCCTGACCTATGCCATGTGAAATCTACAGTTTCAAAGGCCATTACCATTTATCAGCGCACAAGTAGTTACTGTAGCACATTAGCTAGTGTTAAAACCATTTGTTGTAGGAACCTCAACTGAAAAGAGGTCGCCACTTTGTTGTAGGGACTTCTATTGATTTGTTCCCCCATATAATAGAGTAGCAAATGTACAAAGGCATAAAACTTCCCTTTTTTATGAAGTCAAAGTTTCAGACAGAAAATTAGATGTCAGAGTTTTGTTACACTCCCATTTATATCTGAAATTCTGAATTACTGGTTAGGAAGGCATCATGACAGGCTGGTTCAAAGTTCTGAGTATATGAGCATTTACTAACTAATTAAGGACACTTACAGGAGAATGTTTTTGAACAGTGACATGTTGAATGCTGAAACTCATAAGCACTATAACAAATGTCATACAAATCAGCTGAAGTATATTCTGAGACTATCACAACAATCCTCGCTAAGACCGTTTATGACCATTCTATGTGTTTTCCTCATCACAGAAATGAGAAGTCCGTGACTTTTTTTATACCAAAAACCTTCCATATTGCAATATCCTTGCAATACTGCCCTGTTATAACAAACACCATGCATATTAGCTATTCTAGTATCCATTTTATTTCCCTTGAATAAATGTGTTACTTCTTCTAAACATTCTTATCTGTCCTAAAGTTGAGTGCAGAACCACTGGTGTTAGTGAACAAGAGTTGCACATATGGACTTCTGTAACTCATGAAATTTAGCCAAGATGCACCACTGAAAGGAATGGAATTGTTTATCTTTACTAGTTGAATGCCCGTGCGTTGCTACGGATAAAAAGCATATATTAAAAGGTTATACAAATTTGTGAAAGGCATAGTTAACCAATTAACACATGGGCAAAATGTTGCATCACGTGTTGTGCTAATTGGAATGTATGATTGTATGAATCATCAACAAATATGGTACAATTATGAAAATATAACAAATGCATCATCACATTTATTGGTGGTGGCAATCAAACATCCAGAGCATTCATTTTTATATGACTAAACAAATTCAGTTGTTAAAAGCCTTGTTGGCAAGAACTGATATTTGAAGTTTGAACCATGGACATCGTTTTCTTCCACCAGCTTGTGTTCAAGACCTTTTAATTTCCTATGCAGCTCTCGGCTGCCGCAAGCGTCCTTCAAACTGCTCGCACACATGACCACAATAAATATTTCATCAAACGCTTTTAGTATTAAGTAATGTTAGCTTGCTGGGATCAAACTTCATGAGTTAATGAATTAATGCCATATTAGCTTTTGTATCGTTTCAATCCAAATTGGAAGCAAATGCACAATCATCGCAGGAGTCAGTGAAATTAACAATTCCTAAATTTTCACAACAAGCCTATTGAGAGCTAACACGACTGAATACGGATGTACCACGTGCCTATGCAGAGAGGTAAAGACAGGGAGAGAGGGAGTTGTATCTCACCATAAGCCTGCCAGCTGCGCCTGCTCTGCGCGCGCTCCCTTGATTGGCCGCGTCGGCCCACGGCCTACTGTGCTTGCGTCGTGCGTGGCCTTCGCCTTCGGCCAGCCACATGTCCCTTGCCCACGGCCTGCCTGCTATCGACGCCGTGCGGCTGTGTCGCTCCCGCTTGACCGCCGCATGCTTTCTGCCATTGTGAGAAAGGAGAGTGGGATTAGATGTCGAGGAGATGTGAGAGTGATCATATAAGAAAATAATGAGCAAGGTATTTCATCGAGCGACTGATGGACAGTGAAACGAGTTGTCGGGCTGATTTGGGGCCGTGAGCCTAGAGCTTCGCAAAGCCTACCAACTTCATGAGAATAAGGACAAAGGAGGTCGAGCTCGCCTGTGGAGTACGAGAAGCAACTTCGACGGTGTGGGTCGAGTAACAGTGTGAGGGTGGCGAGCACAGCGTCGCGATGCTTTGACAGCGATGGCAAACACGACATTGAGGGTAGAGGATGTACACGAGGGTGGTGTTGGGGGCGGGGCGGTAGAAGGAGGAATCGCGACGGGGAGAGCCTAACACGTGGGGAAATCGCTATGGGAGAAGATGGAGAAGACGCGGGGGTGCGCGAGGCGAGGGTCCAGGAGTCGGCGGAAGGGGTGATAAGAGGTGGAGCCGCGTGGGTATAGAGAGGGCGGGCGTGCACTGGTCCCACCTGTCGGCATGAATGAGTTGTGAGAGGAGGGGAGGAGAAGAAGAACGTATCACTCACCATCACTAGAGTCTTTTTAAGTAGCAAAGATTTGTGGTTAGTGATACAATGGAGTTCAATGGATAAGCTAAGGGTTTTATCAAGTTTTACATTGTGTTCAGCGAACAGTGATACACCATGTTATGGGTTAGTGACATTAAACACGTTCACACAATCACACTTGTTCACCAATGGCTTCTAATGGCTTATAAACTTCCCTATCTTCCTAGAAATCATATGCACAGCTAATGGTAGAGCTTCCCAGACTTTGGGCTCCATTAAAAGGGATAAATTATTTATATCTATGTTATGATTAGTGAGAAACAGAGTTCATAACATAGATATAATAATTTATAGTATTCTTTTTTTTTCTTTCCACATCTCTGATCTGTGATGTATAGTCCAATACAGTGCAGTAAAACACTAGGTACTGCGAAATGGAAGTAATAGAAATTGTGTGCTTTTCTTCAATGTTAGCTTATTTGTTCTCATTTTGATCTTGATTGTCTTGTTTGCGGCTAAACCTTTTCCAGTCGAAAATTTCTAATGCTTGGCAAAATTTATGGATTGTTGTATGGTACCATGGTATCAGTGATAACCCTGTGATGCACAAAAAAAACGTGATCCATAGTTACCCTTAAATATTGTGATCCGTTTCAGCTGGATTTAGTGCTGTCGTGTAGAATGTGATAGCCGGCTATATTCAGTTTGTCTAGTGCATATCATAAATCTATGTTTCTACGTTCTACCAGGAGGTTTCTGCATTGTACCAGCTCTCTACTTAATTTACTAGTGAGAAACAATGAAGTGCAATGCTTGCTGGCGGGAATTGGAAGGGCAAGCCGTATCAACCACGTGCGGCCATCTTCTATGTATGCCTGCAATCTTATATCGTCTTTTTGTTTAATCAGATCCCCATTGTAAAGAAATTAACATGGTGTGCAGTTATTGCCGAGTACATACTTTAGTTTAGCTGATAGTTACCAATTGAACAGGTACAGAGGATGCTAAGAAAATACTCAGTAATGAAGGTGCATGTCCAGTTTGTGATCAAGTACTTTCAAAAAGGTCAGTTGTTTACTCTTGAAGTTGCATTCATTGTGACGTACTTAATGGTCTCCTCTTTCTTGCAAGCTACATTTCTCATGTCCTGAATCAATATCTGATGAAAATACAAAAGTATCTCTGAAACATACTATCACGACCAGGTCCACGAAGTTGTCATCACGCCCAGGTCTACGACCAAGTAAGTCGTTCACGATCAGGTCTTGGTCAAAGGTTGTAGTCGTGCAGGGCAGGGAACGCCGGTCGGAGTCTTCGGTCAAACGCCGTACTGCCTTGTCATGGTGTAGAAAACAAATTGGATAATTGTGGGTAATTGCAGGCTTTGGCCTGGGCTTCGTCTACCAGGAGCCGTGATAGAGATAATAGGGACAGGGAAGGGAACTTGCGCTGGGAGGAAGAAGGCAGACAAGGAAGGAGGAATTAGAGATAATTCTTGCTTGTATTTCCATACGTGAGAAGCTCCTTAAATAAGGATAGCCCCACCTAACAATCATATCTAATCATACCAAACTTAGAGATAACAAATTAACTAAGCAATCTTTTCTGAAATGGAAAGTAACTAATTTGCCATATTTGGTTGGCGTGATTTGTGCCTATGATATGTGATGCATTCCATCACATCTCTCCCTCCCTTGGCAAATAGCTCGTCCTCGAGCTGAAAGGAGGGGTAGCGACGCTTGAAGTTGTCCAATGGCTCCATGATGTGTCGGCATCGGGCAAGGCCTCCTATTGGACCAAGACCTCTCAGTTACCGCGAGCTAGACGAGCACACACCACGCGCCGAGGCACTGGGATTACGCGGCCATTCTGGAGTGCGGGTAATGCAGGAGGAGCAGTGGGCGGCTCGCCGTGGAATGTTTTGAGCATACTGATGTGAAATACATCATGAATATAAGCACGAGGTGGCAGCTCCAAGCGGTAAGCCACCGTGCAGACCCTGGCCAACACCTTGTACATGCCATAAAATCGCGGCGCCAACTTCTTATGGGCGCGGGCAGCGAGAGAGAGAGACCCTGACAGTGATGAAGACATAGCCACATCCACTGCCCAGGCTCGAAGGACAACTTGCGATGATGCTTGTCGTAGTGGTGTTTGTAGTATTGTTGTGCCTGCAGGAGTCGTTCCTTTACCTCGGCTAGGAAGGTGTCACAGTCGCACAACATGTTGTCAACGACAGCCACCCGAGCGCTGTTCTCTGTATACTGTCACATGGTCAGTGGCTCCTGACCATAGACCACCTTGAAGGGTGTATCGCGAAGTGAGGATGGAACAAAATATTATAGCAATACTCTGCCCATGGCAGTCAGCGTAGCCATTGTCGTGGACGGTCGTCGGAAAAACAACAAAGGTACATGATCACAATCTTGTTGACCACCTCTGTTTGTCCGTCGGATTGCGGGTGAAAAGCCGAGTTGAGATGGAGTTGTACGTCGGCGAGGTTGAAGAGGTCCGTCCAAAAATTGCTTGTGAAAATGAGATTGGTCGCACACAATAGAGCAGGGGAACCCGTGCAGTCGGACCACTGCTTCGAAGAAGACCTTAGCAACCGAACTCGCCGTGTACGGATGCACCAACGGAATGAAGTGGGCGTATTTGGAGAACCGGTCTACCACTGTGAGGATGACCGATTTCCCATTTACGCGCAGTAGCCCCTCAATAAATCTATGGAAATGTCCTCCCAAATGCGTGAAGGAATGAGTAGTGGCTGTAGCAGGCTGGTCGGATGAAGATGCTCGAACTTGTTGCGTTGGCAAGTTGCACAAGCACGGAGAAAGTCCAACACCGTCGTCTAGACGTTGGGCATGTGGAAGTCCGCCAAGCGATGGAGCGTCTTCTGGATGCCTTTGTGGCCGATGGAGTGCGTCGCCTCCAGGGCCGATGCCAATGCCGGTGAGAAGGCCGACAAGAATATCTGGCCTTGGTACTGGACCTGGCAGTTGACGATGTTCCATGGTAAGCCGAGAGTGCCGGCCAGCACCTGAGTCCGAAGGCGATCGAGCTCAGTATCCTCGTCGGTCTCCTTGCGAATGGCCTCAAAGAGGCTAAACAGGGGCCCGGAGATGGCCAGAAGCTAACCGGCGGACCAGCCGGCCTCGGCGTCCCGCCGCGACAAGGCGTCAGCGACTATGTTGAGGCGACCGGGCTTGAATTCCACGCGAAAGTCGTAGTCGAGGAGCTTGCTGACCCAATGGTGCTGCAGAATCGTGGAGAGTCATTGGTCAAGTAAAAACTTGAGACTGTAATGGTCAGTATGGACCACGAATGGGCTCCCCCATAGATACGGGTGCGTGGCGAATAGCTTGCACCAAGCCGATCAGTTCACGTTCATAGGCCGCCAGTTTGGCATGGCGTGGCGCTATCATGCGGTTGAAGAAGGCGATGGCACCCACTCCCGGTGCAGGACAGCTCCAAAGCCTGAGCCGGATGCGTCGCATTCCACGATGAGGTCGACGGTGAAGTCGGGCAGTTGGAGGATAGGCGCCTCCACCAAGGCCTCCTATAGAGTCTGGAATGCCGCCGCTGCTGCTGGCGACCAAGCGAATACCTCCTTGAGCAGCTGCTTGAGGGGTGTAGCCACTATTCCGAGCCCATGGATGAATTTGCGGTAGTAGCCTGCCAAGCCGAGGAAGCCGCCAAGGGCTCGGACGGTCCATGGTTGTGGCCACTCTAGGACCGCCTGTACCTTCTTGGGATCCATGTCGACGCTGTCGGCGGAGATGACATGGCCTAAGTATGCCACAGATGTCGTGCCGAATAGATGTCGTGCGGATAAAAACACATTCTGCCTTAGCACGCGGAACATCGTTCGCACATGGCGAAGGTGTTCGGACCATGAAGAGCTGTAAATCAAAATGTCATAAAAAAACAAGCACAAAACATCAGAGGAAGGGTCGTAGAAGATCATTCATCAGTGCTTGAAACGTTGCCGGGGCATTGGTGAGGCTAAATGGCATCACTAGGAACTCAAATAAGCCCTCATGAGTGCGGAATGCCGTCTTCTCAATGTCCGAGGGGTGTATCCGCACCTGATGGTACGCTGAACGCAAATCCAGTTTGGTGAAGAAGCACGCACCGCGGAGCTCATCGACAACGGGAATGGGAAACTTGTCCTTGACGGTGCACTCATTGAGGGCTCTGTAGTCGACGCAGAAGCGCCATGGGCCATCTCGCTTCTTGACAAGCAAGACCAGCGAGGAGAACGCCGAGTGACTGGGTTGTATGATTCCTTGGCGCAGCATCTTGGTGCACTGCCTTTCGAGCTCGTCCTTGAGGAGCTGGGGGTAGCGGTATGGTCGTACGGAAACGGCCGAGTGTTCGGCAGTAGAATGATGCGGTGGTCACGCCCATGTTCTGGCGGTAGCTTGGTTGGCTCGGCGAAGATGTCGTCGAACTCGGCCAGCAGCTCATCCATCAAGTCGGACAACAAGACTACGCACGACCGTGGCACGTTGGATGGTGCGCCTAGCCCATGCCAGCACACCGAGTGTTGGTTGCGATGGAACGTCATGCTGAGTGCTTCGAAATCCCACAGGACCGGCTCGAGGGCCGAGGATGACGTCGAACCCATCTAGTGCATCGTGTAGCAGCCCACTTGGAAGTCTTCGGCCGCCACCTTGATCGGCAAGGCTTGACAGACGCCAGTGCTGGGCACCCGCTCCCTGTTGGCGATGATGACCCGTAGTCCCGTGCGTGCCTGCGTGTGGAGGCTGAGTGAGTAGCCATCTCATGGTTGATGAAGTTATGTGACGACCCCGAGTCGATGAGAGCCAGCAACACTGTTTCGGCCACTTCCACCGCTAGGCGCATGGTTTAGGCCATACGCGGTTGGATGTTGGGCAATGCATATAAGGATATGCTGGGCTCCTGCTCGTTCTCTGGTGGTAAATCGTCATCGTTGTCATCGCTTGGGCCCAGAAGTACGAATAAACGCTTGTACTGATGATTTGGCATGAACTTCTACTCACAATTGAAGCACAAGTTGGCTTCCCTGCAAGTTGCCATCTTGGCCGGTGTAAGGTAATGCCGACGAACACGTGGTTCTGGGGCGCCTCCTGCTGCCTGTGCCGGAGCCGGTAGGGTTGATGGGGCGGCTGCCGGATTGGTTGGTCTTCTTTATTGCGCTTGCTGTGCACCTCGGCCGCTGTTCTTGTCGCCGAGTGGCATCCATTTGCTTGGCCACTTGTTGGGGTGGCAACTGGCCGGCCACCTGAGTGTGCCTCTCGTAGTCCCAGGCGAGGGCCATTGCCATCTGGAGGCTCGCCGGGTTTTATAGCTCGATGTCCGTCCGGATGGGCTCCATCAAGCCCGGGGTGAAGAGCTGCACCTGTTGGCGCAATTGAAGGAGCTCCGCACGACATAGTATCGCGAAGAAGTGTTGCTGGCAGTGTTCCCCTAGGCGCCCGCCTAAACCGCCTAGGCGTTAGGCACAACCCTCCCGCCTAGACTGCTTAGCCGATTTATCCCGCCTAGGCGGCCGCCTAGCTCCGCCTAGGCGGCGATTAGGCGTTGGTCTGCCGCCCGCCTAGCGCCTAGGGGAACACTGGTTGCTTGTACTCTTCCACGGTGCCGATTTACGAGAGCTGCTTGAGCTCCCCCAAAGGATTGTGCTGAATGGATGACCCAAAGCGAAAGTTGGCGTATTCCTTGAAATTCTTCTAGTTGGGCTCGCCTTCATCTCGTTCCAACTGAAAGTACCATTGTTGAGCAATACCAACAAGGTGATACGAGGCAAGCCATACCTACTCCGCTTCCGGTGTTTTCTGTCCCTAAAAAAATTGATCACAACGTTGCAACCATCCCAGGGGATCTTCCTTGCCGTCATACGTCAGGAACTCCAGCTTGTGGAAACGTGGGGGTTTGCTCCCCTCCGTGCGCTGGTTGGACACGCTAGCGGTGCCGAATGGCGCCGATAGTAGCCCGTCGCCCGCAGTGCGTTTCTCCTTCTCCATTGCGCCGATGCGATCCGTCAGGCTGAGGATCACGTTCTTGAGCTCGGTTATTGTAGAAACCATGGTTGGAATCTGATCGATGGTGCCCTTCAGGTTGGTTAGCTGTGCCTTCACATCGGACATGTCTACCGTCAAAACAGCCACCTATTGTTCAATGGCAGCCATATGTTCTTAAGAATCCATGGTAGTATCGTTGCCACAAGAGATCGTTGGCTCTGATACCAAGTTGTCACGACCAGGTCCACGACCAGGTAAGTTGTCGTCATGACCAGGTCCACGACTAGGTAAGTTGTCACGATCAGGTCTTGGTCGAAGGTTGTAGTCGTGCAGGGCAAGGAACGCCGGTCGGAGTCTTGGCCAAACGTCGTACTGTCTTGTCACGGTCTAGAGACCTAATTGGATAATCGTGGGTAATTGCAGGCTTTGGCCCAGGCCTCGTCGATCAAGAGCCGTGATGGAGATAACAGGGATAGGGAAGGAAGCATGCACTGGGAGGAGATACGCGGGAGGAGGAAGGTAGACAAGGAAGGAGGAATTATAGATAATTCTTGCTTGCATTTCCATACATAAGAAGCTCCTTAAATAAGGATAGCTCCACCTAACAATCATATCTAATCATACCAAACTTGGAGATAACAAATTAACTAAGCAATCTTTTCTGAAATGGAAAGTAACTAATGCGTCATATCTGATTTGCGTGATTTGCACATCTGATATGTGATGCTGACCATCACACATACATATTTCTTATGCATGTTTCCCAATTCCCATGCTTCTGTTCTCTGAAGGAGAACTTAATACGTAACTCACTTTCAAACATGATATTGATCTTCATTTGTTTTCATATGCTGAGGTGAAAATTAACTCCAATGTCTTATTATATTGAGATAATCTAAACAATATTATTTGTTATTTCTCAGCCATATGAGGCCTGTGGATATAAATCCAAGCGATGATTGGACAAATGTAAGTATCCCTTCGATTTGTAATAACAAAATCGTGTGTTTTCCTGCAATCCATCTGTTCTGATCAGTGCACTCGTTGTCTCAGATGGCAATGGCTGGAATTTCTCCACAGATACGTATCCTTAATGCTTTTCTATTGTTCGCTGGATCTACTGCGGGATTTGTCTTATGCTGCTTTTGTTGAATAACATCACTATCTGCTATATGGACTCTAATGCCTAATTACATCACTTTTCTTGTTTTAGTTTCCCAGTAATGCAAACAACCTAAAAGATTGAATGGGGAACTTGCTAAAGTGAGGCAATGATGTCAATATTTATGTGACTGCAGCCCAAAGCTCATTGTTTCCTTGCTAGTATGATAATTATCTAGCTTTTCCTTAAACATGACAAATCAGTTATGAAGAGTGCGTACAGAAGTGTCATGTTTTACATTGGACAAAAGGAACTGGAGATGCAGTACAAGATGAACAAAATTGTTGGTCAATGTAGGCAGAAGTGTGAACTTTTGCAGGCAAAATTTACTGAGAAACTGGAAGAAGTGCATACTGCATACCAGAAGATGGCCAAAAGATGTCAGTTGATGGAACAAGAGATTGAAAACTTGACGAGGGATAAGCAGGAGATACAAGAAAAATTTGCAGAGAAATCCAGGTTAGTCTAGTACGCCACTATTCGATTTCTTATAAGAACAAAGTTCTGCTTCAACCAACATGTATGAAGAACTGACTGTACTTTCCTTTCCAGGCAGAAGAGGAAGCTTGACGAGATGTATGACCAGCTGAGAAGCGAGTATGAGTCGGCAAAGCGTTCAGCCATTCAACCTGCAAACAACTACTTCCTAAGAGCTCAGCCAGACTTGTTCTCAGGCATGCCCAACATAATGGATAGCAGCGACCCTCTGAGACAAGGTAATTTAAGGTGTTATGCACTCAAGTTTGTTAGTTCTTCAGTCTGCCCCTCGTATTGACCAGAGACTTGGTTCCTCTCTATTTGCACTAGCTACTTTTGTTATGCATCCAGCCACTAGACACTTCGTTCCTCTCTATTTGAACTAGCTAATTTTGTTATGCATCCAGCTACAAATAAGTTAACTGCAATGCTTTGGCTTTCTAGAAGCTATTAAAATGCTTTTAGTTCTCCACAAAAACACCTCATTCACTGGTTAATCCTCCTGAAACTCCAGGGCGGAGAGATGAGGGATGGGCTCCACCACCAAGGCAACGTCACTCCACCTCTGGTCCATTTGAGCTGTCTGCGGGATCTCCTGCTCATACCGTAGCACCTCCTGTTGATATTAGACACAGACAGCCGGCGCGGCCAGTCTTCGGAGCTACCATGAACAATCCTTCCGCAGCTCTGCGAAATATGATAATCTCACCCGTGAAGCGTCCTCAGCTTTCCCGTAACCGTCCACATATGTTCACGTAATATTCTCCTTTTTGCTCATACATATATCATCACACCTAAATGGGAAATAGTTCCGGAAGAAAAAATAGTGTGCAATTGGCTCAAGAGCTAACTGTTTCGACAGTAACATGTGATACCTACTCTTGTCCCTGTACTGTATACTAACTGATCAAACTGTGGTATGTCAGGTTGTAGAGTTGGAAGAGCTGAGGGGACATTCTGCTTAATTCGGGATCCGTCGTAATCTTGCCACGGCCTTGGCTCTCACTGTAAATGCTGTAAGATCAATCTGCCTCCCTCCCTCCTATTTTGACATATCGATTGTATGGTGTAGATTGTTCCAGGAATCCCTTGGGACCCCCCCCACAGTTGTTTCTTTGGAAAACTCTGATATACTCGATATGTAAAGGTATTCCTTCCTGATTGCAATAACATGCATGTATAGGCAGGCATGATATCCGTCACCAAATTTTCGGGCCCATGGCCTGTGATTCTACTATTGCGTCGGGGACTAAGCACTCCAAGACGGAAGGTTATTGTGCTACATCCCGTTAGTTATATTATGGTTTGATTCAACTTCTTCTATGGACTAACTCAACTGGGTTTCCCCCCATATAAACGATGTTGTTCTTCGAGACTAGTGACTTGTCAGACAGGCGGCGCTCGGTAGTTTTAGGTAGAGATTTGTTTCTCGATATGTAGTAGTAACCTAGCTAGCTAGTCCAGGACCAGTACTACGATGTGGTTCTTCCGGAAGCCGTCTGCATTGGCATGAGTTAATGCAGAGGAGTACAGTGATATGTATTAGCTTAATCTCTTCATCATCTGATCCAAAATGAACAGACTAGATCAAGTGTTACGATTCTAAAGAACACGGTAAAATTGCAGTGGTGAATTTCGTACCGTAGACGTTGTCACCGTTTCTACAATTGACTGGTTCTTCCTAATGGCGTAGGGACTAGAGATGGTTCACCCAACACACCACCTTAACGTGGTCCTTAATGTAGCACGTACGTGGAATCCTTTTATTCCTCCTACCAGGTCTCTTAGGAATAATGTGTATCTATTCAAAGGGATCCAATGGGTAATATATAGGGACTATAAAGGGATGTTACAGATAAGAAAATCAAATAAGATCTAGAGTCCTACTCTAACATCCTCCCTCAAACTCATGGTGGATCACACACAGAGTTTGAAGAGAAAATATAAATGTTGTGCCATAATATGTGGCTTCGTAAAGAAGTCAGTAATCTGTAATTCTGATGGCACAAACTGTAAAGTAAGTACTCCCTCCTGCACCTGTGAGTGAGTGTATGAAGCATCCACACCAATATGCTTGGTGAGCTCATGCTTCACTAGGTCCCGAGTAATACTGATAGCACCTATACTGTCAGACAAAAGAGTCGTAGGTCTCACCACAGGTATTCCAAAATCTGCAAGTAGCCACCTCAACCAAGTAACCTTTACTGTCACTACTGCTATAACTCTCAACTCAGCCTCTACACTCGAACGAGAAACTGGAGTTTGCTTCTTAGTCTTCTAGGCAATCAGGGAGGAGCCAAGAAAAACACAGTAAGCAGAAAGATAACGACGATCAGAAGGATCACTAGCCCAGGATGCATCGGAGTACGCCTGAAGCTGTAGTGAGGTGGAGCTAGAGAAAAACAAACGACGAGAGATAGTCCTACACAAGTAGCGAAGAACACGAAGAAGGTGACTGTAGTAAATATGGGTAGGACGGGCCATGAACTGACTCAAGATGTGAACATCATGAGTAATATCAGGACGAGTGCTCACAAGGTACACCAAACTCCCAACAAGATGACGATATCGAGTAGTATCCTCAAGAAGATTGCCATCAGTGGCACGAAGCTGGAGGGATAGCTCCATGGGAGTCTCAGCAGTGCGAGTATCAGTCAGACCAGATCGATCAAGAAGATCCTGGACATATTTCTGCTGGGAGAGGTAGTATCCCTCAGGCATGGAAGAGATCTCAATCTCAAGGAAGTATGTAAGAGAACCAAGATTAGTCATCAAAAACTGCTCACTGATATGCTTCTTCACATATGTGACGAAGGATGAATCATCACCAGTGATGAGCATGTCATCAACATACAGAAGAAGTAGTGTCCTGCCCCGAGATGAGACATGGACAAAAAGAGCAGGATTGTGGGAACTGACAGTGAAACCAACAGCAGTAATCACTGAGGTAAAACGTGCAAATCAGGCACGAGGAGCCTGTTTGAGGCCATAAAGAGCACGACGAAGACGACAGACATGCCCATCAGGAACAGAATACCCAGGTGGTGGTTGCATGTAGACCTCCTCATGCAAAACACTATTAAGAAAAGCATTCTTAACATCCAGCTGAGAGATAGACCACCGGCGAACAGAAGCAACCGCAACAAGAGTGCGAACAGTGGTCATATGAGCAACAGGGGCAAACGTCTCGTCATAGTCCCGACCATACGCCTGCTGAAAACCGCGGACCACAAGGCGAGCCTTGTAGCGCTCAATAGTACCATTAGACCGGGTCTTAATCTTGTACACCTACTTGCACGTGATCGGACGAGCATGCACAGGAGCCGGTACAATATCCCAAGTCTCTGTACGACGAAGAGCATCAAGCTCTTCTGCCATAGCGAGCTGCCACTCAGAATAAGGAGCAGCCTCATGATAAGAACTAGGCTCAGTGACAGAGAGAGTATGAGTTATTGGAGCAAAACCAAGGTGATCAGGAGGTCGAAGGGATGCCCGGTCATGAAGGATGTAAGGAGGAGCATCACCAGGAGGATCAGATGTGGCTGTCGGCAAGATACCAGAAGAGGAGACTGGTGAAGGACGAGGACGTCTGGAGTAGTGAACACCAGAGAAACGAGATGATGGTGCTGTGGGAACCAGAGACGGTGCTGTAGGAGACACCACCGAAGGCGGAGGTACAGAAGGAACCACTGGAGGCAGACCAGGGGAAGCCTATGATAGTGGAGAAATGGGTGAAGAGTCCCAAAGAGTCAACCATGAAATTGACTCAACAGTGGAAACAGGAGAAGAAGCCGAATCTTGATAGAAGAAAGGTCGAGATTCGTCAAAGACAACGTCTCGTGAAATCCTGATCCGTCGAGCAGAAGGATCCCAGCAGCGATAATCCTTATGCTCAGAACTATAACCAAGAAACACACACTCAACTGACTGGGCTGATAATTTAGTGCGCTCACGAGGCTGCAGCAGAACAAAACAAAGTACAACCAAAAACACGAAGGTGGGTGTACTGGGGGGCTCGAGAGTAAAGACGCTCTATAGGACTGACACCCTTAAGAGCAGTGGAAGGCTGCATATTGATGAGATATATGCACAGAGAAACAGCCTCTCTTTAGCGTGGTGGAATATGAGAGGCAAGAAGAAGAGTGCGAGTAGTCTCAATTAGATGACGATGTTTGCGCTCAGCAACCCCATTCTGAGCATGAGCACCAGGACAAGAAGACTGGTAAAGAGTGCCTCGCCGTAAAGAAATCACAAAAGCGTCGTAGCAAGATTTCGCCAGCAGAATCACAGTGAAAAATACGAATGGCAGAATCAAACTGAGTACGAACCATCGTTGCAAAACTACGATAGATCGCAAGGAACTGACCACGATTAGAGATAAAAAGTCCATGTAAAACGGGAATAATCATCAATGAAGATAACATAAGATTTATGCCCGCCTTTAGAGACAATAGGTGCAGGTCCCTATACATCGGAATGAACTAAGTCAAAAGAATGAGAAGACAAGGACTCGCTAGAATGATAAGAAAGTTGTAGCTGCTTGCCCAGCTTACAACCCTGACAAAACATGGCCGTGTCAGTGACCTAAAGAAGAACACCCTGATGAACTAAAGAAGAAAGGCGGGAACCACACAAGTGACCTAAACAGTGATGTCATTGTGCAAATTCACCAAAGGTGGTGGCAGCAGTGGCGAGGGAAGTAGACGTAGGGGTGACAGGAGCAACTGAAGTGGATGGAAGATGTAGGCGATCAAGGATGTAGAGACCCTGACGATCCCTACGACACCTGAAGAGGAACTGTAGTCGAAGCAGAAAATGCTGGTGTAGTCGAAGAAGAAGAGGTAGCCAACACAGCCGGAACAAGCTGTGTTGCTAACCCACGGCAAAGCTCCTCAGCACGAAGCGTCGAAAGAGCCTCAGTGACTATCGGTTGTGGTGAACGGCTCAGCAGTTGAGCCCTGACAGGCTCAACCTCTGGGCGAAGATGGCAGACAAAATCATAAAGAAGAAGACGATCACGATCTGTCTTCTGCACTTTATGATATGCCTGGCAGAGCGGAGAAGCAAACTCATCTAGTTGGCGTCAGAGACTGGCCAGGGCTCGAAAGAAATCGTCGACGGAGTCCTCCTCCTAGCGAAGCGTCTCCAACTCACGCTGAAGCGAAAAGAATTGAGCATCGCCGCTCTGCTGGTATCGCTCACGCAAGTACTCCCAGATCTAACGAGTGACACACAGACCAACAATGTCTGGCTGGATGAAGTCGTCGACGCTGACCACCAGAATGGCTCGAATACGGGCCTCATCAGTACACCAGCGCTCAAAAGCATCTATGACATACTGATATGCCTCATCAGTAGCATCAGAAGCAGTGGCGATGTCTGCCGCCTTCTTGGCGGCCTTATCATCTGTAGGAGATGTAGACTGTCTGGGAGGAGGCTGCACCGGCGATGACGGACAATGTCGGGTGCCAGTAACATGTCCCTAGAGGCGGAGACCATCTAGCGTGATCTCCATGAGTGAAGACCACAATCTATAATTCGTTCCATTAAGTTTTGTTCCCAAGAATGGAATCGCAGTAAATGGAACGGAAGCCATCGATAGGCGGCGTTGGACGGCGCGACGACCAAGGCAACGAAGTCTAACAGGCGGCGCTGGACGGCGCGGCGGTTAGAGCGACGTACTTTTTTTTTCTTTTTTTACTGGGCCGGTATTTTTAATAAAAGGGCGGCCGAAGTCACAGATGCAATGGCGAGGCGCGGGCGGCGGTGCGTGCGTGCGTGATGAGGAGGCGGCGGTGGCGGATGCACCGGAGGAGAGCTGGCGGCGGCGACGACGATGGGGAGGCGCGGAGGGCGCGACGGCGAGGACGGCGGCAAACGACGGGCTCGGGCGGCTCTGTGAGGGCGGCGGCGCCGAGAAGAAGGAGATCAGTCCGGACGGCACGACGACGGCGGCGGTGACAAGCTCGAGTGGCAACGACGACGGCAAAGCGGCAACGAGCGACGAGACAGAGGAGAACCCGCGATGGCGGCTCGTGGGCTCGGGCGGCGGCGACGACGGTAGGCGGCGACGCGTGCTCGGGCGGCAGCGACGACGGGCAGGCGGTGACGGGCTCGGGTCGCAGTGAAGCCGGATGTGGCGGCGCCCAGTTGGCAGTGGAAGAAGAGCTAGGTACCCTAAGCTCTGATACCATGTTAGAAATAATGTATATCTATTTAAAAAGGTTCAATGAGCAATATATAGAGAGTACAAAAGAGATTACAGATAAAAAAAAAACTAAATAAGATTAGAGTCCTACTCTGACAAAGTCATCAGCCTTAGAGCCTTTCCACCAACTTGTCGGATGAATTTTAAGTAGTCTTTCCGTCAAAGATTGAAGCGATCGCAAGCTATGTACGGCTGTTTCATTGGGCTATGTATCCTTGCACATCTGTGTCTAATGACAGCTAGCTGTTGCCTATTGGATGGCTTGCACATGCCATTTGATCCTACGCTCGAAGGCGAGTTAGCTGTGAATTCTGTCGGTCGAATCTGGGGCGGCAGCGATGTCGTATCCAGGTTTTCACCGTACCTCGGGATATTAAAAACCGTACCTCGGGATATTAAAAACCGTACCTCGGGTTAAACTCTAATATCCTATGACTAATGTTAATTTGTACACACATCGAGGTACATTAAAAACCGTACCTCGGGTTAAACTCTAATATCCTGTGACTAATGTTAATTTATACACACATCACGGTATAGTAAAAGTAAATCACAAATGTATTATTGACATGAAACTTGAGTTCAATACTTCAACATAAAACGTAATAAGAAAACTATGATAAAATATAAACAATATAGCATGGTAGAGATATAATTTGAATACCTAAACAACGAAGATTTGCTCTCTATCCTAGCTCACAATTTCTTCATCAACAGTAGGATATGAACCAGAATCAACAAAGACAACATAAAAAAGTAAATCAAACAAAGGGTATGGATAAAATACAAAGAATATGAAGTTTACATTTGTCAGGAGATAATTTACCTTCACAAAGGCATCAACACCAAATTTTTCAGCTCTCGGATATTTAAAGAGATAATAGTAAAAACAAAAAAAGGCGCGTCTTTAGCAACACTATATTCCAACCAGTAATACCTTTTGAACCATAATTCCTGAAATCTTCTCTTCTGACCTCTTCTGAAATCCTAATGTTGACATCCAATTCCTCAATCAATTTTCGAAGCACAGGATCGGCAACAATATCATTTGAATTAAGTTCAACATGAGGATTGTTTTGCTCTGTGTAACTACATATAGTTCTAACCGTTTCTGGAAAATATTGATTGTATTGTGTTCGTATTGGAAAATAAGATGGCAATGTCTTACTCGTCATTTTGTATCCCTAATTCCTAAATAGAAAATACAAAACACGTGGCATTTATTTCATTTTGTCATTCAAATTTCAGATCGGGGAGGGAGGAGTAGGAAGTAACGGATCAAAGATTGTGCTGATGTGTGCTTGAGGTCGGTTTGTAGCCTTGCCCCTGCGCGTCTGCGTCTTGCTGGTCGTCGTGTGGCGCAATGCTGGGACATCAGCCGCGTGGGGAGGTAGGTAGGTGGGTAGCAGTGCGGACTGTGGAGGGCTAGAGGGCAAAGGCAGCGTAGCGGTGTCGAACGAGGCGTGTGTCGAGGCGATGGGGGATTGGCCGATTGGCGATTGAGGTTGGGGGGTGACAGCCGACGGAGTCGAGTGAGCAGGGTTGGGTTGGGGACTTCTATGATTATGCCTGTGGAATTGGGTTGGGCTGGCGCTAGGTGGTGATAGCTGATGGGTTGTGGCAATGTGTTGTATGTGTTTTATTGGGTACCATTGTTAATTTTTTCAGGCCATGGGCTATAGCCTACTCAACCTGAGGCCCATATCCGCCCGTGAGCGGGAGCCTACCTGCACGATTGATCGATTGTCTATAAGCTAACGACCGACGTGCATGTGGTAGGACGGTGGTAGGGGTTTGGTAGAGTCGTGCCAAGCGTATCCTCTAGTAGCTTCTCGTGCTCCCTACGTGCGTAGCGGATCATCCTTGATCAGTGCAACAACAATCGCAGCAGTATCTCTATGTATCCACACCTCTGCTCCTAAAAGCCCCCACACCTCCCCTTGTAAATAGCCCATAACGGATCCTATCCGAACTAGTTTGTTTCAATATGTTAAGTGTGTGACCATGTAGGTTCATGTGTAATCAGTTGTGAATTGGAAACTCCTTTTCAATCACAAATCGGTAGCGGTTCCTAGCAAGACATAGAGACACCCGAATATACATAAAGATTATATCAGACGAACTTTATGCAATATGATCTGCGACCAGTTTCTTATCACTTACGACCAGTTCGTAACTCCTTACGACCATTTCACATCTGATCAGGACCAGTTTGCGATTATGTAAAACCAGTTCGTATCTGGTCGGACTAATCGACTTGCTTGCGTATTCTCGTTTTGCTTCACGATATCTTATCGAACTCCAGGTGAGATATATGCCCATCCATAGACTGTTCAATCTTTTATCAATCTAGTGATGGATAACTTCGTGTGATCGATTCTTCGACCATTTGTGGCACGATCATGCACTTTCTTTATCCGAGCACATCGAGGAGCTTAGAGATATCTCTCCTGTTATGCTAGGAGGGGCAAATCTCATATCTGACCAGTCACACCCATTCGCATGTTTCATAGCATACCCGAAAGCTACCTTTATAACTAACCAATTATGGTGTAGCGTTTGATAACCCTTAAGTGTACTATTTCACATGTAGAAAATCATGCTAATCTCAGATATAAGGATTATACATCATCATTGCTTGAGACCAACTGATGATACATAAAATCATAACAGTCTCAATAGTGTCTCAAAGTGAGTCAATCCAACATAATATTTTCTAACATATGCTCGTCTTATTGATTTGATATCCCCGTATACATGTGTTGATCTATAAATCACTAGTGTCCCACCAGAGATACTTTTAGAATAACATCATACAACTATTAAAGAACTTCATCAACAAGTCACGTATACTTACTAATCTTTAGAAATGATAATTCACCTAATATAAAATGTGATACAATCATTTTCGTAATTACCTTCTAGGGCATATATTAGGTGGACGCCGCGTCTCATGGTCGCCTGCCGCGCGGCCGGCGTGCAACTACTCTACTCTACTCTACCACGGGAAGGAAAATCTCGTCGTGCTACGAACGGAACTGGCCACAGGAACATGACCAGAAACAGTCTAGTAGTACCTTCTCTTTTGGTTTTGGTTTTGGTTTTGTTTAGAATCGTAACAGTCTAGCACTTCTGTAGCTTCCTCCTTTCTTTACCGTTGCCACTTCCAAGCAGTTCGGGAGGGCAATTCGCCACAAAGACTGGGAGTTATAATCTTCGGGCACTCCTTGGTAGGCTTGGGATTTTCCTCGTGCTTGCTAATTAATTATGGTTAAATTAATTATAACTTAAATAATTACAACTAACTAATTACAACTAACTAATTACGACTAACAATGATTAATTAATTATAAATTAATTAATTAGAGCTAATTAACCACAACTAAATTGATTAGGATTAATTAATTTTGACTAATTAATTATAGCTAAATAATTATGGCTAATTAATTACAACTATTTAATTACGACTGAATAATTCTGACACGGGTTAATTAATTAACCCATAGTGTGACTATTTAGTTGGGTAATTAACTCCCATAGTGTGATTAATTACATGAGTTCAATTAATTAATCCTCGTCCGCGTCACGAGTTAATTAATCCTCGTCCACGCCACGGTAGGAACTTCTCTCGTACTGCTAGTTAATTAATTAATTACACGGGTTTAATTAATCTTTTTTAGTCGTAAAGAAAGGACTAATTAAACCTATATAATTAATTAATTAACTAGCAGTACGAGGGAAGTCCCCACCGTGGCACAGATGAGGATTAATTAACTCGTGGTGTGTACAAGGATTAATTAATTAAACCCATGTAATTGATTAATCCTTACTAGTCGTAAAGCAAGGATTAATTAAACCTATATAATTAATTAATTAACTAGCAGTATGAGGGAAGTCCCCACTGTGGCACAGACAAGAATTAATTAACTCGTGGTGTGGACGAGGATTAATTAATTAAACCCATGTAATTAATTACATGATGGGGTTAGTTAGTTAATTAACCTACGTAATTAATTAGTCTTAATTTTTAAGTTGTAACTATTTAGTTGTAATTAATTTGTTGTAATTAATTGGTTATAATTATTTAATTTTAATTAATTACTCAAAATTAATTTAGTTGTAATTAATTAGTCCTAATAAATTTAGTCGCGGTTAATTAGCCATAAATAATTAGTCATAATTAATTAGTCATAGTTAGTTAGGTGTAATTAATTAGTCCTAATTAGTTAGTCATAATCTGTTTAACCGTAATTAATTATCAGTTCGAGGGAAGTCCCATCGTCTGGTGTGTGTATGTAGGGTTGAGGGAAGTCCCCTCCCTATGAGTATGGATGTGTAAGAAGTCCCCTCTCTAGGAGAGGGGATGAGGGGATCTGTGAACTCGTGGTGTGGACGATGACACATGTCACTCGTGGTGTGGACGATGACATCTGTGAACCGACGGGTGTGTCACTCGCTATACCGGTATGAACATATGTGCAGTTCATTCCTTTCAATGCATCCATTCATTCCATTCATACTCATAAGTGTTCAGAGATAAGTTCATAATTCGTATTGAGATTGACTTGTTCATAACCTGGTATGTTCAATTGTTTACTGTACTTGCTGAGTTTCGACTCATTCTTGCTTTATTTATTTATTTAGGTGATCGTTGATGATGGCTTTGTTGGAAGGGAGTAGAAAAGCACATTTCACTCAGTTCACCATAATTTACCATCATTATTAAGTTCGATTATGTCTCTCATTTGTTAACCGAGAAACTGTAATAAATAAATTTAAGACTGCAAGATATTTCTCTCCATGTTATGTCTTTTGTTAAATACTGCTAGTGGTTTGTTTTAATTCTCGCTGATTATGTTCTGATGAATTCAGTCTTTATTCCTAACATGCTACTATTAAAGTTGGTCTCTTTATGTACTTAGCAGGGTTACCGTTTAAATTCTTCCACAATTTGGTTGTATGTTAGTTCTTTAGGTAACATTTTGGCTTTCGATTAGCCAGGGTGTTACACTCTCACTGACGTGTCGGGCTCGTGTGTCCGCAACCTTCTTCCACCTCGCACCCGTGCTCGCCTACTCCGCCCCTAGTTCGTGACTACCATCCACCGTTTTGCTCTCTAACTGCTCCCGTCACGTCCACCTGTGTCATACGTCAACGCGTCCATGCCTCTCCCCCGCCTTTTTCCCGCACTGGTGGAGACACCGAAGCGCGCCTGCGAGTTTCCTCGCGGCCGTATTTTCTCGCCGCTCATCTCGCACATTTCTCATAGCTACTTAAGCATCCATGCATGTCATCATCTCTCAAGATCGCCCCGCATTCCATCTCGCATTTTCTCTGAGCTTCTAGCTCCCTGAATCGTCGAGAACGAGAGTGTCATCCTAGATGCCGGAGAGCAAGCTCTACACCGTTGCCACCTCTGGTGAGCTTCCTGGCCCACGCCACCTGCGTCACTATGCACCTCGTGCCTCACTCGCTCTCTTTCTCTGCTTGATGTAGCTCCAGGAGCTCTGTAGCACCAACGCACTGTCATCTTCCTCGACTCTGGTGTGTGCACCCGATCCAAGCCACCGTACCCTCACCGTTCTAGAAGGTTCGAGGCCCTTCTGATCGCTTCATGATGTGTTCTATCCTCCAATCAACTAATCTCCTCACTTAATGCATGCCAATTCGTTGTGAATCCAAGCCTCGCTTCTTCTTCCTCATCCTCGGCCGTCGCCGCCATTTTTGACATTCCTTAAAGCTCGGTGAGTCCCCATTCGATTCCTCGTATCTACACCATCTCTAGAGCACTAGTGAGCTAATGTGATGCTTCTTGTAGTACCTACAACCCTAGAGCGCACCTTCACCGAGGGACCCCTTTGTGTCGCCGTTGCTCGCCGTCGACAAGCTGCACCAAAACCTCCCCAGCCTCATCATCTTCACCTTCGTGATCATGGTGAGCCTCTGAACCTCATGCATGCTTCAATTTGCCAAGGGCGAGTCGCTAGCGTCCTTTTCCTCGTAGCCGCTCATGGCGCCGCCGCGGTTGCGTGCCGCCGGCTCGCCTCCGGTGACCATAGGTCCTTGCGCCTAGCCTGTTAGCATCGCTTGGACTCACTGAGTCAAGTGCGCCCCTCCTTTAGCCCAGAGAAAGCCTCCTTCATCAAGGCTATCGCGGACCCGACTTGTTCCACCGCCTCTTGCCGTTGTAATGCCATCTCCGTCCATCTCTCCGGCCTCCACTACCACCATGTGGGATCGCTGTCAACAGGGTAACCCATTTTGCCCATCCCCGAGCCTCTCGTGTGTGCCTCGTCACCAACGAACTCGCCATGGCGCTCGGACGCATGCAGCTCGGCTCTCTCTCTCTCTTGTGTGTGGCCAGTGGACCCCACATAATTAGGAGCTAATTCCCGCTAAATGATAGTGGTTAGATACACTAAGTCATGACGTGTGGGATCGGCCGAAAAGATAATCAAAATTTAATTTTAAACGTGTTTAGTAAATAAGTCACTAACATGTGGGACCACTTAGTAATCCTAGTCTTAAAATGTGTTTTAAAATCGAGAGAGTGACATGTGGACCCCATCTATCAGTAGATTAAATAAAAAAAGGTTTAATCATTTAGTTAATAATTAATGAGTCTATGATATGTGGGACCGCCTCTATTTTATAAATAAAATCAAGAAAATAGAAATACGAGTCACTGATAAGTAGGTCCCACATGTAAGTTAATAAAATTCAAAACAATGAGAAAAGTCACTTTCAGCTTAGAGAAAAATACACTTTCTCTGTACGAAAGTGTAAACCTCAGAAGAACTTAGAGCAAAAGACACTTTCTCTGTTAGAAAGCAAAAACCTTAGAGAATACGCTTTTGACTCACCTTTTTGATTTTTCAGGATTTTTCAAACCGAGCAAAATTGAAACGTTAATACTTTTGCATATCAACTCCAAATTGAATGAATATTTTTTATAAATTCATCTAAAGTCATGCTCTTTCCGAATATGCAAAAATGTTTGGTTTTCATTACTGTTGAAATTATTTTTCTATTTGTGATTTGTTAGCAGCTCTTTTGAATGGACGTCGATACCACGAACGAATTATTCGACGACCCTCCATCCTCATAATCAGAGATACCAGAGTAAGGAAAACACATCCTTTGACCATGTTGATCCTATTATTTTAAATATTGTATACCAGAGCAAGGAAAACACATCCTTTGACCATGTTGATCCTATTATTTCAAATATTGTACTTTTTTATAAAATCTATTATGTATGTGTATATGTTGCTTAAAATTTGCTATATTTGCGGGTAACAGTAGTTATACCCCTGTTGTATGAATGATCCTACTTGAAACGTTGATATATTTAGGATATGGGTTAGACAATGAATTATGCCAATTTGGGTATTTCGAATAGGAATGTTGAATAGGAGCTTAGTTGGGCTCAAGTCTTGCTAAAGTTGACTAAATGTTGAAATTGTCAGTATGAATTTTGGTGGTTTTGAAGTATGGTCCAGAGGAGTTTACCTCTAATATATTGTATAAAAAATGAAAATTAAAACCTTAGTTTGTGACATGGGTGAGTTATATTATAATATGAGTAGAGTGAGAAGTGTATCTCACAAGTTGATAGGGGGAGATTCTCGCCCAGGTCGATTAAGGACCAAACGCCGGTATATCCAACCTAAGCGTAAGTGTACAACCACACGGCGGAACTGGGGTGGTCTTAGCTAATTAAGTTGTCTAGATCTAGCCTTGCATGTTAGTAGGTCGCAGTAGTACGAGCATGACTAGGTAGGCTTGCTCGAACGGACACCATTCATCGAGGCGTTAAGACCAAAGCCTTCTAATGTAACGGTGAATGCCTCACTTTGACAAGAGGTACTCGGGATCGAAGTGAGGGTTGTCATTCGCTAGGCTAGTGCAAGGTTAGGACTAGGCGATGTAAAGGTTTCATTGCGAACTCTAGATTGCTTACTAAAAGATCGTGAGCAATGGCATCAACGGACGCCCAACAAACTAGAGAGCTTGCACTGTGTGGCTAAAGTTGTACACCTCTGCAGAGTGTAAATATATTTAAATAGCCGTGCTCGTGGTGATGAGCGTGCTAAGTGTCATTTTGCTGGGTATAATCTCTATTTTTTGCAAAAACCGGTCTTGTTGGAAAATATGGGGACGGTTTTGTTGTTGATAACTTGAGTGTCATGTCTTTTGCTGGAAATGAAATGTTGATTGCAACCGAGGAGGGTTGTGAGTTTACTTTTGTTATGTTACTTGATTATTTCATTATCAATGAATAGCTCTTTGAAATTTCCATTGCAAAGTACTAATTATGGATATTGCAAATTAAATTTGCTTAATGCTAAAAATAACTTGTATTATACAACTTCATCCTTTGATAGCCTTGCATTTATAATTATGTTGTGATACACTACAAGTCTTGCTGAGTACAAAATGTACTAAACCTTGCTTAAAAATTGTTGATCAGAGTATGTAGATGAGCCCATGCCAGACGACGTGTTCTTTGCACCCGGTACCGGTGGGTTCGGTGACAGGTCTTGCTAGAACTTATTTTTGTCGGTTGCCTGAGAGTTTGGATGGGCATACCGCTGGACTTTTTGGTTTTTATTTATTATTTTTCCGTAGTTTAACTTGCTACTTCTAATACTTGTCTTTTAATTTGGCCAATCGGTCGTGTAATATACACTTGTGATGTAACCGCTTAAGTTAAGTATCATATTTGTTTCATATTGTATGTATATTGTGTATGGATGTGTATGCCAATATTGTGGATATGTGTACTAGCCACTGATCACAGGACAAGTACGGTACACATGAGGGATTTAGGTATTATTGGACCGAAACGGCGACCAGAGGGGGGAGAATATGAGCACTATCTATTTTCCACCTTGATCGGATTCAACTCAATTATTACTTCAATCGCTATGAAAGCTACAAAGATCGAAGTATAAGCACAATGGAAGTCTTGTATTGAATCTAATCTAAACCCTGAAGCACAACAACCAAAAACACCGAAAACTCAAATCAAAGTGAGTTGGGCAGTCAGACCACTCAAGATGGGTGGTCTGATCGATGGCCTAGTGGTCTGACCTCTCACCAGGGGCGGTCTAACCTCCAACATGATGAAAAGTGAAATCAACATGAAATCAAAATCACAAATCGACTCAGCTTTTGATCCCGTGATACAAACCCCTTCAAATTGCAACCATAACTTATCAAGATGGTCAGGAACCGACTCCAATCGACGATTATGAAGATCAAGGCAATAGAGAGCAAGAAGGCTTCAATTGCCAGAGATGAGCCAAAAATCTCACTTAAGGTCCATATGAAATAACCATTGTTCCATTTGACCTTTGATCATTGTGAGGTTTCAAGAATTGCAATTCAAGTTCGGAAATAACAGCAAGAACACAAGAATGTAAATGAGATGCTCCCCCTCACTATGATCACCCATTTTTAAAAAATTATTTTCTCCTTTTTCTACAAATAGCTATGTCTTTTTAACATATTTGCTATATCTTATCCCCCTTTGACGATGGAGTTATCAAGGAATCATACCTTCCTCTTATCCAGAGATGACAAATATAGACATGAAGAAGAAGCATAAGAAGGAGCATGCATGAAATGCAATGGAGTGCCTCAGTTTTAGATTTTTCAATTTTTGAGTATAAGAAGCTTTGGAGATTACCCAAAAGAACAAGCTACCATTTCTATTATTACTCAAGGCACATCAGGCATGAAGGTGCTATCAAGATCATGTTAAGACATTGTTGGACCGAAAAGGCGACTAGAGGGGGGGAGTGAATAGGAGCACACTCACTTTTTCACAAATAATTGATTCAATAAGATTTTACTCGAGTAGCTATAGAAGCTATGAAGATCAATATACCAGTATAGCGGAAGACTAGTATTGAATCCAATTTAACCCCCTAAGCAATACGACAAAAATCAACACAAGCTGAAGACCTCAGTGCTGGCGGTCTAACCACTGGGTCAATGGCGGTCTGTTCGGTGGTCCTGGCAGTTTGACCGCCGGCCTGAAGAACAGATCAAACAACCCGACAAACGAAGTTGCAAATAGATGTAACTTTTGATCTATAACTCTAAACTCGATGAAACTTGGAACACACCTTCTCTATGATGTCAGGAACCTATTCCAATAGAAGATTGTGAAAATTCTTGGAAGAATTACGATCCTTTTCCGTTTGAGAGGAGGATGGTTCAAAACCGAGTCAAAACGAAAACTAGATCCAAAATCTTGCTCGTGGGTAATTGATGATCAAGATGATCCTAGATATGTTCCGACATGTCACAGCAAGCTAGATCACGTGAATAAATCATGCAAAAACTCACAGATCAAAGAAAGACTCAAATCATCAAAAAGAGAGAAGGAAAGCAAAGAGACAAAACAATGATCAAACTTTCCTTGGATTGATTTGATATGATTTGGGTTTACATCCACTCCATCAATGGAGGACAATGTTCAATGCAAGAGCACAAAAATCACATCAAAACTCTCTAGAACCCTAGCCTCCACAAAACCTCTCCCTAAGCAAATTAGGGTTTCAAACAATGAAAAGAGACAAAGAGGAGGTGCAGCCACCTCCCTCCTCTATTTATAGTGGAGGCTTAGACCTTCTAGAAGTTTGACTCAATTGGGCTCCCGTTAAGGCCCAAAACAAACGAGTCACACACACACGCATTTTAATACGCCGTCTTTATCGCCTCTTGACCTAATCAGCTTCACCTTGCGCCATCTTGCGCCGCGGTTTGGCCAATAGGTCACCCTTGTCCATCTTGCACCACGCTTGAGTTCATTGACCTCACCCGGCATCGTCGATCGTTCTGGACCTCAGCTCTCCAAGCCTAGTCCCGATCATCCTCGCCGTTGATCGTCGTTGACCACCAAGCAACCTGCACAACAATAGATAAGTAAACCGAATCCGGGAACAAGTTCTTCATAATTTGACCTATGTTAGTCAAAACATGCATCATGCAACACATATGTAGTGAAACTCATGACTTTGACCTAACAACCGAACATCGCCGCCACAAAGGACGACGATCCAAGTGAAAACCGGTCAGACCGCCACCATGGTCGGTCTGACCACCCACTCTGGCCGGTCTGACCACCACCTATTGGCCGGTCAGACCGCCAGTTGGGACTTAGCCGAATTTAGCCCCTGAAAATCCAAAACCTATTGGAATTTTCAAACCAATAGAACTTTTGACTGGAGACTCCAAAAATTATTAGATCAAGTGCAATAGAATCCCCTCTCTTGCCTACACCCTCTATTTTTGGTCCAGCTCAAAATACCACAATCTAAAATTGGTCGGTCCGACCGCCGCTATGGCCGGTCGAACTGCCACTGGCTGGTCCGACCGCCAGGGGTGGTCGGTAGGACCGCCCTTGGGCCGGTCTGACCACCGGTTTGGCCGGTCAGACCACCAATGGCCTGACAGCCCTGAATCTTAGCCGAAAACACGTGAAACAATAAACCTTTAACGCCATTGCCAATTGTCATATCATCCTAAGATCTGGAGCATATCTCCATGATATCCACAGACATATATATCAATGCTAAGTTAGAAAGCTCAAGATGAAGCGATGAATTTTTCACAAGTTGGGTAAAGCTTCAAAATTAGCAAGCTCATCAAAAGGGATCCTAAAGTGCTAATAGCCATGTCAGAATATCAATGTGAGATCAAGAAGATAGCAAAGATCATTCTAGAAACTAAAAGGCCAAAGTAAATCCTTTTGCCCAAAGCACCTCAAACACCTACTATTTTACGACAATTTTCATTTGCAACGATGTGGATATCGTGGGGATATGTGCATGATCTTAGGATGATGAGTCAATTGGCAATGGCATTGTTGGTTTGCAAAATCTCACGTTTTCGGGTTTGCTTCAGTTCTGTCAGACCACAAACGGTCTGACCGGTGGCATGGGCGGTCAGACCGCCCGTGGAGCGGTCCGACCGGGTATGGTTCAAAGTGGGTTTTGAAGCTGAGCAAAAAATAGGTTGTGTAGGCAAGTGAGGGGAGTCTCCTGGATGTGGTCACATAATTTCTGGAGCTCCCAGTCAAAAGTTGTATTCAGTTGAAAATTCCATAAGGTTTCGGATTTTGAGATGGAAAAATAGCTAAGTCTTTTCGGGCGGTCCGACCGCCGTTGTAGAATCGGTCCGACCGGCCTGAAATCGGTCGGACCGGCCGTATGGGGCGGTTAGACCGCCAATCACTTGGAACTTGGCATTTTTGGCATTGTGTGATTTGATTGTGTTTGATGTATGAATTTCAATGCTTTATTGTTGCATATTGCATTGTTGAACTAACGTGGGTCAAGTTGTGAAGAACTTGTTCCCGGAGACGATTTCTTTGTCTATTGTTGTGCAGGTGGCTTGCAGGTCAACGACGTCAACGGTGAGGTGGATCCGGACTACGCTTGGAGAGCTGAGGTCCAGAACGATCATAGATACCGGGTGAGGTCGTGTGACTCAAGCATGGTGCAGAATGGGCAATATGGATCAAACGGGCAGTTCGTGGCCGCTGGTTGGATCAGGCGGTGCGGAAGTCGGTGCAAGTCCCTTGGAGGTTCCGATGGGATTCGAACAGGAGAGACTTGCCGATATGATGAGAGCCGCTGATCGACCTACACGTGGTGAAGCAGGCGATTGCTTCAACAGATATGTGTGAGTGGGTCCCATGTGTGTGTGGGCCTTCATGGGAGCCCATAAGTGAAACCCTAGGCCTCTCCTATAAATAGAAAGGGGGGAGATGAAAAACCTCCCAAGCACTTGAGCCCCTATTTGCAAAATCCTTTTCTGGGGTTAGGGTTAGGAGAGAAGAGGAGAGGAGAGGAGATTTGAGTGTGCTCTTGGTTTGAGCTCTTGTCCTCCTTGAGGGAGTGGCTTTGACAAGCATCGCATTGAATCAATCAATTCATGAATGCTTGTTCATTGTTGAAGTCTCATTTGTTTTCTTCTCTCTTTTGATGATTGTGATGCTTCCTTGATCCGGTTGATTTTGGTTGGTCTCTTGACCTCTTTTACCTTGCTTTGATGTGTGGGAATACTCCTAGAACCCTCTAGATCTTCAATCCCCCACAAGCAAGTTTTGGATCAAGTTTTTCTTATTTCTAGGGTTTGACCACTTCTTTGGTAAAACCTAAAGAGATCGATTATTTGAAGTGGATCTGAATGATCGTCACTAGAAATAGGTCTCAGATATCCTCAGGGAGGGATTATTTGAAGTGGATCTGAACGATCGTCACTAGAAATAGGACTCATATATCCTCAGGGAGGTGTGCTCGAAGTTTGGTCAAGTTTCATTGGTTGAATCAAAAGTTGGACCAATTTTCGTGTTGGATTTGGGCATTGTGTTTTGGTACTGGACTAAATTGGTCCGACCGATTTAGCAACGCCGGTCAGACCGCCAGCTTTTCAGACCCCTCGATAGCTGCCGGTCGAACCGATTCCCAACGGTCCGACCGCCAATCAACCGCCGGTCCGACCGCAAGTCAACCGCCGGTTCGACCGCCAGTCAACGTCCGGTCTGACCGCCAGTACTCAGACCGATCTCCTGAGATCATTTCTCTTTTGTTTGGGTCTTGTGGTTATGGGGGTAATCGGATTCAAAGCACAAGGCTTCCTCTGTGCATTCACTGATCTTCTTAGCTTTCATAGCTAAAGGAGTAAAGTGCGTGTTGAATTTGATTAAGGCGAAAAATTTGAGAAAGCGTCTATTCACCCCCCCCCTCTAGTCGCCTTTACGGTCCTACAAATGAATAACACATGCTGAAGTTGATTAAAGGTCTATCTTAGTGAAGAAGATCTTGGATAAGGATCTGTAACACCCCGTTTTTCAGATAGCAATATCGCCGATTTATTTCAATTTTGAGTTTCTCTGATTCTCGTTCGCCGCGTAAATTTCCAAAATTCTCGAGCCCTCTTTAAAGCTCGGGTTTGTGTTTCAAACCCATCCTCAAAAATTTCAAATTCAAAATTCAATTTGAATTTAATCTTTTTGATTTTTGGAATCCCTCTAAAAATCTTGCCCTTATTTTTGGGCCAACCCATTTATGATTTTCCTCAGCCCGGTCCGGTCCGCCCCCTCTTTTTCCTCGGCCCATACTGTTCTCCTTCAGCCCGCCCATTCGTTTTCTCCGGCCGCCGCCACACCTCCCGCGGCTGCTTTCTTCCATTTTTCGGCCCACGCTCGCCGTTCTTTCTCTCTCCCGCCTCTATCGCCCTGCCGCCTTCTCTCCTTCTCTACCCCTTATCGCCTCGCCTGTCGCCTCTTCCCGCCTTGGCGAAAGCGCCGCCTTCCCTTCTCTCCGCCTCGCCCGGCCGCTTCGTCAGCTCGCGCTTCTCGCTCGCGCCCATTCCTCTCTTCCGCTCGGCCAAATCAACCACGCCGCTGTCTTCTCGCGCGTCGCCGCTTCGTCTTCCTCGCCTCGCCTCCTCCGCGCCAGATCCGCCCGGCTTCTCCCCTCCGCTCGGCCGGCCAGCTGCTGCTGTCGCCCCGCGGCCAGAGTCGTCCCCACCATCGCGTCGCCTCGCCACCAACTCCACCGCCCCAAAGACGTCGCCGCCATACCTCCGTGTCGGCCGCTCCATCCGCCGCCCCGCCATGCCGCGCCCACGCCGTCGCCACTCGCGCCATGGCCGCCCATGCCGCCAAGATTCGCCCCACCGCCCTCCTCCCGACTATAAAAGCCTCGGCCTCCCGTGCTCTCGCCTGCCTTCTCCCTCTTCCCGGGTAAGTTTCCCCCCAAAGAACCCTCTTCTCCCCCGATTTGGCTTCTCCTCCCCCTCGGCCGAATCACCGTTTCCACCACCGGCCGCCTTGTCGCATCTCGGACCGGCCACGGCGCCGGAGCACCTCAAGCGTCCCCTGCGCTTCCCGACGCTCCGGCCACTGTGGATCGCCGCCACAGATTCTCCTCCGGCCACGCTTTGACACCTATCGACGGCCACCTCCTCCGGTGCCCCTCCATCTCCACCAGAACTCGGTAAGCCCCCCCCCACCTTCTCCCTTCTTCTCCACTCCTCCAGCCTCACCGCCTCAGTGGCCAGACCCGCCTCGCTTCGCCATCGCCCCTCCGGCTCGGTGCAGCCCGACCGTGCCACCACCTCCTCACCTCCTCACCCGCCAAGATCCCATTTCGAGCAACCCTAGATCCTCCCACCTCCAACCGCCATCGCGCTAGCCGCGTGAGCCTTCCCTTTCTCCTGCTTTCTCCCCGCCGAGTGCTCTCACTGTGGCCGAGCTTCCCCGGTGCCCTCTCTCCCTCTCTCCCGACTGCTTCCCTGCGGATCCAGGCAATGGCAATGCTCGACTGATTGGATGCCAGATGATTTGTTACAATTGTTGCTCCTGGATTAATTTTGATAGTGAGCTGTTGTTGATTTTACTCATTAGTGTCTTGTTGTGGCAGTGTTGATTTTTGTGGAATATCGATATTGTTGATTGTGGTATTGGTTAATTGATTGAGAATGTGAATGTCAGCTGGTGTTAGTGTGTGCCAAAACTCTGACAGTATTTTGATTGAGTAGTGAATGGTTATAATCTGTCATTTGTGGAAGATCATGTATGTATAATGAATCACCTGTGTTTGCCTCCAATTGTTGATTATGGAACAATGGTTGTTGTATGTAATGGCTAATCTTGGGTTGGGCAGTGGAATTAATTATTACCTGTGATTGTTTTTGATGGCTGATATTTTGGTTAGACGATCATAAGTATACTTGTTGATGACAGTAGTAGGGTTTTGTGTCGAGTTTGTGCTCTCCAGTTTAGTGGGTAGCTTATTTGGTGATAGTCGTGCTTTGCTCCCCAATATTGAGTATTATTGATTATTGTTCATCAGTATCAGTTTTGGTAACCTCGAAATTGAGATTTGTGCGTCTGGCAATGAAGAGCTTCTGTTTTGATATTGCTAATAAATGCCATGTTGGTTATCTGTCAGTTGAGTGGTTATGTTGTAGACATTGCGATTATTTATTATTTATATATTTCGATTGTCAACATTTGATTCGTAGTTGTTTCCCCTGTTCGTAGCAGTAGCATTGAGGTTACAATCGATCCAACGCTTAAGAAATGTTGCAATGGATTAATAGAATGTTTTGTTGATGGTAAGTTGATTATTGATTAATTGTCTAAGATTACTGATCCTCAGTATAAGTGTTTTGGCAGTAAATTGAATTGTTGATTGTGATCTTGATTATTAGGGATAGTTTTAATCTTCAGTGCAGTACTGTCTATTGGATTTGATAATCGAATTGTTAATTGTTGGTTAGTGTTTCGTCAGTAGATCAATGATTGTTGGAGTAATGAAATTTAGTGAAAGCTGGAAATATTGATTTGATTGCCTTATCAATTCATATTGTTTGGAAATGATTTGTGGTTTGGCAATAGAATACGTGTCTTGATTTGATAGTAGGTTGTGTAGCTAGAAATCGAATCGACGAGTATTATCAGGCAGCTATGTTTGGTATTGAATTTCTATTGGATTTTGTGTCGATCAAGTATTCTAGATTAGTATAGAACCTGTAGTCAAGTTGCCTTGTCGCCTGTATGATAGTCTTGCAGTCTTCCGAATCCGCAGTAGAGCATTCCGGCAAAGCTACTTCAACCATACCCTCCTTGGAATCCTCCCTCATGGCAGAAATCTTCTGTCATTCCTCCTTTCGCCCAACTGGACGTTTGACTCTGTCAAACATTCCAGTGTCGCTCAAACCATCCTCTCAAGCCGTCCTTCGTAATCTTTCCGAGGCTCTTGTGTTTTATTTGGTCTCTTGGATTCTTTGTATTTATTTGGTTTTTCAATCGTTATTGCGTAATTAGAAATCGAAGTCCAGAAGAATCGACGACTCCAGCAGATCCAAGATTCAAGCAGAGACGCCGATCAAGACTTGAACCTCTCGCCTAATCAAAGCTTTGAGTAAGATCAAGGCCACGGTAAAATAGCCCAGGCGAGTCAACACTTTGATCATATTGATCCCACATTTTATGCAAATTATATTCTGTTAAAGTATCAAATTGCATGCTTAAATTTTTATGCAAATGTATGTCAAATTCTCTAAGGTAGTTAAATGCCTACTTGTTGATTAATAAATTATTATTGCCATTCCTTGAAAGTTGAACTCCCCAGCACTTTGTCACCCTAGTAAATATCCGTAACATACTAGTTATAGGTCGTACTTAAATGTCATGCTAGACTTGTTTAAGTACCGGGTATTATCTACCCCAAATCATCATCCTTTATCATCATCACTTGTTTTGGGCGGTCATTGGGGAGAATGACCGAATGGTTGGATAATTTGTTTTATACTCCTCCAAAACTCTAAAATTTGCTAATAACCATCCGGGCGGATGGTGTCGGAGGGTAAATGGTTGGGTGCTAATGTAGCCTGTGATATTTTTGTGGAGGGTATGAGGTAAGAACCGAGATAATCTTAAGGACTTAATCTGTGATGACCTCTTATTGTAAAACCGCATACCACAAGTCTATAATGGTGTCGACTGGCTAACTAATTGGTGTCCACCGCATTTAGCCGCACCATTGAGGGGCTCTCAATGCCGTGAGCCCAAGAGGCTACGATTGGGAATGTAACTTACGGGACCCTAGGCGTAAGTTGCATGGCGCAAGAGGGGTGCAGGCGAGCGGTTGTCGGGTCCCACGGGGCGACACCCCGCTTCAGTGAAACCTTAGCGGTGCAAAGAATATCGAGGGATGCCTTGGAAAGGCCTTGTGGTAATCTCCCTTGATTCACATGTCTACTAAACATGTGTACATATCAAGTGATTATCTCTTGTGGGTAAAGATGTACAATCTCCGCAGAGAATAAAATCGTCAATGAAAGTGTGCCCACGGTCAAGGGCGGGCAAAGTGAGCTCATAAGAGTTAGTTCTATTTCAAAACTTTTGTGGGTGGGATGAAAATGTGCGGGCTCACCTAGCCCTTGATTGGATTTTCCGGTATTCTCACCGGTGTTGGTAATAGGTGGGTATGACCACCAAAGAAAAAGAAGCATGAGACAGAGTTTAGATGGAGGAACCTCATTGTTATCAATTATTGCACAATTAATCTCTTTAAAATGCAATTTGGTCCAAATGCTAAGTGATAGGACTTTCTAATATCTCAGATTTACAAATGTTGCTTTACGCAAATAAAAGAACCCGAGCCATCCTTGTTACACCTTGCATGTATATTATTGCATCTGTGTGTGTGGGCTCATGAGCACTGTAGTTGTGCTCATCCTCGCTCTTTCCCAAACCCTCGTAAACAGAACCCCGAGCCGGCAATTGCATCAAGGATCCAAGTCTCAAGACCCGGGAATCTCAAGCGTAGTTTAGTCCTTAGTTGTTCTAGTCTCACCCATCTAGCCGACTTCGTTGGTTCTTGTGTGCCTCCTATATTGTCCGAAGTTTAGGATAATATCGGGCGACACGGTTCCTCAATCCACTTGCTCATGTAAGATGTGCCCTCACCCCTTTGCTTCCGTTGTTGCTTCCGCTATCTTTTGTAATGTATTCTTTTGGCCTGTCCGGCCTTTATTGTAAAAATTGGCCCAAAGCGGTCTATGTAAACTCTGATGTGTAAATTAATGAATGAAATAAGTTTGCGCCATGTATGGTTTGATTCAGCAATGTACCTGTGGAGTGCTATCTACTGATCCAGGGAATAGCACGGTGATTTCACAGAGGATTGGATTTACAAAATCCGGGTCCGACAGGATCCATCCACAAACTCTTCCTAAGCTTCAACCGGGGCGACAAATCTTGAGGTTCATGTCAAGTTGACAAGCAATCCCCATGAGATCGTCTGGATCATTAAACTATCTCCAAGTTCATGTCTTTGACACGCATTCTTGTGAGAATAATTTAGCACAATTTAACCACATGAGAACCTTAAAGCTTGATTTTTTTTGCAAAAGAGCAATTTTAGATTCACAACGGAACAAGAAGCTCAAATGATGTTAAATCCTAGATTCAAGAGCTAACAAAGCAATTTTGACATGACAATGTCACAAAAAGATCACTAATTGTGCAACTAGCTAAAAGCTGTACAAATTATAATTTTTAGTTCAAGTTGTCTTAAAGTTATAGTATAACATCCTAATTTTTGTGTCTTTTTAAAATTTTCAAAATAAAAGGAATCAGTTGAATTTTATTGAGATGTTTAAAGCTTAATTTGAAATTTCAAAAATTAAAACAATTTAATATAAATAAATCAAGCTTTAATTAAATTCAAAACTAGTTTATTTGATTTTCTTGGTTTTTCCCAAGTTTTTTTTGTTATTTCTTGGAGTTCAATTTATTTTATTTCTTTTCTGTTTCCCAAAAAAAATCTTTGTTGTAAAATTTAATTTAATTTAGTTTTTTAAAGTTTGAATTATATTTGGAATTCTTGCTTGTGTCTATGATAATTAAATCAAATTCCAATTCTCAATTCAAATCTCGTCTCCAAATCCAAATTTTATAATTTGAATTTTTCGTGAAATATATTCGGGCCAAGCTCAATTCTTTTTCTCCAGTCCACTTATTTTTCTCCTTTTCTTTCTTTTTCCTTCCTTCCTTTCTTTTTCTTTCCTTCTTTCCTCTCTTCTTTCTTTGCCTCTGCTTGCTCTGTCCCATGTTGCGACATGCGCCCAGGCCATGCCGTGCGTCAGCCCGATCACGCCACGCCAGCCCTGCCTCCCGGCTCCCGACTGCGCCATGCCGTGCTCGAGCCTCGCCAGCCATCGCCCCGCCTCCCAGTGTTGTGCCCCATTGTTGTTGCTGTTTTGCTTGTTGCTCATATTCTACATTTGGTTTATCATCGTGTATATCATCTGCGTCTGAGCTGCCATGAAAGCTCCAAAGTTCTGCATATCAATTGGGGGTGCCTTGTGGCAGGACTACTCTTGCAGGTGTCTGTTCATTCCCTTCTAACCCATTGGTTCTAGAACCACCGGTGGCGGCATTACGAGTCTGAACCATCTGGTGAAGCCCCATGGATTAGACAAGGTAGTAAGCACAAGATAAGTTACGAACTAATCGTGGGGGTAGACTAAACCCAACAAACACGACTTCAAGAAATCAACTAAAATACTTATATTAATAGGATCTTAGCATGGCTACAACAAATACCTAAGGGCCTTTGCAGCTCATACTGCACATATGAAAATAAACGCAAACCTAACACACAAACTACCGCCTAAAGGATGACACTCCTATTCTTAAACAGACTAAGCCTAAAACCTTTAGCGAACTACTCGATGAGGTAGCCTCCACAGCCACGACGGTGCTCCTGCCTACTGTAGACTTGGAACTGTGCTAGCATACTTGTAAACTAGTCTTGGTGCCCTGGGACTGGTGCAGTAGGAACTGGTATCCCCAGTGCAGGCACAACTAGCTCCTTTGGCTCTACTGGTTCCTCAGCTTCTTCCAAGTCTTCTTCTGTATCTTATTCTTTCGAGGCCTCAGGTTCTTCTGGCTCTTCCTCGTGCTCATGCTGGTCGTACAGAGCTTCTTCCAAGTACGTGCAACAGCTTCCACAACTTTGCGCCAAGTTATCCCTTCTCATCACCATAAGTCTGGAGACGGGACTTCTACCAAGACGAACGAAAGGTAAGAACCAATTTAAAATAGTAGGGAGAGAAGATTCAACAATAGTTGAGTTGAGAAATACATAAGAGAAGTTAAGTAGTCCATTAATCTTGCAAGTTAATTTTTGCTTTAAAAAATAATTTGAACACTCTAAAGACGGCTGATCTAACTAAAGTCAAGACCTACAGTCACTATGGCTCTGACACCACCTCTGTCGGAACCCAAAAATACAATTCTGGACCCTCTGTGTATTTGCACTAGTCAAGGATCACGCCAGTGCACACAGTATCAACATAGATGAATATCGACCCACATAAGGCGAATAATAGCATAAACGATTAATTTGAATAACAAATAAGAGTTTTGACCTTATGGTCGAGTTTACATTTATTAAACCTCGCGGGGTTGATAATAATTAAATAAGCAGCAGAACAAATAAATTTGTGCGTAATCTCATCAATTCACCACAAACAACCGACTGGGATCAAGACCTAACGATCAGCACCTCTGTGGAACTCTTCCTCAAAGATAGGCGGAGACTCCTCCACTTTTGTTGATTTATTATAGCAAGCATGAGTACATAATCGTACTCGCAAGTCATATCACATAATGCAATTTATAGATGATGGTTTATTCCAAAGGAATAGCATCTATGGTTATTTTGCATAAAGCAACATTTGCAATTGAATACAAATAGTAGATTAAAAACATAACTTAAAAACAAATAAACAGTAGTAGTTTAACAGTTATTTTCACAAAGACACAAAGCCTAATCAAATTATTTTACATAGCCATATGACTTAGATCACACAGCTCCCTTCCCAAATGTTTTATAAAAATCTAACCCTCGTGTGAAATCCCTGAGCATGTCCATGACCGCGGACACGGCTATTCGAATAGATTGTTTAACACTCTATAAAAGTTGTACACTTTACCCATAAGATATAACCAATGTAGCTAGCACTAATCGTAATAAAACCTTTCAAAAGCTTCATCTCAAGCATTGACACTTTCGGTATGCTTTACCGTCGTTCAACCCATACACAATGCTTTGGTACGACACACACCGTTGAACAGGGAAGCAGCGAAGCGTCCCGCGATGTGATATACCTGGTAGTCCACACCTCAACCCACCACTGAGCTCCTAACCTACAACCTGAGTTGTCAATGTCAAGACTCCATAACTTACTAAGTTTGGTCCGTCCCATCAGGCATGTGGTTGTACAAAAGGCCCAGTTTAATAGCGCACAAAGCTAAGTCCTTAATTGACCAAGGTAAGACTTCTAATTTCTAACTATACCACAAACATTATCATTCTCATTCACAAAGTTCCACTATATTACTTGGTATCCACCACTTACCTCAGTCCAAATCCTTTCCCACCCTGTTAGTTAAGTGCAACACATGCTATCACAAAGTAATAACACATAGCACACAGTTTTACACAAAGTTCCATAATCACTTAGTCAAATTTACAATTACAACTCAAATGATATGTGTGACTCGTAGCATGGCTAACCAATACTATTCGTCTACCCAACCCATATTGGTGCTATGATAATTCCAACTAATAATTAACCAAGCTAGAGTAGCAAAAGACTATGATAATACAATAGACATGGTGGATATAAACAAATGGGATTAATAACTAACCCAAAAATATTTAAATAAATACTTAAAGTAGAATGCAGTACTTTGAATAAAAGTAAGTTTGCAAACTGGATCAACATGATTAAAGGTATAACTTGCCTTGAAATAAATTCTGATACTGGTCTTGGTCTTGGTGAAATCCTTCTTCTTCAAAATTCCGCGAAGTATCAATATCTAACTCCAAAAATTAAATAAAAACAGAGAGAAAAACCAACTCCAAAAATTAAATAAAAATCTCAGAAAAATAGAGATCGAATTTAGATGACTTTAGGAATTTGAATGGGCTCAAACGGAGTTCAGATGAAGAAAATTTGGCTTATGGAAGTTCTAAATCTAAAGAAAATACTCAAAAAGGAATTCGAGTACTGTTTATCGAGCACTGTACATCGAGTACTGTTCATCGCTTTTGACTACGCGTACTGGGAAGGAGTTTCGACCACATGGTCGGAAGATTTTGACTGCATGGTCGTAGAAGATTACGACTACTTGGTTGTGGATTGTTACAACTACCTAGTCGTGGAAGGTCCTACAGGTTCACGAAACAGTGATCTGGCTCTTGGACCCCACATGGCATAGACACGGTGTATGGTGGGCTGGGTTTATACCAGATCAGATCTGGGTTAGAGTTGTGAGGTGCTGACGCGGTCGTGACCGGCAGACACGCGGGTAGTACGAGTATACGTGGTAGGTGAGGTGGCAGACAAGTGTGCCCACGAGTTGATGTTGCACGACATGTGTGCTCACGAGTAAATGTTGACGTGGAGGTGGCATGACACGTCAGACGACGGCGGGCTTGGGTTCGTCCGGCTACGGCGAACAACAACGCTTCACCAGCGGTGGATGTGCGTACTGGGTAGAATAGGTTATTGCGCACATACCGATACTGGTATTGGCACGGAAGGTCATCGGAGTTGGCCGGAATTGGCGATGAAGCTGCGGAGCAGGTGCGGCTGTTGTCGGCGACGAACACCAATGACGTCTCGTGGTCGTGAAGGGGTGCATGAGATAGCTATGGTGACGGCGAAGATGACGACGTGGTCGACGACAACGAGGTGACGAAGACGACGACGCAATCTGAAGAAATGAGCGACGGCAGTGGAAACTCTAAAACTTCCAATGCGGTGGCCCTATAGCTTGAGGGCTGCGGTGGCTTGGGATTTCAGGATCAGGGTGAGAAGGTGAACCCATGGGTCCTATTTATAGGCCTCAAGCGTACCAAATTTGAAAATCTCCAAATCGAGTTCGTTTCGGTCACGAGGTTGATTCCGAGTTTGAAGGGGATACGAGATACGATTTGGTTGGATTCGGTTGCGGGAAGGTAGAGGATTAAAAGGATAAGGTCGACGCAAGATTTTCTTGTTGGATATTTTGTTGTTAGACGTAGCACCCAAGCACGGCCATGCGAACGTGGTCGAGACACGGCGCGAGGAAGGCGGCGGGAGTGCATAATGACCACTTGGCAAGTGGGGCCCACTTGGTAGAGGGACAGAGCAATGCGCGACACACGAGCAGCCTAGCGCAGACAGAAAAGCTGGGAAGGAATAGGAAATGGGCTGGGAAGAAGATTCGAGCTGAATATTTTTTTTAGATTATTAATTAGTTTTTCCTTTTTAGAAAATACAGAAAATATAAATAACAAATAGCAAATGAACTCAGAAAATTTCTAGAAAAATCTAGAAGATATATCCAAGCAAATAGAACCGAAATAAAATAGTTTTGACAATAGTTGATGTTGACATTAATCATATTAAATTATTTTGGTACTGAAAGTCTATGTTAAGCTTTATTAAAATTCAAATAAAATCCAAAGGGTGAATTTTCCAACTACTAATTATTTAAAAGATTTTTTAAAGATCAGAAAATTGGGATGTTACAAATCTCCCCCTTAAAGGAATCTCAACCCCAAGATTCAGGCTAGCTAGAGAAGAGGCTAGGAAACTCAACTTTCAGTTCTTCTTCACGCTCCCACGTTACTTCTCCTTTTGAGTGGTTGTTCCACTGAACTTTGCAAAAGCGAACGGTCTTGCTTCTGGTTTGACGCTCTACGACATCCAAAATCTTGACTGGTTGCTCTTTATAAGTGAGATCTTCTTTCAGCTCAATTGAATCTCAGGGAGTTTGTTCTGGCGGCACACGAAGACACTTTTTCAACTGAGAGATATTGAACACATCATGTACTCCGGCTAATGACTGTGGTAGTTCAAGCTGATAGGCAACGTCTCCACGATGATCCAAAATTTAGAATGGACCAACATACATAGGGTCAAGCTTCTCTTTAGTATGAAACCTTATGACACCTCTAAGCGGGGCAACTCGAAGATAAACGAAATCTTCTGGTCCGAAGCTGAGGTCATGATGACGATTATCAGAATAGCTCTTCTTCCTGGACTGAGCTATCTTTAATCTTTCTCGGATCATAGACACTTGGTCTTCTGCCTCTTGAATAATATCTGGTCAAAATACTAGACGTTCAACTATTTTTACCAATTCAAAGGGGTTCTGTGTGCACAACCATACAAGACTTCAAATGGTGACATTTGCATACTAGCTTGGTAACTATTGTTGTACGAAAATTCTACATACGGTAAACTCTTATTCCAACTGGTAGCATTAGCTAGAGCACAAGCTCTCAACATATCTTCTAATATTTGATTTACTCTTTCAATCTGCCCATCTGTCTGAGGGTGATACGTAGTACTGAAATTCAGGTGAGTTCCCAATGTTTCATGCAGACTTTTCCAAAAACGAGAGGTGAATTGAGATCATCGATCTGACACTATCTTCTTAGGCACACTATGCAAACTGACAATTCTTGACATGTACAACTCTACAATGCGGTCTCCTGAGTATGTGGTTTTGACTTGCAAGAAATGGACAACTTTCATCAAATGATCAAATATTACCCAAATCGAATCGTAACCTGATTGAGTCCTGGGCAAACCGGTAATGAAATCCATTCCGATTTCCTCCCATTTCCACTCTGGAATCTTCAGAGGTTGCAACAAACCTGCTGGTTATTGGTGTTCTACCTTTACTTTCTGACACACGTCACACAAGGTTATAAACTCTGCGACTTCTCGCTTTAAATTTGGCCACCAAAATTTATTCTTAACATCCTAATACATCTTAGTACTTCCAGGGTGAATAAAATACTTTGAGTTATGGGCTTTCTTCAAGATTAGCTGTCTCAAGCCATTGATGTCTGGCACACAGATACGTCTGTCAATCCAAAGTGTATCTTGATCATCCTTGGTGAAATCTTTAAATTTACCTTCTTCCACCTTAAGCATGATATCCGCTATCATATGATCCTTTGGTTGGGCAGTGCGAATTTGCTTCTCCAGTGTAGATTGAACTTCTAAACTGGCTACACATCCTTCGGCTACCACTTTCTAACTTTAGCTTCTGAAACTCTTCGTGAAGTTCTGGACAATTCCCTTTTACTTCCAAAGTATTGCAGTAGCTCTTACGGCTTAAAGCATCTGCAACGACATTGAATTTCCCAGGATGGTAATGGATTTTGATATTATAATCCTTTATTAACTCTAACCATCTTCTTTGTCTCATGATTAGATCAGACTGAGTGAAAATATACTTTAACCTTTTATGATCTGTGTATATCTCACAACGATTACAGATGAGGTAATGACGCTAAAACTTTAAAGCATGCACTACGACAGCTAACTCTAGCTCATGGGTATGGTAATTCTCCTCATGAGGCCTCAATTGCCTTAACGCGTAAGCAACAACTCTTCCTTCTTGCATCAGGACGTATCCTAATCCTTGACGTGAAGCATCACAATAGATATTGAAATCCTTTTGAATATCCGGCAGAATTAGCACTGGGGCTGATGTCAAACGTTTCTTCAACTCTTGAAAACTTTCTTCATAAACTGGGGTCCAGATAAACTTTTTCTCTTTCTTCAACAATTGCGTAAGAGGCTTAGCAATCGTCGAGAATCCTTCGATGAAGCGGCGATAATATCCTACCATTTCCAAGAAACTATGAATATGAGTAACGGTCTTGGGCTGCTCTCAATGTAATACCGTTTTAACTTTACCGGGGTCAACTGCTACTCCTTCGGCTGTCATCACATGACCAAGAAAATCGACTTTCATTTTCCAGAAATCACACTTACTGAACTTAGCATACAACTGATGCTCTCTAAGTTTCTCTAGGATTAACATCAGGTGTTCGGCATGTTCTTCTTCTGTCTTTGAATAAGCTAAAATGTCATCAATGAACATAATGTAAACTTGTCCAAATATTCCATGAATACTTTATTTGTGCCCGGCCCCGCCAACTGCATGACCTCCACACCGCCGCACACACACACGTCCGTCGCACCGCCCATTGTGCGCTGCCGGCATGCCCCTGTACGGTGGAGGCGCGAGTCAAGACGGCGGGCACGGGGTGCGGCGCGGCGCACGGTGGGCGAGCAACGCGAGGTGAGACGCAAGCGTACGTGAGCGCGAGGGGATACACTCATCCCTGTACTACGTGGTTCGCCCATTTTTATGGAACCGTTCGTGCAACATATTTGAGAAATATTCTCAGAATTTATATGACCCCTTCCAGGACGAGTTAGTTTGGTTTACTCAACCAAACATAGGGACGAATATATTCAGGACTATCCCGTACATGTATGCCTTGATTTACCGAACCAAACACACCCTAACAACCAATTGAACCTATGGTGCAAACAGACGCAAGTTTAGAGAGTCCACAAAGTAATTTAGAAGTTAAAAGAGCTAAGTGGGACAACTACACAAATTAAGTGAGCTACGGTGCAATTTACTCTTCCTATAAAAATCCCTCGAAATTTACATGTAAAATTCCCTCAAAATGACGACGCAAGCATTGGGGGCGTGAGACTGCGGGCATGACAAGCTAAAGTGGATGCGTGTGGTGGCGCATCATTGTGTCATGGCATGTTTGGTTCGAGGCCTAAGAGCCGCTTGCCTGGCTAGGACGCTGCCGACGTCATGCTGGGGTGGCGTTTGGTTGCTGCCTTGGCACCCACTACCTGCCAGGCGCGGAATCCAAGCCCAGCCACCCAAATCGAATGCCTGGAGAGCCGTCTTCTCCCCACTCGCCTTCGTCTTCCTCCCTGCTTCCTCCTCCTCGCGCGCTTCTTCCTCCAAGCCGTCAGCGTCCACCCAGAGTCCCCGTCCCGTCCCATCACGAGCCCCAACACCGCCTCGGCATCCGCACCCTCACACACACCTCCCCTCTCGTCTCTGAAGCCGAAGCACCGGGATCGACCTTGTCTTTCCCCTGGCCAGTGCACGCTGTCGCCGCCCGCCTTTCCGGCCGCCTCGGTGAGTTTCTCCCTCATCTACTCACGTCAAAACGCGTTCCCAAGCCCCCTCTCCTTTTCCCCCACTTGATTTCACTTCTCGCTCAGGGGAAGCCGCCGCCGACTCCATCTTCCCCAGTCCTGGCCAAATTCATCGTCCTAGCCGCCCTTCCTTGCATGGTGCTTGTCCAGTAAATTCCTTCCTACCAGAACACTCGCCATCCATTTGGCCTCTCTGTTGGCCGATCGCCGCCGCCGTGTGAATCCAGCCGCGCCACCGCTAGCTCGCGTCAATAGCCCGCCTTGGTCCTCCTCTTCCCCGACAAACCGCATGAGTAAGCTCCCTATTGCCCCTCATGCCAATGCGCACCCTCTCCTTTGCCCTCTCCCTCTTTGGTGTCGCCGCGCCATTTCCCCTCCACGGCCGGCCGCCGCGCGCCGTCTATCGGCCGCCACCGATTGCCTCGAGCCACGCCACCACCACCCACAGGGTCGTCTCCCCTAGGCAACCTATTTTTGGGGTTGCCACATCCTCCCTGCCACCCCCTCCCGCTAGCGAGCAAGGCCAAGCCAGCCGGAAGAATAGAGGAAGAGGAACAGGAAGGAAGCGTATTTCTGGTTTTTACGCTTTCTAGTTCTGAAAACATATTTTCTATCTCCAAGTACATATCACCAACCAAACATCACATCTCCAGGCTTCCCTAACAAAACAGAAATCATCTGCTTCTCAGGCTACTCTCAGGCACCACTTTTTCTCAAACACAGCTCTCAGGCCTCGAACCAAACATGCCCTCAGGCAGCAGCGGCATGGAGCAATGGCCGCGGCACGGGATGGGGAGGCGGAGCGGCACTGACGTCATCTCTTTCTCTCTCTTGTACCATGCCAGCGTCCCTCTCAGCACTTCCATTATCTAAGAACCAATTGAATATGTGTTGCAAACGGACCCAAGTTTAAAGAACCCACGAAGTAATTTGCAAGTTCAAATAGCTATATGAGACAACTATACAAAGTAATTTTACAAATTCAAAGAGCTATGTGACATAACTATACAAATTAAGGGAGCTACCACGCAACTTACTTTTCCTATAAAATTCCCTCAAAATTTACATGTAATACACGTAATACAAGCGGGCCCGGATGTCATATCCGCTGCTTGTACTGACAAGTGGCCCAATTCCTTGGTCTTCAACCACTCCAGCCTCCAGAAGCTTCTAGAACCTAACGAGCCGCACAGTCCAACCCACCGTCCAGCCGGCGATGGCCGGAGGCGGGCGGCGTGCCGGGGAGGGAGGTCGGCCTGAAGAACTGCGCCACGGCGGCTAGGGCTACCTAGCTAGGCTACTCCGTCCCCTCCTCCAACCCCAAGCTCCACAGGTGAACAATCCATGAGCCTATGATTTTAATCCTCAGGTGATGCCGCGAGGAATTCATCTTTGGTTACTCTTGATCCTTTTCCCCATTCCGTGCTCCAGCGCCGGTGGCGAGCTCGCCAGCTATTGGACGCAATGCCTCAGAAGCAAGCAGCTGTCTACCGCGGGCGCAAGGATACGCCTGTGACGCCCGGCGATGATGGGATCGGCGCCCTCCTGGACGATGTCCTGCAGCACGTGCTGCCGTTCCTGTCATTGCCGGAGGCCGTGCGGACCTGCGTGCTCGCCAGGCGGTGGCGCCACCTCTGGAAGTCCATGCCCGTCCTGCGCGTCACCGGCGACGGGAGGACGCTCAACCGGCGGGGTGTCAGGAAGCTGAACAAGTTTGTGAACCACCTGCTGCTCCTCCGCGACTGCAGCGCGCCTCTGCATGTGTGTGAGATAGAAATCGGTACTATCCGGAGCCAGGATGATCCACAGATCAACTTATGGATCCGGCATGCTCTGCTGTGCCAAGCTAGAACCCTCGGGGTTCATGTAGCCCGTGGTAACGGTTGCTTTGAGCTGGACGACCTGCCTCTCATCTCTCGGCACTTGACGAGGTTGGAGCTTTGCAGTGTAGTGTTAAAAGATGACTTTTTTCGTGCTGTCTGTTAGGAATAACAACTTGTATTATCATAAGGCTAATGGGCCAGTATATATACACAAGTACATGTTACAGATAAGGAAACCAAATAATATCTAGAATCCTACTCTAACACATATATATCTCTAATCCCCCCTCCTCAAACTCATGGTAGATCAACAACAACATTGAGTTTAGAAATGTAGAAGCCGTGCTGTGCTCGAGTCTGGGCCTTCGTGAAGAAATCCGCTATCTGAAGCTCTGAAGGCACATACTGAAGAGCAATCACCTGATCATGCACACAAGACCTCATGAAGGAAGCATCAACACCAATATGCTTGGTGAGCTCATACTTCACAGGATCACGGGCAATACTGATAGCACATGTACTGTCTGACAAGAGAGGAGTCGGTGTAGTAACAAAACACCAAAATCCTCAAGTAACCACCGTAGCCAAGTAATCTCTGCTGTCAAGAGAGCCATAGCTCGCAACTCAGCCTCAGCACTCGAACGGGATACTGCAGACTGTTTCTTCGTCTTTCAGGCAATAGAGAATCACCAAGAAAAACACAGTAAACAGAGATAGACCGACGATCAGAGGGATGCTGAAGGAGGGCACAATCAAATAGAATAGCCCTTTGTAACTGAGCACCTTAATGAAGTCAAAGTCGAATGCCAAAAAGAACATTAGTGGGTTAAAACAATAGTAACTACCTTGATTAATTTTGGCATACCTCATGAGAAAATTATTGTCAAAGAGACCTCAATATATTCATAATGTAAGTTAACTACTGATACCATTCATTTTTATATATTTCTGGTTAGTAAAGTAAGCTTACTTCAGAAGACGTTCACTGTAGTCCATCGAACTCAAGTTATACGGGCTTGTTGGCTTTTTGCGTTCCCATATTTACCAAAATTCAGCATTATCTTGCTCGTGAATGGGTGAAATTCTAGCAAGATAATAAGCTAGAAAGCCAATGAAAACATAATTACCAGAAAAAGGATTGATAACAAACCAAATGCACGCCAAAATTTTGCGGTATCAAATTTTAACAGCCAAAATATGTCAATCACCATCTCCAGTTGAGGTCCATTTGGAAAGCTGGAATTTCAAAGAATTTCTACGGAAGTTACACTATTTCCTTTGAAATTCATTCAATTTTTATATGAAACTGTTCTAAACATGAGAACATTTTCAGTGCTCCCATCATAATTGGTCCTACCCGTGCTACTGTTGAGAAGCACAAAAATACAATTGTGGATGAATAGTAGCTTTATCTTTTTCCTTTTTTATTTCGGATTTTCTTTTCAGCAGATTTTGTCTTTTGTTTCCTTAACGTGTAGATCGAATCTGGAATTGAAATTTTGTGAGATGTTAGACTATATCATAACTTAGATAAGTACTTTTTTCGGAATTTTTTTATAAGTATTTAAACTGTTTTTTTTTACAACAGAGCACCAGTAGCTCCACAATTATAGCGGGGAGCATTCTAAATGTTCTCGTCATACCCAAGAAGTAGGGTGGAAACATGACAGATATTTCACTGTCCCGCCGGATAGTTGAAATCGGATTCGGGATAAGATACTGAGCATGTAATATCCGGCAAATCTGGGTCGACGAAGAAGACCACCACAATGAAGGTGGCAGACGACAGCACGGTCAAGGGAGTTCTGCTACTATACAACAATGGATGAAGGAGATCTTGGAGGTGTTGCGGCAGGTGGAGCCGGACTCCTAAGGAACACGAAAAGGGGACCAGAACGGACTCCTTAGTGTGTCAACCGGTATGCGTCGCCGACCAGGAGGAAGCACCACGGCGGAGGCTACCTCTGAACCAAACCGAATCGCTGCCAGGAGGAGGCTCCCAAGTGCCTTGAGACACCACCAAGAAACACCACACCGGCACCACTCCTTGTAGTCGCCGGATTTGCTCTGGGGATGCCGTCAGGCGGCGGCCGGATGGGGAAAATTGAGTAGAAGCACCATCGAAAGATGCTATAGGAACCTACTACTAGATGTACTAATTAATAGGGTGGGTCCCTCTCCCTGGCAATGCCAGCGGTAAGTCAGAGAAGCAAGGAGGGGGCGGGATCTGAGAACCGAGGGGAGAGCTTTCGGGAAGAGGGGAGAGTGGACTCGCCTGGGAAGGCTGGCTGATTTGCACCAGGAAGTACTCATGTTATATATTGTTTGGTCAGTTTTTATGTGGTATGATCACTCTAGTTGATAACTTGATATTATGGTTATGTACCTATGCAGTGGTTTGGTCGAACGTATGTTGCTCTACGTTGCTCTACGTATGCACGCATTATTTGTATATTTTTATCCATTCTGACCTGATTTCGGTTTATACCCATACTCCAAATAACCCGATTTCATATCCATATCTTACTTGTCCGTATCCAACTCTAAATTTAAAAAAAATGAGTTAGGATACAGGAGTAACGATATCCGCCCTGTAACAGGCGTATTTTCATCCCTAACGAGAATCTTTAGAGCTTGTTTGAATACGTTGTGATCTGAATCAATCCTTTCGGAATTTGAACTAAAATTTTTTCAATTCAAAGTAATTAATTCTAATCATTTCCTATAACAAGTCCTTGGCGTGAACTGACAGGTGAGCCCTCGGTAGCAGTGTCTGAAAGCACCGAAGGCTCGCGGAAAACCTATCCCCATTCCATTTCCTATCCCCTGAAATTCCCCAATTCCTTGCTCTTCAACCAGTCCAGATTCCAGAAGCTTCTAGAACGCAAGGAGCCGCGCAGTACAAGCCGCCGTGCACAGTCTGCTTACCAGCCGGCGATGAGCGGAGGCCGGTAGCGCGCCGGGGAGGCTGGTCGGCCTCAAGAACTGCGCCACGTCGGCTAGTGCTCTCTAGGTTGCTCCGTTACTCCGTCCCCTCCTCCGACCCAAAGCTCCACAGGTGAACAATCCATGATCCCAAGATTTGAGTTCTCAGGTGATGCAGTGAGGAATCCATCCTTGGTCGTTCTTGATCTTTTCCCCATTCCGTGCTCCAGCGCCGGCGCTCGGCACCTGTTCGACGTAATGCCTCAGAAGCAAGCAAAAGTATACCGCGGGCGCAAGGAGACGCCTGTGACGCGCGGCGATGATGGGATCGGCGCCCTCCCGGATGAGGTCCTGCAGCACGTGCTGTCGTTCCTGCCATTGCCGGAGGCCGTGCGGACCTGCTTGCTCGCCAGGCGGTGGCGCCACCTCTGGAAGTCCATGTCTGTCCTGCGCGTCACCGGCGACGGGAGGACGCTCAACCGGCGGGGTGTCAGGAAGCTGAACAAGTTTGTGAACCACCTGCTGCTCCTCCGCGACCGCATCGCGCCTCTGCATACGTGTGAGATAGAGCTCGGTACATTCCGGAGCCAGGATGATCCACAGATCAACTTATGGATCCGGCATGCTCTGCTGTGCCAAGCTAGCATCCTCGGGGTTCATTTAGCTTGTGAGAACGATAGCTTTGAGCTGGACGACCTGCCTCTCATTTCCCGGCACTTGACGAGGTTGGAGCTCTGCAATGTAGTGTTAAAAGATAACTTTCTCGATTTTTCGAGCTGCCCAGCGCTGGATGAACTATGGATGAGTGGTTGCTACATTGAAGCTGACATGATCTCATCCCAATCCCTTAAACTGCTGACTATCATTGACTCTATGTTTTATCCGAATGACCGTGACCGGACTCGAATTTCCATCCCAAGTCTAATTAGACTGGAGTTAACTGAATGTTGGGGGAAGACTCCTTTGCTTGAAAGCATGCCGTCATTATCAGCAGCATTAGTTAAACTCACCGACTGTGATGATCTTTGTGGTAAAGAAGAATTTGGGGGCTCGTGTGTTAATAATACCTGTGATAATTGTGGTGCTGATGGTGATGGCAGTGGGGATTGTGTGCTCCTCAAGGGTTTGTCAGAGGCTAAAAGCTTGAGGTTGATTGCTGAACCTAGTGTGGTATGTTCGCACTTACTTCTTAACATTTATTGTTATCTGATAAACTATTTCTCTTACACTATCTATATCATTATTTGACATACTTGCACCTAAACAAGTGGTTTGTGTGCATGATCACTAACGGGGTCTTTTTAAACCATTGTGTTTCAGTGGGGAATCCATGGTTTGTTTGTGATTAACTGATTATTTTAGGGCATTCTTCATACATTGTATTTGCTTACTTCTGATATCTTACGTTGTGCTCCCTCTGTTCCTAAGTAAACTGAACCCACTAATTCCATTTTCATATGACCAAATTCGATACCTCTATTTATGTCAGTGGTCGAAGTTGAAAAAGGTAGTGCATGTATTCTGCAACAACAATTATTTAGGGACAGAGTGAATAAGAATATAACTTATAAAATATATAGATAAACTTATAAAATTTGATATGGGTTATAAACAACTTGAATTACTATGCCCGTTTTGGCTTTTCAATATCTGTGGTAATTGGTAAGCTTCTTTTACTTCAGTACCATCTCATCTTTCACTTCAATAGTCTTAAGCTATTCCTACTACTCTGCATTTTGTCCAGTTTATATTTAAAAAGGATTTGATGTGGTGTCCAACATTTAGCAAGTTAAAGGCTTTGTTTCTCAATGAGTGGTGTGCGGCGATTGATCTTCATGCACTCGTATGCTTTCTGCAACATACACCTGTTTTAGAGAAGCTCACTCTTCAACTTTCCGAGGTATATATTTTATAGGTCTGATCGATATTCCTAAGTTATCATGCACGGATCACAATTGATTGATTTTATAAAGTATGTTGTTTCATACAGGCACCTGACAATTGGATGGAAATGGAAGGAAGCTACAATCTAACGGAACAGGCGTTTGCATCTAAGCAACTTAAGGTTGTTGAAGTCAAGTGTGAAAAGTTTGATGGGAGGGTTCACAAAATTTTAATGATCTTGAGTACCTATGGCATATATATTGAGCACATCAATATCCAGCGGAGTATGAGATCTTCTGAAGGTAAGTTGGCTATTGGCACTTGTACCATGTAGGCCCCCTACTTCAGTTTTGGTGATTAACGACAATCATTGTGAACCTACAGAGCCTACGGATATTCCCCAGGATTCAGGAGCTGGACCTTCTCGAGCTCGGACTCAGCACATCTCACCCTCAGAGAATGCCCACATGAGGAGCATGATTGATCATATCGTAGCTCAGCAGCATGAGTTCCTAGCGCTGCAGCAGCGGCGGCGTCAGATCCTTGATCAGATCTTATCTCAGCTTTCGGAATATTCCGCTTCCTATTCTCAGAGGACTCCTCCAGCTGCTCTTTGTCCTGCAGGCTCAGGTCGCACCGAGTGTCTAGACTCCTCTGATGCGGCTGTGTGTATGGATGAATGATGAATGGACTTATGTTATATGCATGTTTTCATTGTATATTTATGTGATGATGCGCTTTTAACGTTAATTCGTATTTACTTATGGAGTTTTTTAAAGTAATATTAATTTAAAAGATAATTATGAAAAAAATAGTCAAAAATTTTACAAAAATAGGTGTTTGTCGTCATTCCAATTGGAGATATGTCCCCTATCGCTAATTAGAACATAGGGAGAGGTTTTTTGTTCTCAATTGACTTGGCGATAGCTGAATTTGGCTAGTTCAATTAGTGATAGGATCTTATGTTTATTTGTCTATAGAATTTGGCTTAAAAATTTAGTATATTTTATGAAGTTTTTTAAAATGCCTTGAAGTGTTCGCGTAGTTCGTAATATGAAATTGGAGAAGATAGCGAAATGTGAAGTGGAGAATGCAAGATCAGCAGCATAATTTGGAACGTGAGTTCGGTAGTGCAATAATAGAAATATCCCTCTTGGAGTGAAATGAAAAAAATATTGGAATTTGGGACAAGAGATTTAAGTTCGAAAGACTTCATAATTTAATTGCGAAATACATGGCGCGCTGGGTTTTGTTACGTACATTAGAAGCGCTAACATGCACGAATCCTCAAACCAAATATACCTATGAAGTTAATTAGTCATGGTGGTTCATCGGTTCTTTCCCTTTGTCTCTGGACTGCCTACAACAGTGGTCAGTCTCGAAGTTAGCTATATTCTACGAGACGGGTTAGACGATTGAATGATGTTAGAATAGCACAATGTAGGGTCAAATTAATAATTAGGATGCATACTGAATATAACTTACCTTTTCGATTCGGACTGCGTCTAGGTGACGGGGAGCACTAAGACGGCCGCCGGTCTCACTAGCAAGAGCCTTCCCCTTTTACACCGCATGCTTAGCCTCGGTCGTACTCAGCTTTCTATTCGGGGGTCCTCCACCACCATCCTGGGCTCCTCCGGTGCCTTTTCAGTAGGATCGGGTACGTAAGGTTTCCACGATTGAAGGTCTCGGCTCGCATCGCATAGTTCAACATGTACTTCTGCTCGATAAACGTTTTATCGTACATGTCCGGGACGTCGATCCATTGGAAGAAGTTGCATCGCATCTTCGGCTACCATTATGCGCGGATGTAATTAGGGATTTGTGGAATAGAGCGTAAGATGTAAAAATTATGTGTGTGCAAGATTCGCTTACCAAGACATTCTTGCACGTATAGTACTCCCGGGCGGGCGTCATCGAGTGTGTGAACTCGATGATCTTAGTCGGTTCTTCGCACACACATTGCGGGCGTGGGAGCTCCGGTGGTACTGGCGCATCCCGTGGCCGCAATCTCAATGTTTGCCATGTCGACTGCCTCTGGTGGGGGCATCGGATGAGGTCCCCACGGCGTCGTTCGGACTGCCGATATCTCCTTCATCCTGTAGATTTATCGTATGGTATTTCTTGAAGGTGTGCTCAGATTCCTACAAATGGAGCACTTCTTCGTACGACAACCGATTTCTGCTTCGTCCATGTCGTTCCTGATACGCCGTACCTGTTGATGGCCAACCTTTCCTTTCAGCCTATCATTGTCCGCAGCCTAGATAAGTTGCTCCTAAGTCGGATGGAAAGTGAAATGACCAACCACGCGGTAACCATACAGCTCTGCACTCTAGGTTTGCATCACTTCCTCATTGTTGAAATAATTAGAGAGGTACTGACTGGATGTGGCACCATTGTCGAACATGCGACCATGACATATGAGCAGGGCCTATGAAGAAGAGGAGACTTGTTGCAAGTGCATACTCTCGCTCGCGGTTCGTCCCACAACGTCCTTTATCCCTACAGTATCTCAAAGCGAAACTCCCTTGTGTCCATCTTGAATGCCCGGTGCATCTCACCCTTCTTACTCTCCTCCTCCATGTACTAGGTGAGCATGGCGGATACAGTACTCTGTTATTTGCTATGGCGAGCAACACGTTGTTGCTTCTGTCAACAAAATAATTTATGGTACCGTGGAGAATTGCATTCATAATACCAACTAAAGGGAGGCACCTGGTGCCGCATATGCCCAATTGTATACCTTGTCTAGATTGGTTGTCATGATACCAAATCGAGTACCACCCCTGTCATGTAGCAGCGATCACTTCTCCTTAGGCTCATACTCAATCTAGTTCGAGAAGCATTTCACCTGCGCCCCCATCTTCCCTGCCACACTAGGACCATCTGTGGGTAGCTGCGGCAATGCTTCGGGTGCCTGGTTAGTGCTTGTAGCGGCCTTTTTCGTTGCCTCCCTAGTTTAAGTTTGGGTTTGCTCATCCAGAATCTTCCAAGTGCGTCAAACTTTCGCTGATAGTTCTGGTTGTACAACGGCTTGAATAGGTTCATCAAGTTCTTATTGCGGAACTGGTTGTAGAAGTTTGCACCCAAGTGCTTCATGCACTACCTGTTATGCAGATCCACCCATGGAAGTGATTCGCTCTCTATGTTTGTAGTTGAGTTATTGCACTTAGCAGGTCCGCATGCCGATCATGTATGATGTATACGTTAGGACAACCTTGTCCAATAAAATCCCTAAATTCCTCAAGAACCATAGCCAGCTGCCTGTGTTCTCACTTTCAATGGATGCGAATGCCACAGGAAGAATTTGATTGTTCCCATCTGTTGTTATTGCAGTCAGTATCCGCCCTTGTACTTTCCAGTCAGGAATGTGTTATCCACACAAAAGATTGAACGACAGCGCCGGAATGCATTGATGCATGGACCAAAGGCGAAGAATGATTGCTTTAGTACCCTCTTATTGCCCCACTTCGGATGTGTGGAATCTTGAATGTCGACATGAGTGCTCGGATTCTTGTATGACTCAGAGTTGGTCGGGAGGTTATGGTAGTAGTCCTCGAGCGTACCGAACCTTAATTCCAATACCTTTTGTTTTGCCCTCCACGCCTTGGCATAGCTAATTGTGTATTGGAACCTTGGCACAATCGCCCGAATGATGGATAGTGGCTCAAAATCGAGATTATCCACGATCTCACCGTACATGATGTTCGTGATGGAGCTTGATGACATGTTCTTGTAGGACTGCACTCACTCAGCGATGACACATGTGTCAGGGGCCACAATAGAGCATTTCTAGTAGGTGTCCCACTTAGGCTGAAATATGTGTACTCGCCAAAGGCATCCCTCTATGTCACACTTCACATCGTAGCATTTTGGGTTAGATTTGATGACTGTGAATGTATGCCACACCGACAAGGCCCAAAATTTGACCGCCTCCTGCACAGCCTCCTTGCATTTGTACATAGCTCATTGCCTGACTTCGCTCTGGTTGTACTCACACGGCACACGAGAGCCTTTCTAACGATGAGATTGTTGAACTGGTATGTGTTTCACTCAAATGGAACCTTCTGTTGTTCCACAGCATCCTCATCATTGGATCCTTCATCTTCTGACAATACCATGTAGTCCTAGTCTTTGAGATCCATCCTTTGGACTCGGGCTTCCAACTCCTCACCCTCATCAGCAAGCCCACTAGCTTGCCTGACTGAAGGAGCACCTTTCACATGGTCTTCATCGACAGCATCAGCAACTGCTGGACCTTTGGTCATTGTGTGTGCCGTGCTGTGGCTGGAGTCCCCGACTTCTTCTTCGGCATCATTACCCCTTCTTGTTCAACCGCCGATGTAGGATTGGGCTTGACATATGCCTAAGCCAGAAGGATCGAATCCCACTGTTCCTCCCTCACCTTGCGTACATATGATTGCTATGACCGTGTTCCCTTGAGCTGCACTAGCTCCCAATATGTGCCCTGTGGTGCTCGGTTGGCAAAGCAACTCAATCTTAGATCATACATAACATGGTCCAAATTGAATGTGTGGAATAACCACCGCATCACAGCGTCCCATGCACGCTGGTCTGGTCTTGTTAGGGGCATGATCGCCGATTGGAAATAACGCAAATTGATGCGGATCAACCTCTATATGAGGGTAAATCCGTAGGTTGCCCGATCTTTCACGGTGATACAACTCAAAGATCAGTAGTGCATCATCCTCTTCTCTTAGCGTCGGATGAACAATACCATACACGTGAACAATAGCATGCACATGAATAGTATCTAAAACAAATCTCCTTGATAAATCTTCTCCCATGCACATCGCAGCACGTGAACAAAGGGTAGTAGAGCCGAAGTTCTAGCAAGCAAAATCCAACGCCTCAATTGGATTCAACACACCAAGAGCAATTCATAACTAGAAATTTCAAGAACACATGCCATCAATGACTACCAAAACTATGATGATTTTCTGGTATCTATTTCTTAACTCATAATTTCTGAACTCTAAAAACTCCCTAACAATAGCCAAAACCTTGGGGTTATATCCCCCAAGACTCACGTACACACCTTGCTGGCCGAAACCAATTCAAGGTCACCCACATCCCTAGAGCCCAACATGGAGACATTTTAAAAGATTTGATCTCAACTCCAAACCAAAACTATCTCTTATCTCTAATTCCTATTTATAATTAAATGAAAAAGGAAACTACTAATATAAAAAGGAAACTCGAACTCACGAACACAAACCAACAAACTCTCGCGGGTGCAACCAACAAAATCTCACGCACGTGCACACATATTTGACATATTTGACATACTGCATCGTAAACAAGATTTTCACGATTAACCACATATCTAAAACTAAACTACCCACTGAAAAGGATTGTGTACAATATACTACACTACGTAACCGTACATCTAAAACTATATAATCCATTCGGTTAAAAAAATTACCTGAAAGGTGGACGATCGGATAGGCAGCGCTTCGCTAGCTTCTCTCCTCGCCTCTCCTCCTCTCTGCTCCTCTCCCTTCCCTCTCTTTTTCTGAATAAAAGTGAGTTTTGCCATAATTTTGGTGTCTTTTATAGGGTAGATTGTGCTGCCATTTGGAATGGCGACAGAGACTTGTGGGATCCCTGTCGTCATTTGAAATGTCGGTTTTCCTAAATTTTAATATTAAAAAAATTTAAGGCCTTGCAGGATCCTTGTCACTAGTTGAAATGGCGACATGTCCTATTGCCAGCTGGAGTGGTGATAGGTCCTCGTCACCATTTCAATCGCTAAAAGGACCTCTCAGACTGCCTCGATCTCGATCGCTAGTGCCTAGGCTACTACCGCTATTTGGAATGTTGATAGGAATATTTTACCATTTCATCCTAGTTTTGTAATACTTTTTTTTACTATTTTTTGATTTTTTTTAAATAATATTATTTCAAAAAAAATTCTTTACTTATGTGTGATAATATTAACTTAGATTTTTTTTTGTTATTTCTTATACCAAGGTTCCAAAATATAGTAGAGATTTTGCTTGTTTTCCAAATGTTTATGTGGACATGTTTCTACTGTCGAACTCTTTTATATCCACACATTTAGAGGGCTATTTGATGAATAGATGTTTTGCATTCTTACCATTCATGTATATGATGAAAATTTGAGAATTTTTTGAATTACTTTAATCCAGAAATATGCTAGATGAATCATGGAAAAAACTTTTGCCTTTTTCATAAAGCAGGTAATTAAGAACATTATAGTTATACGAATTTCTAGAATCACAGAAACTAGCATTCCTATCGCAGTGTTCAAGGCAACAATAGATAATAAAGCTAACCAAACAACAAGTGTCAGATAGGTGTACCCAGATCCAGTGGAAGAAACCTAGAGTGCAGAGCTGTATGATTACCACGTGGTTTTCTTTGTGTAGCACAATTTCAGGCTATCAAAAGCCGAGGACGGCTTTTTTGAAGAAAGGGAGGATGATGAGGATACCCTGACTACTTATGAGGCTGTTTATGAAGCAAGAGTTACACTTCTCAAACAACAGGTGCAATTGTTTCTTAATCTTTGTGTTTTCTGTGAGAATTGGACACTACGTAAAAGCAATACTTTGTGCATTCTCAGGTTCGACAAGCTTAAAGTCTTTGGAACCGAGAGGGAGGACAGAGCCAAAGCAATAGAGGAGCACAAGGAGGAGGGTAACCATATTTGTTGCCTAGTGACGAAGAACAAGAAGGTCAAAGCGGTTGGGAAGGAGAAAGTCAAGCAGCCCATGCCGATCAAGGAGGAAAGAAGCCCGTGTGATGGGAGAGCAAAAGGGGAAGAAGCCCAAGAACTTAAAGCTCAAGTTTTGGATAAGATTTTCAAGCCTAATTCAGATCTCCCACAACCCCAACCGAAATCAAATTCGGAATCAACTCATAATCAAATTCGGATTCGGAATCAGCATCAAATTCGGATTCGGAATCAGCAGCACAGTCCGGAGTAAAACAGTCATAACTTTCACAAACGGAGTCCGATTTGGGTGTTCTTGGGTTTGTTGGAAAGATAACTTCAAGCCCGATCCAACGGATCCTCTCTCACTGCAAAATTCTTCTTTCATCAAAAGATATGACCGAAACAAGATAACGGTTATAAAATTAGAGTTTCCCTTTTATTTTAGATTGAGTCGGAATTGGAGTAGGAGTTCTAATTCCGAATTAGAGTAGGAGTAGAGCCTCTTGGCCAGCCATGAGGAGGAGAAGGGGCACTATATATTGAGCGTTAGACCCCCATTGTAACCTCAGACCAGTTTATGCATAAGAATAGAAACATAGCTATTGCTTGTTCTTTCAAAACCAGAGTTCATGCGAGGACTTTGAGAGAGGACTAGGCGATCCGTTGATTTGTTCTGCAACTCAAGGTCAAGCCGTCGTTCCATTGGGAATTGGGGACTTGGCGTTAGTCGTTTGTGGTCTCGCGACGAACAACTATCCGGTGTGTTTTGGGCGTTTTCCAAAGAGTTGAGGGTTCGTGCATTGGCGTGAGTGTTCAGCTAGCGACATCGTCTACTTCATATCATTTATCCACGGTTCCTCACTGAGTAGATCGGGCATCCCCCGTATCACATGGCATACATGATAGATCCAATAGCCGAAGTATATGGAATTCTACTCATTTTGTCTCGCTCATCAGTGACCGTAGGACACTAACTCTTGCTAAGATTAATGCCATGCACCATAGGCACCAATCTACGATTAGCTCGTATCTCTATACGACTAGTCTGGACTCAGTCGTATCACCATACGATCCATGGGCACCAGTTTGGATTTGGTCGTATCACTATACGACTAGTCGTCTGGATCTGGTCGTATCACCATACGACTATGTATATATCCTAACTTAATCCAATTAGCCTTTTAGATCTATCTCTATAGATCCTTATACCAAGAGTATGTCCGAAATCTCCTAAATCTTTCATTGAGAAACTATTTTTTAATGAAGTTTTAACAGATTCAAGCATTAGAATATCATTTCCTAACAATAGTATGTCATCCACATACAAGATCAGAAACACAAGTTTGCTCCCACTAACCTTCTTGTAAACACAAGGTTCTTCTCATGGCTTCTAGCCATGACTCAGAGTTTGGGTCTACCATCGCTTCAACATAAGTTTTAAGCTCATCATTATTCAATAATAAAATATCATGCCCATATATATAGGAAATTAACATGGCCTTTTTAATCTACGTGGGGCTGATGCCTCATCTACAGGTTCAACAATATTTTGTTCATCCTGTAGAGATTAAGTAGGAGTTAAAACATTTTCAGATGGTTCCCGAATTTCTTCGAGTTGCACTTGCTCCCACTGACTCCTTTGGAAAGAAACTCTTTCTCCAAGAAGACACCATTACGGCAACAAACACTTCGTTATCAACCCGATTAGAAAAAGAATATCATTTAGTTTCCTTAGGATACCACACAAAGAAGCACTTATCGGACTTGGGTATGAGTTTATCAGGCGTCAAACGTTTGACATATATCTCATAACCCAAGACTCTTCCTGGGCCATATCTCATATGGCATCTTCTCTACAGTTTTTGATGGTACTCTATTTAAAGTGAAAGCAACTGTTTCTAGAGCGTATCCCCAAAATTGCAATAGAAGATCAGATTGGCTCATCATTGATCGAACCATGTCTAACTGTGTTCAATTATGTCGTTCAGACACCCCATTCTATTGAGACGTTCCTAGCAGAGTGAGTTGTGGAATAATTACACACTTCTTTAGATGGTCACCAAACTCATGGCTCAAATACTCACTTCCACGATTAGATCGTAGATATTTAATTGTTTTGCCAAGTTGATTATGGACTTTATACTAAAATTCTATGAACTTTTCAAAGTTGGTGGTCGTGTTCGACCAGTATACAACCAGCTCGTTTCTAAATACGACTAGTCTAGGCCCGGTCGTATCACCATACGACTAGTCTGGATATAGTCGTATCACCATACGACTAGTCCAGACTTGGTCGTAACACCATAATCATTAGTAAAAGTTATGAAGTACTGAAAACCACCTCTGGTTAGAGTGCTCATTGGTCTGCTTACATCCGAATGTATTACGATCAGTAAATCACTCGCCCTCTCACCTCTGGTCGTGAAGGGCGCCTTTGTCATCTTGCCAAGTAAACAAGATTCACATGTTTCAAATGGTTCAAAATCAAATGTGTTTAGAAGACCATCTTTATGGAGCTTCATCATGCGCTTCTCATTTATACGACCTAATCGATAATGCCAAATAAAAGTGGGATTCAATTCATTTGGTCGAAGTCTCTTACCATTTATGTTTTATATACCATTTATGTTTTATATAGGCATATCCTCAAGATTCAAAACATAAAATACATTCACCAATAGAGCATGGCCATAAATCATATCTTCAAAATAAATTGAACAACAATTGTTCTTTATATTAAACTCATAACCTTCTGCTCCTAAACCTGAAGCAGAAATAATATTTTTGCTTAAGGCAGGAACATAATAACAAATATTTAATTTCATAACTAATCCTGAGGGTAAAGCTAATGGTAAAGTGTCAATAGCTAATGGAGAAATTCTTGCTCTATTGCCCACATGGAGATTAAAATCTCCTCTTGCCAAACTTCCACTCCTTATCAGTCCCTGCATCGAATTGCAAATATAAGCAACCGATCCATTATCAAATACTCAAGAACTGGTCGGAGAAGTGGCAAGATTAATTTGTACAACATTTATATTTGAATTGGAAGTCTTATCTCCCTTGTTCTTTTTTATCTCTCCTAAATACTTCTTGCAGTTTGTCTTCCAATGCATAGTCTCATGACAATCGTAACATTCTGATTCAGGTTTAGGACCCAGCTTTAGCTTCTTAAGCTTAGCCTTGAAAATCTCGATCTCATCTTGAGTCTTTCCTTTGCCCTTTCCCTTTTCCAACTTACCCTTCTTCTTGAGGTTATTAGTCTTTTTAACCATCATCGCATGATTAAAACTTTTCTTAATGCTTTCCTCAGCACCCTTAAGCATGCCATGCAACTCGATCATTGACTTCTCCATGCCATTCATATAAAAATTCAATATGACAGGCTCAAAGCTCATAGGGAGTGATTGGAGAATCACATCAGTAGCTAACTCTTGGCTAAGGGGAAAACTAAGCTTTTCCAAGCTCTCAATGTGACCAATCATCTTGATCACATGAGGATCGACTGCTGCCTCTGTGATGACTTACAAGAAAACAATGCCATGGAGGTATTAAACCTCTTTGTCATTGCTTGATCCTGAAACATACCCTTCGGACCTATAATCATATTGTAAGCGTCTGTGGTCTCATATTCCTTCTTTTGTTATTTGAGAACAATTATCAAATTACAAAACCAGTCAATGAAATTTGTTCAATTCAACTTTTTTCTCAATAACAGATCACAAATTAAAGGTAGGTGCAGAAGAAGTAGTAGGTGCCATGATCTATAACAGAAATATATGCAAAGATTCAACATTATGTTTATGTAAGATATTCTATTAGACACTCATGTTGGTGGTCGTGTTCGACCAATCTACGACCAGCTTGTCTCTCCATACGACTAGTCTGGACCTAGTCGTATCACCATACGACTAGTCTGGATCTGGTCTGTAACACCCCAGCCCAACACTGAGCCTAGAATGCCACCACACTACACTTTAATCTAATAATTATCGACACACTATAGAAATTACAGCAAAGAAGCAATGATTAACATATCAATGGATCACAAACGAACTTGTATAATTATGGATCAAGCGACAATAAATAAGCAATGGGAAATTATAACCAGGCAAATAATCCAAAGCAGCATCAACCAATGAATCCAAATTAATAAAGCAAATAGTCTAGTCCAAATGATACCCTAAACATTATTCAATAACTAACATGTCCAAGTGTAAACCAATATTGAATGAAAAGATTATCATGGCGAATGATCATGTGATGTCCATGTGCTCTACTCGCTCTCAATTACGGATCCTCAAGATCACCTAAAGACAACAATAGAGCAAGGGTGAGTCCACGACTCAAAGAAATACATCGATATACAACGATAATAATAAATCAACAAAGAATCAATAACTTCATTATCATCACAGCACTTTCATTAATATTCTCACCATTAATCTCATTTATGAATGCAACTCTATTCTACATGTCCACATGCACTTCTTTCACAGATACCAGATAGCATGAGTGAATGCTCGCGACAACATTCACTCTCAAGCCCGCTCCTCCATAAGGATCGGGACCTCCTCCACTCCCGTGGAGTTGTGATCATTCATGATCACCTGCTCATATGCAAAGATGCTTATGAATGCAAACATGCACACTCCATCGTAAACATCATATCCAACTTTTCATCATGTCCATTAACAATATAAATCCATACCATTCCATTGCTTGCAATTAAACAAAATAAAAGCACAACAATAATGGTAATAGAAGATAAAGAAAACAGTGATCAATCATTGATCGCTGTCTACCATGCACTTGCCTTTACTAGTTGCGACGCACAATTTGATTAGAAGACGGCAACAAGCACGACGCCTCTCCTATATTAAATACACACATCTCAATACAAGCTACAGCATCATAAGAATAACAATCAATATACAACGCCCCTACACGTCCCTAAATATACCACGTTACGCCGGTATCGAAAAGCTACCCATTGCTGTCCGGTTACTAAAAAGAGCGTAACTTTTGACTCGAAAGTCCGATCACCACAAACCACCCCATTCTGGATTCTTCATAAAATTATCCACATTTTCTTAGATTACACAATCTTCTAATTAAATCATCTAACCCTCCGTATTTAGCCCAGAAAGCCGGTCTGTCCGCTTCGGAACAGCAGTCTTCCAAATTTCATAAATTTTGTTTTACTCAACCAAAATTCGCGTTCTCAGATTCTACAGAACCATTGGACAATTATCTACAACTTTCATGTAGATCAAAACTCTAATTAAGCTATTTACTATTTTTACTTTACCATCTACCAAACGGCGCCGAATAACGACAACAGTAAAACAGCGGTCTTCCGAAAAACATAACTCAAATTCTACTTGTCCGATTGACGTGATTCAATATGCTATAGAAAGATAACGAAATTATCTACAATTAACTAGTAGATGAGATTACCAAAATTTGCTATTACGATATCCGAATAAACCGTACAACCGAACAGCAAAGCTAACGGATCAATTAATCGACTCTCTATTAGAAAAATTAAACCTCTCTAATTAATCTCGTTATAATCTCTAATTACTGCATGCACCAAAATCAAGGAGTACTTAATTAATGCTAAGGAAAGTAACGAGCAGCAAACCTCTGGCCAAATCCACGCGGCCAAAGAACTCGCAGACAGTTCTCGGCAAGAACGCAGCAGAAGACATGCAACCGGTTGGCGGCTTGCCGGCGTACCGGTTTCTACCGAGAAACCCCAAGGACGCGCTGGCTGGAGATCGAGACGGCGCAGCGTCAAAGAGCGGCAAGCCACAGGTCACGCGCAACAGCATGAGCCGGCTCGGTCCAACAATAAGAAGAAGAAGATGGGCAAAGACGCAATGGCAAAGACGCAGGCGCAGCGGCAAAGCAGCGCCACGCGCATGTGATTCTACCGGGAACTCAAAGCGCAGCAGGAAAAATCAATTGCAAAGAAGCGCAGGTCGAAAAACAATGCAGATCGGCGGCAGCTTGGAAGAAAAACTGGAAGCGGCGGCGGATTGGAAAAAACAAGAGAAAAGAAACTAGGGTTTTCTGAAAACTCCACAAATCTATTTATAGCTCATAAAAATTCAAAATACTATTTTTTCATGAATTCTTTTATTTAATTACACCTGTGCCCTTAAGAGGTTAATAATTAATTAATTATTGCCACTATTTAATTAATTACTCTCCGACCCTTAAGACGCGATTAATACTAATATTAATATTATTTTTTTCAGAGTATCACATTCTACCCCCCTTAACGGAATTCGACCCCGAATTCTACTCGCCGTTCTACTCAACTAAAAATCGCACGGTGAAATTAAACAACAAAACAACACGCATCTGACGTGAACAACTCCGGTCTTGCCGCGCATGCGAGACTCCAACTCCCAAGTCGCTCTCTCTGATCGATGCGCCCACAAAGACCTTGACATATACCAACGCCTTGTGCCTCAACACTCGCCTCCGACCTCTCCGAATGCGCACGGACGCGACTCAACCGTGAGGTCTTGCTCAATAGTCAATGGCTCTAATGAAATCTTATGCTCTGGATCTCTCAAAACTTTCTCAAAGATCGAGACGTGAAACACATTATGAACTCCACGCATGGACTCGGGAAGGTCCAAGCGGTAAGCTAACTTTCCAATTCTTGCAATAATCGAGAACGGTCCAACGCACCTCGCTAAGCTTCCTTTGGTACCGACCGAACAATGCCTTTAGTGGAGACACTCAAGAGCACTCGTCACCCATCGCAAACTCCAAGTCACGCCTCAAATCAAGATAACTTTTCTCGTCTACTCGAGCCGCTAATGATTCTCGCCTCACCATGGCCACACGCCAACGGTCTTTCAATCCAAATCCGACCCAAAATTGCCTTCTCCAATCGCATCCCAACAAAGCGGCGATCCGCACTTCCGCCATAGAGAACCTCAAATGGCGCGCTCTAATAATCGAATGGTAACTATTATTATAAGCAAACTCGCAAGTGGCAATCGGTCCTCCCAACTACCCTTCCAAGATAGAACACAAGATCGCAACATGTCCTCCAAAGTCCGAATGGTCCGCCTCGATCGCCCATCCGTCGAGGGTGAAATGTTGTACTAAGACGGTGTGTGCCCAATGCACTCGCAGACTCTCCCGTAACTTGAGACAAACTTGATCTCTGTCGTAAACGATGGTCTTGGGCACACCATGCGTCTTACTATCTCACGCACATAAATAGGAGCTAGATCACTCATTTGAATTTGTCGTGCGAATAGGAATGAAGTGTGCGAGACTTCTGAATCGATCCACCACTACCCAAATCGCATCCTTCCTCGCGTGAACGAGGTAACGCCACCACAAAGTCCATAGAGATATCATCCCAAGGCCACTGGGTACCTCCAAAGGTCGCAATAACCTCGCAGGACGCTTGTGCTCGGCTTTCACTTGCCGACAAACACCACAAGAAGCCACATAGTTAGCAATGTCCACCTTCATTCTTTTCCACCAAAAATTTCGCTTCAGATCTCGATACATCTTAGTCTCACCAGATGAATAAAGGTATGGAGTGCGATGTGCCTCCTCAAAATATCACCTTTGACCTCCGCTTTTTGCAAGACGCAAAGGCGGCCTTTAAACCTCAAAGTACCAGAATCATCCATACTAAAATCACCCTCTTTGCCTTCATCCAGACGCTTCCTAACCTCCTGTAATAACCGGTCACTCTGCTGTGCTTCCCGCACACGGTCTGGAATAGCTGACTCAAGAATCAACTGTGTCTCAACATGTGATGTGCCCGCATAACAATAAGATATTCTCATGCGATCAAAATCAGCAATGAGGCAATCTAGAGTAGCGGGAGTCGCCTTGCGACTAAGAGCATCTGCCACAACATTGGCCTTGCCTGGATGATACTGAATAGTAAGATCATAATCCTTGATCAACTCCAACCACCTCCTTTGCCTCAAATTCAGATCCTTCTGAGTGAAGATATACTTGAGACTCTTGTGATCTGTGAAAATATCACAAGGCTCACCGTATAGATAATGCCTCCAAATCTTGAGAGCAAAAACAACCGCAGCCAACTCCAAATCATGAGTGGGATAATTCTGCTCGTGCTTCTTTAACTGCCTCGACGCATAAGCAATCACCTTACCGTCTTGCATAAGCACACAGCCAAGACCCACTCGAGACGATCCGAAAAGATCGTGAATCGCTTCCTCGCTCGGGAAGAGTGAGAATAGGAGAGGTCACCAACCTGTCCTTCAAAATGCGTAAACCGCGCCACACTCATCACCCACCGAATCTCACACCTTTCGAGTAAGCCGAGACATCGGTTTGGCAATGATAGAGAAATCTGCACAAAACACCGATAATAACCACCAAACCCCAGAAACTCCTCACCTCCTTCACACTAGTCGGCCTCTTCCAATCCACCACTTGTGGATACCTTGCTAGGATCAACAAAGAATACCCGAGGGTTAATCACATGACCCGTAAAACCCACTTCAAATCCAACTCACACTTCTTCAACTTAGCATAGAACTTGTGCTCTCTCAAAGTATCTAAAACCATTTCAAATGACGCTCATGATCCTCATTGGTCTTGAATAGATAAGAATGTCATCAATGAACACCACCACGAAGTCATCTAGATACTGTAACATGTTGTTCATGGTTTCCATAAAATGGCAGTGCATTAGTCAATCCAAAAGACATAACTTTATACTCATAATGCCCATACCGTGGAGAAAGCGGTCTTTCTACATCCTCGCCACGCACACGGATTTGATTATACCCCGATCGAGGTCGATCTTGAGAATACTTGAGCTCCATTCAACCGATCAAACAAGTCCTCAATGCGGGCAATGGATATTTGTTCTTGATTGTGACCGCATTAAGCGCACGATAATCAATACACATACGCCAACTCCCATCCTTCTTCTCTGTGAATGTAACAGAGCTCCCCAGGCGATACACTACGCCGATCAAACCTTTAGCCAACAAATCATCCAATTGCTTCTTCAACTCGCCCCAAACGGACGTGCTAGTCGATATGGAGACATCGAGATGGGACGAGTACCCGAACAAGATCAATGCGAAACTCCACGCCTCGCGCAGTGGCAAACCCTAAGCTCACCGGAACACATCCGGTAATCACTAACCACCGAATCTCCTCAATCGCTGGCCACGCCGGTTTCAAAGAAGAGCTAAAAGAAGTCCAGCTTTTCACACGACCCGGAACAGCCCAACTAACATCGAAGAGAGCGCGAGGCGCACTTCGAAAAGTCAAAGTCTCCTGCACGAGGTCCGCAGAGACCGCTCTACGTAAACAGGATATCACGGCTCGATAAGAATGCAACCAATCCATACCCAAGATAACATCGAACGGCTCCATTTGAATAACTATCAAATTCGCCGTGAACTTCTCTCCATCAATAACAATAGAACACCCAGACAAACAAGAGAACTCGCAATAATACCCCGTGAGAACTAACCAACACCGATCGAGAAATCCATCAGATACTCAAGTTCGCTCTCCTAGCAAACGCCACGACACAAACGAAAAAGTAGCCCCTAATCAAAAAGGACTAAAGCATCAAACGAATCCACAAGCAAAGTACTGTCACCACGTCAGACGACCGCGGATCGCAGTAGAGGCATGGCGATACTCTGTGGCGCCATGGCGAAGAAGACGATGCCGGCGGCGAGAGCCCCAACAATCATTGTGGCGGTGCGGTAAAGCCGGTCGTGCAACACAAGCGGTCTGGCAGGTGGCGGGCCGAGAGTACCCTACCGGAGGCGCCCAAATCAAGGAAATGGCATCGCCGAGGCGCGCGATCATCATCGAAAAGATCCTCGAGCAGACCCATCAAGAAGAAGATGGCACAGCTCCCACTTGATCACGCTTAGCGGGTTCTCGCGACACACCCGCTCCTTGTGACCCGGTCGGCCACACCGACGGCAATCACCCGTCCAAGTGCATTTCAGCAGCCAAGTGTCCATCACCGCACTTAAAGCAAAGCATGCCCGCCTCGAACAGACGAAGAGCCGAGTACTGCGAAAGGACGAGGCGCCAAGAAGAGAACGGCCTCGATCGCTAGACTCAAAGATGCGGTCCTCCCTTGAATTTCTTGAAAGGTGTCAATGCACCCACTTCCCTCACTAGAGCTCCTCTTCCGTCACCACCGAAGCAACCACCCACTGTGAGGCTTTGTCGCCTTTGTGAGTCAGATCTCCAACTCCATGCCCCTAGCTTGCTCCACAACAGTCAGTAGTCACGGAGTGGAGTAGCTCCCAACACATGCCAAGATCGTAATTGAGACCTCGACTAACCTCTTGGCCTTCGAAGATCATCGTTCACATCAAGGGACAAAGCGAACCAAGTTGTTGAACTCACCTCATACTCAAGCAATAGACCTCTTCCTCGAGCAAAGGTCGTCAAGGCAACCTCCATCTTCTCAACAAAAGAGTAGGGTAGAACTTCCCTTGAACTGATCAACAAAGTCCTCCCAAGTGATCGCCCTTGAGTGGCGGTCCTTGAAGACAACACGCCTCCCACCAAATATCGACTGCCCTTTCAAATGAAAGGCTACAAACGGACCTCCGATGTGAAGACATCTCCAAAGCTCTAAACCGCCTCTCCATGTAGCGCGATCCACCACGCTCGACCGGTGTGCCCGACCACAAACGAATCAAACCTCAACCCCATCCACTCTAAGTGACATCCGCGCCGTAAACCGGTGGATGAACGACAGAGCAACAACAGATGTCGCAGAAGACGAGTGCCGGCGCTGTTGACGAAGAGCACGGATCTCTCCCACCAACTCTCTCAAAGAAAGCGGGTCTCATCTCGACCACAACCGAGGCGGGTCAACAAAGAACCCCTCACCATCGACTAATCACATAGGAGGTGGCTCCACGGAACCTCGCCACGGGCCCGACCTCCACCATCGCTGCCACCACGACCACGCCCTCTACCCCTCAAGCATAGCTATCAACCACAATCAACAATACACAATGAGTTCAAAGATCAAAATAAACTCCTTCATCAATAAACAACATAAGCAAGCGTAAAACTATATTCGTACTCTCTCTAAACCATCGTGCACTAGTGTGTCAAATTTTAGGTTAGTTAACCATTAGCAAATTTTAGTTGATTTACTAATACTAAAGCAAATTTTAACAATTTTAGTTTGTCTAAGTTGTTAATCTATTCACCACGGACCTAAAGCCCGCCTCGATACCAACCGTAACACTTTCAAATTTCAACACCGAGCCTAGAATGCCACCACACTACACTTTAATCTAATAATTATCGACACACTATAGAAATTACAGCAAAGAAGCAATGATTAACATATCAATGGATCACAAACGAACTTGTATAATTATGGATCAAGCGACAATAAATAAGCAATGGGAAATTATAACCAGGCAAATAATCCAAAGCAGCATCAACCAATGAATCCAAATTAATAAAGCAAATAGTCTAGTCCAAATGATACCCTAAACATTATTCAATAACTAACATGTCCAAGTGTAAACCAATATTGAATGAAAAGATTATCATGGCGAATGATCATGTGATGTCCATGTGCTCTACTCGCTCTCAATTACGGCATCCTCGAAGATCACCTAAAGACAACAATAGAGCAAGGGTGAGTCCACGACTCAGCAAATACATCGATATACAACGATAATAATAAATCAACAGCAATCAATAACTTCATTATCATCACAGGCACTTTCATTAATATTCTCAGTCATTAATCTCATTTATGAATGCAACTCTATTCTACATGTCCACATGCACTTCTTTCAGATATCAAGATAGCATGAGTGAATGCTCACACAACATTCACTCTCAAGCCCGCTCCTCCATAAGGATCGGGACCTCCTCCACTCCGTGGAGTTGTGATCATTCATGATCACCTGCTCATATGCAAAGATGCTTATGAATGCAAACATGCACACTCCATCGTAAACATCATATCCAACTTTTCATCATGTCCATTAACAATATAAATCCATACCATTCCATTGCTTGCAATTAAACAAAATAAAAGCACAACAATAATGGTAATAGAAGATAAAGAAAACAGTGATCAATCATTGATCGCTGTCTACCATGCACTTGCCTTTACTAGTTGCGACGCACAATTTGATTAGAAGACGGCAACAAGCACGACGCCTCTCCTATATTAAATACACACATCTCAATACAAGCTACAGCATCATAAGAATAACAATCAATATACAACGCCCCTACACGTCCCTAAATATACCACGTTACGCCGGTATCGAAAAGCTACCCATTGCTGTCCGGTTACTAAAAAGAGCGTAACTTTTGACTCGAAAGTCCGATCACCACAAACCACCCCATTCTGGATTCTTCATAAAATTATCCACATTTTCTTAGATTACACAATCTTCTAATTAAATCATCTAACCCTCCGTATTTAGCCCAGAAAGCCGGTCTGTCCGCTTCGGAACAGCAGTCTTCCAAATTTCATAACTTTTGTTTTACTCAACCAAAATTCGCGTTCTCAGATTCTACAGAACCATTGGACAATTATCTACAACTTTCATGTAGATCAAAAACTCTAATTAAGCTATTTACTATTTTTACTTTACCATCTACCAAAACGGCGCCGAATAACGACAACAGTAAAAACAGCGGTCTTCCGAAAAACATAACTCAAATTCTACTTGTCCGATTGACGTGATTCAATATGCTATAGAAAGATAACGAAATTATCTACAATTAACTAGTAGATGAGATTACCAAAATTTGCCATTACGATATCCGAATAAACCGTACAACCGAACAAAGCAGCTAACGGATCAATTAATCGACCTCTCTATTAGAAAATTAAACCTCTCTAATTAATCTCAGTTATAATCTCTAATTACTGCATGCACCAAAATCAAGGAGTACTTAATTAATGCTAAGGAAAGTAACGAAAGCAAACCTCTGGCCAAATCCACGCTACCGCAAACAACTCGCAGACAGTTTCTCGGAAACGCAGAAGACATGCAACCGGTTGGCGGTACGCCGGCGCCGGTAGGTTTTACCGAGAAACCCCAAGGACGCTGGCTTTGGAGATCGAGACGGCGCAGCACAAAGAGCAAGCGCATGTGGTCATGCGGCAACAAAGAAGCTTCGGCTCGGTCCAACAGTATGAGCGAAGAAGCAGTCGGGCAAAGACGCAGCCAGCAAAGACGCAGGCGCAAGGCGGCAAGACGCAGGGCGAGCGCCACGCGCATGTGATTCGGCTGGGAACTCAGGCGCAGCAGGGAAAAATCAATTGCAGCAGCGCGCAGGGCTGGAAAAACAGCAGATCGGCGCGGCAGCTTGGAAGAAAAACTGGAAGCGGCGGCGGATTGGAAAAAAACAAGAGAAAAGAAACTAGGGTTTTCTGAAAACTCCACAAATCTATTTATAGCTCATAAAAATTCCGAAAATACTATTTTTTCATAAATTCTTTTTATTTAATTACACCCAGGCCCTTAAGAGGTTAATAATTAATTAATTATTGCCACTATTTAATTAATTACTCTCCGACCCTTAAGACGCGATTAATACTAATATTAATATTATTATTTTTTTTCAGAGTATCACATGGTCGTATCTCTATACGACCAGTTTAGACCTGGTCGAACTTGATCATCAACAATCAATAAAAGATACTCTTACTATATGTTCTAAATCATGTTTCCCTCAAACATTATATAGTGAGTTCAAGATCCAAAAAATTATTAAGTCCTAGTGAGCTATGGCATCACTGCTAGAAACCTAGTGACTTTAGGTAGGCAACCTCTTGCCAATCATATCACATATGACTCTTGTCTGTTAGGCGACATCTCTATGCCCTAGCAAACAACTGTACCATGCCCAAGGCCCAAAACTGCTTTGACAGCCTTGTTTAGTTAAACTAATACTATGAGTGTGTGTCCGACACCCACCCCTTCTTATTAAGATAGTTAATGGCACCATGCTATGGTAGACCCATCAATTAACGATCAAAATTGTGATGGTCGCAACAATTGAAAAGGCATCAAATTAACTTAATTTTTCTTCAGGGATACTATTCTACCATGCTAAAACATCTAATGATAAAACATGATCAAATAGCAAGATAAGAATAAACATTCACAGATAATCATATTAAAGCGTGAAATGATCGAATCGTAAGAACGATGAAGAACACAAGAACACAACAATAGAATGAACACGAGAGATATGCGGGACTTGAGTGCCTTTATTGCTTCGGATCAATCGGGGTTACAATGAGAGGGGTGACCCTCTATTTATAGACTACGGGATGAGGAGTTCAAGCTGGGCGAGGACTCTCGGGTCTGGGCTCGTCTTGGGCCAGACTCTCGCAGTCCCGGGCGGTTCTTAACACTCCCCTTGAACACTCATCCAACATGTTCATGTCTCGTTAAAACTCCATAAAAACCCAGTGGGAAAAATTTGGAGAAAGAGTACATGTCATGCGTTCGCTATGTTGCACAATTGCCTCATTAAAACCTTAGCCGAGAAACTTGGGAAAACTCGTCAAGGGAAAAAGAGTACAATCCACCCTGCTTTATTTAATCTCCAGGATTTATTCTTTGGGTACTTGATCTTCGTGATCAAGATTCAATAATGAGTTCGTGAAGATTATCCCCGAATTCGCACTTGTCTAAGTCTTATCATTCCAATTCCACGTATGCATCTTTCAAAACTAGATTGGAAGTGACTTAGTGAATAAACTGCAAGATTTTCACATGACTTAGTATGCGATACTTTAATTTCGTCCATCTTTTGCATTTCGTGAGCATAGAAGAACTTGGGATTGATATGCTTTGTAAGGGACTCTTCACATAACCCATTTACTCTTGTGCGACGCATAGTGCATTATCTTCAGAGATAATAGTGGGGTTTGCAGTATTCAATCCACATGATCTTTGGATGTGGTGAATCATCCGAAGCCAAGCACATTCTTGTGAGGCCTCATGCAGCGCTATGATTTTTGAGTGGTTCGTCGAAGTCGATACAAGACTTTGCTTAGACGATTTTCACGGAATTACAGTTCCACCACATAGGAATACATAGCATGTTTGCGACTTGGTTGTATGTGGGTCCGACAGGAACCCAACATCTGCATAGTCATTCATACACAAGTCTTAGTTCTTTCTGTAGAATAGACTAAGTTCTTTGCTTTCTTGGAGGTAACGGAAGATGTCCATTATTTCCTGCCAATGCCTTTGGTGGGTTCTGTACTATACCTTACTAATAGGTTTACGGCAAATGCAATGCCTGATCTAGTACAGTTTGCTAAAACATAAGTGCTCCTACTGCACTCGGGTATGGGAATTTTGGTCCCAGGACTTCCTCCCCCTCTTCTTTAGATCTGTACGGGTCCTTGTCTTGCTGCAAGGATCTCCCGACCATCGGCACTTTCGAAGGATATGCCTTTTCAAAGCCGAACCTTTTTCAACACTTTCTGAGCGTAGGTTGGCTGATGTACTAGAATCTCTTCCGGGATATGCTCAAGCTGCAAGCCTAGGCAGTATTTGGTTTGATCCAAATCTTTTATTTCGAACTCTGACTCCAGGTAAGAGCTTGCTTTCTTAATACCTTCTAAGGTTCCAATGATATTCAGATCATCTTTATACACTGAGATTTATACAAAATCCATCCTGGGATCGTCGTATAAATACACAGGGATAATTCTCATTGTTCGTGTAGCCTTTCTTGCATAGAAAGTCGCTTCGAGCGATTATACCACATTCGCTGATTGCTTGATCCATACAAGGTGACTTTCGAGTTGCACATCGATAGATTTCTATTCGCTCTATCTTGGTTCGGATGGGTACATTCGGTATCTTCATATAAATGTCCAATTCAAATTTCCATAAAGGTATCGATTACCACATCCATCAATTTCACTTCTAACTTCCAAGTTTGCTGCCATTGAGATAAATATCTAAAGGTAATTCCGCCCATGACCGGGGAATAGGTTTCTTCATAACAATCTCTCGGACGTTGAGTGAAACCTTGTGCAACGAGCCTTGCTTCTTTCATTTCTCTTTCGAACAAATACCCACTTATGCCCTACAGGTGCACATGGGGGGTGTGACTACATGAGCCCAAGCACCTCTCTTTTATTCAAAGAGAACGATTCAGTTTCTATTGCTTTCTTCCAATCTTCTCAATCTGACCTTTTCTTATATTCAACGAGCGATGCAGGCTCTGGATCAAGATTGATGATTGTCACAATTTTCTTTGCAACATTGGTACATTGGCTTATTCATAGATTCTCCCAAGATCATATAGCTATGTCTTCAAGGGGCGAGATTTCTAATGCTTCTATTTGCTTACCGCTACTTTCAATTGCGGGGCAAGTCCCTTTAGTTTTTCAGCTCCGATGTGTGCGCACACATCCATGCTGATGTATCACTTCATGAGGATGTTCAATTATAGTATGTCTTTTCTGAAGGTTCCATACCGGTGCCAGGTCTCAACTGGCTCCCCTTCTGATTCTGGGGTACTTTGGTGATCGGCTGTGTCAAGTCCTTCTCATCCTTTTCACCAAAGCGCCCCCGGTTGCGGATTCGAGGGCGGAGTTCTCGTCCTTTCAGAGGCCTTAGGGCGGGATTAGGGATACCTTCATCGGTATTTCAACCCTCTCGGTGCATTACGTGCGTGCATATGCGACTTGGTCACGCTCTTCAAATCACTAAAGTGGTTAGGCGCTTGATTCGCTAATGCTTGCAAATCAATTATCTTCTGGACTGCAATTGTCTTCTAGACTTCAATTGTCTTCTAAACTTCTTTATTTGCTTCACTAGTGCGCGGGTCATATGCATGGATTTCAAATATCTTCTAGACTTCAATTGTCTTCTGGACTTCTCTATTTCTCGACATTTTACATCAAGGGTTGATTTCCTCCCCCTAATGACGAGAAATAATTCTCATCTAATATGCTATCACGAAGAAATTTGCATGCAAATCTCTAGTCGTGGGATCCAAATACGATTATGGATCTTTGTCTCATAACCAACGATATCCCGGACTTTTAGAGAGTGCCCATTTCAGTTCTTTGTGGTGGTGGTATAGGTACATAAACCTTGCAACCAAACCTTCAAAGATGAGAAATTTTGATGTTGACCCTTGCGCTAGTTGCATAGGTGAATGGATGTTATATGTCGGTGGTCTAAAATTGATGAGAGTTGCTGCGTGCAGGACTGCGTGTCCACAACATGTAGTTGGTAAATAACAATTCTGCTAGTCCATTCTAGGTGTGGACATGCGGTACGGGATGCTCAATTTTAATTCTCATTTTCACACAATAATCATCATATGCCCTTGAAGTAAATTCTCGGCGTTGTCCATTCGGTGGACTTCACATGATGATAAGGGAAATTATTCTTAATGTTAATTATCTACGAGATTAGCTTTGCAGGAGCGGGGTTTCTCGTAGACATTAAACAAACGTGCGACCGTTTCGAGGAAGCATCGATAAGCACCATAAAATACCTAAATGACCCTTACAGGGGCTGTTTAGGACCATAAATGACTCCTGGATACGGTCCAGGAATGCAGGGATTTCGTCCTTTACTTTCAGAGTAGAGGGTCTAGTAGTCAGTTTCCCGATGGTACATGCAGGGCACACAAAATCTTCAAGATTCGGGAAGTTCTTTAAATTGACACTATGTCCCTGTGAATTGTTAATTATATTTCTCATCATCCTAAGACCTAAGTGACATAATCTATCATGCCAGAGATAGAAGAGGTTTAGAGCTTCTAAATATAGTTTTCAGGGCAGTATAGGCTGCAAATGCCTTAATATTAGTGTAGTATAGCCCATTTTCAAATGAAGGAAGTCATTCTAATACCAATTTTTTTTTTCGTCACGCTCTGTAATGAGCAGGTATTCCTTACCATGCTCTTCTTCAGTCTCTGCGTGGAAACCGTTAGCGCGAATATCCTTGAGAGTTCTAGTCGATTATGGGCACAACAAGGCTTCTTTAATGACCAAAGTTGTGTCCGTCGGGAGTATAATTGTGGCCCTTCCTAAGCCTATTATACATGTATCGCTGCATGCGATTGTTGAAAAATTCCATCTCTCTCAAGGTGGTATTCATTGTGCCGCTACCTGCTAAGCACACTTCCTCCATAGGGCGCTACATGCGATCTAATATAATGTACTTTATTAATATGTAGCAGAAATCCAGCAACACATAAAATAAAAATACTTCAGATATTAGAACATAACTTGCTATCATAAATACGGGAAATATAAGTCTTGCAGGACTCATCATAAGAATTTAATGCTTTGCTCTTCTAGAGCCTACAACCATTATTCAAAGTTTCATCATAATCACAAAATGCAAGTGACTGTAAAAGGATCTAAGTGCAATGCGTGCACTAGATCGAATCAAGTATTCGTAAACTTACGCCTTTAATCGCTACATGGCGATCTTCTCCTCTTGGGCAATTACGGCTGTGGCCGCTGCTATGTCCAAAAGGAGGCATGATGGGGGCTGCTACTAGGCTGTCCACATCCATAAGTGCAACTAATGGGCGTGGATCTTCCGTGCTTGCAATGGTGAGGTGTGCCTCATGCTATCCTTTGCCCCTTTTCTTAGACTGTAAAAACACCAATTACGTGCGACTCACAACTTTACCCTTCTTGCCCCTCTCCTTCGTGAGAGGCTTCATTACCTTGTAGCTACTAGTATTGGCTTCATGGCCAACATTGCTACTAGGTGGCTGTGAGATGTAGTTCTTCCTTAGAACATCATCTTGTGCTTTCGCAATTTTCACGGTGTCAATTAATGCGGCATACTTCTTGTAGCCATTTTGACAATAATTGCGTGCGGATTGCACCGCATTCGGGTGAAGGTAGAGAGGGTCTTGTCAATCTTCTGCTCATCCGTGATTACCTTATCACGAGGTGAAGATCAGACAAATTTCGCCATCTTGGGCCAACTCTTTCGAACTTCTGGTTCGTGATGCCAGTCATTTTTCATATTCATGCAAAAAGTTCATAGGGTTACTGCTGGTAATTTACATAAAATGGTTGCAAAATTCTCATAATGCTCGTCGAACTTCCAGTTCGTGATTCCGTATTTTTCCATGCATTTTCATGATTTACTGCTATTTTCAGTGATTAACAGCAACATTAATAATCGCAAATAATCAAAAACGAAGAATCTGATAAATAAATTGCATAGAAATAATAATAACATGGTAAAAAAATGCTTCAAATGCAAAACCGATTCAAAATTTGAATTCGAGGCCCTTTTCTCTTTGGAATATGAATTTTAGTAATTCTACAATTTCGAGGGCTAAAACGTGAAAATTTCAATTCGAGAAATTTTTCGTAATTTACTGGAAAACCGAGGGCCGTTTTGCAAAATAGCCATTTTCCTTGTTTTTTTTTCTTTTTCTTTCGGTTATACGGCCGGCATTTTGGGTGGCCGTTCACGGCAAGATAAAAGCGGCTGGGAGACTCGGTAGGGTTTCCCTACCCCGAGTCCTCTCGTTCGGCGGTGGCTCCCTACTGTGGAGCCGCGCTGTCTTGTGAGCCTTTGAGCGGTCGGGGCGGCGAAGCGTGGCCGCTATGGCGCCGGAGCGGACCGCTTCAAGCGGCGCAGAAGGCCGCGGCGTCGGAAGCGGCGGCGGTAAGACGGCCGGACCGGCGCTTCGGCGGAGCGTCTCGGGTTCGGCGGCGGCGGGACCGGCACTCGTGCGGGAGCGCTCGCGGCCGGAGCCACATGCGGCGGGGCGGTCGCGGGCAAAGCAGCAGCGTCGCGGCGGCGGTGACGCAGAGGCGGCCGACCGCCGGCTTCAGCGCGGCCTCCCTTGAGGCGGCTTCTAGCCGGGCCGTGGTCTGCCGGCGGTGGGACCGGCGGCGCACTGGCGGCCGGACGCTAGCGGCGCTGCGGGCGACGTGGGCGCTCCTCTCCCCTTTTTGTTTCTTTCTTCTCGTGATTGTTTTTGGGGTTGGCGGCGCCTTTAGGCGGCGTCGCGTTGGCCGCGGCTTCGAGCCGCCACGTGCGTGGTGGTGGAGCGCCCGCGCGGCTTCAAGCCGTGGCGGCGGCGTGCTCCATGTCTGCTCCTTTTTTTTTTTTCTTTTTCTTTCGTGATGTGTTGGCGGCGGCGCGCTTCAGTTGGTCGCGGCAGGCCTCGTATGGCTACTACCGCAGTTTACGGGTGGTGGCCATGAACACATTTTTTCATATACTATTCATGTATAATCACGGTGCATATTCGATTCATCGTTCATTTGAGAAGAATAGTATTCTTTCGTTCATGCAATTACCGATTGACGACTTCGAGTCGACTCGCGATAGATTAGAACAATTGGCAATTTCAATCTACGGTACAATCAACATCCGATCTTTCATGCAATCTCCGATCGACATTGTGTCGGCAACTTCAAGTCACTCGCGGTAGATTAGAACAGATTTGCAATCAGAAAAACAATCTAGAAAGCAAATTTGCGTAATTGAAAGCAATCTAGAAAATACGATTCAATCTACGAGTGTCGTTCTTCGACGGTTACCTTCGATGCGAGGAGAGTCGATCGTCGATAACGTGTTGAGTAACCGTCATTTGGCGAGTCCAAATCGACGGGTACCTCGTATACAATGATCGTAATCGTAAGAACGATGAAGAACACAAGAACACAACAAGAGAATGAACACGAGATATGCGGGACTTGAGTGCGCTTATTGCTTCGGATCAATCGTGGTTACAATGAGAGGGGTGACCTCTATTTATAGACTACGGGATGAGGAGTTCAAGCGGGCCAGACTCTCCGGTCTGGCTCAGTCGGGCCGAGACTCTCCGAGTCCCGGCCCATTCTTAACACAAATATCCATCTTGCCTCCTCCCGGGTCCAAACACATGCATGCATATGCAACTGCGTACGCGGACACGCCACAATCTCCGGCTCTTGCCCACATGCCGCCTTCCTGGTTCTGGTTCCACACACGCATACGACAACCTTGTGCCACGGGACTCGACACACACGTATGTACCTTACGGATAGGTTTAGTACTGCACGCATAGCCTCCTCTACGCCGCTAGTCACCTTACCATACACAGTATGAATTAAGATTTCTTGGGCCGCATCACAAATCAATCCCTTTGGGACTCTCAAGAATAGTCCACTGACTGTAGTAAATTTTAAAGTTAGTGACATCCGATATATTTGACATACAGCATCGTAAACAAGATTTTCACGATTAACCACATATCTAAAACTAAACTACCCACTGAAAAGGATTGTGTACAGTATACTACACTACGTAACCGTACATCTAAAACTATGTAATCCATTCGGTTAAAAAAAATTACCTGAAAGGTGGACGATCGGATAGGCAGCGCTTCGCTAGCTTCTCTCCTCCCCTCTCCTCCTCTCTGCTCCTCTCCCTTCCCTCTCTTTTTCTGAATAAAAGTGAGTTTTGCCATAATTTTGGTGTCTTTTATAGGGTAGATTGTGCTGCCATTTGGAATAGCGACAGAGACTTGTGGGATCCCTGTCGTTATTTGAAATGTCGATTTTCCTAAATTTTAATATTAAAAAATTTAAGGCCTTGCAGGATCCTTGTCACTAGTTGAAATGGCGACATGTCCTATTGCCAGTTGGAGTGGTGATAGGGTCCTGTCACCATTACAACTGGCGAAAAGGACCTCTCTGCACTGTTCTGATCTCGATCGCTAGTGCCTAGGCTACTATCGCTATTTGGAATGTTGATATGAATATTTTACCTTTTTATCCTAGTTTTGTAATACTTTTTTTTACTATTTTTTGATTTTTTTTTAAATAATATTATTTCAAAAAAATTCTTTACTTATGTGTGATAATATTAACTTAGATTTTTTTTTTGTTATTTCTTATACCAAGGTTCCAAAATATAGTAGAGATTTTGCTTGTTTTCCAAATGTTTATGTGGACATGTTTCTACTGTCGAACTCTTTTATATCCACACATTTAGAGGGCTATTTGATGAATAGATGTTTTGCATTCTTACCATTCATGTATATGATGAAAATTTGGGAATTTTTTGAATTACTTTAATCCATAAATATGCTAGATGAATCATGGAAAAAACTTTTGCCTTTTTCATAAAGCAGGTAATTAAGAACATTATAGTTATACGAATTTCTAGAAGCACAGAAACTAGCATTCCTATCGCAGTGTTCAAGGCAACAACAGATAATAAAGCTAACCAAACAACAAGTGTCAGATAGGTGTACCCAGATCCAGTGGAAGAAACAGCACATCAGGAGTCTTGGTGAGGTCGTCGTTTGTCATGGCGTAGTAGACGTCGTGGTAGTAGTCGTGCAGTTGATATAGACGTAGCAGAGAATCGAATGAAGAGGAAGCAGCAAGCAGTCGCACGAACGCTCCCTAAAAACCTTATTCGTCCCCGCTCGTGCAAGCCTTCAAGGACGAGGGTTCCGGAGGCCTGCTCTTCCGGTTCGACCATACACGCGCCTCGCCGGAATGGAGATCTCCAGATCCAGCAACAAACTCGTTGAGTTCTGTCTTAGTCTTTCGTGGAGTGAATCGGAGAAGAACCAATTCATTGTTCTTTTTTTAATAGCCAAAAACAAAGAGGCCAGAGAGTTTTTGATTTGCCAAGGAAACGATCGCCATTGATTTGCCACCAATCAGTGTTAACCGCAGCCATTACTCACTAGTAACTGAACTGTTATTGCCAGCTGTTCGTTAATGCCATTTACTACGAGTTGGTGTGTTTCGATTTTCGAATAGATAAAGAAAAACGTGCGCTCACGCACACACACACACACACACACCGCACGGCTCGGCGAGCGAGCGCGTGTGTTGGCTTTCTCCAATTCCACAAGGGGGGCTATCACGTTCCACCTTATAAAATGGTGTAACTCCCCTTCAACTCTCTATGTGGAACTTAAATAGTTTTAGCACGTGCACATGAGCCTTTGAGATTTTTTAGGAATTAATTAGAATGAAAAATTGGGCCTAGCCCGTATTAATTCCAACAATCCTCCACCAGATCCCAAAGATACATGTCAAATGCCTTGATCCACAGTATTATTTTAATATACTAGTGTTTCGATGGAGACCGATTAAGGTTGAATATCCACCTAGAACAGAAGCTACACTTATCCACAACTGCACAATGGACTAAGTCTTGAATTGGTAGTTTTTTTGTGAATAAGTTTCACTTAAGTCCTTAACTGATACTAGGCTGCCAGACATTCCCGCGGGTTGGAACATATAAGTTATACTCCTGGTCTATTCATGAGCTTCCTAGAAATTACCCTATCTCATAGACTGTGACTAGCAGTTGGGCTCATATAGGTGTGTTTTTTCAAGACTGCTCTGTAGGACAATATCTTTGCTTAAACAAGCCAGAGAATATATTAAGATAAAAAATCAACCTGCCATACAAATTTAGGAGATAATTGCATCTCCAATGGAGTGGGTCTATAAAAGTACTCTCCTCCCAGTTAACCAATAGCTTGTTTCGCTAGTCCTACTTCACGGGATCTCTGATAACATAGGATGGGTTACCACTATAGTATAACTCACGTGGGTCTCAAACCCATCTCCCTCGATGCATTGTCTATTACATTCCATGATAAACCCTTTATGAAGGGATCTGCCAGATTCCTAACTGTTTGGATATAATCCAAAGCTATTACTCCGGAGTTTCTCATTTTCCTGACAGACTTCAGTCTCGTCTTCACATGTCTTGATGCTTTCATATTATCCTTAGAACTGTTCACCTTGACAATCACAGTTTGATTGTCACAGTTCATCAGAATAGCCGGTACCGATTTTTCAACCACCGACAAATCCATCAAGAGCTCACAAAGCCATTTGGCTTCACAAGTGGTAGTATCTAATGTTGTGAGTTCTGCTTCCATTGTTGACCTCGTTAAGATGGTCTGCTTGCAAGACTTCCATGAAACAGCGCCACCTCCAAGTGTGAAGACATGTCCACCTGTGGCCTTAATCTCATCAGCATCAGATATCCAGTTTGAATCGCTATAACCCTCCAAAGACAGGATACGGTATAGTGAATGCCATAGCTCATAGTACCCTTTAGATAGAGCATTACCCTCTCAAGAGCATGCCAATGATCATCTTCCAGATTGGAAACAAAACGGCTTAGTTTGCTCACAGCAAACGAGATGTCAGGCCTGGTAACGTTAGCTAAATACATGAGTGAACCAATTATCTGAGAATATCTCAATTGGTCTCTAGATATTCTCCGATTCTTCTTAAGCAACACGCCATGATCATAAGGTGTTGGAGAGGATTTGTAGTCGCTATAACCAAAACGACTCAGAACCTTTTCCATATAATGAGTTTGCAATAATGTAATTTCACCATCATCACCTCTCAACAGCTTAATATTCAAGATAACATCAGCTACTCCCAGATCTTTCATCTCAAAATTATGAGATAAGAAATTCTTGACCTCCTTAATCACATTAAGGTTGGTCCCAAAGATCAGCATGTCATCAACATACAGACATAAAATAACTCTCTCGCCCCCACCATGGCGATAATACACACATCTGTCAGCTTCATTCACAATAAAGCCCGCAGATGTTAAAATTCTGTTGAACTTTTTATGCCACTGCTTAGGTGCTTGTTTAAGACCATATAAAGATTTTAACAACTTGCACACCTTTCCTTCTTGACCATTTACTACAAATCCATCTGGCTGTTCCATGTAAATTTCTTCGTCCAACGCTCCATTTAGAAAAGCCGTCTTAACGTCCATCTGATGAATGAGAAGACCGTGTGAGGCAGCCAGAGATAGTAGTACTTAAATAGTGGTCAATCTAGCTACAGGTGAATAAGTATCAAAGAAATCTTCGCCTTCCTTTTGGGTGTAACCCTTGGCCACATGCTGTGTCTTGTACTTCTCGATAGTACCATCAGGCCTAAGCTTCTTTTTGAATACCCACTTACATACTACAGGTTTACAACCATAAGTATGCTCAGTGATCTCCCAAGTTCCATTAGAGATAATGGAATTTATTTCACTACGGACTGCTTCCTTCCAGTATTCCGCATCTGAAGAAGCATATGCTTTAGAAATGGTACTTGGAGTATCATCCACAAGGTACACAATGAAATCAGGACCAAAAGACTTTGTAGTCCTTTGTCTTTTACTCTTCCTCGGAGTTTCATTGTCTTCCTCCTCATGAATTTGCTCAGGGGTTTGCTCAAAATATTCCATTTGAAAGACAGATTCAAGAGTTGTACCAGGCTCCTAACTCGATGAACTAGGCATATCTTTCATAAAAAAAAAATCCTCAAAGAATGTAGCATCTCTGGACTCCATAATTGTACTAACATACACGTCAGGTACTCCAGATTTTACCACTAGAAATCTATATCTAATGGTATAGTGAGCATAGCCTAGAAAGATGCAATCCACGATTTTTGGTCCAAGCTTACGCTTTTTGGGAATTGGCACATTGACTTTTGCCAAACAACCCCAAGTGCGCAAGTATGAAAGTGACAGTCATTTCTTCTCCCTTTGTTCATATGGGGTTATCTCTTTATTCTTTGTGGGAATCCTGTTTAGGACATGGCATGAAGTCAATATAGCCTCCCCCCACCATGCTTTGGAAAGACCCACTGTGTCTAACACGACGTTAACTAAATTAGTTAGAATGCGGTTCTTTCTTTCAGCAACCCTGTTTGACTGGGGTGAATAGGGAGGTATCCTCTCATAGATTATATATTTATATCATGTTCCTCACAGAATAAATTAAACTAATTAGAAAAGTACTCGCCGCTACAATCAAACCTAACCCTTTTGATTTCCCTTTCATGTTGGTTCTCAGTTTCTGCCTTATAGATTTTAAAGTAGTGAAGAGGTTCATCTTTAGTTTTCAAAAGATACACATAGCAGAACCTAGTGGAGTCATCAATCAAAGTCATGAAATATCTCTTACCACCTTTTGTCAACACACCATTCATCTCACACAGATATGAATGTATGAGTTCTAATGGTGACAAGTTTCTTACCTCTGCGGCCTTATGAGGCTTACGAGGCTGCTTTGATTACACACAAACTTGACACTTAGAACCTTTGGCAAGGGTGAATTTCGGGATTAACTCTAAACTGGCTAACCGCGTCATGCAACCAAAATTTATGTGACAAAGTCGTGAATGCCGAATAGTAGTCTCATTACCACTGCAAACATGGTTCACAACATTACTACGTAAATCTGAAAGAAATAGGCGGAACAAGCCTCCGCATACATAGTATTTACCAACAAATTGTCCACACTTGGACACTACAAATTTATTGGACTCAAATACCAGTCTAAAGCTATCTCTACACTGAAGAGATGCGCTGACGAGATTCCTATTGATAGATGGCACATAATGCACGTTCTTTAGTTGCACAATCTTCCCTGAAGTAAACTTCAGATCGACCGTGCCAACACTATAAACAGTGACATGTGACCCATTCCCCATTAGAACGACTAAATCCTGAGTGACCTGGTAAGAAGAGAATAATAAAATATCAGCACACACATGTATATTAGCACCAGTGTCTATCCACCAATCGGTAGATTGACATATATAAAGAACAGTAGGTAAATTACCATACCCTGATGTTCCCGTCTCAGTGGTACCAACAACAATATTAGCAGACTTGGAATTCTGCCCTTGCTGATTCTTCCCACCCTTGCGTTGGCTGCAATCCTTGGCCCAATGACTAGGTTCGCCACACATAAAGCAAATGCCATCCTTTGTGTTCTTCTTCTTCTTCTTGAAGCTAGTTGTTTGTGCAGTCTTGTTATTGCCTTTGAACTTTTGAGCTTAGCCATTCTTCTTCTGCACCACATTGGCACTAGAATGTCTCCCATTACCTCTAGTGTGTGTATCTTTTACCCTCGCCTTCTCTTCAACATCAAGAGACCCAATGAGATTTTCAACAGAAAACTCTTATCTCTTGTGTTTCAGAGAAGTAGCAAAATTCCTCCAAGAAGTAGGAAGCTTGGCAATAATGCCTTCCGCGATAAACTTGTCCGGTAACACACACTTGAAGTGCTCAAGTTCTGTGGCCATGGATTGTATCTCATGAGGCTGTTCAGCTACAGAATGGCCATCAACCATTCTATAGTCATGGTATTACTCCATGAGATACAATTCACTGCCTGCATCCGAAACAACAAACTTGGCCTCGAGTGCATCCCACATCTCTTTCCCAGTTTAATCACCATGTATGCATCAACTAACTTCTCACCAAGAACGCTAACCATGACACCTTTAAAGAGGTTATCAGCAGCCTCGAACGCTTGCTCCTGTTCAGGAGTACGTGTTCCTTCAGGTTTGTCATTTGCCATTTGAGATGGATTTGAATACAAATGCCTATTGTTTAGAACGCAACATGATGTCTACTTGTTTATCCTGTACCAGTAAACAGAGTAGTGTAGTTGAAGCATGGAAGGCACTAAGAATTTTCTCTCCCAAATTTGAACAACTTGATCTAGCTCGTTCCTTTCATATTTTGTCCATGTGCTTCGAAAAGTCGAGTATGACTTTTTCTCATGGGAGGGAGAATGATGTGAATGAAGGTACAGCAATGTATATATCAAATACATCCTACGGTTGCAGTTGTGTTACTTATTTTGTGCAAAACACGCGAATGACACAACAATTGATTCGTACATATATCACGTATATACGTTGTTCTCTTTGTTTAGTACATGTTCAGCAAATCATCATGCACTACACGGAAGTTGTTTGGATGATAAATACATATACCATGCATATACGTTGTTTTCTTTGTGTAGCACAATTTCAGGCTATCAAAAGCCGAGGACGACTTTTTTTGAAGAAAGGGAGGATGATGAGGATACCCCGACTACTTATGAGGCAGTTTATGAAGCAAGAGTTACACTTCTCAAACAACAGGTGCAATTGTTTCTTAATCTTTGTGTTTTCTGTGAGAATTGAACATTACGTAAAAGCAATACTTTGTGCATTCTCAGGTTCGACAAACTTAAAGTCTTTGGAACCGAGAGGGAGAACGGAGCCAAAGCAATAGAGGAGCACAAGGAGGAGGGTAACCATATTTGTTGCCTAGTGACGAAGAACAAGAAGGTCAAAGCGGTTAGGAAGGAGAAAGTCAAGCAGCCCATGCCGATCAAGGAGGAAAGAAGCCCGTGCGATGGGAGAGAAAAAGGGGAAGAAGCCCAAGAACTTAAAGCTCAAGTTTTGGATAAGATTTTCAAGCCCAATTCAGATCTCCCACAATCCCAACCGAAATCAAATTCGGAATCAACTCATAATCAAATTCGGATTCGGAATCAGCATCAAATTCAGATTCGGAATCAGCCTCACAGTCCGGAGTAAAACGGTCATAACTTTCACAAACAGAGTCCGATTTGGGTGTTCTTGGGCTTGTTGGAAAGATACCTTCAAGCCCGATCCAACGGATCCATTCTCACTCCAAAATTCCTCTTGTATCAAAAGATATGACCGAAACAAGATAACAGTTGTAAAATTAGAGTTTCCCTTTTATTTTAGATTGAGTCCGAATTGGAGTAGGAGTTCTAATTCCGAATTAGAGTAGGAGTAGGGCCTCTTGGACAGCCATAAGGAGGAGAAGGGGCACTATATATTGAGGTTTAGACCCCCATTGTAACCTCAGACCAGTTTATGCATAAGAATAGAAACGTAGCTATTACTTGTTCTTTCGAAACTAGAGTTCATGCGAGGACTTTGAGAGAGGACTAGGCGATCCGTTGATTTGTTCTGTAACTCAAGGTGAAGCCGTCGTTCCATTGGGAATTGGGGACTTGGCGTTCGTCGTTTGTGGTCTCGCGACGAACAACTATCCGGTGTGTTTTGGGCGTTTTCCAAAGAGTTGAGGGTTCGTGCATTGGCGCGAGTGTTCAGCTAGCGACATCGTCTACTTCATATCATTTATCCACGGTTCCTCACTGAGAAGATCGGGCATCCCCCGTATCATATAGTATCAGATTCTAGGTTTACTCGGGAGAGCTTTTTTACCCTTAGTTTAGATTCGTTTTTCTGTCCTATAGTCCATTAAACCGAAAATTGCAACACAAAAATTCCAAACCCCAGTTTCAATATGTTATTTCTTGTGATTTTTGTTAGGTTTTAGTCCATTAGAATTTTTTTTGTTTAGTGCTGATCTAAGTGTTTCCTTTGCGTACCTTGTTCCTTGTCTCCTTCCTAAAAACAAAAAATCCAAAAATCAAATTCGGTCCCTCACTCAATTTTCATTAAACCGAGTTCAATTGGTACACTGTTTTGTAAATTGGTTGTAACTTTTGCTTCCGAACTCCGTTTGAAGTACTCTTTGATTCGTTGGAAAGCTTACAACGCGATCTCAAACTTTCCTATTTTGGTCAAATCCAAATTCGGCAGTCGTTCGAGCCTACAAGTTTCTTAAGTATTGCAATTCTTGAGAAGCTTCACTTATATCCTTTCATCTTGTGATACTAGCTTTTGATATTGTATTAGGGCTGCTTATTGAACATTGTTTACAACTTACTGAATTGTTGTGCTTATGCACTCACAAGGGTAGCAAAACACTTTCGGCCATTGAGAAAAGAAGGAAAAAAAAGGCAGCCGCACAATAGCAAGTGCCACGGCATTGAGAAAAAAAAAGAGTATAAAAAAACTGAGAGCAAAAACATAATTTTTGCGAAAGAAAAGAGAGGAAGAAAAAAAAAATTCTTTTGTTGATTGCTACAATATCATGCATTTTATTGGTTGCTACAGTACCAGCCCATCATTATTTTAGATTGTGTAGACATTTTTTTTCTTTGAGCAATCTTGTGCCCTACTATTTTCAATTGCAATTGGCTAGCGTCTTTCTTAGTACTTGGTGCAAAACGAGCTTGCTTGATCTCATTTTCAGATCTCTTCTCGCTAGCTCATTCATTTGTTTGCATTGAGTCACATTTGTCTTTGCGTGTGCGTTCATCCTCTTCGCTTACACCTTTTGGATCAGCACATAGGCAAAAGAATCTAGCTTGGATCATTACTTAGCTTTACAACAATTTGAATATCAGTTTGCATAGGTTATACACATACCTTACCAAGCTCCACCTACACCCGTTCGTGTACTACCTTTACTCTTGGTTACGCTCATACATTACCGGGTTGAGGTCGTTCGCTATCACAAGTGTCGTTTTGCAGTCCTTGATTCACTTTGGAACGGTAAGCTTGTCTTGTTTTCAGGACAGTGAGTTGCAAGCGTAGAGAGAGACGTTTGTTATTTGTGAGTTGTTGCCATGTCAGGTCATCAGGAGGATCTACCGGTTACATGGATGGAGTATACTCGCTTGCGTAGGATGCTACAAAAGCAACTTCTTGATCGTGATAATGGTGTGCGCGGTGAGCTTGGGGCCGTTCGGTATAAATTGAACAACCTCGGGGAGGAGGTTACGCAGCTACGTACGGACATCAACAACAACTTCTTGGAGCTGCGCGCCATGTTCAACCACCCCAACATGCATCGTAAGGATTTTGTCACTAAGCCCAAATTTTCTATCCCTATATTTTCAGGTAATGCAGATGTGGAAGAATACCTTAATTGGGAGCTTGAAATTGATACGCTATTTCGGATGCACAACTATTCCAATGAGAGGAAGCTCTTACTTGCGTCCAACGGTTTGGTTGATTATGCCACACATTGGTGGGAGCGATTTGTTCGTAAGCGTATGGAGCGCCATGAATTGCCGACTATCACCTGGGAGCAGATGAAACAGCATTTGCGTGCACGTTTTGTACCTTACCACTACAAGTGTTCCCTAGTGGAAAAGTTGACAGTGCTACGACAAGGTTTGAAGTCCACTTGTGTGACACAAGAGAAGGAGACCGAGCATGGGATTTTCCCTTCAGTCCTGGCTTCATGTAGTATTGCTCCATTGCTTCATGAAGAGATTGTGGTTACTCGTGATTCCTCCATTGCTGACCCACAATCTTTGGTGGATGCGAGGTATCCAAACCCATGTGAGAATGAAAGCCACATAGCCGAAGCCAAATTGAGTGAGAATGATACAGAGAGTGAGCTGTGTGATTCCACCGTATATGAGGTTGAGAACATCTCCATTGAGTGTGAGAGAGATACACCAACAGAAAAGAGGAAAGTAGATGATAGCCAAAGTGACGTTGTAGATGATAGCCAAAGTGACGTTACTGCTAAAATTAATGATTTACTCGCTACTTCTAGTGTTGTTTCTCACATTGTGCAGGTTGATATTAAAAAAGTTGAGTTGACTGTTCAACAACCAGCACCGTTGGAAGTAAAAGACGCGGAGATAACCACGGTTGTGGATGGAATACTTGCTGCCCCGTGGTTTCACGATGACAATTTGATACCTACAACACCTGCAATAATAGAGGAGGACGTTAAAGGTAACAATAATGGTGTTGAATTGAATATTCATCACACCGAAGTACGTAAGAGTGAGAACTCTAATGTTCCCTTGAATATTCTATGTTCTAAAATTTCTTCGCTCAATTTACATAATCTGCAATTGATTACTCATAAGGATGTTCCTACTAGCATATCTCTTAATGATTCTTTATACTATATCATGTTCGATGATCCTAGAGAGCTATCTAGTGTGATTGAAAACCTTGTTGATGTTTCATGTTTAAAATCACTAGTTAGTCCTTCTGCCTACACATATACATTCAATTTGATTGGAGATTATGGTGTAGATGACAAGTTCTATGTTTATCGAATGTGCATTGCTTGTTATAATTTTGCTGATTTTAAATTGTATATTTTACGCAAACAATCTATTGAGCAATGTCGCGGTCACTTTGAGATGGATTTGAATACAAGTGCCTATTGTTCAGAACGCAACATGATGCCTACTTGTTTATCCTGTACCAGTAAACAGAGTAATGTAGTTGAAGCATGGAAGGCACTAAGAATTTTCTCTCCCAAATTTGAACAACTTGATCTAGCTCGTTCCTTTCATATTTTGTCCATGTGCTTAGAAAAGTCGAGTATGACTTTTTCTCATGGGAGGGAGAATGATGTGAATGAAGGTACAACAATGTATATATCAAATACATCCTACGGTTGCAGTTGTGTTACTTATTTTGTGCAAAACACGCGAATGACACAACAATTGATTCGTACATATATCACGTATATACGTTGTTCTCTTTGTTTAGTACATGTTTAGCAAATCATCATGCACTACACGGAAGTTGTTTGGATGATAAATACATATACCATGCATATACGTTGTTTTCTTTGTGTAGCACAATTTCAGGCTATCAAAAGCTGAGGACGGCTTTTTTTGAAGAAAGGGAGGATGATGAGGATACCCCGACTACTTATGAGGCTGTTTATGAAGCAAGAGTTACACTTCTCAAACAACAGGTGCAATTATTTCTTAATCTTTGTGTTTTCTGTGAGAATTGGACACTACGTAAAAGCAATACTTTGTGCATTATCAGGTTCGACAAGCTTAAAGTCTTTGGAACCGAGAGGGAGGACGGAGCCAAAGCAATAGAGGAGCACAAGGAGGAGGGTAACCATATTTGTTGCCTAGTGACGAAGAACAAGAAGGTCAAAGCGGTTGGGAAGGAGAAAGTCAAGCAGCCCATGCCGATCAAGGAGGAAAGAAGCCCGTGTGATGGGAGAGAAAACGGGGAAGAAGCCCAAGAACTTAAAGCTCAAGTTTTGGATAATATTTTTAAGCCTAATTCAGATCTCCCACAACCCTAACCGAAATCAAATTCGGAATCAACTCATAATCAAATTCGGATTCGGAATCAGCGTCAAATTCGGATTCGGAATCAGCAGCACAGTCCAGAGTAAAACGGTCATAACTTTCACAAACAGAGTCCGATTTGGGTGTTCCTGGGCTTGTTGGAAAGATAACTTCAAACCCGATCCAACGGATCCTCTCTCACTCCAAAATTCCTCTTGCATCAAAAGATATGACCGAAACAAGATAACAGTTGTAAAATTAGAGTTTCCCTTTTATTTTAGATTGAGTCGGAATTGGAGTAGGAGTTCTAATTCCGAATTAGAGTAGGAGTAGGGTCTCTTGGCCAGCCATGAGGAGGAGAAGGGGCACTATATATTGAGGGTTAGACCCCCATTGTAACCTCAGACCAGTTTATGCATAAGAATAGAAACGTAGCTATTGTTTGTTCTTTCGAAACCAGAGTTCATGCGAGGACTTTGAGAGAGGACTAGGCGATCCGTTGATTTGTTCTGCAACTCAAGGTCAAGCCGTCGTTCCATTGGGAATTGGGGACTTAGCGTTTGTCGTTTGTGGTCTCGCGACGAACAACTATCCGGTGTGTTTTGGGCATTTTCCAAAGAGTTGAGGGTTCGTGCATTGGCGCGAGTGTTCAGCTAGCGACATCGTCTACTTCATATCATTTATCCACGGTTCCTCGCTGAGTAGATCGGTCATCCCCCGTATCACATGGCATATATGATAGATCCAATAGCCGAAGCATATGGAATTCTACTCATTTTGTCTCGCTCATCAGTGACCGTAGGACACTAACTCTTGCTAAGATTAATGCCATGCACCATAGGCACCAATATACGATTAGCTCGTATCTCTATACGACTAGTCTGGACTCAGTCGTATCACCATACGATCCATGGGCACCAGTTTGGATTTGGTCGTATCACTATACGACTAGTTTGGATCTGGTCGTATCACCATACGACTATGTATATATCCTAACTTAATCCAATTAGTCTTTTAGATCTATCTCTATAGATCCTTATACCAAGAGTATGTGCGGAATCTCCTAAATCTTTCATTGAGAAACTATTTTTTAATGAAGTTTTAATAGATTCAAGCATTAGAATATAATTTTCTACCAATAGTATGTCATCCACATACAAGATCAGAAACACAAGTTTGCTCCCACTAACCTTCTTGTAAACACAAGGTTCTTCTCATGGCTTCTAGCCATGACTCAGAGTTTGGGTCTACCATCGCTTCCACATAAGTTTTAAGCCCATCATTATTCAATAATAAAATATCATGCCCATATATATAGGAAATTAACATGGCCTTTTTAATCTACGTGGGGCTGATGCCTCATCTACAGGTTCAACAATATTTTGTTCATCCTGTAGAGATTAAGTAGGAGTTAAAACATTTTCAGATGGTTCCCAAATTTCTTCGAGTTTCACTTGCTCCCACTGACTCCTTTGGAAAGAAACTCTTTCTCCAAGAAGACACCATTACGGGCAACAAACACTTCGTTATCAACCCGATTATAAAAAGAATATCATTTAGTTTCCTTATGATACCACACAAAGAAGCACTTATCGGACTTGGGTATGAGTTTATCAGGCGTCAAACGTTTGACATATATCTCACAACCCAAGACTCTTCATGGGCCATATCTCATATGGCATCTTCTCTACAGTTTTTGATGGTACTCTATTTAAAGTGAAAGCAACTGTTTCTAGAGCGTATTCCCAAAATTGCAATAGAAGATCAGATTGACTCATCATTGATCGAACCATGTCTAACTGTGTTCAATTATGTCGTTCAGACACCCCATTCTATTGAGACGTTCCTAGCAGAGTGAGTTGTGGAATAATTACACACTTCTTTAGATGGTCACCAAACTTATGGCTCAAATACTCACTTTCACGATTAGATCGTAGATATTTAATTGTCTTGCCAAGTTGATTATGGACTTTACACTAAAATTCTATGAACTTTTCAAAGTTGGTGGTCGTGTTCGACCAGTATACAACCAGCTCGTTTCTAAATACGACTAGTCTAGGCCCGGTCGTATCACCATACGACTAGTCTGGATATAGTCGTATCACCATACGACTAGTCCAGACTTGGTCGTAACACCATAATCATTAGTAAAAGTTATGAAGTACTGAAAACCACCTCTGGTTAGAGTGCTCATTGGTCTGCTTACATCCGAATGTATTACGATCAGTAAATCACTCGCCCTCTCACCTCTGGTCGTGAAGGGTGTCTTTGTCATCTTGCCAAGTAAACAAGATTCACATGTTTCAAATGGTTCAAAATCAAATGCGTTTAGAAGACCATCTTTATGGAGCTTCATCATGCGCTTCTCATTTATATGACCTAATCGATAATGCCAAATAAAAGTGGGATTCAATTCATTTGGTCGAAGTCTCTTACCATTTATGTTTTATATACCATTTATGTTTTATATAGGCATATCCTCAAGATTCAAAACATAAAATACATTCACCAATAGAGCATGGCCATAAAGCATATCTTCAAAATAAATTGAACAACAATTGTTATTTATATTAAACTCATAACTTTCTGCTCCTAAACCTGAAGCAGAAATAATATTTTTGCTTAAGGCAGGAACATAATAACAAATATTTAATTTCATAACTAATCCTGAGGGTAAAGCTAATGGTAAAGTGTCAATAGCTAATGGAGAAATTCTTGCTCTATTGCCCACATGGAGATTAAAATCTCCTCTTGCCAAACTTCCACTCCTTATCAGTCCCTACATCGAATTACAAATATAAGCAACCGATCCAATATCAAATACTCAAGAACTGGTCGGAGAAGTGGCAAAATTAATTTGTATAACATTTATATTTGAATTGGAAGTCTTACCTCCCTTGTTCTTTTTTATCTCTCCTAAATACTTCTTGTAGTTTGTCTTCCAATGCATAGTCTCATGACAGTAACATTCTGATTCAGGCTTAGGACCCAGCTTTAGCTTCTTAAGTTTAGCCTTGAAAATCTCGATCTCATCTTGAGTCTTTCCTTTGCCCTTTCCCTTTTCCAACTTACCCTTCTTCTTGAGGTTATTAGTCTTTTTAACCATCATCACATGATTAAAACTTTTCTTAATGCTTTCCTCAGCACCCTTAAGCATGCCATGCAACTCGATCATTGACTTCTCCATGCCATTCATATGAAAATTCAATATGACAGGCTCAAAGCTCATAGGGAGTGATTGGAGAATCACATCAGTAGCTAACTCTTGGCTAAGGGGAAAACTAAGCTTTTTCAAGCTCTCAATGTGACCAATCATCTTGATCACATGAGGACTGACCGGTTTGCCCTGTGACAGCCTACAAGAAAACAATGCCATGGAGGTACTAAACCACTTTGTCATTGCTTGATCCTGAAACATACCCTTCGGACCTATAATCATATTGTAAGCGTCTGTGGTCTCATATTCCTTCTTTTGTTATTTGAGAACAATTATCAAATTACAAAACCAGTCAATGAAATTTGTTCAATTCAACTTTTTTCTCAATAACAAATCACAAATTAAAGGTAGGTGCAGAAGAAGTAGTAGGTGCCATGATCTATAATAGAAATATATGCAAAGATTCAACATTATGTTTATGTAAGATATTCTATTAGACACTCATGTTGATGGTCGAGTTCGATCAATCTACGACCAGCTTGTCTCTCCATACGACTAGTCTGGATCTGGTCGTATCTCTATACGACCAGTTTAGACCTGGTCGAACTTGATCATCAACAATCAATAAAAGATACTCTTACTATATGTTCTAAATCATGTTTCCCTCAAACATCATATAGTGAGTTCAAGATCCAAAAAATTATTAAGTCCTAGTGAGCTATGGCATCACTGCTAGAAACCTAGTGACTTTAGGTAGGCAACCTCTTGCCAATCATATCACATATGACTCTTGTCTGTTAGGCGACATCTCTATGCCCTAGCAAACAACTGTACCATGCCCAAGGCCCAAAACTGCTTTGACAGCCTTGTTTAGTTAAACTAATACTATGAGTGTGTGTCCGACACCCACCCCATCTTATTAAGATAGTTAATGGCACCATGCTATGGTAGACCCATCAATTAACGATCAAAATTGTGATGGTCGCAACAATTGAAAAGGCATCAAATTAACTTAATTTTTCTTCAGGGATACTATTCTACCATGCTAAAACATCTGATGATAAAACATAATCAAATAGCAAGATAAGAATAAACATTCACAGATAATCATATTAAACTATGAAATAGTATAGCCCTTATCATGACGATCTCCATCACCATGTTTCCCGTCCCCCGACCACCATGCTTGAAATCTCTAACCATATTCATTTACTAGGAAATTTCTCCTAAGAGCTAGTAATGAATTACAGACGATAATATCAAGCACCACATATCGGTACACAGACCGTTATACAATAATATATCGAGCTATCTCACAGCATGACACGCATGCTATGAGAAATCCATACATGCATCACATGCACAATGGGCCATACTATTCACATCAATCCCTACAAAAATGAGTTATACAGAAAATCCAATTCTATCGAGTGACATGAACAAATCCAATTCTATCGAGTGATATGACCACATAATACCATATAACGTAGCTACAACCACGGCAGTCCCGTTAGCCGGTTAGCGAGCGGGGTTCGAGGGGCAACGCCCCTCGCTGGCCGAGGGCAGTGCTCTCAGAAATCTTTTCTGGGACATTAATCTTATTCACATAACCAAGCCTCGGAAATCATCGAATTAATCATATTAACCCTATTTTGAACCAATCTGATCACTGCCTTGATACAACTACGCATTGCGGCATACTCTAATGGTAGAATTCCGACCGGTAGGAGTATAATGCAAGGCAGTCGCAAACAAGTCGAGTAAATTATCTGGTCCATTTAGCTCAGAGCTCCTTGTAAACCCATCTACTATCGCCAAACACCGATCGATCTTATCGACTAGTGCCTAGACCGTTCTATCCATATGAACCGATCCAGGTTACCAGACCTGACCAGTAATAGATCCAATCTACTACTGCCGCATATCAAGTATATGCGACCGATCTAGATCAAAAACTATGCATGATGGATTTGATACCACTGAAGGGATACGAGTAGGCTACGCTAGCTGATAATTCAAAAATTCTACCACGTAAACTAAAATATCATGCAAGCAAGAGATCACAAATCGTTACCACCAGACGCATAGTGCAACAGAAAAAGAGTTGGAGCAGTCTGGTCCAACGAAGAGCGCGTCGATGAAGTGGTCATAGTCGATCATCCTACCTCGATTACGTTGATACAGTGGTTGTAGTCGATCATCCAGCGTACTCGCAAGTCGATCGTCCTCGCAATCGGTCGTCTTTGTAGTCGATCGTCCTTGAGTCGATCGCTTTCCTTGCAAAGTCGCGAACCATCCTCGAGCGCAACAGCAACCGTAGTAGAATCTCTATAGTATCCACACATCCAGGGTAGGAACGTTGTCATGAACAGGAAGTTCGTGTGTTGATTTGTTAAGAAATGGATTGTGTCACGAACGGGAAGTTCATGTGTTGATTATAATTGGAGTATCTATTGTTGTTGATGATGAATTTGGTAATACCTACTGTTATATATAATATTTTTAAATGTTTAACAAATAGCAATTTGAATCTATATCAGTTATCTCAACAAAAACTTGCTTTATGCTAAAAATTGCCTAGTGTAGTAGCCTTCCTTTGACACATGAATGCATTTATTATATGTTGCTATTTGTAAGCCTTACGAGTATGTTTTTGTACTCAATCGGATTGTCCATGCTGCAGGTGAGAAGTCGTTCGAATCAGGTTTAAGTACGACAAATGCTCCATATTTAACTCTAGTTGGTTGTTTGTGGGTTTGGGCATGCCAACTTGGCTTTTCTCTTTTATTTCCTTATTTATCTTTTGCTGCGATTTAATTTGGTTATAATTAAATTTGGCTGGTCGGCCTTCTTATGAAAACTTGTACCTTAAGGTTCTATTTAATGATGTTGTAATAATAATTCTATTATTCTTGTATATTTGTATATGGATGTGAATGCAATGTTGTATTGGATATGTGTATGTTAGCCACTGATCCTTGGGAGCTAACTGAGATACATATCTGGGCACTCGAAATCGTTTTCGTTCCTTGATAGGTGTTGTACCTCCAGTGCAATCACTTGGCTTAGAACAGGTCTGATTTCGCGGGCTTATAAATACCGTACACCGGTGTGCTAACACTAAGTCGCACAGGAAGGCTCTCTCAAGAAAATGGTGGCTAGGGTTTGGTGGAACAACTCACATATCCTTGTCTCCACTTTACTATCCCTAATAACCTCAAGCATATCCTTATATAGTGCTTGTGACGGATCCTATCCAAACATGTTTGACGAATCGTATCCGTACTAATTTGTTCTAACCCGTTAAGTGTGTGACCATGTAGGTTCATGTGTAGTTTGGTTGTGACTTGGAAACCTTTTCCGACCACGAGTCATTAGTGGTCCACAAAATCCTTAAGTTGGTTTAGTAGAGCATGTATTGAGAATATGTGTAGTTTTTGTACAATTTTAAACTTTTGTTATTGGTATTTTAGCTCGTTCTGAATTTAAAACTTTACGTTGAAATCAAGCTTCCATTTGAAACCAAGAAAAATGTGTGCATAAAAGTTTCTGAAAATAATTTATTAAAACACTAGATTTTTCATATTTAATTGATATGATTTTTCCTAAATTTTTAGAAGTCAAACTGACCTCACCAAAATTTAAACCAACTTACAATTGCAAATCTGAAAATGAATTAATTCTAAGAACTAGACCATAAAATGTACTTGAAACAGCTTGAAACATTTTACCTAGGTTCTAATTGAAACTGAGAGCACTCAAAAAATTTCAGAATTTTTAGAATTTATTTTCTATTTTAAATCAGTCGGTCAAACTTGTTTCTTCTCAGTCAAATTGAATTCAAAACGCTAGCACCTTACACTGTTTCTCCGACTCAAACCCAACCCCATCTTGGTCCAACCCAACCTGCACCGCACCCTTTTCGCTGAGCCGCTAATGAGGCAGGCCCACTCGTCAGCCCCGTCTTCTACCTGAGCAAAGATTGAGCGCCACGCGCCGAGCTCGCTCTGCCGTTCCTCCGTCGACGCCGTCACAATTCCTCGTAGTCATACAACATAGCATCAACAATCTTGTAGTTATGGTGCTTATAAAGCTGTACGCCTGTTCTCAACCATTTGCTCCATCAACAATATTGTGCGTTCTCACCTTTTTCAAGCTAGTTGTTCCCCTCCTATTGGGTTGAAGCACTACATACCGCCACATACTTGCTGAATCGTTTACCCACCAAAACCCTCAATTTCTCCACACCCTTTTTGTCCTCCACGGCATCCACCCACCTCGACCATCTTCGTGTGTTGGGTCCAAGTGCTACCCAATCGTCCTCCACGCCCGCACAAACTCGCCCCTCGCTCCACTGTGCATTTTCCTCGGGTACTCCGCAAATCACAAAGGCTATCGGTGTCTTGATCCCGTCACAAATCGGATCCTCATCTTTTTTTACTCTTTATTCTGGTTTGGATACACGAAGATAGTTGGTGTTCAGAACACCCCCGGTGCTGTTTTACCTGTGCTTTAGTTATTTACTTTTTGGTTCCGACTCAAACCCAACCCCATCTTGTCCAACCCAACCTATGAGCTAATGAGGCACCTTCAACTGAGATGCGCCAGCTCGCTCTGCCGTTCCTTGTCACAATTCCTTGTCATAGCATCAACAATCTTGTAGTTATGGTGCTTATAAAGCTGTACGCCTGCTGTTTTTTTACTCTTTATTCTTCAATTGTTCAGAACACCCCGGTGCTAAGTTATATTGCTGTTGTGTCAACCCCACTGCTGCTTCAATTGTTCACTAAGATATTGCTGTTGTGTTGTCTCCCCTTACTACTGGAGCAAACTATCTCTGCATGAAAATGGAAAATTCCGTTTTAGGGACCCATTTATTCTCACAAGGATACACTTGAGTTTAAGGTACCCTTGATGTTGCAGTCAGAAGGGAAATGGGGATTGTCACTTTCAGATGACTATTTGTGGAATAAGTAGTTAAACTACAAGTCAAGTTTATGATAATAGGATCGACGGCAACCCATTCTTTAAAATCAAAGCAAATAAAACAGTCATCCAGCTTTGCCACAATTACATCAAATTGCATGTTGGTCCAAAGTGTGGTCCTTAACTCCTTATGCCGCTTTATGCTCATGGTCGTCTTACTAAGGAATTTATAATTCCTGTTTCTCTTAATGGAGGCTCCTAAGAACTTACTGTGCCTTTTCATGTTTATATGTAGGTTACAGTTTCGAGACAAATGATGATTTATGCTGGTGATGGATCTGCTATATGCAATCTATTCACTATTCTGAATTGTAAGAATCAAATTCGAAGCCATGAGTTTGCTCTCCAATTTAGTGGGGTCTTATGCGGGCCAGATCCATGCGTTGGGATCGATCTTAGAACTGTTAGTATAATTTACCTAGTTGCAATTGGACCTGGTTTAACTATCCATCCTGTTTGCTCTTGCATTTTTGTTCATGTGTGGTTTTGTGTCATGACTTTGGATCATACCCTGCCTGAGGAATCTGTTGGCTGTTGCCCATGTTTGGTACTCCGGTTGGATCTGCTAGACTGCTACCCATTGTGATTTTCTACTTGGTTTTCGAAATGGTGGCTCGTGGATTGTATTTCCTTATGTGTTCTTAAAATTGAGGTGGATTAGCTGGTATCTTTGTTTAGTTTCAGTATTTATTTTCCTTCTTTGAAAGTCTTGTACTACAGTCAACCATTGGGCCGAGCTGATGCAGATCGGCCCATGTTGCGCACTCTGTGGCGTGTACAAAGTACAACTGAAACCTCTGTGACCTGCAAGAGCAGATAACCTGACTGTTCAGCAAACAAGTCTTGAGTTGCAGCCAAGCAGTCAAGCAGAAGGGCTGAGTTTCTGCTTATTTGTCCGTCCCAATGTTGCATAATTCAGATCACTTTGGTTACTTTCAGTTTCAACAGGAGAGCTTCGAGATTAGGTACTTCTCTTGTACCATTTCCTACTGTCTCTCGGTTGCTTTTCACCTGTCCTGGTGTGTACTGTTCTCAGAAGTCAAGTAACTTTTATGAAATAGCGGCTCCATTTGGCATTCATTGGCCCGCCCAACCGATCATCGTCTAACTTTTCACCCATTTCATGGGAAAGTGATTCAACTTTTCTTCGTCTCCTATGTACTATGAATCAAGCCGAGTTAAAATCATCCGTACCCAGATTTAGGTACATTTTCCACCTCTCGTCCAAGCTGAATTATCTTTATTAGTAGTCTGAACTCCTTTTGTTTCGGCGAAGGTGTTTGCGGATAATTGTTATAGTTATCCACAAGCCTTAGCAATAAGCCCACTTAAGTGCATCTCTAATAGTGTAATATCCTAAAATTCACTTTCTCTATAATTTAATTTAAAATTAATTATTTAAAATTATCTAAAATTTATTTGGATCTTACTTGTATTTTATGTGTAATACTGGAAGGAAATCTCAAATTTCAAAACTCCATGTCCAATCTAAATTCCAAAAATTCAAATTCAAATCTGCAGAAAAATATTCGTTCTAATCTTTTGATCCAATCTATTATTTGTTTGTTTTGCCTTTCTTTCTTTTTCTTTTAAAAAATAAAACAAAATTAAAAATTCCCAAACAGTCATGAATTTCCCCACATCAGCCTCGCTTAACTTCCAAAGCCTTCAATGCATTGCAGCTCATCCACTTCTGTTACTTGGGTTCTAACCACCCTTTTATTTTTTTTTTTTGTATACTCTTTCCTTCTCTCTCTCCATCAGCTTTCTTCCTCCCCAAAACGTTTCCTTCTGTGTTTCTTTCTTCTCCAAACTGTGCACCTCCATGGCCGCACCTCCCCACCACCACGCTGCCGGCCGGCCGGCCACCACCGTCGGCGCCACCCTCGCCGCCAGTCCCGACCACCTGCGGCGTCTCGTCCTCTCTCCCGCGCTCCCACGCAGTGCTGCCGCGTCCGTAGAGCTTCGCCGCCATTAATGGCCGACCACCTTCTCCTCTCCCAGTTCTCCTCACTCAAATCATTAAATTTGATTCTGTCTGAAGCGAAACGTTCGTATTAACCTCACACACGTTACCATACTATCAATTGGACGTTTCCTCCTCTAAATGCAATCAATTTTACCGTTTCTTCCTGTTTATTTGAAAACCGAAAACTGAAGCGTTTTTCCCACGGCGTTTCTCGTGGACTCAGGCGTCTCCTACTCAGTTTAAATAGGGCACCGCGTGTCCCTTGCTCTCCTTTTCAATTCGCCTCAAACCCCAACCTCTATCCCCTCTCCATTTGCCCGAATTCCATCGATGACCGTGCATCGCCAAAACCTCTTCTCCGCCAGAATGCGTCACCATCTTAGGTCCTCTCTCCATGTCATCACCACCATAGGGTTTGCATTGCCGCGTTCTACATCGTGCTTCCCTCACCCTCGCTAGAGCTTCCCCGGAGAGTCGCGCCACCGTGAGGCTTTGCGCCGTCGTTGCTTTGGATCACGCCGCCTCGAGCTGTCGCCGGTCGAGCCATTGCTTCCCATGCCTTTCCCGAGGATCCCTCAACTCATTTTGCTAGTTGGTTAGAGAAGGCGAGTGCGTCCTCTGCCGCTGCCTGAGGTCCTTGGTTCGAACACCAGCAGACTCATTCTTTTCCTTTATTTTCGGAATTTTGTAAACAGTATTTTCAGCATAGTACATTTCTTTTTTTTATCATTTCATGTGTTAATCAACCTTCTAGATGTTCGTTCCCCTTCGTACGAACTCCAAATTCGTCGATTCTTGATCCTAATATCATTCTCTTTCTTCCAGTATTTATTTTGTATTTTTTGCAATTTATTTGTTTTTCTGTTATTTATTTGTATCGTTTCACGCGTATAGAATCCGACGCTGTCAACACCAGTTTGGACCAACCGGACACGGCAATCACGACCTATGTTGAAGGCGAGTATCCTTTGATCATTTTGAACCTATGATTTGTAAATTATGTTTTCAGTTTAAAATTATTATGCACTACTATTTTATTTAAATAATGAATTTAAATTATAGGTTGTTAGTTAAAACCTAAAGTTGTTATTATCATCCTTGATATTTGTTATCATGTACCTTGGTAACCCTAAAGTAAAAAATTCTATATCATTGAGTACAATTTTGCAGAATAGTTTGATACGTTAGTATTACTTAGACATGCTTTACGATATTTTTTAACCTTCGGGGTAGAAAAACCATTATTACCTTTTATGATTTGTTTGAAAAATGTATGACATTAGGTAATGTCAGTATTTGAAAAATAAAATAAAATGATAAAAACATGTTTTAGATTTGGGTGGCTGGTAAGATCAGGCGGGTACAGATAGAGCACGAGATCTTGTAATGTGTGAGTCCCGCCCAAGTCATATTAAGGACCGACGCTTGTGAATATCCTAATTGAGCATTACCGTACAACTACGTGTCCTAATGGTAAGGACCTGGCTGAATAATTTACTATGTTCTAGCATTACGCCTGCAGGTTGTAGATGGTAGGTTTTACTTGGTAGTGCAGACGATGGTAATTGACGTCCATGTCTGTCAGGGCTTGCGTCGGACGTTGGTAAAAGACGTCCAAGTCCGGGCAGGTTATCCCTCACAACGGTGAGCTCCGGGTCGATGGTAAATGACGTCCATGACTTGGGGTTAAGCTCATCGGGCGGGCTAATGTTAGGATAAAGTATTGTAAAAGCCCTGTGAAAATCGCTTAGTCACACACCTTCGGAAGTGTGTGAGCGGATAGTATAAGTTGATTGTCTCGTGTGGGTTAAGCTGTACAACCTCTACGGAGTGTTAAAAACTATTCGAATAGTCGTGCCCACGGTCAAGGGCGAGCAAGGTGTGTTTTCACATAGTTGATTTTTGTTTTGTTTTCAAAAGAGTAAATTTTGAGAACCGGGAGCAGTTGGGACTCTCGGTGGTTTTCTGGCAGCTAGAGCCCTATCTTTGAAAGCTTGGCGGCTAAAGCCTTGGTATTAGTGGTTGTTAGCTAGACCCTCCACTGGAGTTCCAGTTAATTTAATTATTAAAATTACTTTTTGGTCATATGTGCTTTATGAAAATTGGTTAAACTTAAAATATTGCTTTGTGCAAAAGAACCCTATATGCCTAATTGTGAAAACTATGCATATGCATATTTCCCAAGACTCGTGGAGTACTTTATGTACTCACATGCTACACTCATAATAAATCTCAGAAGCCTTCAATGATGCCATGGACGGCTACGATTACTTCTCCTGTGGCTTTGATGAAGGACATTATGAGTACTAGGTTGCGCTCCTCAGTCGAATGCTGGTGGGCAATTTAATGGGCCACCACACTGAGTTTATCATTTTATTTCCACTGCTATAAGACTCAAGGTTTTGTGACCTCTTTTGTAGTAAGTGGTCATAAGGCCGGTACTCATTTGTTTATTAATGTTATTTCGTGATTCGACTTGTTATCAATGATGTTTCAACTGTGTGCACTAGCTACTGATCATGAGACTAGTGCAGAAATACGCAGAGGATTCGGATTCAGAAATCCGGTCCCGGCAAATAGTCAGAAATAACATTATCTCTAACATATATTATATCATCTTTAGAGATAACGTCTGTAATAGGTAGTCTCTAGCACACTCTCTAACATTTAAATTTTATAATTTTCCTTTGAAACGGACTTACATGTCAACTAGAGTAGATTAGTATATTATATCTTATTTCACGTGCACAACAATCTCTTCAGGGAGAGGAAAAGATATCAGGGCGGAACTTGCAAGGCAATTAACTGGATTAGCCACATTGTAAGCTGAGTGTGGAGACCAAGGTCTAAAAAGGGATCTTAAGGAATGTCCCGTGGGGCCCTTGACGATCTTCACCTAAACCCGAAGTGACTACTCTCTAATTCTTACTTGGACATTTGTGGCATCTTCAGGTTCAAAACCGTGTACCCCAACTTAAAGAGTCGTAATTTGGATGTTTGCACGGACCATGGACTCTGCAGCTCAATCCCGATTACGACATGCATGATCCTACCATCTAATATATATATAATCTCGCATTTGATATCGTATAAATAACGTAGGTATATATGTTCTCTCTCCGTTCCAAAATATAAGACGTGTTTCCGAGCTTTTTCCAGTCTTATTTCAAAATACATGGACGGTCAGAATATAACCCTAAAAAGAAATAGAGAGATCCTGGCAGAGAGAGAGAATTATGGAGCTAGCTAGCTTGTCTTGTACTCTTATTTTGCAGCAATAAGTCAGAGGGCGTGGTGGTAAACAACTGCTGTATTTATGCACGTGCGACCGTACGTGTTTGAAGGTCATGCGCAACGTGTGTAGCGTTCCAGCTGTGTGGAAAGGGTGCGCAATGTCTTGCCAGCCTGGAGAGCAAGGGTGGCCCTGTCTGGAAAGCGATATAAATATGTAACTAAGCATCATGCCTTACATAATCTTTTAGAAATTTGTTGGTTTATGCGTTCGATTACCGACAACATATATATTCAATGAGAAATGTTGGAACCGGTGACAGTCGTTTACTCGAGAGAATAATCACAACAAGTACATAAGAGACACAATAATTTATTTAGGAGGTTTGACAAAATCTATATTCCGGGAGCTGAATCGCGACAGCTCCGTCTGTATGAGGAGTTTCTTTCTTTTCTTCTGATTAAAATTACAAGAGGTGGACGGTATATGTTTATACCCCGATTGCATGTTCTATAGTCCTTGAATGACTATTAGTGCATTCACAAGTAGAGGAGATGCGTGTACACAAGAGGATTCATAGTTCAAACGTTGCGCTCTCGCTTTCTAGACACAGTTTTTTTTTCTTCTTTTATCTTATTATACATGAGTTATAAACAATAAGAAGAAGAAAAACAACAAATTGGATTGCCTCGTTTTGAAGGGCTTCTAAGTAATTTAGTTGATTCGGGCTATTTTCTATAAAATTCGTGTGGAGTTATTATGAAATTCATGCACTCGAAAGAGGCCTCTCCGTGCCCTTTTCTTAACCCATGAATGCTATTTCCCATGAATTCACAGTTGAGATAGATCACAAATTGCCATCGCAACGTCTCAATACGTAATCTCTCCATCGACAAGGTTCTAACAGCAAAATTCCATATATGAATGCACATGTGCAAGGCAAGGAAAATTATATGGTTTCGAAAATTTTATCAGACCCACAGATACAAATCGGTAACCAGCAGTTATCAAGTATTTCGGCCTAACTAAACCGATGCACGCCAAAACTCATGGGTCTAAGGATAACCTGATTTTATCGTGACAAACCAGATAAATACTCCCTGCGTTCTTTATTTCTCTTTGTTCTTTTTTACTTGATTTTTTTTTTTTTCACGATCTCTAAGATGCGACATTGATCATTACTTTTTATACGTTTGCATTAATATATACTAATAATATTATAATATTATAAAAGTATTTTTGATAATAAATCTAATGATAGAATTTATATAGCCAATCTATATAGTTTTAAACATATTGACGGTCAAATTTTACTATATTTGACGACACGGATTTTAGGATGTCAAATTAAAAAAAGAACATAGGGGCAATCGGCATCTCCAATAGTTAGAGATAGCCTTATCTCTAACATATGCTACGTTATTTTTAGAGATAATAACTTTAATAGATAGTCTCTAGCACACCCTCCAACTTTTAAATTTTATAATTTTTCTTTGAAACGGGTCTACATATCAACTAGAGTATAATAATGTATCATGTGTTGTTTCGCGTATCGTTTCTTCAGAAAGAAACGATCTGTGAGCACACCCCTCTACGTAAGATTTTATTGATATGATAATACATAGTGCTACCCGTGCATCAAAGGACAAGTCGTGTTTATCGAAGTGAAACCTGAGTTTATCATGAAAAACTAGAGAAAATAATTATATCCACGCACTAATGGGATGGACGCCGCAGCTCGTGCGTCTAAAGGCAACCTGAGCCTATCGGGATGACAAACTAGAGAAATAATTATGTTCACACTACCTCGTGGAAGTCGCAACTCGTGCGTCCAAGGACTAAGGGCAACCTGAGGCTAACGGGATGACAAACTAGAGAAATAATTATATTCACACTCACTCGTGGAAGTTATTACATTCACAGGGCTCGAGGGTAACGTTTCACTAGTCTTAGATAGAGACCCATTTGATATCGTATTTATGTTGAAGGGGGTCGTCGATATCTGATGATTTGTTCGAGTGGAAATCAGAAACCCGAGATATGAACATTGAATTCTAATTGGATATATGCAAGGTTATGTATAATGTGCTTACATTAACTATCTATAGCATCTGCTACGTAGACTTTAAGCTAATGTGGATGAAAGAGAATGAAGAGAGAGAGAAATGTATTGTCTATAATTCTATAGTAGATTGTATCACCCGAACCAAGGAAAGCATTAAAATATTATGTGTTGTCTACAATCATATATTCGACTGTATCATCATAACATACTGTATGAGCTGTATTTAGTGTTGTCTACAGGTGACATAGAGAATTACTATAGATAGCAGCTGTCTGTACCATTTTACATGCCCTAAGGGTATCTCTAATAGTGATCACCTCAGCTGTCTCTTACCCGTTATGTCACTCAAAATTTTAGTTTGATGAGAGATGATGTGAAAAGAGAGAATGTGTCATCTTTTATATAAGAGACAAACTGGGCACGCAAACCATCGCAAATGGTGAGTGTGTAAGGGAAGAAGTTGTGTTGAAAATAAATAATTTTATAGATAAATTGTTGAATATGTTGTCTATAAAGTTGTCTTATATGAGTTAGAGCATTTAAAGATAACGCTAAAAAACAAACTATTGTATATGCCCTAAGACAACATAAGTTAAAACAGTATTGTATCCGAATCACGGCTTCTAGACCCCTTTGATTATTTGCTTCTTCATAAGTATCCTCCTATTCATAATGATATCATCTCAATTGAGAATAATATTTTGATAGATATAAGTGTTAGAAAACCATGGGCTTGGCCCAGCAGCCGACTCATGAGTGGGCGCCCATCCAAAACCCTAGAAAAGTCTTTAGACCATAAATAGAGGGTGCTAATCATTTTAAAAGACTGGTCGCTTGAAGAAGAAATAAAGAAGAAGAATACCACCTACATTTTTGTCTCTATGTGTTCAATCTACAATTTATTCTTGCATTGTTTGATGTGATTCTACGTTTGTGTACGAGGTGATCGTTCGAACTGAACTCGCCAGCGACGGTTCCTCAACACGTTATTAGCACGATCGACTCCAACCTACCTCTAGGCCTACTCTACTCGGATAGAAAGGTAACTGTCAAAGAACGACGCTCGTAGATCGAATCACTTTTATAGATCACTTTTAATTCTTCAAATTTGGGTTTATAGATTATTTCCGACGGTGCAAATCCACTCTAATCTACCGCAAGCCGACTTGAAGTCGTCGGCATATGCCGATCGGTAGGTTGCATGAAAGAGTGTATGTTGATTGCACTGTAGATTGTAGAATGCAAATTTCTTTTAATCTCCGCTAGCCGACTTGTAGTTGCCGACACAATACCGATCGGATGATTGGTTGGAAAGAGGGATTGTTGATCGCCTTTGTTCATGGATGCGCTGTGAGAAAAAGAAAAACGAGCCAAGACATCTGACGGTGCGACCACGCCACCTGCATGCGGTCGTGCCACCACGCCACTTGAAGCCATCTGCGGCATAGTCCGTAGCTTTGGCGCGCCGTCCGATGGCAAGATCGCCTTGCCCCATAGCGGCGGCCGACTCCACCGAGCGCCGCTGCCGCGCCCGAGACGCGGCCCCAACATCTGGCCGCCTCGCGCCACCGCGTCGAATCGTAGCCGCGTGAGCCATTACTGCGGCCTTACAGCGACAACGCGGTCGCGTCCGTCAACGCAACGCAGCGAGACCGCGCCAACCCACCACGAAGCAAGAAAAAATGGCAAAAGCAAGAAAAAGTGGGTGTCGACCCTGCGGGCGAGCCACCGTCGGCCGACGCCGCCAACCTCGCGCCGCCGCTCGCCGTCGACGCGGCCGACTGAACGCCACCATGTTGCCCGCCGTCGCGGCGCGCGCCCGCCGACCGAAGCCGCCTCCACACACCCCGAAGACCATCGTGCTCTCCGTGTGCGCATGCGGCCGCCACACCGACCTGCGACCCATCGCTGCTGCGCGCACCGCCACCCGCAACCATCGACTCCGCACCGGCCGTGTTGCGCGCGCCGCCGACTCCGCGCCGTTGTCCGACGCCGCCCACCGACATGGCCACCTGCACGTAGCCTGGCCGCGACACGTGCCCCTGGCCACCGCACACTACCACGCCACCCGAAGCCTTGCTCGCCATGGTCGCGCTTGCGCCGCCGAATCAGGCCATACCTCAGTGCCTACCGCACGCTGCGCCATGCCTTGTCGTCACCGGCACAGCGCCGCGCCTCCGACACTGCTTGCACATCCACCAGTTGCCGCTGCCGCCACCTGCAAGGGGCAGGGAAACCCTAAGTTCCCTCCCCCACCCCTTTTTGGTCTATAATGGGCCGAAAAGCAAAAGGCCCAGCCGGAAAAACGGAAAGATAAGAAAAAAAGAAAAAAATCAAGATTTTGCAAATAAACTCTCTAAGTTCTAAAAATTATAAGAAAATATTTTGGGAAAGAAATTCTTGCAGAATAACCCTTCAGAAATTGAAAAAAAAATTACGCAAAAATTTCTCATAATTAAAATTTAGCAGTTTTAGCCCCTAAAAATTATAGAATTCAATGAAAATTCATATTCTAGCAGAAAAGGACCTCAAGAATTCATATTCTATTTTTATTATTCCTATGCAATTTATATATTGTATTTGCTGTTTTGATTATCTGTGGTTATTTATTTTACTTTTAATCACTGAAAATAGCAGTAACTAATGAAATATACATAGAAAAATACGAGATCACGAAGCGGGAGTTCAAAGAGCATTATAAGAATTTTACAGGCATTTTATGCAAATTACTAGCAGTAATCTTATGAACTCTTTGCATAAATATGTAGATGACTGGCATCACGAACCAGGAGTTCGAAGAGCTGGCCCAGCATGGCCAGAATAATTTCACCCGATTGCGGTGCAATCCACATGCAACTATCGTCAAGACAGCTACAAGGTGTATACCGAATTAATTGACATCATGCAAGTTACAAAAGCTTAAGATAATGTTCTAAGGAATAACTATATCTCACAACCGCCTAGTAGCAATATTGGCCATGAAGCCAATGCTAGCAGCTACAAGGTGAGAAAGCCTCTTAGAAAGGAGATGGGCAAGAAGGGTAAGGTCGTGGATCATACGTTATTGATGCTTTCCATTCTAAGAAGAAGGGCAAATGACAGTATGAGGCACACCTCGCCATTACAGACACGGAGGATCCACGACCATTAGTTGCACTCATAGATGTGGACAACCCAGTAGCAGCCCCCATCACCCCTCCTTTGGATATTGCAGCGGCTGCAGCTGTGGTTGCCCAAGAGGAGAAGATCACCATGGATCAAATTGAGGTAAAAGTTTCTGAATACTTCACTGATTCGATCTAGTGAACGTATTGCACTTTGATCTTTTTATAGTAACTTGCAGTTTGTGATTGAAGCAGAATATTGAATTATTTTATCCTTTGAATAATGGTTGCAAGCTCTAGGAGAGCAAAGCATTAAATTCTTATGATGAGTTCTGCAAGCTTAATTTTTCCTGTATATATAATAATAAGTAATGTTCTGGTATTTGAAGAATCAGAACGCATGTGGTGCCCTGTGGAGGAAGTGTGCTTAGCGGATAGTGGCACAATGAATACCATCTTGAGAGAGACAAAATTATTTCAGTCGATCAGCAAGAATGCTGGTAGTCTTATGACAATCGTGGGTAGCGATGCTTGTATAATAGTCTCAGGAAGGGCCACAATTATACTCCCGATGGTAACAGTTCCCACGTAGAGACCTAAGAAGAGCAAGGTAAAGAATACCTGCTCATTGCAAAGCGTGAAGAAAGTAGAAAATGGTATGAGAACGACTTTCTTTATATGAAATTGGGTTATACTACACTAATATTAAGTCACCCGCAGCCTATACTATCCTGAAAACCATATTTGGAAGCTCTGAACTTTTTGTCTCTAGCATGATAGATTAGGCCATCTAGGTCTTAGAATGATGAGAAATATAATTAACAATTCACAGAAACAAAATATCGATGTAAAGAATTTCCGGATTAGGAAGATTTTATGTGCCTCGCATGTGCCACCGATAAATTAATTACTAGACCTTCTGCTCTGAAACTGAAGGATGAAGTCTCTGCATTCCTAGATAAATTTAGGGAGAAATTTGCGGTCCTTTACAGCCCCTGTCAAGGTCGTTTAGGTATTTTATGGTGCTCATCGATGCTTCCTCGGAAGGTTGCATGTATGTTTATTGTCTACGAAAAATTATGCTTTTACAAAGCTAATCTCACAGATAATTAAAATTAAGAATAATTTATCTGATCATCATGTGAAGTTCACCAGAATGTACAACACTGGAGAATTTACTTCTAGGGAATTTAATGATTATTGTATAACAATGGGAATTAAAATTGAGCATTTCATACCGCATGTCCACACCCACAATGGACTAGCAGAGGCATTAATTAAAAGGATTAAATTTATTACCCACTTTTGCATAATTGTAATTTACCAACTACATATTAGGGACACGCAGTCCTGCACGCAGCAACTATCATCAATTTTAGACCGTCCGCATATAACATCCATTCACCTATGCAACTAGTGCAAGGGTCAGCACCAAAAATTCCTCATCTTGATTTGGTTGCAAGGTTGTTGTACCTATACGACCACCACAACAAACTGCAATGGGCCCTCTCTGCAAGTATGGGATATACGTTGGTTATGAGACTGCATCCATAATCAGGTATTTGGACCCTATGACAGAAGATTTGCATACTGCTCAATTCGTTGATAGTATATTACGACCCTATGACAGGAGATTTGCATACTGCGAATCAACTGCCTGACCACTTCAGTGATTTAAAGAGCGTGACCAAGTCGTATGTGCCTGCACGCAATGCACCGGAGAGGGTTGAAATACCGAAGAAAGAAAAATGTATCCCTAAAGGACAAGAACTCTGCCACCATCAAATCCAAAGTAACCGAGGACGCTTGGTGAAAAATGATAAGAAGGACTTGACATAGTCTGTGGATATCGTGGGGATATGTGCATGATCTTAGAGTCATGAGTCAATTGGCAATGGCGTTGTTGGTTTAACGAATTTCGTATTTTCAAAAACTTGATCTTTGTCGAGTCATTGGCGGTGCGGCCGTGGCCGCCCTATCGAACCGGCAGTGTGGCAGTCCGACCGGCAGTGCTTGCCGGTCCGACCAGGCCACTTGTGATGATGGAGTTTGGGGCTAGGCCAAAAATAGGTTGTGTAGGCATGAGAGGGGAGTCTCTTGGATGTTGTCACATAAATTTTAGAGCTCCCAGTCAAAAGTTCTATCAGTTTGAAAATTCCATAGAGCTTGTGGATTTCGAGTTGAAATTTGGCTAAGTCTTTTGGGGCGGTCAGACCGCCGTTGTGGAATTGGTTCGATCGCTGGGAAATCGGTCCGACCGGCTTGGTAGGGCGGTCAGACCGGCTTCCACTTGGACTTCGGCCATTTTGGCATTGTAGTGTTTTGATGGTGTTTAATGCATGAGTTTCAATGCTTTATTGTTGCATATTGCATTGTTGAGCTAATGTGGGTGAAGTTGTGAAGTACTTGTTTCCGGAGACGATTTGTTTGTCTATTGTTGTGCAGGTAGCTTGCAGGTCAACGACGTCAACGGCAAGGTGGATCGGGACTACGCTTGGAGAGCTGAGGTCCAAAACGATCATGGATGCGGGTGGTCGTGTGACTCAAGCATGGTGCAGATTGGACAAGATGGATCGAACGAGCGGTTCGTTGCAGCTGGTTGGATCAAGCGGCGCGGGAGTCGGTGCAAGTGCCTTGGAGGTTCCGATGGAATTCGGACAGGAGAGACTTGCCGACATGATGAGAGCCGCTGATCAACCTACACGTAGTGAAGTAGGCGATTGCTTCAACAGAATGATGTGTGTGTGTGGGTCCCATTTGTGTTGGGCCTTAATGGGAGCCCATGAGAGAAACCCTAGCCTCTCCTATAAATAGAAAGGGGGGAGATGGAAAAACCCCCAAGCACTTAAGCTCTCATTAGCAAAAACCTTTTCTAGGGTTAGGGTTTGGAGAGGAGAGGAGAGGAGAGAAATTTGTGTGTGCTCTTAGAATGAGCTCTTGTCCTCCTTGAGGGAGTGGCTTTGTAAGCAACATCTTGAATCAATCAATCTATTGATGTTTGCTCAAGGGTGAAGTCTCATTTGTGTTCTTCTCTCTTTTGTTGATTTTGGTGCTTCCTTGATCCGAGTATTTATGCTTGGTCTCTTGACCAATTTTACGTTGCTATGATGTGTGGGAATATTCCTAGAATCATCTAGATCATTAACCCCCACAAGCAAGTCTTGGATCAAGAGTTTCATATTTCTAGGTTTTGGAACACTTCTTTGGTAAAACCTTAAGAGATCGATTCTTTGAAGTGGATCTGGACGATCGTCGCTACAAATAGGTCTTAGATATCATTAGGGAGGTGTGCTCCAAATTTAGTCAAGTTTCATTGGTTGACTCAAAAGTTGAACCAATTTTCGTTTTGGATTTGGGCATTGTGAGTTGCCTCTGGACTAAATCGGTCCGACCGATTTTACACCGTCGGTCCGACCGCCCGACAGTCAGATCGCCAATCGTGCGCCGGTCCGACCGCCAGTGAGCGATCGACCGCCTTGACTCTGATGATCGACCACCCGATGAGATCAACTCTCCACTTTTGAGTCTTGTGGTTAAGGGGGCAATCGAATTCAGCACAAGGCTTCCTCTGTGCATTTACTGATCTTCTTAGCTTTCATAGCTAAAAGAGAAAAGTGCGTGTTGAATTTGATTAAGGCGATAAATTGAGAAAGCGTCTATTCACCCACCTCTAGTCGCCTTTACGGTCCTACATAGTCGATAACTGAAGTTCCCCAGAACCAAAAGGGGAGCCAGTTGATACCTGGCACCAGTATGAAACCTTCATAAAATGCCTACTGGATTTGAACATTCCTATGAAGGGAGATATCAGCATGGATATGTGCGCACACATCGGAGTTGAAAAACTAAAGGGACTTGCCCCTGTAATTAGAAGTAGCGGTGGGCAAGTAGAAGCATTAGAAGAATCGCCGCATGAAGAAATAGCTATAAACTTGGTGACCACAGGAGAATCTATGAATAAGACAATAGCCAAATATCGATATTTACTTTGCAAAGAAAATTACCACAATCATCGATCTTGATCCAGAACCTGCATCACTCGTTGAATGTAAGAAAAGATCAGATTGAGAAGATTAGAAGAAGGCAATAGTAACTAAATTACTATCTCTGAATAAAAGAGAGGTGTTTGGGTCTGTAAGCCACACGCCTCCCTATGTGTACCCCGTATGGTATAAGTGTGTATTTGTTCAAAAGATAAATGAAAATAATGAAGTTGTAAGAAAGGCTCGTTGCACAAGGTTTCACTCAACGTCTAGGAGTTGATTATAAAGAAACATATTCTCCGGTCATGGGCGGAACTACCTTTAGATATTTAATATCAATGGTAGTAAACTTGGATTTAGAAATGAAATTGATGGATATGGTAACTGCATACCTTTATGGAAATTTAGATTCGGATATTTATATGAAGATACTTTAATGTATCCCTGTCCCAAACCAAGACAGAGCAAATAGGAATATATACAGTGTGAAACTCATAAAGTCACTGTATGTACTTAAGCAATCAGGCAGGATGTGGTATAATCACTTAAAGAGACTTTCTATGCAAGAAAGGCTAGACGAACAATCAGGATTGTCCCTATATATTTATACAACGATCCTATGATAGATTTTGTATAATCTTAGTGTATATAGATAATCTGAGTACCTAGAGGATATTAAGAAAGCACGCTCTTACCTGGAGTCGGAATTCGAAATGAAAGATTTGGGTAAACCAAACATTGCCTAGGCTTGCAGCTTGAGCATACCCCTGAAGGGATATTAGTGCATCAGTCCACCTACACTCAAAAGGTGTTAGAAGAGTTAGGCATACCCTTCAAAAGTGCCAATGGTCGAGAAATCATTGCAGAAAGACAATGACCCGTACAGACCTATAGAAGAGGGGGAGGAAGTCATGGGACCAGAATTCCCGTACTTAAGTGCAATAGGAGCACTCATGTGTTGAGAAAACTGTACTAGATATGACATTGCATTTGTCGTGAACCTATTAGTAAGGTAAAGTGCAGAACTGTCGGGACCCAAAAATGTAATTCTGGACCCTCTGTGTTTAATACACTAGTTCTCGATCACGCTAGTGCACACAGTATCAACATAGATGAATATCGATCCACAAAAGACGATTAATAGAATAAACGACTAATTTGGATAGCAAATAATGGTTTTAACCTTATGCTCGAGTTTACATTTATTAAGCCTCACAAGGCTGGTAATAAATAAAATAGCAGCAACAGAACAAAATTAAACTCCAGCTGAATCCCATCAATTCACCACAGGCAACCGACTGGGATCAAGACCCCAACGATCAGCACCTTCGTAGAACTCCTCCTCAAACGCAGGCGAAGACTCCTCCACTTCTGTTGAATGTTTACAGCAAGCATGGACACACAACCGTACTTACAAGTCATACCACAAAATGCAATTTATAGATGATGGCTTATTCCAAATGAATAGCTTCTATGGTTATTTTACATAAAGCAACATTTGCAATTGAATATGAATAATAGATTGAAAATAATATTTAAAACAAATAAACAATAATAATTTGACATTTGTTTTCACAAAGGGCACATAGTCTAAACAAGTTATTCACACAGTCATATGTCTTAGATCACACAGCTCCCTTTCTAAATATTTTATGAAAATCTACCCCTCGTGTGAAATCTCCGAGTATGTACATGACCGCGGACGCGGTTATTCAAATAGATTGATTAACACTCTGCAGAGGTTGTACACTTTATCCACACGATATAATTAATGTAGCTAGCACTAATCATAACAAAACCTTTCAGAAACTTCATCTCAAGCATTGACACTCCCGATGTGCTTTACCGTCCATTCGATTCACACAGCGCTTGGCATGGCACACAACGTTGGACAGGGAAGCGGTGAACCGTCCCGCGATGTGAGAATCACACCACCAGACCGGCACACAGCCTAACCTATCAGCCTGAGTAATCAATGTCAAGACTCCATAATCTACTAAGTTAGGCATGTGGTCGTACAGTAAGACTCAGTTCAATGGCACAAAGTTAATGGGCGCAAAGTTAAGTCCTTAATTGACCAAGGTAAGACTTTCAATTTCTAACTAAATGTCACATAGACCAATATTCCCATGCATACAGCTTCCACCATATCACACAGTATCCACCACTTACCTCAGTCTAAATCTTTTCCCACCATGTTGTTTAAGTGCAACACATACCATCAACGAGTAATAGCATACAGCGCATACAGTTTTATCACACAGTCAAGTTTATATTTGCATCTCACATGAGATGATGACTTGTAGCATGGCTAAACAATCTACTCGTATCTAACCAACCCACGTTGGTACTATGATAATACCAATTAGTATTGAATCAACCTAGGATGACAAAAGATCATGGCATAGAAATAGACAAGGTGGATGTAACAAATTGGATTAATAACTAAACCCAAAAGCATTTAAATAAATACTTGAAATAGAATGCAATAATTTGAATCAAATTATTTTGAAAACTGGGTGCAATATGATCAAAGGTATAACTTGCCTTGGAATAGGTCTAGGTACTAGTCTTCATCTTAGTGCACTCCTTCTCCAAAAGCCTCCGAAGAATTAACGTATACTCGCGAACGAAATAAATAAATAAAAATAAATACATAATAGAGACAAAACAAACTCTAAAAATTAAATAAAATTTTTAGATAAATAGATCTCTAATTTAGATGAATTTAAGAATTTGAATGGGCTTAAACGGAGTTCGTATGAAGAAAATATGACCTTTGGAAGTTTGAATCTAACGAAAATACCCTAAATTGGATTATTGGAATAACCCGATTTATTTTTCTATTGAAAAATCTAGAATATAACGCAAGCATGATGTCAGCCCTAAGATTTTAGGAATTAAAAGAAATAAAAGAAAATCTGACATGCGGGACCCACATGTCAGTCACACAGCTCACGGTAAACCAAGTACACCGAACCAGTCTTAGGGTTTTGGATCTGGACTGCCGCGTCAGCGCTGACGAGGTGAGTTACTCGGCGCCATGAAGAATGACACCTCAGCAAAAAGATGACGCAACGAACACATGGACGAACACGTCAACTGCCACGTTGACATCGCCGGCGAGGCTCTCGGGTTTGCCCGACAACGGCCAGCAGCGGCGATTCACTGGCGGCCAGTGGTACTAGCAGATAGACGGTGCTATTGTGCACTCGTGGATGCACTCACTGGTTGTCGGTTTCGTCGGTGATGGCCGACGGTGAGCTTCAAGTGGAGGAGAGCTCAGTTGGTGTCGGGATCGGGCTCCGACGACGCTCCGGCAACACGAAGAGGTCCTGGAGCTAGCGGCTACGATGGCGGACTCAGTGGAGGGGTCAACATCAACGAAGCGGTGACGGTGGAGGCGTATCAGCAAAAGAGGAAGCTCGGCCGAAAACTCTAATCGTTGGATTGCGGCGGCGCTAACGCTTTAGAGGTGCGGTAGATTGAGGATTCGTGGTGCGGGCGTTCCTGCGATCTCGGGGGTGCCTTTTATTGGGCCAGGGCGTGCACGAGGTGGCATGCAGGCGGTGGAGTTCATCTCAGAACCGAAAAGGGGATAAGGCAATTCAAGAGATTGAGATGCGATTAGAAGGAGATAAGAGTCCCGGTTGGTTGCGAACAGATCAAGGATTTGAGGAACCGAATCGCCCAAGGATTCTGTAAATAGGGTGGCCGTTGTCGAACAACTTCTAGAAGGTAGCAATGGTGGACACGGCTTCGGACTCGCGACGAAGAAGACGACTCGGACACGACAGCGGAAAGGAGTTCGAAGGCACGCGTGGGTGAGCGGGCTACGCGAACGTGCGCGACTAGGCCGCTACGCGAGCCACGGGCGCGGGAAAGAAGATTAGGCCGGAGAGATTTGGCCCGGAATTGTTTCGAGAATTTAAATTAGTTTTTTCTTTTTAGAAAATACCATAAAATCCAAATAGCAAATAGAAAGTAGAAATTGAACTTAGAAAAATTCTAGAAAATTCTAGAAAATATATCCCAACCCCTAGAATCTAAATAAAATAGTTTTGACAATTGTTGATGTTGACTTTAATCATATTAAATTATTTTCATGCTAAAAATCTATATTAAGCTTTAATTAAAAATTCAAATAAAATCCAAATGGTGAATTTTCCAACTACTAACTAATAAAATATTTTTAAAAGCTTTGAAAATTCGGATGTTACAAGAACCTACCAAAAGGCATTGGCAGGGAATAAAGAACATCTTTCGATACTTCCAAGGAAGCAAAGACCTTGGTCTGTTGTACAATTTCATGGAATCGTCTAAGCAAAGTCTTGTATCAACTTCGATGAACTATTCGGAAATCATAGCACTGTACAAGACCTCCCGATAATGTGCTTGGCTTCGGTGGATGATTCACCACATCCAGCAGTCGTGTGGATTGAATACCGCGCAAACCCTCACTATTATCTATGAAGATAATGCAGCTTATGTTGCACAAGTGCAGATGAGTTATATGAAGAGTCAAATCAGAAAGTATATCAACCCCAAGTTCTTCTATGCTCATGAATTGCAAAAGATGAACGAAATTAAAGTATTGCATGCTAAGTCATGTGAAAATATTAAAGATTTATTCACTAAGTCACTTCTAACATCTAGCTTTGAAAGGTGCATATGTGGAATTGGAATGATGAGACTTAGAGAAATGTAGAATTCAATGGGAAAATCTTCACGAACTCAATATTGAAATTTGGTCATGAAGATCGAGTACCCGAAGAATAAATCTCGGAGATTAAATGAAATTGAGTGGATTGAACTCTTTTTCCCCTTGACGAGTTTTCCTGAAGTTTTTCGGTTAAGGTTTTTAACAAGGCAATTCATGCAACGCAGCAGAACGTGTGTCATGTACACTTTCTCCAAAAATTTTCCCTGGGTTTTTATAGAGTTTTGACGAGGCATGAATATGTGAGAATGGGTACCCAAGGGGGAGTGTTAGGAAACTATAGGCTTGGCCCAGCAACCGACCCATGGGTAGACGCCCCATCCAAAACCCTAGCAAGGTCTCTAAACTATAAATAGGGGGTGCTAGTCATTGTAAAAGACTGATCACTTGAAGAATGAATAAAGAAGAATAATACCCCTACACCTTTATCTCTATGTGTGTTCAATCTACTATTTTTTGAATTGTTTGATGTGATTCTACGTTTATCTACGAGATGATCGTTCGGACCAAACTCGTCAGCGACGACCTCTCAACAATAAACATGCAAAAACACATCACTCCCTATCTTGCCAGTTGCCACTGTTAGTTTGGCACCCAAACACAACACTGCAACCGTGAGTGGGCCCTCTGTTTTCTTCCTTTGACAAAATTCATTCATATTACATGTAAAACAGTGCTATACGAAACCTAGAGAAACTAAGAAATATCACCATATGAATAGACAGCTTTACGGAGGGATTTTAGAATTCCGAAAGTGATCACCGGACTCCTTGAATTTTTTTTAAGAAATTAAGATCACCTAACAATTCTACATAGATTCTCAGCGGCCCGCTTGTCAGTGAAAGCACGTAGAAAAAAGATTTCGCCGGCACAAAAATAGCTCTATTTTTTTGTCGAAGAAAACCACTGCGATCGCTGTAAACTGAAAGCAAAGCAAAGATAGAATCCGATAGAAAGAGAAGCTTGTCGTCCCCCACGGGAAAACGCTGCCCATTTGTCAAAAGCCGTTCCGTTCTAGAGAGTGAGAGTAGAGTGTGGAGATCTCGTTTCGGATCTTCTGTACTACTGCTCGATGAATATTGTATAAGCAGTGTTTTACGAGATATAAATAGTACTCTACAGTATTGTATAAGCAGTGTTTTACGAGATATAAATAGTACTCTACAGTAGGTACCGTAGAAATAGCGCTCTGCAGTAAGTACTATAGAAAACAGTGCAACGTGCTATGCATCAATTTACTTTAGCAAAAATGTATTCAATGCAATGTGGCAATTAATCTGAAACTTCTCATTTCGATGAACGGTATAGAATGCTCCAAATGTTATATCGCTTTAGATGTTCTAAATACTTAGATGCAGAAGATCACAATCTCTAAAGACCCGCAGCGCAGTGGCGCTCAGCTACCCACGTGGAATCACGCACATCTAGAAGCCCATGACTTTCTGACACGCAACGAAGTCATCTCATCCCTCTCTGATCTCTTGCTTGCATGCGGTGACCCAATAAAAAAACTGTGCTGGTAAAAGAGCTTATTCGAAGGCAGCCAGTAAAATATTTTAGTATCCAAAAGTCTCAAAATCTTAATTACATTAGGTTGTAGAAAAAGCAGAGCCAAAGACTACAAGTTGCAAATAAATAGCTTAGTTCATATCTGTTTCGTGGAGCAAGTAGGGGTAATCTTTCTTTATAAAAGGATGCTGGAATGGGGCTCATTGAGGATGGTTGTGTGCCTTTTTTTTTCCTAGTCATCGGATGCCGCTTCACTCGTGTCCGTCGTCCGATCTGATTAGGGTGTTGCGCTCCCACGCATTGCCCGTCTCACCACGCCGGTCTTATATCTCAGTTCCCGTGCGTTTTGTCTTCCTTTATTCGTCAACGCGACCCCTCTCTTGCCTCCTCCTAGTCTCCATCGTCTAGGTCTTCGTCGCCGCCGACGCCCGTTCATTTGTTCCCTTCCTGTCGCTTTCACCCTCGTGGTTTGCTTGTTCTTGGGCATGGTTACCAATTGATCTGTGTTTTTTACGTCCGCTTTCTTTTTACCTATAGGGGAGGTCGGGTCGCTTTCCATGGATCTACGCGGTTTGCTTTTCCTAAGGTCTTCGTCCCCACGTTTCGCTGGATTGTTCTTAGGTTCTTCGTCACCTTCCTTTTGGTTAGATTAGTCCGGATTTTGTTTATGCCCCTTCCTCATCGTTGTGCTCTCGATTTTGGTCTTTACGGCACCTTGCCTTCTTCGACATGTAATCGGCTCTCTCTCCATGGATCTAGGTGGCCTAAGTTTTCCCAGGTTGCGCTCTTGATTTTGGGGTTTTTTCAACAACGGTTTGCCTTCTTCGCCCTCTCGTGGCTCTCTCTCCATACATCTAGCCGGGTTTGGTTTTGTCAGGATCTTTGTGCTCGTGTTTCTCTTCCATTTGGTCTATGTGCTCTTCCATGGAGTTCTTCCTTCTCAACTCTCCCATGATTTTCCTATGCTTATTTGTTTCATGTGTCTTGCATGCCCTTTTGTTCGCGTTTCCGTGTTTCGTGTTTGCTTTTTCATCCTGCTTTCTTTGCCTATCATGAATAGGATATTTCTTCATGACTTGTGCTCTAATTAACAATTTTATCGAGTATTGTCGAATTAAAGATTTCTAGCACAAGTCAAGAGGTAAATTCTAAGTTTTCACTAAGTCACCCCAAAGATATGTCAATACTAGATACAATTTTAGCTAAGCAAAACTACACAAATAAGAAGATAGAAATGTAAATGCGAAAATAATAAAGACAAGAGAGAAAACCGACATGAAGACAATCAATATTTTTCCGTGGTATCGAAGATTTGTCGGTCTTCACTAGTCCACATTGAGGTAAGTCCAAACGAATTGGACAAACTCTACGAAATAAGCCTAATGAACCTTAATTCCACTAGAGTTGCTCTTCCTCCACTCTAAAGAGCACCGAACCACTCACAAACAGTGTCGGACCTCTTCACAACCTTTTTGAAGAGATCACCGCACAATCTTCCTCCAAGTCGTCTAAGCGTCGACAAATACCAAGACTAATAAACCATAGCCCTTGATTGAAGGTTTTCAAGTGCCAAAGAGATCAACAAATGATGCAAAACATTTTAATGCTCTCGACTACCTCAAAATGTGAAAATATGAGTAAATGAATAGTAAAGAGTGCACCAATGGCTCTAATGTATTCAATGAGGTGAGAACTACCGAGCTTAGTACTGGTAAGGGGATATTTATAGCCCCCAACCACAAAAATGACCATTTGGAGAGATTCCCTAAAAAATTCAGTAGGTGTGGCACTACTGCAATTGATCGGCCGGTGCTACCGCACCTACTGTTCAATGGTCATATAGTGTTCATTAAATGCTTCTGAACCAGCCGTTACGATTTGGTGTGGTACTATCACACTCACATGGTCCGGTGCTTCCGCTCGTTGGTAGTACCGCTCGACTCAACCGGTACTACCGATTTCTAGAGAAGAAAAAACTTTCAAAAACATGCTATCTGGAAATAATGTATATCCAACTAGAAATCGGTCCTACCGTACTGCGGTAGTACCTCACTTATACTTGTGGTCATACTAGTTTTACTGACAATTTTTTTTAGATGTAGTTCAAGATGCATGCATATCTTAGTTGATCAAGATGTCACAAAATAACTCCTCAAGCTACTAGCCATTATCACTCTTTATACTACGGCATCTAGCCGATAAATCCGGTCTTTTCTCAAATCAACGAGACCGATAAAAACTATAAAATGGTCCTTGGGCTACATAATACATTTGTCTTGAGCTATATCGATCTTTTGTCATCTTTGCATGCCATTTCCATGTTGTCATCCCAAATTCGGGCTAAACCTTTAAAACATCTTAGCACACATGTTCATCTCATAACACATTGTTTTCATTAATTACTAACATTATTTTTAGGAGCTTAGATTCTTTCAATATCCCCTCTTTTTGGTAATTGATGACAACCTAGGCAATGTGAATGGAGTAAAGGATTTGAAAATACCTCAAGTTGTATTTTTCTTATTTGGACTTTTGGTTTGTAATTAATTCTTGAGATGAGCTCAAAGGAGATGAAGAGTTAGTTAAAAAAATCAATCAACAAATAAACAAAACTCCCCCTAAACATGTGCATATGAGTTCATGAGGTGATTTTCATACACGTGTGAATTTTGGAAATTTTGGCGGGGTTTCCTTTATTTATTGAATTGGTGGAAGCATGTTAAGTAAAAATAATTTAGCCATATGACAAACGAGGTACTTCACACAAATCAGATAGTTGTAGCAAGGATAACCAAGAAGCATTAACATGATAAGGTCTTCCATGCCGACTTTCTACAGAGGTCAGAAAAAGAAGTATTACTAAGCGGTCGTAAGTTCTTCTATCACCAGAACCTAGTCATAAGTTTTTCTATGACAACCCTTTAGTCGTGAGTTTTTCCACGACCATTCTCCGGTCGTAAGTCCTTCGACGACTAGTACCTAGTCGTAAGTTTTTCTACGACTACGAGATCCTAAAGAAGAAATCAGTTCTTGATTACCTTTAGGCGTTCCCACCTATCATCTGCGGACAAAATCGCAAGGATTTGAGGGCCGCCACGTTTGGTGGCGGGGATTTCTCCCGAGTGTCAATTTTCGCTTGTGTGAGATCTGCAGGAGCAAATAAACTGTTAATAAACAAGTTCAAAATCAATAGAAAGAGAGATAAATTGAAGGTTTACTTACCCTGCTCGTAATCTCTGGTCGGGTCTTGCGACCTCGAGTACTTCCACATGGGATGTGCTCGTTTCTTCAGAGGACTAATTCGGCGCGTGATGAAATCCTTCACCACGTGCCAACCGATGAGCCCCTCCTCCTTCAAGTCCTTGATGGCTTGAAGGCAAGGGGCGATCTAGCCAAGATCCTTGGGAGTCGAATCCCACCCGGAAGAAATCTTCTCGGCGGCGTTCCTAGCGAAAGAGTGGCTGTCTTCACTGGTTGTATCCCAGTAGAACCACATCTTTTTCCATCCCGGCCAAGACGACCGGTGAACATCTGAATGTACTCATTCGACTTCCCATCGTGGAGCTTCAGACTACAGCTACCGGCGACTCCCGCAAGTTGGGTCATCCTGTAGAAATACTGGAATAACTCTAAGTCGATCGAAATCCCTAGGTAGGCCTCACACAAGTATACTGTCGGGACCCAAATATGCAAATCTGGACCCTCTTGTATTCTGCATTAATCCAGGATCACGCTAGTGCACGCAGTATCAACATTGATGAAATATCAACTCCATAAAATGAAATAGTAAATAAACGAGTAATTTGAATAACAAATAAGTGTTGTGACCTTAAGGTCAAGTTTTATAATTATTAAGCCATGCAAGTCTAACAATAATGAAATAAACTGCAGCGGAAACAAAGTAAACTCCAGCGTACTCCCATCAATACACCACAGACAACTGACTGGGATCAAGACCCTAACGATCAACCTTCATAGAATTCCTCTTCAAAAGCTGGTGACGACTCTTCCACTTCTGTTGATTTGTTTAGCAAGAGTGAGTACACACCATACTCGCAAGTCATACCACAGAATGCAATTATACATGCTGGCTTATTCCAAAGGAATGACTTTTGTGGTTAATTTACAGAAATACAACATTTGCAATTGAATACAGGTAATAGATTGAAACGTAATTGAAAACAAATAAGGAATATTAATTTAACATTTGATTTCACAAAGAACACACAGTCTAATCAAGTTATTCACACAGCTGCACAAGTTATCTCACACAGTTGACCCTTCCCAATTATTTTATGAAAAACTACCCCTCGTGTGAAATTCCCGAGCATGTCCATAACCGAGGATGCGGCTATTCGAATAGATTGGTTTAACACTCTGCAGAGGTTGTACACTTTACCCACACGATGAAATCAACCGGATCAGAGTTGATCACAACAAAACCTTTCAGAGACTTCATCTCAAGCAATGACACTCCCGATGATGTGGATGCTTGGGATTCTCAAAGCCTGGGGGTTGCCTAACATACACTTCCTCCTCTATGTAACCATTCAGAAATGCACTCTTGACATCCATCTGGTGCAGCCTAAAGCCCTTAGATGCAGCAAATACAAGCAGAATGCGAATGTCTTCTAATCTAGCAACAGGAGCAAAAGATTCATCAAAGTCTAACCCCTCAACTTGGCTAAAACCATGAGCTACCAATCTAGCCTTGTTTCTAACTACAGAACCATCATCACTTTGTTTATTTTTTAACATCCAACGGGTTCCTATTACATTATGACCACTAGGAGGCTCTACTAGGTTCCAGACCTTGTTTCTCTCAAAGTTCTCTAACTCCTCATGCATGGCATTAACCCAGCTAGAATCAGATAAAGCATGTGATATATCGCGGGGTTCGAAAGAAGCAACAAATGCAAAATGGGAGTAGAGACTCGGATCGTGATACCTGGAGCGAGTGACTCGCTCATGAAGATGATCAATCATCTGATCTGGAGGGTGACACCTCTGAATGTGAAGTGGAGCACCAGGGAGAGATAGCATCCCTTCGACCTCCGTAGGTACTGCTGATGATAATAATGCAGCAGGAGCCTCAACTGGAGGTGAAGTAGTCGAAGTAGGTTCTTGAACTGGAATAGGAGCGTCAGCAGTAGGTGGAGAAACATCGACTCCATCATCTTCCTCTACAAAGATGCTCTCCATCACCTGTGTGCCACCTAAAAATATGATCTATCTCTATGGCTAGTCTCATCAAAAGTGACATTGTATGTCTCCTGGACAACATTAGTCTCAACATTGAAAACCCGAAAACCCCTCGAATGTGCAGGATAGCCCAGAAATAAATTATCAAAAGTGATTGACTCAAACTTATCTAGGCTTTCTATTTTGAGAATGAAACACTTAGCTCCGAAAACTAAAAAATGAGAGACGGAGTGTTTTCTACCAAACCGAAGCTCATGTGATGTCTTACCCAAAGACGGTCTCAAGAAAAGACGATTGGTAATATGGCAAGCTGTAGCAATAGCTTCAACCCAAAACCTCTTCGGAGTGGTATACTCATCTAGCATCGTCCGAGCCATCTCGACTAAGGTTCTGTTCTTCCTTTCCACCACGCTATTTTGTTGAGGGACGTGTGAAGAGGAGAATTGATGCTCAATACCATACTAAGCACAGAAAGAGGCAAAAGATGCATTCTTAAACTCCGTGTCATTGTCACTACGGATTGCTCTCAAAGCACCATGAAGTTCGGAAGCCAAGCGAAGAATACGATCATGAAAATGATCAAAAGCTTCATCCTTCGAAGCAAGAAAGAACACCCAAGCGTATCTTGAAAAATCATCGACTATGACAAGAATATACCATTTACCACCTACTGACCGAACCCTAGCAAGACCAACAATATCTATGTGAAGCAACTGTCCTAGTCCGTCAGTCATGACTATAGTCAATGAAGGGTGTAAGGCGACAACTTATTTGCCATGCCTACAGGGTGCACATACATCATCATTGATAACTTTGAGTTTAGGCAAACCTCTCATAAGTTCAAGGTTACTAACTCGCGTCAGATGATCAAAACTAATCTACCCCAAACAACGGTGCCAAAGCCAGAACTCAGATGAAGATGCAATCAAACACTTGAGAGATCCAGCAAGTGATTCAAAAAGTCTGCTCCAAAGATCCTACCAACTCTAGAAATCCCAAAACAAACTTACCAGCTGAATAAAGCACACAACAAGTATTTTTTTCTTAAATCTAGTCTCATAGCCATCATCAAGAAACTGTGAGACAGAAAACAAGTTGTACCTTAGCTTGTCCACAAGAGTGACGCCCTTCAGGATGAATTTGTTGTTCACCCTGATCGATCTCGTTCCTTCAATCCGCCCTTGTGTATTATCTCCAAAGGTGATGAAGTCATCACCCTTCGACCGCATGAAGGAGGTGAACTATCTTGAGTCTCTGGTCATGTGGCGTGAACACGGAGTCGACAAACAACATGTTCTGCCCCTTCACGTTCTAAGCAGAATGATCAAGTGCTAGACTCAACCCTATCAGAAGGGACCAACTTGCTAGATTCTAAGTATTTTTCACATGAAGCAGATTTAACTTCAATTAGTTCAGCCCTACCATTTTCTAGTTGGTGCAAGGCAACATCATGAGCAGTTTGCAGTTTAGCAAGTTCAGAGTGTAAAACACACGGTGGATGAGCATTCATCAGTATCAAGATTCTTAGCATCCACAAGTTCTAGTGTGAGATTATCAACTTATGACTCTAAGTTCTTATTCCTAGACATGGTGAACTCTAACGCTTTATCCTGGCTAAGCAGTTGCTCATAGATGGTATCACATCTAGCAGAGAGAACATCATAGGATAGAGGTAACTCATCGATGTCGACGGAGTCGCCCATAAAGTACATGCCGGTGAAGTCATTTGCCTTCCATTTCTTCTTGTCTTGAGGGAGCTCCTCCTCGCTCCCGAGTCCACATCGCTCATGGATTGCTCTCCAAAAGTGGTAAGGACCCGGTGAGCGGTCTTCATGAGCTTGGCAGCATCAAACTTAGGCTTGTTCCCATGAGGCTTCCTCCAAGCTGTCTTCTCCTCCTTGTGGTTGCCCTTCCCTTTTAGCTTGGGGCAGTTTACCTAGATATGGTAGAACTCTCCACACTCATAGCATGTCATAAGGCCGCCTCTCTTCTTATTTCTCACATTGTTATAGACCGTGTGAATTTTTTTGGCTAGGAGGGCTAACTCAGCCTCAAGGATACTCTCAAGCTTCTCTTCATATATTGCAAATAAACAGGCAAGTGAAAATCCAGAAGAAGATTCAGAGAAACCATCAGAAGATCTTTTGAGAGTGTCTGCTTCCAAAGTCATATTCTCCTTCTTAGGATGATCAACTCTCTTGATCTTATAAGGAGATTAGAGATATTGACATTTTCCTCAATGGCGGTAGCCTTCATCTCCCACTCCTTGGTGTTGATTGCAACCAAGAGATGGGTAGCATTCTCAGACTAAGAATACTTAATGTCGACCGCTCTTAACTGGTTGAGCACCTTGTTGAAGCGAGTGAATACGTCATCTATACTCTCTGCAAGACGCATCTCAAATTTGTTGTATTCTCGCTTGAAGACTGTTTGACGCACTTGCTTGATTTGGGACGAACCCTCATGGTAGGTTTCGATGGTGTGCCAAATCTCGTGTGGTCTCAAGGTGACAAATCCTATCATACTCTGTCTACTAAGGCCGGCATATAGGAGGTACTTTGCCTTATGGTTGTTACCCAAGAGGGCCGCTGAAGCCGCGTAGCAACCTCGGGCAAAATGATCGGAGCTCGAACAATCTCCCATATGGCTTGACATTCGCTCTGAAGGTAGATACGCATGCGATTCATTCAATAGGCATAGTCGAGCCCATCGAAGACATGCGACTTACTGGAGTACTTCTCCATCGCCAAGTTCAGCGACCGGTTAAGATCAAGATTGAACTAACCGGGCTCTGATACCACTTGTTGAACCGAAATGGCGACTAGAGGAGGGTGAATAGGGGCACTATCTCTTTTTCACCTAGATCGGATTCAACACATTTTTTACTCCAATAGCTATGAAGATCAATGTATAAGCACAGCGGAAGACTTGTATTAAATCTAATCAAAACACCAAGCAAAACGACCAAAAACTAAAATCCTAAAAAGATGGGCGGTTAGACCTCTCAACCTGGTAGTCTGACTTTTACATGGGGCGATCTGACCTCCAACCTGATAAATAGTAAAATCAGCCCAAACTCGAAATCACAAATTGGTCTAACTTTTGATCCACAACTCCAAACTCAACGAAACTTGGAACACACCTTCTCTAGGATGTCAAGAACCTATTTCAATCAAGGATCGCGAAGCTTTTTTACCAAAGTTTCAATCTTTTTCCGTTTGAGTGAAGGTTGCTCCAAAACCGAGTAAAAACTAAAATATGATCTAAAAACTTGCTCGTGGGTTAAAGATGATCAAGATGATTCTAGATGTATTCCCACATGTCACAGCATGCAAGATCCAGGCCAGAAACCAGAGGAAAACCGAAGGATCAAAGAAAGCCCTAAAATCACAAAATAGATAGTAAGAACAAGAAGAAGATCATCTTGAGGAATCTTACTTGGATTGATTTGAGATAGAAGTTGGTTTACAGCCACTCCATCACGGAGAACAAATACTCAATACTTGAGCACACAATCAATCCAACTCTCTAGAAATCTAACATCTCCACTATCCTCTCTCTAAACACCAAAATTAGGGTTTCATCAAAATAAGAGTTGGGAGGTGCACAACCAGCACCCTCCCCTATTTATAGTGGAGGCTAGCTTCTAGAAGGATATTTCTAATAGACATCCGTTAAGCCCATACACAAACGGGTTTCACTCACGCACGTATTTCAAAGCGTCGTCTTCATTTTCTCTTGACCTAAACCACTTCTCCTTACGCTGTCTTGCGCCGCGGTTTAGCCAAAAGCCATCAATGCGGTATTTTGGTGAACTTACCAAAATACCCCTTCTCGATCCTTCTCCAAAGACCGAGTCCAAACTTCATAAAGCAATCCCATGCTTCGCCACGTGTAGGTTGATCAACGGCTCTCTTCATGTCGGCAAGTCTCTCCCATCCGGCTCCCACCGAAACCACCATGGCACTTGCACCAACCCCCGTACCGCTCGATGCAACCCGTCACTCCGAACTTCCCGTTCGGTTATCCTTGTCCATTTTGCGCCAAGTGTGAGTCCATTGACTTCTCCCGGCATCTTTGATCATTCTGAACCTTAGCTCTCCAAGCCTAGTCCCAATCATCCTCGTCGTTGACCTCCAAGCCTCCTACACAACAATAGACCAAGAAATCGATTCCGGAATAAGTTCTTCGTAACTTGTCCCACGTTAGTCAAAACATGCATCATGCAACACATATGCACCGAAACCTATGATCTTGACATAAACTACAATCATTGCCGCCAAGATGGCCGGCGAATAAGTCAAAACCGGTCAGACCGCCACTCATGGCCGGTCTGACCGCCCAGCAGAGGACTTAACCAAATTTCCCCCTAGAAATCCGAGACCTCTATGGAAATTTCAAACGAATATAACTTTTGACTCGAAGCTCCAAAAATTATGAGACCAAGTGTGTCGCGCACGGAGTCACACCACCCCGAGACCCTCTGTGCATACCAAGCTAGTCCCATGATCAATAGCTAGCTCGCACAGTTGCAACAATGATGTTATCATAACCATTCAACAACGAGCTAATGAAGCAAACAAAGTAATATTAGTTAACAGCAAAGGACCTTATGGTCAAGTTCTTACAAAAGTCGCCACGCAGGGCTTAACATCAGCAGAGTATCTGGCAGCGAAAATCTCAAAATATGTGGAGCCCAATCGACATGCCCACAGGCAATCGAGTGGAGGACGTGACCTAGTTCACGATGTCTTCAAAGTAGCCTTCCTCGTAGAACTCAACATTTCCTGATTCTTCTGCTGGGACTGATCAACAAAGGGGTATAAAGCCGTGAGTACATAAAGTACTCAACAAGTCGTAGATAAATGTATGCACATAGTATTCATGCAAGGCTTAAGCAAGGATGGCTTTATGGTTAATTTGCAGAAAGCAAGTTTAAAAGTAAATACAATAATTAGATTGCAAGCAGGATTATAAAATATTAATACATAAATAACCAAGTTCTTTGAAACAAACCGTGAACCTCCGTTCACTTCCCAACCATTCCAACCAAACCATACCATCGAACCAACACCACATTTTTGAAAATGCTACCCCTTGCGTGAAAGACTCGGGCATGTCCATAACCGGGGACACGGCTATTCGAATAGATTTTGACACTCTGCAGAGGTTGTACAGCTTTACCCACAAGAGATAAATCACTTGTACTGTCCGCTCACACACTTCGAGGTGTGCAACTAAGCGATTATCACAAGGCCTTTACAAAGGTCCATTTTGCCTCGGTTCTGCTCGCTAAGGTTCGCCCACACGGCCCCCTCTTGCGTCTTTCCCATCCAAAACAGAACCGACTCAAAATTTCCCTAATTAGTTGGCCAGGTCCGTCCCATACCGGACTTGTGGTTGCACGGTGTGACCCAGATCAATGGCGTACAAGGTTAAGTCCTTAGTTGGCTGCTCAGACGAGACTTTCCACATCCCAATGTGCCTCACGCACCCACCTTCACCACCGCCCACAAGCCCGAGCATAAATCATTTTTGGGTTCATCCCAACCAAATGGCAATCCTTGCCATGTCTCAACACATTTTAATTAAAGTGTCCTCACACCACAATTCTATAGTTCCATTAGTCAAATTCATTCATTCTTTGAGCATGTGATCGTGAACCCAGCGGGTAACTAGAGCAAGGCTAAGCAATATTACGCGCCCATATTGGTAATACAAATGTCCAACTAGTAATTAACCATCCTAAGGTGTCTATGGATTTATGTCATTCAAGGGGACATTTCATTCTCAATTTATTAAGGAGGAATAATGGCAATTTGATAATTATCTACTCCGAAAACTATTTTTAATAAAACTAGTCATGCATGTTAATTTAAAACAATATACTTTTGCAAAAAAAGGTACAACATGGTCAAAGGTCTACGACTTGCCTTCGTTGGCGAGGAGCGGATCTTCGGTCGTCGGGTCGATGAAACCTTCCGGAACGGTGGAATCTACACGTGCGAAAAGAGCAATAATAAATAAAACAATACCAAATGAACTCCAAAAATTACAAAAGCAGAACCAAATGAAAGGGGCTGATTTAAGACGAATATAGAAATTTGGATCACCCAAATCGGAGTTCGGATGAGAAAGTTATGGCCGATTGAAGTTTCAAATCACATGAAATTATAGAAATTGGATTTTTGGAATTTCCATAATTATCTTTCAACTGAAAATTCAGGATTTTGACGTCAGCGGCCACGTGGTGCCAAATGGGCAGCCACGCGGGCAAATCCGCTGATGTGGCGCTGGCATGGCACCCACGTGGATGGCCACGCCAGCTCAGGGGCTGACATCACCACCGGTCCACAGCACAGTGCTCCTGGTGCACAGCACAGTGAATGGGACAATCCACCGAGGCGTGGGCGTGGTCCACAGCATAGTGTGAGGTCCACCGGCAGCGAGGGAGAGGGAATGAGAGAGAGAGAGCTCGGGGAGAGAGGGAGAAACAGGGAGGGGCGACGGCGGCGGCGCTTCCGGGTGAAGGCGGCGCCGGCGAAGCGGCGGCTCATGGAGGCGGCCGAGGGGCGCTTGAGCTACACGCCGGCGAAGGGAGCTCAACGGCGGGCTCGAGACTCACCGGGGCGGCGGGACTCGGGAGAGGGGGCAGCGGAGGAGAAGAAATGGCGACGGAGCGGCCGGGAGAAGAAGAGAGGAGAGGGGGAAAGAAGAAGAGGCACACGGGCTTTATAGCCGAGAGGGGAGGGAAAGCTTCGGGCGCGCGCGGGAAGGATCACGGGGCGGAGGCACGAGACGCGGCGGAGGTGATCACGGCGAAGCGAGCGGCGCGGCAGGCAGAGCATGGGCACAAGGCAAGGCGAGAGAGAAAGGGGCGAGACCGAGGCGGCCGGGTAGAGCTAGAGGCGGCGGTCCGAGGATCGAGGATGGCGGCGGGTCACGAGCGAGCACGCGGGAGAGAGAAGAAAGAGACGATGTAGGGAGGAAGGGGCGAGGGAAGAAGAAAACAGTGGCGGCGGAAGATGCGCCGTCCCATTTTTGATCGGACGGTTGGGAAGAAGGAGGCGTGGTAGAAGGAGGGCCGGAGGATGCCGATCGGACGACCGATGGCGAGGGCGCGCGGGAGTGGGCCGCACGGAGAATAGGGATTGGGCCGAAGGGGGGGAAGCGGCCCACCAACAGTGAAATGAATTTTAATTGAGTTTTGAATTTCAGAAATACAAACAAATGAAAAGGCATTTTAGAAAATAGCAAATAGAGTCCACAAATTCTAGAAAAATTCACAGAAATTCCTTGAATTACTCTGGACTTAATAAAAATACTTTTAACTTTAATTGTTCTTTTATTTTACAAACAAATTAATTTTTAATTTCGGGCAAAAAGGAAAATCAATTTCTAAAATCCAATAAATCCAAGAAAACACTTAAAATAATAATTTTGATTTTAAATACCAGAAAAATCAATTAAAACAACTTCAATTTAATTCAAGTTTAATTAATTCATATTAAACTATTTTGACTCTGAAATTCCCAATTAAGCTTTTGGCAATTAAAAGCAAATGGTTCTCTTTTAAAATTTTGAAAATTTAAAACTCCAAAAAAGCGGGACGCTACAAAGTGTAAGAGAATCCCCTTTCTTGTCTACACCCTCTATTTTTGGCCCAGCTCCAAATTCAAAGACACTTAATGGCCGGTCAGACAGCCGCCTATGGCCGGTCTGATCGTTAGCCTCTAGGCCCAAGGCCTGGCCAGTCTGATCGCCAGAGGTGGCCGGTCTGACCGCCATCCTCTAAGCCCAAGGCTTGGTCGGTCTGACCGCCAATGACCTGACATCACCTGAACTTTGCAGAAAACGCGTGATTCGACAAACCTTCAACGCCATTGTCAATTGTAACATCATCCTAAGATCATGAGCATATCCCCATGATATCCACAGAGGTGGAGTCGTAAGATCTTCTACCACTACCCCCATGATCGTAAGTTCTTATACGATTACCTCGTGGTCGTAAGTCTTTCTACGACCATGTCATCTATGACCACCTTATAGTCGTAAGTTCTTCTATGACTAGCACAAGATCATAAGTTCTGCTACGATCACCTTATGATCGTAAGTCCTTCTACGACCGGTCAGTTACGATAATTCTATAATCGATCGAGCTTACAGACAAGTAGGCCCAATTGATTAGGGTATCTAAACAGTCAGAGTACGTTATTATTCTCCGGAATAACTGCAAGATTAATCTCTCTCTTGGTGGTGGTGATAACTGCCTAGAGATCTCTGGTAACTGCGTCATCATCTGAAGCATTGATACGCCTTTTGGGCTAGAGAAATTGTCACCCACTTCGAGCACGCTATAAAAGGAGGAATCACCAAACTACAGAAGGGAGGAGGGAAAAAGACACGATCAGGAGTACAAGACATTGCATTTTGAGTCTTTCGCTTGATCTGTAACCAGCATACTCAATATAGTCATACAAGAGTAGGGTTGTTATTCTCTCCAAATATGGCACGAACTTGTATAAAAATCCATGTGTCATTATCTATGCGTGATTTGAGTCTTGGAGACCCCCGAATTAAACAATCATTATTTAAGTTCGGTTCTAAAATATCGACAATTCTTGAAAGTCTTAATAACTCATACTTCCATCACATAATTCAATATCTCACATGTACTTTGAGAGGTTGAGCAAAAATAAAGACAAAAAATAAAATTATATACCAACAAAATACGACAATATGGTGAATCCGTTATGTTCTTCACATGTACTTTGAGAGGTTAGCAAAAACAAAGATAAAAAATAAAATTATATACCAACAAAATACGGTAATATGGTGAATCGTTATATTCTTCACATGTACTTTGAGAGGTTGAGAAAAACAAAAACAAAGAAAAATAAAATTATATACAAACAAAATACAATAATGTGGTGAACCCGTTATGTTCCGAAGAAAAAATCATAATAAATCTAGACTCAATTTATTATATAAAAAAGTGCAAATCTCAAAGCATATCAGACGAATGAAAATTCGATTATTATGTTTTTTTTTCTTATAGTACATCAACAATATAAATCTTATAGCACATTTAACGAATAGAAAAGTGACAATTTTAATTTTTAAAACCATCAAAAGTTATATAGCAATTCCCTTTTTATTAAATGTTACTTCACACGATCATTTACATCTAAGGAGTGGTAAGCATGGGAGCACTCGATACACATGCCTCGTGTGAATAGTGTATGCTATCAGCATTTATATAGATAGATGTTATACGTGCCCGAATAGTGTATGCTATCAGCACGTCACAACCATAAGCGTGGAGGAAAAGAGAATCAAATGCTACAAAAAGGTTCCTTTTTTTTTTTTTGAAAATGTGTTCACAACATTTATCAATCGGACGCCACTACAGACCACATCCAACGACAAGACGCCTACTGCATTAAACACTAAACTAGGAAGTTTATCGTGCATAGTCGGAAGACATCATATACATATTTAAATTACCAAACGTAGAGATTCATTTAGTGTGAAAAATAAAGAAATTACGAAGTTTTTTTACGAGATGAGGAAGCCGTGGCTCTCGCCGGTCTCCCCACTCCCTCCGCCACTTTACTCAGGTAGGATGGTTGCATGCAAATGTTGTAATGCAAACGCTTTATTTAATAAGAGAAAATTCATAATATAACAAAGAATAATTATATAATTTACGATATATCACTTATTATGAGACTCATATGTGAAACTATAACTTATATACCAGTGACATATTATGAAGATCCGAAGTTACGCGTGACATATAGTGAATCATACCTTTTTATAACGTAAACTGTTGGAAAACTATGGGTTCGGCCTAGTAGCCGGTCCATATATGGGCACCACATCCCAAACCCTAGCAAAGTTGTAGCCTATAAATAGAGGGTGATAGTCATTATAAAGGATTGATTGTATAAAGAGCAATAAAGAGAAACAAGAAGCCCCATAAATCTGTGTGTTCAATCTACTATTTCGTTCTTGTATTCTTGCATTGTTTGATGACATTCTATGTTTGTCTACGAGGTTATCTTTCGGACTGGACTCACCAGCGACGGTTCTTCAATACGTTATCAGCACGATCGACTCTCCTCGCATCGAAAGGTAACCGTTGAAGAACGACACTTGTAGATTGAATCGTTTTTCTATATTGCTTTCAATTATGCAAATTTGGCTTTCTAGATTGGTTTTGTATGGTGCAAATCCACTCTAATTTACCGTGAGTCGACTTAAAGTCGCCATCACAATGTCGATTGGTAAATTGCATGAAAGATTGGATGTTGATTGTACCGTAGATTGAATTTACAAATCCATTCTAACCTACCGCGAGCCTACTTGAGGTCGCCGGCAAAGCCGATCGGTAATTACATGAACGCTAAATTGCATCTATGAACAGTAATTGTGCAACGCAGCAGAACGTGTGTCATGTACTCTTTCTTCAAAAAATTTCACTAAGTTTTTATAGAGTTTTGACAAGGCATGAACATATGAGGATGAGTGGCTAAGGGGGAGTGTTGGAAAACTATGAACTCGGCCCAGCAGTCGGCCCATGTATGGGCACCCCATCCCAAACCCTAGCAGGACTGTAATTTATAAATAGAGAGTGCGTTAGTCATTGTAAAGAATTGATCGTCTGAAGAGCAATAAAGAGAACTACGAAGCTCTCTACATCTATGTATTCAATATAATATTTTGTATTCTTATATTGTTTGATGTGATTCTATGTTTATTTACAATATTATCGTTCGAATTGGAATCCTCAGCGACGGATCCTTAACATAAACCATGCATGGTGTGAGTGTGAAACGGCAGAGTGGGCCTGACCGGTCTGTGCAACCGCCGGAGCGGACGCTATTTGCGTTCGCCGTGCTCTAGGCGCCGAATGCAGCAACGCCTAATTCACTACCAACCTTTAAAACTCGCAGCAACAAAGACCTTGCAAAAACCCCATGTACTCACCCGCCCTCGCTTTCGTTTCCACGCCTCCTCCTCCTCCCCCTTCTCTCTCTTCCCTCTCTCTCCTCAGGCGCTCGCGGCTCCACGACGCCATTATTACCACCCACCCCTCCAGCCCTCTCTACTACCACCTCACGCGCCGCCTCTCTCTCTCTCTCTCTAGAGTGCCGAGATGGCCATGCCGTCAGGGCAGCGGCGGCGGCAGGAGTTCAGCTTCCCGGGGGGCTCGCCGGCGCGGGGGGGAGCAGATCACGCGCTGCCGCCGCGGCCGCCAGCGAACCCGCTGGCGCCGCGGGCCGGGGAGGAGGACTTCCGGTGGCTGCAGGCGTCGCGGCTCGGCTCGCCGGATTCCGGGTCCGGCGGATCCGGCACGCCGTCGCCGCAGCTCTGGGCGCATCACCAGTACCAGCACCGGCTCTACCCGGCCTCCGCCGGCAGCTCCCCGTCGCGGGCGCAGGCCATCGCGGGGTACCGCCGCGAGATGCTCGACCTCGTCCGCGGTCTCCCCGAGTCCGCCTACGAGCTCTCCCTCCGCGACATCGTCGAGTCCCCGTCGCCACGGCCGCCTCCTCCTCCGCCACCACACGCCGACGACGCCGTGCAAGAACACGAGGAAGACCAGCCCAAGAAGGACGTCGCGGCGGCCACGGTCGACGATGAGGCCAAGAAACAGCGCGGCGGCGGCGGCGCCGCCAAGAAACAGGTGAAGGCCAAGGCGCGGAGGCAGAGGACGATGGGGAGCACGCGGAGCCGGAGCATGGAGCGGAGCGTGAGCCTGGACACCGGCCTGCTCATCAAGCTCTTCCTGCCGCTCTCCGTCGGCGGGAAGAAGAAGGTGTCGCCGAAGCCCGCCACCAAGGACGGCAAGAAGAATAAGGAGGGGAAGAAGGAGAAGGCGGAGGAGGAGTGGTGGAAGAAGAGCGAGTTCAGCGAGGCAGGGAGCAACAGCAGGACCAATAGCACCAGCAGCAGCGACAACAGCAGCAGCAGAAATGGAATTGGAAATGACAGCACCAATCCAAAAGCTCCAACCAGGAGTAGGAGCAGGTAATTAGTTTTTTTGCAAGGGTAATTAACTTCTCTGATTAGTAATTACTCTAATTAGGCCTTTATTTTAGTTCAAGTTTATTCAGCAACTTTTCTCTTATTTTCAAGAATAAGTACAGGAGCAGTAGTACTAGAAGCAGGGAGTTTGATCAATCTTTTGGTTTTGTGTGTTTTTGTCTTCAAAAGTTCCCTTTTTTTAGAAAAAGAAAAACATCTGAGTTTGTTTGAAGTTTGAACATGTTAGTAGCTCTGTATGTGCTTGGGTTCGAGTGCAAGCTAAGGTTGATGGAATTTCTTTAATACTATATTGGTTTTCTCTGAATCTCATTCTTGAAATTCTTAGGAATTGCTCAGAGTTTTCATGAATCCAAAAAAATAAAGCTGGATGCCCCTGTTTGAAATATGAACATAATTGTCATGACTTATGAGAAAACACTTTCCCTTATTGTAATTTTATTGCTAGTAAACATTTTTTATCCCAAAAATAGACTCTTCCAACAGATGGAGACAATTAGTTGTTCTATAACATACTCTTGGAAAAAAGAACCAAATTCTCAGGCCAGAGGCACACAGATAGTCACATATAAAATTCAAGGATTGAGATGGTAATAGACCGGATCAAAGTATAAAATTTTGTTAGCAAATACGTCTAATGTGAAAATTGTCTAGTTCAGGCTGCTAAACAAGCCACAATTCACTGTGCCCCTATCTGGAAGTTCGAGTGAAGTCACGAAGTTTGGAAGCAGATTGGTCAACACGGCAGAGAGTCGTAGCTTGAAGTCCATGCTTGTTTCATCACAACCTAACGTAGCTGTCAATTCTTGGACTCAGCAGTCATCTTGGCAAAAGGGACCATGGCTTCACATGATCAATTGTGAAATCTTCCATTTGCTTTCTCATTGTGTTAAAATCCCCCTAAATGTTTGGTTTCTGATTTTCAGATAATTTTGCATACGCGCTAATTGTTGACAATCTTGCCTTGTTTAATGGAATTCTCAAGCATCACAATAGCAATCAAAAGTATGGCTGGTGCTTGTTATCCCTTGAAATATGATCATTAAGTATTTTATTAGTAGTTTTGCTAGACTATTTCTGAATAGTGTTGCGTCTTTGTAGGGTCATTTGAATAAGTTTAGCTACAGTTGGATGTTACATGGACTCCAATCATGCATCTAATTTCTGATCAAATAAATTTTGTAGGATCTTTCTTCATGTTGCCTGCTTTAGTTCTTCCTTTTTGAAAATATTAAGGCCGGCTTCTTGTCACCTGAATCCCAATCATTGCGTAAATGCTTTATGTCCTATGCAGTAATGGCTAATTTAATCATCATCTTCCCACTAGGGACTAGCACATATCTAATTCAGCTCATGACAAGGTTTTGATCATGCCAAACTTCCATATCTAACAAACCCTTCTTTGTTTGGTGCAGAAAGAGAATTGGATGCTATGGTTTCTTCAGGGCAGATAAGAGCAAAGATGGAGTTAACCAAGAAAAAGATCATGCCAAGCCACCTTCCAAAGTGAAAGCACTCCTCCCATGATCTGTTCATATGAACATCAGCGTGTCATACCAATAGGGAGCTCATGCAAGCACCAACTTTGCGTACCTAAATTGGTGCAAGATGCATGCAATGACTGATCGTACACAAAATAGTTTAATCTTGTCCATGGAAAGGAATTCTATGTTCCCTTCTCTATGTTATGTGACATCGTGACCTTCACGGTCTGCATCAGTGAAGGTGTAATCTAGGCTTGTATCACTGGTTCAGACACCAGAGATTAGAGAGTAATGTAGACAAATGCATAGGACAAATCACATCCGGTAACGGCACTACTGGAGTATTTTGTTTGCCACATCTGTCGTAGTCTCTGAAACAGTCACATCTCTTGTACTATCCTCTGTTTGTACATGCCCTAATGTAATCTTTTTGTTAGCAGTGTCAATAAAAATAACAGAGATTGTGGACGATGACGCACAAAGGCACCAGTACACTTGTTTAGTCTTCTTTTCCTTTTGTTTGTTTGCCTTTCTTGACAAAATTGTGCTTACCAAATGGACAAATGAAAGAGATATTTACGCTTGATATATTTTTTTCAGGTCAATGTACTATATTTTTTGCTTCACATGATACCTACTAGTACTACCTAACGATGTAGGATAAAATATGGCCGCCTTTTTAGCCTTGATGATTTGTTCAAATGGAATGGAGCGGAAAGAACAGATTAGTTGGACAGATGGTGTTGCTTTGCATATGAGTTGTTTGTGTAGTGCGTGGAGCCAAGTGGAATCTAGCCATTTAGGTTTCTACTTATAGCTCAGGTCATCAGTCGAGATAAACTTATTATTTCCATTCACTTGCCATTTGAATAAAAAGACTATGTATCCGGCTCGGAAGCGAATGAGTTTCATGAACAATTTCACCTAAAATGAAAATGTAAGATGAAAGTCTCAGTGAAAATTATCTAGGACAATGGCTTTAAAAAAGGGTCAATCATACCATATCAGCAATCTTTCGAAAAATAACAAGATATCAGCAAATTTGCCACTTTCTGAGAAGACAAAGGGAAAAAAAAACACCAAGAACTGTGTCTACTCGCTACTACTTTGCTATGGGCAGCCCGGCCTGTGGCGGCGGCGCACACGCGCGCACGACCAGCGGTGGCGCTTCAAGTGGGCGCGTTGCAGCGCTTCGGCCGGAGGAGTAGCGGCGAGGCGGCTGGCCGTCGGCCATGCGGGCGGCCGCTCTCAAGGGTTGTGGTGGCTCGGGCGGGAGCACAGCGGCGACGCGGCCGCGAGCGGCGGAGGTGGCGCTGCGAGGCGGCCACCATGGCGACTCTGGCCGCTCAAAGCGGTCGCGGTGCGGGCGGCGCCATCCCCCTCGCTTTTTTCTGTAATGCTCGATTTGTTATGGGGACTCCGGCCGGCGGTGGTGCTCTGAGCGCCATTGCGGTGCCGTGCGCATGAGGCGGTGCTTCAAAGCGATCGGCCAGCGAGCGCAGGCGGCCGTGGGAGGCCGCCATGGCCCAGTGCGGTAGGCTTTGGCGGGGGGGGCGTCGAAGCGGCGCCGACCAGTGGAGGCCGACGACAAGTCGACGGCGCACGACTTCAGGTCATGTGCCGGTCGATTTCGTTGTATACTGTTCATGCGAGCCATACTGTGCACATGATCATTGTTTATGTGGGTACTGTTCATGCATCCACCGATCGGCATGGTCGGCGACTTCAAGTCGACTCGCGGTAGATTAGAACGGATTTGTAATTTCTAATCTACGGTACAATTGATATTCACTTTTCTATGCAATCTACCGATCGGCATTGTGCCGGCGACTGCAAGTCGGCTCGCGGTAGATTAGAGCGAATTTACACCCTAGAAAAACCGATCTAGAAAGCCAAATTTGCAGAATTGAAAGCAATTTAGAAAAACGATTTAATCTACGAGTGTCGTGCTACGACGTTTACCTTTCGATCTGATGAGAGTCGATCGTACTGGTAACGTGTTGAGGAACCATCGTTGGCGAGTCCAGTTCGAGCGATTACGTTATAGACGAACTCATAATCGTAAGAACAATGCAAGAACGTAAAAACGGAATAGTAGATTGAAACAGAGATATAAGGGAACTTCAGACTTCTCTATATTGTTTTTTTTAATCGTGTACAATATTTATAGTCTCCTTCTTTTATATAGGTAACTGGGTAGATAATGAGCCTGACTGAGTCAGAACTCTCCGATCTTAGACCGAGTTTCTTAACAGATTTTTATTCTCGGTCCTCTATCCGTGCGAGCGAGGAGGACAGGTCAAGCGCATTGTCCATACGGGATTAGCGATCTTAACATATTTTCCTTTGGTCTTGGTATAAGGCGAGCGTGAGATGGGGCAGCCATCAAGAGCTTGTAGAAAAGCAGCTTTTGCATGCAGTTAATCCAAAGAATCGTGCCGCTGATTGATTGATTTTGCGTCGAGCCATCCGTCCGTTGTGTTGCATGAGCATAGCCGAGAGCGGCGACAGCACTACGTGCGTGCGGCGCGCGCAAAGGCGATCATGTCGGACATGGATTTCTTAATTCGGAATCATCTATGATTATACCGTACTATTTTTAAATCAGTAAATAGTACTCACAAATATATCACTGAATCATCTCATACACATCGTAGACCGAACCAAATATAATATTACAACCATCAGAATTAAATAAACCGCATCGGATCGAGTTTACAATAGAGGCCGAACATGCCAAATGAGTTCATTACATAAAGTACAGAAATAGGCGCGGAAGCAAAAGGGCAACACGACTCTCTGCAGGCAAGCGATTGTGACGCCTTGCGTACAACCGATATCAACCAAGGACTTGGAGGATATTGGTTGTACGCAAGTACCAGCGGAGCCAGCTAGTTTGTGGTGAGCGCTAGAATAACGAACTAAACTACTCTTCACATTGGTCTTGTCCGTCGAATCCTTGATCCTCGTAGTAGACGTAGTCGTCCTGATCAGCAGATTCTGAGGGTTTGGGGAAAGAGCGAGGATGAGCACAACTTCCTTGCTCGCGAGCCAACACAACAGATGCAATAATAAATATGCAAGGCTAAACAAGGATGTCTCGGGTTCTTTTATTTACGCAAAGCAATATTTGTAAATACATATACCTAGAAAGTCCTAGCACTTAGCAGTTTAACTGAACCACATTTTTAATAAAAAGATTACTTGTGCAATATCAATAACAGTAAATGTTACCTCCACCTCATGCTTAACTTTGATAGCGGTTACATCCACCTACTACCAGCACTGGTAAGACTACCTAGGAAAATCTAGAACAAGGGCTAGATGAGTCCGTCGTATTTTTCAATCCACCCACAAAGGTTTTTGAAATAGAACTAACTCAAATTAAGTTCTCATGTCCGCCTTTAACCGTAGGCGCGGCTGTTCGAACAGTTTATTTCTCTGCAGAGATTGTATACTGTACCCATAAGAGATAATCATATTCGTTACCCCACATGATTCCGTAGTCATGTAGTTAAGCGATCGTCACAGTAACTTTTCAAACTATCTTGCTCTTTCCGTCATCTCACCAATATAGGTTTACGCCCATAAGTTGTGCGGGGTGTTCACCACAACGACTAGCGCAGCTGACCTCGGTCACAACGACTAGCGCAGCTGGCAACTTCACCTTACCTCGGTGCCCCTTTCAAGCCGGTCACAACACGCGCTTGCACTACCTCGACCCCTCCAGCGAGATGATTTTCAGGGTTCAATAGAATTACTAAGCCAAGTTGCACTTTGCAGTCTTGTGGTTGTACTTGTTTTACACGGGAGGTCACGATAAGATTAAGTTATTAATCCATCCGGGCAGTTCATACCACATACCGATCACTCTCGTGCGCGACGACACCCACCACTCTTTCCATCCGCCCAGATGTGGTACTAGCAAGTTTTAGGGTTTTAAGAAGTGTAAAATAAATTAGCTCAACCATTTCAGTCATTTCCCCAATGACTGTCTTTATGTTTAAAGAATGATGATTGGGGCGGTTAGTACCCCGGCACTTAAACAAGACTAGCATGACGTTTAAGTACAACCTATATCTAGTAGGTTACCATATAATTACTAGGGTGACAAGGATTAGAGAATTCAATTATCAAAGACAATGTATAATAATTATTTAATTATCAAGTTGACATTTAGCTACCTTAGGATCATTTAACATACATTTGTATAAGAAATTAAAGCATATAATTTGATATATTAAAAGAACATAATTAGCATAAAATGTAGGTTCAACATGATCAAAGTATTGACTCGCCTGGGTCAAAGGCTAGAGAATCTTAGTAGTCTTGAGCTTGGTTGAAATGGGGACCTCCGACTTCTTCGAACTCTACTTGGACAATAGCACCGGAAAAGAAAAGAAAAGCAAACAAAACCAACAAATACAAAATCCACAATAAATGAACTCCAAAATTAACCAAACCAGTACCAAAATGTAGGTTTTGAAATTATAAATTTTTTGGTACAAAATTCATAATTTTTGGAGTTATAACAAGGAGATATGAGTTTTTGAAACTTTTTAAATAATTTTCAGTTAAAAAGAAAATAAGAAAAGAGGATTATTCTCCCGCTGACACGTGGGCCCTTGGCACAGTGTGCTTTCGCCCCGGGGCGGCAGTGGTCTGCCGGAGGATCTGTGCGTAGTTCAGGCGGTTAATGGCGGTAATCTTGGGAAAGATGGGTGGTACTATCGGCGTGTACCAAGCGGTAGTACCGGCGAGTATCAAGCGGTAATCTTGGCGAACGTAGTAGTGCACCGGAAAGCAATAGCTCGGGGAGAAGGAGGGCGGAAGCATTGGGGAAAAATGTGGCGAGTAATCTGCGTGGGTTTTGCAGTAGTTCGGGGATAGGAGGCGAAATCAGGAGTGACATGCGGCAGTAGTCTGCGGCAACAGCAATGACGAGGAGGAGGGAGCGGTAGTCTGCCGTCGTGTAGTGGCCAGTAGTACCAGAGCTCGGATTTCGGTGGCAGAGGAAGGAAAATGGCGCTGGCCTCATTGGAGGAGAGGAGGGAGCTGGAGAGGCGGGGACGAGACAGAGGAGGGGACTTATAGCCAAGAGGCGAGAGAAGGGGAGCGGCGACGGCCTTGGGAAGACGGTCCGGGTGGTCGCAGGCGTCAGGCGCGTGTGTGAGGAACCGAGCAAAGGCACGCAGGCCATGGAAAACCGGGAGGCGGCAGGGAGGCGTGGTAGAGGTGATCTTGGGAGGCCCAGGTGGCGGTGCGGCTTGAGGTGACGGAGAGAGAGAGAAACGGGGGAGGAAGAGAAAGAAAGAAAAAGAGCGGTAGGTGGGCGGGGGAAAAGAGGGGAAAATGGATTTGGGTAGTAGGAGAAAAGGGATAGAGGGGAGAGAGAGAGAAATTTGGGAAAAATCTCCAAATTTTAATTTTTGAAACCCAGCAAAAATTACATTTTGAAATTTGAGGTTTGAACTTTTGGGGAGTTTTGAAATTAAACTAATTTTTTTGAATTTCAGAAAATGGATGTTACAGACCAAAGGTGCGAAAAATCTTCCATAGTCGTTCATCCGCCTCTAATTGCCATTAACAATCCTATGAAGTTTATCTACATCCACCCATAAATATATTGGCCATACAGGATCCAACTCCTGCAGAAACTAACAAGGATAGCTCATCGTAATCAAGTTTACATTGAAAAAAAAAACAAATTGCACAATGTCAGAGTTCCAAAAGTATAAACCGCTTAAAATGAATAGTATATAAAAATTTCCACAAACTGATTCAAAGGTACGTCCTCATTGAAAGACATTGAAAGCACCAAATTGTGGTAATGGATATAAGCAGCTTGTTTAAGAACTTTATGCACGTATAACAATGTATACAAATACTGCAAGACAAACAGTTGATAGCAAACAATGTTAGGAGTTAAGAGCGAGTAAGCGCAAGCGTACCGCTTTTGGATCAGCTATCAACTCCAAATTGGTAGCATCAGACAAACCTCTGAGAAGCACACACTTGTCACTGCCATCAGGATTGTCATGACAACCCTCCCAGCTATCATCGCCACAATCCACAGAGATGTTATTACCACAACAATCCTCACAGTCCTCGTCAAGTCTGACCAATGCTGTTACTATCAATGGCATACTTTGAAGCAAAGGAGCCCTGCCCTGACAATCATTTAGGCACTGAGAAACTAGACTTCCGATCGAAGAAGCTGCTGGTTATCAGACGTCTTGGGGATTTTGATGAGATCTCACGGGCCAAAATGGTGCAATCTCTTATCTTTAGATCCTCCAATGCATGACAGCGTGAGAAATCCAGGGCGCGGTTGCCCAACTCTACACACTCAAGCTCTAAGCTCGTCAAAAGGGAATAGTATGGATAGGAATTGAACTCGCACTCGTCCAGGGGCGAGCGGTCGCGGAGGAGCAGTAGGTGGTTGACAAACTCATTCAGATCCTCGGCGCTCTTCCACTCCTCGACGTCGGTGATGCGCGGGACGGGCACGGACTTCCAGAGGTCGCGCCAGCGGCGGGAGAGCGTGCACGTCCGCACGACCTTGTGGGAGGGCAGGAACGACAGCACGTGACGCAGGAGCGCGTCCGGGACGGCGCCGATGCGGTCCTCGTCGACGGGACCGCTCTCCTCAGCCGCTTTCTTGTGCTTCTTGTCCTTGCGCCGGTGCGGCATTCCGTCGAACAGGCGGCGGCCGCGCTGCGGGAACGAGAACCCATGAGCCACCAGAGCACACCAGGCCAGGCAAAGAGAGGAGATACGAGAAATTCTCGACGCGCATCACCTGAAATCACTTGCCGGAAGCTCCGCTCGCCGGCCGCCGCCGTGAACAGGGGGAGACCACCGGAGGAGACGGGCGCAGTGTGTTCTGTGTTCACTTCACTGAGCAAGCGGCAGCTTAACTACTTAGATTGGGTGGTTTACTGGGCTTTCGAATCTGATAGATAGGCCCACATTGGGGTCAATTTAGGCCCACATTGCAAACAACAGACAGCCTTGTTTTTTCGATGTTTGTTACCGTTAGGACGGACTGAAGTATTGAATTGGTAGGCCCGAGCCTGACATAGTGTGAGCCTGAAGCCTGAAGAAACGTCATGGTTAACGTTGGAAGCGTGGCATCCCGTTGCTAATTGGCAATTTGGCATCAGGCCAACATAAATTGACATTTCATTTATCAGGGCTGGCTTGCATATCAACTTAAAACCGTGTGTATGGAGTCAAATGGTCAGACTAAGAATTCTAAGCAAAGAAAAGGGCAGAGCTAGGACCAACCCTCCAAGCCTGGACTAGGAAAACATTGGAGATTTGGAGGAATTGAAGAAGGTATATTACCCTAGGAGTGTATTATAGAAACAATGGGTTCTAACAAGGAAGAACAAATTATTAGAGGATGACAATAACAACCAGGGCCGGAGCCTTTGATTTTCCACGGTCGACTCTCCCGGGTCTAAATCTTCTATTCCTTCGATATTTTTTTGGCAATTTCTAAAGGAGGTTTGCGTACACTTTTAATCTTAGACCTCAGGCTATAGCCTACTCAACTCGAGATCTAGATCCACCCCTGATAACAAACCAACTTTTACAGGTAATTGGGATGATCCAATCTCATGATATAATCTTATCTTACTAGAGTATTATCATACCCAAAAGAAAAAGTCGGCGTGCAGTAAGTAATTTTGGCTTGGAGCGGCCATGCGCGGCGAGCAAAGTTTGCTTTGTTTCAACCTCAAGCGTGGGCCCGTGCGGTTGATCGTCGATGGATTAGCCTTTTTGCTCGACGAACACGGCGTTTAGTATCACCTGGTCCAACCAAGGACGATCGGTCTCCATTGCGAGCAGATTGATTCATTGACTAATTCTTATGGGATCCATCATCCTATTGCCCGGGCATGGTAATCTTAGCCGGCATGACATGCCGGTATTATCTAAAAAGAAAATTTTACGGCTACTGTGCTGGACATGCAAATATTCACATTGCAAAATGGTTTGAGCTTAATCTACTAGTGTTTAGCTACGTTGTATGATATTTTCGTTTTCCAAAAGATATCAACAGCCGCCCCCAACAGCTATGGGTGTTGTCAGATTTTATAAAATTGAACTATACCTCTTTCAACCCTTCAACACCCAGGTTTGCGGAATTTTTGGCGTCGGCCGATTTGATCCGTATTTGCGGTTTTAACAGCCGCGCTTGAATTTGCAAAATTAGCGAGTTAGCGCCAGCGAGGCGTGCGCCCGGTAGCGAGGGCAACAGCGTCTTGTTGGCGCAGGCGGCGGTAGCCGGCCTGTTGCTGTAGCGCGCGCGCGCCAGCCGCGCCAGCGTGGCTTGGCGCGAGTCGAACTGCGCCGCGCCAGTGTTTCTGTGAGCCGCGCCCATGGCGCGAGGTGAAGTAGCCGGGCTCTTCGATCAAGACCACACGCTCTAAAGATGAAGCGGCTCGGCGAGAGGAGGCGTCCGCCCCTCTGCATTTGTCAAAACTTTTCACAAGAAAGAATAAAGCGAGCCCTCTCTCGCCATTACACATACGCATCCGAGCTGTTATGCGGAGAATTAAAAACGTTAGGGTGGCCATATTTCCACCGTCCATCCTCCTCCTCGCGCATCATCGCCCCGTCCGAGAATTCGGCGCGATGCTTACGAATTCGGCGCAAGGCGCGACTCTCCTCCGCTCGGCTATAAATCTGGGACTCGGCACTCGCTCTTGGTCATATCAATTGCGTTTGATTCGTTCTTGCACTCGTCGTCGAGAACTCGGAGAGCGTAACATAATTAATTTTATTGGGAGGTAATTGTTTTCTCGCTTCGTCACTCGGCCTTGATTTATGACTTCCTCAGAAGGTGATTTATTACTTCCTCAGAAGGGTGATTTATTACTTCCTCGGAAGGCGGGTAATTTGTGTTATACTTTTGCCGTTATTGCGTAGTCGTAATTAGTTAGTCTTTATTAGCTAGTCGTAATTAGATAGTTTAGTGGTAATTAATTAGTAGTAATTAGTTAGTCGAGTAGTAATGAATTAGTTTAGTGCTAATTAATTAGTCGTAATTAGTTTAGTAGTCATCGTTCTGACATATGAAGTAAGTGGAAATAAAATCTTGGTATTTTTAGTGATAATTAATGAGCAAGTAATTAGTTAGTTTATAGATAGCTAATTAGTAGTAATTAGTTAGTTCACTAGTAATAAATTAGTTTAGTGCTAATTAATTAGTAAGTAATTAGTTTAGTACTCATCGTTCTGACATATCAAGTAAGTGGAAATAAAATCTTTGGTATTTTGTAGTGGTAATTAATCAGCAGTAATTAGTTAGTTTAGAGATAGTTAATTAGTAAGTAATTAGTTAGTTCGGTAGTAATGAATTAGTTTAGTGCTAATTAATTAGTCGTAATTATTTAGTGGTTGTTGTGGGTTTAGGTATTTTCGAACATGCAAGACTTGATTGTATTTTACGGCGATGGGCATGCGGCGGACACGATGGGTTGGACTGTCGAGATGCCGGTACAAGGTGGTCCGGCGGAGGGCTCCACGCGATGAATATTCACGAGTGCGAAGGCTGCATCGGAGGAGTTCCTCACGAGCCAGGGCGAAGAAAGTTATGATTGGCGATCCTGCACCAATTATGTGTGGGAGCTCGTAAAGGTGGATGGAAGCATAGCATGGAGGCGTACATGGAGATTGTCTCGGCCGAGCGGCCATTCACGGGAAGCCTATGGTGTCGTCAATTTCGTACATAGGCGTCTGGAAACCACGATGATGCAGAGGCACTGTACAAGCGGGCAAGCGCAACCAGAGCTGAAGATGGCGGCACGGAATGTCTTTGCCTCGGAGAAATCCGTGCCTAATTTTGAGCCAAATGAGGCGGAAACATGGTGGTCGACCGCATCGGCGCCACAGTATCTCGGACGAGACTCTCGGGTTGGAGTCAAGCGAGGACAAACCCAAGCTCGGATGAATGCAAACGAGGGCGCACGCAAGCCGGTGGTCCTTCGTGGCATCGAGACTTGATGATATCGCGGTGCGTTCGCTCGTACTACCGCAAGAAGAAGGCTCCGGTGGGGTTTGAAGCGACACCCTCTTAGTTAGGCGGCGCTTCCGAACAAGGTGGCGTGCAACAAGCTATAGCGCGATGCGCTTTGTCCATCGGCCGTGTGTCACAGAGTGCCGGTCCAACCAGTCTGCGATGAAGTGCATAGTAGAAGGCTGCTGGCAGCAGGTCGCTCTCGAGCAAAGATCTTTGGCTCGGTCTTCACGGTCAGGAGGCGATCGACCACACACCGTGAGCTCGGCGAGCCTGCGGCGACATCGGGCGTGACTTCGCATATGTTGCAAACCTCATCACGCACCTAGTTGAGCGGGCGTGTCTATCTCCCCAAGGCGATGATGTCGAGTCGTCAATCGGGTTGGCTATCCGATTAGCTCTGACAGGTTCGACGAGCCAAGAGAAAGTCATCGAGACTATATGCGGGACATACGAAGGCGTACAACCTTGTGCGAGATTGCTTCACGGTTGCGGATCAAACCCGCGCGTACATAAACAAGTTGGGCCGTGAAGATCTTTGAAAAGGGCCCAACCACTTCATCTTGGATAGGGTGTTACGGGCTTTCGCTCGAGGCCATCGGGGCTTCAAGTTTGCCAGTCCGTGCTAACGATGGATGGCACTTTTCTCCAGGAAGTACAAGGCACCATCCTCACGCGGTGGCGGCGATCGAATGACCAACTTCTCCGGTTGCATTTGCCATTGTCGAGGCGAGAACACATCCAGCCGGTTGTGGTTCTTGGAGAGCGTGAAGAGGCCGTGGTGGGAGGCCGGGCCAGCGTCGCCTAGTCACTGAGCCGCAATCTTTGGGTTGTTGGCGGCCATCAACATCATGCGGCGTGGGATGGATCCATCTCGCGTGGAGCGACGTGCAATCGGGTGGTGCATGAGGCATCTTGCATCTAACTTGTTCACGCGGTTCATGATCGAGAACTCATGAAGGCGTTCAAGGCATTGTGTATGCGAGAACCAATGCGGAAGTTTGAGTCTATTTGGAGAGACCTTGAACAGGACTACGAGACATACAAGAGTCCACTCCGGAGAGGAGCAACCTAGTAGCGCCATAACCTTCTCGGTGGATTAACGACCACGCTCTGAATTGGAGAAATGGTCCTCCTCTATGACCTGAGGCGGTGCGAGTGCGGCGTTATGGCGACCAACATGTGCGAGGTCTACAATAGCGTCTGAAAGGTGTGCGCGGGCTCCCTATCACTGCGGTTGTCCGGGAGACATGGACTCGCACCGTTAGTTATTTCGTGAATAGAGCCACGCGACCAAGCGGCGAGATGGGCGAAGGCAGCGGTGGTCGAGAACATGCGAGAGACACATGGATCGGAAGATGGAGAAGGCGAATGCCACGACATTCGGGTGATCGGCGACCTCGGGAAAATCTGAGATCAAGCTTTGTGGATATCGTGAGGATATGTGCACGATCTCGGGATGATGAGTCAATTGACAATGGCTTTGTTGGTTTGCAAAATCTCGCGTTTCGGGGTTTGCTTCTTCTTTGTCGGACCACGGCGGTCGGCCAGGTGGAGATGGTGGTCGGACCGCCCGTGGGTCGATCGGACCGGCCGTGGTGGCGGTCGGACCGGTCGACCTAAAGTTGGATTTTGGGGCTAATCCAAAAATAGGTTGTGTAAGCGGTGAGGAGTCTCACGGATGTGGTTTCATCATTTTGGAGCTCCGGTCAAAGTTCTATTGAGTTGAAAATTCCGAATGTTTGGATTTTCAAGCTAAATTTAGCTAAATCTTTTACCGGTCCGACCGCCCGTTGTGGGAAGCGGTCCGCCGACTGATATCGGTCGGGCCGGCCTTGTGGGGCGATCGGGCCGGCAATAACAGAGGTAAGCCAAGTTCGCATTGATGCATGTTGATTGTGTTTAATGTTTAGTTATCAATGCTTTATTGTTGCATATTGCATTGTGGAACTAACGTGGGTCAAGTTGTGAAGAACTTGTTCGGAAGCGGTTTATTTGTCTATTCTTCATGCGGTGGCTTGCGAGTCAGCGGCGTCAGCGGTGAGTGGATCGGGACTACGCTTGGAGGCGAGGTCGAGCGATCGGTGATCTGGGTGGTCGTGTGACACAAGCATGGTGCGAGGATGGACAAGATGGATCGAGCAATTGGTTGATGCAATTTGGTTGGATCGGTGGTGCGGGTATCCGTGCGAGTCTCTGGGAGGTTCGATGGGATTCGGACAAAGAGGCTTGGCGTCGATGAGCCGTGATCAACCTACACGTGGTGAAGCGGCGATTGCTTCAGCAGATTTGTGTGGGTCCCATGTGTGAGTGGGCCCCAAATGTGACTCTAGTCCTCTCTAGTATAAATAGGAAGGGGAGAAGGAAAACCTTTGAGGCATTCATTTGGTTTCTTCCTTGCTTTTCTAGGGTTAGGGTTTGGAGAGGAAGAGAGGAGAGATTGTATGCTCCTTGGGTGAGCTCTTGTCCTCCTAGTTGGAGTGGCTTTGTAAGCATCTTGTGAGATCAATCAATCTTGTGATGCTTGCTTGAGAGATCTTTGTCTCCTCTTGTGTTCTTCTCTCAATTGAATGAATTTGGTGCTTCCTTGATTCAAGGGTTTATGCTTGGTCTCTTGACCCATTTTGTCTTGCTTTGGTGTGTGGGAATACTCCTAGAATCATCTAGACCATCAATCCCCACAAGCAAGTCTTGAATCAAAGTTTTCACATTTTTAGGGTTTGTGCACTTCTTGATTAAATCCTTGAGAGATCGATTACGTGAAGCGGATCGAAGGATCGTCGCTAGAAATAGGTCTCTAATATCATTAGGGAGGTGTGCTCGAAATTTGGTCAAGTTTCATTGGTTGAATCAAAGTTGGATCAAATTTCGTTTTGGATTTGGGTGGATTTTTGATCTTGGGTGAACCGGTCGACAGGTCTTATGCAATGGTCCGGCCGCGTATATCGGACCATTTATCTTGCTGGGTCGAACCGTCCATCCACCGGTCCGCCTTGACTAGTTCTTGGTCGGACCATTGGTTGAGCGTCGGTCGAGGCCGCCCTTAATAACCGGTCCAGGCCGCTGTGCGAGATCAACCCTTTGAGTTTAAGTCTCCACATTTGTGTCGTGTGGTTGTCGGGGTTATCGAATTCGGCACAAGGCTTCATTGTGTGCTTCTTGATCTTCTTAGCCTTCATAGCTAAAGGTGAAGTTCGTGTTGAATTTGATTTAGGCGAGAAAGTTTTAAGCGTAATTCACCCCCTCGATCGCCTTCCAGGTCCTACAAGCCCGGCGAAATCGTCAATAGTCATGCTAGGGGAAAGAAAGCAGGCATGCACCACAGGTGATGTGGCGACATGCACTGCAACAAGCCAAAGCTCTTCCACAAACCATGCTCGCGCGTGTACAAGGCATGTGCGCAAATCGGCAGATGGCTACACCATACATCTCTGAGTACTACGACATGCGGCACCTATTCGGTACATGGGCGGAGAGTTTCACTCGTATGGTTTGGAAATGAACTACAAGGATCTTTGGCACGACATGGTGCTGGGGTCCCAGCGAGGACTTGAAGAGAATAGGGAAGGCGGCGGCGGGCGGCGCTTCGAAATGATATGGATGCTAGTCAGCGTACGATATTAGCATACGGTGAAGTGCGGGATATACAAGACCCTGGGCACTCAATGAAGGATTGTCCCAGCGGACCTAGTTAAATCGGTCGTCACTCGGTGTCGTAATTTAAAGTTTTTACTGTCTTGCTTGTTATATACTGCGCAAAATTATCTGAGACCGGCTATGGACTCTTGGCAAACTTCTACAAGAGGATGTTGCGAAGCGCAGCGGCTTCTTGCGAGAAGAGAAGCGACTAAAATACGGATTTTTCAATGAAAGATGCTCGGTGCCACCACGTTTGCGGTCCGAAGTGTGTGTGGTGAGCAAGCGAGATCATTGATCCACACACCGAACCACGGCCGCGGGCGTACTACAGTCGGCCACTACATGGTAAGCGTTTCTTTCGCGCGCATCGATTTTCCTCCCAATGTTTAATTCCTTCAATTTTAACTTCATCCCACGTAATGCGGCCGAGATGCGGCGCCACTTCTTCGATGGATTGCGGCCCGAGATATGCGACATGGCATTCATCGGCAAGAGTACATGCTAAACTACTCGGTGCGGGCGAGAACTTCTCCGCAGTGGAAACCTTACGTGCGGATGAGGAAGCAGAAGGACCCGATAAACTCGGCGTAATCCATATCGGCGACAAGGAAAGGCTCATGCAAGCGTCGATTATGAAGAAATTACATCCTTCTTATGATTTTCACTATCGGTGTACTTACATCATACAAGCGGAGACATGGGCGACCGACACACGGCCCGGCGTGGACATTCCGTAACAAGGGCAAGGAAAGGCTCATGGTGAGCCGCCGCCACAGCGTATCCGGTCGCCGGGCGTCATCCGTATCCACGGCGTCGATTATGAAGAAATTACATCCTTCTTATGATTTTCACTATCGGTGCACTTACATCATGCAAGCGGAGACATGGGCGACCCGACACGGCCCGGCGTGGGCGGTCCGTGACAAGGCAAGGAAAGGCTCATGCGGCTAAGCCCGTCGCCACAGCGTATCCGGTCGTCGGGAGCAATCTACATGGACGGCGTGAGTTATGAACAATTGACATTCTTATTACGTTTTGTCTTTGTCGATGTACTTACATCATACAATCGCGATGTCACAGACGACTTGACATACCGGCCCGGCGTGGAGATCTGGCGATAAGGAAAGCTCCTTCGGCCGAGACCCACGGCGTCGAGACAAGGCTCCTTGCTATGGCGCGCGCGGAGACAAGTAGCACACATCGTTAAGTAGTTGCTACCCACATGTTGTCGACATCTTCATAATCGCAACAAGCGGTCTCCCGAATTTTAAATTATAGCAAATGAGGTCAAAAAAATGAAAATTTTTGTGTTTGACAAAGTGTATTTGATTATGTAATTTTTGTATTATTTTATTTGTTAAGAATCTTTTGATATAACTTTGCTTTAAATGCGGATCAATTAATGTACTTCATACAAAGGAGGTCTCGGGAGGCCACGAGAGGTCTCGAAGGTTTAATGGAGTGGAATCATTATACAAAAAGTTTATCGTTTATTGATTAATACGAACAAGACACTCATACGAAATAGCGATAACAAGCATGTAGTACAATGAAAATCGCATAACACGTGAAACTATCGGCTCGCAAATGCGAGCCACTCTCTCTCCTGCTGCGGTTGCGTCGCGTCGCGGCCTTGTTTTCGCCGAGCATGACCCGTGGAATCGTCCACGCTCTCGGAGAAGCGCGTGTCGGTTCGGAGAATGCGAGAGACCGTTGGCGGAGTGGACGATGGCGAGTGCAGGCAGAGTGCGGTAGGCGTACATGTTGTCTTGATGAGGCGTGGGCACAGGGGACACTTCCGAGGAATTCATCCACGGCGGAGGCTAGAAAACCACTCTGGGGGCCACTCTGAAGTGCGATGATGCAACTCGATTCTTGCGGATGAACTCTCGTGCGGAGTATACCGTGGGGCACCGAACCGGAGGACATCTGCTCTTGAGCGTCTGGAGGCGTGAACCGGAGGAGCTACGCCTGCGTCGCTAAAACCACAGGCTGCCATTGTCCTTGCCACTGGCGTCGTGTCTTGCTCCCTGGTAGGAGTTGGGAGGCCGTATCGTCGTCATCGATCGATGTGAGCGCCATCACCCCGAAGTGAAAGGCGCAAGGCGAAGCGATGTTAGTACAAATGAACACTCGGATGTAAACTAAGAACCTCGTACCTCCGGATGTGCGGTCTGCGAGATAGCAGGAGGCGGCGGTATGTCTGCGGGTCGGACGGCGAAGTGATTCATCCGACGGACCTCTGGCGAGAAGCGGCATGATGTTAGCGGGCGTAAGGCATAATTACAAAACTTGATGTAAATTTGTACATAGCGACTTACGTGCGGCGACGGCCGCGAGATGACCGCGAGGAAGCGCTCGGCGCTGCCGGACTCGCTAGGTCGTGGTGACCTAGCGGGTGAACCGCCCCCCTTCATGCCGTCATAAGGCGTCGTCCCTCGAGCGACCACGGCTCAAGTTCTTTACTATCTTCTTCATCTCCGTGAGATGTGCTTCAAAACTTTTATATGCGCGGGGTTCTATCTGGTGAGTTGGGCCTCGTCCATTGCGCTCGGGGCCAGCGCCGCCGCTCAAGCTGTAGTGACATATGTAACGAGTTCATTAACAAAAATCGAATATCGTCAACAAAGCTGCGAACCGAGGTTGTAAGTGTCGTCTGGTGTCGTCATGTCTTGAAGCCTTTGTGGCGATTAAATGCGTGCGGCGGAGGCTCTCTTGGTGCGTCGAAATGTCACCTCCTCAGGCGCTCGGAGGAAGAATGGTGAGTCTTCGCGCGTTCGTGGCATGTACCACTCCATGTACGCAGACGTCTGTTGAGGTCATATGGGCGCGGCTCATGCCATACATCCACGTGCACCACTGTGAAGCCATGTCTCAATCCACTTTGGTCTTTGGTGCATTTGCCGATCCAAAATATGCCCACTTTGACCTCGATTACTGCATTTTGGAAAGATTAATGTTACAAAAGAAGGCGTAAGGCTGCAAAAATTACTTGGATGAAATTTGACTCACGGTGTCTGGCTCGCTCCGAGGGGCTGCCGTTCGGAGGCGCGGTGATGCAAACAAAGCTGTCGCATTCTGTGGCTGCGGCGCGTAAGGCTCCACCATATGTGAGAACACGGTGGCGGTCGTCGTCCACAAAAATCGATCCACGAGGCATGAAACAGACGGCCGTCGCGGCGCAACCGCGAGAGAAAATCAGCATGCCATGGACACGGATGATGTCGCTCTCGTGCAATAACTTTCGAACTTCGTTGTGGTACAGCGAGTAGCACCTCGCCGGTCTTCTGTTGGCCCAGTAGCGAGACGGCCGGCGCGATCCACCGTAAGCCCATGGTGGGCGCGTCTATGGGGTCATATGGTATGTCGTCATCGGGAGAGAGCAGGTGCGCCATTGTCTCAATGGTCGGCCGCCCAGCAGGAAGTGCTCCCAACTCCACAGTGCGCGAACACGTAGCACACGACTAGGTTGCTACGGAGGCTGCGGCGCGTGGCGTCACACAACCCTCGGTATGTAAGCGCAAAGGGCGGTGATCCCGGTGTAGTGCGGCATCGGCTCGGCCCGCGTCAACCAAAGACTTCGGCGGCGGATGAAGGCGGGGTTCAAAAATCGCCCTTTGTGGTTGGAAGCAGGACCCAACCAAAGAGTTGGAGAAGGTAAGCAACGAGATCGTCCTAACGGCGCCCTCGAGTGCACCTGCGGGCATTATTTGGCTGCCTCGGCCAAGCGAGGGGCGCCACGTGCACCCTCCGGCGAGAGGTTGGCCAAACCATTGCTCGGCTGACCTTCGATCCGCTCTCGGAGGGCGGAACAAGCGGCACACCGGATGGGAGACCCGATCAAACGAGACATCCTCTAGGGTGATCGTCATCTCCCCACCGAAAATGGAAGGTGTGCGTCTCGGGCCTCCACCGGTCCACAAGTGCGGACAACGGTGGCGTCTAGGGTGAACCCGTTGGAAGGACACCATCCTCGCAAAGGGCAACAAGCCGTCTCGGAGGATCGGGGCGTAACGATCGTCTAGCGCCCGCGATCCCTCCGCCCGGCGCCCGGCGGAGGGCCATCCACGCCGTGATGAGCCACGACTTGCCGGTGGTCCTCATCGTAGAATTGTTCTAGTAGCTCGGTAGAGACATGACTAGCAAAACATACATAGCGAACATTCACGACAATGTGGCTAATTAAACATAGAAGAATGTAGCTAAATTAAAAATTACGATAAACCTACTGCGACAGCGGCGGCGGTTAATAACGTTGAAATATAATCGAGAGAGCAAGCGCATGAAAAGAAAAGAATGAGCGGAGGAGGCGAGAGTGGTGAATATGAACTTAGCGGAAGAACATTGCGAAATGAAATCGTGTGATCGCTCTCAATATATCGCGAGGCTGCGCCGCGCCACTTGGCTTGGCGTGGAGGCGCTGTGTGGCGTGGCGTGGCCTTGCGCGCGCGACTGCGCCGTGACACTGCGTCAACCAGCAGCCATGTGGCCTACGCCCGCCGTCGCCCGGCTCGCTAGTTTTGTAAATACAATCGCTTACATTTGGTTAAAACCGCTATCTGACTGCGCATAAATCGGTCGTATCGGCCAAAAATTCCAGGTTTGCGTGGATCTATATATGTACTTTCTACATTTGAAAGGAAGTGCTCTAACAAATTAAACATGTGACGCTCTCCTTAGAAATTTGGTCAAAAAACATTCCTACCATTTTGTTGAAAATGTTTTTCTGTTAATAAACAGAACGAAGTTGCTTACCTACTAAGCATTCACACAAAAGGCCCTATTCAGATGTTTCACATGAACATGACTCTTGGCAACAACATTTTGTACCAACAACTGAACAGCATTTTCATACTTAATTCTTCTAAGAAACACCTAGGGTCCACTTAGAACATCGAGATTGTTTTTTCTATTTCTCCAACAAAATTCCTATGTTCCAAACTTAACTTTAATGACAGCACAACTCCAAAAAGTAGCCAAATCAAAGTTGATCCAAGTAACAAAAGCAACCAAAAAACCCAAAGGAAATTTATCAGAGAAAAACCTTATGTGAGGTCTCTTTTCATCAGTCGTTGATTCTTCTCTCGTTAACAGAATCAAAGACGGTTGGAGATAAATCTCGTGTCTAGTTCTCATATTTCATCATTTATTTTTCTTTTATCAACATAATCAATAACTGATTATGGCAGAACCTCACATCTGACTTCCCATCATTTTTTTTTAAAAAAAAACCATCATCATCTCTACGATGCCCAAACTTTTTTTTTTCCCCAAAGTCCAAACCACCGGCAAAACAAAATTTGTAGGCCCTCACATTCAGACCAGAAAAGGTCCACGTCCGCGTCTAATCTACCAGTCCTTCCTACCTTCCTTCTTGCCCTCCTCGAAACGAAAATAAATTCTCCAATCCCACAGTTGCTCGAATCCACCACCAATTCTCCCACCATCTCCTCCATTTCTCCCGATTTGGGCGTAGTCAGGGCCTCTTCTACCCTCCCAGATCGGAAGAGAGGCTGCTTTGGTGCTTCTTGGCGACGAATCTTGGGGGCGCTCGCTCAGATTTGGTAAAAGATTTGAGTTCTTGGGTGGTCAAAGTCGGGCTCTTGGGGGCGGAATCGGGTTGGGGTTGGGTGGTAAGGTGGATCTTGGCGCTGATTCGGGGGTTTCTTGGTGCAGGATTTAGGGTTTTTGGAGCTGGTGGTGGGTTTGCGCGGCCGGGAGAAATGGCGGCGGCTGTGGCGTGCGCGGAGAGGGCGACCAGCGACATGCTGATCGGCCCTGACTGGGCCGTCAACATCGAGCTCTGCGACATCATCAACATGGATCCCGGGTCTGGCCACCCTCTCTGTGTATCTTGTCTCTGATTTGTTTGAATTTGTATTATTAGTATATCGTGTTAAGAAGTATCGCTGATTTTCTACTTTGTTCGTCCTGGGGTATTAAGTAGGGTTCTGATGGCATCTTTGCGCATTGCTGTGGTTTCGTTGTGTTTGCATTATTTGTTGCATCGTGTTGAACTTATGTTATTAGACTATTGTGTAATTAAGCCGGGAAGCAGTGCTGTTTGTATGGTCCATCGAATCAGTTGTGCTTGCAATTCGTTTTCGTTCATTGGTCCTTTTCTGTATGCTTTGTTTGTTTTGATTTTCAGCCATTTTTGCAATTGATTAGGAATTTGGAATCTTAGGTTGCATGGTTGTTATCATGGAGGGTGAGATATTTCGTTAATTCATGAACAGTTGTGGTTGGTTCGTTGAGTCATAAGTCTCATAGAGGGCCACCGACTTTGGTGATGAGCTTTGTGATGAATGGTGGCATTTGTTGTTGAGGTGCAGTTTTGATGTGACGTCATGTTTGGTCGTGAAATATCAACAATGAGGAACATTAAAATGACATGGAAAGAAAATTTACTTAGTTGTTACTGTTTTTTCATTCTGGGAGTGTGATTTGTAGCTTTGCTAAACTTTGTGGATAACTTGAATTACCTATGGCTCCCAATATGGTTAAAATGTCTCTCTGAGGGGTGATTTTTTTTCCAACTTGCAACCTTTGATATTATTAAAATCTAGGTATGAGATGCAGATAATTGAAGACACTTCTCTCTGTACTATTGGTTGATAGTTCAGTTCATGGTTGAGTGATGCATATTGCATAGTGTTTGGTATATTTTATTTCAGACGTTTGTTTTCTGGTATAAATAGAGTGACTGTAGGCAATTTTTGCAATGTTTTTTATATGACTTGTAATTTGTCACGTGTTGTACTTTATAGCATGCTGATAAATGTTTGCTGAAGTGCAGACAAGCAAAGGACGCACTCAAGCTCCTAAAGAAACGCCTTGGAAACAAGAATTCAAAACTGCAAATTCTGACACTTTACGTGAGTATTGCACGTCTTCTATATTTAATTATTGTGACTCAGTATGTCATCTTCTGAGTTCTGTTAACAATGCTTGGGTATTGTTGCAGTACAAGTTTTAGCTAAATTCAATTGCTAATAACGCATAGCAAAATTTTAGAAATCACTTTTTTCCGTTGGTCACTTAAGTTTCAGAAATATTTTATTTACCTGTTTAGGTTTTACATTTGCTGCTGCATTTTTCAGTTTTCGAAAATTTCAAGCAGTGTACATAGTTCCGCTGACATTCATGTGTATTTTCATGTGCTGATTTGATGTGCGTGGCTGTCTTCTTTTTTCAGGTGCTAGAGACTCTAAGCAAAAATTGTGGGGATGTTGTTTACCAACAGATCATTGAGCGTGACATATTAAGTGAAATGGTTAAGATAGTAAAGAAAAAGGTGATGAGAATACTCATTCAGTGGTTTATTACTGTTTTCCTACATTCGTTTTGTATGCCTCTATATTTGATTTTGAATTTATCCTTGCAGCCAGACTTAAATGTTCGGGAGAAAATATTGAGTTTGATTGACACATGGCAAGTGGCTTTTGGAGGTCCATCTGGCAGATATCCCCAGTATCATGCCGCTTACCAAGAACTCAGGGTACCTTCAGCTTGTTTCTTTCATTTTTTCTGTTGTTACTTATCCTGTGCAATCACAGAATTATCATTTTTCAGTTGTCTACTTTACTACTGTTTCCCTTGACTTCAATCTTCTCTACACCATGTTTTCACTGGAACTTAGATCTGCAATCATTTTCTGAGTTAGCTGAGCCAATTGCTTCGGTCCAAACCATGACCCGGATAGCTTGTTGCCCTTGTTTGCAGGCTGCTGGTGTTGATTTTCCACCTCGTGAGGAAAATACAGTTCCGCTGTTTACACCTCCTCAAACTCAACCATTAAGGCATCCAAATCTATATCCTCCTCCAGGTCAAAGCTATGAAGATGCAGCTATACAAGCTTCTCTTCAATCTGGTGCCCCTTCTGCACCTGCCCTGAGGTATCCTTTTGTTTGATTGTGAATTTGATTACTTATCTGGTTCCTTTTCAGTTCTTGTTTATGTTTCCTGCTAGCGTAAGCATTACTGGTATCATTCATCTTTTCTTAATGCCATTTATGTTTGCATTTTGTTTGTTTGTGCCTTGCTTTGTTCTTTTTTTTTTTCCTTCTCTTTGTTACATCCCCTCCTTTCTAAAGTCTGATAAAATAGTTTTTGATTGGCTTACCCACATTTATACTTCTCATTTATGTAACTTTGTGTTGATTATTGAAAGACAAAAATACCTGTTTTGAAAAAAGAATGACCCAGTTTTTGCAAGACATAGAGTCCCAGAAAACATCAAATTCACAGCATCTATCAAATATACCACTCCCACAGCCACGTTATAGGACTATACAGTTTTTAACATTCGAAGCCTATTCACAATCTCTTTTTGGTAGATGTGTTGATGAAGAGTGTCATCTCTAAACTAGTATTGGAACCTCTGCTCCTCCTGATGATTGCCACCATCCTCATTGTTGGTCATCATCATAAACTCCAAAGCATACTAGCAAGTAGCAACGAAACATTACATCGACTATTGATTTTGTTTCTGCCTCCCTGTTTTACAGGCCACATATTCATAGAACTAGAACCATGCCAACTTTCAATTTTTTTATATAATTGCATTGGTATTTCTAGCAACAAACAGTAGTGTTAGGTAGTCTTGCTGCAAATACAATGGAATTATTTATTTCCCTGTCAAGGTCTTATCTTCGTAATCATACCAAACAGTACTTAAATTCTTGTACTTGTATTTATTTCATCATTTTTGCAGAAGAACAACTTTAGTTATAATCTACCTTTCTTTTTGTTGTTCAATGCAAATTACAGTCTAAGTGAGATTCAGAGTGCTCGAGGAATTGTGGACGTGCTTGATGAGATGTTAAATGCACTGGACCACAGACACCCTGAGGTGACTTTCTTCAAGAAAACATTAAGTTTTTGTGTGGTGTAGTATAGTCCTTTGATCTCTTCTGTAGTTTTGTTTTTCATTCAGTGAAAAATTTAATATGATCCGGGATCTCCTCTAGATTTCTGTTTTCTGTGGAAAATTTAGACATAAATAATGTGATTTGTTTCATATCTTCCTACTATACTAGGGTGATTGTAATTCTACATCTAGTGAGCTGAGGTATTTCATAGCATGTATTCTTGAATTTCACAGAGGAGGTTGTTAATCTTGTGATCATGCCATTATTAATTAGGTCTAATGGTCTATAATGGATGACAGAGTAATTTGTTTACTCAGCCTCCCAACTTGTGACATGTCTGGAGTCTAGTATATTATTAACTTAGAGCTTATTTATGCTTGTTTCCTCACCTGTTTACAGGAAATGTGTGAATTATTTTACTCGATCTGTTTTCATCCGAATGAAACATACTTAGCAACATAAGGAGGATTCAGGGCATATGAATAATTAAGTAGAGATTTCACAGCTGTAGTCTTTTCTAGAACTTGCTCTGGTTTCTGGGCGAATGTAATGTAATAGTGCCTAAACTTTTCATAAATGTTTTCAATGTATGACAATGAAATAAAAGGAGAATAATAGCAGCACAGTAATCTTTGTACAATTGAACTTTTGTGCCATAAGTTGGTTGAAGCCCATATGGCTCATTCTATTTCGCATTATGCTGGCCTGGATCACTTGTCCTTAAAGTTGTGGCCCAGTTGATTGTTTTGCAGGCCAATTGATTGAGTTTTTTAGCAAAATAAAACTTATATTGATGCCCTGTCTCTTCGCTTCTGTCTTTAATAATGTTATCCATGTGCCAATGTTCTTTGCTGTAAATCTTGATCTGTTTGTGCTTCATGCTGTAGGGTGTGAGGGAGGAGGTCATTGTTGACCTTGTTGGGCAGTGCCGATCTTATCAAACTCGCGTCATGGATCTTGTTAGCAATACTGGGTATGTATGTTTTTACTCTGAATTTTTGGTACCATGTATTCTACATTGTCATGTGACAGAATGTCTGGTATTCTCTTTGCAGTGATGAGAGCCTTCTATTTCAGGCTCTAGGACTCAATGATGAATTGCAGCGTGTTCTTCAGCGTCATGATGACATAGCAAAGGGAGTCCCTCCCAGTACAGGGGCACCAGTGCCTGTTGCTGCTAATGTAAACCAAGGGACGGCCCCTCCTAGGCCTGCTGGGGTTTCATTTTCCCCACTTCTTAATGTACACCATGAAGACGATGAACCAGAAGATCAGTTCTCCGTGCTTTCCCGCAGGCAAGCTATATTAGTTTCTCAATTAATATCTATTACTAGTTATTTTTCATATGTTGTAATATCAACTCATATCATCATTTTTTGTGGGTTGTTGACTATTAAGAAAATGTTTAGTTTCTTTAGGGTCATGTCATGTTACAAGGAATCAGTGGTTTGTTTGATTCATCAGCTGATTTACAAATAAATGCTTTGTAGGTCTGCAAGGGATGGCACAGCAGGACAGGGCAACCTGCCTTCTGTTCCAAGAAATGAAAGGCCATACCCAAGGCCATTTCTTCCTCCACCACCAGCGTCAAAGAGGCCTGTTTACACAGAGGCAAGCAATGTGGACTATCTTAGTGGAGAATCCTACAAGTCAGAAAAAGTATCAGATGATTTTATTAACCCAACTGCCCCAGCCAATACATCTGCATCATCTCATTCAAAAACAGAAATGAATCCACCACCAAATTATGATAACCGGTCAGAAAGTGTGTCTGATGACTTCATAAACCCAACAGCAGTACCCAGCTTCTCTGTGCCTTCTCGTCCTATAAGTGATTCAAACCATTCATCTGCGAATCGGCAGGAGAGTCTACCTGATGATGACTTTATAAACCCAACCGCGCTGCCTGGTTTTTCTTCGTCCTCAACTACTAAAAAGTATGAAGATTACAGTGAAGATCTTCCAAAAGCTCCATGGGAAGGGCAAGCTCCAGGTTCCCTACCTCCGCCTCCGGCAAGATATGGACAGAGACAGCAGTACTTTGAGCAACAACACGGCTTTCCTGGTGGGAACAATGGAGGTGGCTACAATGAACTGGTGACACAGACTGAAAACCTTTCTCTTAATCAAAGGAACACTGAGAATGAGAAGAGTGCATCAGTGTCGACGGCATCCCGCCAGACCAAACCCGAGGATTCCCTTTTCAAGGATCTTGTTGATTTTGCTAAGAACAAGTCGTCTTCTTCTAAACCAGCCAACAGCCGAAGGACTCGCTGAGTTGTGTAACTCACGTACCAGAGTTGGTATGCTGTCGGTTTACAGGTTAGCGGTTTTAGATATACCATCAAATAAGAGGGTTCAGACTGGTTTTCATTACCTTGGGAATTATTTTGGTTGCATAAGGTGTTGCGCATTCGACAGTCACAGATGTCAGATACAAATACTTGGTCATCATCCTGGGTGTGTACCACACCTTTGGTAATATTGGTTTTTGATTCTGCTTCCATTTTACTTAGCTGTATATATTACTCCAATTGACGGCAATATTCATAGCTCAGCTTGCAATTTGAAGACTAAAGTTAACTGTTTCTTTTCAGTGTGGAAAAAATTGTGACCATAGATGTGAAACTGTCGATTCTTCACTTTTTTTTTAGAGCAGCAGCTTGTGTAGAATTCTTGATAGTTATCAGCAGGTAAATTCCAATAACGTGGACAAAATGCATGACAGTTCTGTCGCTTGCGTTTGCTACTGAATTGTATCCATTTGTTTGCATATCTGAAGAGCGTCTGTCATTCATACTTCATTCTTCAATGAATATGGACGGGTGTCACAGCTTCCAAATATTGTTGCTTGGATTTTTCTTTGAAATCAAGTGGCACCTTACCGCCTTCTGCAGTGTCATTTCCATTGCTTGTTCTTTTCCTGCATCATCTATGGAAAATGTATGCGCAATTTGACGGGCTTTATACTGATTTCAGCGTGTGTGTGTGTGATATTGAAATATGGGATAAAACAAGGGAAAATTTAACCTGCATCCGTAGTCGCATATTCTCGAGTTTTTTTTTTTCTTTCCGAAATAGCACCGATTGGATTGATATTAGAAAAAGGGTCTCATAGCAGTTGTAATGTCAAAAATGGTGCTCTGCCTCCTCTTACAAGCTTTGTCCATCCCTCCTTGGGTAGTCACCGGAGGGGACAAGCCCCAACAGGTCTAGCCTTGGTTGCTTTCGGCGTCAAAAGCATCATCTCGTCCGTCATTTTTTCGATCACGTCGTGCCCCGTTCTCATATGTTGCTAATCATGTTACCTCATCTGCGTGTAATGCCTTCGCGCGCCTATAAAAACCAATGCCGCACTTGCTTTCACTCACTTATGAATTCGTTCTTGCGCTCGTTGCTGAGAACAAAGAGAATTGAATTAAAATTTTGTTTGGAATACACTGTGGAGGAAATAGTGTTTAGAGTAATGGTTACGACCGTATAAGTACCGTGGGTAAAATTATTTCGTATGCTTTAGTTGTAATTATTTCAGTCGTAGTTAATTAGCGATAATTTATTAATTGTAGTTAGTTAGTGGTAATTGACTCGTAGTTTGTAAGGGGTTGTAACATCCTGATTTTCAAAATCGGGATGTTAATATTTAACTAGGCGATCTAATAAATATTTGGCAGTGTTTTAAAATTTTTCCGTGTTTAAGTAAAAAGATTGCTTCAAAAATCAAATTGAGATAATTAAAAAGTTGCATTTCCAAGTCAAATCAAATTTGTTTAAAAGATGCATGAAAAAAATAATAATAATCATAACCAATATTTAATCAAATTGTTTGAGCGACTGCAATTAAATTAAATATTTTGTTTCTCGTTTCCGCATGCATTTCAAAAATCATGATGCATACATTAGTATCGCCGTTCTTATTTTCCAATTCAACCGGCCATGGTAAAGCGACCGCGTGTCCCTTCTTCAGTCATCTCTTAGATTTTTAACCCTGCTAACTCATCGTTTTCCCCTTCAAATCTCGGTGAAACTTCAAAACCAAGCTATGCATGTCATACCACCGTGATCGTCATCCTTACGAGCAATCCATTTCTATAATTTGTTTTCGCATGCATAGCAGTTTGAGTGATTTCACAAAATGGAGAATAGAATTAGCGGATGAAATACTGCGTGTCTATTCTTTATTTTCTAACTTCTCTCCTCGCAATCACTAGCAAAAATCAAGAATTTGACAACGCATGTTATGTCATCGTGATCGTTGTCTCGAGGACATGCCATTTCTATAATCGTTTTTCACATGCAAGGTTGTTTGAGCGACTGCAAAAAAAAAAGAGATGAAAAACTATACTGCTACTCATCTCCCAAACAAGCAGAAGGTTTAAAGATTTTTAGAGAGCATTACACTCTGGATAAATTTCTGAAAAGTTTACCTAAGCATCTACATTATGTCAGGAACCTCTCCTAAAAATTTCGTGATTTTTAGAGCTAATCAACAATGTCTAAAAATTACCTGAACACCTCAGCCATTTTGCAAATTCTGGAATTACTGTTCACCCGAAAACTGTACAGCCAAAACCACCACTGTCTTTCCTTCGTCCCAGCCGAAACCCCATCATTTCACTGCCATGGCACAGCAGGTCCATCCTCCCCTCTCCCTGCCATCTTTTGCCACCCATCCATTTTCCACACTGCCATCTCTCTCTCTCTCTCCCAGCCGACACACACATCCTCTCCCTGCCTTCTCTTTTCTCCCCAACAAAACACACAGCCAAGCACAGCCGAGGCTCCTCCTCCCAACACATTTCTAGTCAATGCAAAACAGCAAAACAAGTTCATCTATTTCTCTCCTTCCAATCACCACCAAAAACCCAAAATCAAACTTTGCATGTCACCCCATTGCATTCCCCATCTCATAAGCTTCCCATCCATACTAGTGGATTCCGCATGCAAGTTCGTTTGAGCATTTTGCTAGAAGGGGGAAGTTGTGATGCACTGTAGCAGTGTTGATGTAGCAGCAGCATGAAGAGCAGCTAGCAGGCGGTGCCGGCTCAAAGCAGCAGGGTGCAGCAGCGCCTAGCAGCGGCTTCGGCAGGAGGCAAGCGGCCAGGCGAGCAGCCCGGTGGCTTCTTGATTTCAGCAGCAGCTCCCGGCAGCCCAAGCAAGGCGGCTCGGCCGAGGCTTGTGCGGCACCGGGCGCATGGCGCGGCCGAGGCGATGCAGCAGGGCGCCGAGGTGGCTCCATGATATGCGGTGCGGTGGCGCCACAGCGGCAGCCCGGCAAGGAGATGGCCGAGTCAAGCACGACCAAGGTGGCGCGAAGAGGGTGACGTGGTCCGGCGTCAAGGCGGCTCGGTGGGCAGCATGGTGCCTAGGCGAGGCGTGGCGGCCCGAGCAAGACGAGGGCGCGAAGACGACGGTGGGAGTAGCCGACCGAGGCGCGGCGTATGCATACGACGGCCATGCATGTGGCGGGCGACGGTCTTAGCAAAGCGAGTTGGTGTCGGGCGCGACGGTGTGGCGCATCACGGTGGCCCTAGGATGACGGACATGGGCGAGAGCGAGCGGACGCGGGATCGGCGGCGACTACGGTGGATATGGGCGCGTAGCGAGAAGGCGTCGGCGATGTTTCGCGCGTCTCGGTCGCGGTAAAATTCTTTAGTATCGAATCGTGTTTACGATATTAGTTGTGCATGTTGCATATTAGTCATGAGCATAGCATCTATTTTTACATATATATTTATAAAAATAATTTGATAGCTTAGGACCGGTATAATTCTCCGGTTGGGTTGTATTTGTGCGTATGTGTAGTTATGTACCGATATATTGGTGGATGCGAATAATTAGATTATTGTGGCAAAATATGATTATTATTGATCGGTGGATGCTACATTAAATTTATGAGTTGATTATTTTGATCGGTCGATATTATGGTGAAGTCGTATGGAAGTTAGTGGTGACCGTTGGAGGATAAATTAATTGAAGGTTTCTTCTCACATTGAATTAGTAATTTTTGAAGATAGGGCGCATAAGGATTTTTATAATCTATTACTTGGTGGACGACGTATGTGTTGATGATTAACGATATGTCTTTTGTATATGTGTATTGTTGCTCGTTGGATATCGAATTATGCATATTGTTGGATTAATTGAATCGGATGATTTAATTGAGCATGAGCAAATTGATCGGATGTTCGAAGTAATAGCTACGAGAGTCATGTATGCTAGAATTGGGAGATGGTAGAATGGATTATTTGATTGGGGATAAATAATTGGATTATCGTGTATGTAATAGTTAAGTCCTATGTCTTAGAGTTGGTAGATTTGTACCCTCAATTGGATTAGTAGATAAATGATTATTAGTTGATCGTAGTGGCACATATATGATTGGATTGGTAGAGGTCATTCAAGACTAAGTTCGATGGTATGAATATGAGAGATCGATTTGTGAGCTATTAAGTATTGGATGTGTATTTAAATTGTAAAGCTCATTAGGTGTCGGTTAGTTTAGTAAACCTCGGTTGGTGGAAATTTTGGGTGTATACGAATATGAATTTCCGAGGTGAGACTAGTAGAGCTAGATAGTTAGTATTAGCGTAAATAATATATCAGAGAATGATTGATGGATTTAGGCATGGTCTTATGCCCATAAGTCGGTGGATTTTGTACAATTATCGAATATGTTGTATGGTTGGGAGAGCATTAATCAGGGCATTGTGTGGTTGGATGGCCTACTTTGATTATGACAGAGTCTAGGATAGACTGAGTTAAAAAGTATTTTTATGTTGTAGAAATTTCAGAAAAAGAATTACTTTTACACTACAAAGTGCTTTTAACTTTGAAAATTCATAACTAATTCATTTGAACTCTAAATGAGTTGAACAAATTTATTTTGGTCTTATAATTTTATTATCTATTTATATATGTAATCATTTTCTTCACCACTGTTCTACAAATTTGTGCTAAAAATTGGATTTCGGATGAGCGATGCTTAGAAGCACATTTTCAGCATTTTTCCCAAAACCAACTTTCAAACTGTCATAACTTTCACATACGAAATCCAAATGAAATAATTATTTCACCTAAATTCATCTAAAATCATAATCTAGCTACTGTGAAAATTTCATTCATTTTTGAGAACTTTGAATTTTTGGCTTTTCTCGGTGTTCATTCGATATCACTATTTCTATAGAGTCCGAGTTGTCGCAAATGAACAACTACGTAACCGAGAGTGAGCAAGTGAACTCCCAGAAAGGCAAGCATCCTTTGAAATTTCTTTTGCATCATATTGATCCCAGTTTTCTTACATTAGTATTTGAAATACAATGATATTGCTGCATGCTATTTTGGTATACCTTTATGTTTGAGTAGATTAGTTATATCCTATGCTTGATGGTTATCCTGATATTTCACATACACATATGCTTAAGATAGGTTTGTGATGATATGATTGTTGTGTGTCTATTGCTTAGCCATTGCGGGTCTAGATAATGATAGATCAATTAGCGGGACTAGCTCGTCAATTGTGGGAGACACATAACAACTCTTATTCATTATTAATTTTTGTCCAGATTGTTATATCTGGTTATTTTGGTTCAAAACTTGTTGTTGTTAAATGGTTTTGGGTCGGACAAGTGGTTGTTAGTGTGGGTCTTTGTTATGCACGAGATTGGGTTTGTGGTTGTCTTATGCGGAGCATTAAGGACCGAGCCATGGGCGTTACACTCCAAGTACCAGCGTACTATCACATGCGGGATATAGGTGCCGTGCGGTTAAGTAAGGGAATGTTTTATTGGGTAAGACCTTGGCGGTGTGGGGACATAGAGGCAGTGAAATCCTATGTTCCTTTGGAACCCGATGTGATATATCTTGTGCTTAATGAGCACGATTACCTATGTTGTGGGATGCAACATACTAACTACCTCACTTGGCCACTCCGAGTACAACATGTGTGCCCGCTTAGCATTTGCTATATGCTTATGTCTAAGTTGGGATTCCCACATATGGGTGGTACATCCCAATAAGATTTTCTTGCTAAAAATGAGCGTATCTCGATTCTCCCGTGGCATACCTAAGGAAGTGTGCTATTTTCGGAGGCATCAGGAGGCTTACTGGCTAGTCGGGTCATGTGGGTAAAGTAGTACACCTCTGCAGAGATAATCTATTCGAATAGCCGTGTCCACGGTTATGGACAACACTTGGTTTAAGTATGCTTCATCGTTAGACTTGAAAATTAAAGTTGACATGGTTACAACTGGTTCCGGCACGAATGGGATGTTCGTGTGCTTCAGTTTATCAAAGTGGACAGCCACTTTGGTATTGTTTGATTTATTACATTATCTATGTCTTGTGAAACCCTCTCTTGAATAAATGATTTACAACTTGGCTTTTGAAAACTAGATGGTCTAGGAATGTAAGATGTTGCGTTTTATGCAAAACTAGAACCACTAATGCTATCCCTTGATTGCCCAATATGCATAACTACTTTTCTTTGTGTAAGACTTGCGAGTGCACTTGTACTCGGCGGATGTTGGTGGCCTTTTGTTTTCTTTTGGTGAGGGCGATTTTGAGCCGATGAGCTCGGCGATGCCGATTTAAGCGACTCTTGACGAGTAGTGCTATCATTTAACCCGATCGGTTGCCTTGGGTTATGGGCATACCTTCTTTGGACTTTTGGTTTATTTATTTTGCTTCATTTGTTATTTATCACTCTTATTTGAATTTGGCGGTCGGTAGTTATGTAATAGTGTAGACTTAACTATTATGTTGTATATCTTTTGGATTGTTAATATGCGTTGTTGTATGGATGTGATCAACGTTGAATGAGAGTATGAGCGTGTTGGTTGCTTGATCACGGGAGCCAACACGGCCTCATACTCATTATTATGAATCCACTTTAACTTGTCTAAGTGTTGGCTTTGGCCGTTTGGAGAGCCGATAATCATGTAGTGCTTGCAAAGAAGCGCGCACATGATCAGGGGCTCTAGTTTGATCGGGCTCCTCACTTGGATGGAGTTAAGGTGGAATTCATTTACTTGAGGCCCAGAGTTATTTCCTTAAGACCAGGTAAACCTCGGTCTTACGGAAATAACCCGGGGGTCCTCACAGGGGTAATTAAGCAAGTCTTAATTAAATACTCATATTTAATTAGTTGTAATTAATTAGTGGAAATGGAGCGTTAATTAATTATTTAGTCATAATTAATATTTTGTAACTAAATTTCGCGTAGTTGAGTAGTGCTGATTACATTAGTGTAAAATAAGTGGTCGAATTTACGTGATCATAATTAATTTGTTGGTATGTAATGACTCATAGTTAATTAGTGTTAACTAATTAACCATTATTAATTCAGTGGGAACTACATAGATGTAATGACTTACTCGTAAGTAATTTTATTGATAGTAATCAAATTGTTACTAATTAATTAATTATTCATATTCACTTACTCGCATTTAATTGCATATTTGTATGTAATATATGTAATTATATGTGTCGTGGGTAATTAGTGATAAATTAATTACTCGTAATTATTTAGTACATTTTTGTTTAATCCTATTTAATTAGTGGTGAATGAAGAAATAATCTCATTTAAATAGTTGTGGACATTTAATTAATTAGTGCTATTTATATACCCTGTTTGTTATATTGCGTACCCTGGTTAGGTACTTTCAAACATACAAGACTTTGTAGTGTTTTATGGCGACGGTCTCGTACGGGCGCAGACCCGATGGGTTAGACCTATCGAGATGCTAGTACAAGGTGGTCCGGCGATGAATATTTACGAGCTTAGGGGCTACATCCGGAGTGATGAGGACATCAACCCTAATAATGCAACCATTGCTTTGACCCACTGCACAGCATTCTCTACTTCAACCACATCTTCTCCCATAGTACTTTCGGTTGCTGCAATATCATATTCCCCAATTGGACCGAGCTACTTCTACTCTTACGAGCTGAACTATGTCTACATACCATAGTACTACGTCAACATGCCCTGGTACTACGTCACCTCTTGTTGGCCCATGGGCTATGTAATGAATGAGCTGATCATGTCATGAATGGGCTGACTTGGCCCATATGGTCAATAGGGCCGACACCCTAGGGTTTCTCGGTACTGTTCATGTGGCACTGTTCACACATGAACAGTACCACCACCCCTCCCTTCCCCTCTATTTGATATAGCCGCCCCCTCTAGTCTCCGCGTATTTTGTTGATTGAAGTTTAGCTTTGCTACTTTGTACTTTGTTCTCTTGTTCGGCGAGCACATCAACGACATAGTCTTTGAAATTCCACTTATAAATACCAATTTCATTCATATTTGCAATACATCATATTGCATTTTTACCTTATTCTTGCATGCATCTTCGGTGTATACAGGAGTTGATCTTTGTGATTAGGTCATCCGGGTATTCGTGCACAGTCGATAACAACTTATTAAGCAGTTCAATGATTGCGTGGTTTTGAGCCTTACGAGTTCGTAGCTAGGATCGTGAGAGTTGAGTGACTTCGAATTTATCTTCTCATCAAAAGATCGGGCCAAATCAGGACCTCCGTGGTTCATCACAGAGGGAGTTCGACATGAAGCCAACAACGAAGAAACTTGCCATCGAGGTGATCACCTGCACGAGTAGGGGAGGACAGGGTGTATGAGAGCTAGTGAAGGTGAATGGAAGCGTAGCATGGGGCTAGTACATGCAGATTGCTTCCCAGCCCGAGGTGACGATATACGGGAAGCCTATGGTGCACGTGAAATTCATATGCAGGTTGTCGGGAGACCATGATGATGCTGATGCCTCAGGAAGCGTGCAACTGCAAGCGAAGCCTGAAGATAGTAGCACGGAATGTGCTTGTTTTGAGAAATCCACGAGAGAAGAGTTGTGCACAGAAAGAAGAGTTGTGCATAATTTTGTGCAAAATTAGGGGGTAGGATTGTGTTGGTCGGCCCGCATTAATTGCCACGAGTATCTTTCGGACCAACTTCTGGGGTTGGAGTCCGATGAGGACGATGACCCAAGCTCGGATGGTAGCGAGGAGGACGCACCCCAGGGTGTTGGTCCAACCGGCGGAGTTGTGTCTTCGGAGGTGTTGTACGTGGCATCCAGACTTGATAATATCGTAGTACGATCACTCGTACTACTGTAAGAAGAAGGGTCCCAGTGGGGGTTTGATGGTGACAAACTCTTACTTGGGCAGCACTTCCCTAGCAGGGTGGTCGTGCAACAAGCTATAGCACGGTATGCCTTGTCCATCAGCCGTATGTACCGGGTGCACTGGTCTAACCTGGGACATTACGTAGTGAAGTGCATAGTGGAAGGTTGTCCTAGCAAGGTTAGCGCACACTCCGAGACAAGTTCTTCGGCTCTTCCTTCGCGGTCAAGGTGGTGACCGACCATACTTGCGAGCTTAGCGAGCCACTGCAGTAGTATCAGAATGTGACTTCCGCATATGTGGCATGCCTCATCAGACATCTAGTTGTGGAGGACGTGTTTGTCTCCCCCAAGATGCTGTTGTCAGAAGTTGCCAAACTGGTTGGTTATCCAGTCATCTAGAGTAAGGTCTGACGAACCAAGCATAAGGTTATCGAGTTCATGTACGGGGCATATGAAGAGGTGGACAACTTTGTGTCGAGAATGCTTCACCAGATTGCCGAAGCAAACCCTGGTACATACATAAACAAGCTTGAAAGTAAAGATACTGATGGAGGCCCCAACTGCTTCATACTAGAGAGGGTGTTCTGAGCTTTCACCCAGGCCATAGAGGGCTTCAGGTTCTATCGTCTTGTGCTCACGATGGATGATACTTTCCTCACGGGGAGGTGAAAGGGCACCATTCTCACTGCGGTGACGGGCGATACGTATATAGTTACCTAACCACAGAAACGTACTCATCGCGTTTAGTGTTGTTCGGACCTTAATTTGTGCATAATTAGACCAGCATACATATTTCCAACTCCCAATTATCCAATTATCTTAACACCATATATTGTTATTCATACAACACAAACAGGTTCTTGCAACATCCAGATGCTCAAATCCTTCGCGAAATTCATCCCATATTGTAACATCTCAATTTTCACATCTCTTTAAAAAAAATCAAAATAAAAAGAATCAGTTGAATTTTATTGAGTTCTTTAAATATTAATTTGATATTTTAACAATTAAAACAATTTAATTTTATTAAATCAAACTTCAATTAAATTCAAAACTGTTTTATTTGCGTTCCTTTGGTCCCAAGGTATTTTCTGGAATTTAAAAAGGTTTTTTCTATTTTCCAGAAATGAAAAGTAATTTATGCGCAAAAATGGAAAACTAAATTTAAGTCAGAAATAATTTATTTAAGTTAAAAATAATTCAGGGAATTTTTGTGATTTTTTCAGAATTTTTGAACTCTAATTGCCATGTTCTAAAAGTCCTTCTCATTTCTTGAAATTTCTAGCAATTAAAAATGATTTGCAGTTTGAAAATAAAAAATAAATTTGTGTTAAACATATTTTATTTAAGCTCTAAATACCCTATTTAACTAGTCTGAAAATTTATAGAATTTTAGAGCTATCTTACTATTTTTAAAGTTAAAAAAGAACTTTTAAGATTTTAAAATAATTACTGTGTAAAAACAAAACAAATATTTTATTTGAACTCAAAATGTTGTATTTATTATATGATATTTTTAGTTGATTTTTTGGAGTTGAATTGTTATCTGTCCCTTCTTTTGGAATTGTTAGAAGAAAAATATATATTTTCTGGATTTATTAACGATTTTCTGTTACCGGCCAGAACAGTAACCACCACCGATTACCTTCGCTTAACTCCGATCATAACTTTAGTGATCGATTCCGACCAAACCATTACTCATTTGCCCCTATAAATTGGACCATGACCACTCCACCCCATTCCCCACAACGCTCTCGCTCAGTTTTCGCTAAAGCCTCCCGGGGCCCCCTCTGCTGTCCCTTCTTCTCCAAGTCCAGTAAGTACCCCGACGAGCCTGATCTCCTTGTCCGTTGCTCTGTTGCACACCAAATTTTACCAGTGAGTTCCTCTTGAGATTCATCGCGTTTCTATTCAAGCGAAATTTTTATTTACTTTCTGGTTCACCGACGGCCACCTCTTGTCCCCCAACTCTAGCAACATCTTCGGCAAGCTCTCCCGGTCTATCCCATCAACCATTGATCATCAAATTTTTACTGGAGTATCCTCAAGATATCCTCTACAAAGTCCCGGATCAGTTTCGCCTCGAGTTCACCAGAGCACCACCGACCACCTCTTCTTCGCCAAGTCCGTCGAGCTCGTTCTCTTCATCTGTTGGGTATTTTTGCGTGCCCTTTTACCTACATGTTTCTTTCAATATTATCTATCTTTCTATTCAAACAGAATTATGATATTATCAATAATTCACCGCTGGCCATTTCATATTCTCTCTTTGTTAATTTCCCAAATTTCCATCCTTCCTTAAGAATTTAAAAGTTTCAGATGATCATTCTCCTTCATACGAACTCCGATTCCGTCGATTCTTATTACTAAATTCATCTAAATTCAATATATCTCTATCAGTAGTTATATATATTTTTGGGATTTTATTTTGATTTATCATTATTTATTTGTCTCGAGTTGCGTGAATAGACTCCGACATTGCCGAGGTCAGCTTGGACCAGTTTGCAGGAGTAACTCAAATCTTCGACGAATGCAAGTCGTAAATATTTGATCATATTGCACCCATTTTACAAAAAAATATATTGTTTTATGTCAACATGCATGCTAATTTTATATTAATTGTTTTCGGGAGTAGCTAGTTACCTAATTGACATTATGCCACCCTGAATATCGTGAATGTAGTGTATCATTTGACACCATAGGAAAGGTTGATATTAGTTGAACATAATTGTAATACCAACATGGGTGGCGTAGTATGCTTAGTCATGCTTAGTTGTATGATGGGTTCTTATACACAATGTTAATCTTGATAACTTGACTTAATGAGATATGGAATTGTCGTGCGAGGCCACCGTTGTAAAAAAATTTGTACCATGGTAGGGGATACCATTGGTCCTGGTTGAATGAAAATGGTTTCATACTTAGACGAATGATCGTGCAGTAAAGAGTGTGCAGGTAGCACATTTGGGATGAGGTTGTTTCGCCTGGTGAACTCCAAGGACTTAACTTGGTGCACCATTGACCTAGGCCTTATCGTACAACCATATGTCCAGTATGGGATGGACCTGGCTAATTAATTAGTAATATCTTCACTTTGGTTCTACCATGTGGTGGTCTGGATTCCAGGATGTACGTGTAGATTCACATAGTGCAAGAGGGGGGCCCTGACTAGGTGTGAGGTCCATCGGTGGTAAAACCTTAGCGGGCATAACTGGGTTAAGATAGAACTTTATAAAGGCACGGTGATAATCACTTAGTCACACGCCTACGGAAGCGTGTCTTGGCCGATATATTAAGTTAATTATCTCTTGTGGTAAAGCTATACAACCTCTGCAAAGTGTTAAAACTGTTCGAACAGCTGTGTCCCTAGTTAAGCATAATGCCTAGGCATTTCACATGAGGTCTAGAGATTTCATAAAATGTTTGGCTTGTGGAATGGATAAGAAGTGAATGGGTAGTTCACTGGTTGTTGGTTGGGAACTAGACGAGTAGTTTATTGCATGTTTCCAAGCAATTGTTTACTTTATTTATATAATCTTTCCAACTATGCTTTACAATCTATTTATTGTATTTACTGTTATTATTGCTTTTTGCAAAATAACCATACAACTATTTATTTGTTCAAGCCTTGTATGAATATTAATTGCATACTATTCCCTAGGATGCGCTCCCCACTCGATTGCCTGTGGGCATGTCAGATGGCTACGACACGTTATCTTATTTGTACTGCAAGAGTTCTATTTGTCTTTTAAGCCCTGCGTGGTAAGCTATGTAAACTTTGACCATAAGGTCTGCTGCTATTATTTAATAATAATATGCTCATTGTTTGGATATAATTTTCATCAATGTTGTTACTATGTGAGCTAGCTACTGATCATAGGACTAGTTCAGAATGCACAGAGGGTCCGGATTTGCATTTCCGGGTCTCGACACATTTATTGTATCTCTACAGTTCTCTATCCCCTAGTCACTAGCCCATGCCTTCACCCCACAGGCCAGGACGTGCGCATGCTTTTGGTCTTATTAATTCATAGAATTTTTGGACCCTTTGTGAAGGTTAAGATCTTCTTCAATAAATACTGAGGTTGGGGTCTCTCACTTGCATGCATCATGTATCATCGAGTTTTTGGCTCATTTAGCCTCTTTTTGAAGCGAAATAGCAAAAATAGCATCCAAAAAATGAAATGGAGAAAAATGACACCCCTGCTGTGCGCAAACACCACAACAGGGGCCTATCGCGCAGCTAGATCGTGGCAGTCGGCTTGCCACTAACGTAGTCCGTGGTAAGTCTCTTGCACACGGCATCTGCTGCGTACTCGATTAGCGTGTAACAGCCCAAAATCCTTAAGTTAGATTAGTTAAGCAAAGCAAATAGGTTAGGAACCTGATTTTCCAAAACCTAGAAATAAAATTTTCTAAAACAAAATAAATTTTGTCAAGATCTTGAAACTGAGTTTAGAGTGGAGTATAAACCTTATGTTGAAAATTCTTTGATTTTTGAAGACTAGAATTTAAACCTAAAAATCCAATACCCCTTCTCCAATTCAAAAGCTCAATTTGAATTTGGGGAAAACTAAAAAGGTTTCAAGTGTGGTATTATTTTAGTTGGATTTTATATGCTCTATTATCATTGTTTGTATTTTTTCTGGAAATCTTGGAGGTTATTTGGTTACTATTTAATTTGCATGTCCATATTTGAATTGAATTTAAAATACAAACAATTAATGTGAACAGTGCCTGAAAATAATTTATTAAAACACTAGATTATTTTGCATGAATTAAATTGATTTTTCCCAAATTTTTAGAAGTCATGCTAACCTCACCAAAATCCAAACCAAATCATTAATGCAGATCTAAAGATGATTTAATTATGACAACTGAAGTAATAAAAGCACTTGAACCAAATTTTCTAGGTTCTATTTGAATTTTAGAACACTCACCAAATTTTTTAGAATTTTTTACTATTTTAGATCACTCGGACAAATCTATTGTTTTTCGGTCAAATGGAATTTCAAACTCAACACTGTTCCGACTCGGTCCGACCCAACCCACAGAAAAACCGATTGAACCAGCCCGAACCAAACTCTGATTGCATCATTTTCTTTCTCCTGCTGACCGTCCAGTCCCACTGGCAGTATTCTCCTTCCACCTGCGCTTCAGCGTCCAGTCCCACTGGCAGTATTCTCCTTCCACCTGCGCGAGCGCGCCATGGCAGCTCCACTCACCAGCGCGCCACCAACCCGCCCCCGGTTTTGGACCACCTCGCCCACGGGTTCCCCAGCATTGCTCGTGGTTTGCGCTCGCCCATGCCCACCCAGCCCCACTCTCCTGAGCTTCGTCTCCACGCGGCACCACGCTCGGCGCCAGCTCACCGCGGGTGCTCATTCTCGTGCGCTCCGCCTCCGGCTTTAAATAGCCATCCAGAGCTCCTTTAGAACCTTTTTATCCTCACCATTCTCTTGCCCTCACCATTCCTCTCCACCTTCCTCTCCTTCCCCGAGAACAACCACAGGAGCGCAAGCTCCAGTTTTCTGTCGACAAGCTGCCGTAGAGATCCGGCCGCACCAGAACACCATGATGTATTCCCCCTTGTTGATTTCATCTTTTGATCGTAGGGATCCCAGAATTTGGTTTTCCTCAACGCCGACTGAAAACAACACCTTCCTTTCCCATCTCCGGTGAGGTGCACCATTTTCCAATTCTTCGCTCTAGCACCATTTTCTAGACTTATTCAAGCTTCCCCTACCTCCTTTGCCCTTCCTCTTCGCATAGGTTATCTTCTCCACTATAGCAGTATCACACCGCCTCGGGTTATCGCTGCTAGCCTTCTCAGGCGAGCTCCTTCACCCCGCATCAGCACTGGTGAGCTCCAAGTAGCTCATAGTCACTCATGCGTGCGTTAGATAGCTCCAGGCATCGCCGGGTTGTAATTTGACACGAGAGCCCGAAGAGCCCCACTGCTAGACTTCGTCGCACCACCGTTACAGGCCGCCAGAATCCTCGCCGCTAGTACGCTTGGGACCGTCTTCCTCGGGGGTTTCCATTTTGTGTACTGCAGGCCGCCGCCGTGGATGGGATCGCCGAACGAGCTGGAGCCAAGGGCGCTCCTGGATCCTCTGCTTATCTGAATCAGACTACCACTATAGCTAGGCATTTATTAGGGTTCAATTAATATAAAAGATGTTTAGGTTTGCTTTAAGAACTACGGTGTTACACTGACGTGCGGGCCCGAGGAGATTAATGCGAGGCAATTAAAACTGGGATCTCCTTGGAGTCACCGATGGTTGGGCCCCACCGTAGTAACTGCGCAATGGTTCAAGTCCATGGACCGGTGGACCGAGTGCGTAGGATTTTGTCCATGCATTGTTCTCATGCACCTACCCTATGACATGTGGACCCCACATGCTAGTAGGGGATTTAACAGGTAATTAAAAGAAAAAGGAATACAGTGTGTAGTAGACCCCGCCAGTTAGTGACTATGGCTAGGTCAGCTTGAGTAGAAAAAGTATTTAATACTTTTAGAAATTCCAAAATGAATTAACTTTACACTCGAAATTCTAGTAACTTCAAAAATTCATAACTAATTCAAATCAACTCCAAATTGAGTGAAACTAAATTTATTTGTTTCCATGTTTAATGAAAGGAAATTTTTTGAAAAATATCACTGTCCCAAAAAATTTCAAAGTTTGAATTAATTTCTGAAATGAATTATTTTTGCACTGAAAATTGAATTAACTTCAAAAATTCATATAAAATTCATATGAACTCCAAATGAGATGAATCCAATTGGGTTGTTCCTAAAATTTTATTCTCTATAAATTTTAGTAACTTCCATATCCACCATAGCTTTAGAAATTTTTGTGAAAAGATTGAAATTCGGACATGACAATAGTTAGCTAGTTTTGTTGATTTGTCTTCGCGGCATATATTGATTAGGGCATAACTCTCTCATAGAAACTCCAAATCAAATAATTTTTATTTATAAATTAATATAAAATCATAATATGTCTTCTGTATTAATTTTATAATTTTAGGAGATTTTTGGAAATTTGGTGTTTATTCGGTGTTTTCGCTTTGTCGATTCTTATCGTTAGATGACGATGATTCAGGAGTGCAACAGAGATGTCCGTGAGAATGTCCAGAGTACCAGCAAGCAAAGGCAAGCACCCATTCTGTTGATGCATTTTGATCCTATTATATTCCAAACTATTATCTTGTTTTGCAACTGTATGTGTACTTGCTTTAGTTGTCAAGTTGTTTTTTTTATTATAGGTAGTTAATCCTATTACATGAATTCTTTAAAATTTAATCATCTCCTGCCACTAGCCTAAGGTAATATTCCCGTTGATGATTAGTGCTCGGTGGATGATATATGGTCTATTTATGCTTATTCGTTGTGATGCTTAGCAATGCTTAGCTTCTGGTAGATTGGGTGGTTGTCGACTTTGTCGATAACCTTGATCACATAAATCATTTTTACTATACTATGTCCAGCACCCTGTGCTGTTATAATTTGAAAACTAAAAGTGCAAATAAAAGATTTAGACTTGGGTATATGGTTGGATGGTGTGTTTGTTGGGTATGTGGTTTGTGTCCGAGTCAACAAAGACCGAACATCTTGCGTCAGTGATCCTAGCACTATTGCATGCATCCACATGAGAGGATTATGGGGCCTCTCTTGACTTAGTACTTTGGGGTGTGTTAATTAATGAGTCGCAGGTGGTAGTTGTTAGGGATAAAAGCGTTCTGTTGTCGATGGGAATGTGCGGGGTGGATCCATGAAGGTTCCCACACCCGAGGAGTATCGGTAGTTACTGAGGTTTTACTGGTGACTCCGACACAACATATGGGTCCTCTGTGGGAGTCCCATTTGGGTGGTTCACAGAGGCTTAACCCCCATACGTGCGGCTCATAGTTAATACATGTCATTGGAAAGCGTCTCGTGGGACTTAGCTCTGTCGGCATACCTTCAGAAGTGTGCTTTATCACGTGGCAAAGGAGCAGTCTGGCGTGTGGTTAAAGTTGTACACCCTGCAAGGTATAATCTATTCGAATAGCCACATCCTTGGTTATAGACACGCTTGTTTAGGTTGTGCAAGAGTTAGACTCAACATTTTGAAATTTTAAATTTAAAACTTGATCGAGTGGTATTGAGAATGGTTCCCATGCTATATTTGTGTGCTGCAGGGGCAGCCACCTGTTGATGTTAGTTATTGTCTAATGTTAATTACTCGCTGTTATTTGAAGTCTTAAAAATGTTTGCTTACTTGCGATTTAAATCTACTACATTGTATTCAAATTGAAATGTTGCTTTGTGCTGAAAATAAACCCTATGGCCTTCTCCATTGAGTAGAACTTGCATGTAGCTATGTATAGACTTGATAAAGTCTTACGGAGCACATTTGTGTACTTACTATTTGCTTTTATTTACTAATCAGTACAGTAGGTGTTGACATCGAATCGGGTAAGAAAGATGCGTAGGAAACGTTGATTTGCTATGGTTTGAACCCAGTCGGTTGCCCTGCGGGTTATGGCAAGCCATCGGGACACTAATGATGGTTAATTCATGGTTTTATTTTATTTTATTTACTATTTTCTGCTGCTTACTCAATAGTTTTATCATGCTATTTGGCCGGTCGGCCCTTTGTATAAAGTTGAACCTTGTATGTTCATTATATTGTAAATTATGAAGTTTTCGGTATTGTAATAACTCGTGTATGGATTGATATTGATGTTTATGAGGGTGTATGGGTACCGCTCCTAGGAGTTACATAATACACTGAGAGCGAGAAATTTAATTTGTGATGCTAGGACCAATTGGAAGGTTAAACATTACAAGTTAAATCTCCAGCAGCTCTCACATAGTGGTAGGCAACCTATCGCGATCTGGATGCACGGCAAGCCGCCTGCCGTCCGCTAGGAGGTCGCCACGTGGCTCCTCATATGGACTAGGTGCGCGATAGGCCCCCTACTGCGTTGTTTTCGTGCGGCAAGGGTGCTATTCTTGCCATTTCATTTTTGGAGGGGTTATTTTTGTTGTGTCATTTCAAAAACATGCTAAATGAGCCAAAAACACTGTGTCAACAAGTTGCATGGATTCTAATCCTCTGCATTACTACACTAAATGCACACTGCTATAATGTTTTGCATTAATTTTCTAGCCATTGGATTCAAGGTTAATGGTTAAGATTTCATGGAGTATTGTAGCATAGTTCCACAGCGATTCTTTTTTAGGAAAAATTCTGTTGGTGCCACTGAAAAAGTGTGCTATATCAGTTGTGCCACTGGAAATTGGATAATGTTGTTTTTGCCATTGAATGCATCTAGGCCCCTTGTAATACTCCGAATTTCGGTTTGAGAATTTATTCGGGAGAGAGAATCATTTTGAAATTCAAAGTTTTTTCGAAACTTTTGGACCCCGGGCCTCCGACCCAGGGTAGGGAGACCCTGGCCAGACTATGGCTGGCCAAGAGGGGTCCAAGGAAGGGGGGAGGCGCACCAGGCCCAAGGCCCATGCGCCCCACCCCCCTCCCAACCCTAGCCGGCCAAGCCCCTCTCCCCTTTCCCTCCCCACTCCCTCCCTTGAGCCGCCACCCCCTCCTCCCCAATCCAGCATCTCCCCTGCCCCTTGGCACCTCCCTTGCCCCTTGGTGCTGGCCTCCGGTGATCCCCGACGCTGCCTCAAGGTCTCCCCCGAAGCCGATTTCTCCTGCCGTCGCAGCCGGCCGTTCGTCTTCCTCGCCTTGGCCGGCCATTGAAGGGAGGAGAGGGAAGTTCTTTGAGAGTTCGATCCACGTCATTCTTGAGGTTCTACAAGGGTAAAAATGGCCTCCCCTTGCTGTTTGATTCATAAGAGATGAGAATTCGATTCGATTAGTTGGATCGTTTTGCCTCTGTTGTTAGATCCAATCTGTACAGTAGGTTGTGCTCCCAGTTTCGGCAACTTAGAAGCCGAATATGGTATTTTCGTATTCTAGAGTTTTGTAGCCCTGGTTTTTATCTTTCCATAGCCACCGAGATCACGAGATTCCGCATTACGGTTTAGGAGATATGAATTATTCTTTGCGCGTTATTTTGTCTGTCTAACGAGAATGAACTGTTTGTTTGTTTCTTAATTTTTACCTTGTTAATGTAAGATTCAGGACCTCCACCCCTTTATGTTATTGTAGAATTTTTAATAATCTTTCCATATTGATAAATAACACCTCCATTGGATCTGTAGAGTGAAAGATATGCTATGTTCTTTTCTGCTGATCGATTATCTGGATAGATGTCTGTCATGCGTTTTCAACTGCTGGTTAGCCGATTGTTTTGGCAGATTTAGAGAATCATGTCAACTAGAGTTCCGTATACTAGTTCGTTAAGATTCATTGAGCACTGGTTTCACATCATTCTGAGTTAAAGATCTTTAATTATGATTTTTCTCGTACTGCTGCCCAGTAGAGCTGTAAGCTGGCTGAATAGTTTGATTGTCGGTTTAAACCCATTGATTGTGTTGGATAGTTAGAGGGTTAGGGTAGGACACTTGTACTTATGTCATACATTGTTATCCTTATTCTGAATATATGTTTGTGTAGGCGGTGAGGCGGTGAGTGGAGGAGCACTTTCGTTGCCTCCTAACACGTCACAGCGCGGAAGGCAAGTACCTTGTTTGATTCTATTGAATGTTGATGATTGAACGTGGATGTAATGCTAGACATGCTAGTCATATTCATATGCTGAGTATTATTCTTCATTTTCATGTGATAAAAGTTCATTTCATGTCATCCATTATATTCATACCATGTTTTCGTTGTGACCATGGGAGTGGAAATCAAAAGACCCATCAATTCCAGTATGGACATGTAAGTCCCACCACTCCAACGTGGGCAATCTTGGACACCCGTATAAAACGTTCTTCATACGGTATTTGGGTCCCCGGACTTTGTTAAGTACGGACTTAAGTGAACACCGACGGGTGTATCACTCGTTATACCGGTATAAGTTGTTGAGCAGTCCATTCTTTCAATGCATCCAATCATTCCATTCATACTCATAAGTGTTCAGAGAAAAGTTCATAATTCGTATTGAGATTGATTTGTTCATAACCTTGTATGTTCAATTGTTTACTGTACTTGCTGAGTTTCGACTCATTCTTGCTTTCTTTCTTTATTTAGGTGATCATTGATGATGACGCTGGGCGGGACTAGTCATACACACTATTTACACTTTTCACCTTTCTTCCGTTTTAATATTAAGATTTGATTTTACCTTTCATTCGTAGAATGTTGAACTGTAATAAATAATTTTGATGTGGTTGATAACTCTCCCGTTGCTATGGTTGCTTTAGTACTGTTGGTGGTCCTTGATCACTCCCTTGTTTAATCGTTTGGATTCAACATTTATTACTGCCATTACTTTATGAAAGTTCGACTTCTTTATGTCCTCATATGAGTTATGTTTGAATTCTTCCGCTGGTTGATTACATGTTAGATCCTTTAGGTAACATTTTGGCTTCCGAATAGCCAGGGTGTTACACCCCTGAAAATAATTTTGGTAATTAATGACGACAATGTGTTTTGGGACTAACATATGTGCTAAGTTGTTCTAAAGGTTTACTCTCTGAATTTGAATGATGACATGGAAATGGCAATGAAAATATGATGTAGAGATCGACAAGGATCAAGACAAAGGTAATAGATAGCCAAAGGATCATTTTATAGTTTTTGCTGGTCTCATTGTTTAGACAAAAGACTGGATTTAGAGGCTAGATGTTGTACTATAAAGAGAGATCATGGCTAGTAGCTTGAGGACTTATTTTATGCCATTTTGATCAACCAAGTGTCATTCATTGCATTTAGAATTGCATCTGGAAAACTATTTAGTAAAATCGATATGACCGTAATTGATAAGCGGTATTATCATAGAGCGGTAGGATCGAATTTCAGTTGGCGGTATGTATTTTCTAGAGAGTATATTTTTGAGAGTTTTTCTCTCCCTTGAACAATAGTTTTACTGTATCATTGAAGCGGTACTACCGCAGTGTGGTAGGACCGTTGTTCCCGGAGACGGTTTCTTTGTCTATTGCTGTGCAGGTGGCTTGCAGGTCAATGACGTCAACAACGAGGAGGATCGGGACTAAGCTTGGAGAGCTGAGGTCTAGAACGATAATGGATGCCGGGTGGAGTCGTGTGACTCAAGCATGGTGCAGAATGGACAAGATGGTTTGAACGGGCAGTTCGTTGCAGCTGGTTGGATCAAGCGGCGCGGGAGTCGGTGCAAGTATCTTGAAGGTTCCGATGAGATTCGGACGTGAGAGACTTGCCGACATGATGAGAGCCGCTGATCAACCTACACGTGATGAAGCAGGCAATTGCTTCAACAGATTTGTGTGTCCCATTTGTATTGGGCCTTAATGGGAGCCCACTAGAAACCCTAGGCCTTCCTATAAATAGAAGGGAGGAGTTGGAAAAACCCTCCCAAGCATTCATTTGAGAAAACCCTAAGTTTTCTAGGGTTTGGAGAGGAGATTTGAGGTTTGGGTTTAGAGGGAGATTTGTTTGTGTGCTCTTTGATTGAGCTCTTGTTCTCCTTGAGGGAGTGGCTTTGACAAGCAACATCTTGAATCAATCGATCTATGGATGTGTGTTCAAGGATGATGTCTCATATGTTTTCTTCTCTCTTTTGATGATTTTGGTGCTTTCTTGATCCGGTTGTTTTTGGTTGGTCTCTTGACCTCATTTACCTTGCTATGATTTGTGGGAATACTCCTAGAACCATCTAAATCTTCAATCTCCCACAAGCAAGTTTTGGATCAAGTTTTTCATATTTGTAGGTTTTGAACACTTGTTTGGTGATACCTAAAGAGATCAATTCTTTGAAGTGGATCTGGACGATCGTCACTAGGAATATGTCCCAGATATCCTTAGGGAGGTGTGCTCCAAGTTTGGTCAAGTTTCATTGGTTGAATCAAAAGTTGGACCAATTTTTGTTTTGGATTTGGGCATTGTGCAGAGCTACTGGACTAAATCGGTCCGACCAATTTTATACAGGTGGTCAGACCGCCAGCCATTCGGACCGCCAGGTGAACGCCGGTCGGACCGCTAGCCGGTCGGACCGCCAGCTTTCAGACCGCCCGTTGGCAGTCGGTCAGACCGGTCTACCTGAGATCAATTCTTTCTGTTGAGTCTTGTGTTTAAGGGGGTAATCGGATTCAGCACAAGGCTTCCTCTGTGCATTTACTGATCTTCTTAGCTTTCGTAGTTATAGGAGAAAAGTCGGTGTTGAATTTGATTAAGGCGAAAAATCGAGAAAGCGTCTATTCACCCACCTCTAGTCGCCTTTCCAGTCCCACAGAAGACCAGCAAGTCTTCCATACCACGGGAAAACATTGATTGTTTTTATTGCGGTTTTCTCTCTTAACTTTACTTATTCCATGTTTACATTTCTAGCTCTTACTTGTATATACTTGATTAGCTAGAATTGTTTTTAGTATAGCTTTAAGGTGTCCAAGCAAATCTCTTGATATATATATATATATATATATTCTTTTTAAGTGTGCTAGAATTGATATTTGTTTAAAATTGATAATTAGAGCACAAAAATTTTATAAACCTCCTATTCACCACCCACCACCCTCTAATCGGTCATCCTTGATCCTATAGCCATGAAATTTTTAGCTCCATTTAGTTTTCCCACTACTGTTAGTATCTGTTAGCTTGACTGTCACAATAGATCGTTTGACCGCTATTTCTTTGTCAATTTTTTTCCCAAAAAGATGTCTAATATCCCTGTCAGCTTGTGGGTGCCACAATTAGTCCCTCATTTATCTCTTTGCCTCTCTGTTTGCCCATTGTTAGCTCCGGCGCACAGAGTAGGAAGGAGAGGGCACAACTAGGTGGAGGCAAAGGTCGGCGCGCATGCGACGGTCGGCCGGGAGGACCACCATCGATGCCTCCGAGGGAGGGCAGCCATGGCTGAGGGACACCGACGGAGGTGAGGCCGCCGTGGGGCGTAGCTGGCGTGGAGTCCGACATAGGCTGTAACACCCCAGCCCAACACTGAGCCTAGAATGCCACCACACTACTTTTTAAACTAATAATTATCGACACACTATAAAAATTCAGCAAGGGAATAACGATAATCATATCAATGGACCACAAAAAAGACATGCATAATTATGGATCAAGCGACAATAAATAAACAATGGGAATTATAACCAGGTAAATATTCCAAAGTAGCATCAACCAATGAATCCAAATTAATAAAGCAAATAGTCTAGTCCAAACGATGTCCTAAACTTTATTCAACCTCTAACATGTCCAAGTATAAATCAATTGTGAATGAAAAGGTTCTTATGGCAAATGATCATGTGTTATCCATGTGCTCTACTAGCTCTCAGTTACGGCATCCTCGAAGATCACCTAAAGACAACAATAGAGCAAGGGTGAGTCCACGACTCAGCAAACACATCCATAAACAACGAACAATAATAAATCAACAGCATTCAATAACTTCATTAACATCACAGGTACTTCTATTTGATTCACATCCATTAATTTCATGTATCAATGCAAATCTAATCTACATGTCCACATGCACTTCTTTCACAGATATCTGGAGATAGCGTGAGTGAATGCTCGCGACAACATTCACTCTCAAGCCCGCTCCTCCATAAGGATCGGGACCTCCTCCACTCCGTGGAGTTGTGATCATTCATGATCACCTGCTCATATGCAAAGATGCTTATGAATGCAAACATGCAAACTCCATCATAAACATCATATCCAACTTTTCATCATGTCCATTAACAATATAAATCCATACCATTCCATTGCTTGCAATTAAACAAAATAAAAGCACAACAATAATGGTAATAGAAGATAAAGAAAAGCAATGATCGATCATTGATCGTTTGTCTCACCATGCACTTGCCTTTACTAGTTGCGACGCACGACTTGGCTAGCAGATGGCAACAAGCACGACGCCTCTCCTATATTAAATACACAAACTTCAATACAAGCTACAGCAACAAGAATAGCAATCAATATACTTCGCTCCTACTCGTCCCCAAATATACCACGTTACGCCGGTACACCTCCGTTTTTAGCCCAGAAAGCCGATCTGCCCGCTTCGGAACAGCAGTCTTACTAAATTCATAACTTCTGTTTTACTCAACCAAAATTCGCGTTCTCAGATTCTACAGAACCATTGGGCAATTATCTACATCTTTCATGTAGATCAAAAACTCTAATTAAGCTATTTACTATTTTTAATCTACAGTCTACCAAAACAGCGCCGAAAGACGACAACCGCAAAAACAGCGATCTTCCGAAAATCATAACGCGAATTCTACTTGTCCGATTGACAAGATTAAATATGCTATAGAAAGATATCGAAATTAGCTACAATTAACTAGTAGATGATATTTTCAACATTCGCCACTAAGATATCCGAATAAATCGTTCAATAGAACAGCATGTTAACAGACACCTTAATCGGCCCCTCGACTAAAGATTTCTAAAACCGCTTCTCTAATTAATCTCAATTCTAACATCTAACTAAATTAGCAAAATATAGAGGTAACAAAATTATAGATCGTTACTCACAACAAAACCGAGAAAATCAAGAAGAAGAAGAACACATGCGCGGCCAGTGTCAAAGAACAAGAAAGAAGAACACCCGCCGCAAAGCGATCCAGTAGCAGGAGAATCACTTTCAATAGGCAGCACTTGGCGTCGGTTGAAAGGCGAAGAAGAAGAAGACGCTAAGCCGGCTCGGCAGCAAAGACGGCGAAATAGGATCAAGAAGAACGCAGTTGGCGCAAAGATTGGCAATGGCGAGCCTCACGCAAGCACAAGCGTTGGCTCTGGCCTGCAAGCATACAATGCCGGCGGTTATCTTCGGCTCGGTGGCTCCCCACGCAGCAGAAGAAAGAACGCCTGGCAAGAAGCGGTTAGCGCGCAAGATGCACGCCAGCAGGCGGCGATCTCGGCTCAGAGCCACGCGAGGTTCACGCGCCTAACGCAGTAATCGCTCCTGTGGAAAGAAAGAATCGCGCGGAGGAAAATTCTTTGAAGCGCGGCTTGAAAAAAAACTATTAGGGTTTTCGAAAACCCACAACCTATTTATATAGCTCATAAAAACTCAATTATTCTATTTCCACGTATACTAAATTCTTTAATTACGCACAAGCCCTAAATTCTTTAACTAATTAATTTATTATTAGTATTGCTATTATTATTATTTTGAGAATATTACATTCTACCCCTTAACGAATTCGACCGAATTCTACTCGTGCTCTACTCAAATAAAAACTACATCGCTGAAATTAAACAACAAAACAACACGTGCCGACGTGAACAACTCCGGTATTGCTCGCGCATGCGAGACTCCAACTCCCAAGTCGCCTCTCTCGATCGATCGTCCACAAAGACCTTGACATAAACCAACGCCTTGTGCCTCAAAGACTCGCTCCGACCTCTCCGTATCGCGCTACGGACGCGACTCAACTGTGAGGTCTTGCTCAATAGTCACGGCTCTAATGAAATCTTATGTTCTGGATCTCTCAAAACTTCTCAAAGATCGAGACGTGAAACACATTGTGAACTCCACGCATGGACTCGGGCAGTCCAGCGGTAAGCTAACTTCCCAATTCTTGCAATAATCGAGAACGGTCCAACGCACTCGGGCTAAGCTTCCTTTGGTACCGAATCGGACAATGCCTTTAGTGGGAGACACTCTCAAGAGCACTGGTCACCCACCGCAAACTCCAAGTCGCGCCTCCTCAAATCAAGATAACTTTTCATGCTCGCCCGAGCCGCTAATGATTCTCGCCTCACCATGGCCACACGCTCAACGGTCTTCAATCCAATCCGGACCCAAAATTGCCTTCTCTCCAATCGCATCCCAACAAAGCGGCGATCCGCACTTCCGCCCATAGAGAACCTCAAATGGCGCGGCTCTAATCTTCGAATGGTAACTATTATTATAAGCAAACTCGCAAGTGGCAATCGGTCCTCCCAACTACCCTTCCAAGATAGAACACAAGATCGCAACATGTTCTCCAAAGTCCGAATAGTACGCCTCGATCGCCCATCTCTCTGCATGGGTGAAACGCAGACTAAGGCGAGCTGTGTGCCCAATGCACTCTGCAGACTCTCCCGTAACTTGAGACAAACTTGGCGTCCTGTAAACAATGGTCTTTGGCACACCATGCGTCTTACTATCTCACGCACATAAATAGGAGCTAGATCACTCACGAATTTGTCGTGCGAATAGGAATGAAGTCGCAGACTTGTGAATCGATCCACCACTACCCAAATCGCATCCTTCCTCGCGCGAACGAGGCAACGCCACCACAAAGTCCATAGAGATATCGTCCCAAGGCCACTGGGTACCTCCAAAGGTCGCAACAACCTGCGGGACGCTTGTGCTCGGCTTTCACTTGTCGACAAACACCACAAGAAGCCACATAATTAGCAATGTCCACCTTCATTCTTTTCCACCAAAAATTCTGTTTCAGATCTCGATACATCTTAGTCTCACCAGGGTGAACAGTGTACGGAGTACGATGTGCCTCCCTCAAGATATCATCTTTGACCTCCGACTTTTGCGGCACGCAAAGGCGGCCTTTAAACCTCAAAGCACCAGAATCGTCCATACTGAAATCACCCTCTTTACCCTCATCCAGACGCTTCCTAACCTCCTGTAATAGCCGGTCACTCTGTTGTGCTTCCCTTTACACGGCCGGAATAGCCGACTCAAGAATCAACTGTGTCTCAACATGTGATGTGCCCGCATAACAATAAGATATTCCCATGCGATCAAAATCAGCAGTGAGGCAATCTAGAGTAGCGGGAGTCGCCTTGCGACTAAGAGCATCAGCAACTACATTGGCCTTGCTTGGATGATACTGAATAGTAAGATCATAATCCTTGATCAATTCCAACCACCTCCTTTGCCTCAAATTCAGATCCTTCTGAGTGAAGATATATTTGAGACTCTTGTGATCCGTGAAAATATCACAAGGCTCGCCAGATAGATAATGCCTCCAAATCTTGAGAGCAAAACAACCGCACCAACTCCAAATCATGAGTGGGATAATTCGCCGTGCTTCTTTAACTGCCTCGACGATAAGCAATCACCTTACCGCCTTGCATGAGAACACACCAAGACCCACTCGAGACGATCTGAAAAGATCGTGAACCGCTTCCGGCTCGGGAAGAGTGAGAATAGGAGAGGTCACCAACTGTCCTTCAAAATGCGTAAACCGTGCACTCACACTCATCACCCACTGGAACCTCACACCTTTCTCGAGTAAGTCGAGACATCGGTTTGGCGATGATAGAGAAATCCGCACAAAACGCCGATAATAACCACCAAACCCGTAAAACTCCTCACCTCCTTCACACTAGTCGGCCTCTTCCAATCCACCACTTGTGGAGACCTTGCTAGGATCAACAAAGAATGCCCCGAGGGTTAATCACATGACCCGTAAAACCCACTTCAAATCCGTAACTCACACTTCTTCAACTTAGCATAGAACTTGTGCTTTCTCAAAGTATCTAAAACCACCTCAAATGACGCTCATGATCCTCATTGGTCTTGGAATAGATAAGAATATCATCAATGAACACCACCACGAAGTCATCTAGATACTCGTGCAACATGTTGTTCATGGTCTCCATAAAATGGCAGTGCATTAGTCAATCCAAAAGACATAACTTTATACTCATAATGCCCATACCGTGGAGAAAGCGATCTTTCTACATCTCGCCACGCACACGGATTTGATTATACCCGGTGGAGATCAATCTTGGAGAACACTTGAGCTCCATTCAACCGATCAAACAAGTCCTCGATGCGGGCAATGGATATTTGTTCTTGATTGTGACCGCATTAAGCGCACGATAATCAATACACATACGCCAACTCCCATCCTTCTTCTCAGTGAATAGAACAGGAGCTCCCCACGATGATACACTACGCCTGATCAAACCTTTAGCCAACAACTCATCCAATCTGCTTCTTCAACTCGTCCCCAAACGGACGTGCTAATCGATATGGAGACATCGAGATGGGACGAGTAACGGAACAAGATCAATGCGAAACTCCACGCCTCGCAGTGGCAAACCCTAAGCTCACCGGGAACACATCCGGTAATCATCGACCACTGGAATCTCCTCAATCTGCGAAGCCACACTCGTTTCTCAAAGAAGAGCTAAAGAAACCCGCCATCGCACGACCCGGAACAATCCGACCAACATTGAAAGAGAGCGCGAGGCGCACTTCTGAAAAGTCAAAGTCTCCCTGCACGAGGTTCGCATGCAGGTATTCTACGTAAACAGGATATCACGGCTCGATAAGAGTGCAACCAATCCATACCCAAGATAACGTCGAACGGCTCCATTTGAATAACTATCAAATTCGCCGTGAACTTCTCTCCATCAATGATAATAGAACACCCAGGACAAACAGTAGAACTAGCAATAATACCCCGGAGAACTAACCAACACCGATTGAGAAATCCATCGATACTCAAGTTCGCTCTCCTAGCAAACGCCGTTGAGACAAACGAAAAGGTAGCTCCTGAATCGAAAAGGACTAAAGCATCAAACGAATCCACAAGCAAAGTACCTGTCACCACGTCAGGATGACCCGCGGACTCCGCTGTGGGCATGGTGTACACTCCTGGTGGCACCATGGCGAAAGAAGACGACGGCGGGCGGAGAGCCCCGACAATCATTGTGGCGGTGCGTGCAATGCTTGGTCGTGCAACTGAAGCGGTCTGCGAAGGTGGCGGCCGCCAGAGTACCTCACCGAGGCGCCCAAGTCAAGGAAGTGGCATCGCCGGAGGAGTAGTCATCATCTGGAAAGATCCTCGAGCAGACCCATCAAGAAGAAGATGGCACAGCTCCCACTTGATCACGCTTAGCGGGTTACGGCGACACACCGCTCCTTGTGACCGGTCGGCCACACCGACGGCAATCTCCCGTCAAGTGCACTCAGCAGCAGCAGTGTCCATCACCGCACTTAAAGCAAAGCATGCCCCGCCTCAGGGACAGACGAAGAGCCGAGTACCGCAAAGGACGAGGCGTCAAGAAGGAACGGCCTCGATCGCTTAGACTCGAAGATCATGCGGTCCTCCTTGAATTTCTTGAAAGGTGTTGAGAATGCACCCACTTCCTCACTAGAGCTCCTCTTCCGTCACCACGTGGCTACCACCCACCAGAGGCTTGTCGCCTTTGTGAGTCGCATCTCCAACTCCATGCCCCTAGCTTGCTCCACAACAGAGTCAGAGTCACAGAGTGGAGTAGCTCCCAACACATGTCTGCACTCAATTGAGACCCCGACGGAACCTCTTGGCCTTCGAAGATCATCGCTCACATCAAGGGACAAAGCGAACCAAGTTGTTGAACTCGGCCTCATACTCAAGAATAGACCTCTTCCCCGAGCAAAGGTCGCCAAGGCAACCTCCATCTTCTCAACAAAAGAGTAGGGTAGAACTTCCCTTGAACTGATCTACAAAATCCTCCCAAGTGATCGACCTTGAGTGGCGGTCCTCAAGACAACACACCCTCCCACCAAATATCCGCTGCCCTTTCAAATGAAAGGCTACAAACGGACCCTCCGAGGTGAAGACATCTCTAAAGCTCCAAAGCGCCTCTCCATGTAGCGCAACCAGGTCCACCGCTTGGACCGGTGTGCCCGACCACAAACGGATCCAACCTCAACCCCATCCACTCGAAGTGACATCCGCGCCTCAGAACCGGTGGATGAACGACAGAGCAACAACAGATGCCGAAGAATGTGAGCCGGCGCTGCTGACGAAGAGCACGGATCTCTCCCACCAACTCTCTCAAGAAAGCGGGGTCTCATCTCGACCCCAACCGAGGCGGGTCAACAAAGAACCTCCTCGACCATCGACTAATCTGCACAGGAGGTGGCTCCACGGAACCTCTTCGCGGCCCCGACCTCCACGATCATGCCACCACGACCACGTCCTCTACCCCTCGGCATGGCTATCAACCACAATCAACAATACACAATGAGTTCAAAGATCAAAATACACAATGAGTTCAAAACTCAAAATAAACTCATCCATCAACAAACAACATAACGGAAGCGTAAAGCTATATTCGTACCTCTCTCTAACCTACTGTGCACTAGTGTGTCAAATTTTAGGTTAGTTAACCATTAGCATATTTTAGTTGTTTTACTAAAACTAAAACAAATTTTAACAATTTTAGTTTGCCTATGTTGTTAATCTATTCACCACGGACCTAAAACCTGGCTCTGATACCAACTGTAACACCCCAGCCCAACACTGAGCCTAGAATGCCACCACACTACTTTTTAAACTAATAATTATCGACACACTATAAAAATTCAGCAAGGGAATAACGATAATCATATCAATGGACCACAAAAAAGACATGCATAATTATGGATCAAGCGACAATAAATAAACAATGGGAATTATAACCAGGTAAATATTCCAAAGTAGCATCAACCAATGAATCCAAATTAATAAAGCAAATAGTCTAGTCCAAACGATGTCCTAAACTTTATTCAACCTCTAACATGTCCAAGTATAAACCAATTGTGAATGAAAAGGTTCTTATGGCAAATGATCATGTGTTATCCATGTGCTCTACTCGCTCTCGCCATTCACGGATCCTCAAGATCACCTAAAGACAACAATAGAGCAAGGGTGAGTCCACGACTCAAAGAAACACATCCATAAACAACTAACAATAATAAATCAACAAAGATTCAATAACTTCATTAACATCACAGTACTTCTATTTGATTCACATCCATTAATTTCATGTATCAATGCAAATCTAATCTACATGTCCACATGCACTTCTTTCACAGATATCCAGATAACGTGAGTGAATGCTCGCGACAACATTCACTCTCAAGCCCGCTCCTCCATAAGGATCGGGACCTCCTCCACTTCGTGGAGTTGTGATCATTCATGATCACCGCTCATATGCAAAGATGCTTATGAATGCAAACATGCAAACTCCATCATAAACATCATATCCAACTTTTCATCATGTCCATTAACAATATAAATCCATACCATTCCATTGCTTGCAATTAAACAAAATAAAAGCACAACAATAATGGTAATAGAAGATAAAGAAAACAGTGATCGATCATTGATCGCTGTCTACCATGCACTTGCCTTTACTAGTTGCGACGCACGACTTGGCTAGCAGATGGCAACAAGCACGACGCCTCTCCTATATTAAATACACAAACTTCAATACAAGCTACAGCAACAAGAATAGCAATCAATATACTTCGCTCCTACTCGTCCCCAAATATACCACGTTACGCCGGTACACCTCCGTTTTTAGCCCAGAAAGCCGATCTGCCCGCTTCGGAACAGTAGTCTTACTAAATTCATAACTTTTGTTTTACTCAACCAAAATTCGCGTTCTCAGATTCTACAGAACCATTGGGCAATTATCTACATCTTTCATGTAGATCAAAAACTCTAATTAAGCTATTTACTATTTTTAATCTACAGTCTACCAAAACAGCGCCGAAAGACGACAACCGCAAAAACAGCGATCTTCCGAAAATCATAACGCGAATTCTACTTGTCCGATTGACAAGATTAAATATGCTATAGAAAGATATCGAAATTAGCTACAATTAACTAGTAGATGATATTTTCAACATTCGCCACTAAGATATCCGAATAAATCGTTCAATAGAACAGCATGTTAACAGACACCTTAATCGGCCCCTCGACTAAAGATTTCTAAAACCGCTTCTCTAATTAATCTCAATTCTAACATCTAACTAAATTAGCAAAATATAGAGGTAACAAAATTATAGATCGTTACTCACAACAAAACCGAGAAAATCAAGAAGAAGAAGAATACATGCGCGCCGTGTCAAAGAACAAGAAGAAGAAGAACACCCTACCGCAGCGATCCAGTAGCAGAGAATCACTCTCAGCAGTTAGGCAGCACTTGGCGTCTACCGAAAAGCGCAGCGAAGAAGACGCCAAGCCGGCTCGGCGAAGAAGACGGCAGTTAGGATCAAGAAGAACGCGAAGGCGCAAAGACTTGGCAATGGCGACCCTCACGCGCGACAATATGCGTTGGCTCAAGCGCCTTACGCCACGGCCGGCGGCGATCTTGGCTCGGCCGCTCCCACGCCAGCAGAAGAAAGAACGCAAACAAGCAGCGGTTAGCGGCAGCAAAGCAGATGCACGCGCAGCAGGCGGCGATCTCGGCGCAGAGCCACGCGCAGGTTCACGCGCCACGAACGCAGTAATCGCCCTGTGAAAGAAAGAACTGGCGGCGCGGAGGAAAATTGCTGGGGCAGCGCGGCTTGGAAAGAAAAAACTATTAGGGTTTTCTGGAAAACCCACAACCTATTTATATAGCTCATAAAAACTCTGAATTATTCTATTTCCACGTATACTAAATTCTTTAATTACGCACAAGCCCTAAATTCTTTAACTAATTAATTTATTATTAGTATTGCTATTATTATTATTTTCAGAATATTACATAGGCATGGGTGGAGCTGGTGTGAGGTGGCCTGAGGCAGTGGCATGGAGGCCAACAGACGGGGGCAGCAAGAAGACGGAGTTAGTGGAGGGAGGGAGGGCGGCCATGATGTGGCGAATGGTGGGCGCGCGGGCCTGAGGTGGAGGCAAGGAAGCCATGGGGCAGAGATGGCGTGGAGGCCGATGAAGGCGTGGTGGGCAGAGCCAGCGCGAGGTGGGAGCACGACGTGGAGGCCGGCGAACGCGTGGGCAGGGCCAGCGCGAGGGCGGTGGCTGGGGGTGGGGCTAAGCAGTATTGGTGAAGAGAGAGGTGAGAGGAGAGAGATGATGAGAGAGAAAAGTGATGAAGAAGACAAAGAACAAGAAAGGCAAATAAGTATTTGCACATACAATTTGACAATTAAAGGGCCTTGACTAACAGACATGGCAAAAATGAAATGGAGCTAAAAATTTCATGGCAAAAACGACATGGTTCCATTTCCGGTGGCAGAGCTGATATTGCAGACCTTTCCAGTGGCACCAACAAAATGCTCCCTTTTTATTGCTTGGCACTGTAGCATAGTCCTATAGCGAATCAATCCTAGCCATCCAAGTTTTGATCAAATGGTCCAAAGTGCTCGTATTATTGGGTATTGTTGCCCTCTTCATTAGTAGTACTAATGAAGATCATCCTCTTCTAGGTTGCATGATCTGGTTGTTGCAACAGCCTTGCCGACTTGTGATCGCCATCTCTCTTGCATGAATAAAAGCATGTAATCGTTATGTCATACAATCCGTCGGTAGAATCTCCAGAATAATCATCGGTAGAATAACAAGAACAATCACACAATGAACACCAGAGAGACAATGAACACAAGCGTGTAGTGGAGGATCTGTATTATTTATTCATATGTATGCCTGTTGTACATGGGGGTCCTCATATTTACAACCCATAAGGGTGAAAGACCTCTAGGGGTAGTTTAGTCTTTTGACCATACAATTAGGTTTCGTAAAACTCCCCCTTGGGCAATAGACAATGATATGCAAACATCTCATCAAAAACCCATTCAAAAAACCTATTGGAAAAAAGGGAATGGAGAAAATAATACACTACATTCGTTAGTTACATTACACTTGTTGCCTTACTCAAAACCTTCATGTGAGAACTTCAGAAAAACTCACCAAGGAAAAGAGTACAACGTTTAATATTCGGTATCCAATCTTCAAGATTTTAGATAAATCCCCAAGATTTGATAATGTCGGGACCCAAAAATGCAATTCTGGACCCTCTGTATATTCTGCACTAGCCCAGGATCACGCTAGTGCACACAGTGTCAACATGGATAAATATCGACCCACACAAGACGAATAATAGCATAAATAATTACACCGGCACTAGGGCTCTAGAGGGGCGGGGACTTGAGGGGCTTTGATGCGGACGATGCTACGATCCCGAGGGTCCTATTTATAGGGGTCGGGCGAGCACGAGGTGGCGTGTAGGCGGTGGAGTCCAAAACAACCCCAACGAAATCCCGGAGATAAGGAAGGATACGTGATTTGGTTCCAACCAAAATGGGTGCGGGAGAGATAGAGGTAAGATTTGGCGCGTTTTCTAGAAGAGATCTGGTTGGAAAGTCCGTTTGTCAAACGAAGCTCGCGAAGCTTCAATGGCGAACGAGGGCGGGCGCGTGCAGGGAAGAAAACGGTGCGAGGAGGATGACGACATGGCGGGTCCACCTCACAACGACGCTGGAACGCGGGCCCACCTGTCAGCGGACGAAGGCACGGACGCGCGTGCGGTGAGCGCAGCGTGCTGGGCCGCACAGTTCTTGGACAGATGGGAATAGTGTTGGGTTTCGGCCCGACACTGTTCCAGAAGTTTTTTTTAATGATGTTTCTTTTTAGAAAACACCATAAAATCCAAATAGCAATTAGAAAATATGAAATGAACTTGGAAAAATTCTAGAAAATTCTATAAAATATATCTAAGAACATAGAATCCAAATAAAATAGTTTTGACAATTTTTGATGATGGGGTTAATCACATTAAATTGTTTTGATGTTAAAAGTCCATATTAAGCTTTAAATAAATTCAATAAAAATTCAAATTGTGAATTTTTTCCAACTAGTAACTGTTCAAAAGATTTTTAAAGCTCCAAAAATTGGGATGTCACAAAAGCTTTGTTAAGACAATCTTGTTTAAAATTGTTAATTAGTTGAAGAGTTTTTAAAACCTTCTATTCACCCCCCTCTAGTCGGTTATCCTTTGCATATTTTTTTCGTTCATGCCATTTGCCATAATTATTATACAACAGAACCTTATATCATCATAATAGTAGAGTAACGGTATCTACGGGGACCTTTGAACCATAGCTTTCACCACTTCATTATCTTTATAATGACCCATCAAGTCTGAACTACTTGGTTCTAAGACTTTTATTTAGCAATTATGGTTCAGCCTCATATGCTTTCATTATGTGAAATGATATGAACGCTTCAAGCACGCGGCCATGGACTTTGGCTCCGGATCCGTGTTCTCATAAGAGAAACTTTAGCAATTGTAGAGGCAAAGTGGTTGTCGATAACTTCTCTCCCATATCCTCCAAATTGAGGGTGTCTCAGTGTTGTCGAACCCGGGAACGAAGGATCCAGGATTCTCTGTGTGTTATACACTAGTCCAAGAATAACTAGTGTACATAGTCAAACAAAAGTGATAGTAAAATCATATCACGTCTATATTGAATAACATTGAGACTTTATTATATTCACTACTACAAAGAGAGTCATCATAGACAGCTCCAAACTGTCATCACAGACGGTTTTTGAATCGTCTGAATCTATGTGTCTGTGATAACAGACGGTTATGACAGACGGTTTGTGAGCTATCTGTGAAAAGTCACAATATAGACGGTTTTTTATGGAAACCATCTGTGATAGTAGGCCTTCACAGACGGGCTATCACAGACGGTTTCCACCAAAAACCATATGTGGTATGTGGAATATCACAAATGGTTATTAATTTAAATTGTCTGTGAAGTCCTACTATCATAGACGGTTTCCACCAAAAAATGTCTGTGATATGTAGGATATCACATGCAGTTTTTTATAGTAGTCGTCTGTGATATACGACATATCACAGACGGTTGTTGGTGGTAGCCGTCTGTGATTGGATACATATTACAGACGGGTGTTAGTAGTAGCCGTCTGTGATTGTATACATATCACATATGGTTGTTAGTAATAGATGTCTGTGAGTATCATTCACAGACGGTTTATTCCGCAAAACCGTCTATGATAGTTCGTCCTATACTTAAATATATTTTGATTTTTCGGTTAGCCTAAAATAATACTAGCCATGCCCTTTGAAAACAAGCAACCATAAAATAGATATATCATAATTGATTTGAAATAGAACAACTCAAAGTGGTTTACAAACTCAATATCAATTACAAAGTCACTTTAATGATCTAATTACAAAGTGATTTGATTACAACTCAAAGTATATTACAATAAATCAGAGTCACTGGGGTAAAACTCTCCACTCTCTTTAATGATCTCCCCTGTGATGAAGGTGCCGAGCCGTCCTCGAACTTCCACGAGTAAGTCCAGATGGAAGCTACTTTCTGGTATTTTTATGCCCTGACGCTAGCAAAAGTAAAGTAGAAAGCATATATGTTTAAATTCATAATTACAAAATAATTATTAAGAGATTGACTGACAAACCTCTGGATCCTTCGTCTTAGCACTCGTGATTTCTAGCATATGACGACAAATGTAGAATGCTCATATGTTGCCTTAATGTAGTTACTGGTGGCACTGCAAAAATAGAAGTGTGATATAGTATATTTTTCTAGTCAGTTTGAGAGGGCAAGTTATGAAGTGTGATATATGATTATTGTGCTGTAGCATGTACAAGAAATCGCCTCCTATGTTGTAGTGTGGCGTCTGGTTCATTGTGTGTCCCTCCCTTAGCAACATAGGCGCTAAACGACCTACTCGATTCCAAAAAGTTATCCTCGGATATTTCAAACGAAGGAAGACTACAATAGAGTTACGTATGGAGGAAATGACCATACTTGTCGAGTACTTTTTGCACAAAGATGAAGTTGTGGTTGTTATTGACTAGGGAATTAAGGTATACTACATTGTTTCACTTTGGTACAACGACTAAAAGGATCCAGTGCTACCTACTCATGAATGTCGCTTTAGTTATTAAACCTGAGTTCGTGTTGTGTATAAAGAACAAATGAAATTTGTATAACAAGTAGTGAAGCACTTACCCCTGGTTGTCGGGCACCAGTATGTAGTCCTTGTCATGATGAGTATGCAATCCCTTCGTTATGTACTTCTCGACGTAGTTTGCGTCTTCGGGGATGCATTACTCTAAGATCAAATGTGGGTCGAGGAAACCCACCGATTGTCACATAAGCAATGAGTTATGACATTTACCGGTATTGCGTGAATGTAGAACTTGATTGTACAGACTTACAGTGTCCAGCATCGTAGAAGTGAGGCATCGAGAGCGTCGAGGTTGAATAGATCAATTAAGTCTTGGAAGCACACGATGAAGTGGCCCCGCTTGTGGTGGAAATGGTACTCATTGTAGCTGACGGTGAATCTAGTCGGTCGGACTTCCCTCGCCTCGTTGGTCTGCTGCATGTATCAGGCATGCAAAGTCTGGCAAGCCAAACTAATGTGGTGTAATGTTGTGTTGGAGATCAACGGTATTCCGAGGGAGAACATCCTAGGCGTGTGAGGCACCTTAATCTTCTTCGATTTGGCCTTGGTACATCGCGTGCTAGTTGCCTTCCTGGAAGACGACTAGTCAAGCTTTTCTTGTTTCTTCGGCGCTGTCTCTACGAGCGATGTCTCCACAGTAAGGGATACGTAGGCCTTATAAAGCGGGGGTTGTGGTGGAGTCATCGAGGCATGGCTGTGTGGAGATCACGACACTGCAAGGTCTAGGGCGATGTCCCTCTTGGGCTACTGGACAAAAATATGCAAGGCATCTCCTAGTATTACGATGTCTTCATTTGAACGCTTCTCCAGCGAGATGGGCATCAAATTATCATGTATCATGTCCACTTGGATCTTGGTGTAACCCTACGCCAGTTGGACACCGTGCACCACTATCCCTTCCTGGCATGGAAACACCACCCCCACCAAGGCTCAATAGGAATGGACCCAACCAGCCTTACTTGGAGCCTGCAGGGCGTGGACACCTATAAAATGATACACAATTGGCTAAGGCGTCCTACAGGTCTATCTTTGGAGCATCCTGGAGATGTACATTACCTGGATGAGGTCGATAGGTAATTGGGCATCGCCAAGTTCACGTTGTGCAGGCGTGAACGTGACGCTACTCCGATGTTGCGGAGGACTGGCTCCCAAAATCACGATGGCAACTTGCAACCGGTTGAGGATTTGATTGATTTATTCCTGCATTGCTGTTATCTGTGCTTGAAATTGTGCAGTAACCTCTTCTTTCCACTGTTCCTCGCGCTCAGCCTTGGATCTCTTCCGACTCCTATACGCCTCGGAATCGTGTGGGAATCCATGTTTCCAAGGTACGTAAACCCCAAGGCCCCGCGTGCGACCCGGGTGCTCCTTGTTTGGGACACTCCCTCGTCTACCGGGTTTGTGAAAGAGATGGCGCCCGAAGACATGGTTGAGGCCCTTCCTCTTAACCAGTTTCGGGCGCGCTCGTCTGTGATCCTAGCAAATGGCGGGGAAACCTCTGACTGGATTGCTGCATCATCCTCACTCATCCATATCGGGATTTTACCCGCGTACCCAGCGGTGTCGAGTCTGCGTGGGTGAATGTTTTGTGCTTGGATAGCCTTGTGCGCCACACTTTGCTGTTGAAATTCATCCGTCATCTTCATCCGCACAAAGGTGTTCCATGTTTCCGACGACACGAAACTATACTTAGTGTGCTCTGATCCTTAAGGGTGCAAACCCAAGCAGGGCCCCCTACTTATAAATGTATATCATATATCACAGATGGTTATATTTAAAAACCGTGTGTGATAAAAAAGTTACGACCAGCACCTAGTCGTAAGCATATCACAGACGATTCTATACCAGAAACGTCTATGATAAGCGATAATATCACATACGGTTCTATTCCAGGACTATCTGTGATAAGCTATATGGTACTACGACCACCACCTGGTTGTAAGCATATCACAGACGTTTTTATTCCAGGACCATCTTCGACAAGCTAGCATATCACAGACGGTTATATTTAAGAACCGTGTGTATATCATAAACGATTCTATTCTAGGACCATCAGCGATAAGCGAGCATATCACAGATGGTTATATTTAATAAACATGTGTGATAACCAAGCATATATCACAGACGATTCTATTCCAGGACCTTCTACGATAAGCGAGCATATCACAGATGGTTATATTTAAGAATCGTGTGTAGTAATAAAGCTACGACCACCACCTGGTCGCAAGCATATCACAGATGGTTCTATTCTAGGACTCTTCACTCACACGGTTCTTAACATACATCCAGCTTCGGTCCATCTGCGCTACACACGTAACAAATTAGATTAATGCATGCAACTACGTACTCTTCCATCTTCGCAATCATCGATCTCTCTAGATTATAATGAATATAATTAGAAGCAAATAATAACCTTAGATCACCAAGAATAAATAGATAGACAAGCACACTTGCAAATCTACTGTATTTAATTCTTTCACCAAACGCCCCAGAGTCGGCCGCCACTTTGAAAGCAGCCGCATATCAGAGACAGATCTCACTATAAAAAGATCTTTCTGGAGTCAGGACAACCAGATATTTAATTGCCCATATCACATACCATTCTTAAAAAGAACCGTCTGTGATACGTATCACAGATGGTTTTAAATAACCATCATCTGTGATTATCGTAGGCCTCACAGATGGTTCTATTTATCACAAACGGTTTGTAAAAAGAACCGTCTGTGAAACTATATACATATCACATACGGTTCTTAATATGAACCGTCTGTGATATGTGTCATTAAATATCTGCCCTCAGATCTAGATCAATCTGTAGTGAGAAATGTCTCTGATATATATGCAGCTGCTTTGAAGGAGGTGGCCGGCTCTAGGGCGCGTTTGGTGAAAGAAATACCATAGATTTTTAAGTGTGCTTGTAGATCTGCTATTTGTCTTGGTGATCTAAGGTTAGTATTCCTTTCTCTCTGATGCGGCTGCTTTGAAGAAGACGGCAAGCACGCCTAAGAAAGAAACCAAGCTCACAACAAAGCATGATCTTTTTTCTGGAGGTCGTCCACACATCATGAGGAGGATGCGGCAGTAGCCATGGCCAACTTCATCAAGCCTACAAGTTCAAGAAGCATGGCTGGCAGGACAGCGCATGAAGATGCTATTTTCCTGGTATTCCTCCAGACACAATGGGCCTCCTCATGCGCTCTCTCCTGGCAACCATACTTCTTGAACTTACAAGCTCGGCCAGGTTGGTCGTGGCTGATGTCTCATCCTCATGCAGTGTGGACGACCCCACAAAAAAAACCATACTTTGTGGTGAGCTTGGTTGCTTTCTTAGGCGTGCTCGCCGTCTTCTTCAAAATAGTCACGCTTATCAGAGACGGACCTTGTTAATAACCGTCTATGATATACATCACCGACGGTTTCAATTACAAACCATTTGTGATAAATAAACATCACAAATGGTTCTCGTTAATACCCGTCTGTGATAATTATATATCACAGACTATTATAGTTTATAACCATGTGTGATACATATCACATACGGTTTATCAAACTAAACCGCCTGTGATAGTTCCTTTCATATCTAAAAAACGTTCTGTTTTTCTCTTAGTAGCATCAGAAGTATCACTAAAATATCGCTAATTTTACATGTGCCAGGAGCATGGTAGAGTTGAAGATGAAGTGCATCTTGAACCATATCAGGTGGCTGGAAAATATTGTGTGTGTGCATGTATCATTGTTATAATTTATAGCATATTTCTTAAGTAGTCGGGTAAGAATATCATAGACGGTTCTTAATAAGAACCGTATGTGAAGTTTGCGATTATCACAGACAGTTATTATTGAGAATCGTCAGTGATAATTCATAGATGGTTTTTAACAATAACAGTCTGTGAATTATGCGATTATCACAGACGGTTATTCTTAAGATCAGTCTGTGAATTATCACAGACGGTTCTATCTACATACCGTTTGTGATAATTACGTATCATGTGTATAACACAGACGGTTCCTATGGATCCGTATGTAATGAAGCGTCTAGGATAGCCTGTTTTATAGCAGTGATTTAGGCATAGGCCAAATAAAAAGACACAGCGAGTAAATGATGAAGAAACGGCTGATTGAGTGTGGCAGTGAGTGGAAGGTGATCGTCATAATAATTGTGCACGATCTTGAGTAGGAACGGACGCATCAATGTGGTTAAATCGACCGGAACAGGCGGCACTATGTCTCGGCGAGGGGAAGACGAAAGTGTGGTCGGGGATGACAAGTGGGGTAGGGCGAGAGAGAGAGAGAGAGAGAGAGAGTGGTCGATGGCGTGGCTGCGGGGAAAAATTGTGACAGGCCGAGTAGATTCGGCCCAATTACTGTTCTCGGATTTTAAATGATTTAGCGGTTAAATAATTTAGTTAATTCATTTAGGCTTTAGAAAATAACAAATAAAGTCCAACAGTCATGGAAAAATTCACACAAATTCCTTGAGTCATTTTGGACTTAAATAAAATATTTTTGACTCATAATTGGTAATTATTTTTTGCAAATAATTAATTTGGCTTTAAAATAATAAGGGGAAAGCTTTTAAAATTTTATAAAATTCCATAAAATAATTAAATTTTATTTTCATCTGGAAAAAGAAATTTGGGTTGTTACAAGTGTTAACTAGATCTTTGCATTTTCTAAACAAAAGATTCTTGGTCGTTCCATATTCACAGCATTGTAATATGTGCACATCAAATTGCTGAGGCTTTCATCTTTATGATGAACCTCTTCATGAGGTATTTCACCTTCAAGATGAGTTCTCTTCAAGAGTTAAAAGAGTGATTAATAATTGTTTTGACTAGTGTCATTGGATCTTTAGACCCGCAGGTGTCCCCACAGATTTTAGATCAAGAACCGATAACTCAATTTTCGCAGAGGTGGATATACTATTCAACCCAGGGTATTATACTCTAAGTGACGTATTTACTATAAATAAATATTATGGTAACTCCTCTATAATTGAAAAGTATCTGGTATGCTCCCTACTTCTGGCGTACAGGAGTATCAACTAAACATTAAGTTTATCTTAACTAGTGCCACATAATTAATAGCATACCACAAAATTTCCCTATCATGGGCTCATGATTGATTGAATTTCAGATCCAACATGATCTCCAACAACTGGTGGTGGCCCAAAGGTGTATGCTACAGTGGTGATCATGTGGGAAATGTTTTATTCCTCCAACATGCTCTTATTTCAATAAGGGATTTGATGATTATATGAAGTGAGTTAACTTTTATCAATGCAGTGGCAAGAAAACAACATGATCCTTTGTAGGATATTCCAACTTCTGGTTGGTTATTAATCTGCGACAAAGGTCACATATAGGGTCCGAGAGTTAGCAGACTTATTCTATAGACTAGCTTCTTTATTATTTTCCCTAGTGTTAATCCAATTACTCATACCATATTTTAAATAATTTGGATAAACTTTAAATTTATAATCACGCAATATATTTTCTTATGGTCATAAGCAGTGTGTTCTAACAGTATAAAACTACAGGATGCTCTTTAGGAACATAAATATAATGCTGGAACATAAAATATTTGACCATGGTTAATCTGTACATAAATACTAGACCAATTTATGCATGTGTCATTTCCGATGAGTATGACACACTTCGGTGCATAGCCAATATGGCATATGTGCGACTGCGTCAAGCGACCGTCGATTTGCCATGTGCATTCCCTCATGCTGGCGGTTAACATATTGCTGAAGACACAAATCAATTTCCCTTTTATGGGTAGTAATGATTGTGGTTGCTAACAACATGAGTATCAACAAATGGTGTAAACGTTATTTTCTATATCAACTGGATAATGATAATAATAATGCAATGTACTTTAATTATCTCCCAAAATAAACTAAATAAATTTATTGCTTCTGGCTAATTTGCTTCTGGCTTTGACCTAGGATATGCCATTGTGCCTACCACGACACTTGTTTTGAAAAATTTTCTATGCTTCTTAGGTTTCAATATCCCACACAAACCCAATACCCTCACCCTTTTCATGCCAACTATAAAAATCATAAGTAATAGCTTGTGAATAAGGTATTTGCTTGAAATCAACTTAGAGTTAAAGGTTTGCTATCATACTTCAACAAGAGTACAATTTTTGTTGCCGTGGAACCAATATATACTCTGTAATATTATGCTTACAAAGTTCTTGAATTAAGAAATCAATGTGGTGGAGGATAATGTTATATAGACTCTAAGTCTTAGGGTTGAAGTTATTCTGTACTTATTTAAGGAATATGGTGTTTTCTAGCCAAAGTGATCCATTAGAGATCAACATATGACTAGGCTTGGTCCGGTGAAACTGAGAAAAATAGTTTCTCTTTTGTCATCTAGGCATCCGTACACAACAAACTAGTGAATTGAGGCTTATTAAATGTCAAGATCACATGCACAACATTTTGTGAGCAAGGCATGGCAACGTATTTTCAGTTTTCATGCATACAGTTTACAAATTTATTCTATGCAAGATTAGTTTACTACAAGTATGATATGTTACTGGCAATATATTCTATTAAGCAGAGTTAATCAACTATTCAATAGGGGATAAGATTTTAATAGAACAACTTATAATATTATTTTATTCACAGCATCTGGGAAATAACAATCTAATGCATACAATTCCAGCCTAAAGCAAAAGATAAGAGATGCTCAATAGGAGTACGACCAAGCTCGACATGAGTTTAATCGATACTACTAATACAACTCGTACAGGAAAAAAGACATCTTTACAAAGTTAAGGGATAACTAGGAAATTATTGTAGGTCTCCATAGAGCATAATGTGGGCATATCGTTGCCTTTTACGGACTTCTACCCTACGTACGTGTGTCTGCAGGAGCACAATTCAACTTTACAGGCGTTTTTGTAGAGAAAACCATAGAGCCAATGGATCACACTTAGTCACCACGTTATCATTCTTGATGGTAGAGTAGAGGCAATACCTCATAAACTGCAAAGTCTTTGCCTTTTCAGTGGCAATTGGTTTAGGTGTGCTAGCGGCAGGCTCGACAATGGTATGACATAGAGATAAACTAAGGTGATATAGTTACTGCCATTCAGAGTAAGCAAATTTCATTTAGCGATGTTTAACGTATCCCACATAGTTTATGCAATTTTTCATATGCTTACAGCTGGTAAAAGATTTTAAATGCATGAAACGACAGTAAAATAGTAAAGATTATTTTTATCTATTTAGTAGATAATTTTATAAATTTCCTAGAATTTTCCTAGTATTTTTAGGATTTTCTAATAATTTATTAAGGTCTGGGAGCAATTTTCAAAATTACAAAACCCATGAATTAGTTTCCCAAAACACACAATTCCATGGAAAAATAAACCATAAAAATATGATGCTTCTTATGTGTACTAGGCCTATGGTTTCACAAATTTATGGAAACTCGTATACCTTAGAAATTCAGTTTCTATAGTTAATTTAATGTTATTGCGTAAAAATGAATAATATTAAAGTAAATAACCATAATCGAGGGTCTAGATTATAAAATAACTATAGAACAAATTGACCCGTCAAAAAAAAATCGGATTCTCGATGGGTTATTCTACAAGAATATATAAAGATTCAAAATCTGTCGTAATTTCTCAAAACTCCAGAGTTTTTTTTTGCAAAATTGTCTTATATGCGAAAGTTTCATAGTAATTTTTAGAACCCCGAGGGCCCATTTGTAATTTTTCATTTCCTGATTTTTTTCAATTTTTTTCTTTCCGGTTGTGGGCCGGTTTGACCCACACTGTGATGGCCTTTTTAGGACAGGCCAAGAAAGAGCGTAGGGGGTAGGGTTTCCCCTGCCTTGTTTTCTTTTTTTTTAGGCGGCTACGGTTATCGCCGGTGTGGATGCGGCGGCAGAGAGGTGGCCGGGAAACCATGCGACGGGCATGGCTCGCGGCAGGCGGAGCAGCGCAGCGTGTGCGGCGGGCACAGCGGCGCGACAGGCACTCGTGCGTGCAATGGCGGCGGAGGCGGCACACGACGCATAGAGGCGGCCGTCCCACGACGCGGCGACGACGGGCTCAACCCCGGCATCATGGAGATGCGAGGACAGCGTCGACGAGCGGCGATGATGCGCCTCGGGTGCAGGTGGCAGGCATTGGTCGGCAGGGGCGCATGAGGCGCAAACGGTGCTCGGCGTGGCGGCCGGTGGCATGGCGCTGCCTACTCGTGGTGCGGTGGTGCAGCCTTTTTTTTTGTTGCATGAATAGTAACTCCAAACTGAACCCGATTAAATTGATATGATTTCCGTAATTATCAAATGTTAATCTACGGGATTAATCTAGCAGCAAAAGATTATGAGTAATCATACCGATTTGGTCGTTGGAGAGCGCTTCGTGCCGGTACCGGCACTACTGTAATCATATGATTTTTGGCTTGATGTGCTGCTGTCGCTAATACTAGTTCGTCACACTACTTGGACTCATGGTTCGGCTAGTACCGGCACTACTGTAAATCTTCGGATCAATGGCAGCGAGAATTGCCTGTTTGCCTCTAAGACACACGGCAAACGCCGTGGTAAGCTAAATTTGTCACATCTCACAACAAACCACCTTGCGTCGAGGGATCTACAGTGTATTGGGACATGATGATATTCACCGTCTGAATGAAAATTGAAGATCATATCAATTGCTACAGGGTTTTTGATACATTTTACTACAATAAAACTGCTACCGTAAATGTTTCATAATTTCTACCGTTTTTTGTTTTGCTTTAGTGCGCTTCGGAGTATTGTTCACCTCCTTGTGCTCTATAATGTAGAGGATCCGAATTGATTTTTTTTAGAAAATGATGAAATTTAAAAGCTTAGTAACTTAAAGGTTACACACACAAACGTGTGTGTCTATATATATATACTCTCTTTTTGAGCCATTGGAGATTGATCCATTTGCCTCACATCAAATATATGTTTTAGGTTGTGTTTGGTTGTGGACACGATAGAGATTGCTGCGTATAAGGAGCACAATAATAGTGCTATTTCTATCATTTTGATAACGAAAAAACTATATTTACTATTTTATTCAAAAGAGGCCTTGCTTAGCCCGTAACTCCGCACCAGAAGCGTGCTCGTTCAGCATCCAGCGCCGACGCTAAGGTTAGAAAGTTTTACCATATCCGGGAGCAGTAAACGTACCCCTTCTTATCCCCTGGTCCCGATTTGGCAACGTACGTGGCGCGGATGGGCGCAGCTAATCAGGGGGCTGTGGACATGTCACGGGGCCGACGTGGCGATCTCCCATTGGGCGACGACCGGGTGGGTACGTGAAGGCTGCCTCCGCATTGCAGTAGAGTATGTGACGTGGCATCGGGAGTCGTAAATTCCCTAGTATTAAGGCAAAAACATGGGTAGATTTATCATTTAAGACCACACACTTTTAAGCCTCCTATTTTTTTGTCAATTACATGTGCAGCCACAGGAGGGTCCTATTTTGTTTCGCTAGGTTAACTTTTAGCGCATATTAATCTCAATTTGGTTTGTTATAAATTAAGGGATCTGGGTGCAAATATATCTCGCCACTCCCATGCGACGGGCCCACGAGAACCCCTCCCCGCGGTGGGGCCCGAGTGCCAGTGTCTGAGTCCCGGTGAACCGGGTCCACCTGGGATTCTATTCCCCTCGAGCTTTCTGCCCTATTAAGCCCGTGTAGTGATGCGTCTTGTCGTCTCAGAAAATCTTGAGCTCGAGCCAGCGTCTCCTCTCCGCGTCATGGCGATCTGTGGTAAGGTCTGGATCTCGCTGCTGCTCGCGCTCGCCGTCGTGCTGTCCGCGCCGGCGGCGAGGTCTGAGGAGGCCGCCCAGGCGGAGGGAGGCGACGCCGCGGCGGAGGGGGAGGCCGTGCTTACCCTGGACGCGGACAGCTTCGACGAGGCCGTCGCAAAGCACCCGCTCGTTGTCGTAGAGTTCTACGCCCCATGGTGAGTCTGCGCGCTTTTCTGTTTGGGGGTGGGTGGTAGGGTTGTGGGGGTGGATCTGAGGTGTTTTGGTGGGTTTAGATCGTCGATTGATGGGGTTCAGATGCGTGAATTGCGGGGGATGGTGGCGCGCTTGGGGATCTGGTCTTGGTGATTTGACGCGCCTGGGGTCGCTGTTCTGGTGGGGTTCGAGTTGGATTTGGGGATTCTCGAGGGTTTTAAGGTTGTTGGATCGGGGTTCCTGTTGGGGTTTTCTGAGGTTGGTGGTGTTGATTGTCTTCTAGGAGGGACTTCCCTTGGGTTTATAGCTGGGTTGTTCCTTCCAACTTTCAATTATGTGTTCCTGGCTTTCTGTGGTGTGATTGTTTTTAGTATTCATAGATGATCTCAGTTAATTTGGCCCGAATTTTGTTTGAGTTGTAGCAAATTCTAAAGAATATATTTTGCAGGTGTGGGCACTGTAAGAACCTCGCTCCAGAGGTAATGTTTCTATACCCTGGGATCACTTCCGTAACAGCAGCAGTGATTTGTTGGATTAATTTGATCTCATTTGTTAAATTCCATGTGTGGTCTGTCTCAGTATGAGAAGGCGGCCCAATTGCTGAGCAAGCACGATCCACCGATTGTTCTTGCTAAGGTTGATGCCAACGATGATAAGAATAGGCCGCTTGCGACTAAGTACGAGATCCAGGGCTTCCCGACCCTTAAGATCTTCAGGAACCAGGGGAAGAACATACAGGAGTACAAGGGTCCTAGGGAGGCCGAGGGGATTGTGGAGTACTTGAAGAAGCAGGTTGGCCCTGCTTCCAAGGAGATCAAGTCACCGGAAGACGCAACAAACCTTGTTGACGACAAGAAGATCTATATTGTGAGCCCCCCGATTCAACTTGAATTTATTTTTCCCCAATCTTTTTCATAGAGCAATTATCTTTAGTCACTGCTTGGTTGATGCTCTCAAACTGCCTTCTGACTAGAAGTAACAATTGCAATTGTATAGGTTGGTATCTTCACTGAATTCAGCGGCACTGAGTTTACAAACTTCATGGAGGTTGCTGAGAAGCTCCGGTCCGATTATGACTTTGGCCACACTTTGCATGCCAACCACCTCCCACGTGGTGATGCAGCAGTCGAGAGGCCATTGGTTAGGCTATTCAAGCCATTTGATGAGCTCGTCGTTGACAGCAAGGTTATACTCTACTTCCTAAACCAACCTTTATTTTGTTTACTCATTTTTTTTGTTGGACATTCATATATTTCATACAGATTATTAAACATTACTGCATTTGGAACTGTTATGTGTAATTGTCGGTAATGATACTTTTTTGCCATATTTTGCAGGATTTTGATGTTACTGCTTTGGAGAAGTTTATTGATGCTAGCAGCACCCCAAAAGTTGTTACTTTTGACAAGAACCCTGATAACCACCCTTACCTCTCGAAATTTTTCCAAAGTTCATCTCCCAAGGTAAGCATTTGATACTAATAGCTTTCTAAAATGCTTTGTTAGTTATTACTATTTGTATAAGCCATTGATGGTTAAATTTGACAATTGTATGAAACTTTGATGATGTATGATACTGTATGTCTAGTTATTTTTCAGCCTAAGTCTCCCAAGTCTGCTGCCAACTAGCTTTTAGTGCGTCATGTACTTTTAATGTTCAATCTTCCTGTACAAGTACTTAAACATTGCAGGAGACATTAAGATTAATTTTATCTGTGCATTTGATGCATATATTTCTAGGATTGGGCTATTACTGTGTTTAGTTTCGATAGCCACAGTCACCCATGATTTTATACATGCAAGAGATACTTGGGACTTTGGGAGCCACATGTACTGAGAATAGCTCTAGTGCAATGCTTGCTACCATGTTCAAAGTTTTGCATTGCTCTTGAACATCAAAAGAGTTGAAATATATGTTTGGAGTGTTAAAACTGGTTAGACTGGAATTTTTATGTGCCTTTTCCTTTTGTTTATTTCAAAATTTCTTCTTGTGACCATTAAACCATTGTGACTGAGAAAAAGCTCCTAGATTTTTTTTATGGGAAAAAAGCTATTAGATTTTACGGGATGAGTGAGTTTTAGTTGTTGATTACTGACACCAAATGATGTGCAGGCTATGCTATTTTTGAACTTCTCCACTGGACCATTTGAGTCCTTCAAGTCTGCTTATTATGGCGCTGCTGACGAGTTCAAGAACAAGGAAATCAAGTTCCTCATTGGTGACATTGAAGCCAGCCAAGGTGCCTTCCAGGTTTGTTTCTTACTTCCCTTTCTCTTTATCCAGGCGATTAATGTATAACTATGTCTTGGTGCTAACAATAAATTTGTTGAAATATAGTACTTTGGGCTAAAAGAGGATGAGGCACCCCTTATTCTCATTCAAGATGGTGATTCCAAGAAGTTTCTGAAGTCACAGATTGAGCCCGACCAAATTGTTTCTTGGTTGAAGGAGTACTTTGTAAGTACTCTTATACATAAATATGTTTGCATTTTTTCTGTTTCTATTTATATTATTTTAGATTATCTGTTTAACCTACACAATTCTTCATTCTTTTATTTCTTTTATCTCTGTAGGATGGTAAATTGTCACCATTCAGGAAATCTGAGCCTATTCCTGAGGTCAACAACGAACCTGTTAAGGTTGTTGTAGCTGATAATATCAATGATGTGGTCTTCAAATCTGGCAAACATGGTATTCATCTTTATCCTCATTAATCTATTTTTTCGTGAATTAGGCTTAGTTCTTATAGTAATACTATCAGTGACTGATTCCTTCTTAATTGAAACTAGTTTGATGGAAATGTCTAGTATATAGTGGTCATTTATCACCGTGATAAAGTCTTTCTATCAGATGTATATATCTCATTGATTTACCGATTCATATTACAGTTCTAATTGAATTCTATGCGCCCTGGTGTGGACACTGCAAGAAGTTGGCACCTATCTTGGAGGAGGCGGCTACCACACTTCAAAGTGACGAGGATGTCGTTATCGCTAAGATGGTAACCATTCTTTCTGTCAATGTTTACCATCAATCTAGTAGTCATCTGTCTGTTTGGGTTTCTGTTCTCTCCTATAATAAGCTCAGTTCATCTTAGTCTACTATTTTGCAATCATGTTTGCAGGATGCCACTGCCAATGATGTGCCCAGCGAATTTGATGTCGAAGGTTACCCCACCCTGTACTTCATCACTCCCAGTGGGAAGGTTGTTTCCTACTCCAGCGGCAGGACAGCGGACGACATTGTCGACTTCATTAAGAAGAACAAGGAGACAGCCTCTCAGGCGACTGAGAAGGCGGCAGATTCCACTGCCACCGAGTCTCTTAAGGATGAGCTCTGATCAAGGTTTGTTCCTCGAATTTGTATCACCCTTCACCGCAAAATTTCTCGTTTTTTTTTGTCCTTTGATCTTGCGGTTCCTCAATGTATTGTGTTGATTAGCATCCTTGTTTGATGCGCAGTGAGGATGAGCTGATGCTTGTGGCTGTAAACAAACATGGAGAGGAGAAACTGGCGCTAACATGTTTGACAGCTCCAACGCCAGATTTTGCGAGGGAGAGAACGAGACTTGAGGGATTGTTGATGTGTTGGCTCCGGCATGTCTGTATCCCATTGAGAAATACTGTACAATCAATCAGTGGTACCTAGTTAATTATCAGAAGTGGCAGTAGAGAAGGAATGCGGAGAAGTTGAATAAATGGCGCTTGTGCTGCCTTGTCGCATAACGCATATGTTGTTTATTACTTGCTGATCCAACAATGCTGCGTTTTAGATTGTCGGCGTTATATGCATTTTTCTGATGATTGGATTGGATAGTGGCCTTGCGTTCTTCTAATGGGGTGCGTACATGAACACCATCATGCCTCTGACGAGAACATCACCTGGTGGCGCATCTTGCTGCCCTGCTACTGAATTTATGAACAAAAACAAGGCCTCCGCCCGCTCATGTGCAGTGTGGGCGTTCTAGATCGGGTAGCATATCATCTTCTGCCCCGTAGTACTGAATTTATGACCAAAAGTAGTATATAATAGGAAGCAGTGAAAAAGAAACTGAACTGAAAACATGGGCTAAAATTGTGGCAATAGATAATACATGGCGCTGATTGCAAAACAGTACAGCATGTCTGATACTGATCTAACTTATACAACGGATTTGTAGGTACTGAGTGAGCTCGAAAGACGGTTCGTGATGAAAACTGGTTGGATGTTCTGCATGAAAAGCACATGGACTATATTATTCATGCTACATCTGAAACGTGAAGAGAGGCGTTTTAGAAAGTATATACAGCAGATTGGAGGATCGAACTGTTGAGAAGGTAACTGGCATACTGTACCTTAGATATACTTGAGGGGTGCTGAATTGTGCAGCGGCCTACAGCAAAAAAAATATATTACACGTCAGGCTTCATTCTTCCTAGTCTGAAAAAGGGGAAAGCGAAAGAAATAAAGGCGCACGTCAGAACACAAGGTCAAAGAGTGTTCTTACCGTCAGAAGAAACCTGAACGAAAGAGGGGAAATTAGTATTGTCGGAAGAAGCAACCATCAATTCAAAAGTAAAAGAGAGATTTAAAAAATAAGGGGAAAACAAACGGAGGAAAAAGCCGATGGATGTTGGAGCAAAACGCCTGACGATCCAACGGCTGAAAGGCGCGCGCCGCAGCATCGGGCGGCAGCGTGGAGAAGGGCGACGTGGCCCGCCTGGCTGGATCCTTGTGTTGCGACGTGCCTGTGGATCACACCAGTAGGATTCAGCGAGTGAATCGGTGAGAGTTTGCATATTTTGACTACTCTTTTAAAAAATCTATAAATGAATTGCATCTATTTATTTAATCGTAACATGGTTCAGATCATTACATAAAAATAAGTCTCTTCCCGGGAATTTTGTTTAAATTCTCGGCTCATTCAGGGTTTTTTGCCGAGGGTGGCACGAGGATAGATCGGGATTTTAGACCATCTAAATAAAGCCTAAATGATATTTCTTTTACTGCACGGTTTAGGTGCGTGCTTGCACAACACGCAGTCAGGACTAAGTCCTTTTTAACTTAGCCGAGTTGAGCAAGCTGATTGCCCGCAATTGTAAACCCCTTTTCACTTTTCTCTTTTCTCTTTTCCTTCCGAGCTTACTACCGGGGGTGACATTTTATTACTGGCGGTTATTGCTCGAAATGAACTTTTGGGTACAGGTAAGACATGCTAAGGCCCATTTAGAACGCGGGGGATTTTCCTAGATTCCTACATGCATGCGGGTATTGAATTGTTTCATACGAAATTCTTGCACAATACAAGATTTCACATGATCCAACATGATATGATGATACAAGAGATTTGAAATGTCCATCCCCACATGGGTCCATGGAGGGTGAGTCTAGTCGAATTTATAGATATTTCATTAAAGGTGAGATAGATAGGAATTACGAAGAGTGACGAATCCCCACCCAATCAGTTGGATTGGACTTATGATGTACTCCATTGTGCAACAAAGATGGTACAATCACCTGATTTTCTCTCAAGTTTTGATCAGTACTAATACCTCTATGCATTACCGCAAGTAAAGTACATTCCATGCATGAGATCCTTTTAGTGAGAGTGCACTAGCTAGTGCCCTTGTCAAGGCATCCCAAGGCCCCATACATCCTTGCAAGTCAGTCAATAACTTTTTTTAGGGGAAGTCGAGTCGATCGATAACTTAATAGTTGCTAATACATCCAAATCAAAGAACTGGCCAAATCCCAAAATGAAGTTTGGTTGGTGAGTGTGCCCAATCCTCTTGACAACGATGCCAAATAAAAATGACCAATGAATTTCCTTTATATAAAAAAAACAAAGAACAATGGTAAGTAAAGTAAGGTAGCTAGGTGCATAGAAGAGTATAGCAATTCTCTTGCTTCACTCCTCCCCTTGCTCTCCCCTCCTTCCTTCCTTCCTTCCTTCCTTCCTTCCTTCCCTTTGAAAAATCTTCCCTACTCGTCCAAGAAATCTACCATGCAAATACCATGTAGTACAACACTTTCACCCTTGCTTGGCTAGTTCTTTGATTCTTCTCCCATGCATGCATGACGATGAGATGCCTCAGGCCTAGCAGTCGCCGGCAATGCCCTCTCCTTGGCGGCGACACCGCCGCCTTCTGCTCCTCGCTTGTCGAGGGGCTCGCGCACCTCGAGAGCACGCTGTCCACCGACGGTGGTGGCGGTGGAGGCGGATCGGTGTCCATGAGGTGGTGCGCCGACGCCATGCGGCTGGTGAAGTGGATGCAGCACGAGCTTCTGGCCATCTTCAAGAAGGCTGACGTGCCGGTGACCGTCGACTCCTACGACGGCGGCGGCGATTGGTTCGAGCACTACATGCAGGAGACCGCCGCGCTGCTGGACTTCTGCAACGCGTTCAAGTCCGCCGTATCGCGGCTGCACCGGTACTGCATGGTGGTCGACTTCGCCGCGCAGGTGGGCTGCGCCGCCGGTGGCGACGCCGCCGTATCGTTCGTCGCGGAGAGCGCCGCACCCTGCGGCGTGTGGCCGGAGGAGACGGAGGCTTCGTCAGCCGTCCGAGACAAGCTGTCCGACGTGAAGGCGGTGGTGAGCGAGACGGAGCGGCTAGGGAGAAAGATCATGTCCAGCAGCACCGGGGACGCCGGCGGCAAGGGCGGCATGGTCGTCGTCACGCTCGTCGCCAAGATCACGATGACCTTCGTGTCCATGTTCGTGCTCCAGGCGCTGGCCTCACCTGTCCCCGTCGACGTCGGTGGCCGGTGCACGCTCAGCTGCGCCGCCGTCCCAGTGCCGGAGCTGCGACCGTGGTGCGAGTCTCTGTCGGTGATCAACGACCGTTTCCCGAGGCGGGCGAGCGTCGCGGAACACGAGAAGGTGGCCATGGCGGTGAGGGACATGATCAATGCCAAGATGGGGGGAGAGGAGGAGAGGATCAATGGACAAGAGCAAGAGATGATGGAGCTGCTTAGGACAAGGTCAGGTGAGCTCAGGGAGGGAGTGGAGATGTTTGATTATGTTTTGGATGAAGTCTTTGATGAGGTGATCAAGGGCAGGAATGAGATGCTGGGGATCTTCAGGGACAAGGCCCTGGTCTAACATTGGGGGTTGAATTTTAGCTGTAGCCTCTGGTTTAATTAACCTTGCACAACCTGGAAATATTCGTGATGCGATTTGGATGGATGCTAATTGATTGATCCATTGGTTTTGTTTTGTAAAGGGTGTAGAAGTTCTTGTGATTAATGCTTGCTTCAATGTGTATGTGCTTGTGAAGGTGCTTCTATTTTCATTTCATTTGGTTTGTGAACTTGTATGGAGTGTGCGATACACTGATGTGATCAATAAAGCATTTGACATTGAGTTATTTTATTTCATATATGGGAAAGAGTTACAACCAGCTATAGATACGTCATTTGTTTAGCATTTGACACATAAAGATGTTTAGTTTGTGTTAGATGAGGTTTTAGAGATCAAACAAAAGAGACGGCTGGTCACTTCTTCAGTCCATTTAGTTAAGTAGATCACAGAGGAAGTCTGAAGATTCCAGAAATCAGGCCAAAAATCGCTAATTTGATACCCTGGAGGAAATTACAGAATGCAGTTTCCTATTATTACATTTCAGTAAGGCCATTGAGGATTACATGAGAATCATGTCCTCATTTACTCCATAGTTCTACAACAGTATGATAATAAACCGCTCATGGCCGGTTGTTCTGGGAGTCCATTTCTAGCCATGATTTGCCCCAGATCATCTCCAAAAGAATGAACAAAACCTTTAAGGGGAGCAACTAGAACTTACGAAAATCAAACAGCTAACATTTCCTAATCCGCCTTTGTCAAGTGCAAAATGAAAGGCGGAAGCTGGCCTGCAGGATCATAAAGTACAGGGGTAAAATCACTTGCGACCCCATATTAAGCATAAATTCCTTGACAGCGACATAAATCTTGGCAATGAACATTCCTGTGCCTTCCTGAGCCGTATCAAAAATACAATCCTTGAGCTCTCTCTTCAATCCCCACCTTTGAAAGAATATCTGTCATCTTGCTAGTTGTGGACTGCTACGTCTCTCTTCTGATCGATGATGGAATAGCTTTGCTATTGATCGCCTCTCGCAATCCTGAATGATTGTAGAATAATGAGTAAATTAAAATCAACATGGTTGTGGTCAACCTAGCTATGATAGTACACTATACCCACCTTAAACATATTGAGTCGAAACGGCTTGTCGGGATTCATTCTTCTAAGCTTCAAGTATGTATATGCAAAGCTGAGCTGGTCACGAGGCGTGAAGCGATCAACCTCATTGAACCACAGGCAAGAGAATAAGTTGGACATTGGTGTGTGTTCCCTCACGATGAAAGAACCTTCAGGGACATCTGTAGCAAGTAAAGATTATTAGGTCAGCAGAACTCAAATACTAGCATTAATACTAGCAAGTACGAGAGCGTACAGCTTGGTAGCAGCTTGTTGGGATCTGACGGGTTGAACCTTGTCAGTCCGTCCGCTTGGTAAAACTCAAACTGCTGATCAATTATTGTATGGTTGAACTTGTTCAGCTTTTTGTTTTGTGCCACTTCCTCCCAAACACAGTGCCGATCATAATGATTGGAAATAGCATATTCATGACCATGCCGCCAAAGAAAATACTCTAGGATAAGGATGGGATCACTTTGTAATCGCAATTTGCTGTCCAGCCAGATTGAGAACCTGATACAAGTAACAATGCACTTAGATGATGATATTGCAAAACAGGATGGTAGAATAAGCACATTAAATTTAGGACAAAATCTATAGATACTTGTAAGATGCAAAACTGAGCACCAGCCCCACGCGATGACTTGTGTGCTACTTGTGTGAATGAGCACATTAGCATTTGCATACTCACATTAAATTTAGGACAAAATCTATAGATACTTGTAAGATGCAAAACTGAGCACCAGCCCCACGCGATGACTTGTGTGCTACTTGTGTGAATGAGCACATTAGGCATTAAATTTAGGACAAAATCTATAGATACTTGTAAGATGCAAAACTGAGCACCAGCCCCACGCGATGATGACTTGTGTGCTGACTTGTGTGAATGAGCACATTGGCATTTGCATACTGTGAATTTATAATCAAGATAATATACTTTCAGGTTCAAAATAACTCATATATACAACATAGTATATCAAAATTTGAGCTGTTGCATGTTTTGCTCTACACATCTGTTATACCACGCCGTACGTAAACACAATAAATCAAGTTTAAACACCCTAAAATTAAAATCAAGAGGACTTCTCAATCAAACTTGGATTTATTTAGCTCCACTTGGAAGACAAATGTATACATAAGCGGAAAATAAGAAGGCCATTTCCTGTCTCTAGCTGTCATGCAATTGGGTAGGAACAGAATAAACTAGTAACAGACCAAATATTAAATGGCATAAATCCAAGTGAGGCCAGCATATGTGAGATCAGCAACACTGCCAAAATTAAATTGAAGAAACCAGAATGAATCTCTACTGAGTAACTAGTTACGCACAAACACACACATCATAAATTATAATGTACTAAAAGGTATGTCAAGCAAAAGGTTTTTTTCTTCTTGCGAGCGGGAAAAATCTTACTCCCTCTGTTCAAGAATATATGACGTTATGGATATCGATACGGTCTCCAACATACAACTTTGACTATTACTTTTTATATGAATATGTTCGTAAAATAATATAAAATTATTATATTATCAAAATGTTTTTCATGACTTATCTAATTATATCATTTTCACATGACCAATACAAATAGTTTTTTATATTAGTAGTCAAAATTAAAAAAAGTTTGACTGTTTTCTAAAACACCATATATTTGTGAACAGAGGGAGTAGTATTTAACAATTGGAACGCTACAAGAATAACATTTCTCTAGAAAAGTTAAGAGTCCTCCACTGAAATGCATAACTAATCAGAATCTATATATATTTTTCATTGTTACCTTGATGAGGGGAAAAGCCGATGTGCCAAAAACTTTGGTATTTTCCCCACTCTCCGCATGTCACTATAAGGCATATTCTTAATCAATATGATCTTCCATATACCAATGAAACCCATGCTGTCCATTTTTTGGCCTTCAGATTCTAAAGTTTGCATTGTCACTTCATCCAAAAACATTGCAAAGCAAACTGTCTTCTTTGAGAGACTCGTGATCTGCAAAGATGTCATAAAAGACATTTATCAGAGATATCACTATATTTGCCAAGCATGACATAAACTATCAACCAGCAACTTCTGAAGCATCTTGATACTTGAAAGACCATAGGAACACCGGAAGAGTGCAAAGAAAAGTTTAGAAGCAGTTTAGCTTACAGTTTGGTGTGTGATTATGGTGGTTTTAACTTTTAATAAATGCCAAAAGGAACCTTTTAATCATGCACTGCGCATCCAAATAAATGGACGATCACAGATGCCATCATTGTAATATTGCATTTCATAGTCCTATCAATCTCTCTAATGCACATATCTTATGTCTATTTGTGAAACTAAATAGCAGTAAAAATGCTGCGCTAACTTGACAAATTTCTGGAACAAGATATAATGTAATGTGAAGTTAACAAGATACTTTCTGAAACAAAGCAAATTTCTAGAACAAGATATAATGTAATGTGAAGTTAACAAGATACTTTCTGAAACAAAGCAAATCAGAAGTATACTTCGGTGATGTACCAAAAAAGAAAAGGACCAAAAGAAATAAATTGATACAAACTGTTGAGCACAACTTATGCCGGATGGGGAAGCATGGTAAATTAGTCAAAAGGTATGTGTCCAGAAAATAGCGTACTGTTTTGCCAAATGGAGTCCTCAGACGATCAGAGTTTCCAAAGATGCAGGAAGATACAGCAATGTGGCATTTGCTCATGTACTTTCGAACATCCTCTGATATATCAAAACCAGTGCTTGTGCCATTAGGACCCTTAACAAAAGCACATTTTAATTGTTGGTCATGAGCTAAGTACGACCCCTCTCTTTCTTGTAGACTCTGGTGGCCACCAAACCTTGGTTCCCAATATTCTGATCCAACAGGTCTCTCTTCAGCTTCTACATACTCCAAATTAAAACCAGCGAATTTCTCATTTTTTGCAGGCTCTACAAGTTGAGCGGTTGAGTTCAGGAACCTCATTTCGCAGGTTGAACCTGGTTAAGTTTATCCAACTGATTAGATAACCATCTAAGAATAACAAAGGCTATAATAAGCTCTCTACGAGTACATAAAAAAGACATGATACCAGCTCTTTACTAAAGATGTAGTTGATTGCGAACAGTGTCATATTTGATATCAAGAGTAATTTATGGTACAACAAATTATCAAATATAGCAATCGTATTGACAAACCTCATCATCAAGCTCACAAATATTGATTTAGACTTTTAAAAAAAGTACAACAGTAAATACATCATGATATCGTTCTGCTGCTAACATTCTCAGTTAATTAGCCTGAAATGACCTAGTCATATAACACTAGCCCCATATGCTAGCCTGTAAATAGCTAACGAGTAAATTTCAGAACCCAAGGTATTGGGGCATTGGTAACATAAAACCACATGTATTGGAATTTTTTTTCCGCAAAACAACATATTCTCAGGCAAACGGTAACAAGGCCCACATTGCTCTTTTACCTGTCAAATGACCCCATTATGACCATGCTGGCCCACCTGCAGGCACTGGCGTGGAGGGGGAACGCTGTGTAGGATCGAGTGAGTTGACTCATGGGTGCGCAGATGGGGCTATCAGGCACGAGCAGCCCATCGTCTCATGCCAACCTCTGTCTCCTGCGCCGCCAAACACACCAAGAAACCCTAGAGCAGCAGAGGCGCTCGGAGGAAGGAAGTCATGGCACCGAAGACCAGGGGTGGAGTTCCCCACACTGCAGTGGATGCTAGCGTGCCAAGCACCCCCATTGACAAGGTACGGCCAGCAATGTTAGGTCTAGGGTTAGCTGCATATATGGGAACTTTGTTGCTCAATTTGGTTATTTCACACGAAATTGGTAGTAGTAGGTTCCAGTTCGAATGGAGTTTGGTTGATTTGTTGGTCAATACCTATGATTTTCGAGCTCATTTTTGGATTTTTGCGCACAGTGGCCCTTATCAAGGAGCGCCAAGCCGCTGGCTGTGAACGATGGGTAAAACGCCAATGTGGGGCTGCTTGTTACCATTTGCCTGAGAAGATGTGGTTTTGTGAAAAACATTCCAAGCGTTTTTGTGTTACCAATGCCCCAAAACCTGTGGTTTAGTGAAATTTACTCAAGTTAACAGGAGCTGGTGAGCTGCAGCAACTTTCATGCAGTTTGTAGGTTTTTATATCCAACAGAAAATCATGAAGATGGTGTGGCAATAACATATCGGTTGGAGGTATAAAATGCCCAAGGCATCCAATATTCAGCTCATGTTATTCATGTTGTAAGATGGAGGTAGTCACTAGGTACAATACACATGTCATTCATGTGAAAAGATGTAGGCAGTCACTAGGTACTGGGGTATTGTTACAGGATTCTCACGAGCAGATTTCATGTTTCTAAATAAAAACAGTGATCTCACTATCTAAATAAAATGATGATCTTGCTACTGCAGAAAACATTTTTTTTCTCATCTACAACATAGAATTATCTCAGATAACTACAACAAGCTAGTGAAGCAAAACAAAATGCAGGAAGCTTAGGTTATTCTAAGCTAGTGGGATCAAAATATCTTAAACTAGAAAATCAGGTTTCTAAATTTGAATTGCCCGATTCTATCATTTTAATTTTGAGGGACAACAACTCACCAGACTTCTTACGCTTCGATTTCTTCTTTGACCCATGTTTCTTGTCACCAGTCCCTGAAACTTTCTTTTGATCCATATTACCAGCATCGCTGCCATCACTAATCCCTCCACCTGCTTCTGTGTCTCTCTCTAAGGCGACATTTTCCCTCTCATCGCTCTCATGACTACCATCACCAAGCTTTCTCCCACCATCAGATGAATGCAGCTGAGCATCATCGAAATCATCCTGTGCGTCAATGCCATCATCATACTCATCATCTGGATCAACCTCCCTCCTCCCCGTGCCCACAGTTCCCATAGCAGCCGCCTCATACTGCTCAAGCTCTTTCCTGCCCCCCTCATTGTACAAGGTCCCTCCTTTCCCACCTTCAGCCACCTCTGCACCCTCCTTCTCGCCACCACCGCTGGTCTCCAAGGTCAACCCTTTCTCCTCAACACCAGGATCAGATGTCACGCCTTTCTTGCTGCTGCTGCCGCCAGCATCGCTGGCATTTCCACCTGCACCCGAGATCTTCTCCTTCTCGTCCTCTGAGTAGTCCTCGTCGCGCCGCCGATCGTCCCGGTCCCAGTATCTGGAATCCCGCGCGCTCCGGCCACCCCCGCCGTGGCCGAACTTGAGCTCCTTCCAGTTCTTGCTCCGGTTCCACTCCGGCAACCCCTCCCCGCCGCCCAAATCTTGGCTGATCTCTGCAAAAATACACACACGAAATGGCATTAAGACCATCGAACGAAGAAATCACAAAATCAAGCACGCCAGGACGACATCAACCAAACACGAAATCGGATCGAGAACACTCCACTCGCACCGAATCGCGCCATGGACGAACCCAAACGCGTCAAAGATGCGTTTTCCCCCCTCAAAGTAACAAGAACACCACGGACCGCGTCAAACAAGAACCCACCGGGGGTGCCGACCGAAAACACTAACCCGCGGAGTGGCGGGAGAGGCGGCGCGAGAGGAGGAAGACGCCGGCGAGGAGGAGGGCAGCGCCGACCGCGGCCGCGGCCGGCGATCGGCGGCGCGCGGGCTTCCCGGGGCGGCGGATCCGGGAGGGCTTGGAGGGGTGGGCCCGGTGGTACTCCGGGAGCGGATGGTGCGCCCCGCCCCGAGAGTCGAAGAAGCCGCCGCCGGATTGCCTGTACTGCGCCATCAGAGATTTAGAGGTGGTGCTCGTGCTCGTGGTCGACCACCATGGACGGAGAGGAAGGGGAGGGGGAGGGGGAAGGGGAAGGGGAGGGAAACGGAGGGGCTTTTCTGTAATTTGACGGGGATGGACGGAGCCACGGAGGGAGTTGGTTAATTGCACGTGATGCTGATGGGGCCATGGCGGTTAGGTTAGGAGAAGAGAAAGACTATTGTAGCTCTGATCTCTCTCTAGCCATGGAGGTTGGTGAGATGGGAGCGATCAGGGACGACGAGCAGACATGAGAGAGAGAGAGAGAGGCTATTTCCCAAATTGTTGGTGTTACTTCCTAGACAAAATGAGATCATATATGTGCGAATTGACGTTAATTTGAAGCATGCCGTAGCAGCTGTATTGTCATAATTGTGTTCATATATATATATATATAAGATTATCATGCCGTAGAAGAAGAAGAAGAAGTGCACGAGATAGATGTTTCACTTATAATTATCATGCCTATCATGTCGAAACAATAGCATTGCGCATTTAAATCGTGCCTACCACATAAAAAAGTAGTTGTTTTAAGCATCTTGTTAAATGGATGTTCATATGAATACAAGAATGAGTACTAACCATGAGTTATCACGTCGTTTTCCTATCTTAAACGCATCTTACTGTCTATAATTTCGAATACATTATTATTTTGCCATGTAAATGCTTCACACCACATATATGGTCAATACTTTTGGAATATTGAGCACCAGGGATACGAAATTTGGATTTTTTTAAAAATAATATTTTTTAAAAATATTATTTTTAAGAAATAATTACATAAATAAATAGTTATTTTCTTTTACAAAACTAGACCTTCGTCCCAGCCAATTCAATTGGCAACAGAAATCTGTCGTCATTTCAATTGGCAACAGAGCCTTTGTCGCCTATAGAACAGGGTCATGTCGCCTATGGTCATATCACCTATTCAGCTCTCTATCGTCAATTCAATTGGCGACAAGAACTGAATACCTAGATTGCTTCTGTTTGAAGGGAGCACACACCGCTTGATAAGTCTTTGTAACTAATTCCTGTCGCATATTCAAATCCCTCGATTGCTCTTGTTTAAAAGGGGCACATGCCACTGGATAAGTCTCTATCGCTATTTTAATTGGCGACGTGGTTTCTTTTTCAACTATTTATTTTATATAATTCTTTTTTAAAAATTTATTTTTTATATAAAAAAACCAGAAATTTGTGGCAACAGCCAACTAGTGCTACCGATGACGTCATACGGACAGTGATCCAAGTGCAGCTGCCCGTCGGTGTTTGGTTCGACGAATGTCTGCTTGTTGTCGATGTTATCGGCTACGGCGTGGATCGCCTATGGGAGAAACAACGCGAAGAAGTAAGAAAAACGTGGGCGCAACGCAGCAAGCAGCTGCACCAAACGATTTGTTACTATTGGGGAACTATGGGCTCAGCCCAGCTGCCGGTCCATGTATGGGCACTCCATTCCAAACTCTAGCAGTGGCTGTAGACTATAAATAGGGGTACTAGTCATTGTAAAGGTTTGATCGTATGAAGAGCAATAAAGAGAAGCAAGAAGCCCCCTACATCTCTGTGTTCAATCTATTATTCTGTTCTGTGTTCTTGCATTGTTTGATACGATTCTATGTTTGTCTACGAGGTTATCGTTCGGACTAGACTTGCCAGCGATGGTTCCTCAACACGTTATCAGCACGATTGACTCTCCTCGCATCGAAAGGTAACCGTCGAAGAACGACACTCGTAAATTGAATCGTATTTTTCTAGATCACTTTCAATTCTGCAAATTTGCTTTCTAGATTGATTTTCTACGGTGCAAATCCATTCTAATCTACCGCGAGTCGACTTGAAGTCGCAGACACAATGTCGATCGGTGATTGCATGAAAGATAGGATGTCGATTGTACCGTAGATTGGAAATTACATATTCGTTCTAATTTACCATGAGCCGACTTGAAGTCGTCGGCTAAGCCGATCGGTAATTGCATGAACGACAATTGCATCGCATGAATAGTAATTGCACATGCACAGTAATCACATGATCATAAATAGTAAACATAATTTTTTTTGCCGCAACCGCACCCTCGGCCGGCATGAAGCCACCGCCCCCCCACCACGGTCACCTCCCCACCGAAAGCGCGCAGGCCACCTGCTGGAGCCCGCAGACGGCCCTCCCCGCCAAAGAACCATCATTGGTCAAGACCGCCACAAAACATCACAAAAAAGGGGAAGGGAGAGGCTGGTCGGCTGCGGCCGCACCGCGGCTGACTTGGAGCCACCGCCGGCCATGGAGTCGGCCATGACCTCGCTGGCCATTGGAGCTTCTCTCCTGCAGAGACGCTGCACCGCCGTCACCCTCATGGGACTTCCCGTACCGCCTCGCGCCCGGCCGCCACAAACGACATGGAGGCGGCAGGCCGCCGCAGAATCACGGCCGCTCCGCATGGCCTCCACCGCATGCTCCTTTTGAGCACCGCCAAGACGGGTCTTTTGAGCGAGAGCCACCGCTGCAGCGCCACCGTGCCGCCGCGCCAACACGCGCGAAGTCTTGGCCGCCCACACGCAGCGTGCTCGCCGACCACCTCTGACCGCCCGCCGCATGATGCGCTGCCTCTAGCGTGCCAATCCCGACGATCAGATGCAACTCCGGTGTTCTGGCCATCGCTGTTCACGGAAGGTAAGGGAAACCCTACCCCGAGCCCCCTTTTAGCAATGGCCAAACAAGACGAGAAGGCTGGCCCATTTTCACGGCCGGAAAAAGAAAAAAAAAGAAAAAGAAAATTTTGTAGAAACGCCCTCATCAATTTTAAAAAATTCACGATTCTTTCGAGGAAAAGGAAATTTTGCAGAAAACCCCTCACATTTTATGAAAATTACACGATTTTTTTTCTTAGAACTGAAATTTCACGTTTTAGCCCCTGAAAATTACAGAATTTGCCAAAAATTCAAATTCCAGTAGAAAAGGGCATCGGGAATTCAAATTTTGAATTGGTTTTTGCATTTGAAGCATGTTTCACTTTGTTATTGTTATTTCTATGCAATTTATGTACTGTATTGACTGTTTTTTTATTATTTGTGATTATTTATATTGCTTTTAATCACTGAAAATAGCAGTAAATCATGAAAATTTATATAAAAATACATGAACATTATAAGAATTTTTACAACTATTTTATGCAAATTACCAGCAGTAATCTTATGAACACTTTGAATGAATATGAAAATGACTGGCATCACGAACCAGGAGTTCGAAGAACTGACCCAGCATGGCCAGAATTTGTACATAATTCGTACAAGTATTCAACTCTGTGATAATGTAATCACGGATGAGCAGAAGATTGAAAAGACTCTCTACCTTTCACCCGAATGTGGTACAATCCGCACGCAACTACTGTCAAGATGGCTACATGGAGTATGCCTAATTAATTGACATCATAAAAGTTGTGAAAGCTCAAGATGATGTTCTACCTAAGGAAGAACTACAGCCACCTAGTAGCAATGCTAGCAGCTACAAGGTGATGAAGTCTCTCACGAAGGAGAGGGGCAAGAACGGTAAGGTCGTGGGTCGCACGTTATTGTTGTTTTCAAGTCTAAGAAGAAGGGCATATAACAACCTGATCTACATTCATTAGTTGCACTCATGGATGTGGACAGCCTAATAGCAGCCCCCATTATCCCTCCTTTGGACATCGCAGCGGCCACAACCGTAGTTTCCCAATAGGAGAAGATCGCCATGGAGCAGATATCTAGTGCGCGTATTTCACTTGGATCTTTTATAGTAACTTGCAGTTTGTAATTGAAGCAGGACATTGAATTATTTTATCATTTGAATAATGGTTGTAAGCTCTGGGAGAGCAAAGCATTCAATTCTTATAATGAGTCCTGCAAGACTTATTCTCATATTTATAATAACATGTTATGTTATGATATCTAAAGTATTTTATTTATGTGTTGCTTGCTTTCTGCTGCATATTAATAAAGTACATTATATTAGAACGCGTGTGGCGCCCTATGGAGGAAGTGTGCTTAGTAAGTAGCGGCACAATGAATACCACCTTGAGATAGATGAAAATTTTCAGTCGATCAGTAAGAATACTTGTAGTCTTACGACAATCGTAGGCAGTGGTACTTGTATAATTAGCTCAGGAAATACCATAATTATACTCCCGATGGGCACAACTTTGGTCATTAAAGAAGCCTTGTTGTAACCAGAATCGATTAGGACTCTCAAGGATATTCGCACTAACGGTTTCCACGTAGAGGCTGAAGAAGAGCAAGGTAAGGAATACCTGATCATTACAAAGCGTGAAGAAAGTAGAAAAATAGTATTAGAACGGCTTCCTTCATTTGAAACTGGGCTATACTACACTAATATTAAGGCATCTGCAGCCTATACTGCCCTGAAAGCTATATTTAGAAGCTCTGAACATTTTCTATCTCTGGCATGATAGATTATGCCGCCTAAGTCTTAAGATCATGAGAAATATAATTAACAATTCACAGGAACATAATGTCAATATAATGAATTTCTCGAATCAGGAAGATTTTGTGTGCCCTGCATGTGCCACCCGAAAATTAATTACTAGACCTTCTGCTCTGAAAGTGAAGGATGAAATCCCTGCATTCCTGGACCGTATCCAAGGAGACATTTGCGATCCTATATAGCCCCTTTTAGGGTCATTTAGGTATTTTATGGTGTTCGCCGATGCTTCCTCGAAATGGTCGCACGTACGTTTATTGTCTACGAGAAACCATACAGGGGGGTTAGTTGGTTACGTTTAGGGAGGGGGGTTTAGTAGTTGAGTAGTTAGGTAATTAGGTAATTAGAGATTAGGGTTTGGAAATTTGGTGTATAATTTTAAGTATAGAAAAAATCGGTATAGCTCTTGCTTATTCAATTATTTAGAGTAACCCGTTTGTGTGTAAGGAAGTGCTGATAGTTGTACGCACTCGGGTGTATTCTTGCAAGCGTAGCATAGTGTAAGCTCGAGTAGTAGTGCTTGTCGGGTGATAGAAAGTGAGCTAGGCAGTACGGTCGTAGAGCGAGTTAAACCGTAGAAACGATTTTAGTGGGAGAGTGCTAAGCTGGTCGGGTTTCAAAAGTTTTGTTAAATTTAAATTGGCTAATCAGAATACCACGAAAATCGAATCGGTAAATCAGATTTAGCGAGAGGAGAAAAGGGAATAAGAGGAATAGTAAAACATGAAACGATGGGGTCATCGATATTTTTCGCCAACTTTGGCACGGGCATGGCCAGAGAGGCCTCCTGTGGCCGGCCAGAGGGGTGCCCACCCCCAAAACCCTAGTGCCCCACCCTTTCCCCTTTTCCCCTTTCCTCCCCTAGCGTAGTGGCTCGCCTCCCCACCTCCCCTGCTTGATTGGTTCGCCGATTTGGGTAAGTTTTGTACATTTTCTGATCTGTCCACCTTTTAGAAAGTTGTAGCCCTTGATCTTAGCTTTCTTTTGGCATCAAGATCACCTGGTTTGGAGTTACGGTTTAGAAGATATATCCATTTTTGTGCGACTATTCGGGAGAGCTAACGAGATTTGGCGATCTGCATGTCTAGTCGATTGTATTTTTTGAGCCCGAATCAAGAGTCACCCAAAACGAAAGTGGAAGCCATTCTATTAAGATTTCAGGATTGATAAAGAACATATTTTTAGAGGTGTGAATCAAAAGTTATTGAATTTTACCATCATTTGTTGTCCGATTGTCGATTGAGGGAACAAGAAACTTCATCGTAACATTAGGATTATTAGAAGGCTGAATCAGAGTCTTACCCAACTAGGTTATTGTAGCCTGTTTAATAATATTTCCAAATTGATAAAGATCATCTCAATTGGATCTGTAGAGTGAAAGTTATACCATGTTATTTACTATTGTGTCAGATTCTCGACGGATGTCCACAATGGTTTTCAACGGTTGTTTAGACCACTAGTTTGGCCCTCACATTTTATGAAAATTACACAAATTTTTTTCTTAGAACTGAAATTTCATGTTTTAGCCCCTGAAAATTGCAGAATTTGCCAAAAATTCAAATTCCAGTAGAAAAGGGCATCGGGAATTCAAATTTTGAATTGGTTTTTGCATTTGAAGCATGTTTCACTTTGTTATTGTTATTTCTATGCAATTTATGTACTGTATTTACTGTTTTTTATTATTTGTGATTATTTATATTGCTTTTAATCACTGAAAATAGCAGTAAATCATGAAAATTTATATAAAAATACATGAACATTATAAGAATTTTTGCAACTATTTTATGCAAATTACCAGCAGTAATCTTATGAACACTTTGAATGAATATGAAAATGACTGGCATCACGAACCAGGAGTTCGAAGAACTGACCCAGCATGGCCAGAATTTGTACATAATTCGTACAAGTATTCAACTCTGTGATAATGTAATCACGGATGAGAAGAAGATTGAAAAGACTCTCTACCTTTCACCCGAATGTGGTACAATCCGCACGCAACTACTGTCAAGATGGCTACATGGAGTATGCCTAATTAATTGACATCATAAAAGTTGTGAGAGCTCAAGATGATGTTCTACCTAAGGAAGAACTACAGCCACCTAGTAGCAATGCTAGCAGCTACAAGGTGATGAAGTCTCTCACGAAGGAGAGGGGCAAGAAGGGTAAGGTCGTGGGTCGCACGTTATTATTGTTTTCAAGTCTAAGAAGAAGGGCATATAACAACCTGATCTACATTCATTAGTTGCACTCATGGATGTGGACAGCCTAATAGCAGCCCCCATTATCCCTCCTTTAGACATCGCAGCGGCCACAACCGTAGTTTCCCAATAGGAGAAGATCGCCATGGAGCAGATATCTAGTGCGCGCATTTCACTTGGATCTTTTATAGTAACTTGCAGTTTGTAATTGAAGCAGGACATTGAATTATTTTATCATTTGAATAATGGTTGTAAGCTCTGGGAGAGCAAAGCATTCAATTCTTATAATGAGTCCTGCAAGACTTATTCTCATATTTATAATAACATGTTATGTTATGATATCTAAAGTATTTTATTTATGTGTTGCTTCCTTTCTACTGCATATTAATAAAGTACATTATATTAGAACGCGTGTGACGCCCTATGGAGGAAGTGTGCTTAGTAAGTAGCGGCACAATGAATACCACCTTGAGATAGATGAAAATTTTCAGTCGATCAGTAAGAATACTTGTAGTCTTACGACAATCGCAGGCAGTGGTACTTGTATAATTAGCTCAGGAAATACCATAATTATACTCCCAATGGGCACAACTTTGGTCATTAAAGAAGCCTTGTTGTAACCAGAATCGATTAGGACTCTCAAGGATATTCGCACTAACAGTTTCCACGTAGAGGCTGAAGAAGAGCAAGGTAAGGAATACCTGATCATTACAAAGCGTGAAGAAAGTAGAAAAATAGTATTAGAACGGCTTCCTTCATTTGAAACTGGGCTATACTACACTAATATTAAGGCATCTGCAGCCTATCTTGCCATGAAATTTATTTAGAAGCTCGAACATTTTCTATCTACGGCATGATAGATTATGCGCCTAAGTCTTAAGATCATGAGAAATATAATTAACAATTCACGGAACATAATGTCAATATAATGAATTTCTCGAATCGGAAGATTTTGTGTGCCCGCATGTGCCACCGAAAATTAATTACTAGACCTTCGCTCGAAAGTGAAGGATGAAATCCTGCATTCTGGACCGTATCCAAGGAGACATTTGCGATCCTATATAGCCCTTTTAGGGTCATTTAGGTATTTTATGGTGTTCGCCGATGCTTCCTCGAAATGGTCGCACGTACGTTTATTGTCTACGAGAAACCATACAGGGGGGTTAGTTGGTTACGTTTAGGGAGGGGGGTTTAGTAGTTGAGTAGTTAGGTAATTAGGTAATTAGAGATTAGGGTTTGGAAATTTGGTGTATAATTTTAAGTATAGAAAAAATCGGTATAGCTCTTGCTTATTCAATTATTTAGAGTAACCCGTTTGTGTGTAAGGAAGTGCTGATAGTTGTACGCACTCGGGTGTATTCTTGCAAGCGTAGCATAGTGTAAGCTCGAGTAGTAGTGCTTGTCGGGTGATAGAAAGTGAGCTAGGTAGTCACGGTCGTAGAGCGAGTTAAACCGTAGAACGATTTTAGTGGGAGAGTGCTAACTGGGTCGGGTTCTGAAAAGTTTTGTTAAATTTAAATTGGCTAACTGTAATACCCTGGAAATCGAATCGGTAAATCACAGATTTAGCCGAGAGGAGAAAAGGGAATAAGAGGAATAGTAAAACATGAAACGACAGGGGGTCATCTGATATTTTTCGTCAACTGGGCACGGGCGCTGACCAGAGAGGCCTCCTTGTGGCGGCCAAGAGGGGTGCCCACCCCAAAACCCTAGTGCCCCACCCTTTCCCCTTTTCCCCTTTCTTCCCCTAGCACGTGCGGCTCTCCCACCCTCCCCCTGCGCCAGATTGGTTCGTCAGATTTGGGTAAGTTTTGTACATTTGCTGATCTGTCCACCTTTTAGAAAGTTGTAGCCCTTGATCTTAGCTTTCTTTTGGCATCGAGATCACCTGGTTTGGAGTTACGGTTTAGAAGATATATCCATTTTTGTGCGACTATTCAGGAGAGCTAACGAGATTTGGCAGTCTGCATGTCTAGTCAGATTGTATTTTTTTTTTGAGCCCGAATATGAAGAGTCACCCAAAACGAAAGTGGAAGCCATTCTATTAAGATTTCAGGATTGATAAAGAACATATTTTTTAGAGGTGTGAATCAAAAGTTATTGAATTTTTACCATCATTTGTTGTCCGATTGTCGATTGAGGAACGATAAACTTCATCGAACATTAGGATTATTAGAAGGCTGAATCAGGAGTCTTACCCAACTAGGTTATTGTAGCATGTTTAATAATATTTCCAAATTGATAAAGATCATCTCAATTGGATCTGTAGAGTGAAAGTTATGCCATGTTATTTACTATTGTGCTGTATTCTGGACAGATGTCTGTCAATGGTTTTCAACGGTTGTTTAGACCACTAGTTTGATCGAATAAAAGAACCCCACCAACTAGAGTTTCGTAGCCTGTTACGTTAAGAATATTTGAGCACTGGTTTCAAGTCATTCGGAGTTACAGATATTTAATTACAATTTTTCTCGTACTGTTGTCTCGGGAAGCATTATGCTAGACTGCCGGGAAATTTGGGTAGAACCTCTCTTGAGTCATAGGTCTTGAGGAGTTGGATTAAGGGGTGTAAACGAAGTCCAGCATTCATCTTATTTATTGTTACCGCTATGCTTGTGTAGGAGGCGGAGTTCCAGAGTAGAGACACCAATTTTGCTTCCTTGTGTGTGAGAAGGGAAGGAAAGAAAGCAGAGCAAGTGCATCTATATTGTGGTTGATATACGATTGTTCCATATGATGACTCATGGTAAGTTGTGCTTGTTCGATGCGCTGATTTATGGTGATATGTACTTGTTCATGATGGCATGATTTACCAAGATTCGATTATTGTTATTTTATTTTCATCATGTGCACTCATGAACGCAAGTTGTGAACTTGCGACACCCACGGGAGTGGGTAGTGATTGTAAGACCCACCATTCCAAAGTGGGCAATATGGATCCCCGGTTGACTTGTTCTCAAACGGGCTTTGGATCCCCGCGTTTTGTAGAACGCGGGCATAAGTGAACACCGACGGGTGTTCACTCGCTATACCGGTATGAGCAAAAGAGAAGAGCATGTTCATTCATTCATATGTTGATTTGATTCATGATGTTGATACACTGTTGGATAATGAATGATTTTGTTATGTTTTGTATCATTGCACTTGCTGAGTCTTGGACTCACCCTTGCCGTGTTGTTTTTTTTAGGTACATCGTTTGTGGACGGCATGCATGGGCGGGAGTAGAAATTATTATGGTTGCTGCAGCACGAATAAAGTTGAACAAAACATTTAAGTCATACCTTCAATTTTGAAATGTCTTATGTGAGGCTTACTTCTTTACGTCCTATGTTGTAGTCAACCTACTTTTGAGATTGATAGTGTTTTATGGTTGTTTCTTTCATGAACATGTTTAGTACGCGCGTTTGGATATTTGCTTATTATTGTTGTTATTTGCGCGAATGTCCGGATAGTTCGATTTACAAAGGAGACTTTGCCGAAATTTATTGTAGTATCTTAGATTTGTATTTATTATATTGTTATTTTAGTAGCATTCCAGGCTCATGTTGGGCTGGGGTGTTACACTAACATAGGAGGTCGTATTAGCATTTTATACGCCCACTATCACTCAAACTCAACTAAGTATTTATTTATATATTATTCGTGATGCCGCATTGCTAGAGAGGACGAACCAGCGCCGACAGGGGTAACTGATCAGAGATTCATCGACGCCAACCATTCCTACAACTCCAAAGGCAAGCTATTCTCTTGAACATAAATATAGTTATGTTAAATGTAAACCGTATATTGCTCTATCATATATGTATTGCATCAAAACTATTTCTCAAAATTAAATCGGATTAAGATGATGAGAAAAGATAATAGTACAGATATGATGAGATGAGATGAGAAATGAGTGTAACACCCTGGCTATTCGAAAGCCAAAATGTTACCTAAAGAATCTACATACAACTACAATGCGGAAGAATTTAATCTGGACTTCTATAATCAATCGAAGAGTTCAATGGTAATACTAGCATAACAGGAATAAAGAACGAATCCATCAGCATATAAACAGTGAGAACTTCAGAGAAGCCACTAACTAAATAACATGTAGATTAGTTCCTCGACAACCGAAAACTAAATAACATGTAGTCTTAACCTTATTTATTACAGTTCCTCATTTGACAACTGAAAGACATAATCGAACTTAACAAGGAAGATGAATAATGGTGAACTGAGTGAAATGTGCTTGACTAATCCCTTCCCATAAGGCCATCATCAACGTTCACCTAAATAAATACAGAACTTGATAGCACGGTCTGACTCGTGGTTCGACGGTTTCCGCTCAGTCTGATGCGTCCACCGCACCTTTACTAACTATCGTTTACAATTTTCAGATTATTCATCCCGATCTTTGAAACCACCCAACAGCGGGACTCGATAGCAGTCGACTCGTGGTTCGACGGTTCTAATGAAACCTCACGCTCCAGATGCCTCAAGTACTCCATTGACACCGGGTTGCACAGCCAGGACACGAGACGGTCCTAGCGAAACTCCACCTTCCAAAATCATCGCAGCTTCAAAAAACGAACCTTTGTACCTTAGGCCACTCTTCTCTTGGTACCAAATCACACAAAACACCAGAACTCTTGTTCCACGTCTCAATCATTCTTTCACCTTAACAAAGAGCACAACCGTAAACCGTGAAGGTAAAGCAGAACTCGTATTTAAACAACTATTTTGCAAAGCAGAACCCAACTTGAAAATAAAATATTCTCATCATAACCATACATTAACAACTCCTTACCAATGAATCAAATCCAAGGTTGAAGATTTATCTGAGAACCTTTTCCATTTCCCAAGTAAACAATTTGCAAATACGATCGTCCACCGCACCTTTACTAACTATCGTTTTACGCTGTATTATTCATCCCGATCTTTTCGAAACCACCCAACAGGCAGGACTCGATAGCACGGTCTGACTCGTGGTTCGACGGTTCTAATGAAACCTCACGCTCCAGATGCCTCAAGTACTCCATTGACACCGGGTTGCACAGCCAGGACACGAGACGGTCCTAGCGAAACTCCACCTTCCAAAATCATTGTAGCTTCAAAAAACGAACCTTTGTACCTTAGGCCACTCTTCTCTTCGGTACCAAATCACACAAAACACCTGGAACTCTTGTTCCACGTCTCAATCAGTTCTTTCACCTTAACAAAGAGCACAACCGTAAACCAGGAAGGTAAAACAGAACTCGTATTTAAACAACTATTTTGCAAACAGAACCCAACTTGAAAATAAAATATTCTCATCGTAACCATACATTAACAACTCCTTACCAACAGAATCAAATCCAAGGTTGAAGATTTATCTCGAGAACCTTTTCCATTTCCCAAGTAAACAATTTGCAAATAAACACCACGACAACCAAATGAGAAATCAATCGAATGACCAAACCAAAAAGTTCTTGCGGTTTGTCTGAGTTGGAAAGAATCAACATGCCAATACAACACCAACTCAAATCGCAGAAAACACCAGTCAACAACACAAGACTCGAACGAGAATCAAGAAAACACCTCATTTTCGATGAAACATCATTTTCCACATTTTCTCTCTTCTAGGAATAAACTTTCTCTCGAACCTTGAAATTCGAATTCATCGCATACCACATGAGCTTAAACCTTTTAATTGAACATCCTCAAATTAGGTTCAAACTGAAATACATCATCCACACCATTGTGAAGAGGCTCTATTGAATCCTCCGAATACTCTAGGCATCTCGTTCTACTAATCAACATTAATTGATTGAAGGCACCCAAAGCGCCACAAAATTGATCCCACCCAAACACATTACCTCTAATTTTCAAGAACAACTCAGAATCCTTAGCACGCACGCTCATGTACTACATCAGAAAGGTTCTATCAATGATCATTCCACTACCCGGGAAACTTCATTATTCCACTCTCTTTACACACAATCATTATGTGACCAAAGGTCTAGCGTAAAAGTTCAGAGCCTAGATTTAACCTCCAAGACCTCTACAACAAATTTTCAATTGTAACAGATAGAAAAATCTTCGGATTGAATCTCCAACATTACCACAATTCTAACATACTCACTTATTGACATCCTCAGAAATTCCCCACATAATCTCGCAATACTATCCAATTGTGTTACTCTATAAAATTAATCAAGGTCTCTATGCCTTTAATAATCCCCAACCTTTTAACATGAATTGAAGTTCTGGAATTCCTCTATACCATAGGTTCTACTCAGTCGTATCACTCATTAGACTTGCTTCGAAACAAAACATTCCATATGAATCAAATTTCCTCCAAGAGGTACAGATCAAAACCCATTCATCTTCTACTGCTCTTCTAATACCTTGGTAGAAAAAATCTAACCACTATCATTACTTAACCACCACCAAACAGTTGCCAAATTACACTTTGTAAAACTTTGCAACATAAAACTATTAAGTCTTTTTCAAAAGAAAGAGGCGAATAAGGACAAATTTCGTCACATAAGAAAACGTTGCCTCTCACAGCGAGCACGAAACCAAAAGAAATAATATGGTAACGGAAATCTTGGAAATACAAAAGTTAAGTTCACAGATGAGGGTACACATCCCTCGAAAAGAGAATTAACAAGTACCGACCAATAAGAAAATGACATTGCGATTAAAAAATCGACACCTCTTGCGCGGAAAGAGCAGAAAGTTTAGACCTGATTCAAATAATCACAAGTTACAAAACTTGACTTAAATTTTCAAATACTCCTACTGCACTCCTTGCTTTAACATTGAAATTGATCCTTTGACTAACAACATTTTACCACAACAAACAAGATAAGGTTTTTTTAGTTCAAACCACAAGATCTAATTAAGAATCAAGAAAATCCTTCAACACGTCATATTTGCTCAGAACAGTTCAACAACCCATAAAACGTGGAATCCAAATGATCTCAGCCACAAAAACTCGAAACTTTTTTTCATTTGCAGAAATTCACAGAAAGCAATGGATTAATTTACTCTCGAAGAAATCAACAAAAATTTCCTTTGCTTGCAACCCCTATTTGCGAACTCAAACCAAGTAGCCTTTAGAACTAAATCACTCAAAAATTTTAAGAAGAAATAGGATACCTCTATGTACTATTTTATTTAAAATAATTTTAATCAAACTCACAACCACAATTAGGAAACAACTTGAAGGACCCGTGCGGAAAGGTTTGGTTGAATCTTTCTCAAAAGAAGAGGCACATGAAAATGATTTTCACCAACTAGAAAATCGTTTTCCACTCGCAAGGAATACATAACCAATGCGAAGTCCACAGTTGAAAGCATAGGCTTCACAAGAAGAGAATATCAGACTTTCACTGATAAGAACAAACGAGCATTCAAGATCAAAGCACTCGCACCACTGAAGAACCATTATAACTTTGCAACTTAACGCTTTACTCGAACAAACTTCGTTTACCACATAAAACTTGAAACTCCCAAAGATCTTGAACACAAAACTTGAGATTTGACCATTTTAGAAATTTCACGAAAGACGATCAATTTTTTTCTCTATAAAAGAATCAATATTACCCTCACATTACTGTTCATATCATTAAGACCAAATACGTTCATGCTTGGTAACATTCAATTTACCTCACTATCGCATAAATAAACCCTCTAAAAGGAACATAACAAATCGCGTCGTAGAAATCTTCAGCATCAAATGGAATTGTAATGACGACTTTTCTTAAAAAAGAAACCTAGTACGAAAACCACAAAGCTGAAACAAACCTCTCACACAACACCATAAAATATTAGAAATGGGGTTCGACACTTTTTGTCAAAGAGAGGTTTTAAACTCCAACACTCCAACTACCCCAAAAGAAACGAGTATTGTCAAAACATTTCTTCAATAAACTTTTTAAAATATAATTCCCGTTCTCCAAAATACCAAATGGTTAACCAAGTTCCCTTGATCAACAAGAGAGATAGGTCCCTCATAAAAGAATGATCTTGACAGTAATAACGTTTACAAGCAGCAAAGGGAGCTCAGTAGTCAGAAAGATAATAATTGTTTGAAAAACAAATAGAGACCAGTAGAAACCCGTAGCCAACCATTTTGTTTGATTACAGTCTCCGACTTATCCGCAACAAAGCACCACAAAAGGGTTTTATCACTATTCTTCAGAAAAGGGATGCATTAAACTTCAACAAGCGGAATGATCCAAAAGAAATACAAGAGCCAATACTTTCTCGTGTTAACGAACTTGCAACAGAAACTCTCATGATACAAATTACCAAACAAGTAAATGAGTCGCTCTTTTCCAATGAGAAAGAAGGAACAACCATGGAAATATCAATATTGCCAATTGACGAAGATCACTTGTAGTACAAGCAGTTCAACAATCGAAAAAAACATTAATAGTTTTAAAGAACCATTGAATTTTATCAACTACCAGGAACCATGAACTCAAGAGAAATTCATCCATCACCACTGGACAAGTATTTGTCAAATTCAGAAATCAAAAAGAGAACAACTTTCTAAAGTAACCCCAAAAGAAATATGCAAGGTCAATGCACACTTAATAAAGAACTTGTAAAAGAAATCTCCCAATGCCCGAAATTCCAAGCGAGCAAATGAGTTAAATTTTCCAACAGGGGTAAAACATAACTTCTGTGAAAAGATAAATCTTGCAATTTAACTACGCTCACGTGGAGCAGAAATATCACAATAATCGAAAGAACAATAATTGTTTTAAAGAACGGTCAGAGATCTACTGGAGCTTGCCCACTTCATTAAAAACCCCCATTCAAAAGAAACTCATGAACTGCAAGAAACTACAACCAGGAAACCAGATACAAGCTCGAGAAAGACAACAAATTCATCAACGAGTTCATGCTCAACCCAGAACTTATGGAACATGGGTAAGAACTTCTCTAATTTCATACCACGAACAGTGGTGTAGCTTGGCAAAACCCATGACAACAACCACGAACTCAACTGCTCAACGTCCGCTACCGATACGCATAACTAATGCAATCAATTATGAATATATAGGATCATCCCATGACAATCATAGAATAAATTCATATATATATATATATAGGATATCACATCATATCATAGATTAACAACAAGAAAGATAGCACAAAAGCAATTCGACACAGTACAATATAATGAACCACGTTACTAGAAATGCGGAAGCAATAGATTTCCCAAACCCCATCTACTGTGCATAGTGTGTCATTTTAATACATTGTTTACCACGGACCTAAAGCCCGCTCTGATACCAACTGTAGCACCCTCGCTATTCGGAAGCCAAAATGTTACCTAAAGAATCTACATACAACCACAATGCGGAAGAATTTAATCTGAACTTCTATAATCAATCGAAGAGTTCAATGGTAATACTAGCATAACAGGAATAAAGAACGAATCCATCAGCATATAAACAGTGAGAACTTCAGAGAAGCCACTAACATCGATTACCAGAACTAAATAACAGGTAGTCTTAACCTTATTTATTATAGTTCCTCATTTGACAACTGAAAGACATAATCGAACTTAACAAGGAAGATGAATAACGGTGAACTGAGTGAAATGTGCTTGACTAATCCCTTCCCACAAGGCCATCATCAACGTTCATCTAAATAAATACAGAAAGCAAGAATGAGTCGAAACTCAGCAAGTACCATACAAGATAAATCAAGCATAGAGTGGACAAGCCAACTCAATTGAAGTATGAATAATTCTTGGAACACATACATGAATGAATGGAATGAATACATGAATGAATGGAATGAAAGGATGCATTGAAGGAATGGACTGCTCAACAACTTATACCGGTATAGCGAGTGACACACCCGTCGGTGCTCACTTAAGCCCGTACATAACAAAGTCCGGGGATCCAATCACCGTATGAAGAACGTTTCATACGGGTGTCCAAAATTGCCCACATTGGAGTGGTGGCCAATATTGCCCACATTGGAGTGGTGGGTCTTACGTGCTCATACTGGAATTGATGGGACTTACCATTTTTCACTTACGTGGTCAACATGAAACAAATGCGTGAACGGAATGAATTTCATGCAATGAACTCTTATCACATCATAATGAAGAAATATACATGTCATACGAACATGAATAGCAAGACTAACAATTCATCCACACACAATCATCACCATTCATTATGATAAGACAAGGTACTTGCCTTCCGCGTTGTGACGTGTTAGGAGGCAACGAAGGTGGCCCTCCACTCACCGCTTCACCGCCTACACAAATATTTATTCAAAATAAGGATAACAAGGTAAGAAAAACTACAAGTGTCCTACCATAACGCTCTAACTATCCAACACAATCAACGGGTTCAAACTGACAATCTAACTAATCAGCCAGATTACAGCCCTACTGGGCAGCGGTACAATAAAAACCATAATTAAATATCTGTAACTCGGAATGACTTGAAACTAGTGCTCAATGAATCATAACGAACCAGACTATGAAACTCTAGTTTACGGGGTTCTCTGATTCGGCAAAAACAGTAGGCTAAACAGCCATTGAAAACAACTGACAGACATCTGTCCAGATTACAGAACAACAATAGATACAATGGCATAACTTTCATTCTACTTATCCAATGGAGGTGATCTTTATCAACCTGGAATCATGGTGAAATTATCTTCAAAAACCGTTTTGGGTGGCCCTCCTGGATCTGAATCTAACTAGATCAAAACCAAGGAACAAACCGACAGTCCCCAATTCTCAGACAGACAGAACAGCGCGCGGTTAAAATTTTATAACTTGTGATTGACAACTCTAAAAATTGTGTTCTTTATCAACTTAGAAATATCACTGAATTATCTACAATATTCAATTTGGGTATCCTTTCTGATTCGGCCTCTAAATAATTCATAATGGCCAGACAAGCAATCTGAAATCCCGTCAGCTCTCCTGAATAGTCGCACAAAAATGGCCATATCTCCTAAACCGTAACTCCAAATCAGATGATCTCGGTGCCTAAAGAAAGCTAAGACCAAGGGATACAACTTTCTAAGAGGTGGACAGATCATAAAACATATGGAACTTACCCAAATATGATGAATAATTCTGGCACAGGGGGAAGGAGAAAGTGGCACACGGCAAGGAGGAGGGTGGCGGCTCCAAGTGGGGGAAAGGGGGAAGGGGGAAGTGCGTTTAGGGATTTTGGGGGAAGGTCATCCCCCCTTTGGCCAGCCCCCTCTTGGGCCACATGGGCCGTGGCCCAATGCCCAGGTTGTTGGGAATTCGCGAAACCCCTTTGAGATTCTGAAAATTGTAATCACTATTTAACTCTTTCTCCCGAATACTCTCCTATTCGCCCGAATAAATTTCGGGGTATTACAAAGAGAATTACTAGGTTGGTAAAGGGGGCCCTGGCAGGAGAAACACGACGACGACGATGACAACGACGACGACGACGATGATGATGTAAGGGGTGAGACCCCTTTACATATGGTTAAAATATAAGGACCAACAAAACTCTTACTCGATCAGAGGCCGTAAATTCAGTGCCAACCATTTTCCCGTTTCGGCTGGCAGAAAATGCTACCTTGTTACGTAATTAAGTTCTCCACAACGGGTTATATTGGAGTATTGGGCACGGAAGAGAGCCGCCACAAGGTGGAGTGTTGGGCACGGACGAGAGCCGCCCCAACCAACAGTACTGGAACTCGGTGTATGACGAGGTCAGCACTGTGACTAAATCAGCACTGACAAAAAGTAATGGGTGGAGACCTAATCACGAAACCTGGAAGACGTTGTGTATTCTGAACTCGTCGCCAGACGCGAGGTTGTCACCGTCGCCCATCTGGTCGTCGTTCGCGCCCGCGCCCACCCGACCGTCGCCTTCTTGCGGGCTGCTTGGTGTCGCCCGGCCCTGTTGCCCCGAGAGCTCGCCATCGCCCTGACGCCGTCGTCGAGGAGACTCGTCATCTGACGCCGTCGTCGCCCATCTGGTCGTCGTCCGAGCCCGCGCCATCCCGGCCGCCGTTTTGCGCCGCCTGCGCTCGCGTCCACCCAGCCATCACCTGCTTTCGGGCCACCTGGTGTCGCCCAATGCCTCGCCACTGCCACCGCCACCTGTAGAGGAGCAGGGGAAACTAGGTTTCCCCCACTCAGTTTCAGCTAAAGTGGGATGATTTAACCAGCCCAAGAAAGAACAAGAGAAAAAATGTTGTTTTAACCGCCGCGCCGCCTGTTAGACTTCGTTGCCTTGGTCGTCGCGCCGCCTACCGATGGCTTTTGCTCCATCAGCTGCGATCCCATTCTCGGGAACCAAGCTTAATGGGACGAACTACAGGTTGTGGTCTTCACTCATGGAGATCACGCTCGATGGTCTTCGCCTCTGGGGACATGTCACTGGTGCCCGAACTTGTCCGCCGTCACCAGTTCAGCCTTCTCCCCGACAACCTTCTTCTGCTCCTCTTGCAGAAGCTGAGGCCGCTATTGCTGCGGCTGATGCTGCTGATGAGGCTTTTCAGTATGCCATAGACACTTTTGAGCGCTGGTATGCTGATGAGGCCCGTGTTCGAGCTATCCTAGTGGTCAGCGTCGATGACTCTATCTAGCCAAACATTGTTGGTTTGCGTGCTACTCGTTAGATCTGGAAGTACTTGCGCGAGCGATACCAGCAGAGCAGCGATGCTCAGTTATTTTCACTTTAACGTGAGTTCGAGACACTTCGCCGGGAGGACTCCTTCATCGATGACTTCTTCGAGCCCTGGTCAGTCTCTGGCACCAGTTGGACGAGCCGCTTCTCCACTCTGCTAGTGTCAGAAAGTGCAAAAGGCGGATCGTGATCACTTTCGCTTTTATTACTTTGTCTGTCATCTTCGCCAGGAGATTGTGTCTCTTAGGGGTCAACTGTTGAGCCGCTCACCACGACCGACAGTCACCGAGACTCTTTTAACACTTCGTGCTGAGGAGCTTTGCCGCGGGTTAGTAGTACAGTTTGTTCCGACTGTGCTTACTACCCCTTCTTCTTCGACTACATTGACGGTTTATGCTTCGACTACAGTCCCTCCTCAGGTGTCTGTTTCCGCTCCTGTTTTTGCACCAACTGGGGTTCCATGTAATTATTGCAAGAACTTCGGGCACAACTATTAGTGTTGTGCGATGCAGAAAAAGCAAAACAAGGTGCGTGGGGCTGGACGATCCAAGGGGGGCAGGGATGCCCTTCCTCAACGGGAGGACAGACTAGCACATCTGGACCTTCTCAGCGAGGTGACTCTGTTCAACATTTCTGCCAGGCTCTACTTTAACAGCTCTGTCACAGCTCAGCAAGTTCTGCCAGTCTAGCTCAAACGTCTCCTCTAGGTACTTCTTGGGTTCTGGATTCTAGTGCCTCTTTCCTATGACACCGGACTCCACATCTCTCACTTCAGTAGGATCTCCTGTTTTTCCTATCTCTGTTCAAACAGCTGACAGACAGTACCATCAACTGTCAGGGCACTCTGTTGTCCACTTACTTTTCTGTTCCAGCTGTTTCCCATGTTCCCCAGCTTACTATGTAGCTTCTCTCGGTGAGTCAGCTCACCGATCTTGGTTGTAGGGTTGGTTTTGACTCTCACATCTGCTTCATCCAGGATCGACAGACAGGGACGGTACTTGGTACTGGCTAGCGCCGTAGGGATCGTCAGGATCTCTACATCCTTGATCGCCTCCACCTTCCGTCCACTTTAGTTGCTCCTGTCACCTCTACATCCACTTCCACCGCCACTGCTGCCACCATCTCTGGAGTTTTTGCACAGTGGCATCACCATGTAGGCCACTTGTGTGGGTCCCGTCTTTCTTCATTAGTTTGTTAGGGTGTTCTTAGACGTGTTACCGTTGACACGACCATATTTTATGAGGGTTGTAAGCTGGGCAAGCGGCTACAACTTTCCTATCATTCTAGTGAGTCAGTGTCTTCTCGTACTTTTGACTTAGTTCATTAAGATGTATGGGGACCTGCACCAATTATCTCTAAAGGTGGGTACAAATCTTATGTTATCTTCATTTATGATTATCTTGTTTTATATGGATTTCCCTATGTCTAACCGTGGTTTGTTTCTTGCGATCTATCGTAGCTTTGTCACGATGGTTCGTACTCAGTTTGATTCTGTCATCCGTACTTTTCACTGTGATTTTGCTGGCGAGTACTATTCTGGTGCTTTTCGATAATTTTTTTCTGAGCAGAGTACTCTTTACCAGTCTTCTTGTCCCAATGCCCATGCTTAGAATGGGGTTCTGAGCGCAAACATCGTTATCTGATTGAGACTGCCCGCACTCTTCTCTTTACCTCATGTTCCACCACAGTTCTGGGTTGAGGCTGTTTCTACGGCTGCATATCTCATCAATATGCAGCCTTCCACTACTCTTAAGGGAGTCAGTCCTATAGAACGTCTCTATCTCGAGTTCCCCAGTACACCCACCTTCGTGTTTTTTGTTGTACTTATTTTGTTCTGTTGCAGCCTCGTGAGCACACTAAACTATCGACCCAGTCAGTTGAGTGTGTGTTTCTTGGACATAGTTCTGAGCATAAGGGTAATCACTACTATGATCCTTCTGCCCGACGGATTAGGATTTCACGAGACGTTATCTTTGAAGAATCTTGACTTTTCTTTTATCGAGATTAGTCTCCTTCTCCTGTTTCCACTGTTTAGTCGATTTCAGGGTTGTCTCTTTCGACTCTTCACCTATTTCTCCACTATCACAGTCTTCCCCTGGTATGTCTCCAGTGGTCTCTTATGTACCTCCGCCTCCGGTGTTGTCTCCTGCAGCACTGCCTCTTGTTATTACAGCACCACCATCTCATTTCTCTGGTATTCACTACTCCAGGCGTCCTCGTCCTTCACCAGTCTCCTCTCTTGGTATCTTGCCGACACCCACATCTGATCCTCCTGATGATGCTCCTCGTTACGTCCTTTGTGACCGAACATCCCTTCGACCTCCTGATCGTCTTGGATTTGCTCCCATAGCCCATGCTCTCGCTGTCACTGAGCCTAGTTCTTTATCGTGAGGCTGCTCCTTATTCTGAGTGATAGCTTGCTATGTCAGAGGAGCTTGATGCTCTTTGACGTACGAAGACTTGGGATATTGTACCGACACCTATGCATGCTCGTCCGATCACGTGCAAGTAGGTGTACAAAATTAAGACCTAGTCTAATGGTACTATCGAGCGCTACAAGGCTCGTCTTGTGGCTTTGCGGCTTTCAGCAGGAGTACGGTCGTGACTACGATGAGACTTTTGCCCTTGTTGTCCATATGACCACTGTCCGCACTCTTGTTGCGGTTGATTCTGTTCGCCAGTGGTCTATCTCTCAGCTGGATGTTAAGAATGCTTTTCTAAATGGTGTTCTGTATGAGGAGGTCTACATGTAGCCACCACCCGGGTATTCTGTTCCCGATGGACACATATGTCGTCTTCGTCGCGCTCTTTATGGCCTCAAACAGGCTCCTCGTGCCTGGTTTGCGCATTTTACCTCAGTGATTACTGTTGTCGGTTTCACTATCAATTCCCATGATCCTGCTCTTTTTGTCCATATCTCATCTTGGTGTAAGACACTGCTTCTTCTGTACGTTGATGATATGATCATCACTAGTATGATTCCTCATTCATCACGTATGTGAAGAAGCATCTCAGTGAGCAGTTTTTTATGACTGATCTTAGTTCTCTTACGTACTTCCTTGGGATTGAGGTATCTTCCACACTTGAGGGCTACTACCTCTCCCAGCAGAAGTATATCCAGGATCTCCTTGATCGGTCTGGTCTGACTGGCACTCGCACTGCTGAGACTCCCATGGAGCTATCCCTACAGCTTAGTGCCACACATGGTGATATTTTTGAGGATCCTACTCGCTATCGTCATCTTGTTGGGAGTCTGGTGTATCTTGTGAGCACTCGTCCTGATATTGCTTATGTTGTTCATATATTGAGTCAGTTCATAACTCGTCCTACCCATCTTCACTACAGTCATCTTCTTCGTGTTCTTTGCTACTTACGTGGAACTATCTCTCGTCGTTTGTTTTTCCTTAGCCCTACCTCACTACAGCTTTAGGCGTACTCCGATACGACCTAGACTAATAACCCTTCTGATCGTCGTTCTCTTTCTGCTTACTGTGTTTTTCTTGGCTCCTCCATGATTGCCTGGAAGACTAAGAAGTAGACTGTAGTTTCCCGTTCAAGTACAGCGGCTGAGTTGAGAGCTATGGTAGCAGTGACAACAGATGTTATTTGGTTGAGGTGGCTATTTGTTCATTACTTCCTTAGAATTGAGATCACTTCTACGCCTGAGGGCTACTACCTCTCCGAGGAGAAGTACATTCAAGATATCTTTACTCTCGTTTGTCTCACTAGTCAGCGCATGATGGATACTGCTATGGAGCTTGGTGTTCACCTTCGGTTTACTGATGGTGAGCCTCTTGAGAACCCCACTCGCTACTGTCACTTGCCGAGAGCCTCGTCTACCTTGGAATCACTCGCTCTGACACTTTTCACCCAGTTCACATATTGAGTCAGTTCATCTATGCTCCCACTCAGCTCCACTACAGTCACGATATCTTCATGGGGCCATCACTCGTCGTCTTTTCTTTCCTAGCTCCAGTTCTCTGCACTTCAGAGGTACTCTGATGCAACCTAGACTAGCAATCATTCTGATCGCCGGTCTCTTTCTGCCTATTATATTTTTCTTGGTTCATCTCTGATTGCCTGAAAGACCAAGAAGCAAATTGTTGTTTCCCGTTCGAGTGCTAAGGCTAGGTTCAGAGCCATAGCATCGTTGACAACTGAGATCGCCTGGCTTCAGTGGCTACTTGAGAATTTCGGTGTTTCAGTTTATACACCAACTCGTCTATAATCAGACAGTACTGGTACGATCAACATTGCTCGAGACCCAGTGAGACATAAGCTCACCAAGTACATTGGAGTAGATGCTTCGTACATGAGATCATAGGTGCAAGATCAAGTTATTGATCTTCAGTATGCGCCTTTGGAGTTTCAGTTAGCATATTTCTTCACCAAGGCACAGACTAGAGCTCAGCACAATTTCTACCTATCCAAACTCAGTGTTGTTGATCCATCATGAGTTTAAAGAGAGTGTTAGATATGTATATAGCTTAGCATGTTCTTTGCATATTGACCTAGCGTCGCGCCAGCGGTAGCTCGAGGGGGAGCAGAGGAGGCGAGACGACGCATGAGAGCAGAGGAGATGCGCACGGGAGCAGAGGAGACAAATAACAGATCACGGGTCCTGTACATATAGATATCTAACACCCTGCATATGTTATTTTGGCCTTTGGCCCATTAGAATAGATCATGAGTTCATTCCAACACTATGCAGCTTGATTCGCTGGTGCACAACTCTATGGAATCAATAAGAATAAGAAAATCAAAACATTTACCTTATTTAGATAGTTAATCTGAGTGCTTACGCAGGTAGCTACAATTAGCGCAAAAGCCCAAGTCTGAGGATAGAATAATTGGTTCATTCCTGAGAATGTTAACTTCAGTGCAATTCCAAGAGCTTTTACGCTCATGACCTGTTAAATTCTCACTATCAGATAGAACATGGAACTTAATAAAACAAATTCAAATAGAGAAACTGTAATACCCCGGATTCGAATCGGGAGATTTTAAAAGAAGTAGGGGACGAAAAAGAATTTAAAGAATTAGATTTTTGTTGTGAGAGAGGGGGGGTTTTCGCAAAAATATGACAACCTGGGCCGCGGACCGCGGCCCAAGAGGGGGAGGCCGGCCCAACAAGGGAGGGCCGACCAAGGAGGGGGGAGGCGCCCCAACCCTAGCCGCATCCCCCACTCCCTCCTCTTTCCCCCTTGTGGCCGCCACCCCCATCCTCTCCTCTCCCAAATCTGGTGCCTCCTCCCCTGGTTGCTGCCCCCGGTGATCCCCGAGATCACCTCCTTCCGCCGGCGTCTCCTGTCATCCGTCGTCCCCGTGGTGGCCGGCCATTGGAGAAGGAAGGGAGAAGAAAGGGGGAAGATCTTCGGGAAGTGGATCAACATCTCCCTGTAGGTCTTCAAGGGTAACGAATGATCCAAGTCGTAGTTTGGCTCGATTTGACTGCATAATTGTTGATTAGATTTAAATCGATTCATGTTCTGGAAATTTCAGAACACATCCGTCACCTTGCTCAGCCAGTTTCGACCCTTTAGAGGCTGAATCTCGGGTTTTCGTCTCCTAGAGTTTTGTTCCTCAGGTCGTTAGCTTTCTTTTGGTACCAAGATCACGAGATTCCTTTCTACAGTTAAGGAGTTATGAATTTTTAACCTCACGCTGCTCTGTCTGTCTTGGATCTGGGGACTGTCAGTTTGTTCCTCGGTTTTGATCTAGTTAGAGTCAGATTCAGAACTTTCACCCAACTAGGTTATTGTAGCCCTTTAAATAATATTTCCAAGTTGATAAAGATCACCTCTATTGGATCAGTAGAATGAAAGTTACATCATTTTCTTTACTGCTGTTATGTAATCTGGGCAGATATCTGTCAGTTGCTTTCAAATGTTGTTTAGCCCACTGTTTTGGCCGAATCAAATAACCCCATCAACTAGAGTTTTGTAGCCTGGTTCTCTAAGATTAATTGAGCACTAGTTTCAAGTCGTTATGAGTTACATATATTTAATTACGATTTTTCTCGTACCGTCGATCAGAAGGGCTGAAATCTGGCGGAATAGTTAGATCGTCTTTTGGAGCCGTTGTTTATGTGGGTTGGTTAGAGGGTTATGGTAAGACACTTGTAGTCATGTCATGTCTTGTTATTCTTATTTCGAATAATTATTTGTGTAGGCGGTGGGGCAGTGAGTGGAGAAATACATTCGTTGCCTCCTAGCACATCACAGCGCGGAAGGCAAGTACCTTGTCTGATATTATTAAATGACGATATTGTTTGTGGATGTACCACTAGACTTGTTCTCATATGTTTTGTATGTCCTGTGTTATTCCCTATTGATGCGTGATAGTCTTTCATTTCATAAAAATGCATAATGTTCATGCATCAATTCATTTGGACCACGGAAGTGCAAATTTGTAAGTCCCATCAATTCTAGAATGGGCACGTAAGACCCACCACTCCAATGTGGGCAATGTTGGACACCCGTATGAAATATTCTTCATACGGTATTTGAGATCCCCGTACTTTGTTAAATACGGGCTTAAGTGAACACCGACGGGTGTGTCACCACTATACCGGTATAAGTTGTGAGCAGTCCATTTCTTTATTGCATTATTCCATTCCATTCATATCCATATATGTTCAGAGATATTTTTCATAAGCAGATTGTGAATTGCTTTGTTCGCTTATTGTTTCTGTCATCTGTTAAAGTACTTGCTGAGTCTTTGGCTCATCCTTGCTTTGCGTGTTTTATTTAGGTAAATGAGGAGGAATGCAAGATCTTTTTGAGGGGTAGTACAGCACGCTGCACATCACCTTTATCAAACCAGAAACTATATTGTTATCTTTCATTCATGTCAACTATTTGATAAATTTTCAAATTGTAATAATCCAATTTTTTGTATCGCCCATCGTACGTTTTATTATGAATGTTTCCATTTCTTCTCATGAAACTGTTAATCGTTATCGTCGTTCCTTATGGAATTAGGTTAATTAAGCCGGATTAACCCGACATTGTTGTACATTCTTAGTATTTATTAGTTCTGCGTGACATCTTGACTTCCGAATAGTCAGAGTGTTACAGAAACATCAAGACGGATTATGCTATAATTGTATATTTGGGGAGGAAAAACATGCAGTGAGAGATCCTAGAAGAGAACAGACTCCAATGTACACCATGATGTTTGTTTGTCCATGTTGAGGGACAACAAAATATATAAGCACCAAGGCTGCTGCAACTACTATCGCCGCATACGAAAGAAAAGCTGAGAGAACAATGAAAACAATAATGAGTCAATCTAGCCCATGAATACAAATAAGGTTACTGATGACATTGTGATGACTATTTTTCAGTATAGTATATACCTGGTTCAGTTGCAAGATCCCAAACTTCCCTTGCAGAATCAATATCACGCTCCTGTGGAGCATGGAGTACAATTGTGATTGATCCAACTACACAAAGAACACAACCAAGTATACCAAAGGTGCAAGTGCAGCACTGCAGAAATTTACAAAGGATTGTGATTTTGATTTAATAAGTAGCTGGCTAAAGCAAATTGTTAGTAAGTTTGCTATGGAACTCTTATGACTATACCTGATGATTATACTGAGTGCTCCAAGAGGAGTGACAACAACAGCAGGAGCAAATGCATAAGCAGCAAAATTAGCAATTTCACCCACAATCACTGTTCATAAGAGGTCATGTAAGTAAACATTAGTCAAGTTTCTTTCCTTGCAAAAGTATTAGTAACATGTTTTCCTAAAAAGTAAAGCAGCAACTTTGCTAGTATAAGAAAAGCACTATGCAAACTTATAAAACTCCAAGGATGTCCGACTCTGTCCATTTCCAATCAATAAAGTTCAACAAAAGATCTTGCAGACAGAATAAGGGATCCAAAAACTACTACCGGGACAAATCCCGCCAGGCGGCCGGAAAACTTGAGAAAATCTCGGTTGAAATTCATCTGAAAAAATTTGAATTTGGAATGTAACCGCCGGAATTTTGAATTTGTATTTGTATTTGAAGTTTTCTGGCCGGTATTTGAAATCCCGGTTCCCACCGGTAAGTCCGGTTACTGCCGGCCGGGTTTTTTTTTTCCAAGGACAGAATCACCAGAAGAAACAATAGATCCCTAGGAACAGAAAACAGCATTAAAAGATGCTCATGCTAAAGTATCACATTCAGATGAAAGGAATTCATTTGCTCTCTCCGGCCACTTTTCATAGCCCAGTATTGGTCCAAATATTCTGCTAACATCTAGTTGCACCTACGAAATTATCAAGAAATGCTTTTTGGCTGCATTGACTTCAACCCCAATTACAAATTATTGTTTCTCCTAATATAAACTACCAGTATCAATCACAATTCTCAAACGGACATCCTCTTGTAAGTTTGCTTCCATGAGGGAATTGATATCAACATGAATTACATGACCAACACGAGGAGACAGGGTGAGAGGCTAAGAGCCAACAAAGATCTCATCATGGTCAGCAGGGCATTTACAAAAGCAAAATTAATAATGGGAAGATGTTCGGACAGAAGATGTCATTTGTTAGATTAGAGGGAAAACACCGACAATATCGAATTTTGCTATGGTCTAAGATCCCGGCAAGTCACTGCAGCAGGCGTCTGAACAGTACCCAGCAGCGTGTGAACAGTACGATATGTACTATTGCATGTTTTCTGTTTTCCCTTGATGGTTTGATTAGTTTCCTAAGATAAAAATTAGTTTCCTTAGCTATAAGTTATTGTTAGGGATAGGATTTTATCTATTAGAAATGTTATCTTTTATAGTTAGAAATATTAGATTGGATTGTTAGGTGACCGGCACTATATAAGCACGGCATTGTTATCCTTTCTCATTATGTAAGAAATAAACAAAGTTCTCTAGTCTTCCGCTGATATAATCAAGCCTCAGAGTCTCTCTATCACGTCAGGGAAGAGCTCTGCTGGTAGTTAGATGAGGGCGAACGACCTACCCTCAGTCCATAGACCGGTACCCAACCAAGCCACAACAATTTTGGAAAAATACTGTGCACACGAATGTGATAAAGAAAAGGAAGGAATATAATAAAAAGTAAAGAGGTGACATAGCATTTAAAAGGAATGGAAAGAAGCTTACTAGAAATCATGCCTATCCACCAAAGTGGCTCCATTAAGTAAGAAAACCCTCCATATCCTGTTTTATGTAAATAAAAAAAGCTTATTACATTCTGCACTAAAACTTGTAGGAAGTGCAACTACAGAATTTATGAAATATGTAGGACCGGAAAGGCGACTAGGGGGGGGGGGTGAATAGACGCTTTCACAACTTTCTCGCCTAAATCAAATTCAACACGAACTTTACTCCTTTAGCTATGAAAGCTAAAAAGATCAGTAAGCACACAGCGAAAGCCTTGTGCTGAATTCGATAACCCCGACAACCACACGACACAAAAGTGGAGACTCAAACTCAAAGGGTTGATCTGGGCACAGGCGGTCAGACCGGCTACCAGGGGCGGTCGGACCGACGTTCAACAAGCGGTCTGACCGGCAACTAACTAGCGGTCGGACCGGTGGATGCGTTCGACCCGCAAGACAAATGATCCGAATATCTGGCGGTCGGACCGCCGTTGAAACACCGGTCGGACCGGTTCAGTCCAGTACTGAAAAATGAACCCAAATCCAAAACGAAATTTGATCCAACTTTTGATTCAACCAATGAAACTTGACCAAATTTCGAGCACACCTCCCTAATGATATTAGAGACCTATTTCTAGCGACGATCCTTCGGATCCACTTCGCAGAATCGATCTCTCAAGGATTAAACAAAGAAGTGCACAAACCCTAGAAATATGAAAAACTTTGATTCAAGACTTGCTTGTGGGGATTGATGGTCTAGATGATTCTAGGAGTATTCCCACACATCAAAGCAAGACAAAAAGGGTCAAGAGACCAAGCATAAACCCTTGGATCAAGGAAGCACCAAATTCATTCAAATGAGAGAAGAACACAAAAGGGGAGACAAATGATCTCACAAGCAAGCATCACAATATTGATTGATCTCACAAGATGCTTACAAAGCCACTCCAACAAGGAGGACAAGAGCTCACCCAAGGAACATACAATCTCTCCCTCTCTTCCTCTCCAAACCCTAACCCTAGAAAAGCAAGGGAAGAAACCAAATGAATGCCTCCAAAAAGTTTTCCTTCTCCCCCTTTCCTATTTATACTAGAGAGGACTAGATTCACATTTGGGGCCCACTCACACATGGGACCCACACAAATCTGTTGAAGCAATCGCCTGCTTCACCACGTGTAGGTTGATCAGCGGTTCTCATCGACGCCAAGCCTCTCTTGTCCGAATCCCATCGGAACCTCCCGGAGACTCGCACCGATATCTGCACCGCCTGATCCAACCGGTATGCATCAACCACCCGCTCGATCCATCTTGCCCATCTCGCACCATGCTTGAGTCACACGACGACCACCCAGATCTATGATCGCTCGGACCTCGGCTCTCCAAGCGTAGTCCCGATCCACCCACCGCTGACGCCGTTGACTCGCAAGCCACCGCCAACAATAGACAAACAAATCGATTCCGGGAACAAGTTCTTCACAACTTGACCCACGTCAGTTCCACAATGCAATATGCAACAATAAAGCATTGAAAACTAAACATTAAACACAATCAACATGCATCAATGCGAACTTGGCTTACCTCCAAGCCATTGCCGGTCTGACCGCCCCACAGGGCCGGTCCGACCGATTTCATGCCGGTCGGACCGCTCCCACAACGGCGGTCGGACGGTCAAAAGACTTAGCCAAAAATCTAGCTTGAAAATCCAAACCTTCGGAATTTTCAACTCAATAGAACTTTGACTGGAGCTCCAAAATGATGGGACCACATCCAGAGACTCCCTCACCGCCTACACAACCTATTTTTGGCTAAGCTCCAAAGCCAAACTTAGGTCGACTCACCAACCGCCACCACCACGGTCCGACGACTCCACACGGGCGGTCCGCCGCCACTCCACCGGTCCGACCACGTGGTCCGACAAAGAAGAAGCAAACCGAAAATGCGAGATTTTGCAAACCAACAAAGCCATTGCCAATTGACTCATCATCCTGAGATCATGCACATATCCTCACGATATCCACAATCTCCCCTTGATGAACACATTGGCAATTTCCAAGAAAATGTGGTTTTCAAATGAAAAGTAAAATCGCCGTTTTAGCATAAAGGCACAACTTGGTCCATAAGCAAGAAAAAACTTAGGAACCCACCAAGTCGGCTTCGAATAGTGAAGGCAAGTGAGATAAGGCATTGAACGCACAAAAAGATTCAAAATCCAGAAGATGGCCAAAAATCTCACTAAGGTCCATATGAAAGACAATAAGTTCTATTTGACCTTTGATCATTGTGAGTCTTCTTGAATTGCAATTCAAATCAAGAAAAAGGCAATAAAACCCGAGACTCAACTCACTATGATCACAAATTTTCAAAGGGTTCACAAAAATTTTGTGTGTGTGTGTGTGTTCTTTTATGCATGAAACCTTATGTGAACCAAAAGCACCAAAGCAGCATTTTCTTCAATCCTTCTCCCCCTTTGACAATGAATTCATCAAGATGCATGAGAGAAGAACGAGCATGAAGAAATGACTTTATTTTTGAAATTTTAACAAAAGGAGCCATGACCATTATCTATGTAGACAGTACAAGACATATACCAAGCCATAAAAAGAGTAGAAGCTATATTCAATCATGGCACAACATGTACTGCAAAGCTACAACCAAACTAGCAGCAATCTGAGATTAAAAGAATTAAAATCATGAAAGGTTGCTCAATGTCAAAATTCCACTAAAAGCAACCAATAATGAGTCAAGCCATGTCTATAAGCAAAAAGATACTCAAAACAAGAACTGATGCATTTTGAGCATTAAGAGAATTCTTTTGAAGCAAGGCTCAAGCACTTAGCCCTTTTTGGCAATTCCTTTTTCTCTTTTTTTTTGTTGTGCTAGATCTCAAGCCTTGCCGCGACCATCTCAAGCGATAAGCTTAAAAGAATGATCTAGATCATCCAAAACTCCCCCTGAGTTCATGCCTAGTGCAATGGCAAGCCGTCTCATGAGAAAGGATTGGTGAGATCAGTTTTTTTCGCACAAAAAATCTCATTTTTCATTTGCTTGACTTAAGAAGATAAAAAGCTCATTTTTCATCTCAAAATAAGTTCAAGACTCAATTCAACCTATTTGACATGGCAAGAATCATAAAAGGATCACTAGAGCAAAACTAGTCACAAGATCCAACAAGACATGATTCGATTCAATTTGCTCACAGATATAAAGCTAGCAAAGCAAAAGCTGAGCTAAACAAGAAGAGCCATAAAAGAAGTCCAGCAGACTATCACTTGATATGACAAGGTATAGAGAATGAAATCAAGCCATACAAGGATAATACTCAAAGCTCCACAATTCTTATTATGCAATGCACAACATTTGAAATAAAAATGCATTATGATACAATGAAAACAAAAGAGCAAATTCCTCAAAACATCCAAGCCTCAAGATCTTGGGATTTGAGATAAAGGTTCTAGGAGTCCAAGATCGAGATGGATGAGGCACAGGAATAGCAAAAGAAGCGTGAGAAAATGATTAGGCACAAAATCATAAGAATGCCCATGAGCACCACTGGACCTCTCCAAAACGATCTACCAAAAGACCGACACTCCCCTGCCTAGGTGCTACCCGTGGTCTATCCTCACGATATCTTAAACCACACCGCCTCTGGACCCACCAAAAGAGTCAACAAGATTCTCTACACGCCTAGGCCTATATGTGATACGTTGAATAGGCTCCCGGCTCTAGAGACTATCATTTGAAGAAGAGACTCCTCTAATGGATCTCAAAGCGCTCATCCTCTCTTTCCTCTCAATCTTTGCTCTTGGAAGCAAAACTCAACGGTGTGGCCCTCTTTCTTGCAGAAGGTGCAATTGTACTTGACCTTTGAGGGGTCCGCATTGGTGAGACGAAGCACCTTTCTTGCTAGAAAGAGATTGAGCAGAACCTCATGCTTTAGGAACAACCTTTGAAGTCAAAGAAGGTTCTTGCTCAACCAAACCACTTTTCACAACTCTAGCAATTTTGGTGAGACATTCTTGGAAAGCTCTAGGGACTTAAAGCCTAAGCCACTGCTTTTCACACTCACCTTGGATTGATCTAGAATCAAGTTGAGCTTCTTTTTCCCACTAGAAAACTTCTCAAGAGTCATTTTGAGGTAATCGTTCTCTTTGCCAAAACTCCACAATTGGAGCACTTTTTAGAATCGATTGCCTCAACATGTTTGCTCTTAAGAAGATCCACTTCCACTTTAAGAGCCTCACAAGACACACAATAGGACTCTCCAATCCTATTCAATTGCTCCTTAAATTTGACTCTAAAAGCCTCTTGTATCTTACCAATAGCAATATCAATTTCAAAGATGCAACATACAAGAGGAAGAATCAATGACTTTCTTGGAAGCAGTAAGAGACAAGGATCTTTCAATTTTAGCTTTCTCTTCAAGAGTCTTGTTTAAAGCTTCAATCTCAATTGTAAGCTTAGGGCAATTTTCACAAGAGGCAATTCTAGAATAAGCAACCATTTCAGTCATCTCTTGCATTTTAATTCGATTATTCTTACAATGAGAACAAGTGTGACTAGCATCAAATTTTGCAATTCTTTTAAAGAGCTATCCGCTTTCAATTCTAGCAAAGCAGTTTGAGCAATTTAATGGAATAGCTTCTAAAGCAGTCACATCAAGCGGAATGGCATTCATGCAAACAGAACTAGACTTGAGAGATTCTAGTTCAGAAAGAGCATTTTTCAATTGTTCTTCAACAGAGGAATGAGCATTATTCAAGCTTGACAATTCATTAAGCAAGCTAGAGCATGAATCACAGAAATCATCAGGATTAATGGATTTGAGCCTAACCACTTCTAGGTTCAAATTATCAATCATTGTATCCTGTTTCTTGATCACTTTAGCTTGCTTATGCAATTTTTGTTCAAGAAGCACTAAAGCCCTTTTCATGTCGAAGTGAAGAGCATACCTCATCGGGATCACTGAAGGGATCCTCATTTGTTGGAGGAGTAGCTATCGTGACTGTTCTTAGCCATAAAGCACATGCCTGTGAAATCACGTGCCTTCTTCTTGCCACGGGAGTCACTCTTGTCGCCCTCCGACTCGAGTCCACATCTTCCATGCTCACATCCTCTAGAGCTTCAAGGACTCTACCGACAAACTTGCGATAGTTTGTCTTCTTGGACTTAGCATCCCTCGCTTGAGGATGCCTTTGTGACTCCTTCTCCTCCTTGCCCCTCAGCTTGGGGCATCTAGAACGAATGTGGTTCAGCTCACCACATTCAAAGCATGTGATAGGTCCACCTCTCCTCCTACTCCTCACATTATTGTAGACTCGTGAATTTTGTGGATAGGAGGCTAAGTCATCCCTGTAGTCTCTCAAGTTGCTCATCGCTCAAAGAATGCAAAGGCATAAAGAAAATCCAGATAAGCTAACATTAAAGGAATCAGCATATCTACCCTTAGATTGATCGATCACTAAAGCCATTGGCTCTGTCGTGGGGAGACGCGAGATAAAATCAATCTCATGTGTCTTCAACCTCGAGTAAAGCTTATCCATGGTAACCTCACTCATGACAGTGTTGTCATTGATGGCAGTGAACTTCATCCCCCAGCACCTTCACATCCAAAGCACTCAAAAGCTGGCGTGCATTTTCTGACTCAGTAAATACAAGATCAACAGCGCGGAGATCATGAAGAATTTTAGAAAATCTCCCCCACAGCTCATCTAAAGATTCACGTGTCTTTGCTCGATCTTGGAGTATGCTTTCTTAAAGGGTTCTGTCTCACTTCCTTGATCGCGATGGACCCTCGTGATAATCACAAAGAGTCCGCGGATCTCATGAGCAGATGACAAGTGAGAAACACGCTCAAACTCCGATCGACTAAGGCCTTGAATCAAGAAATTCCGAGCCTTGTTGTTCTCCACATCCGAGTGATCAAATTGTCATCTACCGCACGACATAAGGGTTTTTCACCTTAAGCCAAATCGCGTGCCCTTGAGCCTCGATGTAGGCCTCCATTCGGCCTTCCAATATGCAAAATCAACTCCATCAAAAACATGGGGCCCGATTGAATATCGCTCGATCGCCATGGCTCCAAAGACCGGTTAAGATCTAGAGAAAAGAGCTAACCGGCTCTGATACCACTTGTAGGACCGGAAAGGCGACTAGGGGGTGAATAGGCGCTTTCACAACTTTCTCGCCTAAATCAAATTCAACACGAACTTTACTCCTTTAGCTATGAAAGCTAAGAAGATCGAGAAGCACAATGAAGCCTTGTGCCGAATTCGATAACCCCGACAACCACACGACACAAAAGTGGAGACTCAAACTCAAAGGGTTGATCTGGCACAAAGCGGTCGATCGGCTACTGGGCGATCGGACCGACGCTCAACAAGCGATCGACCGCAACTAACTAGCGGTCGGACCGGTGGACAACGTTCGACCCGTAGTAGTGATGTCCGAATATCTGGCGGTCGGACCGCCGTTGAAACACCGATCGGACCGGTTCATCCGAAGATCAAAAATGAACCCAAATCCAAAACGAAATTTGATCCAACTTTTGATTCAACCAATGAAACTTGACCAAATTTCGAGCACACCTCCCTAATGATATTAGAGACCTATTTCTAGCGACGATCCTTCAGATCCACTTCGCAGAATCGATCTCTCAAGGATTAAACAAAGAAGTGCACAAACCCTAGAAATATGAAAAACTTTGATTCAAGACTTGCTTGTGGGGATTGATGGTCTAGATGATTCTAGGAGTATTCCCACACATCAAAGCAAGACAAAAAGGGTCAAGAGACCATGCATAAACCCTTGGATCAAGGAAGCACCAAATTCATTCAAATGAGAGAAGAACACAAAAGGGGAGACAAATGATCTCACAAGCAAGCATCACAATATTGATTGATCTCACAAGATGCTTACAAAGCCACTCCAACAAGGAGGACAAGAGCTCACCCAAGGAACATACAATCTCTCCCTCTCTTCCTCTCCAAACCCTAACCCTAGAAAAGCAAGGGAAGAAACCAAATGAATGCCTCCAAAAAGTTTTCCTTCTCCCCCTTTCCTATTTATACTAGAGAGGACTAGAGTCACATTTGGGGCCCACTCACACATGGGACCCACACAAATCTGTTGAAGCAATCGCCTGCTTCACCACGTGTAGGTTGATCAGCGGTTCTCATCGACGCCAAGCCTCTCTTGTCCGAATCCCATCGGAACCTCCCAGAGACTCGCACCGATATCCGCACCGCCTGATCCAACCAGCTGTACCGAACCACCCGTTCGATCCATCTTGCCCATCCTGCACCATGCTTGAGTCACACGACCTCACCGGTATCCATGATCGCTCGGACCTCGGCTCCAAGCGTAGTCCCAATCCACCCACCGCTGACGTCGCTGACTCGCAAGCCACTGCGCAAAACAATAGACAAACAAATCGATTCCGGGAACAAGTTCTTCACAACTTGACCCACGTCAGTTCCACAATGCAATATGCAACAATAAAGCATTGAAAACTAAACATTAAACACAATCAACATGCATCAATGCGAACTTGGCTTACCTCAAGCCATTGCCGGCCCGATCAGCCCTACGAGGCCGGTCCGACCGATATCAGCCGGTCGGACCGCTCCCACAACTGGCGGTCGGACGGTCAAAAGACTTAGCTAAAATCTAGCTTGAAAATCCAAACCTTCGGAATTTTCAACTCAATAGAACTTTTGACTGGGAGCTCCAAAAATGATGGGACCACATCCAGGAGACTCCCCTCACCTGCCTACACAACCTATTTTTGGCTAAGCTCCAAAAGCCAAACTTAGGTCGAACCGATCCGCCCGCCACCACGGCCGGTCCGATCGACTCCACTGGGCGGTCCGACCGCCCACTCCACCGGCCGCACCACTGTGGTCCGACAAAGAAGAAGCAAACCCCGAAAATGCGAGATTTTGCAAACCAACAAAGCCATTGCCAATTGACTCATCATCCTGAGATCATGCACATATCCTCACGATATCCACAAAATATCATGAAGGATATCAATGCATTGGTCAGACTTCAAGGTAACTAAACTGAAATCACCAGCAGACTTTGTTGCAAGGAACAACAAATCTCTTCATGTTTAATACCTAATGATAAGTCGGGAAATTGAGATTGTTTTATTCAGATGGCTTCCTTCTGGGTGTATGAAAAGTAACTAATAATAGAGGACAGTGTTACCGTAGGCACGACAAACGGTTATGGTACAAATCAGAATTCCTACTTACTCATTTCAAACCATGCGTTCCTTAATTCCTAATGTTACACATACTGTTACAATATGCTTCTGCTTAATCTCTTTGTGATAGAGATATTTTCCCCCCAATTTTTCATGTACCAACTGCAATATTTATTAGAACTAATAATGTAAAACAACTCAAATGGCGTGATTTAAGATGTCCAACCTCCTAAGGATAGTATATCCGAAATAACCAGTATGATCAAAACTGTTTTATATCCACTTGTAAAGAGGTAAACAGCATGTGAGTGGGGAAAAAAGCATAATAACCCTAAAAACTATTGTAGTACTGTGCAAAGAAGATTCCTTTATTTTTGGCTTCGGAGTCAAGAAGATAGATAGAATTGAAGCTTTTGACTCTACTGACACATTTGACTAAATTACTAGGGTGTCTGTGTGTTGTAACGGATCTTAAATAAATAGTACCACGAATGCTAAATTGTGTCAATGTCTAACCCGATTATGTTATGACTGAATAGTATACTATTGGGATTTTAAAACATACCAGGCTGCTCTCAATCTTTGGTTCTCAACCTACATTTCCCTTTACCGCTCTAGCCCTATCAAAAGGAGGAAAAAAAATCCATATTTTTACTACTCAATCTCTTTTCATTACATGTACCATAAATAGTTAACATCCAAAATTTGTGAGTTTACATACAAGATCTTTGATGATAAGTTTGCTCAAATCTATGCAAAGATCACTTTATGAAATCAAAAACTAATATCACAGTGATACAAGCCATTTCTTTGATAAAATACAGCATTGGATTTCATTGATAGAAGAGGGAATTCGCAAGGTTTCAACCGTCTACAATTGAACAGAGCGAAAATTGATGAAATTTCCTATCCCAAATGATGAGGAATTTACTCAAAATCAACACCGTTTATTATACCTTGTTAGCACTTGCATTCATTGAGCCCCAGCATTTCTGTGCATACTGCCCCCACATCAATTTCAACTACAGTGACACAACCCATGTATATACACCATTATAGAAATGAAAGGGACATTTTTCACAGTTGGATCCTAACTAATGAAGTTGCAGATCCATCGGTCGAGGAAATAATATGAGACAAAAGATGGTTGCACCTTCGGAACTCTTGAAACCACTGCTTCTTCAATCTAAATATGAAGTTCAGATCGAGGTCTTTCAGGGTAGTATACTGATCAATCTCAGTGTGTGGCTTGTCAGTTGTACGGCCAAGAGATGAGCCTTTTAGATCAAAACGTCTATGGATAGAATAATCAGAGTAGAATAGATTTCCCATTATGACAAAACGAACCTGAGTAGTAATACAGCAGTAAACAGTCAAGGCACACATTTTGAACATTGGCAAAAAATATATATAACAAAGGTAGTGCTAAGGATGGAGAATAAATATACAGTCACATTCATCTCTAACACTAACTTGACACAATGTAGAGCAAACAATTTGGTAATTAGAGTATTCTCAAATGCGCGGACATGATTGTAGTAAGCTGGAAGCATCTTCAGAAGCATCTGTAATGTAAACGTGTTTCTTGCATTCAGAATAAAACTTATAGCCTTATTTATGAAGTTTGGAAAGTTTAGAGACAGAAGGAACCACAAAGGATAAACCTTTACTTCTAATTTCTTCATTGTCTTTATCAAGTACCGATCATCATTTATTAGGTAAAAGAAGCTTCCACTCTTACAAGGAGATGAGAGCTCCCGGAGAGCCTCACTTCCGCAAAGGGATAACATATAGTCAGCAGCATCCACCTTGAACAGCTTGCGCAGTGTCCTGCGATTCAGTTCAGAACAAATGATACGTCGATCAGCATGATGACACCAGAGCAAGGGTATAACATATATATTTATCATGGGAGTGATGGCCAACCGGAACACGTGTGGGCAGTAATCCTTCCATCTGAAGTCACGAGAATTGTGAGAAAGTATATTTTAAGCCTTTTGGAAGGAACTTTATTCATACCTTTTTCTTTGGGTTGAAAGCCGACAATTTTAGATCAAGCGTAATTGGACCTTACTTGCCGACTGCATGCCTGTGTTAACGCATCATTGGTAAGGCAGAGATGAATTTAACCGTGGAGAAAAAAATAAAAGAAAAATGGCTAATATGCTTGCAAGGAGTTCATTAACAATTTGAGCCATCCATGAAATGTTGTGAGTTGGTGGAAAATTCACACAGAAGTGTGAAGCATCTACCTTGTAATCAAAATTAGATTGGCCAACCCACAAAAAAATTGGTTTTTAACCATTACTTACATCGCTCAAAGCAAACTCTTTGATGATTCACATGTCAGTATTTCCTAATTCAAGCTTGTAAATCGGCAAAGGTACCAAAGCCAATGCGAATTTCTTCGGCGTTACACGTTATGTGGTGTCAAAGTAGTAACATGGTCAAATCCCACAATCGAGCAACCAAAATGTTCATAATTCACACCCGCCATTGAAGCCAAACGAAAGCACGCACCTGATCCCGAGCTGCAAGTTGAGCATAAGCAAGTAATTCTTGTACCCCTTGGCGATGGTCTCCCCCTGCCGTTTCACCTCCCGTGGTGGCACCTACTTGGCGATGTGCGGCGCCAGCGACGGTGCCGGCGTTCCCCTCCCCTCGCTGCCGTTGTCCGTCCCAACGCTCCTCAGCGCGCCCACCACCTCGTCCGCCAAGGCGGCTCCGTCCACAATGTCGCACGTGGTGTCCCCATCCGACTCCTGTCGACGATCAAATCGCCGATCTTATGAATATATAAACGAAAAGAGGAAAAATGTGCGTGACTCCTGGGAGTGGATCTGACTTGCTCTTTATTACTATGAACTCACAATTACAAACACTGGGAGTATCTAAAAACACAACACTTCTCTATGTCTTGCTTGATGCCTTCGCTTGTCTTTATACATCGCATGCACGTGTCCTCTGTAAATAGTTGATGAAGCGGCGGCAGTTATCCCATGAAGAGACATCCGTTGGGGAGCGATGCGCCTGGTCGGGAATGGACGGCAGTTTGGCGGTTCCACTAACTGTAAAGGCGGTTGGTGAAAACGTCAACTGTTCTGCGGTTAATGATTTAAGAGACGTTAAATCATCAGCCGTAATAGTGTTGTATTATGTGGAATATGAAACACGTGGTTCATTCATCACGTAGTGAGTGGCGTGGTCGGAGATTCGACCTAGACGCCTGTTCATAGCTTTACGAGCACTTACCTGGTCGTGGACTAAGTTTAGAACTTTGTCCGACTAGGGTATTTATTATATAACTTCCGTAATACCTACGACCAGTTAGGTCGGTGGTCTTAGAAGTTACGACCACGAAGCCGTATGGTCTTTATCATATATTAAGATAATATATGAATATTTTAATCCTCAATACTAGCCCCGAACTTTTAAATGAATGTGGGTCGTATGACACGCTCAAATGCAATCATATCGAATGCACTCTCATTAAATGCCGTGAGACTCGAGGCGGTCTGTATTCATTTTAAAGTTGAGAAACTGCTTTGGAAAAAGGAAAAAGCCTTCCTGTCCGTCAGGCGAAAAGGTATTTGCCCGTTGGACTTCTCGCAGTCGATTCTGATGAAATGCCTATAAAACGACCTACGGTGAGTGCTTTAAACCTTTACACCTCTATCTCCAAGAAAATCTTCCTTGAGTTCTTCACCCAAAAAGGAAAGCATTATGTCTGACCATCGCATGAACCGGTCGATCTCCGATCCGAGCGAGAGAAGATTGAGAGTTTGGAGAGGGTTGGGTTGCTACCCAACAGAGTTTGATTTCTTGGAGATCGGCTTTGGAGAGCACCGCCAAGCGGCGAGGAGGAGAAATCCGGTGTTCCTCGCGACGCTGAGTGCGGGCTCAAGCTTCCGCACATCCTTTTCTTTCTCAAGTCTTTGGAGTTTTACGAGGTTGAGTTGATCAACCTTGCTCCCAACGCCATTGCAAACCTAAGCATCTTCGTCTCACCTCTGCAAGCATACTTGTGGATTCCACCGTCGATGGAACTCTTCAAGTACTACTATCGGATGGTGAATACGAAGAAAACGACCAGCACCCCTGGGGAATGTACCCTAAGGCTTCACGACGGCAAGGCTGACGAGTACATTCGTATGTATTCGAAGTCTTCTTGGTCGTCATGGAAGAAAAGCTGGTTCTACATGAAGGTTACGCGAGAAGACGGCCAGACATAAATGTAAGAAGGCGGTCGAGAACTTGCGTTGGCGTTCCTCCTCAAAGAAGGAGGGAGAAGTTGGGAGATGGGTTGAGGCCATCCATCTCTTGAGTGTCAGAGGCTTAACCTCCTGGCACGTTGTAAGGGACTTTTCCATTAGGAAGATTAGTCCTTTAAAGACCAGGGCACGTTCGATGCTCTGGTTCATTGGTGGCGATGATGCTACCAACGATTCTGATCCAGGTAATTTTTCTGAAAATCCCGACCAGATTATTTTGTGAGTTGATTATTTTCGCAAAACTAAGATCTTCCATTTGTAATCGTAGTCTTGTCTTCTGAAGACGTCAGAAATAGGATCAAAATGATCTGTGCTGGCGAACCTGATGACAAGGCTAGCTTTCCCTTAATCCTAGCACTTGCTGGTGCCGAGGAGAGGACTGAAAGACTTAGGGTAAGCGTATTAACTTCTTTTCACCTTTCCAGTCATTTTCGATCAGTTTTTATCCTCTTTATGTGTAGTTGGTCGGACTTAATATCAATGAGCCTACGGAGACATGTGAGCCTATTGATTATCCGACCAGCCTTGTGATCACTGAGGGCAGCGGTCACGCTGAGGTAAGCAACTGAAAGAAATAACTTCTGTAAGATAAAGCATATTCTTCACCTGATTAACTTTGTTTGTTAATACAGCGCAATCATCGAAGTCTCGCCTAGTTGTCTATGAGACACTGTTCTCGAGACCGTGAAACTACACTTCTCGATCCAGAGTCGGGACCTTGCTCTTGACCAGATGGTCGAGAACATTGCTTCCGATCTCCTGATCGGGAGTGTAGAAAATACAATTGAACCTACCAGTTCGGAACTGGTGGGAACAATTGGAAAGAAGAGAAAACAAATAACGGATTTTAAACCAAATACGCTTATAAGATCAAGACTAAGAAAACAACCGGTATGTATAATTTTTATATGAAAAATATACCTCGTGATATTCCAAGTAGAATTGAAGTTTCGTTTCTCTCGTGCAGATCCGCTGAATCCTGGTCGCTTCGACCGACCGCTTTCAACAGTCAGCGATCGGAGGTGGTCCCGCCATTGTCTTCCTCGTAGGACATCTTGAGGATGATATGGTCTGAGGAGCCTCGAGCCAACTCGCCTGAAATCGAGCTAGATCCCATAGTAGTCACTATGCCAAGAACGAGGTAGAGACCACCGCCGATCTTCCACAGTTCCAAGATCAAGGTCATCCTCCAAAACTAACAAGTTTCCTTTCTCAACTCGATTTGCCGCGAGTAAGGAACTTGATGATTATTGGGGAGAATATCGGATCGCCTCGATGCGAGCAAAGCCCGATAAAATTTGTACCGATTACAATGATGTCGTAATTGGGTAAGTGTCTTCAATCCTCTCCATAACCTTTCTCAAGTTCACAAGAAGGTTTATGGAAGAAATGCTACTTATGCAAAGATATGATCGAAAACCTCGCTACGGTCTGAGGACTAACCGAGCGAGTTAGATATTGGAAGAAAAACACTGAGATAGAGAGTAAGAGTTCCTCTTCTTTTCTCATTGAGACTTTCCTTTTATTTATTCTCCCTTATCAAAAATTCTTTTGATAGACTTAGAGAAAATAAAAGAAGATGATTTGGCTGAAAAGGCCAGAAGAATAAAGCTTGAAGATGAACTTCAGGCTAAGAACCGGTCGATCGAAGTCTTGACGACCAAAGAATAAAAAGCTTCGGATGATTCCAAGAGAGAGAGGAAGGTAACTAGTCGTAGTCATGACGTAGTATGTCTTCCAATCTTTTTACTTAATACTTGCTTTGTCTATGCAGAACAAAAACAAGCATTGACCAGAGTGAAGAAAGCTCTGAAATTTGAGCAAGACAAGGGGACAGCTCTTGTGCTTAGCTTGGATGAGAAAATTACCTCGCTAAACAAAATGCTCTTTGATATGGGCGCGGGATCAAGCTTGCCCTCCTTGAGTGACCCAATAGAAAAGGTCAACTTCCTAGGCTCTTTGTTGGAAGAGCTCAAGGTTTCGCCAAGACTACTAGGAGAACTATGCCCACCCGCTAAGGAGTCTATTGCCTGTGGAGTCGGTCTTGCTTTGGCAAAGCCAAATCTTCCGACCCATCAACTAACCTTCAAGCCATTGAAGAGGATTTCAACCGCTACCCGCAGAGGCAAATCGATCCTCGAGAGATGAAACCTCTAGGCTAAAAGGTCGCAGAAGAGATGGAAGTCTGATCTCCATCTAGCAAAGAGTTAGCTTAGGCATTCTCTAGTAGTTTAGTCAGAGAAAAAAACAATGCATATAATGTAAAGACTTACCTTTCTCTTATCAAAAATAGAAAAAAATTCTTTTATTCATCCGGTCGACTTGTGAATTTATGTCTTACCTAGCCCCCGACTGTTATATAGTAGAAGATCTTTACTATATAATAGTACTTCCTGAGGCCAAGAATATAAATCCAAATCTCAACCATTACTTGTAAGCATGTACTGATCGGTAAAAAACTGATCGTGGTAATACTAGGAAACCTTTATGGTCGGAACCGTGTAGGTTTTGGCTAGTTGTAAATCTGTTTTTAATGATCGAAGTACTTTACTAAGACAACATATGGTCGAAAAAATAAAGAATCCTCCTTGATAAGAGGAAAAAACATGAAAAACATATGTTAAAAGCAGACAAGTGGTTTACTTCTATGCGATGCTCAATACTGGTCGGAATGAACCTAGCTAGGAAAAAAAAGGTATGAAATACATTTCGCAAGACGTGCTCATGCTCTTAGTCCGACTGGCAGCGAGGATCGTAGGAAAAGACCGTCGCTAGGAAGCTCCTTCCATGGCGGAACCACGTGCGAAAAAGGAGAGACTTCGACTAGGAGGTTTTCCGTGTCCCAGCCAGTAGCCAAACAAGAGTAGAACAGAATTTTGAAACATAAAATATACACTTAATAATCCAGAGCATATGAACCGCAGTCGACCAGGATTAGGCAACGTCATATAAATAACATCACTCGCTACTCAAAATTCAATTACCATGTTTTAAAAGAATTTAAACGAAAAGAAACGAAATGAAAAGAAAGAGATTAGACAAAGAACTTACGCAACTGGTCAATGTTCCATGAATTTGACAAAACCCCGCCGCCCCGACATGGCTAATCGTGATCGAGCCCGGCCTGCAAACTCGATCACATGTAAGGACCTTCCCATTTAGGGGAGAGTTTATTGCGCCCTGCTTGGCTCTGAATTTTTCTGAGAACCAGATCACCTACAGCTAGGTTGCGAGGTTGCACCTTACGATTGTAGTACCTTCGCATGGCTTGCTGGTAGATTGCCGAACGATCAAAGCTTGGTTTCGCTGTTCCTCAAGGAAATTGATGTCGCCGAAGTCGATGTTCTTCCCGATTGCTTAAGTTAAAACAATCGGCGCAGCAAAGCCAATTTTAATTCGAGGAAGCATAGCTTCGACCTATAAACTAAAAAGAAAGGTGTTTCACCGGCCGCACGATCGTCGTGGTCCGGACAAACCCATAAAATGTATGGAAGCTCTTGAACCCAAGCCCCGACTATTTTATTAATCGGTCGAATACTCGCGCTTTATCCTGTATTAGGATACCATTGGCACGCTGATCGCTTCCATTGCTCGTGGATGAGCCATGGTTTAAATGGATTTTGATTCCTAGTTCTTCGCAATTCTTGGAAATTGCCGCTGAGAACTGGGTACCATTGTCCGTGATGATACGACTGGGTACACCAAATCGTGTAATCACGTTTTTTGTTATGAACCTCTTAGCGGCTTCAGCTGTAACTTTTACAACTGGCTCGGCTTCAATCCATTTTGTAAACGTGTCAATCATGACGAACAGGAATTCGAAGCCCCCGGGTGCTCTTGGGAATGGTCCTGTAATGTCTAGTCCCAGTTGCAAAAGGCCAAGAAAGAGGGATTGTTTGCAAAGCTTGTGCCGGCTGATGTACTTGTCGGCTATGAAACTGACATTGTACGCACTTCGTCACGAGCTCTTTTGCATCATGAAGGGCAGTTGGCCAGTAGTATCCTTGCCTGAAGGCTTTACCGACCAAGGTCTCAGAGGAATGATGTGCTCCATGCACTCCTTCATGAATTTCGTTAGCAACCTAATGCCACCGATTGAGATATGCATCTCATCAACACCCCATGAGATCCTCATTTATACAAGGTACGCTCGATTAGAGTGTATGATTTGGCCTTTCGTATATACGATCGGCCTCTACATCATCTTCGTGAATTAGGTCATGTCAAGATAATTGTAGATCGATATCATCCGCTTCTACCTTGATCGTCACCGATCCGTGGAGCATCTAAGTTATCGAGTCAATAGGATTGACTCGATGTAAACTATCGATGTTCTCGTAATGCTCGACTACCGAGAGTGAATCGAGTTGCTCGAGAAAAACTCCCGCGAGACGGCTGACCTAGTAGAGGCCATCCGCGTTAACCGATCCGCTAGAAAGTTCTCCTTTCTAGGAATATGTTGGATCCGGAAACCAAGAAGTGCTTTTGAATTTCCGCATTCCGCCAGATAGGAAGACATCTTGGTACTAGAGCATTGGTACTATTTCCTACTTGATTCGCTACTAGTTGAGAATCGCTTTCACTAGCAATTTGCGTAATCCCGAGCGAACGAGCTCGTCAAGTCCCGCCAAGACCTTCGTGATCCGCTACATTGTTTGTAGCGGAAAATTAAATCGACGGCATACTTGATGTGTTCGCGGTAAGGGATATCAAGACGACTCCACTTCGATCCTTTAAGCATTAAGGAACCGCAAAGTACATTGTCCACTCGCCGTGGTGCTCGTACTCGTGTCCTTGCTTAGATTCCGGTTTGTCCACTCGGCAATGAATTTCGCTATTGCCTCGAGACTTTATGGTCATTTGTGAGATGAAATGGAGGTCGAACGTCCCTAGTTTCACCGCCCATTTTGCTATTCGTCCCGACGATTCCCTATTTCCAAGGACTTGACCTAAGGGATATCCAAGAGGCACGACCACTTTGTGGGCTCGAAAGTAATGCTTTAGTTTCCTTGAAGCCATAAGGAGACAATAAAGCAACTTCGCACTGTGGGTATCTTTCCTTTGGCCCATGTAAGACTTCACACGTAATACATCGGTCGTTGGACGCCACATTCTACGACCAAGCACAACGACAACTTGTGGCGTTGCGACACGTAAATCAACGGTGTTTCCCTAGTCTTGGAGAAACTAAGACCGGTATCATTCGCTCGTCGCCCACTGAAACTTCCATGTTTCAAGAAGTTTGAAGAAAGGTAGTCCCTTTTCCCTAACTCGCTATGAAACGACTTAGCGCGCCATACAACCGTTAGCTTCGACTTCCTTCTTCGTGGTCGGGGCGATTCGATGGATGGCCGATATCTTCGCCGGTTTGCTTCGATACTCTAGTGAAACTAGGAAACCGAGCGACTTTCCAAATGGAAACCCCAACACACACTTCTCCGGATTCAACTTAAGGTTATGTCTTCTCAAGTTATTGAAAGTCTCTTAAGGTCAAGCATATGGTCGCCGGAGTTGACACTTTTCACTACCAAGTAATCAACGAGGCTTCCAAATTTCGACCAATTTCGGGTCAAGGTTTCTCAGATTAATCTTTGAAAAGTTGCACCAATTGCTTTTGAGACCAAAGGGCATTTTTACATAACAAGAAGTGCCAAATGGAGTGATGAAGGAAGTTTTCTTCATCTTCTTTACTCATACTAACTGTGGTACCCGAGTAAGCATCTAAAAACTTAATAACTCGCACTTTTGAGGTAGAGTCTACAAGTTGATCAATGCGAGGAAGGGGAAAATCATCCTTCTGGACAAGCTTTATTAAGATCCGTGAAGTCTATACACATCCTCCATTTTCCATTACTTTTCCTAACCATTACAGGATTAGCAAGCCACTGAGGGTGATGTACTTCACGAATGAATCCGACCTTTAAGAGCTTGTCAATTTCGCATCGATTGCGCCCTTAGGCCGGGTGCGTAAACGCCCGAGCTTCGCTGACCGGATTTTTATCAGTCGAGCGCTTCTTTGTGCTCGATCACCTCACGGGACTCCGCATGTCGGATGCTTGCCATGCGAATACATCCTTGTTTGCTCGGAGGAAGGAGACGAGCGACTCTTCCTATTTAGGATCGAGTCCGCTCCGATCAAGTACTTTGGTGAGGATCCATCATCATTGCTTGACATGGCGTTTCCTGAAGGAGCGCCTTTGTCGAGTGGAACCTCTTTGGTCATGTCGGACGGTTTGGGCGTTATCTTGGGTCTGGAGTGCTTGACTCGCGAGATGACGAGTCGAATTTCGGTCAGAACTCATCGACGATTCTAAAGACCTTCGATCACATGCGCACGCCATTTTGCGATCTCCACGAACCATGATCATACCTTTTGGTCCCGGCATTTTCAAACTTTGATACCCGTGAGTGCGTGGCTATCAAGAATTTTGCTAATGCCGACGACCAAGAATTCCATTATATGCGGTTTCAAATCAACCACGCCAAATGAAATCTTTCCGCTCGAAGTTATCGGCTTCGAACGAACCGTAAGGATACTTGTCCTATCGGTTTGGCGGTAGAACCGTGAACTATACCATGAAAGGCGATTTCACCGGTTTTACCTTTGATCTAGGAACTCGCATATCTTCTAAAGCTCCCAAAATAAGATATTTAAAGAGCTACCACCGCTCATCAAAACTCGATTGACTTTGTAATTATTAATAGTAGGCTCTACGATAATAGGGAACCTACCGGTCGAGTTGATGAGACGAGGCAATCTTCTTTCTTTCAAGGAGATCACAGTATCCCACCACCTTGATGGTTTGGCGATGATCGAAGGTTCCGATAGGTTGACCTCTCGCCCATGGCTTTCAAATGACGGCGTGAGTCGTATGAAGAAGAACCTTCAAAGATCATATTGACCGCGGCGCCGAGGCTCCCGGTACTCCATCTCTTCGCCGCCATCCTTGTCCTTTTGGAACTTGTTTCCAACTCCGGATTGCGGGAAGTGGGCCTTACCGCATAGAAATCCTCCAAACTTCTTTTGCCAAACACGACGGATGCGCAAGTCGTGCCTCGCTCGCTTGGTGAAGTGAACACCACTTACCTTTATTATGGCTATCGGTCGAACTTTGGCTTTGCCCCGACCGGTATAATCCTTCTTACCCTTGAACGGTTTGTCCGGAACCGCTAGGACTTCTTTGGTGCTGCGTTATGCGGTGCTTCTTCTTCTTGGAAACCTTCTTGGGATTCTTTTCGACTTCTCAAGGCCAAAGTTGAGGGATTTTATCTTTTCGATCAATGGCTTCATTCCATTCAACCGCCTCACTAGCGGCCAGATACTTATCACCATGTCAAAGAGTTCGCGTTGTTCGTGGAGGATTCATAGCAATGTCCTCTCAGAAACCGCCGATTCCTTAAACACGCCTTTGAATGCGAATCACGTAAGATTCTCGCAACTGGAATAGAATTTCAACTGGCCAACCTCTTGATGTACTGACGGAGAGTTTCCTTTGGTTCTTGCCGAGTTCGATGGAGATCATCCTCCTTTCCGGGCGATCGACGCACTCGGAAATTCACAATCGAGATCGCAGAGTCGTTTTCAAGTATAAATAGATCCGGTAGGTTGGTTAAGCAACCAAGACCGGCAGATCCTTCCGTAACCGTGGGCAAATAATTAGCCATCACGCTTTCATCACCACCGGCAGACTCGATGGCAAGTGGTATATATCTAGAGAAACTCTAATGGATTTTGAGATCCATCGAATTTATCCATGTTGGCAGGTCGGAACCCATTAGGCCAACGTACAGCTTGGAGCCCTGCAGAAAAGGCTCGACAACCTGTAACCGATTCATAGCGCCTTCTTAGGAAAGGTGCCGGATTATGATCAGTAGGAGATCGGTTTCTTCTATTTGAACGCCGAGGCTCCGTCGTCCCGATCCGGTCGCAGACGTTATCATGACGTCTTTGACCATTAGCATGGTTCAGATGATGACGGCGATCATCTGTGCTAAGCAGGTGCTCTCCTTGGCTAGGGGAAGAGGTCGTTGTTCGAAATAACCTTCTTCCTTCATGACCTACTGGTCGGAATTGCCGAGGAGGTCTAGGTACCGGTGGGTGACCATGCTGCCCTCTACTGAGGGAGGAGCGTTGAGACGAAGTCACCGTTAGACTTTGTGACATCCTTTGCCCCCTGCACGCTTCCGTGCGCTGCACAGTTCGTTGAAGAATTTCCGATACCTGCTCCACCAATTGGGTAAAGCCCGGAGCTTCAGCCAGAACAGGGTCAGTATTATTAAGAATATCTTGAATACGACACAAGTTCTGAACTGTTACCGAAGGTCTCAGAGGATTCATCGAAGATGTTGGTGTTCGGAGACCCGAAGTTCCTCTCGACCTTTGGCCTAACTCCGCCATGCCCGTCATCCTTGGTGGGCCGCACACACGCAGATTAGCCGATGGACGCCCATCACCCGCGTTGCCTCGGTAGGTGGTGCTTGATTGCCCGCGCCATCTCCATTAGCGGTGGTGGCGAGGCGAGTGTGCGAGGATCGTGAGTGGCATCACGATCAAGATTTCGATCGTGTTGACCTCATGCTTCCAAAGAACGATCTTCCGAGGAGCTTCCATCGTGACTAGTGGAGAACTTCTCGGTGCTTCTACCGAGACTTCCACGATGGAGACCGGTCGGAGATGAGAACCTCCGAGGTCTTCGTGGAGGGCTCACCGATTCGACGGATTGCCGATCGGACATCGAGTCTTATCGCCCTCACTCGCCCATTACGGTGAGGGTCTCATCGACACCGCTACGGATGCGGTTGGTCCTCGGAATTTCCAGAGGCCGTTGGTGAATACATCCACCATGATTGTGTCAAGGGTATATTGACCCTCGGGTTGTGGGGCTGAGGCATTGTCACATTTTTCGCTGGTCGGGGAAACCGGGCTTGGAAAAACATTCGGATGTCCGAATCGGTCTGAACGACCGTCCTCGGCGCCTCTTGGCGCAGCGGTGTATCTTCATCCATCCGCCAAGTTCACGTCATCGACGACTTGCGAACCATCGGAGGAGGATGAAGATTCCCCATGTTGCATGGCCTGGATGCAGGCTTCCATGTCAAGGTTGGAGTAATCATCCAGGTCGAACCAGTTCTCCTCATCCCATGTTCCTGTCATACTTGCAATTACGAATATGAAGAAAACGGATGAGTTGAGCAAAGAACCTCTTCAGAAGTTTTGCACTATCTTCCCCACGGACGGCGCCAGCTGTCGATGATCATGAATATATAAACGAAAAGAGGAAAAATGTGCGTGACTCCTGGGAGTGGATCTGACTTTCTCTTTATTGCTATGAACTCACAATTATAAACACTGAGAGTATCTAAAAACACAACACTTCTCTATGTCTTGCTTGATGCCTTCTGCTTGTGCTGTCTGTTCTGTACCCCGTGTCCTCTGTAAATAGTTGATGAAGCGGTGGCAGTTATCCCATGAAGAGACATCCGTTGGGGAGCGATGCGCCTGGTCGGGAATAGACGGCAGTTTGGCGGTTCCACTAATTGTAAAGGCGGTTGGTGAAAACGTCAACTGTTCTGCGATTAATGATTTAGGAGACGTTAAATCATCAGCCGTAATAGTGTTGTATTATGTGGAATATGAAACACGTGGTTCATTCATCACGTAGTGAGTGGCGTGGTCGGAGATTCGACCTAGACGCCTGTTCATAGCTTTACGAGCACTTACCTGGTCGTGGACTAAGTTTGGAACTTTGTCCGACCAGGGTATTTATTATATAACTTCCGTAATACCTACGACCAGTTAGGTCGGTGGTCTTAGAAGTTACGACCACGAAGACGTATGATCTTTATCATATATTAAGATAATATATGAATATTTTAATCCTCAACAACTCCCAAATGCAAATATTGTCGTACTTCTGGTCGCCGCCGGAGCTATTGCTCAGCCCGGTCGCCAAGCTCGCCCACCCATTGGTCGTCCTGTTCCCTGAATAATTCAACGACTTCTGTAGCGACGCTGACTCGGTGCTGCCACGCATGAAGCCCGGCAAGTCCCTCGCGAACACGTTACGGGGATCACGCGCCGTCGGGGACGACACCGCCAGAGACGAGCAAGACACGCCTTCATCGAACAATGCTAGTGGGGTCGCGCGCGCCCGAGCCGGCGAGATGCTGCCATCGGCCTAGAGGAAGGTGAAGGTCCTGCGGCGACCGGGAGAGGAGGGCTTGATCGGTTTGGCGTGGGGTGGAAGATAGACCTCTAGTTGGGGGAATCGGACCGATTGGTGGTGACCGGGGAGCTTATCGGCTGGCCAACTCATGGGGACGAGACTATCGGATGAGAAGCCGACGACAAAGGGAGGCGGGCCGCACGAGAAGACAAGATGATAATCTCCGTGAGCCGTCGGTGCTGGGGGAGGCAACAAGAAGGAAGGTGAGGACGGAACGGTACCCCCACACAGCGGACATTGGGCGGTGCATCGTGACAGAGAAGCAGGGGGAAGAGGCGGGGACGACCCTGTGTGGAGTCGACGGCGCCTGAAGGAGGTAGGGGTGAAGCGGAGCGGCATTGGCACCGAGAGGAGGGCGGGCGCCGACCACGGTGGCTATGGGAGTTGGCGGTGACCGGGGAGAGGAGGGCGGAGCGGTTTGGCGTGGGGTAGGAGGGGAAGAGAAGCGAAGCGGCGGTTTGACGTGAGGGTGGGAGAGGTAAACTCAAAATTATAGTAATTAAGATTAAACCAGTTAATTAAACAAATGCATAAGGAAACCAAATATCGCATTCTACCATGCAGAAAAACTGAAAAAGTTCTCTCGGTCAACACCAAAATAAAAAGGACCACCATGACCATCTGCCACAAATGACTCCTCCCACCAAGAAACCGTGAACCACCACCTAAAACATATGCGACGTTGCTACCATTGAAACGAACATTTAGCCAGCAAGAACGATCTATCTTCTTCCTGGCATACTGAAGAACAAAACTGAGCAACAAGGAGATTTACAGAGTACTCTAAGTTTGCTGATCCCCTTTTCATTCTCTATAAGGGCGTGTTTCAGTCATGATTTCCACCACAAAATCTGCCGATAAACCACATGATCTGAACTAACCAAGATATATCCATAATTTAAGGAAGCACCTTGCATTTCAGTTTAACCATTGAGTTCATTTCCATGATTTAAGCGCAACCCCAAATTTGACTTGACTTTACTTTTTCCACAACCAAATCGAGCAAAAAAAGGAAATCCAAATTAACCAAACAGTTCCAAGATACAACCTCTCCATCTACAACTAAAGATCCATGACTGGATCAGATAGCTTACATTGGTAAGCTTATGAGAAGACATGAATAAAAAATAAGTAAGCATTCAAACCAAAATTTTCTAATCCAAACAATGATCCTCCCACCGTACCGCATATATTGAACACCACCCATAAACAAATTTACCAATGGTGGACAACTGCAAAAGGTCAAACATCCCAGCACAAAAGACCACTTTCTCGGACTCTCAGCTCAGTTCCATCCGTTTTGGTTTGTGGAATAGAATTGGGTCAACGGAATTGGAGCTCAAATTCAATTTCATGTTGAAATAGAAATAGAATTGGTTTATGATTCCAATTATAGTGCTTGGATGACAACAAAACCGCAAACACGAATTACAATCCAAATTCATTTCCCATGTCTGTTTGGTTGCACGCCTTTGAGAAATCCAAGTATCACATCCACCGAGTCATCTTCTCCATTCTCTCTCTCTCTCTCTCTCTGATCCCTCCACCAACTCCGGCGGCCGGCAAGCTTACCGGCGGCGAGGAGGTCCCAATTACGCCACCTGAACCGCCGCCTCTTCCGCACCTTCCCTAGCCTCGACCGCTTCCTCCGCTCCCTCCTCATGGTCGTAGAGACGGAGAATAAGGCGGCCGGCCGGCCGGATCTACGGCGGTGGCCCGTGATGGAGAACTTGAGGAAGACGGAGAAGAAGAAGGCCGAGCGAATCCACGGTGGCGGCGTGTGGCCGAGCAGATCTGCAATGGACGATCGAAAACTTGTCCCCACAAGACTCAAGGAAGAAAAAAGTTGAGGCGGCTGTAGCGGCGGTCGAGGGAGTTGTTGGCCGGAGTTCGGCGGTGGTCATGGAGCTCGGCGTCCATGTAGCCCCACGGTGGCGGTCGTGGAGCTCGACGGCGGCGCGGCAGCGATCGTGAGAGCCGAGCAACAAGCAGCAATCGAAGTAGGCGCTCGTGGCGTCAGAGATCGAAGGCGCGGCGATCGAAGTAGGCAGTTCGGACGGCGGCGGAGTCGTGGAGGAGTCAGAGCCAATTCTATGTAAATCAAACCTCCTCAGGTCTTGATTTGGGAGTGGCCCAACTTCAACTAGGATACAATACCATGGAATTGGGGTCAAATTTCGATATCCAATTCCGAAAGCATCCAAACAACCTCAGAATGGCAATTGCAATTCCCCAGTTCAACCCCCAATTTTGACATCCAAATGGGATGTGAATTGAATTGAGGTTGTGGAATTGGGTAGCAATTCAATATCGAGTAGAATTGAAATTGGGCTACAATTGAGTTTTTTTTAAAATAATATTATTTTTTTTAAAAAAAATACAAAAATAAATAGCAAACCTAAAAAATTACAAAAATGTGTTTTGTCGCCGGTTGAACTGGCGGCAGGTACCCTATCACCCCTCGCTGGTCCAACTTCCTATGATTTCAACTCACGTAGTCGAAAGGAGATTTCGACTTCACATGGTCCGAAGCAGGTTTCGACTACCTGATCGGAAGGTGGTTCGACTACCTGGTCGAAGGAGGTTCGATTAGTCGGAATGTTTCGATTATCTGATCAGAAGGTGGTTCGACTACCTAGTCGAAGGAGGTTCGATTGGTCAGAAAGTTTCGACTACCTGATCGAAAGGTTTCGACTACCTGGTCGAAAGAGGTTCGACTGGTCAGAAAGTTTCGACTACCTAGTCGTTCTGGTGACAGGGAGTTGGATCGGCGATAGGGGATGACAAGGTATTTGTTGCCAGTTCAACCGGCTACAAAAACACATTTTCGTAATTTTTTAGGCTTGTTATTTATTTTTGTAATTTTTTTAAAAAAAATTATATTATTTTTAAAAAAATCGGTTACAATTCATATTTTGCTGTTTGGATGCGAAAGAAACTGCAACTTGGAAATGGAATCACAAGGCAAATCTAAATCTTGTTTTGTTGCCAAATAAAATTTCAAGTTCCAAATTTGGCATCGGCGTCGATGTCTTAAGTGAAACCATCAAGCACTCCGCCTGGAGCTCACTAGAGGACGATGGTGCAGTCATCTTCATGGAGGTTGTCAAGCTCCTCCGTCAGGAGCTCACCAGCGGACGACGGCGCAATCGTCTTCATGGCGCAGGTGAGCAGATCTGGATGAAGGAACGGTGGCGACACCGACGATTAGGAAGATGTCGTAGCGGCGCTAGCAATGAGGAAGAAGTTGTGGCGACGTCGGCGATGGAGAAGGCTGTCAGATCCAATCGCCACCAGATCTAGCCTGTGGCCTTGGGGGACGTCGAGTTGCTCCAGCGACAAGGAAGAACTAGAGGTGGAGGCACCCGCGACGGGGAAGACGACGTCGTGACGGGGAAGACGGGCGGTCAGTGACGAGGAAGACAACATCATGGCACCGTCGACGTTGGTGAAGAAGACGTCGTGAGGCGCCGGAAAAGGCGATCGGATTCGGGCGAAGAAGACGAAACGAGAAAAAAGTCTCGCTTCCTCGCCGGAGGGTGGCCGGAGCTGTGGTCGGAAGGTCGAACAGATGAGAGAAGGAACCAGAGCCCTGTTCAACACGATTGTTTCCCTTGAATCGTGGGTGGGTCGCATATGTTGTCCACCAATTCACGTTGAATTGGAGCCCAATTTCAACTCCAATTCTATTGGACATCCAAACAACTCAAGGTGACTTAGCCCAATTCTAATTCCTTGATTCTGACCCTCTTTGCAACCAAAATAAACAAATGAAACATTCTTGACTCGGTTGGACTACTTTTGCATTGAACTTTCAACGATGCGATCTTTCTCACCACGCCAAAAAAAGGAGAATCAACTATACAGTCGCAACACAAAGATGCGTCATTGACTTAACTCACCGCTTGGCCAAATACCGCGAAAAACGCCTCCGCGCTCAAAATTTATAAGAGTATATCTCACTTTAGATCACGTAATTTTACAATTGTTTCACTTCGCATCATCATTAAAATCTTTTCACTTTACATCAATTCTTCTTACTTTCTGTTTCACTTTGCATTGGTAGAACATCCTGTCACTGTGATGAAAAGATGGGAGGCGCGTAGGGAGCTTGCCGGTAGCGAGGCACGACCGGCAAACTAGCGGTAACCAAAAAAAATAGAGAGAGAGAGAGAGCCGTTTTGCCGTCACCGCTGTTGCTATGGCCACCGTCGGCGATGCTTTGGCTATCCTTCTCCACTTTCGACCTATTTCTTAGCTCCAACTACCTTCCCTCTCTCCATCATGTGCCTTGTCAACACCTGCCACGTACCATGGACAAGCACTGAAGATTGCGATCAAATCCTTACCATGATGCAAAGTTCAACACATGTTAAGAAGAGGGTGGTGTAAAATAAAAAGATTTATTAAGAATGGTACAAAGTAAAATTATAATAATATTACATGGTCTAAAATAAAATTTACTCAATTTTTAACCTTTTTCAGCCTCACCTCAGACCCCTCTGACCAACCAAATCAAGAAAAGCTTTCAAAAAGATCCAATTCAGAAGCCCCAAATTTTCACCACGACGAAGAGTTTCTTTGACTCAATTGGACTACCAATTCACCTACTTTTGTTAGGGAAAAATTATCTCATAGCATTGCCTAAAGTCGACTTAGTAAACATACCACTCCATCTCATTTGGTAAATTTGGACTGTCAGATTGCTAACCAACGGCCCACATCAGATTCATGTAATCTCTCACTCCGAACGGTGTCTTCCTCATCCTCAGTCATGTCTCTCTCTTCTCTCTTACCCTCCCCGGTTCTCTCCTCACCGGGAAAATATACCACCACCTCCCCTGGTCCGGTGAGTGGAGGAGACACGGCGGCGGCGGATCGCCTTAGTCCCGATCTGGAGGTCCCCGCCCCCGTGCATGGAGCTGGGCCTGAGCACATGGAGGCGGTGGTGCTCGGAGCTCGGTCCTCTTCCTCTACTGCTGCTCGGAGCTCAGATACGTCCGGCCAACGGCCTGCGAGCGAAGATGGCGACTTCCAGGGCCCAGGCATGGTGGAGTAGCTCCCCCTGTTTTGGATATGGGCGGCTGCGGGACTGGAGCAGCGGCGCCGCCACCTCCCTCCGTCGGCCATGGTGGAAGTCGATGGAACCTTAGCCGGCTCTTCCTCGGCGTCGCTGCTATCGGGAAGTCGAGAGGTCACCGCAGTGGTGAAGGAGAGGGATCTCGTTGAGGATCATCTCCAGTTCCTTGTCAAGCTTCATCTCCAACTCGTCCTCACTTCCTCTGTTGGTCGGGTGCTCTGCCGTGGGAAGCTAGTGTGGCAGCGGCGGGGAGACGCCGAGACCGGAAGAGGGGGTCAGGGAAGGAAACCAACGGCGGGGGAGCAGGAGCTCGCCGGAGAAGAAGGCCGAAAGGCAAAAGTAACGGAATGCTAGATGGAGCAATAACGTGCAAAGAAGTTAGAAAAATCCATTAAGCAGTGGTATGAGAGCAAATTTATTTCCTTTTTTTTACCGCAACCAGATCCCTCTCACCAACCAAACCAAGAACAGACACCAGAAACCAAATCAACACAGCCATCCTCCGCTCGATTCCACCACCCGCCAGTGCAAATCGTCGAAGAAACCGCGTAGCTGACACAACCCTACTCGACCCCTACCCGACCGGCCGACCAACCCACCCACGGGGAGATCCAAGTTCCAGAGCAGGCGGCCATAGCCACCGGAGAGACGCACTCACCCGCGCGGACGCCGGTGTCAGCGGCCCTCCTAAACCCCATCTTCTTGACGATGAAGCTGGCGCCGATGAAGGCGCTCGACGACACCGCAAGGACCAGCCCCTTGGCGATGTCCGTCGACATGCCCCCACGCCCGGCGGCCGCAGGCGCCGCCGCAGAAGCGGGCGCCGCCATCGCCCCACGCCTCCGGTTCACCGCATCGCTACACCGCCGCCGACATGGGGGAGCGGAGGAAGGCTGGGGAGGGGGGAGGGGAAGAGAAGGGAGAAGTGATCGGAAGCGGGAGGGAAAAGGAGACCGGGTGAGAAGTGGGAATTTTAAGGAGACGGGAGTTTATGCGCCGGACTCCTCGCGGAATCACGTATTTTTTATGTTCTGTTTTACTCAGGAGCCTTACACAACTAGGCTCCGTTTAGAGAGCATGGTTTTTTTTTACGCGACTAGTGATCGGACGTACGATCTATTGTACATTGTGCATTATCATTTGATCTGACGTCATGGGGTTTAGCAGTCCGATCTAAACACGTTTTTCCCTTCCTCTCGAAACAAGCGAAAAAGAATCCAATGCAACATCATGCACCCCTGACATAACAAAATCCGCCCAAAACTCCTTCTCTTCCACCCGATCTCGTTCGTCGAGCGAGTTCTTCAAACTCTCCCATGGGATTTAAAATTTCTCCTCTAAATTCGTCAGAACATTGCAACATTTGAAAATAACAGCGAAAACATCCAAAAATAATTGTTGCAACATTTTTTTGAACAATAATCCAACAATCAAATGATGGAGGGGTGCAACATTGCAATAATTGAAAATAATAGTGGAAACATATGAAAATAATTGTTGTAATATTTTTGGAACAATAATGCAACAACCAAAATGGTGGAGGGGCTACAACAAAAAATTTACTTTTATGCGACAAATCAAAAACACCATTGCAACAAAAAAAAACCTTATTGCAATGTTGGGGAAAACCATTTTGAGCATCAACAATGGAAGTGCGGAGTATGCAACATTTGGAAATAGCAAATGCAGAATTTCAAAAATTACAATCCAACCAGAGAAGGGCGTGTGGGTGGCTTTGAGGGCCAAGCACATCGCCATCATTGGAAGAGGCGGCCAGGTCAGGGCCTTGTGCCCTTGTCGCTGGCTCAACCCATTTCAGCTGTGCTCTTGCGTCACCAATCATCTTCTCTACTTTTTGCCCACAGAGCTGCCGCCTCAGATCTATCCAGCAAGCCAACGACAGTAGGCAGAACACCACCAACCGAACTAAGCATATGCAGCACAAACAACCTGGTAGGAGGGGAGGAGGCCGAGGTAGCGGCGCTGGTGGACTGGTGGATCTATGGGGAGTGGTGCACGGGTGAGTGTAGAGTGGGTGAGAGAGAGAGAGAGAGAGAGAGAGAGAGAGAGAGATGTAGAAGATGCAAACCGGTGGCCGGAGAAGACGATGTGGCCAGTTGGGGGAAGTGGAGTGAGTAAATGTGAAGTGGTTGGACAGTAAATGTGAAGTGGTTGGACATAGTCAAAAGAGCAAGTCACATGCATGATGGTAGCATCAGTTTTTTTGTCCCCGCGTCGGGCGCCCGAGCCATAGCATTACCCTTTTTTCTCAACTCCTATGGAAATCAGAATTGAACTATTTTCTATGAAATTCCTAAAAAAATCCACCTTAAACATGCTTCTAGTCTAGTTGGATTTTCTATTCAAGATTATTTACGATTTTTGTTCTACATGGATTTTCATTTTGCATGTGTGAAATTTTGCAGCCCTTTCTAAAGAAAAACATTTGTTTTTTTAAGAGTACAAGGTAGATGCACACACTCAACACATACTACACTCACACCACTTACGTGCACAAACGCATCCACATCCCCTACACATGCTAGGAATTTATCGGAGACACCCAAAGCCTCATAGAGCGCGGGATGAGCTCTCCCACTGAATGCATAAGCGCGTGTGTACTCCTAAAATAGTTGAACACCAGCAACAAGTCAAGGACTTGAACACTGGTGGGGTGGATTGGGTGCACAACCGTGCCCCTAGGTTACCTATTATGTAGCATTTCTTACAAACAACTGATGCATCAGAGTTGAGCCAAAATGTGTTTACTACATATGTACACATGTATATCATCTAAGTCTTAATTCAATAGGTAGCCCTTCATGGGATCCATGATTGAGTGATTCGGATCCTCCTGTGTATTTCTGTACTAGTCTCATGATCAGTTGCTGATACACATAGTTACTTAGAGAATAGCATCAACATCCAAACACGAATTGAAATAAAAGGGTACTTAGAGAATATTAAACAATCATACAAGGATCGTTATAGTCAAGCCTTACAAACTAGGCCATACATAACAAAAAAAAAAAACAAAGTTCGCAGTGGAAGATAAAGATAATTTCCATGTGGTTTGTCATAGTCCACAGGCAATGGACTGAGATTTGCGCCCTAGTATTCAGCATCATCGTCATCTCAAAATCTGGCAACATAGAAGTATCCAAATGTCAGATCGTCTTCTTCAAATGGTAACTATTCAACAAGCAAGGTCAGTACTTCGTACTCCGCAAGACTTTCACAAATGCTATTAACTACATACAAGGCTATTAAAAGGGAGGCTATATTTTCTCGTTGCATAAAGCCAAGTTTTAGTTTAAATATGGATAATATATATTCTTCAAACAATAATTGTAAAAGCATGAATTTAACAAGTAGTAAATATATGACAAGTAGAGATATGCAACAATAATTTGAAAGGTACAAACCAAGTACCTACACTTGTATGGTGGCATAAGCCCGTTAGTGCACCATATACATTCATCCCATTTTGTCCAAAACCTTATTTTCCAAAGCCAGTTTCTAAAACAAAAAATCTAACCAAGTGCGGCATTTCCTTGCAATGCCCATGACCGGGGGTACGGCTATTCGAATATTTGACTTATCACTCTACAGAGGACATACAACTTTACCCACAAGATGTAATCATTTCATATTGTCTGCTCACACGTAACATTATAGCGTGCGACTGAGATGACTACAACATGGCTTTTACAATACCAAGCCCTAACATAAACCCGCCCGATGACTCCTCAAGGCATGGAAGCCCTTTACCTTCACAATGAGGTTTCATCATTGTGTTAGGCAGCATTGCAAACTATAAGTGTACCCTCGGACATGGACTCTTTTACCATCGTCCGCACAACAAAATAGGACATGTGGTTGTACAGTGTGTTTGGATGAACGATACTTGAGTTCGGTCCTTAATTGACTCAGTTGAGACTACCACCAACCCCAATTCCACACTACTAATCATTCGTCCAAGTCTGAACCATTTTGTTTCCATTTTACTAACATAATTTTTCCACATAAGGGTTTGTTTAGATGCATTGTGATCTAACTCAATCCTTTCAGATTGATTCAGAATTTGAACTAAAATTTCTTCTTCTAATCCGAAAGGATTGATTCTACTTCCTTCCCATTCAAACAAACCCTAAGTTTGAGAGTGATTTTGCCACTACGAAAGCTATGTCATCTGGTTTTTTCCACCGTGGTTGCCCTATCACATCTTATTCTTCCTCCTGGTTCTATCTCTCCTTGTCTCACTGAAGGTAAAGCAATCGGATTAGCCGACCACGCCCCCCGGGGCACCCGGTAACGCCCATGGGCTCCACCACCGGCGGCGGGGTCGCGTTCTTGGTTTCACCGAAGCAACCGGAGACGCCCATGGTCTCCACTGTTAGCAGCTGCTTCTCGTTCTTGGCCCGGTCATGCTGCATGTTCGTCACATCACTGGCAAATTTTTCATCAGTGGAGAAGGCGAGAAAGCGGGTAAGGACTTCTGATTTTTCATGTCGATTTCTTGCTTTACTGTTTAACGATCCCATTGCACCGCGTTCTTGCTTTCTTGTCCATTTTGTTCCTGACATGTTGCATGAGATTGTAAAGCCAAGGTGGTAAAGAGAGAGCAAGGTAGAGACTAAGAGAGAGATGGTTGGAAGTAGGAGGGAGAGATGGGGTGGAGGTAGAAGAAGATGTGATGTGGTGGTCACGGTGACCAAAAAATGGATGACATAACCGTCGTAGGGGGCAAAATCACTCTCAAAACCGGTTATTTTAGTGGAGGTAGGGTTGATGTGATCTGGTATTAGAAATTTAGAGGGTTAAGTAGACCAAAAAATAGTTGAGGGGGTAAGCAGAAAAATATGATACTTCGGGGGAATAAAATGGACTTCTTCCTTTCTAATATGTGGGTAGTTATTCCTATGGTAGCAAAGGTAGGGTTGTTCAAATATCAAGGAGATTTTCATGTCAACATTTGGCATTATCTAAATCTAAATGCAAATATAGCAATTTAATTTGGATTAAGCATGCGTAAATAATTTATAATGAAAACAATATAACATTTAAAAACAAGGATCAACATGGACAATGGGGTGCTTGCCTTGCTCGTTGAACAATTGCTCTTGTTCTAGATAAACCTCGATCGCGTCCGGTATGTCGGTTTGTAAATAGAAAAAGTCAAATACCACAAATAAATTCCAAACAATTACAAATAAAATTTGAAAACCATGTAGATGGTACTGGAAGAAAGATGTTGAATCTAGAAAAAAATAGATACAAAAACGAGGTCAACCAGAGTTCGTATGAGGGAGAATGGGCCATCAGAAGTTTTTACCGAGGAGAAAAATCAAATAATAGAGAAAACAATGTGCTGATAGGTGGGACCTAAATATTTTTATTATTTTCTTAAATTACAAAATTCTATTTATTGCGCAAACGTGGATGTGTGGGGCTACATTTTTCACTATGAACCCAGTTTATTTAAAAACCGAACCATGGGAGGCCATATGCTAGTGACACATTCAAAAGTCGGTTTTTAAAATAAAATTATGACACATTGGACTGAGAGGACAGGCGGGGCCCGCCCATTAGTGAGAGGAAAACAGGGGTGGCTCAGGGCGGTTTGTCATGGTGGTTGATGACCAATGACGACCGACGACGAGAACAAAGCGGTGGTGGCCATGACGGATGGCAGAGATAGCGTGGTAATGGAGCTAAAGGGAAATTGATGGATGGGAAAGCATCTAGGGGCCAAAGGGAGCCCATTTTGGGTGATGGCGTTCTAGGAGACTTACCGGGCTAAGCTGATGTCGAAGACCTGAGGTGGCAGAGGTGGGCATTCGTTGCGGTGGTGCTCCGGCGATCGACGGCTTTAATTGAGAATGGAAACGTGTTCAAGGGGTGGTAAGGATTCTCTGAACACGATGGATTAGAAGATGGCTCACCGTGGCTCCATTTGGCTTTGGCGCGGGCTCGGTTGGAGCTGGGGAAGAAGAAGGCTTCGCGGACGCAATGCAACGCTGGGTGTGGTAGAGGGAGGTACTGTGAGGAGAGGGCAGTGAGGTGGGAGGTTAGAGCACTCCAAGAAGGCCTTTTATAGGCGTGAGGTAAGCTCGAGTGGGCACGATGTGAAGCAACACAGGAATCCTAGGGAGACAAAGGAGTGTTGCAGAGGGAAGCAGAAGAGCAGGAGTAAAGATTGGCATAGCAAACGACAACATCTCGAGGGCTTGGGCACCACGACATTGCGGCAATCATAGGTGAGGACAGACACTACAGCAATGGTGTAGTGCTCTGGCATGATCAGGACGGGGATTGGCGAGGCGATGCAGGTGGTTCTATGGTAGAGAAGAGGCGAGCATGGATAGGGCTATAAACGAGCCTAGCTCAAGCGAGCCTAGCCTGCTAAGCTTGAGCTCAATACAAGGTCGAGCTGAGCTTGAGCGAGCCTAGGTTGAGGTTTGAGCTAGGCTCAAAATGCCTCGGAAATTACACTTTACATTGGACCATGTTAGAGACTAGAGGGAGGGGTGAATAGGAGACCACTTTTCCTTTTTTGGAATTCTCTTCCCTTTTCACTCCAACAGCTATGCAAGGCTATGAAGATCAATGTCTCAAAATTACAGCGAACGAACTGAGCTGAAACCAAGAAAAATCAAACTTCAACACCCCTTGGTCGGCTTTAACACTAGGAAAAGGGTGGTCTGACCGCTCTAAGGGCCGGTCTGACTGCTCCCCTCAGACAAACTACAAAATCAGCACGATTTGGATTCACAAAGTAACATAACAATAAAACCAAAGCACTTGAGATTTCATACATAACTCAACAAGAAGGTCATAAACCTATTCCAATCGAAGATTGAGACAATCCTAGCCAATATTCCATGAATTTCTTGATTGAGAGCAAGAGGGCTCAAAACAAGGTGAAAATCTAAGCTTGATCTAAGGGCATATTCGTGGATGAAAGAATGGTCAAGATGACCTTAGATCAACTTCCACAAGTACTAAAAATCTAGATCATAGCAAAAGACCAAGGCAACACCCCTAGAACACAGGAACCCAAAAACTCAAGAGAAAGAGAAAGAACAAGAAAGAACTTATCTTTGCACGAATTGGTTGTATTGAAATGGAAGAATGGAAGGTTTATAACTCCATGTAACTCCACCATGGAGGACAAAAACTCACTCTTGAGGACCCAATCCTACAATTTTTCTCTCAATACATCTCTCAAACCTAGCCTCCTCTATTCTCTCAACTTTGCCCAGATCATACATTAGGGTTTCTAGGCTTCGTTCCCTAGTGTGTAAATCCTGCACCACCCCTTATATAGTGGAGGCTACGTCTAGAGAGAAACCTTAATGGGTACCCATTAAGCCCACATACATAAACATGTCTCACACTCACACACACTTCTCAAAGTGGATGGCGATCTGGTACTCCCGAATCTGTCTCATTGTGATTTTGTCCTTTTTATGACCTAAATCGCTTCTCCTTTGTGCATCGTGCGCCGCAGTTTCTCCAAGGTCATCAACCCGGTATTTTGGTGAAGATACCAAAATACTACTTCTCGATCCTTCCATCTTGACTGAGTCTAATCTAGTGAAGCAATTCTATGCTTCGCCACACGTAGGTTCATCAATGGCCTTCCTCATGTCGGTAAGCCTATCGCATCCGGCTTCCATCGAACTGCCTCAACACTTGCATCGGCTCAAGCCACATGATGCAACCTGTTGCACCAAACTTCTCGTTCTTGTCGTTGTTGTCCATCTTGCACCTTACTTGAGACTAACCGCTTCACCAAACATCCATGATTGCTTTGGACCTTGATTTCACTAAACCAAGTTCCGATCATCCTCACCATTGACCTTAGATGACTCCAAGTGTCCCTGCACAACAATAAACCAAGAAATCGATTCCGGGCACAAGTACATCGCAGCTTGACCTACGTTAGCAAAAATATGCATCATACACCACATATGCACTAATTCCATGACCCTAGGTCAAATCCCCAAAATCAGCACTCCTCGCTGTGCACTGAACCGCCAGGGTCGATCTGGCCGCCAACCTCTAGATGGTCTGGCCGTGATCCACGGTAATAGGGGACCATTCTGACCGTCATGAAGTGGCCGATCAGACCGCTTTCTAAAACTGGAAAACACCTCTCTGGACTTTTCACTGAATCTCTAACTAGATTCGCATCTAGTCTCCATTTTCAATGACATTTGATGGAAACACATCCTCAAACACTCTCACACAGGTGCTTGGTGTCTATTTTCCCAACTTTTGCACCACTGGTCTGACCGATGCCCATAACTGTCAGACCACCTTGCCATAGCTGGTCAGACCGCCCTAAAGTCGGTCAGACCACCAGAAGCCTAACAATAAACCGACAATTTGCAAAACTGAGAGTTCACTCCCAAACTCCTCGACAACGATGTCAATTGTTCATCACCTAGATAGGTCCAAACCACATGGTCTCTACACTTTAACATACTATCTTCTACAAAAGCTCGGTCAAAGCTCGAGCTCGGCTCGAAAAAGCTCGGCAACTAGACTTTAACATTGGAACATGGGATGAAAATATATGAGGAAAAATTAGGGACGAGCCTTAACAACACTATTCGAGCTCAAGCTTGTTAGGATCACGAGCTTAGGCCTATGCTTGTGTTCAACTTGTTTGGGGCTCGAGCCGAGCCTAGAGTGATTCGAGCTCGAGTATCTTGTCGAGCTCGAGTTTTTTTACAACCCTAAGCGTGGTGAGTCAGAGAAGAGAGAGGGGGTATGGAGTTGTGGGATTACGGGGTGGGGAAGAGAGCTCTGCAGCGGCGCGGTGATGGAATAAGGCAAGGAGAGCTCAACGTTGATGACAACGTCATTTGCGCGGAGCCTGGAAAAGGGGACAGCTCGGACGCGCGTGCGATGAGACGCACGCAGAAGTGTCATGCTATCGAGCAATTGGTGGGCACAACTGTGCTGCAGTGGAGGTAAGAGGTAGGGGGATATATAGAGGTGATGGATCAAGGGCGTGGTTGTCTAGGCGACGTCGTGGAATGTGCAGTGACACAGGAGAAGCGGGGCGGTGGGGTCCATGGCGCCGGTGTGGCGTTGTGACGTGGTGGGCGGGTGCTGGGCGCGCTCTGGTGCGGTAGTGCGTGTTGTGGGCGTAGGGGGATGGAGTTGGGTCGGGTCATGGGCTGAAAAACGAGGAAGGCTGGGCTAAGGGAGATGGAGAGAGATGGGTTGGAGTTAGGTTTTGCCCAATTGAAGTTAGGGAATTTTAAATTGTTTTCGGAATAGAATAATTCTAGAAATAGGTTTTAAATTTCTAAAATTAGTAAAACAGTTTAAAAAATTCCATACAAACTCACAGAAGTCACTTGGAATATTTGGAACCAAAATAAAATATGTTCGACTCATGAAAATGTTTTTTAAATCTGCAAAAAATGTTTTAGGTTTGGGGAAATAATTAAAAATGCATTTTTTAAAAATCTAGACAATTCCATAAATACAACAATTTTTGTTTAATAAGGAGTGAAAATAATCATATTTTCTAGATTTAAAATTTGAGGCTATTACACCTTGACGCGTTATTTCAAAGTAAAGTGTTCTGAAATTATGTATGTGTATGTGCGTTTGGAAAATTAATACTACATGTGGCATACTTGGTTTGGAGGCAGCTATTATCAAATTTTACTTGTCGAAATTCTGTCACTTTAACCATAATTAGCATGTGCTTATTATGGTGCTAAGACACTTGTGAAGTATTTCTCCTAGATTGTTTCTTAAGAAACCTTATAGAATTGTTACCACAGATTGGTGACAAAACTTTGGCACAGCCAAACAAGCACACCTTATTCAGAAGTGTCATTTGGAGAGAAATCAAGTAACATGTCGAATTTCCAAATACCCAAACCGCGGGGGGCCAACGTGCGAAACGCCCCGAAATTCCAGGTGAATCGAAATAAATGGGTTTCGGGTCCCATGACTGTCAGAACCCGACCGGACCATGCAGCTGCCCCCACAGCCTCGTCAACGCGGACGAACCGATCAGCCGTCCGCCTACACATCCGACGGCCTGTACTTCACGTGGCGCATAGCACGAGCATACGCGTGAGAAAGGAACCTGCCACGCTGGCATCTCCTTCCCTTCTCCGCTCACCCGTGGCTTCCTCTAGAGTCTAGCCTGTCGAGCTTGGCTTCTCAATATCTCCAGTTTCTTTCAGAGCATGAATGGATTATGGATGTATCACTATCATGTCATAGAATATCTCCAGTTTCTCAAGTAGTATGTATAGAATATTTTCTTAGAAAATCAGAAACATAGAAACTTATGTGTACAAGAAGCATGTCAAGCTTAGTACTTCAATTTTTTTAACTACCAATTCTCATAGCTAATTAAGATGGTAGCTTTCTAAGAGAAGTTGTTGGTAAGGTTAATTTAATGATGCAGACATATAGCTGCTACAACTACAACTCAATTAATACTAGTTTTTGTAGCAAAAGCATTATCATGCTGACAGGTTGTAGTGATCATGTTGATGCACCTGATGTACCCAATGGATATTTGTCAACCAAATTTTGAATTATTCTAGGCCCCCCCTGCTATTAACAATGTAAATAAAGTTCTAAACTTTTATGGCTTCAAGTTATAACTTTGGCTTAATTTTTCTACAAAGATATGAGAAAAAATCATACTACTATGAAAAGTATTTTGACGATAAACCTAATAATATAATTTTCATGTGGTAAGTCTAAATGCTTTTCTAGACAAAGGCCTTTTCCGATCATCTATAAAAGAACATAGGAACTTTCATCCAGCCTTTATAGGTATCCTAGATGAGCAAATGTAGGTGTTTCGCTCAAAGAGATCAATGATGAACATCGATGTTTACTTTGACAAAAACCTATGTCATGTTCAGCAATTGGGATGTAGGAGTCCCAGGTGCTTGACAAAAGTTCTAAGCTTAGGTCAAGCAGCATTTTTTTTAAAAAAAAGCCTAACAAAAAAGCCCTGTTCTGCAGTTGATTGTTTGTCACCACTTTGAAGATGCTGGGAATGGGTATGGAAAAGATGCAGTATACTTGGACTCTTCTAACCAATCATTACTCAAATCATGGTAGAATCACCACCATAGTTATATCTAATTACAATGAAGCCAGTATGATTTAGGAACCAGCTTGTTATATACTAGTAGAATTTTTTGGCTTTTGGAAACTGATGGAGGATGTGACAAAAGTATTGGGGCACAGGCCAAAGCACAGGCATGTTTTTCAGGTCAGCTACTTGGGTCTTGGGCTGAAAAGACTCTCAATGTACAGCATGTACTGTTCTCATATGTAGTTCTGCTTGGTATTTTTTTTCCACACTAGCATATGTGAACACGAGAATTGACTCTACCATCTACATTTTCTTTCTAATGTTTGTAAGATGGAAATATAATTCTACTCCTGGGGTAGTCACCTTTTAATCATGAGCTTGATTAACTAATTAATTACCAAAACCTAGGTAGCATCCATGGCATGCAACAACATCAGTACTATTTTGCTGCCACCCAATGATAGATGGGTTAGGACTTGGGAGTTAGGACGAAGGCTGTGCCTTTGGAGGCCTGAACATTCAATGCGGCGACATGGGGCCGAAATGAGCCGAGCTTTAATGATGCACGGATGGCCACCTAATGGGATTTGTTAGCTAGATGTAGACCGGTAGCTCATGTGGATTTATAGGCATTTTCCGGTGAAAACTTCTGCTACAACTTAGAATGAGAGGACGCATGAGAGTTAATTAGGTGTTCATTTGAATGCAGGATGGATAATGAGAGTTAATTAGGTCTTCATTTGAATGCAGGGTGGATTATTGTCTGTTCTCTTCTCATGGTGCTGCCTTTTGAAGCGAAATCTAGCATTGCCAGCGTCCCATAACGGGTTCTGATTCAAGGAACGGCTTTGGTTGGGATCATCCGGTGGTCCTATTTTAAAGGGCGATTTGGCCTAATGCACTGATGCAGTTAGTTCAAAACACATATATAGGGGACAAATCCTACATTGACAAATCGATGATTTATATTAAGGTGAATGAGAAGGCCCAAACATTTTCACACGAATTACTCTGTTCACAATATCTTGCTCAAAATTAAAGACCGAAAGGAAAAGGAAATTAACCCTGCAAAAGTGCAGAGCAGCTCACTTCTTTTCATGCATGCCTCTGTATTTTTTTTTTTGTTAGAAATCCATAGGCAAATAACAAAGTAGATTAAGAACACGAAGACACCGATTTTTACACGGAAAACCATTTCGGGGAAAAAAAAATACCACGGACGCACGAAGTCGATCTTCACTATATCAGAAAAAGTGTTTACAAAACGCATTGATTTTCATGAGTCATCAACTCTTCCCATGCGGCTTACAAGGGGTATATATGGTGATATAAAACTGACTCAAGTCGAAGACGAAAACAAATTCAAAAAGTAGAAGAATCTGTACAGCGGGAGGCTCCGCCCCTCGCACCCCCGGGCTACGTCGTGGGCCTCCTTATGGGCCAGATATGCCGACTCTTTAGAATTCAGACTACATATCAACAATCTCCACCTTGAGACGAATTCTCTCCTTGTAGCATATGAAAAACTTCTCCAACAAATAAATAACCACCGTGCGCCGAAAGTCTCTTGGACTAAACTTTAACACCAACCAAGTTTGAGCAAAACTCAAACTTAGTAACTGGAACTGACTTTGTCATCATATCAGCAGAATTATTATGAGTACTTATCTTGCATACCTTAACATTACATTGAGCAATGACATCTCGAATATAATGATATCTAACATCAATGTGCTTTGTTCTTTCATGAAACATCTGATCCTTTGTAAGGCATATAGTACTTTGCCTATCGCAAAATATAGTAATGCAAGAAGTATCTCCATAAAGCTCAGTGTATAAACTTCTCAACCATGTAGCTTCTTTGTATACTTCATAAATAGCCATATACTCTGCTTCAGTGGTAGATAAAGTTACAGTGGCCTACAAACTTGCTTTTCAACTCACAGCACAACCACCAATGGTGAACACATAACTTGTAAGTGACCTCCTCTTGTCCAAATCTCCAGCATAATCAGAATCCATATAACCAATAAGTCCATCTCTATATTTTTCAAACTGTAAACAAACATTAGATGTACCATGTAAATATCTGAAAATCCACTGGACTGCTTTTCAATGCTCTGTACCAGGATTAGCCATGAATCTACTAACAACACTTAGTGCATGTGATAAACCAGGACGAGAACATACCATGACATACATAAGAGAACCAACTACACTAGAATATGGAACTCCAGACATGTACTCAACATCATCATCTGACTGTGGGCACAAAGCTGAAGACAATCTGAAATGTGCAGATAATGGAGTACTCACTGGTTTAGCCTCGTGCATATTAAAGTGACGAAGGACCTTATCAATATACTCTTTCTGACTTAGGTATAATTTTTCAGAGGACTTGTCTCTAGATATCTCCATGCCAAGAATTTTCTTTGCTGCACCCAAATCCTTCATCTCAAATTCACCACTCAATTACGCCTTTAACTTTGCTATCTCTGTTTTATCTTTTGCTGCAATCAACATGTCATCAACATATATGAGCAAATATATACACTACTACACAAAACCTTATCACAGATGATTTTTTAAACCGTCTGAATTTATGTGTCTGTGATACAGCAGTCATCATGCATTTGTTTCAAATTGTCTCGTGAAAAAATATCCTGAGACGGTTCTTGTTCGTAACTATGCATTTCTAAACAAGAACCATCTGTGATAGTAATTATCACAAACGTTCTTGTTCAGAACCGTCTGTGATAGTTTTTTATTGCAAAAAAAAAAGATTTTGAATGTTTCATAGTTGGTACCATCACAGTTTATGTGAGCTTTCCATCTTCAGGGACTCTTGAAAATACATAAAAAATGCATCACTCCCATACAAACACCTTCCTGACCTCCCCCTTACGGCCTGTGAGTACCCCGATGCTGCCCATCTTGATCATGACGTCGGCGAAGAGGGTGTTGAGGAGGCCCGAGTAGGAGTCAATGACGTCGATGGTGGATGTTTCGTTGTAGAGCACGGCGTCGGAGGCGATGACGGCGAAGCCATTGCGGATGTGAGCCGCTGCACCCATTTACTATTTACGTACGTGCACCCATAGGTTAGCTACCATAATCGATCGAGTCATCGAGGAAGAAGAAGTTTGTTTGCTTACAGTTGAGGAGGACGAGGTCCTTGTCGTCGAAGCCTGCAGCGGCGAACTTGAACCGGAGCACATCGACGGAGACGAAGTCTAGCAGCACGTCGGCGTCCCGCAAGTTCGACACCCTCCCTAGCACATCCCACCTCGAGTCGTCTATTATTTATAAGGACAATGCCAAAATATTTTGTCTCCCGCGCACGCGTTAAAATTTTTTCGAACTCCCACGCTGCGAATCACAGACGGTTTTATAAAAAAATCGTCTGTGATAAGCATCTCATCACAGACGGTTCGTATCATGAACCGTCTGTGATGGGATACTTATCACAGACGATTCTTCTTAAGAACCGTCTATGAAGTATCATAGACGGTTGTATTTAGAAACTGTCTGTGATAGGTCCATATCACAGACGGTTCCAAGAGAACCGTCTGTGATGAGGCGTCTTCTATAGTCTATTTTGTAGTAGTGATAGCTGAACCATTGACAATTTTTAAATAAACACAACTATCATAATCATACTTCTTAAAACCTTGAGAAAGCATTAGATCCAATCCCACGTGGAACTGTTCCACCATGAGATGAGCCTCTGTCTCATGGTCCCACACGTCAGAGCGCTGTTCCGTAGACTAGTACACTGTGGCCCAATAGGTCTGTTCCGTGGACCGGGTCCTGGGCCCACATGTCAGTCTCAGAGCCTTTTCCTCGGATTTATTTTAATTCTGAAATTCCAGAGCTGACATCAGCTTGCATCATATTCTGATTTTTCAATTGAAAAATAATCCAGATATTCCAGAAATTCCAATTTATGTATTTCTTTAGATTTAGAACTTCCAAAAGCCCTATCTTCTTCATCCGAACTCCGATTGAGCCCATTCAAATTTCTAAATTCATCTAAATTCACGCTCTATTTATCTGAGATTTTTATTTAATTTTTGGAGTTTTTTTACTCTATGTTTTTTTTTATTTATTTACTTCATTTGCGAGTATATATTAATTCTTCGGGGAATTTTGAAGAAGAAAGAGTTCACCAAGACTAAGACCAGTATTAGTATCTATTTCAAGGCAAGTTGTACCTTTGATCATGTTGAACCTAGTTTTTAAAATTACTTTGATTCAAAGTACTGCATTCTACTTTAAGTATTTATTGAAATGATTTGGGATTAGCTATTCATCCTAATTGTTTATATCCACCTTGCTTATTGTAATGCCATGATCTTTTGTCACCCTAGATTGGTTGATTACTAGTTGGTAATATTGTAGCACCAACATGGGTTGGTTAGATGCGAGCAGTTTGCTTAGCCATATCATGAGTCATCATTTCATGTGAATTACAAATATGAATTTGACCAAGTAATTATGGATATTTGTGATAAACAATATGCTGTGTGTTATTATTCATTGGTGGTATGTGTTGCAATTAATCAACTGGGTGGTAAAATATTTATATTAAGGCAAGTAGTGGACACCGTGTGACATAGTGGAGCTCAATGCGTGGGAATTTAAAAGAATGATTATTTAGTTAGAAATTGAAAGACTTACCTTTGTCAATTAAGGATTTAACTTTGTGCGCCATTGAACTGAGTCACAACGGTATGACAATGCCTGGTATGGGACGGACTTAACTTAGTAAGTCATGGAGTCTCAACATTGACTACTCAGGTAGTAGGTTAGGCTCTGTGCCAGGGTAGAGGTGTGTTTCTATCTTCGTGGTGATTCACATCTCGTGACAGTTCACCGCTTCCCTATCTAACAGTGTGCGATTGACTAATTTTCTGTGTGGGCGTTAGTGTCGTTGGTAAAACACATCGGGAGTGTCAATATTTGAGATGAGGTTTCTAAAAAGTTTTGTTATGATTAGTGCTTGCAACACTGGTTATATCATGTGGGTAAAATGTACAACCTCTGCAAAGTGTAATCAATCTATTTGAATAGCCGCGTCCGCGGTCATGGACATGCTCAGAGATTTCACACGAGGGTTAGATTTTCATAAAACACTTGGGAACGGAGCTGTGTGATTTAAGTCATATGGCTATGTGAATAATTTGATTAGACTTTGTGTCCTTTGTGAAAATAACTGTTAAATTAATGTGGTTTATTTGTTTTAAGTTGTGGTTTAATCTATTATTCATATTCAATTGTAAAACGTTGCTTTTATGCAAAAAGAACCACAAAAACCATTCCTTTGGAATAAGCCTTCATGTATACATTGTATTATGTGGTATGACTTGCGAGTACGATTGTGTACTTATGCTTGCTATAATCAATCAACAGAAGTGGATAAGTCTTCGTCCACTTTTGAAGAGTTCTACGAAGATGTTGATCGCTAGTTCTTGATCCCAGGCGGTTGCATGTGGTTAATCGATGGGTTTCCACTGAAGTTTATTTTGTTCCGCTATTTATTTCTTTGTCAGTCCTGCGAGGTTCAATAAGTGTAAACTCGACCTTAAGGGCACAATAGTTATTTATTATTCAAATTAATCGTTTATGCCACTATTTGTCTTGTGTGGATCGATATCCATCTATATTGATATTGTGTGCACTAGCGTGATCCTAGACTAGTGCAGAATACATAGAGGGTCCAGAATTATATTTTTTGGGTCCCAACACTATGCGGATTTGGGCCTCGTCTGGCCAGCCATGAGCTGGACGAGGCCACATGTCGCGTACACGACGCGTTGGCCGGACATCATGAGGACGGGCGCCATTTCTGCAATTTCGTCGCGACAGGCGCTAATGGCGTAAAAAACGATCGCAACAGTGACAATTGCGCTAAAAATTCCGCGACTAGGTGGTGAGCACTACTTTTTTTTCCACACGGCAGATCCAAAATGACCACGGTGGATGAGGAAAATAGTTCTACTTCTACCTCCTAAGTTTGTACCGATAGATTAGTGACGTATATTTCCTTAATAGATTAATTCTTTATATGGCATTGAAATTTTATGAATTCCTTAACTGTATCACTGACATGTTGAATTAGAACTCACCTATTAGTAAAACAATGAGTGACATATAAAGGACAAGACAAACCATCCATGACATATAAGGAATTACCCCTTCTTTAATTCGTAGGGTGTGCAACTGAATTGGACTGCAGTGTCAAACTATCGCAACAACCCGGGCCCACCATACTGTGAGCCATTGAGCACATGTAACCTCTTGTTTGTACAACAAGACGCAGTCTAGTCTAGGCCATCGAGGTGCCGTCTTTCTGAAGTTTCCGTAGGGTGTACCATTAACCAAACTTGGTATCGACGCAAGAGGCAACTAGCTAGGCAGCTACTGTTTATCCACATGGAAAATTCAAAGATACATAAATCCAAGGTATCCGGGTCCTTTGTACAGAAAGTGTTTGTGTAGCGTGTCCTCTGCAGCGACCTGACAGTAACAAGGAAAATACTGCAATGAAAATGCTGTAGTAACGCAAACGGTAGTACTATAGATCATCTGTATTGAAACTTTCGATGCAGATGACCCTATTTCCAAATTAAAGAGCTCCACTCGTTCCCTACAGATTATTTTAAGACTTCCTCGCGAGTTTAACATCGAGATGGAGGTTTGCACTGAGTATTTCACCCAGGAAGACAAGCCGAAATACGTCAATAAGTTCGCGGATTGGACCACGCACAGTTCAGTAAGTGGCGCACACACCCCTCCCCCGCCGTACCGAACTTAACTATCCAACAACTTAACTTTCTTTCCGTAGCGTGCGTATATGCACGCCAGTACACACCACTTTATTGTAATTAGCTTGCTAAATTGCGAGTACATCCAAATTAATCTCGTCATGCTCTCACAAGCATGTTTGTAATGTACGTACTGTACCATGTGCCCATGGTTGTCTTTCTCACAAAGATTCCTAGAGATGCATCTACTGGACCAGCAGCGCCGTGGACATGACTTTTTTACACGTATTTGCAAATATAACGATCGTGACGGCGTATTTGCAAAAGTGGCATGCTGAGCTGCACGACCACTCTGCGAACGACAAACGTGCCAACACGCAGGTAATCCCACAGGGCCAACGTGCGGGCCGAATGGCCACCGTGCGGTGTTCTACTGTTCAGTCGATACCACCTTTTCTCTCTCCTTCTGGATACTGTTGTTCGGATGAAATTTTAGATATATCGCATGAGCTCAAAAAATTATGAAATTATTTATGGAATCTTTAAATATAGCATACTTGCTTGTGTAATTTTTTCAGAATTTTTTGAGCTTTGATTTTTTTTTCTCGTAAATTTATTTAAGTATACTGTTTGTAGGAATTTATAAATATAGAAAATGAGCTTCAAAAATTACAAATTTTGTTTTGAAGGCTCCTTACACATTGTATCTGATTGTGCAATTTTTTTATACAACTTTATATGTGTTCTGAAATTATTTCAAAAATAAAGGGTTTAGGTCTCGAAAATTTGAATTTACATTTTGGGAATTAGGGTTTCGTGAATTCCCACACAAATTATTTATAACGGAATAGGCTTAGTCATATTTAACAGAATCAGGGTCTCGGATATTAGGGTTTGGGAATCACACAAAGTTCCAATGATTTCGAACACAATTGTAATACTTGTAACCATTCTGAAATGTTGTCATTTTTGTGTATGGAAAAAAAAACTACATTGCAACTCCATTGGAAATGTCGATATACAGTATGGCGCAACAGTAAACACATGACATACAAAATATTGCATACAATAATAGTAAAACAAAATATAAATATAAATATACCAAAACGGAATCGCATAACACGGGATACAGTATGGCTCACTCGTCTGAGCCACTGCTCTCTTCTGCATACGTCTGTCGGTGCGTGCGCAGCCTTGTTTTGCGTCAAGCATTTCCCGTGGGATACGTCAGCCGGTCCGGAGAGCGCGTGTAGGATCAAAGGGGGTACGGAGACCGTTGAGTATGTTGAGTAGGCGGAGCTACACTAGTAAGCTGACTCAAGTGAGCCTAGTAAGCGTCGATGTCCCCCTACTGAGACATGGCAAACTGGGGGCCACTTGTAATGAATTCTTGAACGACGAATGGTATAAATCCACTCCCGAATTGTTCGCCCGCAAGGTACGATGTCTGCAACTTCAGTCGTGCAAAGGAGCTCTGGCCTTGAACGTATGGTGGGCTAGCTAACCCAGAGGAGCTTTGACCTACGTATGCTCCAAATCCTGGTTGCCATTGTCCAAACTCCGACACCCTGTACTGCTCCATGGTAGGGGCTGGGAGGCCCGTATCGTCATCATCGGTGGACGTGAACTGACCGTCACCCCCACGGTGAACCAAAGGCTGCAAGACGGAACGATGTTAGCCAAAATAAACACTCTGAAAGTAAACTGAGAATCTCGTACCTTCCTGCCGATCTGGCCCGCGGATGACCGACGGGAAGCACTACGACGCCGGCCGAATTCGCTAGGTCGTGATGACCTAGAAGGTGAGCACGGTCCCCCACCTTGTGCTCGATGCGCAGGACGTCATCCGTCGAAGGAAGGGTGAGTTTGGCGCGTGATCGTGGAATGTACCACTCCAGGCACTTACCGTATGTGCTAACGTCGTACGGACGTTGCTCCTGCAAGACCTCCAAGAGTGCGCCATCTTCGCCCATGTCGTAGTCCACACATGCTGGACTACTTGTCAGTCTGTAGTCCCCTAGTCTGCCCTCAACTGCTTTCATTTTTGGAAGGATTATCGTAGAAAAGAAGACATAAGAAGTGTAAACATTACTCGGATGAAATTTGACTCATAGGTGTGCGACTCGCGATAGGACCCTACCGTCCAGAGGGGGCACAACCTGGTATAAACCAAACTATCACATTACGCGCTACGGCGTGTAAGGCTCCACCATATGTGCGAACACCAGACGACAGGTCATCACCCATAAATCGGTGTCCTGGGTGCATTGCAAAGATAGCCCGTGTGGCGCTATCGTCTGCACAAAATATGAAGTCTGTGGAGCCTAAATGATGTCATTATCGTGCAACGACTCGAACTCGTTGCGGAAGAACAAGTAGCACCTCGCCGGTCTGTCCTTGGCCCAGCGTTGACGGGCAATACTCCACCGTAAGCCCATAGTGGGCCCATCTATCGGGTCGTCGAACTCGCCGAACGGGTGCACCACTCTCTCGAAGACTGGCCGCCCAATAGGGAAGTGCTCCCAACTCCATAGCTGCAGGAGCACAAGCAGACGGCCAGGTTGGGGATAGGAGTGGTGTCGCTCTGCGAAGCGTCACACAACCCCTGGTATGTGGAGCAAAGGACGGCCGATCCCTAGCTACACTGAGGCATCGGCCCAACCTCCGCATCAACTAATAACTCGGCGACGCGGACGATGTTGGGGTAGAAAAAAATCACCCTGTCTGGTTGGAAATAGGACCAAACCAAAGAGCTGAAGAAGGTAAGCAACGAGGTGCGTCCGAACAACATCGTCAGATGCATCCTGCGGGCATTGACTGAAATGCGTCAACCAAGTCTGGGGGACACCGCCTGCACGCTCCAAGATAGTTAGGCCAAACCGAAGCTCCAGGTTGGCCTTCCAGTCCGCCGGCGGACGGCCTGGAACAAGTGCCTTACCCCGGATCGGGAGACCGGTCAAGAACGAGACATCCTGCAGAGTGACCATCATCTCACCCAACCGAACGTGGAAGGTGTGCATCTCGGGCCTCTACCTGTCGACAAGTGCCAACAGCAGACTGGTGTCTAGGGTGAACCTACGTCCAACGGAGACCAACCTCGCAAGGGGCAACAAACCCGTGTCCTGGAGGATTGGGATGTAGCGAGCGTCTAGCTCCCAGTAATCCCTCCCCAACCGAAGCAGCAAGGGCGGAGGGCCATCTGCTCACCGGCGATCCACAACTTACACCGGGGGTCCTCATCGTAGAAGTATTCCAAAAGCGTCGGTAGAGACATGGCTTGTAACATATGAAATAGTCGAAATAAAGATTGATAATGATGGTAGAATAATGCAAATAAAAATTACAACAAAATGAACACTACAAATTAATGTACACTTATTTAGTAGTATAAAATTAAATACGACTATTTAAATATGACTAAATTAATTAGGGCTAACTGATTACTGAACCTGTATTACATACTAACAATTAAAAATATATGCACATATTGTTCCATAAATCCTATATGGTCATACACATACAATGGATGATGTATTTAATGAATACATGTAACATCTTCACTAAACCAAAACTTCATATTTTTTCTTATTTTTCTATTTGCAGTCGTTATGAACTTCAACTAATTGTGTAAAACTAATTAATTATGATAAATTATTTTGTAACGATTTAACGGCGCCTACATACATGAATACATGAATACGTTAATCCATGTTCTTATTTTTCTATTTGCAGTCATTATGAATACATTAATCCATGTTCTTATTTTTCAATTTGCAGTCATTATGAATATGTTAATCCATGTTATTTCCCTTTTCTAAATAAATATTAATTGTATACTTGTGTGTTGCTTGCATGGTGCTTGCATACATAAAATACCACCAACTACTTGCTTGCATGGCTAGCAGTGCATGCATCGCATGACATTTTGTAAACTACAAATTACGGGTTCAGAACTGATTAACTATGTAACATTCATTTAACTACGATAATTTTAAAACAACTTATTCAAGTACGCCTAGAAAATGACAACTAACTACGTACAAAAATAATACTACTAGCAATGCAGTTAATAAAGAATTTAGAGATAAGGACATAATTACCTACTAATGTGGCTGTAAATGATTGTGCTTAACGACAAAGAGAACCGAGAGAGAGAGAGAGCGAGCGAGACAACAAAATTTACTCGCTCTTGTTCGCTATTTATAGCACCTGCGAGCCAAGAGAGAAAGCTCTCGCATGCATGAATGAACGCACATGCAGGATACATCAAATAGCCATGGGAGGCAGAGATTAGATGGAGGTGACGGGATGATGCGACAGATTTTTCAGTCCAAAAGCGGTGCAGTTGACAGATGGAGGGATGGTCTGCCTGGGAGGTTTGTTCGAACAACATTTGTCCTGGTTTTTTTTTTCTTCTATTTTTTTGTTTCTCGCAAGAACCAAAGCAGTTCAAGGAAGGGGCTGGCCACCGCACGGTGCCGTGCGGGAGGGACAGAGCTGCTGCCGCTTGGGCGACGCCGCACCGTGGCTCTGTGGTCGTGGCGATGCCGCACAGTGGCTATGCAGTCCGCACGGCGGCCCTTCGGGATTGGGCGCGTGTCGGCACGTCCGTAGTCTGCATGGTGACCCTGCAGCCCAGGGTGCCATTTTTTGCAAATACGCGATTACCACTGCCATTTTTGCTAATTTTGTCCCAAAACAGTGCTAATACGGCCGAAAACTCTGTGGACACTGATCATTTACCGTACTAGCTATGTCAGAGACACAGTAGATATGTATTAGGCCTCATTCGGACCATTCAATTGTTAAAGAACTGTTGAGACTAAAACTAAGGAATTAAGAACACTCTAGCTTATAGTATACTAGTACGTCACTACGTCTTTAGAATCTTATCTCACCAAGATGACTACACCCAGTAAAGATAATGCAGAGCCAGGCAAAACACCCTGTTACACATTCTCTTGATTCAGTCATATTTTCCTTTTTTGAAAAACAATGCAGAACATTTCATCCGGTCATCTTTACTCTTTACCAGAAAAGTAGTACGTACACAGACTGAGGCAGATTCCATCTTTCTAAGCAACATCACATCTTTGGCAGAAAGCCATCAGAAAAGCACACTAGGTAACTAACTGCATTGCTGCTGCCACATATGACACAACCCTCCCTCCAAAACCATTCAGAAAATACTATTCCTATGTAGGAGTAGGTTCTTGGATTCCACCTTCCCTTTGCTTTTCAATCACCCTAACCATGCAAAACCAGTGAACATGTGATTGGTTGGTCCAGTCCAGCACAGGGTTAAGATAACCGGTATAAAATTTTAACAGGGGTTAAGATAATCGGTTTGGCCGAAAATCGAATATTTCTGTCGAAATTTTCATATCAAATTTTGAAATTTTTTAAAAAATCGGCTGAAATCGTTGATAATTTCTTCTATATTTTATAAAATTCATACAAATAGGAACCAATTTGAAAATTTACCGGGAACCGATAGAAACGATTTTCAGCGATTGCCAAAATTTTGAACCGTGGCCCAGCATCTTGCAGCTTCTGTTAGGAAGGTCAGATCCATGAACATTCTTTCTCTAGGGTGCATTCTACAACCTAATATTTTGCCCGTCAACTTTGGCTCTATAAGTATAAAGGCTTTGGAGGCTTATTAGGGCATGGCTAACTTCTAGTGCTTGCCATTTTAGCACCACAGTGCACTAAGCACCATATCATCACTCCATCATTATTGCACAGCCATCCATCCATCTCTTGAAGCTTTAGGGAACCTTGTCTCCAACAGCCAAGCACATTTCAAGTAGGTAGATGAGGATGTTGCACCGTCCATGAAAGTGAGACCTCCATGACCACATCTCATACTTGCAAGTACTAGCACATACCAAGGTTTCCATATATACAGGGAGAGAGTAGTAGATACATCACTCATATACACCTTGAAGATTTGCAACTTTGCAAGCTAGCTACTAGCTAGCTAGCATGGATGAGTTCACTTTCCCCAATGCTGTCCCAGGAGGGCAGTGCAGGTTACGGGCATTCCCTCAGCATCAGCTCGGCCTCGGCTCCCCTCCGCCGTGGTTGGTCGCCGACGACGACGACGACGGTGCCCCGTGTGGTGAGCGTGGTGAGGAGGAGAAGATGGACATGCTGTGGGAGGACTTCAACGAGGAGCTCACGCGCACGCCGCCGGTGTGCCCTCTGAGCCCTCTGCACGAGGGAGAGCTGATGATGATGAAGGAGGCGTGGCTCGATGACGATGGCGTCGGCCTCGTCGCCGCCACCACGGAGAAGCGTGGAAGGAACCCGAACGCCGGCAGCGTGGTCCGGCGCCGGAGATGGAGTCTGCTGCTGATGCTCAGGCTGCTCAAGAAGTTGTTCTTGATCAAGAACTCCAGGAATCAAAGAACTGCACCGATCTACTCAGATGGGCTAGCTCCCCCAACAATGAAGAAGTTAATAGTTGATGAGTCATACCTTAGTGATATGCCCTAGAGACAATCATAGAGATGATTGTATCGATTCTATGTTTATGAACTTTTTTAATAATATGCTATTTTATCACTTGAATGTAATATATTTATATTGATCGGCAAGTATGTGACTTGTTCGTGAAACTCTCTATTTATGTTTATGATGTTATTTTAAACATTCATGATCTTATATCATTATGTAGGATAATTATGATTTATAGATCAACACATGTATTGATTGATTATCATGTTTCACAGATCATGGATATGAGATATCAAATCAATAATATAGACATATGTTTGAGAACATAGTGTTGGATTGACCCGTCTTGAGACACTACGAGAATTGTTATATACTTAAGTGTGATCAGTTGGTCTCATACATACTATATATGAGATTCTTATACCTGAGGTCGTCAGGAAACATGTGTAATAGTTTATTTAGGGATTACCAAACGCTACTATGTAAATGAGTAGTCATAAAGATAGATTTCGGGTTTACTATAAAACATGCGAAAGAATGTGAGCGATCAAGATGGAATTTGCCTCTTCTCTTTAACGTGAGAGATATCTCTGATCTCCTCATTGTAGTTGAATTAAGGAAGTGTATGGTCGTACCAAATATGGTTGATGAGTCAACAAGCACTAAGTAATCTACTACAAGATTGAGTGAATGATCGATCTATCATATGATGGCACACATCTCTACTTGAGTTCGATCTGGTATTGTGAGGCAAAGGTATTAGTGGATGAGCTTTATAAAGGTTTGTCTGTTATAATCTTTATGTGTATTCGAGAGTCGCTATGTCTTGCTAGGAATAGTTACCGACTTGTGGATTGAAAAGGAGTTTCCGGGTCACTGCCGATTATGCATGAATCTATAGGATTATACACTTAATGGGTTTTTAATATAGGGATCTGTTATGGGCTTTTTATAAGGGAAGGCGTGGGGGCTTTTGGTACAACGTTGTACCACCCATCGAAACCCTAGTCACCTCCTCCTAGAAGGCTCTGTCGTGTGTGCTGGTGCTAGCACATTGGCACACGACGTTCCACCTCTGGATGTGTGGATATTGTAGAGGCGCTGCTACGATCGCTGTTGCGCTGATTGAGGACGATCCGTGACGTGTGTAAGGAACATGAGGGGCTGTTGGAGTAGATGATCGGCGGCCAAGGACGTTGGGCGATCGACTACTTCCACTACATCTACATGCGCGACGTTGAATCGAGCTATAACTCTTCTTCCATTGCACTGCACGTCTAGTGATAACGATCCCTCTTACTCACATGGCTACCTAGTTTACATAGTAGAAATTTTTACGCTAGTGTAGCCCTGTGTTATGATAAAATGGTTTGGATGAATTTGTTCGAATTTTATCTTTTTAAATTTAAAATTCAAAAATTCAAATTTTGATTTGAAAAAATCGGCTGAAATTTCCCGATTTTCAGCCACACTGGCCACCTCCGGTAATTGTTTTTCTGGTACTGAAAGAGTGTGTTCTTTTGGCTGAATAGTGTGTTCTTCTTCCTGGCATCAATTTATTCCTATTCCTAATTAATTACATGTTCATGTTCTTCCCTCCAATTCTTCTAAATTATTTGTTATGACAATGTATTGATTGGGGTCTAAATCATCTAAATTATGGTTTTGGATCGAGTTCAATATTTGTTTGTCAACCACAACATATTGATGGCGGTCACAATTCCATCTGAAAATTGATTCTAAATTACTCACACCAGTCAAAATAAGTGTCGCCGTCAGATAGGTGCAGTCAAACTATTTTAACTTTGACCAACAATATTTCTATGAATATTTGAATCGATAATATGAAAATGATACAAGTACTCTTGTCTCGAGAAATACTTCGTAATATTTTAATTTTATTAGATTTTATAAATATATTATAGTAAAAATTGATGGTAAAGTTGTAATTTTTTCCCCTTTTTTAGCGGTCTTGGCATTTCTGTTGATAAGATGGAATTAATTACCATGCTTGTTATTGGGCATTACCATGACACGGTTGTCACTTGTCACCAACCTCGTAGATGCAGATGCCTTTGCCATCACAAACCTACCAAAATGACGGAGCCATTAAATGTGAAGGAACCAAAAGTTTCGCCAACATGTCTGCGGGAGGCAAAAGACCACATGCCTCCAGCTCTCCAACTTCATAAATGTTGCACTTAAGAACTGCAACTAACATACTCAAATCAGAGTACCCTTATTTAGACATTTTCTGGGATGCTAATTAGTAATCTTAATGCCCCACCTGATCCATCAGATATCTTATTCTTGCTCTGCTAATCAAATCATAATAATTGTGCTTGCCAAAGCTGGTCAGACGTGAATAATTCTGTGTTGTGCTGCTCCAACCAAGGATAAAAATCTCGTTACCGGCCAGTTTACCGGTGACTGGCCGGTAACGGTAACAGGCCGGTTACCGGATTTACCGAAAAAAAATCGGATGAAATTCGTTTGAATTTATTTAAAAGCCAGTCAAAATTTGAAAACTAGAATTTGAATTTGCTAAACCGGGAAAAACCGGCCGGGTTTTCCGTTACCGGACCCGACCGGTAAGGCCGGTTACCGACGGTAACCGGCCGGGATTTTGATCTATGGCTCCAACTGATGAAGAATACATGCAAGATGAAACAAAGAAAGGTCCTAATTGCGACATCAAATTCATATGCCATTGTGTTGTTCTTAACCTGCAAAGGTAATTACTGAGCAATGAGAAAAACTCTCACCTAATATCTGCAGATATCTCTTGTTCAATTTAGCTGTTGCTCTCACTTTAGTAGTAACTAGTACTGCAAATAAGTCAAACCACAGTGCAGATCACTCTGAAAAGTCTCCTGGTCAGGAGTGACCTTTCTCCATTGCTGAATGGAGTAGGAAGAAAGGAGGCCTGAGTCTGACTGTCTGAGTGAGACATCTCTCGAGTAGGCATTTGCAGTGTCTGCGGAATTGGTTACGGAGATCGATATATATCGTCGATGTAACGATTTCTAGCAAACAAAGTGAAGCAACAAGGAGCTGGGCAAAGGCAGAGTCATGAGAGGGGCAGAGCAACCGGCCGGTTGGTCTCAAGAAGCAGGAATTGGTTCTGTACCCTTGTACGCTGTCAGGTTTGGTCTCACACCAATCTGCACTTGCTTGTTGGGTATCTTCATACATAGGAAGAAACTGTTCTCACATCATAGACTAAACATGCTATCACACGACTAATAGTGTTGTGGAGATGTTACAAGCCTGTATATAACTCATCTGGTTTTGTGATGTATATGTTGTAGAATCCGTCGGCTACCATCTCACAGGTCACACCACAAAAGTATCAGTGGCTGAGAAAACATGATCACAAGAAAGTCAGTTTAATAACAGTTTTCGCAGAAAAAGTCAAGTGATAATCAAGATATTTCACAACTAACAACCAATTTCTATCAGGTAACAAGGCTTCAGTTGCACACTAGAGCCACATGTCTGGCCCAAAGTTGATCAGATATGCAGAAGCAGATCAGCGTATCTGTGTTCTCAAATCTGGCAAATATGCCCTGGTTATAATCTGCGTAAAATGATCTAGTACCTGCAACATATATCTACAAGCATATCAATGGAAATTAATGGGCACCAACAAATTACTAGAATATATTGTTTGTTCATATAATGTAGCATTATTATGGCTGCAAGTCTGCAACACTATGCTTGAACCGATACAACAGTGTCATTCAACAATCTAACCAGAACATAGCTTTGTTTATTAGCCAGTCACTTATTTTGTTTTAAATATCACCAACATGTGAATAGTCTTCTTATTGCCTACTAGAGCCCCAGATCAATGGAATTGCAATCTCCAACATTTAAACACAACCCTGTTATTTCTTGCTAGAACCGGGGAGGTACGGAGTTATCTCCGGGACAACTCTGTAGATGTGCACTTTTATGTTGTCCTTCATAAAGAGCTCGAAGATGCAGACATCGTACTTCTCCAGATTATTGCCTAGAGAAAATTTGCTCCAGCCACCACTGAAAGAGCCAACACAACGGTCACTGTAGTAGACATAGTTAACTTCCCAAGCCTTTCCCTGTGGATCCCAGAGTGTCAACTTCTTGCTGGTCGGGGGAAGACACTCTCTGACAAATCGACATGGGATATTCTGCAATAAAAGGAAGTAAGTCAGGGAAGCAATGGCAGCACAAATAAGTCAGCGAGTAAATACACAGGTTTATTACACCTTTACTCACTAGACAGATGAAAGAACCTGAAACATAATACCAGCCTTTGGTAAAAGTTTTTTGCTCCTGGGGGTGTAAGGGACAAACGTGTCTATGGGAACTCAGCAAGTATCAAAGCAAAAATAGTTGACAGTGTAACAAATCAACTTCTCACATCATTAGATGTATACTGTACAGTACATACACTACATTAACCCTAGAGCTCATGGGCTTATGGGCCTCATATACATGGGCCATATCCACATATACGTAACACCCCCCTTCAAACTCAACATGGGTCAGAAGGATTTGAAACATTGAGTTTGGAGAGATGGAAACGATGTTGCTCTCGGGTTTAAGCCTTGGTGAAGAAATCAGCGACTTGAATATCATAAGGCACATACTGAAGAACAATAGTCTTCTATTGACAGTGAGAACGTATGAAAGATACATCCACACCAATATGCTTAGTGAGCTCATACTTCACTGGATCAGTAGCAATCTGTATAGCACTGGTGTTGTCACACAGAAGAGATGCAGGAGTACCGCATGACACATCAAGATCAGCTAAGAGCCAACGAAGCCAAACAATCTCTGAAGTAGTAGTGGCCAACGCTCGAAGCTCAACCTTAGCACTAGACCGTGAAACTGCAGTATGTTTCTTGGACTTCCAGGCAATAAGCGAAGACCCAAGAAATATGCAATAGCCAGAAACAGATCGTCGATCAACAGGATCACTCGCCCAAGTTGAGTCAGAGTAAGCATGAAGCTGAAACTGATTCGACCGAGAATAAAACAGACAACGATCAACAGTTCCTCGTGGATAGCGCAACACACGTAGTAGATGAGCATAGTGAACAGATGTGGGAGCAGAGACAAACTGGTTGAGCACATGAACAGAATGAGCAATATTAGGACATGTCACTGCAAGATAGATAAGACTGCCAACAATGTGACGATAACGAGAAGGGTCTTCAACAAAGTGCCATCAGTAAGACGAAGCTAAAGATGAAGCTCCATAGGAGTAGTAGCTGTCCGACTGTCAGTGAGACCAGAACGAGCAAGCAAATCCTGAATATAGCGCTGCTGAGATAACTAGTAGCCATCATCTGTGCGCATAAACTCAAGCCCCAGAAAATAGCGTAGAGGACCCAAATCTGATATCAAAAACTGCTCACTGAGTCGTTGCTTAACAAAAGCAATGTACTCCGTGTCATCCCCAGTAATCAGCATGTCATCAACATAGAGTAAAAGCATAGTACGACAACGTGGAGATGTATGAATAAACAATGTGGGATCATGATTACTCTGGGAGAAACCAACAGCTAACACAACTGAACTGAAACGCTCAAACCAAGCACGAGGAGCCTATTTGGGGCCATAAAGAGCACGACAAAGGCGACAAACATGACCAGCAGGAGCCACAACACCCTGAGGTGGTGCCATATAAACCTCTTCCTGCAAATCACTACGAAGAAAAGCATTCTTCACATCCATCTGAGAGATAGTCCAAGAGCGAACAACAGCCACAACAAGAGTGCGAACCGTTACCATATGAGCAACAGGAGCAAATGTCTCGTCATAATCACGACCATGTGACTGCTGAAAACCACGAGCAACTAGTCGAGCCTTGTACCTCTCAATAGAGCCGTCAGATTTGGTCTTAACTTTAAAAACCTACTTGCAAGTAATAGGAACAACATGAGCACGTAAAAGAACAAGATCCCATATACGAGTACGATCTAAAGCAGCCAAATGCTCAGCCATAGCTAACTGCCACTCGGGATGAACAACAACCTCCTGATAGGTGTGAGGCTCAGGCACAACTATCTGTCAGGAGCAACAATAGTAGTACGATCACAAAACTCATACCGAGATGACAGTGCCGATGGAGGATCATCAGGCCCTGTTTGTTTAGGCCTAGGCTTTTTGGCTTATAGTTTAAAGCCAGCTTTTTGGCTTAATCAGCTTATAAGCCCGTCAGCTTTTAAGCCAAGCCATTAGATGAGGAAATAGTAGAAGGCTGAGTATCAGGAGAAACCCTAGGCCGACGAGTATAGTGAAGAGGAAACGGTGATCTGACTAAGGATGAAGAAGAGGATTCCACAGAAAAATGTGTATCAGACGAAACAAAGGGTGGAAGATAAAGAAAAGAGAGAGACTCAGCAGGAGAGGAGGACCGTGTGGCAGAAGAGTAAAAGTAGGGGCGATCCTCAACAAAAGAAATATCACGAGAAATGTGCATACACCGAGCAGAGGGATCATAACAACGATAGCCCTTATGCACAAGGCTATATCCAAGAAAAACACACTCAACAAACTGAGTTGTTAACTTGGTGCGCTCACAAGGCGGAAGCAGAACATAGCAGGTACAACCAAAAACCCGAAGATGGTCGTACCGTGGGGGAGTGGAAAACAAGAGCTCTCTAGGACACTTTCCCTAAAGGCGAGAAGATAGCTGCATATTAATGAGATAGACAGAAGTAGAAACCACATCAACCCAAAAATGTTGTGGAACATGAGATGCAAGTAAAAGAGTACGAGCAGTCTTCAATAAGATGACAGTATTTACGTTCAGCAACACCATTCTGAGCATGGGCACTAGGGAAGGAAATCTGAGGAAGAGTTCCCTCAGCAGAGAGAAATTGACGAAAAGCATGCGACAAGTACTCCCCCCTGAATCAGAACGAAAGGTCTGAATATGAGTGGAAAACTGAGTGTGAACCATACGAGCAAAAGACTGATAAATGGACAAGAGTTGAGAACGATGTTTCATAAAATAAACCCAAGTATATCGAGAATAGTTGTCAATAAAGATGGCATAATAGATATGGCCACCTTTGGAAGCAAAAGGAGCAGGACCCCAAACATCAGAATGAACTAACTCAAAAGCATGACTAGACCAAGATGTACTGGTAGGATATGGGAGTTGCAACTGTTTACCAAGCTTGCAACCCTTACAATCATAACTAGTGTCGACAATGACACGACCTAGGACACCCTGACGAGCTAATGTAGAAAGACGAGATCAACACAAATGACCAAGCCGATGATGTCACTGAGGAAAACTAACAGAAGCTGATGCAATAACTGAAGATGCATGAGCGGAGGAAGAAGGAAGACTCAGCGATCAAGGAAGTAGAGACCCTGAGAAACTCTAAGGCGATGGCCAGTACCAAACAAGAACTCCTGTCCGGCGATCCTGCACATAGCAAGTAGAGTCATCAAACCCAACAAAGTAGTGCATGTCAGCAAGCTGACCAACAGACATAAGGTTCATAGAAAGCTGAGGTACAAATGACACATCAGGAACAGTAAAATGAGAAGTAGAGAGAGTGTCCTGATGAGTGACTAAACATGAGGTACCATCAGCTGTCTGTACACATGAACCATCCATAACAGGTTGACATAATGCAAGATGAGACTTATCCGATGTCATATGAAAAGAAGCTCCAGAGTCCAAGACCCATGGAAGACTAGTACGGACACTAAGAGGAGGCTACTGACAAGGTGGCGAGAACCACTAGGAGGGGCATCAGATGAAGACTGCTGCTGAACTTGAGTCTGAAGAGCCTGAAGCTGTGACCGAAGCTGACCCAACTGAGTGACAAAAGTAGAATCCCCAACAGATGCAGGAGTAGTGGCAGCAACCACACCATGACGACGGCGGTGAGATGCAGGTCGCAACTCTGGATGGAGTCGATAGCACCTCTGAACAGGATGTCCAGGCTTTCTGCAGTGAGAGCATAAAGTCTGGTTGAATGTAGCATCAGGAAGTGAACTAGGCTGATAGACCTCCTGACGAGGTGCCGCAAGAACAGACTGAGGTAATGTCGATCTGAAAGACAAAGAGCGAAGTCGAGTCTCCTCAGCAATCAACGCAGCAAGGGCCTCCTCCATGGATGGAAGAACAACACGTCCCAGTAGTTGAGCTCGAATAGACTCATACTCTGGACGATGGCGCATAACAAAGGTGAACATCAAATTATGTGCATCATGACCCGCTTTACCTACACAGCCAGTACATCCAGCACAGGAAGGAGGAACCATGGAGATCAGCTGTCGTGAAATACGAGTAAAAGAACTGTAGTACTCCTTAATGGATATCTCCTGCTGATGTAGATCATGAAGAGTTTGTAGAAGAGAAAATTGACGCGCTGCACTAGTCTGCTCATAGCCGCTGCTGAAGATACTCCCACATCTTGCGAGAACTTGGAAGATCAATGAAATCCATCCTGATTGAAATTTCAGCACTATGACATAAAATACCCATAACACGATCATCAGCATTGTGCCATGCAGCAGCCTCCTTCGCATCAGTCTTCTCGGTCGGAGGCTCCGCCATGATATATGAAAGAAGACCAATAGACCGAAGAAGCATGTGAACCGATGGTGACCACTCACGATAATTCTGGCCATCTAGTTTGATATCTGAGGCCAGAAGAGTACCTCCCATACCGAGAGAAGTAGAAACACCAAAAGTCATTTTACCAACTCAACTGTGGACCGCCAACCCGAGTGCCCGATAAAATCAACGACTTCCCCTCGCCTCCCCTAACTTCCGCACAACCACGCCGCCAATCTACCCGACTTCCCCTCGCCTCCCCTGACTTCCGCACAACCACGCCGCCCGACTCCTCTCGCCTCCCCTGACTGCTGACCTGCCTCTTCCTCCCCTCCCCTCCCCTCTCCTCCCGACTCGAGAGGCGGTGCCAGCGACCGGTGGCCGGCGTCGGAGGAGACCCGAGGCTTCGGTGGAAGGCGGCGGCGAGGAGTGAGGGCGCGTGGAGGAAGGCGATTCAGGCGGCTGCTCGGCGGAAAACCAGGCGGTGGCTCGACGATGAAGTGGTGGCGGCTCGGCAGAAGACCAGGCGGCAGCGGAAGACCAGGCGGCGGCTCAGCGATGGAGACGCTTGGCGGAAGACCAGGCGGACAGGTTGGCGAAGAAGTAGCGGCAGCTCGGCCTCCGCTGGCAGAGGCAGCGGCGGCAGACGCTGGGGCAGCACGGAAGGCGGCAGAGAAGGAGGTACGCTCTGATACCATGTAACAAATCAACTTCTCACATCATTAGATGTATATTGTACAGTATATATACTACATTAACCCTAGAGCTCATGGGCTTATGGGCCTTATACACATGGGCCATATCCACATATACATAACAGTCAGTACCAAACTTGGCTACTTGATGATGCTCTTATATATATATTATATATAGCTGTTGTCAGGTTTTCAACAGATACACCATAAAAATAAAATAAAACCTACTTTTTTATGGGAGAAAGAAAACCTACTTAAAAATGAAATGTCAAGAAGATCAATGCATAACCATATAGTAAAAGAGAATGCAGCATCTGTACTCAGATCCAGATGATTATTGCAAAATGTTGTATCTGTGAATGCACTTCAGCTGTGGATGTTGATGATCAATGGTTTCTCTCATAATTTTCTTACGGAAAACCATGAAGGACATTCTCTAACAACTGAGCAAAAAAATTTAAAATAAAATAAATTCGTAACTATAGTTGGCAGTATCATTGTGTCAATTGGAAGTGTGCATTAAAGAATTCTGTTCATGCACACAGAAAAAGGGAATAGTTTTGGACTCGATATAAGTAGTAATATATGGGGGAAAGTTACACTACCATGAAAAATCCCACATAGACATAAGACGCCATCATTGTTTGCACGGTGAATGGATTTTTAGATTTAAACCGCTTTGCCTTTTCAAGAACATGGTTCTTTTCTTCTTCAGTTACCTGACGCCTCTGCGATATTACTGCTGGTTGTCTTTGACCCTTCATAATGCCTGAAAAGTGCAATAGCATCAAATTATTTACAGAAATCATGCAGCCTAAAAGTATTGCATCTCTTACTAACGACACATCATAGCAAACTTAGTGCTAATAAAAGAGTTTAGGGGACAAATAACTTACTCTTACCATGTCGAGGCACGTCCTTGCTCATTCTGAACAGTATGGGTTGTGACTTCGCAGAGTTGTTGCAATAGATATTTTCGTTTGACATGCTGATTGAGCAATCTACGACATGCAAAAGTAAGGTTGAAGGGAAATCATATGAATCCTTAGGATTCTGAACAAGTACTAGTTACAACAGCAATTTTATAATCAGTGTTAATGAAAATGATATTAGCCATCTCTAACCTAGAGCTTACAGATGGGTCTCTTCTAGCAATTACTTGCCTAGTTGCCTGTATTGACACAGCATATGGCCTTGCATGGCAGCTTGGCAACCAATCAAGTACAGTACTAAACATGAATGAAACGAATGGGGCATGTTGCCGACTTGTTGCTCCAACAGTTTAAAATAATTGAACTGTTAACTGTTACCACTACATATATTTTTGCAATAAACTCAATGCTGACTATGTCAAAATAAATGTATTTAGTTATTCACTTATACCATTTTTAAAATACAAGGGTTGTTTAGTTGTTTACCTTTAGTATTGTTAAGGCCTATTGGCGCTGCCTTAGAAGTACCAACTGAAGCTCCAGGCCTTTTTTTCTTACCCTTTTCCAAGACATCAGAGCACTTCTTCAATGGTGAGCCATTTTCCATGAGATCATCTTTTTCTCTAATCCTTTTCCTTGTGGTTTCATTACTCTCCTCTAGGGGGAGAGCCAATAGTTCTGATGGGCCAGCTGCATTCATGTCCATGACCCCTTCATCATGTTCTGTTTTGAAGACTACATCCTTGCAAGGCTGAGCATGGAAAGCTGACAGCTTCTCACTGCCTGAATTATCAAACACTACCACTGAAAATTGTGAGCGTCCATCATAACGGAAGACTAAAAAGTGACCAAACCCAATGGAATGATCTCTGACGAATTCCTTCCACCCATGCACAAAGAATAATCCTTCAGAGTCTGAAGCCAGCTCTGCACGCCATGTATTACCACTTTGACCTTTTAGGGAAACCACTCCAGTAGGCTCATTCTGAAGGTACGGACCGAATGATGATGGAATTCTCTGCATAGTATCAATGTATAAGAACTTAATTTTTTCTAGCTTACACATAAAAACTTGGTAACAGTGTGAACTACAAATATGATGTGATCTCAGCTCAAAGACAAAGCTATCAAACAAATACTATAGCCCTATGATGTGATAGCCCTAGAAGGCGCCCAATTGTCATAGATCAGTAAAGCAAGCCTCGTAGCCTCAAAGATGAAAAAGTAATTATGACATGTGGGTATAATGGCTGAACAAAGTAAATGATTAGAAACCAACTAACAATTAAAACCCTCTCAAAGAATCACTGAATAAACATAATTTTTACCTTTGAAAGCCACAGCATTCAGATTCCATCTCATGATATTGCGCATAAACAAAAAAAATTGCCACATCATCTAAATAGAACTTGTTCCATGCAACAGAAAGCACAGTAATGCATTTCACAAATAGTATATTGATAAAAAGATGCCGCCTTTTATCAAACCATGTAATAATGTGCACAAACGATGTCCGTATACAAAACTTTCTATTTTAAGTATCATATCTATAATCTTGGGGGGAAAGATTTAACAGATCATTAGTACAGTGTACTTAGCATTAAGGTTCACGTGAGTTCAGAAAAGGGTAAAATGCACTTTTGATCCTGACACTTGATGCTCCATTTGGTCCCTCTAATTTAAGACTGTTGAAATTAGTCCCTGTACCTTCGAATTGGTCCATATTCTATAGGGTGATGCGATGAGGACATCACAGCTACAAAAGGTGAGCACAAAAATGCTGCTGATGGCCAAGAGATACAACAAGAAGTTGCTCCTCATGAAGGGATTAATGGGCCAATCATAAGGAACCAAGCTCTTGTTAATTCTATGGATAGCAAAAACCCTGATATCATGCTTCAGACTTCGGGCATTGTTGATATTTTCTCGGTAGGCACGTCATGTGCAACAACCCGTTGGTTGGCTGACTCTTTGTTCAGGTCAGTAACCCTAGTTATCTGAGTTATTGATAGCGAATCAATCACACGATAGATTAACTGGTGAGACACACGTTACATATATAGCCTTAGCTCATGCATGGAAACCAACCCGGTTTATAGAAGGACCGGTGGATCGGCATGCAAGGTAAGGCGAGGATCACGATCGGCATGCAAGGTAAGGCGAGGATCACGGTAGGGCCGGTGCTAATCTAAACCAAAAATAGATGCAACAAACCATATCTGTCTAACAACCATATCTGTCTAACACTCCCCCGCGGTCGAAACAGCAGCAGGGCGTACGTTCAGACTGGAGCGAAACTCGGTGAAGATAGATGACGGATGTCCTTTGGTGAAGATATCAGCATACTGAGACGTCGTCAGGATGTGAAGAACTCGAACTGCGCCAGCAGCGACTCGTTCGCGGACAAAATGGAGATCAATCTCAACATGTTTAGTGCGCGATCTTTGCATCGGGTTTGTCGAGAGATAAAGCGCAGCGTTATCACGATGAAGCGAGACGTGGCGTTCTGGAGAGGACAGTGGAGCTCCACAAGAAGCTAGCGTAACCAGCAGGTCTCTGCAACTGCATTGGCGACGGTGCGATACTCAACCTCGGCACTGGATCAGGACACAGTATGCTGACGCTTGGAAGACCATGATATGAGATTGCCACCAAGAAAGATACCGTAACCCGAGGTAGAACGGCGAGTGTCCGGACATCCAACCAAGTCGGCATCAGAGTAAGCAACAAGGGATGCAGTGTTGGTGCGATGAAGTTGCAAACCATGATCCAATGTGCCGTGGAGATACCGTAAAACACGCTTGACCAACGCGTAATGTGGTTCGCGGGGGTCATGCATGTGTAGGCAGATCTGCTGAACGGCATAAGTGATGTCCGGCCGTGTGAAGGTGAGATACTGCAGGGCTCCAGCAAGACCTCTGTAATGAGTTGGGTCAGACACTGGATCACCATCTGTGGCCGACGTCTTAGCACTCGTGTCAACAGGCGTGGAGCAGGGCTTGCAATCAGACATCCCAGCACGGTCAAGAATATCAAGAATGTATTGCCGTTGGGAGAGAAACAAATCAGTACCTTGCCGTGAAACCGAGACACCAAGAAAATGGTGTAAAGGACCCAGATCTTTCATAGAGAACTCCTGCTGAAGTGCAACAATGACACACCGTAGAAGAGAATAAGAGGAGGTCATCAGCACAATATCATCAACATAGAGAAGCAAATAGACCGTGTCACTGCCCCATTGGTAGATAAATAGAGATGTGTCGGTCTTTGCACCAATAAAGCCAAGGGAGAGGATATAGGATGCAAACCGGTTGTACCATGCGCGAGGGGCCTGCTTCAAACCAAAGAGGGACTTGTTGAGACGACACACATAGTCTGGCCGATCGGGGTCAAGAAATCCCGAGGGTTGAGCACATAGACAGTTTTTGAAAGAGTCCCATGCAGGATTGCATTTTTCACATCGAGTTGATGGATTGGCCAGTCGTGAGAACTGTCCGAATTGTTGCTGGCTTGACGACCGGATTAAATATCTCATCAAAATCAATGCCCGGGCTCTGAGTGAATCCCCGTAAGACCAAACGAGCTTTATAGCGGTCGAGAGAACCATCAGAGTGCAGCTTATGACGAAAGACCCATTTGCCAGTGACAATGTTGGCACCTGAAGAGCGCGGAACCAGATCCCAAGTGTGATTGGCTTGGAGGGCAGAAAATTCCTCCATCATTGTTGCACGCCAGTTGGGATCCACGAGGGCGCCGCGATATGCCTTCGGGAACGGCGAGAGGGCCGCAACATGAAGATCAAGGGGCCGGCGCGGTTGATGAAAGCCGGTCTTGCCCCTGGTGACCATGGGGTGCTGGTTGGCGACGGGTGCAGTGGGTACCGCATGGGGCGGTAGGGCAGCTGCGGCAGCAGCCTGTGGCTCCACGGGTGGTGCCATGGATGACGCCATGGGTAGCCCTACGGGCGGCACCGCGAGTGGCTCCACAGGAGCAGCACGGGGCTGCACGGGCCCACTCTGCATGGCGGGCAGCTCAACAGGCGTGCACACAGGGGCTACGCGGCTGGAGCGGCCTACCGAGGCGTGGCGTCCGCAAAGATCGCGGACCAGCAGATCGGAGGTGGCTCACGGCGGCGACTGCGGCGAGGTTCCCGCAGGACAGTGGAGCAAGGCAAGGACCCAGCGTCCTGCAGTGAGACCGGGCCGGCTCCGCTGGCAACGTCCTGCGGCCGGAGGCCAGCAGGGGCAACAGAGCCATGACGGGATGGCGCGGCGACTGTGGTACTTGCAAGAAGATTAGTGCCAACAGGAAGGGGCGCATAATCGAACTCCGAAAGAAAATCAAAGTTGGATGAAGGCGAGGGAGTAGCGAGCTCGACAAAGGGAAAGGAAGACTCATCAAAGGTGACGTGATGGGAGATGATAATTCTATTAGTGGACAAGTCAATACACCGATAGCCCTTGTGTTCGGATGGGTATCCGAGGAAAACACAAAGGGTGGAACGGGGAGCAAGCTTGTTAACACCGGTGGCTGAAAGATTTGGGTAGCACTTGCACCCGAAGACACGCAGGCGAGAGTAGGAGGGCTGGACACCATGGAGAGCAAAATATGGTGTGGAGAATCCTAGTGTATTGGCGGGGTGGCGGTTAAGAAGGTATGTGGCAGTGTGAAGGGCCTCAACCCAATAGGATGGAGGAAGGCTGACTTGGAAGAGAAGAGAACACATTATGTTGTTGGTGGAACGAATTATGCATTCAGCCTTCCCATTTTGGGAAGACGTATGAGGACACGACATGCGAATGACAACACCATGGGTAAGAAAGAAAGTGTGGGCGGACGAGTTATCAAACTCACGGCTGTTGTCGCATTGCACACTTTTGATGGTGGTGTGGAACTGGGTGGTGATGTAAGAGAAAATTTTTGAAAGTGTGGGAAAGGTGTCGGATTTAAAACGAAGAGGAAAAGCCCAAAGAAAATGAGAGCAATCATCAAGAATAACAAGATAATATTTGTAACCAGACACGCTGCTGACAGGAGATGTCCAAAGATCACAATATATTAAATCAAAATTCTTAGACGCACGGGACGTAGACGTAGGAAAAGGGAGACGCATGCGTCGGCCAAGTTGACACGCATGACAAAGGGACTCTAGTTCATGTGGATTACAAGAAATATTGAATGAAGCCAGTCTAGGTAGGGCCTCACGACCAGGATGGCCGAGACGTCTGTGCCACAGAGTGGAGGTGCTGCTGGCGGTGAGGGCGTGAGGCGGGGTTGCTGGTAGATGAAGGGGTTAGAGCTGCCCGGAGCTATTGCACCTAACGATCACATTCTTGGTTCGGATGTCTTTTACAAAAAGGCCAAAAGGATCAAATTCAACAGAACAGTTATTGTCAATGGTGAACTGTCGAACAGAAATAAGATTTTTAATAATGTGCGGGGAGACAAGAACGTGATGAAGGTGGAGTGGACTGTGGGCAGCGGGAAGTGACACAGAACCAGTTGAAGTGACAGGTAGCATGGAACCGTTGCCGACAATGATATTAGTAGGGGTGGATGATGTGGAGGGATGAAAAACGGAAAGATTACCGGAGTTCGATGTCATATGCGATGTGGCACCTGAATCCATGTACCATTCCGTCGTCGGTGGTGGCGTCAAGGTCATCGGGTTGAACGCGTTCGCCAACGCGTTTTGGTCCCAGGTTGCCGTGGTGGGGAGTGGTGCCATCGGCATTGGCGGCGTCCAGCCGGGTGACAGGGGTGGCTGTGGGAGTGACAACGCGCTCGGCACACCGCCTATGGGACCCAAGGGGCCTGGCATGCCTCCCGGGAAGCCCAGGGGGCCTGGCATGCCTCCGAGGTGCCCTGCAGCAAGCACATGTGGGGGTGCAGCTCGCTGTTGCTGGTGTGCAAGCGGGCGGCCACCAGGCTGATGACGAGGATCCGCGGGACCGGGCCAAACTTGGAAGGTGCCGGTCCAAGGATTGTACATCGTGGGCCACCCAAGATAGCCGCCAGTGGAAGCGTCATTGCGACGGCCACGGCGACAATGGTGGCCGTTACCGCGGGATGCCCCGCCGGTGCCGTTGGAGGAGCCTTGGCCACCGTCTTCTTTGGAGAGGCCCAGCCGCCGGTGCGAGATCGGGCCGCATACGGCGTGGCGTGGCCTTGCCGTAGCGTCGTGCGAAGCGACGCCGTAGCTGCGACAAGGACAGTCGACAAAGAACCTGGATTAGACGATATGGTGAGTTCTTCAAGTAGTAGATCAGAACGAACAACAATGAAGGATGGGAATAGTTTTTGACGCTTGAGGAGGGCTGCCATGTAGGAGAACTTGTCGTTGAGGCCACGTAGAACGGAGAGAACGAGCGTACGGTCAGTGACCGACTTGCCCAAATCCCCAAATGCATCAGCCATGCTCTTGATCTTGCGACAATAGTCGGAGATCGAGAGATCGCCTTGCATGAACATGCGAAACTGAGCGTCGAGGTAGAGTGCACGAGTCTCTTTGTTGCCGATGAATTGCTGTTCCAAGCCCATCCCAACAAGACGAGCTGTAGAGGTGGGCGTCATGGCGATTTCAAGAAGTTCAGGAGAGATGGTGCCGTAGAGCCATGACAGCACCGTGCAATCCATGTGCTTCTAGTTCGTGTGATCAAGAGCGGCGGCATCGGAGAGGACGTGATTGGCAAGATCATACTTGCCAAGGGTGTTGAGGAAGAGGCCACGCCACTTGCTGTAATTTCGAGACGAGAGATCGAGGACGACCGGGACCAACGTCTTGATGTTCAGGACGACAACGGCCTGCACATGCAGTGCGGCGGTGGCGGCCTAGGCCTGAGCGTTGGCGACAGCGAGCAGGTGCTCAGCTTCTGCTTCTCGGCGTGTGACGGTCTCGGTTTCCAGACGAGCAGCTTCAACCGCAAGGTGCGCGGTGTCCTTGTGCGCGGCAGCATCGTCGTCCGGCATGATGGTGGCGGCGGTGGAGACTAGACGTGGAGAGCAGAAGGGAAGAAGGTCGTAGAAGCGAACCAATCTGATACCATGATAGCAAATCAATCACATGATAGATTAACCGGTGAGACACGTTACATATATAGCCTTAGCTCATGCATGGAAACCAACCCGGTTTATAGAAGCAGGACCGGTGGATCGGCATGCAAGGTAAGGCGAGGATCACGGTAGGGCCGGTGCTAATCCAAACCAAAAATAGATGCAACAAACCATATATGTCTAACAGTTATAATACCTACACTTACGTGGTGAAGATTGGGACCGATTCGTGTGCACATTAGGATAAATAAAAATGTGAGTTGCCTTAACAACTAGCTGCCTATGTGACTGAGAGAACATGTAATGGACACTTTATACCTTTGTTTCTTTTATTTCCTCTCTTACTAATGCATGGAAGCGTAGAAAATATCATATATTCATGCAAAACATCAATTATGCATTTATCTCTATGACTATCAAACTCTCTCAAAGTAAACTACTTTTGGTTGAGCTAACTTAATTTTCTACCCAACAAATTGGGGCCGATATGTGAATGGACAATATTTTTTTGACAAAAGATGCCATGTTATGGGTTCCTTATGAAACATTGTACCATATACTGGACTGATAAAGCACATTTCTACACATAAGTGGTAAGCATTAAGCGGAGCAAAAACTCTAATCAAGTAAATTGAACAAGCAAGGCAAACAAACAAAGTACCACCCTCAACCCTGAGAATCAAGGCAACCAACCGAAAACATACAGCAATGTACGCATAGACAATGCTGTTTTAGCTTGATGCTGACCAGTTTATACTCCAATTACACGATGCACATGAAGATACACAGATCAAAATCAATTCTTGTATCCTCATCAAGAACAACTGAACTGACAAAGACTACCAAAGAAAGAAGTCAAAGCAAATCACTCATGCTCAAGAACATGCATTCACAGAGAAAATTCTCCTATCACCAGACAGACAGTGGATCATGGGGGCATCTTTATTCCCACACCCAAAAACAGAACCTGTTTAGAATCTGTCAACAAGTGGGTTAAATTAAAAGGAAAAAGAAACCATTCATCAAGAATATAGAGAATTCACAGATGTAATCAAGAAATTACCAGTCTACCTTTGGCCTCACACATAATAATAATAATAATAAACATTCCTACATCAGAGAACACATTATTATTATTTTACTGAAATAGCTTGTCAGAAAGGAGGGATCTTTCTGACCGAATGCGCACAATCAACATCTGATCGAGGAAAGCAAACAATAGCAAACTCAATCAATCAAAGATTAGACACCACAGAGGGATTCAAGAACCTCACCAATCGCTCTCCGGATTGATCGGGCATGAACACCTTGAAGAATTCTTTGACGACTATCTTGGCCTCCCCCTCCCCCTCCTTCTCCTTCTCCTTCTCCTTCTCCTTCTCCTTCTCGTACTCGTTCTCCTTCCCCTTCTCGCTCTCCCTCACCACCATGGCCGCCTTGCTCTCCTTCTGCTGCTGCTCCCGCCGCCGCCTGCTCTCAGTCTTCTTGCGCCCCGCCATGTCCTTCTTCCCCTTCTCCTTCTCCTTCTCCTTCTCGTTCTCCTTCCCCTTCCCCTTCCCGTTCTCGTTCTCCCTCACCACCATGGCCGCCTTGCTCTCCTTCTGTTGCTGCTCCCGTCGCCTGCTCTCCAGCTTCTTGGGCCCCGCCATGTCTACCTCAGCCTTTACCTCTCTCACCAACCCCGTTCCTTTCCCTCTCTCTCTCCACACAACGCCAGAGCGAGGAGACGCCAAGAATGATGATTCTTGCGGGGAGGACATCGCCGAGGTTTATAGCTGTGGGAACCTTCATACTTCCTTTACTACTGGAGCCTGGAGGAGTGGCTGGCCTGGCTCCCGTTGGGACACAGCTCTGCTTTCTTTTCTTGGCACTAATGGTGTCATTTGTCCTTTGACTCCAAGGGCTTAGCTAGGGTCTATGAGTCACTGACAGAAAGTGACACACCCCCTAATTCTCTGTGTGGATTTTAGCAATTTCTGAGGATAAAATGGTCAGTCTTTTCACAAAAATGGGGGTCAGGATAAAAAGGCCCTGACAGGATGGTCCTCTTTGGGCAGTGTGCAGGACAGATGAACATGAGTCATGTGCTAGGGAATGGGTCAATGGCGGAATGAATGATGGATATATCCTTTCCTTGGATTTCTTCCTCTTTTCCTTGCAGGGGCAAACAGGGAGCATCATCATGCTCATTGATCACCTGAGATTGTGACAATCTGGTAGACACCTTAATGCAAAAAAAATAAAGGATGCAAATATTTGGATACATTGAATTAAATGAAATTTGGGGAGGGTGCTATTGTAGTGCATCCTAAAATTAATTAGCTAGGAGAACGAGATGGTCAATGAAAATAATTCAGTTCTTAAATATGATACTTTACTGCTAATAATTACAGAAAGAGGTGTACTGTAAATTGTGAGGTTTTAATTAAGAAGATTTGATTTAATTATCAGGGATTAATTGCTAGAGACCCTTTCCAAAAAAGGACAATCGGTGCCATCTCAAGAAAAGTAGTAGGATTAATGGAGTTGATGGGAGCACTGCCATGTGATGCTGCTTATTTTCAATCTATCTTTGGCATGGTTATATATTTCAGTGAAATATTAATGTTTATCCTCAACATCTGTATATATTTATTTTATGGGTAGTTGTTTTATACTTGTTTGGCTTTCGTTATTGAACTATCATATGCTATTTGAGTGTTTGCTAGTTATTTATTTCCAGCTTGTTTGTTAGTTATTTACTTTCGACCACCCTTCACCTATTCGTCACCTATCTATAATGTACTCGTATATATTTATGGGTGTGTATGTGTTATTTGTTTTCTTGTCATCATTGAATTATCTATTATGTGCACGCATACATTTATGAGTAATGTTCGTTATTTTGTTTCCTAACACCTTAAACTATTCATGTGTTATTTATTTTCCATCACCTTTGAGCTAATCTATCACCTACCCGAATGAGCGTAAATTCGTTATCCATTTCCCGCCACTGTTGAAATAACCCATGTATTTTATTTTATGGTTGTTTATGAGTTATTTATTTTCATTCCACTTTCGAGCTAATCTACTATCTACCCTAATATTTATTAGCATTTATGCGCTATATCTATTATACGTATTTTTGTGAAAAACATTATATGTGTTTCAACCTTAGATATTGTGAATGACTCATCGATGGCCGTTGCAAACAGGAGGCATCATCCAGCCCCTTGATCACTTGGATTCTAACAATCTGGTAGATACATTAGATGCAAAAAAGAAACGTTGCAAATCTTTGGCTACATTGAATTGAATGAAATTTGGGGAGGATGCTACCTAAAATTATTTAGCTATGAGAATGAGATTGTCCATGAAAATAATTCAGTTCTTAAACGAGATGCTTTAGTGCTAATAATTACTGAAAGAGGAGTACTGCAAATTGTGAGGTTTTAATTAAAAATATTTGATTTAATTATCAGGGATTAATTGCTAGAGATCCTTTCAAGAAAAAGGGCAATCGGTGCCATCTCAAGAAAAGTCGTAGGATTAATGGAATTGATGGGAGCACTGCCATGTGATGCTTCTTATTTTCAATTTATTTTTGGCATGGTTATATATTTTGGTGAAATATCAATGTTTATCCTCAGCATCTGTATATATTTATTTATGGGTATTTGTTTTTTACTTGTATGGCTTTCCTCGTTGAACTATCTATCGTATGCTATTTGAGTGTTTGCTAGGTATTTTTATTTCCAGCTTGTTTGTTAGTTATTTACTTTCGATCACCCTTCACCTATCTGTCACCTATCTATCATGTACTTGTATATATTTATGGGTGTGTATGTGTTATTTGTTTTCTTGCCATCATTGAATTGTCTATTATATGCATGCATACATTTGCGAGTAATGTCATTATTTTATTTCATAACACCTTAAACTATTCATGTGTTATTTATTTTTTCGTCACCTTTGAGCTAATCTAGCACTTACTGGATTATCCATTTCCCGCCACTGTTGAAATAACCCATGTATTTTATTTTATGGTTGTTTATGAGTTATTTATGACCATTCCACTTGAGCTAATCTACTATCTACCCTTATATTTATTAGCATTTTGAGCTAATCTACTTTATGACCTACAACATAATTGGGAATTTGTGGTAGAAACGAAAAGTAGATAACATGGTATGCACATGTAAAAAATTACCCTATCGAATCGCCAGGCTCGACCTAAGCCACACCAACGATTCTGCGCCTTTACGCCTGGTAAAGCTCCACCCCTGTCAGACCCCGTGCTTTGAATACCCGAAACCCACGTGTGTGTACCGTACTAGTCCCATGATCAGTGGCTAGTACATACATTCACAACATTGATAATAACATCCATGCATTTATACATACAGAATAAAATAATTTATGGTACATAACTTAAGCGATTACATTATTTATAACACAAAGGCCAAACTGGCCAAATAAAAGCTTAAGTATCAGAAGTAGCAAAAGTATCAGCGGAAGCAAAATGAGTAGTAAGTCCAAAATTCTAGCGGTATGCCCATCCGAACCCTCAGGCAACCGACTAGAGACAAGTTCTAGAAAGACCCATCACCGAACCCACTGGTTCCAGGTGCAAAGAAGGCGTCATCCAGCTTAGGTTCATCCTCTAAGTCTGAACAACAAATTAAGCAAGATTGAGTACATTGTGTACTCAGCAAGACTTGTAGTGCATCACAAAATTTATATACATGCATGGCTAACAAAGGACGGGGCTTTATGCTACAAGTTATTTTGTCACAGTCCCAAGTTAATTAATGATAATTAGTATGCATCTTATCAGCATGCATATTATTTTTGAAGCATTGCATCATGTATTATACTTGGAAAATCTTGAACAAAGATTAAACTTTAACCTAAATAAACTCCTCCAAAGAAAAACAAAAATAAGCCCTTAAAAGACCTCTGTAAAATAATTTATTCAAATACTATAATATTTATCATGAATAAATATATTTTTTATAAATTTTTATAACCTAAATCAACCTTAAGAAAATTCAAAACCCATCTAAATAGTCCCTGCGGTTTTGAATTTAAAATAAGCAATTAAATCATGAACAATGAGATTTAAAATTTTATATGGGTACTAGGTTATCCTAGTAAGCTGTTTGATTAATTTTAGAATTTTAGGAATTTATTTGCTAATTTTAGTATCTCGATCAAAATAGAAACCAATGCAAATCAAACCATACTACTTTTCGACCGGCTACTCGATTTCGACCAGCTACTCGATATCGACCAGCCCCTCGATTTTGATCAGCCACTCGAATTCGACCACCTACTCAAATTTGACCACCATTTCGACCAGCCTACTCGAATTCGACCACCATTTCGACCAGCCTATTCGAATTCGACCACCATTTCGACCAGCCTATTCAAATTCGACCACCTTATCGAATTCGACCACTATTTCGACCATCTTACTTGAATTCGACCACCATTTCGACCACCTACTCGAATTCGACTACCTAGTCGAATTCGACCACCTAGTCAAATTCGACCAAACCACCTAACCCGACTTCGACCTAGGCCACTCAGTTCAGTCAAACCAACTAAACGCACAGCGCCACTGGACTGGACCGAACCAACTTATTGCATCGACCGCGCCTGAGTCTGGCTCGAGCTGCGCCGAGCCGCTGCTTCACGGGCCCACCTATCGGACCTTTCTCCCTCCTTTCACTGGCGCCTGCGCAAATCTCCCGTGCCACGCGGCCACGTTGCTCTACCATGGGCATCTTCATACCGTCAATCCACCTCCCACTTCGACTAGTCCCGAAGCGTCGCCTCTTCACGCCCTACTTCTCCATTCAGCTCATTCCTTCTCTCGGGGCTGAGAAGGAAGAAGCTCACTCTTGCTCACCTCTTGGGTAAGCTTCCTTCTCTCACGTCCCTTTCTGTTCTTCTTCAACGTCGGTTCCATCTTGAATAATGCCGGACCTTGCATTTGCCTGTAGATTTCGGAACACCTTCATGTCGGCATCAGCTCCAGAGCGCGCACCCGAAACCACCTTCGTGCAAACATCACATCAGGTGAGCTTTCTCCTCACCTTTGCAAGTCATTTTGTATTCTAGTGACTAAGGATGAGATCCCCTCAACCCATTTCGCTAATGCGCTACAGGAGCCTGCGAATTTCAAAGTTCCTTCGTTTCGGCCGAAGAACACCCTCTTTTTCCCTTATGCCGATTAGGTAAGGTATTACCTAATTCAGCTCGTTTACACCATCTCCATAGCATCCTTAAGCTACCCCGACACTTCATCTTCTTTCTCTTTGCATAGAGTGACCTCGCCACGTTTAACCGTTTTGCCGCTGTGGACCTCACCGTCGACAAGGCAGCACCGACCTTCCCTACCACGCTCCGTGCTCAGGTAGCATCCTTATGCATCATAGAGTCTCGGGCACTCACTGACTTGGACGCTGCGGAGCTTGAATGATGCATGCATGTTTGCCCGTAGCACCGCGCCGCCGCTACGACCGCCGTAGAGGTCGCTGTCGGCACCTTAAGGTGCGCAAGGGTATTAGGAGTCCATTCCTGTCCTTGGCTGGCACCGCCATGGTGCGTAGCACTGGTAAGACGCTGGGCAGTGAAGCTGCCGCGAGAGCCCTGCTGTCGAGTAGTTTCGACAGTGGCTCTAGCTTTGTCATTAGGGCTTAAGTGCCATCATTAGTTTTTTGGAAATCTCTGCTTAGTCGTGTTATTGAGTGGCCCTGAGCCTATGATAGGTGGGCCAAGATATTTAAGTGCACAGTGGTGAACTCGTGGATCGGACTCGTAGACCCGCAGTCCATGCACTATGCAATGGATTGTGTCTATGACCTACGGGGCCCACCTGTCAGTGCGGTTAAATTGGAAATTAAAATAGAAAATAATACTATTCAGTAGACCCCGCTTGTCAGCGACTGAGGCTGGGTAAAGTCAGGTGAGAAAAGTATTAAATGCTTTTATAAATTCTGAAACGAATTATCGTTGAACTGAAAAATCATTCAATTTCAAAAATGCATAACTAATTCATTTTAACTCAAAATCATGTAAAACCAATTTTGATAATTTTTATTTTAAGTGAACTTTATTTTGAAATAGGTTTCAAATATGTATCTATATCATAGAATATAGTTTTTGGAAATTGATCCAAAACTAAATTATTTTTACACTAGAAAATGCTATTAACTTTGAAAATTAATAACTAATTCATATGAACTCCAAATGAGATGAACCAAGTTATTTTGGTCTTATAACTTTATTATCTATCCAACCATATAATCCTTATCTCTACCAATGTTCTACAAAATTGTGCGAAAAATTACATTTCGGATGAACAGTATCCGCGAGGCAATTTTCAGCTATCTTCCGAAAATTGATTTTCAAACAATTATAACTCGCACATACTAAATCCAAATTAAATAATTCTTTCACCCAAATTCATTTAAAATCATAATCTATATACTGTAGAAATTTCATGCATTTTTTGGCACTTTGAATTTTTCATCTTTTCTCGATGTTTATTCGATGTCGTATTTATATAGATTCTGAAGTGCTCGATATAGACTCCTACGCCATCGAGAGTGAGCAACTCGAGTACCTGCAAGGCAAGTATCATTTGAACTTTCTTTTGCGTCATGTTGATCTCAGTTTTGATAAGTAGTGTTTTGAAATGCAATGATAATTGCTTGCATGCTATTTCGATATGTCAATATTTTTGTGATGTGTAGTTAGTTATGTCCTACTCTCGATGTTATCCTTGTTAAATTCCAGTACATATATGCTTAAGGATAGATGGATGTGATGATTTTATATTGAGTGCTTAGCCATGCAATTCCAGAGGGCGTTAGTACGGTTGACGGGATTAACGATCGATCATGGGAAACACCTCACATTTATCATTTATGATTTTTGGTTTAGATCATTGCATCTGGCTAATTGAGTTTAAACTTTGTGATTTCAAATGGTTTTTGGTCTGGATAAGAGGTTGTTAGTGAGGGTGCCTTTGTGCACAAGATTGGGTATGTGGTGGACTTGTCCGGACCGCTAAGAACAAAGCTTTTGGCTGTCAATTTCAAGTACCAATCGTACTTCCACAAGCGGGATATGGGTATCGTTTGGTTAAGTAAGCAGTGAGTTTTATTGGGTTAAGTCCCAAGTGGTGTGAGGACACTTGTGTTGATCATTTGTTCGTAGGAGCTGATGCAATTTTCTATAATATGCATGGGAGCACTATTTTTCTTTATTTACATTATATCGATATCTCCAACACAACTTGCAAGCCCGCTTAGCAAGCGCTATCGGTCGTTTTTACTAAGTTTGGGGTTCATCTCGCTAGAGGGACTCATCTCAATAGGGCTTTCTTGCTAAACAATACCAAATCTTGATTTCCCTGGCCGACACACTATAGAAAGTGTGTTAATTCCAGAGGCTTACGGGCTAATCGAGTCGTGTGTGTAAAGTAGTACCCCCTGCAGGGATAAAACTATTCGAATATCCGTGTCAATGGGTATGGACAACACTTGGTTTTGAATGACATCATCGATAGTCTCTTGATTGAAATTGGCATAGTTACAATTTGGTATTTGGCATGAACGGGTGTGCATGCATTTTAGTTTATCAAAGTGGGCTGCCACTTTAGTATTTGTTTGATCTATTTGTTTATCAACGTATAACTTTGTCACATGTTTTACTTCTACTTCAAATCTGATTTCTAAATGACAATTGTAAAAATAGTATGTGTGGGATGAAAATTGTTGCGTCTTTCGCAAAACTAAGCTACTAATGCCATCCTTTGATTGTCCTATATGCATAACAAAATTTTCCTTTGTGTAAGACTTGTGAGTAAATTTTCGACTTAACCTGATTGCTGCAAATTCAAGTGAGGATGATTCTCTGTTCGACGAGTTCGTTAGCGCCAATTTTGGCGACGCTAATAAATAGTATTATTCTTTAACTCTCAGTTGGTTGCCATGGGTTATAGGGCAAACCATTGCTGGATTTTTTTTTTGCTTACTTTCGATACTTAATGTTTTTATTTGAATTTGGCTGGTCGGCCCTATTGTAATAGTTGTAGACTTGAACTATCATGTTGTATGTCTTTCGATATGTCTATGTATGAATGTTGTATGACTGTGATTGACGTTGATGAGGGTATGTGCGTGTTGGTCGCTGATCTTGGGAGCCAACACGGTTGCATACCCGCTATTTTTGAATTCCTTTTTAACTCATTAAGCACTACTACATATAGGGTCATCACAGACGACTCCAAACCGTCATCACAGATGGTTTTTGAATCGTTTGAATCTATGTGTTTGTGATAACAGGCGGTTATCATAGAAGGTTTGTGAGCCATCTGTGAAAAGTCATATCACAGATGGTTTTTGGTGAAAATCGTCTGTTATAGTTGGACTTCACAAACGATTTTAACAAAAAACCATCTGTGATATTCTAAATAGCACAGACGATTTTTGGTAGAAACCGTATGTGAAGGCCTACTATCATATATAGTTTCCGCCAAAAACCGTCTGTGATATGTGGGATATCACAGATGGTTATTTGTTGGAATCGTTTGTGAAGTCCAACTATTACAAACGGTTTCCACCAAAAACTGTCTGTGATATGAAGGATATCATAGATGGTTTTTGATAGTAGCCGTCTGTGATATGTGATATATCACAGACGGTTGTTGATGATAGCCATCTGTGATCGGATACATATCACAGACGGGTGTTAGTAGTAGTCGTCTGTGATTGTATACATATCACAAATGGTTGTTAGTAGTAGCCGTCTGTAGTATTATTCATAGACGGTTTATTTCACAAAACCGTTTGTGATAGTTCGTTCTATACCTAAATATATTTTAATTTTTCAGCTAACCTCAGGTAATGCTAGCCATGCCCTCTGAAAACAAGTAAGCAGAAAATAGATATATCACAATTGATTTGATGTAGAACAACTCAAAGTGATTTATAAACTCAGTATCAATTACAAAGTCTCTTTAATGATCTAATTACAAAGTGATTTGATTACAACTACTCAAAGCGATTTACAATAAATTAGAGTCGCCGGGGTAAAACTCTCCACTGTCTTTAATGATCTCCCTGTTATGAATGTGGCGAGATGTCCTCAAACTTCCATGAATAAGTCCATATCGAAGCTATTTTCTGGTATTTTCATACCCTGTCGCTAGTAAGAGTAAAGTGCTTAGCACTCGTGATTTATATATATATATGTAAATTTATAATTACGAAATAATTATTAAGAGATTGACCTCTAGATCCTTTGGCTTAGCACTCGTGATTTCCAGCATATGACGACAAATATAAAATGCACATATGTTGCCTTAACGTAGTTTCTGGTGGCACTGCAAAAATAGAAGTGTGATATAGGATATATGTATAGTCGGTTCGAGAGGCCATGTTACGAAGTGTGAGAAGGTACCAGAAATCGTGTCCTGTGTTACAGTTTAGCGCCCGGTTCATTGTGTGTCCCTTCCTCGGCAACATAGGCGCTAATTGACCTACGTGATTCTAAAAAGTTATCCTCAGATATTTCAAACGAACGAAGACTACAATGGAGTTACGTAGGGAGGAAATAAGCATACATGTCGAGTACTTTTTGAACAAGAGTGAAGTCTTGCTTGTTATTGACTAGAGAATCAAGGTATATTACCTTGTTCCACTTTGGTAAAATGACTAGAAGGACCTAGTGCCACCTACTTATGTATGTCGCTTTAGTCATTAAACCTAAGTTCGTGTTGCGTGTAAAGAACAAATGAAATTTGTATAGCAAGTAGTGAAGCAATTACCCCTGATTGTAGGGCACTGGTATGTAGTCCTTGTCGCTATGAATATGCAATCCCTTTGTTGTGTACTTCTCGACGTAGTTTACGTCTTCGCGGATGCATTGCTCTGAGATCAAATGTGGGCTGAGGAAACCCACCGGTTGTCGCCATCGCTGGCATTGTTGCATCATGTATCTATACATAAGCAATGAGTTATGATATTTATTGGTATTGCGTGAATGTAGAACTTGATTGTACATACTTACAGTGTTCAGCATCGTAGAAGTGATGTGTCGAGGGAGTCGAGGTTGAATAGATCAAATAAGTCTTCAAAGCACACGACGAAGTACCCCATCTTGTGGTGAAAATGGTTCTCATTGTATTTGACAGTGAATCCGGTAGGCTGGTCTTCCATCGCCTCGTCGGTCTGCCGCATATACCAGTCATGCAAAGTCTGGCAAGCCAAACTAATATTGCATAATGTTGTGTGGGAGACTAACGACATTCCGAGGGAGAATATCCTGGGCTTGTGAGGCGCCTTAAACTTCTTCGATTTGGCCTTAGCGCCTCACGTGCTAGTTGTCTTCCTAGAAGTCGATCCGACAACCTTTTCTTGTTTCTTCGACGCCATCTCCACGGGCGTTGTATCCACGGTACGGGATATGGAGGTCTTTTGAAGCGGCACTACAAGGTCCAGGGCGATGTTCATCTTGGGCAACTGGACAAAAGTATGCACAACATCCCCTAGTGTTATGATGTCTTCGTTCGGGCGCTTCTCCAGCGGAATGGACATCAAATTTGTTGGAAATATGCCCTAGAGGCAATCATAAAGATAATTATATTTTATTATATTCATAACATTAAATAATATGTTATCTTGTTCCTAGAATAATATCAATAATATTTATTATCAAGTATGTGACTTTACTGTGAAACTCTATATTTATGCGATGATTATTTTTAAACGTTCCCTGATCAGAAACATATGAGAACACATATGAATAGACTAGCATATGTATTGATTGATGACTATGTTTCACAGGTCATGGATATGGAGATATCAAACCAATAATATGAACACATGTTAGAGAACATGGTGTTAGAAAAGACCAACCTTGGTACACTATTGAGATTGTTATGATTCTATGTATCATTAGTTGGTCTTAAGCAATGATGATGTGTAATCCTTAGACTTGAGATCAGCATGGTTTCCTACATGTGTACTAGCACTATTAGGGGTTGCCAAACGCTGCTTGTAACTAGGTAGTTATAAAGGTAGCTTTCGGGTATGCTATGAAATATACCGAGGGATGTGACTGATCAGATATGAGATTTGCCCCTCCTAACATAACAGGAGAGATATCTCTGGGCCCCTCGTTGTAGTCGGATAAAGAAAGTGCATGACCATGCCACTAGTGGTCGAAGTGTCGACCACATGAAATTATTCAACACTTGATCGAGAAAGTATTGAACAGTCCATGGATGATACAATATCTCACTTGGAGTTCAACCAGATATCGTGAGGTAAAGGGAGAATATACGAGAATATCTTTCAGTTCGATCGGATACATAGTAGTCGTATGGAGATACGAGCTGGTTGTAGGCTTGTCGAACATGGTCACTAAGTGGTCGAAACCTAGTCGTAAGGAGTTACAAATTGGTCGAGACCAAATATGAACTTTTCGTATAGAGATACGAGTTGGTCGTTAGTGATATAGATCTGGTCGTAGATCATATTGTATTAAGGTTCGTCCGATATATTCTATGTGTGTTTGGGAGTCGTTATGTGCTGCTAGGTACCGCTAACGGCTAATGATCAGAAAATAGTTTCCGAGTCACAACTGATTACACATGAACCTATAGGGTCGCACACTTAAAGGGCTAGGATTTGATTTGGATGGTGATCCGAATTCTTGTAGGCCATGAGTTTCTAATGGGCCTCAAGTACGAGACCCGTTATGGGTGCCTATAAATAGAGGGGTGGTGGCAAGGGGTGCGATGATTTTTTAGAAGAACTCTTGAAACCCTAATAGCCACGCCTTCCTCAACTACGCCGCCGGTGCTAGCACTCCAGCGCGTGGTGCCCCTGCCCCGTACGTGTGGATACCTTGGAGGTGTTGTTGCGAAGCATCAGCATTAGGATGATCCGCAACTCGGTACGACCACTCAGAGGAGCAGACGCGCGATGAGTACGACTACTCAGAGGAGTAGACGTGCGGCGAGTACGATTACTCGTAGGAGAAGACGTGCGATGAGTACGATTACTCGGAGAAGAAGACGCGTGGCGAATATGACTACGACCGCATCAACTCGCTACATCGACTTTACTTCCGCTATGAGTCGGTGCGTCTAGTGGTAATCTCGTGATCTATTACTAGTGGAGCTTTTTTGGTTGCGCGGTAAAATTTTTGTTTTGTGCTATCGTAGCCTTCTCGTGATCCTTCACCGAGGCAGGCTGGCAGTGTGATTCGTGGGCGGTGAAGCGAGTTTCGCGGTGGTGGTGACCTGGGGGTGAAAATAACTCAAATCAATGGTAGGGGAAGCATGGGGATGGTATGGATCTGCTCTGGGCGAGAGTAATTGGAGCAAAGCTCACTCGAGAGGAAATAGCAGCGGTGGCAATTTCAGTCGTGCGTGAGGAAGATGATGGTGGCACGGTGCTCCTGTGGACGAAGAACCAAATCAAGTGAGAGGAAATGTTCCTTAGGGGGTATGACACGTAGTGACGCGGTCCATTAGTGTGGGGTCTCACTGGGTTGGCCAGACGGCAAGTGGAGGTGGCAGCCGTGAACCAAACATCGTTGGACGCAAAGAAGAAGCTCGTGTTCCCGGAGGTTCGGCTGCTGAGAGAGAAGGTGAGGGATGGAAAGAGGACGTCAAGGAGGGCTAGAGAGATATGAAGAAATAAGCCGCAGTCTTTTGGTGCGGCTGGGAGAATTGACAGCTGTGGCGGCTGTGGCCGGCGCATGGTTCTCGGCTCCGAGCTCGAATTGAGCTCGAGGAAGGGAGGAATGGAGAGGGGAGGTGACGGAAATGGAGAGGTAGAAGCGACGCACGTGCTAAAGGTATGTAAGTAGTTCTGAGGATCTAATGGTTGAACCGTTCAAACCATGAGCGGGCTGCAAATAAACATAGCACACATAGCGGGTGACAAATCTAAATGTAATGGGAGACAAAAAAAATCTGCTTAACTAATAGTTACCTTTTTTAGAATTTGGAGGTATTTCCCATCTTTATTAAGCAACTGTCTATCACAACTTTCTTTTTGGGAACACCTAAATCCAATCCGATTCCATTTGTTGGGTTTGCTAATTGCAGATAATATTGGCTGCTTTAGACCCAGGCACAATTGAATTTTTAGTGTGTAAAGGGCATCGACGTAGCAGCATGTTTCACAGTAAGCATCCCAAATACCTTCATTAATATACACAAATTATGTGCAGTTGAGGCACATGCCAAGAAGGTTCCTGTACCGTAACAGCTTCTCCCTGTACCAATCAGAACCAAAATACAAAACTTATGAACAAAAATTGGCTGCGTACAGTTGCAACTGGTGGATGGCTTCCTTTTTATGAAGACACGGATGTACCTGCAAATATTCTCTAAATAAGAAGCGGTACGATGAAAACAAGCTATAGTATGCTGAATAAAGAGCGGAAATGGATACCATCAGAAAGCATCCTATAAATCACAGCAACACTGGTGGAGCACCTTTTTTTTTTTTTTTTTTGAAAAGCACAATCAGAATGTGATCGCCCATCAGTTCATCCGTACTGCTCTCAGATACATAACCCATCAGCTGTTTTCAGTTAATCCAAAAAAATTGCTAATTCCCATTTCCTGTTCAAATTAGACATCGGAAATTTCAAGATATGAAAGAATATTAGTAATATTCTCAGATACATTTCAAGACATCGCAAATTTCCTGTGCTTTTTTGAAAAGCACAATCAGAATGTGATCGCCCATCAGTTCATCCATACTGCTCTCAGATACATAACCCATCAGCTGTTTTCAGTTAATCCAAAAAAAAGCTAATTCCCATTTCCTGTTCAAATTAGACATCGCAAATTTCAAGATATGAAAGAATATTAGTAATAGAAGAGAGAAATATGGTATGCAACTTGTACTGCTGAACAATTCAGAGGAAAAATTAAGGATTGGTTAATGCCATAATATCTGAATGCATGTATATAGTCCCTGATGAATTGTGCCTGAAGTGCAAACTATGTCAAGAAAAAAGAGCTCAATTAGGAGTGGTAGCATGGCTCTCACAATCTTTGTTTTTTCTTGGATGGAATTGTCACATCCTGTTGAATCAAATAGCCCATCCGGGTTCGATCCTTGAGGTCGAATTTCGGGCGTGCCTCACCAATAAAATTTCACTTGGGGTTAAATAGTATATACGCATGTGAGTCCACACTTCGTGGGGTCTGTGCGACCTCCGCTCTAGATTAGACGTGTGTCAAGAATGCATGTATATGTGGGCATGCGTGTGGTGCGTGTGCATCCGACATGTACTCTAAAAAAAGCAAAAACTAGCTGCATTTTTGTTAATGGTATTTAAGACAATAACATATACTGTTGAAAGATGTCGTGCTAACATAAAACCTTTTTTTAGCATGCAAAGAAGGCCATCTGTATACGCTCGACTTCTTCCGCTCCTCCAAGTGGGCTTAACCTGAATCAAGCATTCGCAGACGGCTTTCAGGCGTAACCTGAATCAAGCCATCCTGCCTGCCTGCCTGTTCGATCAGCCAGCCATTCAGATTTCAGAGTGAACGATTTTTCAAGTTTGATTTAGCGGTGATACGGTGTTTCCCCTTTGTTGCTGCCTGAGAAATTCCAGATGATCTCGGCGTCATTTCAAGTTTGATTTAGCGGCGAAATTGGAGATCGATCGGTGCATTCCATGTCATGTTTGGTTCACCTGTGTATGAATCGGTCCTTTCATTTGCCGTCAGCTACGCCGCTACTTGAGGTCCGGCGTTGCGGAGGCACGGCGGTCGGGGGTGCTGGCGGTTCAGTGGCTGGTTGCACGCTGATATATCTTTAAGATTTAATCATGCGTCCGCCACTAATTAAGAAGATTATCTCATTTAGTGTAGATTGGGATGGCCACCAAACTCACCAGTGGTTCACACATTTTATCGATGGATTATGCTACTTAGATAGGGTTTCTCCGGAGCGGTCCTAGAATTAAATTTGATTAGAATATATATATATATATATATATATATATATATATATATATATATATGACGCCGTTCCGTACTCACGAGTACATACTCCCGCTCGAATATACCACTTAAATAAATATATTATACTTCTTTATCATTTTACCCGCCTCACCCCCGAGCCCTCCTCCTCCTCCCAGCCGGCCCCCACCTTCTCCCGCGCGTTGCCGCCCCTCCTCCTCCCCACTTTCCACTACCCTTCTCCTCCCCACGCGGCGTACTTCCACTGCCCCTCCTCCTCCTCCTACAGGATTTGCGAGCCCCCACAACATCCCTCCAAGTATGTACTCACAGGAGTACGAAACGGGCGTCCTATATATATATATATATATGAAAATGGTTTGAGTACTCAGAGTACATCTCGCTTTGAATATACCACTTAAATAAATATATTATACTTCTTTATCATTTTCAGTATATTTAAATACCAATTATAAGATACTCCAATGCGATTTGATTGAAAAATTTTCATTGGAGTCCTTTATTTTGCTATATACCTTTTTCATACATAAAGAAGTATATACACAAATTTAGCTATAAAAGGTGGACTTTAATGATTTTTTCATAGAACTCACTTTGGAGTATCTTATAATCATCATTGGAGTATACTCAAATAGATAAAGAGGTATTATCATACGATTTAAGTGGTATATAAGAGCGGAGTACATACTCCTGTGAGTACCAAACCATTTTTATATATATATATATATATATATATATATATATATATATATATATATATATATCCGTGTCGGTGATCTATAGAGATATATATATGATTATGCATATACCGCGACGATCGAGATGAATAACCTCAAGCGAAATTCAATAGATGTCAAATATTCGGAACGAGTATGTAATTTGTGGGTGCGGATCCCCTGGATTTGCGCCAAATCCCCCATCGGTTAATTTTTGAAATCGGATTATGTACTCATCGCTCAACTGTTTTGTTCTTAAATCATCCGAATCTCTCATCATTGGATCTACTATAAGATCCGTGCATGCTAGCAAGCGTCGGATTTGATGAGTTGGTGCTACCTTCTCTTGCTTTGGCCACTGCAAAGTATCTCTCCCTCTTAAGTCAAAATCTTTCTAAGCTGTGTTGTGGACCAAACTAGGTTGTTACGTTTTTGCTGATAACTCAAGTACATTATAGCTATTGTTTTTGAATTTTATGATTCTTTTTATTTAAAAAATTGTTTTTTTATGACCGTGGTGTTTATCCCTATTATTCCCAAACGGCAACAGATATTTTATTCCCGGGCGAGAAGATTTCCCCTTGGGGTTTAGGGGGTTTCCATGTGCCCGGGGATTTTTGACCCCTGGTTTTTCTACCCCTTGCTTCCACAAGATCCGAGGGATTTTGTCCTCTGGTTGTTCTACCCCTTGCTTCCAAGCGAGATTTTATTCATGTTGCCGACATCGACACAAACTCGCCGGTGGAGGAGGGGAAATTGGCGGCGGAAAGCTAGAGGAGGGCGTCGGGCCGGCAGCAGGGGTGAACTCGGGAGCGAGACGTTGTTTTTGCCAATGCGACGAAGAGGAATTCCCAACCTCCTCATACGTGCTCTGGATTAGGCCTGATTGGACCAGAATTTTCCCGTGCCTGTGTCATCTAAATAGAGCTACAGGACGGACCGAAAAAATCTACCACGGGAGAAATTTTTCCTGGGATTGGCCCTCCCAAATAAGCCCTGTGGGAATATAAGTTAAAGAGTTGGAGAGAGGGAAATCGGTTGTATCGGAATCCAACGGTCAAAAAATCGATGGACCATGCTCGAGCTGAACCATTGATCGTCCATCCGACGACATGCATGCACGCGTGCGTGTGCACTACGGCTGCTCCTACTCCGTTCCGGACAAGCTAGGCTAAGTAACCGTGTTAGGTGTCCAGCAGAGAACAAATACCATAAGAACGGTAATCTACGTGCTCTAGCATAACCGTGTAGGTGTCCGTCGCCATGAAGAACGACGGCGACAAGCCGCGCGTCGGACTCGGAGACGAGTTCCTGGCCGACGAGCTCTAAAGGGGCATCCGCCGTCTCCTCACGAGGCCGGACTTCGGCTCCGCCACCGCCGCCTCGGCTCGCCGGCTGCCATGCCAGCACATCCTTACTTCATTAGGTTCGTAAACAAAAATATAGGTTCGCTAAATAGAGTTTAGTATATTCACCTAAAGAGCAGGGGGATCTAAGCATTTAGAACTTAGACGTAGAAAATATAAATTTACTAGAAAAATAGTTGTTTAAGTTATTTAATGAGGAATGAGTATGGCAATCTATGTTAAAAAAATATTTGGGTAGGAAGTGTCTTTTGCAGATGATCAGTAAGCCTGAAACTTCCCTTTTTTTGTCAGGTTTAATGAAAATCAAAGATCAGTTTTTTCATTTTGGTTTATTCCACTTAAAAATAGAATGCAAACTAGGTTTTAGTAAGATATTTGGTTAGAGACTCTCTATTGAAAAGTCAATATCCACTCCTTTATAATGTAGTAAGGAGAAAGAATGGTACAATGGATGAATATTATGAGAACGGCTCTTTTAAATATTTCTTTTCGAATACCGGGACTAAGTTACATGTGTGGAATGAGTTAATTATGAGAATTGCTAATTTACATCTAATCTCTCAAAAAGATGTTTTCATGTGAAATTTGAATAAGTCTGGACTATATTCAATATAGTCTTTCTATACGGCACTAATTGGCTGTTCTCAAGCCCCCATTAGGAACTTTTTTGGCTAATTAAAATTCCATTAAAATAGGAAAATATTCCTATGTTATCTCAAAAAATGGGTAGTTTTAACTAAAGATAATCTCCTAAAAAGAAATTAGAAGAGAAGCAAAAAGTGTTGTTTTTGTATTAATGAGGAAACAACTCAACATCTTTTTATTGAATGCCCCTTTGCACGTCTTGCATGGTGACTGTTTAATGTGCATTTAATTTATCTTCTCCTGTGAGTATAGCAAACATATTTAGGAATTGGCTAGTCGGTATTCCAAAAAATTTCAAGTCACAACTCCTAGTGGGAGCTAGTGCCTTATGTTGGTCTTTCTGGTTATGTCGGAATGATGTTGTTTTTGACAAAAAAAATTATCATTAATCCCTTGCAGGTTATCTTTTTGAGTGGGCACTGACTGAGGGCTTGGCGAATTTGTAGAAACCGACCCAGAAGGCGTCCATATTGGCTGTAAGCGACATGCTGAAAATAGTGGCGAAGCAAATTTTAAACATTCATGGGTGGCGGTTTAGTCACATGATTTGTAATAATTGAGTTTCATTTTCAATCGTTGTTTCCTTGTAAGCCTTCAAGCCACTTTAAACATCTTTGGTTACTTTGGTACTCTAAACTCTTTAATAAAATGGACGGTGTGCATCCTTGATGTAGAGGCCAAGAGAGTTTTTCCTCCATTATATAAAAAAATCAGGTTCATAGACTACTACATGTTCGACACCCCATGTGTTCCCGTTGAGAGATGACTCGTATCCTAACATAGTAAAACTTGGAAACATGTGCTACAAGAATTTCTATATGAATCATAACAAGATTAAGATTCTGACTTCTCTTTGGAGGAGAACTAGGGGCACTTTATAAAGTCATGAGGGGTGATTATGGAGAACCCAAGCCACAAACCAGTTCATCTAAAACAAGATGTGCACGAAAGAATTAGAGGCTAAGTTATTCTTTAGAAATAAATTCTTGCATATGGCAAGAATACGAGTGTTTTAAAAGGTTTGAGAGGGTTCTGAGAGAGTGACAATCCCTCGTACTTTTTTGGGGTTGTGCTTAACGAATTTGCGATCGTCATCGCCAAATATTTCTTTCTTGTTGTAATTGTTTCGGCGTCGCTATTTTGGTTCTCTCAACCGGATTCATGTATTTTGTTCTTGATATCATGCATGCTCATACCATATCTCGCAACTCTGATCTGATCTGGGGACTGCTACGCATAAGGAGTTGTATAAGAGTATAACAACCTCATTGCCACCACGTTCAGCGTCAAGCATGCCGTCGACACCGACATCACTTATGACCAATATGTCTACGCTAGCACATGCAACGGGTGGTCCTCCTCACCATGTTCTTCGAAAAGGGGGAATCCTTCAATGTCGTCCCCATCAAGCCGACCACTAGGGAGGAGGCCATACACCTCTCCTTGCCACTCGTGATGGATCACAGCAAGGCTACACACTTGTAACATCCTAAAAATCTTAACTTGGGTTATGTATTGTAAATAAAATAAGGAAGCATTTTGAGCATGTTTTTGAAATTTTTCATAAATCAACTACTAAATTTGCATATGAATAACAGCTTGAAAGAATTTTGGAGAAACATATGGAACAAATAAATTTATGGAAAAATTTAAACATAAACTACATTGTGTTAGAAGCCTCCACAAAAAGTTTCATAATTTTTTGAGTTTATTTTCTGTATTTAAAAATTCAGCAAAGTCTCAACCTTTTCTAGAAATTTTGTGGATATCATGGGGATATGCTCATAATCTTAGGATAATGTTACAATTAGCAATGACGTTAAAGGTTTGTCGAATCACGCGTTTTCGACAACAATTCAGTTTTGTCAGGTCATTGGCGGTCAGACCGGCCACCCCTAGTAGGCAGACCGACCAGTGGCGGTCCGACCGGCCATGGGCGGCGGTCGGACCAACCATTATAATTATTGGAGTTTTGAGCTAGACCAAAAATAGAGGGTGTAGGCAAGAATGGGGTTTCTAATGCACTTGGCCTCATAATTTTTGGAGTGTCTAGTCAAAAGTTCTATTCGATTGAAATTTCCATAGAACTTTCGGTTTTCAAGGGCTGAAAATTGGCTAAGTCCTGTTGGCGATCGGCCGGTAGCGTGATCGAGCCGGTCGGGGCGTCGAGCCGGCCATTGAATGGCGGTCTGACCACTTTTCACTTTTATCATCGGCCCTTGTAGTGGCGATGTTTGTTTGTTGAGTCAAGTTAATGAGTTTCAGTGCATATATGTTGCATGATGCATATTTTGACTAACGTGGGTCAAGTTGCGAAGAACTTGTTTCGAATTGATTTCTTAGTCTATTGTTGTGCAGGTTGCTTAGAGGTCAACAACGGTCAACGGCGAGGATGATCGGGACTAGGCTTGGAGAGCCGAGGTTCAGAACGATCGACGATGTCGGATGAAGTCATTGGATTCTAGCATAGCGCAAAATGGATAAGGATGACCAAATGGGAAATTCGGTGCGACGGGTTGCATCAAGCGGCGCGGGGGTCGGTGCAAGTGCCATGGTGGTTTCGGTGGGAGCCGGATGGGAGAGACTTGCCGACATGAGGAGAGCCGTTGATCAACCTACACGTGGAAAAATGAAATTACTTCATGAAGATTGGACTCAGTCTTTAGAGAAGGATCGATAATGGGTATTTTGGTAATATCACTAAAGTACCGCTTTGATTGCTTTTGGCTAAACCGTGGCGCAAGACGACGCAAGGAGAAGCGGTTTAGATTAAGAGAAGATAAAGACAACGCTTTAAAATACGTGCATGAGTTAAACCCGTTTGTGTGTGGGCTTAACGGGTGCCCAATGGGAGGGTGATGTGTACCTCCTTAATCTTTTTGCTTATTTGAAACCCTAGTTTTATTTTTGAGATTAGGGAGTGGAGAGGTTAGGATTCTTGAAGAGGATATTGATTGTGTGCTCATGTATTGGGTTTTATCCTCCATGTTGGAGTGGCTGTAAACCAGCAACAATTACAAATCAATCTATGCAAGTTTTCTTGAGATGAGTCTCTTTTCGTTCTTGCTCTCTATTTTATGATTTTGCATCTGTCTTTGATTCTTAAGTTTTCTTTTGGTTTCTACCCCCAATCTTGCTTGTTGTGATATGTGGGAACTCATCTGGATCATCTTGATCATCTCTAACCCACGAGCAAGTTTTTGGATCTAGTTTTCATTTTGACTCGGTTTTGAACCATCCTTCACTCAAACGGAAAAAAGTCAGAACTTTGCCAAGGATCTTCATGATTTTTTATTAGACTAGGTTCCTTACATCCTAGAGATGGTGTGTTCCAAGTTTCATTATGTGGATATCATGGGGATATACTCCAGATCTTAGGATGATGTGACAATTGGCAATGACGTTAATGGTTTGTCGTTTCACATGTTTTCGACAAAGTTTTAGAACTGTCAGGTGATAGGCGGTCTGACCGGCCATAGCATGGCGGTCCGACCGGTCCCAAATCGGTCCGACCGGCCATGAGCAGCGGTCAGACCGGCAGTGACCAAATGTGTCAAAATAAGCTGGGCCAAAATAGAGGGTGTAGGCAAGAGAGGGGAATCTCCAGTCAAAAGTTCTATTGGTTTAAAGTTTCCAGTAGGTTTCGGATTTTCAGGGGTTGAAAATCGGCCAAGTCCTTTTGGGCGGTCGGACCGGCCTATAGCTGGCGGTCTGACCGGCAAGACTGGCGGTTCGACCGGCCCTGAGGGGCGGTCAGACCGATTGTCACTTGAACGTCGGTCTTCGTGCCGGCGTTGTTCGTTGGTTTGGTCAAAGTCATGAGTTTCAGGGCAGATGTGTTGCATGATGCATGTTTTGACTAACGTGGGTCAAGTTGTGAAGAACTAGTTCCCGGATTCGATTTGCTTGTCTATTGTTGTGCGGGTTGCTTGGTGGTCAACGACGGTCAACGGCGAGGTTGATCGAGACTAGGCTTGGAGAGCTGAGGTCCAGAACGATCGACGATGCCGGGTGAGGTCAATGAACTCAAGTGTGGTGCAGAATAGACAAGGATGACCGAATGGACAGTTCGGTGCAACTGGTTTGATCAAGCGGCGCGAGAGTCGGTGCAAGTGCCATGGTGGTTTCGGTGGGAGCCGGATGGGAGAGATTTGTCAACATGGAGAGAGTCGTTGATAAACCAACACGTGGCGGAGCAGGCGAAGTGCTTCACGCAGATGGACTCGGTCTTCGGAGAAGGACCGAGAAGGGGTATTTTGGTAATCTTACCAAATACCACCTTGGTGACCTTTTGCCAACCCGCGGCGCAAGACGACGTAAAGAGAAGCGGTTTAGGTCAAGAGGTGTTGAAGACGACGCTTTAAAATACGTGTGTGTGTGACCCGTTTGTGTTGGGCCTTAACGGGGCCTATTTAAGTTAATTTTCTAGAAGGTCTAAGCCTCCACTCTAAATAGAGGAGGGAGGTGGCTGCACCCCCTTAACCCTTTCATTATTGTTGAAACCCTAGTTTTGCTTAGGGAGAGGATTAGTGAACGTTAGGGTTCTAGAGAGTTTTGATTTGATTTCGTGCTCTTGGATTGAGCTTTTTCCTCCATTGATGGAGTGGTTGTAAACCCAAACCCTATCAAATCAATCCAAGGAAAGTTTGCTCAAAGATGTGTCTCTTTGCCTTCCTCCTCTCTATTTGGTGATTTTGAGTCTTTCTTTGATTCGTGAGTCTTTGATTGATTTCTTCACGTGATCTAGCTTGCTGTGACATGTGGGAACACATCTAGGATCATCTTGATCATCAATCACCCACGAGCAAGTTTTTGGATCTAGTTTTCGTTTTGACTCGGTTTTGAACCATCCTCCTCTCAAACAGAAAAAGTCATAACTTTTCTAAGGATCTTCATGATCTTTGATTGGAATAGGTTCCTGACATCCTAGAGAAGGTGTGTTCCAAGTTTTATCAAGTTTGGAGCTGTAGATCAAAAGTTACATCTATTTGCAACTTCATTTTTTGGGCTATTTTTAATGTTCATCAGACTGGAGGTCAGACCGCCCAAGGTGACCGGTCCGACCGCCAAGGTGACCGGTCCGACCGCCATTAACACAGAGGTCAGACCGCCCAACACTTAGAATTTTAGCAGTGTTAGATTGGATTCAATACTAGTCTTAGCTCTTGGTATATTAATCTTCATACAATGCTATTAGAGTGAAATTTGTATTGAATCTGATCTTGGTTGAAAAAGTGAGCGTGCTCCTATTCACCCCCCTCTAGTCGCCTTTTCGGTCCAACACATTAAGTTTGGAGTTGTAGATCAAAACTTAGACCTATTTGCAACTTTATTTTTTGGGCTGATTTTACTGTTCATCAGGCTGGAGGTCAGACCGCTTATCTGAGAGGTCAGACCGCCCTATGTAAAAGTCGACCCGCCAATCTGAGAGGTCAGACCACCCATCTTACGTTAGATTGAGTTTTTATGGTTTTTGGTTGTTTTGCTTTGGGACTTTGATTGGATTCAATTCAAGTCTTCCGTTATGCTTGTATATTGATCTTTTCATAGCCGTGTTGATTTTGGTTGTTTTGCTTTGGAGTTTTTATAGTTTTTGGCTGTTTTGCTTTGGAGTTTTGATTGGATTCAATACAAGTCTTCCTCTATGCTTGTATATTGATCTTTATAGCTTTCATAGCTATTGGAGTAAAAATCATGTTGAATCTGAGCTTAGTGAAAAAGAGATTGTACTCCTATTCACCATCCCCCTCTAGTCGCCGTTTCGGTCCAACAAATTTCAAACTTAATTCAAATCTCCTGCTCGCCTGTGGGTCGAATCCGCTACGGCCCAATCCTTCCCGCCTAGCCTCAGCCCATCGTAGCCCGCCTCATGCCCTCATTTCCCTCTCTTGCCGATGTCGTGGCACCACCTATTAGCACCTCTCTTCCTCCTCACCATCATCTCCTTGCGCTAATGTGTGTGCGCCGCACCTGCTCCGCCCCTGGTTCGCGACCATCACCCTCCATTTCGCTCTCAACTTGCTCCCATCACCAACCGCGTCATCGTGCACCTATCCCTCACTCACCCTATTCCCTTGCTTAATACAGTCACTGGAGCTATGTAGCGTGATTGCGTCGTAGTCCTCTTCACCTTCGGCGCATACCCCGATCCAAGCTTTCACGTTCCTAGTGCTCTGGTGAGCTTGAACCTCACCCAACCGCGTTAGAACGCATTCCATACTCTACTAATGCCTTTCCCTCTCTTGATGTTGATCCACGCACAGGGAAACACCAAAATCACCCTTCTTCTTCACTTCTGGCCGCCGTAGACCCTTTTTCTGTCTGCGCCACCCAAGTGAATCCCCAGCAAATTCCTTTTACCTTAACCTTCCTTAGCAGCCCGTGAGCTTATGCGTGGTTCCATTTCAGCATCCATCACTGAGGAGTCGTGTCGCTGTGAAGCTACCGCTGCTCCAAGCTCTTCGGCCATCCCTCGACGCCATCAACACCCTTGGTGAGCTTCTAGTAGTCCCCTAAAGCAATTGCGCCTATTAGATTGGACGATTAGCTAACATAGCATAGAGTTCACCATAGCCGGTCATGGCGGCGCTGCAAGAAGCGTTGTCACCGCCGCTCTAGTGACCATTGGTCTCCGTGCCATTGCCAATATCATCGCAATAATACTCTGGAGCTAGTTCGCACCATCTTTCACCGCGTGTACACTCCATTTGCAAAAGTCGCCATAGACCCGAGAACCTCCGTCGCTTCTCACCGGTCTAGCACCGCCTCCGTCCATCTCTCTGGCCACTACCACCACCCGGTAGTATTGCTGTCGAGCTAGGAGTCCATTTTTCCCATTACCGAGCCAAGTCGCTACACCTTTTGCCGTCGGCGAGCTCGTCGAGCCAGCGCAGTGCGGCGCACTGTGCTCTCCTCTCACTCTCTCTTTGACTGGTAGGCCCATGCGATTAGGATTAGATTAGCGCTAAATGACAAATGTTAAAGTTACTAAGTCACTTACGTGTGGGACCATCTGAAAAGATAATAAAAAATCTAATTTAAAAGATATTTAGTAAATGAGTCACTGACATGCGGGACACATGCATTGTTTTATGTTTTAAAACACATTTTAAAACCGAGAGGCTGACAATTGGACCCCACATGTCAGTGGATTAAAATCAAATTAGGTTTAATCATTTAGTTAATATTTAATGAGTCTATGACAAATGGGGTCGTTACTGTTTTTGTAAATAAAATCAACAATAAAAACCCAAGAGACTGACATGTAGGTAAATGATTTTTGAAAAAAAATCTAAAAATACACTTTTGAGGTCACTCTTTTTATTATTTTTGGATTTTTCAAACCGAGCAAAATACAAACTTGAGGAACTGGACGCTAGATACGAGTAAATTCAAAACAACAAACAACTGTGTGGGACCACCTGTTAGCATGCTTGTTGTCAGCCCTCATTGTTTCCATCGCCGCTCACCGTTCTGTCCTTACCATCGGCGCTCAACGTTAGCCGTTCGCCATCAACATCCTTCAAATCTGTCAGCTAGTGATGTTGTCAGTTTGTCACGTCCGCTATCATCCCTCGTTGTTCTCTCGTCGATGTTGGCGCCTGCAGTTTCTTGAAGGTCATGTAAACTTACCATATTAACGAGGCAAACCACGGAAGTAGAAGGTGTAGCACTAGACAAAGCTACTGTTGAGGCTGAATAACTTGGAGAGCTACAGTTGGACTTGCCACTGGTTGAGAAACCAATATCGGCAATCCTAATGTACTGTAATAACCAAACAATGTTGATTAAGGTTATAAGTACTAAGGATGAGTTGAAATCCTTTAGACACGTGAAGCGTAGGCTTAAATCTGTTAGAAAATCGAAGAACTCCGGAGTGATTACTGTGAGTTATATTCGCACTGAGAAAAATCTGGCAGACCATTTCACAACCAGGTGACACCGAAGGTGATTTTCGTTGCGTCTATGGACATGGGAATGAGGACCATTGCAGTTACAACTCAACAGTAACCCATACCTTTTTGATCGGAGATCCTGTGACTTAGGTAATGGAGAAAACAGGTTGAAGTTGTAACAAGATAGTGCAATTAATAATATCTGTATTTGTGTCCTAATAGGCAAAGTACTCTTAACTGTAAGAAAGGGTAACTTAAAGCTTAATGTATTCTAGTGTCTAGTGAGGGAAAAATGTATTAGCCTACATGACACCTAAAATGAATACACCTCCCGGAGCTTAACTGTGAGGTCACAATTCACAATAATAGGGCATTATCTAGGAAGCTCATGAGCAGATAAAGGGGCATGACGAAATAATGCTCTGTTTAGGCGTGGTTCTTTGATAGCCTAGTATCAGTTGAGATTTCAAGTGAAATCTAATCACGAAAAGTTATGAATTCAAGGCATAGTTCATTCATCAGCTGTGAGAAGATGAATCTTGTTATTCTAGGTGCAAGTTCAATCCTTACAGAACTTACACTGAAAGACTGGTATATTAACAATATTTCAGCACAATAGTCCTTACCATCGTTTTTGGTGCTTGCCTTGAATTGGTGAAGGATTGTTAGAATTGGGCCCATAAGTGTAAAGACTCATTCATTCTTAAAATTTCAAAGCATGCATAGTTTAGTCCCATATTGCCTAGCCAAGTGGCGAGAAATCAATTTATAAGGTGGAGTCTTTGCCATCACTTGCAACATGTGACACATGACATGTGGTGACATAAGGAGAACTGTATCTAAAGTCACACACACGCATGTGCACGCGTATATTCGCATGGCAATCGCGTGACTTGTGACTTGTGACTTGCGAGGCGAGACCGTGAATGTGTCGCGAACCTAGTCTACCTTTTTTTTATTAATCGTGCATTTCTCTCTCTCTCTCCTTTTACACTGGTCGAAACACAGTGATCGAAAAATAGTTATCGGATCCATACACAAGTGTAGTCGAAGTCGTAGACCAGTGTGGTCGAAACACTGTAGTCGAAATAATATGGTCGATGTCATAGACTAGTGTGGTCAAAATAAAGTGGTTGAAATAAAGTAGTCGAAACACAATTGTCAAAAAATAGTGGTCGGATCCATATACTAGTGTGGTCAAAATACACTCGTCAAAGTTGTAGACTAGTGGTCGAAACCGTTGACTAGTGTGTAATCAGGATATGATAAACATTGCTTAATTACCATTAATTAGTTTTGAATTAGCAGTTACCTGTGGTTTAATATGTGCTTTATTATGCAGTTACTAGAAAGTAATTGTCTCGGCCTTTAAAAGATCGAAGACGTCCAGACCTGAAATCAATTGATTCACTTCTATTTTCATCTTCTTCCTCTCTGTTCTACTATGCTGGAGAGTTATGCTATCGAACCAAGCCATCCCTTCTCATCAGCGTACATCGGGAAGGAGGGTGAGCTGGTATCTCCAAATCATTGTCACAGAGTTCATCTGCACGGGCGCAAAAAGTTTCTGGGTAGCGCATCTACGTGACCGCTTGTTTCGCTACTTCATCTACATTCTGCACTACTTTGAGTCTGCGCTGTTTCCTGTTCTTCATCAAGTCTTATAGTAAGTTGGTTGTGCGACCAAAACATTCTGTTATAATCATATTGTTGTGTATATTTAGAAGTGCAATGAGTTGCCTGCTGTTAGTATCACTTTATGCGTCTCTAGTTTTATGTGATCTTTGCCTCAGAATAAAATATGGAATGAAAATATTGTGCATATTTCAAAGAAAATACACTAGTTTTTAAACTCGCTTACCTGGCATAATGTGGACTCTACGTTGATTCTATACTCAAGAGATGTCCTTAGTGGTAGTCATCTCAGAGACTCGTATCAGTTGTGTCCAAGGGTGCAATCGGAGCATATACGGACAGATATTACTCATCATGTATCATATTTCATATTTTCTCTAGGAGTTGGAGTCGGATACGGATAGCGTTGGATACCTATTTCCCCATCTTGCAATTTGTATTCGCTCCGCAAGCCTTCGGTCGGTCGAATGAAAATTATCCGTTTCTTTTGCACCTCTACACAGGACATTGGACAATAGTAGTGCAATCCGTGGGAACACAGAGACACAAATAACTTAGATATTGAAGGAAAAACACTCTGTATTCCCTACATACTTAGGTGCAGCAATCCACCTATCTGTTATCTTGTTCCTAAGTAAAGTGCAACAAACTTTCCTCATACACCTAACATACGGATGGATATCTCTCATTCTCACTAGTACAAACACAGACTATCCTAGACGCTTCATCACAGACGGTTCCTTTAGAACTGTTTGTGTTGTACTCATCACAGACGGTTCCAAAGGAACCGTCTGTGGTACATATCACAAACGGTCTGTAAATAGAACCATCTGTGATAATTAACAACGGTTCTTAATCATAATCGTATGTGAAAATCGCATACGTCACAGACGATTCTTAAATAAAACTGCATGTGATACTTCATAGACGATTGTTAATACGAACTGTCTGTGATAAGTATCTCATCATAGACAGTTTGTATTAAAAACCGTCGATGATAAATATCTCATCACACCACAGAGCGAATACGAGACAGAGAAATGGGTATCCGACACTATCCGTGTTCGACTCCGACTCGAGGAAAATACGGAATATGATACATGCACTACTACAGAAAATACAGAATAGGACACATGCACTACTACAGAAAATACGGAAAAGGATACATGATCCCTAGAGGAAGAGACTGAGCTCCCCTCCCTATGCTCCTTTTCTGTAGTAGTGCTTGTATCCTATTCTGTATTTTCCTCGGAGTGGAGTCGAACACGGATAGTGTCGGATAGTCGTTGTCCCGTATTCGCTCCGTGAGCCTTTGGTCGGTTGGTCGGCCGAGAATTATCCACTCCGTTTGCACCCTGTGACATGCGTGTGTGATCCGAAGAAGAAACACACACTTTCTTGGATGGCACGCAACTCGAATGGCGGATAGTCGTTGTCCTGAAGCCGATCCTTGGATGAAGCACACACATGTATCCAAGAAGAAACACACACTTTCGCAAACCGATCCTTGGATGAAGCACACACACAGGTATGCTGGAAGCCGATCTTTGGAAGAAGCACACGCTCACGCTAGAAGCAATACACACACTCTGGAACTCACAATCGCAAGAAGCGACAGAAAGAATTTTGTGTAGCATTTTCCACTACTACAGAAAAGCTCATCACAGACGGTTCGTAACAGTCATCAGAGACGATTTTTGAATTGTCTGAAATTTTATATCTGTGATAACATGCGGTTATCACAGATGGTTGAAAACCGCGCGATAAGTCTTATCACGACGGTTCCAACCACGATAAATGCAGTGATTACGTAGTATCACAAACGGTTCGTGGTTGGAACCGTCTGTGATGAGTCTTTAGACCTAATTAATTTTTATCTTATTTTCAGTTAGCCTCAGGAATTGCTAGCCATTCTCTCTGAAAACTAGCAAGCAGAAACTTATCACAGATAATTGTTGACAACTCAAAGTGATCATTTAACTCAAAATCAATTACAAAAGAATGTTTCAAGTATATATTGTCGCTAGAGTTACAAATTGAATTACAACCAGTCAAAGTGAATTACAATATTGAATCAATTATTTCGAGGTCGTTCATCGGTGTCGACGGCGTGAAACTCTCCGGTGGTGTTAACTATGTCTGCCTTGATGAAGCCGCAGAGCTCCTCGAGCGCATGCGTGACTGGTCCATCTCGAGTGCATTTAACTCTATGTTCAAGCCCTGTCGCTAGCAGGAGTAAAGTAGTAAGCATATATATTTAAATTTATAATTAGGATATAATTATTACGAGATTGACAAACCTGGGGATCGTGTGTCCTAGAAGCAATCAATAGCTGCATATGATGGCATACGTAGAATGCACATATGTGATCTCGTTTTTGCTGGTGGCACTGCAAAAATATAATTACATATATATGTACAGTCAGTTCGAGACGTAATATTACACTAGTACAGAAAAGCTCATCAAAAGGTCATCACAGGCGGTTTTGAACCGTGAAATTTTATATCGTGATACAAAGGTTATCACGGTATTCATAACAATCATCATAGGCGGTTTTTGAACCGACTGAAATTTTATGTTTGTGATAACAGGCGGTTATCACAGACGGTTGAAAAATCGTCTGTGATAACTCTTATCACAGACGGTTCCAACCACGAACCGTCTGTGATTTTGTAGTATCACAGACGGTTCATGGTTGGAACCGTTTGTGATTCTGTAGAGTCACATACGGTTCTAACCACGAACCGTCTGTGATACTACATAATCACAGACGGTTCATGATTAGAACCGTCTGTGATAAGTATTTAGATCTAATTAATTTTTATCGTATTTTCAGCTAGCCTCAGGAATTGCTAGCCATGCCCTCTGAAAACTAGCAGGCAGAAATATGTCACAGATAATTGTTGACAACTCAAAGTGATCATTTAACTCAAAATCAATTACAAAAGAATGTTTCAAGTATATATTGTCGCTAGAGTTACAAATTGAATTACAACCAGTCAAAGTGAATTACAATATTGAATCAATTGTTTCGAGGTCGTTCATCGGTGTCGACGGCGTGAAACTCTCTTGTGGTGTTAACTATATACGCCTTGATGAAGCCACGAGCTCCTCGAATGTGCATGACCTGGTCCATCTCGAGTGCATTTAACTCTATGTTCAACCACTGTCGCTAGCAGGAGTAAAGTACTAAGCATATATATTTAAATTTATAATTAGGAGATAATTATTACGAGATTGACAAACCTGGCGATCACGCGTCCTAGAAGCAATCAATAGATGCATATGATGGCTACGTAGAATGCGCATAGGTGATCTCGTTTTTCTTTGGCGACCTTTGCAAAAATAGAATTACATATATATGTACGATCGATTCGAGACGCAATATTACGGAGTATGATATATGATTATTGTGTTGTAGCGCGTGCACTGTAAATCGCATCCCGTGAGTCGATGTGGCGCTCGTTCCTTGTATAAACCTCCTCGGCAACATAGCCGATGAACGCCCTACATGATTCAAAAAAGTTATCCTTGTCCATTTCAAACGAAGGAAGTCTACAATAGATTTATGTGCGGAGGAAATGAACATACCTGTCGAGTATTCCTTTAAGAAGGGTGAAGTCGTGATTTTTGTTGAGTAGAGAATCAAGGTACAATACCATGTTCCTCTTTGGCACAAGAATCAGAAGAATCCAGTGGAACCTCCTCGTGTATGTCGCTATAGTCATAAACCTATGTTGAAACGTAATTTGTATAGCAAATATTGAAGCACTTACTTCTGGTTGTAGGGCACCACTATGTAGTCCTTGTCATCCAGAGCAAGCAATCCCATTTTTATGTAATTCTCGACGTAGGATGCGTCTTGGTTGATTGTTTGCTCAGAGACCACGTGTGGGTCGAGGAAACTCACCGGTTCTTTGATTCGACGGGCACATTTCATAATGTATCTGTACATAAGCAATGAGTTATGATATTTATCGGTATCACGTGAGTGTAGAAATTTATTGTACACACTTACAGTGTCCAGCATCGTAGAAGTGAGGCGTCGAGGCGTTAGGTTGTATAGGTCAAATAAGTCTTGAAGCCCACGACGAAGTGGCTGTGCTCGTGGAGAAAATGCTCCCTCCGTGTCGGCGGTGATTCGATATGACCCCTTCTCTCGGGTCTTGCGCAAGTACCAATCATGCAAAGCTTGACAAGCTAGTCCTGAGCTCTTTATTTCTGCACCGGAGACCAACGGACTTCCGATGGAGTATTTCACGGGTTTGGGAGGTGCCTTAATATTCTTCGATTTCGATTTCTCCTTAACGAGGCGGCTGAGGGACGTCTTCCCGTGAGACGCCTCAGGGACCGATATGGTGACATGATTTTCTTGTCCCTTCGCCGTCTTCTCGACGGGAAGCGATGTGGCGGCCTTCTGAAGCTTTGGTTGAGGCGGATTCATCGAGGGTCCTATTGGAGAGGCAGGGTCCTGTCGATATCGCGTCACTGAAGGGTCCAGTGCGATGTCCTTCTTGGGCCACTAGATAAAAGTGTACGTGGCATCCCCTAGTATTATGATTTCTTTGTTCGGGGGAATCTCCAGCGGGATGGCCATGAAATTGTCATGTACCATGTCCACTGCACTCGGCGTAACCTCGCACCACCGGGCACCGTCTTTCGCTGCTTGCCCCTTCTGGTATGGATACACCATACCCCTTGACCTCAATAGGAATCAACCCAACCATCCTCACTTGGAGCTTGCATGGCGTCGGCTCCTACAAAATGGTACACAATTAGCTAAGGCGTCCTATAGATCTATCTTTGGAGCATTCCAGAGATGTACATTACCTCGATGTCGTCGATCGGTAATTGCACGTCGCCATGTCCAGAATTATGTGTGGACGCGACGCTACTCCGATGTCGAGCAGGACTTGCTCCCAAATTAACAGGGGCGGCTTGCGCCTGCATGAGTTGATTTACTTGGTTCTGCAAGTTTGTTATTTGTTCTTGAAATTTTCCAATAATCACATGTTCCAACCGAGCGTCGTGCTGGTCCTTGGATCTCTTCCTACTCCTATATGTGTCGGAGTTGTGTGGGAATCCATCCCTCTAAGGTACGTAAACCCCAACGCCTCGCCTGCGACCCGGGTGCTTTTTGTTTCCCAGGGCCGTAGATAGTACATCCTTCTCCCTGTCTACTTCGAAGGAACCTTGGGAAGATACGGAAGTCAATGCTTCCTGCAAGAGGACATCATGTTATTGTAGACACCATAAAGTTATGGACTTATTAACAATTAAGTGGTTCGAGGAATTTACCAGGCGTTGAGATACTGCCTCGTCTACCGGGTTTGTGAAAGAGATGCTGCCCGAAGACGTGGCTGATGCCCTTGCTCTTAACCAGGCTCGAGCGCGTTCGTCTGAGATCTCAGCAAACAGTCGTGCAGCGGTCCCGTCCTCCGCCGCCCACTACGTTGCTTTACCCGCGTACCCAGCGGTGCCGAGTCTGTGGGGCTGAGTATGATATATGATTATTGTGTTGTAGCGCGTACCGAAAATTGCATCCTGTGAGTCAGTGTGGCGCTCGTTCCCTTGTATAAACCTCCCTTGGCAACATAGCCGATGAACGCCCTACATGATTCAAAAAAGTTATCATCGTCCATTTCAAACGAAGGAAGACGGTGCCTCTGCCATCTATATAAGTTACGTACGCAATTATTACATAATCAAATATAAGTTACCCATTGAACCTAAATATATGATACATAGTAAATAAAATATATGAAATTGCCCTCAATACAGGAAACGCCTGGGGATATCAGCACTACACACTAAAACAAAAGGAAACACAACCCCCAAACCACACTAACAAATTTTACCCCTAATCAGAACATCCAAAAGAACGTTCAGCAACTAAACTCATTTCTTCATCTACTTCTCGACGTTGTAAATATAATAATATGCCTTGTAAATATAATAATATGTTGCTATTTATATCTGTGTATCGAGTCAGATATTACACAGCTAAGATGCATACAAGAATCCTCACAATCTTTCAAAGTAAAGAAGTCACACAAGTAATAATCATCGAACATATCAACGATAGCATATCATATCAATGGCTACCTATGTATCTGTGTTCCAAGAATCAATTGCCCAAGACAACTTCAGAAACTGCAAAGTGTAACAACTGAATGGATGTCCATGTTCATGGTTACAATGAATTATCCAAAGACTGACACAACAAGAACTTGTTAAAGTTAGAACACTCCAACCATCCACCATAAACAATCCCACTATTGCCATCCATCCATTGACTACCACAGAAAACCTCAAGAAAAGAAACTGCTTTCCCCTAAATCCCCAGCCTGGAAACTATTTTGATGTGCCTATGTGACGCTGACAACTAATGTCTTAACATGTCAAGAAAAACACAATCAACTGAACCTATGGTTGGACATTCAGCACATTGCTTCCAGACAGAAAAACTTAAATCAAACCTTAGAACAACCTATTGCATCTGAAACAAAGTGGCAATTATAAAGACCACCCAGGTCAATACTTAAAACAACCCGAGAGTCTTTCCATTCAGATTATTGAGTAGTTATAGTTAAGCAGCCAGTAAGCAATTAAGCACACACCCTGACACCAGTCTATGCAGCGAGTCTCAGGATACATACGGAGATATGGTAGAGCACACAAGAGGATACAACAATACTTAGCCCACGGAAGAGGACGGTGATGGTGGACTGGTGGTGGGGGGGGTTGGGTTGGGGTTGAGTTCAGGCGGAGTCGGCGAGGCGGGCAACGACGGGGTACTTTGCCTGGAACTTGGTCTCCTAGTCGGTGAGGACGCCGAGCTCCTTGTCGGAGGGGAGGCGCACGACGGTGGAGGCCCACAGCGGTGGGGAGCGTCGGCCGGCTTGCGGGGATGGCCGAGGGCGGTGGGGCGAAGCTTCCGGCGTCACCGAATCGGCTAGAGGAGCACCGGTGGCCGGAACGGGGGAGGCGGCGTTGGGTGGCGCCGGATCGGGGGAGGCGGCGTTGGGCCATTTTGGGAAGTGTTAAGAACTAAGGCAACTACACAACCATTCGAGCGGAGCACTTATATAGACTAACATCACAGACGGTTCTTTAATAGAACCGTCTGTGATGATTTATCACAGACGGTTCTATTAAAGAACCGTCTGTGATAACCCTAAACATCACATATGGTTCTTTAATGGAGCCGTCTATGATGTGAGTAATCATAGACGATTCCATTAAAGAACCTTCTGTGCTGTGAGTAATCGAGATCGAACGGTTCAAGTTAACGGGGCGATCGGTCGGTCCGATCGACCACTCAATCCAGGTCGTTGATCTCCAAATCGGACAGTTCAAGTAAAAGGGGCAATTGGCCGGTCCGATTGGCCACTCAATCCAGGCCGTGATCTCCAAATCGGACGGCTCGGATCCAGGAGCAGGAAGGCCCGAGTGGTCCGAACGGGTACGAGATCTGGACCGGAGGATCTCCATCGGAAGGCTCACACACGACGCGGTTATGCGGTTGAGCTGAACCGCGAGACTCAGGTCGGAGTCTGACTCGGGTTTGAGCCCGAGGAACAGTGATTCCAGATTTTGAATTGAAAGGCTGAGATGATTTGGGAATTTCCAGAGGTAGCTCCACAGCTCCAAAAATTCTGAAATTTTTACTGAGTGATCCTGACTTCAAAATCAACCGTGTATGAATTGTCTAGAATTTCTCATGCAGTGCATTGCCCGCTAGAAAATTCACAAGCTACTGGACATGGGGTTTGACCAGGGAGACAACAGGTTTGACCAGCCCTTAAGAAATAGCAAATAATTTGTAAAAATTATGAAATTTCTCAGGGAGGTTACCCAGATGATCAAGAATTTAGGAAAAATATTTTCCGAGGATGATCACAAGGTTTGACTAGAATACCTTGAATTGCAACATTTCGAGTCAATAACCTTAATTGAATTTGAAGTCCACATTTCAAGGAGATAAATTCTAAAGAATTCAAATGACAACAAGGATGCATCCAAAAGTTTTAATTTATCCTCATTTTCATACATTTGAAACACAACTAATTACCGGTCTGACCGCCGCCAAATCGGTGGCCAATGGGGAGGAGGCAACAGCAGCAGGGTGGTCAATGGGAAGGAGGCAGTAGCAGGGTGGCAGCGCCTCAAATGGAATGGAAAGGGGGCCTACCGGGAGCATCTATTTATAGTGCTTGTATATCACACAAGACGGTGATCTTTATCAAGAACCGTCATGATGATAAGCATGTATCTTGAGACAGTTCTCAACACGCACGGTTCGGTTCGTATAAAGAACGAAATCGTGATAACACATAGAATCACAGACGGTGTTTTATATGAACCGTCTGTGATAATTTTATCACATATTTAATAGGGTATCTAGTATAGCATATTTTGTAGTAGTGTTCTATTTTTCTTTCCTCTATTGCTTGAAAGAACATATTACAATAGGTGTCCTTTTATTTAGCACAAGCTACTATTCGTATTCGAAAAAGACCCTACATATTCTGAAGGGATACCAAACCAACTTTAATATCTATAAGGAATGCTACCTAAATACAAAAACAAACTCTCCTTAACATCTGGATATATCAGAGGTATAAATCCAGCACGCAGTAGATTGCCCCGGAGGCGTGGATCCGCCTGACCACTTATAGATCCGTACCAACACAGGACACCCAGCTGTCTAGGGCTCTTTCGTACCGGCTAGGATTAAGAAGCCGCGTAGGCGTCAAACAGAAAAATAGAGTAGAGCATCAGCAATCACGATAGAAAATAGAGGTGCGTGCGCATCATCATCAATCACCCGTCCGTGCACGTGCTACAAAACCCTAGGGTTTCGCCATGAAGAGGAAGGCTCGCGCACACGAGTACGCGCTGCCGCACCTCGGAGACGAGTTCGTGGCCGACGAGATCCTCGCCCGGCTGCCGGCCCGCTCCGCCGCGCGCTGCGCCGTGCTCTCCAAGCGCTTCCGCCGGCTTCTCACCAGCCCGGACTTCTGGCTCCGCCACCGCCGCCTCGGCGCGTCCCTCGAGCGCCCGCACATCGCCTACTTCTACCGCTACCGCGACGGCCGGTCGCTCTGCCACGCCTTGCAGCTCGTCGGCCCCGCGCTCGCGGTCAAGCACGCCGTCGGCCCCGGAATCTCGCCTGTCACCTACCACTACGCCGGCACGTGCAACGGGCTTGTCCTTCTCACCACGTCCTCCGGTGACGGGCGATCCATCGATGCCGTCGTCTTCAACCCGGCCACCAAGGAGGAGGAGGCCGTACACCTATCCTTGCCGGCCGGCGTCGACCACGGCCGCTTCTTCGGGTTTGGGTACGGCCCGTCGAGCAAGTCATACAAGGCGCTAGCCTGCGTGGAAGGAATCCATACAGGCGGCGGTGGCGGCAGCGGCAGCGCCAGGTTGATGGTGGTGCCGTTCGGCGACGCCGCTGGCTGCCGAGAACCGAGGACGGTATTCTCATGCGAGCATCTTTTTTGCGTCTCTTGTCTGTACACTGACGACGGAAAAGTTTTTCTCCTTGTTAGCATGGACGGCAGGCCAGGTATATCAGCGGTGCTGGCTTTTGACGTCGACGACGAGGTAGTCGCCAACGTTGCGCTGCCGGGAGGCGAGCGCGTCTACCCATCAGGGATGATACTGGAGATACGCGGCCGGCCGTGCGTTCCCATGCGGGATGTCAATGACACCGTGCTCTGGGAGCTCACGTCGGACCACCGGTGGGAGCGGCGATGCGTCCTCGTCGAGGCTCGCGCCCAGGAAAGGCAAATTTTGCGGGTCCCCAATTTGCTCGGCGCGTGGGACTGCGGCGGCGGCGTTCTGTCCGCGTGGTTCGAAGGCGGTCTCGCCTACTTGTACGATCTCCGCGGAGCGGGAGAGGAGGAAGGCGGCGGTGTGCGCAGGCTGGCGGCTGCGAGCTCATGGTGGATCGAAAAGTCAGAGGCCATGGAACGTCTGAAAGTATTGGACAGCTGGGAGCGTCTCTGGGGCTATCAGCCGACGCTCATATCTCCGGCGAGCATCTTCGGCAACGCTGCGTTCACCGGCCGGTGTAGAACTGGCTTGAGCCATTTCCGGTCTGGCCGGTGTCGCCGTCGCGGGGGTGCCGCAGCGGAGCACGAATGCAATGAGATCTTGGTAGACATTATGCGGAAGGTGTTCGTAGAGCAGGTGATACAGAGGCTGCATGCATGCCGAAGGGCATAGATATATAGAGGATCGACGACTTCTTGTGGTTGAACTGAGAGGATCAATTTGGAGACTTTGCGGTCAATGCATTGGCCTAGCTATTCTGATGATCCAAAGTACGTAGAGTTAATTACTTATGCTTAGTTTTGCATTGTGGTGGCTTACAATTCGTTTCATTTTACTACCTTGTTGTCCGGACCCGAATATGTAAATCTGGACTATTTTTGTATACCACATTAGTCTAGAATCACGCTAATGCACATAGTATCAACATCGATGCAATATCGTCCATACACAACAGATTAAAGATAAATATACTGAAATTGATAAGCAAATAAGAGTTATGAACTTACAGTCGAGTTTATAATTATTTATCCACGTAGGGCTTAACTATAAACAAAGATAACTGCAACAGGATGAAAGAAACTCCAGCGGAACCCATTGATTTGTCACAGGAAATCAACTGAGAACAAGACCTAACGATGGAACTCCTGGTAGTACTCCTCCTCCAAAGCAGGTGTAGACTCCTCCACTTCGTCAACTGAGTGATGATTATCACAAGGTGAGCACGTACAGAGAGTACTAAACAAGTTGTGCAAACATAATGCAAGTATATATGCTGGCTTATTCCGAAGGATACGACTTCTAAGTTTATCTAGCTTAATGCAACATTTGCAATTGAATACCAATAACAATTTGAAAAGCAGAAATTGAAAGAGTAATATAACTTATTAAGTAATCAAAAGTTGGCACAAAGTTTCACATATCCTAATCCATTCATTCACATATCCAACCTTCCTAGTTTTTTTGTAACACTACCCTTTGTGTGAAATCCCCAAGTATGTCCAAAACCGTGGACATGGCTATTCGGATAGATTTGATTAACACTTTGCAGAGGTTGTCCAATTTTCTCCACAAGATACGACAAACGACATAGTTCTGGCATGTTTCCATAGATGTGCGACCTAGTGGATCATGACAAAGTATTTCAGAGACTTCGCCCAAACAATTGGCCCTTGCAGTAACCAAGGTCAACGTACACCCTTATTCCATACACAGATAATATCAAAACACAGTGAACGAGCGTAGGGGTACACCGTTAGATTTGGGAATGGAAACCATCCATGATGTGGTTCATACACATCATACCACGCCCTCCAACCTACACATTGCTAACCTACTTCCTAAAGAAGCCAACGTTGAAACTCGGTAATTTACTACGCTAGGCTCTTCCCATTATAGCATGTGGTTATACAATTGTAGCTCAGTTAAATGGTGCACAAAGTCAAGTCCAGGGCAAGATTACCCAATACACTAAGCCTACACACAAAAATATGTAAACCAATACACAGTCCACCACACATAGCCTAACACTAAGTCTTGCCAGTTGCCCTGGTCTAAATCATTTATCCACCCCAGTTGTCTACACATAGCACATAATTATCCACATAGTGATTCCATATTCAATTAATCAGGTGTAATGTTGCCATCTCAAAATGGTATCAATAGTCCAGCATGGCTAAGTGTCACACTACTCTAACCAACACACGTTGGTGCTGTAATAGTTACTAACTAGTATTTTACCATCCTAGGGTGACAAGTGATCATGGCATACAATCTACAAGTTGGAATAAATGACAATTGGGTTGCATAGCTGCTCCTAGAAGTAATAAATATTTGATAATTTAAATAGCATGCAATAGTTTTAAAACAAAGTAGTTTTGTAAATCTTGGTGCAATATGATTAAAGCATAACTTACCTTAGAATAGGTCTCGGTCTTGCCCTTGAGCTAGCTCTTCGCCTTCGTAGGCTCCCAAATCTTCAATGTCTATGCGACGAAAAGCAAATAAATAACAAACAGAGGTGTAAAACAACTCCACAAATTATAATAAAAATACTATAAGGTAGAGTTTGATTTTATATGAATTTAGAAACTTGAACGAGCTCAATCGGAGTTCGTATGACAAATAACAGACTCTTGGAAATCGCCCGGTGGGCTAATTTGGGAAATTACAGAGGAGAGAGGGTACATACATAAACTGACATGTGGGACCAAGGGAATATTATGTGAATCTTTATTTTCTGGAATTTTGGAAAAAGGCTAAGAAAGTGACAGGTGAGTCCATGATCTATAGGCCGGGTTCACAGGTTTACGGTAGACTAGGTCTACAGAACAATACTGACATGTGGGACCCACACGACATTGCCTCAGTTCACCATGGACTAGGTCCACGCGATTTGGACCTAGGGTTAGGGCACGACTAGGACTAACAGGGTAACCACGTTGGCTATGGTGCATGTATGGGAAATGAGGGGTGACAACGATGGCTGCAACTTCGGCTAAGTGAGTAGGTGCATCACAGAGAGGACGATAAGGTGAACTCATTGATGCGTGTGTTGAGGTCGGTGACAAATGACGACGAGCGGTGGTGTGGTAATAGCGATGACGGCGACATGCTTTGCAGGGGTTACAACGAGGGACGACGCGTAGGTGGAAAGCTAGTGCGCATAGGTAGAACATGGGACGACGAACTCGATGGTGTGATCGGTGGCAGTGAAGACTCATATATAGGCAATTGTGGAATCGGACGATGAAGACTGCGTAACGAAAAAGATTGAATTGGCTTGATGCCTACGCACAAGGGACGAGAGATGAAATTGAAAGATAAGATAGATAGATCGGGATGTGGGACACAAGATGACGTGAGTGGATTCACGATTAGCTCACCCATGAGACGAGGAACGTGACAGCAAGGGCGAGCGTTGTGGCTTCTTTCACTGAACGCGAGGAAGATGATGGGGCGACGGCTTTCTCCAGCGAAAACAGCAGTTACAAGTTGCGTGACGGAGGGCGACGTGTGCAGAGGGGCTTGGGATTTTATAGTAGTAGCTAGGGTTGTGTGGCGTGGTGTGCACGTCGAGGACACCGAGGTTGTGGTGGAGTCTGGATCGTCGGGGACGATTCGGTGGTGGCACGGACACTCGGCCGGGTCCATCAGGAAGCGACGACAGAGCATGGGTGGACACAGGGGCGATGCGTGGCGCATGAGGTGTTGGCGCAAGCTGGGCCGGCTTGGGCCGTGCAAGAGAGAGTGAGCGGGCGAGCGAGCTGGCGCTAGGAGATGGGCTTCGGCCCAAGAAAAGAGAGAGAGGAGAGTGGACCGGGAAAAACGTTTCAACCGCTCAACCTTCCAGCTTTTTAATTTAGTTTTTGATGTTTTTAGAAAATAAAAAATAGCCCAAATAAAATAGAAAATGCGCTCGAAAAATTCTCAGAAAAATCCGGAAAATAGTTCCAAGCAGGTGGAATCCAAATAAAATAGTTTTAGAATTAATTGACATTGGGATGACTAACATTAAATCATTTTAACTTAGAAAATCTCCAAATTAGCTTTATTAATTCAAGAAAACAGGTAGAAAATTTTTAGGTAACCTAATCTACACAAAGGAATTTTGAAGCACGAAGTTACTTTACATTTGTGTGTGTGTGTGTATTAACCACTTGATTATTATTATTATTTTTTGCATAATATCAGAGCTGTAATATGATGGTGAGTCATATGTGCACCTAGACATGTTGTGTATCTTTGTGGACTTGTACGCCTAGAGTCTGTGTAGACATGTATTTTAAGACAAATCAATTGACCCGGCAGCCCGGCGCGCGTCGCCAAAGTGGCGCATGGAGCGCGGCGGCGGAAGGCGCAGAGGCAAGAACAGCGCAAGGAACACGGGGAGAGGCAAGAAGCTTACGAGGATTCGCTTGTTAATTTCATCACGTAAGTAGGTGATGGGAGAGGATGAGACATTTCGGCTTCAGCTTGGTTGGTGCTTGCTCGAGTTTCCGAGATTTCGTTTTCTCAATCTGACACGCCGTTTCGAATCTTTCGCGCGAAAATTTCCGGATTTTGCGGACTCGAAATTGTTCTCTCTGGTTTCGATTCCGAGACCGAGTAGGATTATTACTTGTAGTTGTCTTCCATGGCTATAAATACGGACCACCGCCCACCCTGCTTTGATCAACTCTGGACACGGACAGAAATGGAGGCCTGGAGGTTTGGCTTCGGCGACCACACGTCGACGTCGTCCGGCTACAAGTTCGATCCCACCGACGCCGACATCGTCGCCTCGTACCTCCTCCCGCGCGCGCTCCAGCTCGGCAACCCCTACGAGCTCGCCATCATCGACGACGACCCGGTGAGCCTCCCGCCGTGGCAGCTACTGCACAAGCACGGCCACGCCGGCAGCGACCACGCCTTCTTCTTCGGCCCCGTCGCCGACAAGACTGAGAACGGCGGCCGCAAGAACCGCACTGTCAAGGCCGAGGCCGGGGCCGGGGCCGGCGGCACGTGGCGCGGGCAGAAGGGCTCCGAGGAGAGCCTCACCCTGATGAGCCCCGAGGGCTGCGAGCTGGATATCAGGTACAAGCGCTACAACCTCAGCTACTACCGCGCCGGCGAGGAGGACGCCACCGGCTGGGTCATGCACGAGTACGAGATCACCTGGCCTCCGCTACCGCGCACCGTACTCACCCGCATCAGGATCACCGACAGGGGCAAGGGGCTAGTCATGAAGGGCACGGAGCGGCAGCAGGCCGAGGCGGAGGCGCTGGCCGCCGGCGCCGACCAGCAGGTTTTCCCAGACCCAGAGAAGCCAGGCCCGAGCCATCAATATCACGCCTGCCTTGTCGCCGGCAGTGCCATCGCCACGGGCGACGGCGAGGGATACAGTGTCGCGCAAAATGATGTTGTCCATGGCGATAATGCCGGTGGCATGGGAGAGACGGGCGGCTACAGCAACTACTACAATGCCGGTGCCATCGCCACTTCTTTACACTACACCGATGGGAGAGAGGGCGGCGGTGACTACAGCAACCACTACAATGCCGGTGGCGGCGACTTCAGCAACTACTACATCGCTGGCGACGGCGATGATAACATGTACTACGAAGCCGGCGGCGACGTCAAGCATGAGTCCGATGACGGCCAGGAGTACGGTCACTGATCGAGGCTGAATCCAATCGACAGAAGCAATTGTAGAATAATAACATATCATGCCATGTACTTGCACCATTTTTATGTGATTTATGAATTCTTGATTCTTTTTTAAGATAAATATTTTTGAGATTTTAATGACAACCTGATTTGGGATGTTTCAATCAGATGGATCATCTTTTTAAAAAAAAAAAGATAGACATTTTTTAAAAAAAGAAACAACTTACCTTGAAGCACTTTTATTTCCCATTTTTTTCTGAGACCAAGCACAACTCAACTACCAGTAGGCTAGCAAGAAATTTCTCTAGCAATTGAACAGATGAAGAGAAGCAGCGAAATATGGCGAAGACAATGCCAAATAAGTGGAGCAGAGGAAGACGACAGGTAGCGGCATGCTCTACATGTTCAGTTGTCATTTAGCTAGAAGCACTTGATTCCTGCTGAATGAGGTATATGCATGGATGTAACTAATCCAAAGGAAATGAACGGGTTATGCAAGTTTCCAATCACACGCAAATCTCAATAAGTAGCAGGTCATGTTTCAATCTGTTGTCAGGGATGCTACTTTCTTTCTTTTTTCTTTCTTTTTTGAGATGGGAGGCAACAACCTCATCAGCTTCCATTAGAGAAACTGAATAAGTCAAGGTTCTTACAGCAGTTGACAAAAAGGAAAAAAAAAAAAAGGCAAAGGATAGCAAGCATAGACTTCCAGGAGATTAGAGAGTAAAGCAACCAACTAATCGAAAAACTACAAATTTTCAGCACACAAAGCTCAAACTCTGAAACTCCTGAGTAAAGCAACCAACTATTCCTGAGAATGTTCAACATCTTTTGCGGATGGGTTGAGCAATTTCTCAGGTCTAAAAGTCGGTTGATTGTAATCGGAATTGTTGCTCTGGTTTGGTCAATTTGAAAGCCAGAAACCTTGCCTGTTTTAATCATTGGCTCGACTTTTGGGCACTTCTTCAGAAACCTGCAGATCAAAACATGCTCAGACGAGGTACCAAGGTTTTGGGCGAAGGAGGTGTTTGACAAGTCCAGAGGCTGGAATGTTGGCGTCTACAGGTTGGAGGGCGAGATGGGAATGAAAAAAATGATATGGTAAATTGGATTTTGGTTGCACTCGGCACACTGATCGTGGCCTCTTGGCTTTCTACTATAGCTATACACAACCATAATTACAGGAGCCCATAAATGGCTGGATTACATAATACTAATCACCGATGATTCTGGTGATTGGTTCCTATGCATAGACAAGTTACTTTATTCATGCATATATTTTATCAGCCTCCCTCAATCTCAACCGTTGGAAGCAAGGTTGAGATTGCGCCTGAAGGAGGAAAACAATTGTATGGACAGTGGCGTGGTGAAGATGTCCACCACTTGATCCTTGGATGAGATGAACTTGATGTGTAGCAGTTTTTGTTCAACCCTCTCACGAACAAAATGAAAGTCCACCTCGATGTGTTTAGTGCGGGCATGAAAAATTGTATTAGCAGACAAATATGTTGCCCTCAAATTGTCACACCAAAGACTAGAGCAACACCTAGTTCTTGAAGGAGAGATTGAACCCATATCAGTTCGATAGTGGCATTGGCATCAGATTTGTACTCAGACTCCGTGCTAGACCTCGATACAGTGGCTTGCTTGCACAAACTCCAGGCGATCAAATTACCACCAAAAAAGATAGCATGGCCCCCAGTTGAGCGCCTGTCGTCAACGTTTCTAGCCCAATCCGCGTCAGAGAAGGAGGAGAGTAAACAAGACGACGAGGAGTGGAGCTGCAAACCAAGGTTGGCCGTGAAACGGACATAACGCATAATCCTTTTGACAGCCGCCCAATGAGAACTGGTGGGCGCATGGAGAAGCTGACATACTCGATAGACTGAAAAAGAGATATTCGGACGAGTAATAGTGAGATATTGGAGCCCACCAACAATACTCGGTATTGCGTTGCATCCTCGGGAGGAAGAGGAACACCGTATTGGGATGAAAGCTTGTCCGTCGAGGCCATAGGGGGTGTGCCGGTTTGCACAAGGTCATGTCGGCGCGAGCCAAGAGATCAGCAACATATTTCCGTTGAGTGAGAGTAAGATAGTGCGGTTGGCGTCGTACCTCAATCCCAAGGAAAAGTGCAGGCCCCCTAGGTCCTTGACGGCAAATTCCACCAGCAAAGCAACAACAAGATCATCGGCGGCCTAGCGAGAGGAGCTGACCACAATAATGTCATCGACGTATACCAAAAGAAAAACAATGGATGTGCCATGTCGACGGATGAACAGGGACGTGTCAGTTTTGGATGCCACAAAGCCGAGACCGCAGAGACGAGCACTAAGGTGGGCATGACATGCACGAGGTGCCTGCTTGAGTCCGTAGAGCGCTTTGTCAAGACGACAGATATGCGATGGGCAGTGAGGATCTTTGAAACCAGGAGGTTGGCGCATGAAGACCTCTTCTTCAAGAGTCCCATAGAGGAATGCATTCTGAATATCGAGTTGCTTCAAATACCAGCCAGCAGACACAGCCATGGAGAGGAGAAGGCAAATCGTCGTGGGCTTGACCACCTGACTAAAGGTGTCCTCATAGTCATACCCATAGAGTTGCTTGAATCCCTTGGCAACAAGTCTGGCTTTGTAATGCTTAATCATGTCATTGGCCTTGCGTTTAATCTTGAATACCCACTTTGAGTCAATGAGATTGATTCCTGGGCGAGGCTCGACAAGACGCCATGTCTTGTTCCGGAGAAGGGCAGCATACTCGGCTTCCATGGCGGATTTCCAGTGAGGAGAACGCAGTGCATCATAGTGCGTACGAGGCTCGAGCGAAGACTCAGTAGAGGCGCGTGGGACGTGAGCCATGTACGTCACGGTCTCGTCCATGCGCTTGAGTGGCTTGCGGATCCGTCCTGTAAGCGCGTACGAGGACGGAATGGGCAGGCGTTGCGATCGGAGCAGGGTCTGGTGCTGGTGGAGAAGCCGTATCATGCGGCTCGGGAACCTAGGCCGTAGCAGCTGCTTGAGCCGACTCAACATCCTGGGCTGAGGCATTGTCACTAGGAGGCGAAGGAGATAGCACAGCCAGGGAATGTGCTGCGCGCACTGGACTTGCACCGGGTGAGTCCGACTCCTCAGGGTCATCATCGGGGATGGCATCAACTTGAGCACCACGTGGAAAACCTGCACCATGGTTAGGCAACAGCAAGGGACAGTACGCAATATCGACAAATTGGTTAGGGGAAATAACAGATGGTGAACCAGATGATGCATCGGTCGAGTTCAATGGAAGATCAACAAAGGGAAAAACATTTCATCAAAAACAACGTCGCGAGAGATATACATGCGATTAGACAGGACATGAAGACACTTATACCCTTTGTGAAGAGAACTATAGCCAAGAAACACACACTTCTTTGACCAAAAATCAAGTTTATGGGAATTATATGAACAGAGGTGCAGCCAGCATGCACAACCGAACACCTTAAAGAAGGAATAATCTAGTTTCTCATGAAGAAGACGCTCAACTGGTGTGTGCATGGCAATAACTCGGCTAGGAAATCTGTTTATGAGAAAACATGCAGTGGATAATGCATCACTCCAAAAACATAGTGGCACAAAAGCATGGGCAAGAAGTGTAAGGCATGTTTCAACAATGTGACGATGTTTGCGTTCGGCGGTGCCGTTTTGTTGGTGAGTATGAGGACATGAAACACGATGAGAAATACCGAGTTTATGAAAAAAAGGATGAAGTTTCTCATATTTGCCGCCCCAGTCAGTGTGAACATGAATGATTTTTTGCTTAAGTAGGCGTTCAATATGACGTTGAAAGTCCACAAAAACTTTGAACACATCAGATTTATTTTTCAGCAAATATAGCCAAGTGAATCGACTGTATGAATCAATAAAGCTGACATAAAAACGATGGCCACTGATAGACGTACGAGTAGGACCCCATACATCAGAAAATACAAGTTCCAAAGGTGCGGAAGCTATTTTATTCAAAAGGGGAAACAGTAATTGATGACTCTTGCCTTGTTGGCAAGCATCACAAACTACATCATTATGAACTGACTCAGATGACATGCTTAACTATTGGAGACACGGGATGACCTACGCGTGAATGCCATTTATTTGGAGAGACCTTGACACCACTGAAAACTTGCTTTGTGGATGCCGACTCAATGGAATAGAGACCACCTTGACACCGACCTTTAAGGATTGTTTCCCTCGTGCTCTGATACCATGAAAAAAAATGATATGGTAAATTGGATTTTGGTTGCACTCGGCACACACACTGATCGTGGCCTCTTGGCTTTCTATTATAGCTATGCACAACTATAATTACAGGAGCCATAAATGGCTGATACTAATCACCGGTACAACCATAATTACAGGAGCCCATAAATGGCTGGATTACATAGTACTAATCACCGGGGTGATTCTGGTGATTGGCTCCTATGTATACCCAGGGGCGGCTCCAGCAATAGGGCAAGGCTGGGCGGCCGCTCCAGGTAGCCAGCACCGGTGATGCCACCTCCCGGCTTCTTCCTGACAGACGACGCGACCCGCCACAGCTCGGCAAAGCCTCCCTCTCCGCTTCCGCGCTCCGACCTCCCACCTCTGGCTCTCCCACTCTCGGTCTCCCTCTCTACTCTGGCCTCCGGCCTCCAGCTCTCCCACTCGTCGGCTCCGGCAATCATGCACCCTCGCTGCTATTAAAGTGAGTTTGCGCACCACCTGTTTGATATAATGCCTCAATGAACCACATTCTTACATATGTGAAAAAAATTCTTTAATGGATATATCGTCATCCACCTTCCCCTGCTTGCCGAGGACAATGTGAAATTGATTGCTTCATACCCATTTGTAATTTTTACGATCAATCGGTGCTATAATATATTGTAGTAATGTGATTTACTGGTTGTAGTATTGTAAATCTCATGAAGGAGAACCTCACCACTGCAGGACACCGGTGACTGCCCAAGATGAAACAAATAGTTGTTCTAGTCTCACCCAGCCTAGCCGACTTCGTTGGTTCTGTGTGCCTCCTATATTGTCTCAAGTTTTGGATAATATCGAGCGACACGGTTCCCCAAATACTTACTGCAGTAAGATGTGCCCTCACCCCTTTGCTTCCGTTGTTGCTTCCGCTATCTTTTGTAATGTATTCTTTGGCCCGTCCGCCTTTATTGTAAAAAAATTGACCCAAAGCGGTCTATGTAAACTCGATGTGTAAATTAATGAATGAAATAAAGTTTGCGCCATGTATGGTTGATTCAAGAACGCACTGTGAAGTGCTAGCTATCGATCCAGTGGAATAGCACGTTGATTTCACAGAGGATTTGGATTTACAAAACCGGTCCACAGAGCCGTATCGAGCATATATTTGTAGGAATCTTAGTTAGACCGGTCGAGCCTAAGGACTTTGGTATTATTTTCAAAACCTACGAAAAACTTTGGCAAAATATAACGATTATTTGCTATGACTTACCCTCCTTAGTTCCTTACTTTCCTTAATTTCACTTGAATTTTACTCACCGACTCACTTGTTTCAAAAATTGTAGATGGCGACCCTTCGTCCGATGGACCGTGGGACTTGTTTTCTCATGAAGAAAATGGAGATGAGTGTGTGGATTTCCTTCGCCAACTCATGTACCACACCGGACTACAACCGCAAGCCTATCTTCAGAGTAGAAAGACTCAAACCTGTGACCAAGAGTCATGGACCGTGGAGGTTTTCCTCTATGCTAGAGAGGTGAGTTCATCGCCACACCTTCACTCGGACTACTCACAAAGAATTGTGACGATGCAGATTCAAGACGCAAAGATGCTTACCGCAAACGTCGACGGATGCACATCGACCTTTCTGGGAATCACCTTTCTACTACCATCCGCCTCTCCCGAAGGACAATCCAACCCAAGTCTGCGTCTTCGTGTGGGAATAGTTAGGCTAGTCTAGGTTGGCTAGCGATTTGCATTAGCAATTCCCTTGGTTGCAAGTGCTTTTGTTTCCTTCTTTGTAGACAGTAAAAGTCATGTAACACTTAACCCCTTTAATATAATGCACCATTCTAGGCTTTGTATTGTATTTGATTATTCTCCTCGCTCGGTTTTGAGTTTCTTCAGTGTGCCTTAGAGGGCCGGTGAACCCTCATATAAATCCTCCTAACCTAGGTTGTTCTCTCGAGATGGCACCCAAGAGACCAAAGACCAAGGAAGTGGTGTCGATTTCAAAGAAAGAAGTCAACAATCCACCCACCAAAGGCTCCAACTTCAACTCCAACTCCGCTTTCCAATGGGAGTAATTCACCGGACACGGTGACTGTCAAGATGAAACCAGCGGCTAGCTTTAATCGCTTCACTTATGAGAAAAAGGGCACTATGCTAATAGATGTCCTCGAAAAAGCTTCGTCGTGCAAGTGGTGCGAGATGAAAACAAGCGACCACCAACCCGTCAACCTCAAGAAATACCCAAGGGCGATGGTGCTGCTACACGTGCACCAGACACACGATGGCACTCAAGACACCAAACAAACTGCCCAAGATGGAAAAATGAAGAGTCAAGAAAGAACATCATCATCACCAACCTCACTTGGCAATGGAGAGTTTCAAAGGTTCCAAATAAAAGCAAGTTGTACTCACAAGTTCTACTACAAGACCCTAAGCCCCGCCAACTGCTTGTCTTGAATGTGGCAAGTCGGGACATGCTGCCCAATTATGTCCTCCATTAAGACAAGGTGCAAAAGGAGCATGCTTCACATGCGGGCAATATGACACTATTGCTACTCATGCCCGGTGCCCATACATCCCCGGTGTGAGAACACCTCAACCGAGAAGATTGCACGTGAACCGGATAGCACTGCGCGTTGTGGAAAAGGACATCGGTCGGATCAATGTTTCAAGCGCCCCATCAAGTGCGGTCTAGGGACACCGTCTCGAATATGGACTCCAATGGATTACATACAATATATTGTGGATTTATAAAGAAACGCAAGGAGGACGCCCGTGATATCGCACGGCCTCGCCGGAGAGCGGGGTGCGGCCATGTCGCAACCGGTGAGACCGCGACTCCCTACCTAATATTTTGTCCTAAATCCGCCCAGTGATTGTTATAATCATCATTTGCGTAAGATGATATATATATGTTGAATCACCCGTGTTGTCTTCGATTGTTGATCAATAGTTGTTGTCGGTAAATTGTTTTGTCAGAATCAATTCTTCTCATAGTTACTTGGAAAGATGTTGCAGGATCATCTTTCGTAAGGGCATCAATGTGTGCGAGTTGTTGTTGATATTTTGGTTGTTGACCGTGAGTAATGATATCCCGTGTTCAATATCGATGAGAGTGATCAAGATTGTTTATCGGTGATTTAAACTTGTGTTTGGTAGACTGGGAGTCTCAGACGTAATTAGAAATCGAAGTCGTAAGAATCGACGACTCAAAGCAGATCCAAGATTCAAGCAAAGACGCCGATCAAGACTTCAACCTCTGTCTAATCAGCTTTGAGTAAGATCAAGGCCACGGTAAAATAGCCCAAAGTAGTCAACACTTTGATCATATTGATCCCACATTTTATGCAAATTATATTCTGGTTAAAGTATCAAATTGCATGCTATAATTTTATGCAAATGTATGTCAAATTCTCTAAGGTAGTTAAAGGCCTACTTGTTGATTAATAAATTATTATTGCCATTCCTTGAAAGTTGAACTCCCAAAGATCCATGTCACCCTAGTAAATATCCGTAACTTACTAGTTATAGGTCGTACTTAAATGCCATGCTAGACTTGTTTAAGTACCGGGGTATTACTACCCCAAATCATCATCCTTTTATCATCATCAATTGTTTTGGGCAGTCATTGGGGAGAATGACTGGGATGGTTGGATAATTTGTTTTATACTCCCCCAAAACTCTAAAATTTGCTAATACCCATCTGGGCGGATGATAAGCTGGAGGGTAAATGGTTGGGTGCTAATGTAGCCCAGGATATTTTTGTGGAGGGTATGTGGTAAGAACCGCCCAGATAACCTTAAGGACTTAATCCTGTGATGACCTCTTATTGTAAAACCGTGATACCACAAGTCTATAATGGTGTCGACTGCTTACCCATGGCAGGGTGTTCTGGAGGCGCTTAAACTTGTGTTTGGTAGACTGGGGAGTCTCAGAGTTTGAGCTTTGTGTGCGAACACATTGGATTATTTGGGGCTTCATTCATTGAGAGGATCAACAACCTGCAGGAAGCCGCTTCAAGCAACAATTGCACATCCAGTTGTTAGACCGGCCAACAAGCTAATATTTGTATGCTCTGGAATCTGGATTGTGATTTGTGTTACGTTGTACATCCAGAAGGCGGCGCGAGCTGGCGTAACATCAGAAAATTTGGACGTATTTCAAATTGTTTGAAAATATGTATAAAAAATTTAAAACTTTTTAGTGCATTTGGATGATATTCGAATTCCCTGGATTTTATTTGAAATATTGCCGAGTTTTAAAAAACGTTGTACATCCAGAAATATCGACACATAAACGGGCCTTCAAACCGGACCCATATACAACGATCGACCTTGTGGTTGTTAATTTGTTATTGACTGGATCAATAATGAGCTAGTGGCTTCATATGCTTTGGTTATTTTATTACCACTAGCTACCGTCGTAAATCTTTCTTCTTTCGGCAATTTCTTTCTACCGTCGCAAATCTCGAAACAGATATCGCCTGAGTATTAGGTATTACCATCTAACCCTTTTCTTCGACGAATGCTAGCTTACAGGTGAAACTATCAATCGCAACGCACTAAACGACCTACCAACTGTATATACGATCAGCAGAAAAAGGTCAAAAACCATGCCACTAGTGACTCATTATCATCTAGCATAGATTCATCTACAAGCAAGAACTAATCACCCTGACTATATGTATGCATGTATGTATGTATTGTTAGGTATGTGACAATTAATTTGAATAATTGAATTTCAGAACCCACTTTTGTTGTTTACGGCCATAAGGTGGGTTTACCAATGATTTATGTAGAGATACTGCTGACAATTAATAAATTATATCGTTGTTATACCTATCCTATGGACAACCACTTGACATTTTCACCTTGCTGTTATCAGTCATCACAGATGCAGCATAAACGTCATTCATCTATTGGAAAGGCTATTCAGACTAAAAGGAAACCATTAACCTTAGTTGCATATGTTTCAGCTAATCCATTTGCTTCCCTCATTTTTACCTGATTGTAGCATTAAGAAAAGACAATAGAAGATGTAGGTACTCCTTTATTTGATTGGATTTGCTCCTGTTCTTACCTAGAAGAATCATGTTCCTGATCGCCATAACAGTAACTGGGCAATTTGTTACAATGTTCCTGTCTACTCCAAGAACTGCCCCAACTGAAAAAAAACTATGACTTCTCCCAACCGCTCTCATGACACCAGAATTTTCTGTTCTGTTCTGTTCTGTTCTGTTCTGTTCTGTTCTGTTCTGTTGCATGTTCCTGTGACAGCAGTTGCTACCATCATATCTCTGGAGTTTGGAGTCAGCCAAGACCAAGAGTGATAAAAAAGCATCTCTGCTTCAGCTCCACTCCTGGAGATTTTCTACTTGAGGTTTGGGAGTTTTCTTTAACTTCTTTTAGGTGGCAAGTCATGTTTCTTGCTTGTTGCTATTGGGAAACTGGTTGCTTGGGGATAGCAGGTGGCCAGTGTGCTGTTGAAGTGGAAGCAAAGAAACCAGCCTCACCTTCATATAAGCCCCCAAGAGCTTCTGTGAATGTTGTTTACAGTCAAAATACTTGTGGAAAATCCAGCCTTCTTTCAGGCTCTAGCATGGCCATGGCCTCGGACCGTGTTGAGGTCGACACCGCCCGCCCTTTCCGGTCAGTGAAAGAGGCGGTTGCGGTGTTCGGGGAGCGCATCCTCGTCGGCGAAAGCCACTCCATGTCCAATGGTGATTCTGTTGCCATTGCTACTCCCCATGCCAATGCCAGTGCTAATGCTATTACCATTGCCACCCCTAACGCCAAGCATGAGGATAGCAGTAGTAACAGTACTATTACCGTTTCTCCAAACGCAATGACAGAAGTAGAGCCAGAGTCAGAGGCAACGCCAGCCATTGTGCCTATGTACTCGGCGCCGTCGTCCCCACCGTCGTTCGCGTCATCGCGATCGCCAAACGAGGACGACGACGTGCATGATCATGGCCAAGACGTGGAAGCTGGGCCTGGGCTCATGATCATGAGCTCCATCAAGAAGCTGGAGGCGGAGGTGGCCGAGACGAGGAGGGAGGTGGTGCAGCTCAAGAAGAGGGGGACCGAGATGGAGATGGCCGTGGCCAGCCTCAACGCGCAGCTCCACCGAGGCCTCTCGAAGCTGGCTGAGATGGAGGCCGACAAGGCGGCGGCGGCGCGGCGCAGCATCGGAGGAGACACCGACGTGACGGCCACAGTGCGGAGCGAGCGGTGGGGCGAGAAGTCCGGCTCGTATAGCGAGTACCTGCCGTCGTTCAGCCACGCGCTGAGCCTCGGCGAGATCGACGACGAGCTGATCAGCGGCAGGAGGAGGAAAGCGCAGAAGGTGAAGCCCATCGTTCCTCTCATTGGTGACATACTCTTCTCCAAGAGGAAGAGCACCAAGGACAAGGGTGACCTCTTCTACAGTGGAGATCTTTACAGTGTGCTAGGCTGATCAGTGGCTTGTGTGTGCTCAGGTTGTGGCCGACCCGCCTGTCTGTAATTTGGATGGAGCCTGTGCTTTATTTGGTCCTTTCTTTCTCCTTGGTTGGATTTTTTCTCTCTCTTTTGTGATCTCGTTTGTGATTTGGGAATGGGAGTTTGTGTATATGTAAAAAAAATGTTGATGTATCTTCAGATCAAGAATGGGAAAATGTGTGAATTGTGATTGCAGTAGAGTTATTATCTGATCTGATCTGTTTTGCAGTGGAATTATTCAGATTCACCACTTGATCTTGATGCAGCAAGTCTTGGAGATGCAAAGGAAATGAATTTTCCATTTGTGGCATGCTAATGCTATTAGCTTAGCTTATTATAGAGTGTGCACAGCTAACTACTCTCCACCATTCTCTCTTCACCTCTCCCTCCAGTTTGGACACCTTTCGTTGAACATTTCATCTGCTTCTCCTCCAAGATCCACAAAAGGCAAACAACATAACAGATCAAAGATTTTTTTTTGCACATTTTTGTTCCAAGAACAAGAAGACGAGGCCAAAAGGCAATTGATTGATGCCATTGCCATGAACGTCGCCTTCTTCTTGTTCTTGACCTGCGTTTAGCTTTGTTTCTTGCCGTTTGATTCCAAGTTGCAACAATGGCGCCGCCCAAGCAGGAGGAGTGCGGGCGGCCAGCTGGTAGCTCGTGCGTGTGGCTGGTCACGGCGCTGCTCCTCCTCTCCGTGCTCTCCGGCGGCGGATGCCTCGTGGGCTACGTCGTTCTGCCGCCGAGCGAGGCGCCGGGCTGGCTCCCCGCCGTCGGCCTGGCGCTCGTCGCGCTCCCGTGGGCGTTCTGGTTCGCCACGTGCGCGTACCGGTGCGCCGCGGCGCGCGGCGCAGAGCGCCAGGCCGCCGTGGCGCCGGCGGCCAGCAGCATATGCTCGCGCGCCGACTCGCCGGCGCCTGGCTCCTGAATTAATTGTAAGATGCTTAACATGTAAACTCTTTAAATTACTGAAGAGCATGTAATTAATCATCGTGATGTTAATTAAAACTGTTGCTAAAAATCTTCAGCATAGAGGGGATCAGATACGTATTGTATGGTTGTCTTTCGTCTTTGCTTTGCAGTGTTTGGATGATCGAAGATGCAAATGGTGTGAGGAGGAAATTAGATTTGATCAACTCAATCTTTCAGATCGATGTAAACAGGATGGTGCCAAGAATACGGATGATCTTGGCGTAATCACGCGACTACAAAAGCATGTTTGGAACATGTAAAAAATACATGGATTGTAAAAACGTGAGAATGATTGATTGATTAAGAGTGGTACAGGAGTACAAATATATATGCGAGGATACCAACCGTTCGTATCCTCTCGAGGATACCAAACGTTCATAACTGTTCGTATCCTCTCGAGAATACCAACCGCTCATATTCAATAGTCTAACACTCCCCACGCCTAATCGGGAGCATCGCTAATGGTCGACCGGACCGAACTCCCGAACAATGAGGTAGGAAGACCCTTGGTGAAGACGCCGCAGATCGTGATGTCGTGGGAACATGAAGAACCCGAGCATGGCCGAGGGCAACTTTCTCTCGAACAAAGTGGAGATCGATCTCTACATGCTTTGTTCGTTGATGCCGCATTGGATTCTTTGGAGAGATAAAGCGCACCGACGTTATCACAATAGACCACGGTGGCTCGGCGAGGTGGGTGGTGAAGTTCGAGCGAAGAGTCGTCAGAGCGTGTAGCTTCAAGAACACCATTTGCCACGGCACGGTATTCGACTTCAAAGATCGACCGTGAGACCAGAGGTCGGGCGCTTGAGGACCAGGACACCGTGTTATTACCTAGGAACACTGCGAGCCGGAGGTGGAGCGGCGGTATCCGGACAACCACCCGGTCCAAAGATCCGTGTACAACGAGGTCTCAGAGGCGACGAGCGCGCATAGTCAATCAAGTGTAAGGGTGCCTTGCAAATATCGCAGAATCCGCTTGAGAGCCGTGGAGGTGAGGCTCTCGGGTCATGCATATAGAGGCACACTTGCCGAACAAAGAAAGGCGATATCCGGACGGGTGAACGCTGGCATCAGAGGGCACCGGCGAGATCTGCGATGCTGCGTGGAGTCATCAACAGAGGTCCATCGGCGGATAATTTGGAGTGTAGATCAACAGAGTGCCGCACGGCTTGCACTCACTCATCCCGCTCGCTCCAAAATATCCCGAGTATCTTGCCGAGAAAGAAATAAGCCACCAGCGAGCGTGTCACCGAAATGCCCAGAAAATGGTGAAGCTGACCCATGTCTGTCATAGCAAACTCACGCTGGAGAGCCCCAATGATCTGATTCAAAAGACCGGCAGAGGAAGCAGTGAGAACAATATCATCCACATAGAGCAACAACAGGGCTGTGGCCGTCCCTCTGCGGTATATGAAGAGCGAGGTGTCTGACTTGGCTTCAATAAATCCAACCGAAATAAGATGAGAGGAAAACCGGTGATGCCAAGCACGAGGAGCCTGCTTCAGACCATATAGAGATTTGTTGAGCCGACAGACAAAATCAGGGCGAGAGGAATCTGCAAAACCCTTGGGCTGAGTGCAGTATACGGTCTTTGTGAGAGTACCATGCAAGAACGCATTCTTCACATCAAGCTGGTGAATGGGCCAGTCCTGAGAGAGAGCCAGAGAGAGAACCACTCGGACGGTTGCTGGCTTAACCACCGGGCTGAAAGTCTCATCATAATCAATACCGGTCATTGTGTAAAACCCCGAGAACCCAAATGAGCCTTGTAGCGATCAAGAGAGCCATCTGCAAGCAACTTGTGACGAAAAATCCACTTGCCGGTGACCACATTAACACCAGGAGGTTGTGGTACGAGACTCCAGGTGTCATTGGCGATCAATGCATCATACTCATCTTGCATAGCAGAACGCCAATTGGGGTCGGAGAGAGCATCACGGACGGTGCGAGGCAATGGCGACATTGGCACAGCGTGGAGATTTAGGCGATCCACTGGCTGTGCAATGCCGGTCTTGCCGCGCGTGCGCATGGGGTGCGCGTTGTCGATCGGAGTGATGGAGATCGGTTGATGGTGGGAAAGTGGTGGAGAGATTACCAGCGTCCGCAGTCATGTGCGATCCAAGACCGAGTCGGCGTACTATTCGGACGGTGCGGGAGCGGGTGAGCGTCATGGTGTTGAAAGATCGCGCTAGAGAGTCCTGTGTCCATGCGCTCCATGGGTGGGGTTCGTGGTGTCCGGTAGGTTGGTAGAGGCCTGGAATGCTGTTGTCCGCGCCCCATAGAGCGCCTGTGGTGGAGGTGTGGGCACGAAGGCGTAGCCTGTCCCGGCGGCGTGGCTGCCCGGAATACCGCCAAAAGAGCCGCCGTACTGAGGAGCAGCAGTGAACGCTGGCGGAGGCGGCGGTGGGCGTCCATAGGGCCACATCTGCAGTGTGCCAGCCCACGGGTGCGCGAAGGAAGGGTGCACACCAGGTGGGGCGCCTCCATGAGTACCGGGAGGGGTGCTGCCGTATGTGCCAGAGGGCGCGCCACCTGCTAGTGGCTGTTGGCTGCCCTTTCCACCGCGGCCACGGCGGCGGCCGTTGCGCTGGCCGTTGGTGGGAGGACCAGGGGGGCGCGCGGGAGGCGCCTGCTGGCCGGTGCGTGGTGCCGTAGGCGGTGCATACCCCGCCGGACGCGTCGCAGCGAGGAGAGCCGAAGGCGGTGACGGCGGACGCGCATCGAGCTCCATCTCCTCCAGAAGAAGGTGCGACCGAGCCTCGGCAAAGGACGGGAACGGGCGATGCATCTTGAGGATGGACACCATGTGGCGGAACTTGCCACTCAAGCCGCGAAGAAGCGTCAGCACCATCTGCCGGTCGCCAATGGGATCGCCGAACCCGGCGAGAGACGCTGCCATGGTCTCTAGGCGGCGACAGTAATCGGTGATCGTCAAGGCGTCCTGGCGGAAGTTGCGGAACTGCGTCTCGAGGAGGAGGGCGCGAGACTCCTTCTGCCCAAGGAACTCGTCCTCGAGGAAGCACCACGCCTCGGGCGGGCGTTGCCGCAAAGATGAGGGATCGCCGCAAGTCGCCGGAGACGGTGCCGTAGATCCACGCCAAGACGACGCATCGCTCGTGCCCACGCCGGCCGCTGGGAACGCTTCGTCCTCGGCGACATGGCGAGTCGTATGCATTTGCCGAGGACGGTGAGGAACATCCCGCGCCACTTGGTGTAGGTGTTCGTGGCTTGGTCGAGAATGACGGGATGAGGGCCTTGACGTTGACGACGGCGGTGGCTCGCGCCAGATGGCCTCGTGGCGACCTCGTCGCCCAAAGGCGACGCAAGACGGCGCTCCTCCTCGGCGCGACGCGTGCGTTCGCAAAGACGGGCTCGGCCTCGCCGCAAGGCGGCGGTCTTGGCGTCCTTCGCGGCCGCGCCGCGCCGTACCGCAACATCGTCGCCGGCCGCCATTACGACGGATGGCGCGGAGACGCCTCAGACTCGGGCCGACGATCGGTGGCGCGACCTCGCAGCCAGCGTGCGGCCGGTTAGACGTGGCGGCGCGGCCCCGGCGATCGATTCGGCGGCTGCGCCCGGCTAGATGAGGGACGGGGCAGCGATCGGATGGTCGAGGAAAAACGACGCGGCGAGTGGATCACGCACACTCGGCGATCGCGTGCGTGGCGGAGCGGCGATCGGATCAGCGACGGCGTGGTCGAGGGTTGCGGAAGAAGCAACGGATTTGAACCGATGCTCTGATACCATAAAAACGTGAGAATGATTGATTGATTAAGAGTGGTACAGGAGTACAAATATATATGCGAGGATACCAACCGTTCGTATCCTCTCGAGGATACCAAACGTTCATAACTGTTCGTATCCTCTCGAGAATACCAACCGTTCATATTCAATAGTCTAACAGATTGATCCTTGTCTTTCTTGTTCTGTCCTGTGAAATTCTTGTGAAATTTGTACGAGTTCTAAATGGAGCCTGACTTGTTGGGTTTAAAACAAGATTGGAGGAACTGAAGAAGAGAATTGGCATTTTGGCAGGAAGGTCTACGCAAAAGCAAGATACAAAATGTGATAGATGTTTAACTATCAGAACTCTCATTTTTGCTTGATGTCAACTCTGCCATCCAGACTCTTCAGTTTATACTCGAAACATCCCTAACAGTTTAGCTCCTGTTATATCCTTGTCATCTCTACTATTAAGAGAACTAACGGTCGTCGTCGTAGCATTGACATACATCAATCACACAATAAACACCAAAGAGAGACATAATGTAGAGAAAAATCTAAGATCTTTATTCATCCATATGTCTCTTGTATACGAGGGGTCCTCGTATTTATAACCCAAAGGGATGAAAACCCTCCAGGGGTGGTTTAGTATTTTGTCCATACAATTAGGTTTCGTAACACTCCCCCTTAGGCAATAGACAATGATATGCAAATGTCTCATCAAAAAACTCCTTCCAAAAACCCATTGGGAAATAAAGGAATGAAGAAAAGAATACATTACATTCGTAAGTTACATTACACTTGTTGCCTCACTAAAAACCTTCATGTGAGAAAACTCCAAAAACCAGTCTCTTTCCATTAGAGTATGTGGTTGTACGATTATGACTCAGTTCAATGGTGCACAAAGTTAAGTCTTTAATTGTCTAGGGCAAAACTACCCTATGCACTAAGCTTACATATAAAATCATATAATTCGACACATAGTGCACCACACATAGTTTAACAATAAGTCTTGTTACTTGCCCTAGTCTAAATCTTTTTCCCGCCGGTTGATTATTGTGCAACACATGCCATCAATATGTGACAACACATGACACACCAAAGATTCACGAAGACATTCCATAATCCATTAATCAAGTGTAAGCTTGCATTTTCAAAATGATATCAATAACCTGTTACAAAGCTGACATAGTAGTCGTGTCTAACCAACCCACGTAGGTGCTATAATAATTACCAACTAGTATTATCCAGCCTATGGTGACAGATGATCATGGCATACAATTGTCAAGGTTGAATAAATGACAAATATGTGACATAACTATCCCTCAGAAATGATAAACATTTGATAATTTAAAATATAATGCAATAGTTTGAAACAAGGTAATTTTGTAAAACTGAGTTCAATATGATCAATATTGAACTTGTCTTGGAAAAGGTTCTGCCTGGTCTTGATCAACTTCGACTCCTTCGTACGCTCTCGATGTCTCAACATTTACTCGCAAAAGATAACGGAAAGCAAATGAATAAATAAACATCAATGAAACACACTCCAAAATTTGTAATAAGAATCTAGGAAGGTGGGGTTTGATTTTATATGAATTTATAAACTTGAATGAACTCAATCAAAGTTCGTATGAGGGAGAACATGCTTCTAGAATTGGCCCGGTGGAATAAATTGGGAAAATAACAAAGGAGGGAGAAAAGGTCAAGGGAATATTCTGGGAATATTTCTTTTCAGGATTTTAGAAAAAGGCTGAGGGACTCACATGTGGAGCCCGCGGTTCATAGACTGGGTTCACAAGTTTGGCTCACCGGTATATGGTGAACTTGGTCTACAGAATAGTACTACCATGTGGGACCCACATGGCATAGACTTGGCTCATGGTGGACTAGGTCCACACGGTTTTGATCTAGGGTTTGAGTGATGGGGCGGCTAATGCGGTGCGCACGTGGCACCGAGGTGGCGGGGGTTGGCGCTGATGTGACGACGGTGGTTGGCTTCGGCGAGGGCACTGTGCGACTGCGCTCTCCAGCGAGGCAACGGTGATGGCGAAAGAAGGCACAAACACAGATCTAGAGCGGCGAATGTAGACAAGGACGTGTGAGCTAAGCGGACGATACACGCGAGGGGACCGATGGTGAGGAAGAAATGGTGGCGATTGCACAGGTCTCGGCGAATTCGACGATGCGATGGTCTCTGGTTGAATCTAAACAGACGACACGGAAGAGCAGGACGATACGGTTCCATTGGTGGTAACAGCGAAGGCCGGGGCTCACCAACTGTGGCGGTGGATGATGACAAAGAGCTTGGAGAGACGACAATGGCAGCGGTGCAGATCCTAAGCTTCGATGCCCTAGGGTTTGGGGTTTCGGCGGCGTGGTGGATGCGTTGGGTGTGGAAGTCGAGAGCGGCGGTGCTTAAATAGGCTGGCAAGGGCATAGCACGCACATTGAGGAGTGCGAAGCAGTAGCGGAGTCCGCCTCGGGTCCGATTCGGGGAAGAAGCACAAAAACCCCTAGGTCAGGCCCACCTGTTAGGGATGGTGGGGTGCGGGTGGATGTGTGTCGCACGCGAACGCAATGTGGCAGCAAGCACGGGCAAGGCTAGCTGGGCTGCACTGCAAGGGCGTCGACGGTTGGGCCGACTGGGCTAGAAAGAGAGAGAAGTGGGCCAGCGGAAGAAATCGGCCCACTTGGCCTTCATATTTTCTTTTTAAAAAAATTCTATTTCAGAAAAATAGAAATAGCCAACAAAATAGTAAATGCACTCGAAAAATTCTCAGAAAAATCAGGAAAATACTCTAATGTACAAGGAACTCAAATAAAATAGTTTTGGTTTTAATTGATGTCTAGGTTAATCACATTAAATCATTTTATATTTGGAAAGTCCACGTTAAGCTGTCAGGAAAATTGGTGAAACTTTTTAAGAAGCCTAATCTACACAAAGAGATTTTGAATCTACACAAAGAGATTTTGAAACTCAAAAGTTGAGATGTTACAATGTTCCTTCGAAAGCAAAAACACATCTATGGATTAAAACAGTATCGTAGACAGGCATGCGTGAAAGCCTGATCTATGCAACAGTCCACTGCTGATCCGGTGATATATATGCTTTGCGTGAAGAATAACTTATCAACAATGTAGATCATCTCGTATATATTCATATACCGGTATTCTTTTTTTTTTTTTGGAAAGAGACACATGCTTGTTTAAGAGAACGAACTACAGAATATGTAGCTGTCATCTTCAAGTGTTAACCCAATTTTGTCAGTGGGAACGGTATTCATTTTTTGTCCATGGTCATCCTTAAGACAGTAGCTTTGAGGTTTTACGGACGTTGAACTCAACCGTGACTGTTTGCCACAAGACAGACACCCCACAAGACAGACATAGGTGTCGTACCAGTTGGACTAGCCACCGGTTGGTCAGCCAGAACGGTATTAAATACTTCACCGCTGTTCCGCACTGCGTATCGCCTTTCCGCGTTTCCAGCACGGGAAGTGTCACACGTTGGTCTTTCATTCTTCCGAGCTTGGTAGGGTATTAGTTTTGCAATTTTGATGCTAAAAAACTATTTTTATAATTAAGATGGTAGTACGGGACCAAAGAAAAAAACCGGCAACATGAGCCCACAAACACCGCAGCACTTAGAACCCTATGAAAAGGAAAAATAGCTTACAAATTTTTTTTTGACCCAAAACATCAACTTCCAATCATGCATCTAGCAAAATAGGACCGGCCCATTCATCATACATCGTGATAGCAAGATTGAGAATCTAAGCAGGAGTGCCAAGATTCAGTCTTCCGTGAGCCATTCTTCTTGTCCCTGCCAAGATCTCTAGTCAATCAGAGTGGTGGTCAAATGTGCAGCCTGGCCCGGTATTGCACTGGCATGTATCGGCACGACCTGATTAGGTATAGTCCAGTAAGGCCTAGTAGCTAATCGGGTCATGCTGTGCTGGTCCACAGGCCGAGATGCCGATCCAGGCACGGCACGCCGACACCTCGGGCCATGTCGGGCTGGCTCGGACACGATTGGTTCGACGGAGCGTGGTGGCCTGTTTTGGTTCAAAAAATTCAAAAAAAAATCAAAAAAAATATGTAAAATTAAAAAACTCATCTCCTTTTCTTTCTTTCTTTCTCTTCTTTTATCTTTTTTCCTTGTTTTCCTTTTCCTCTCTTTTCTCTTATCTCCTGGGCGTGCGCCATTGCCTTCCTCTTCCTCTTCTTTTTCATCTCCTCCCTCCTCCCATCCTCCTTCGGTCCTTCCCTTCTCTCCAGCCGAGCTAGCCCGGATTCGTCCGTGGGCCACCGGATTCGGCCACCTCTACCGCCGACGTGCCGCCTCAAGCCGCTGCCCACTAGCCTCTCTGCCAGCCCGGGCTGCCACCACGCGTCGTCGCCGTCTCCTCCTCCTCCTCCTTCGTCTCCACACCCAGCTGCCGCTGCCACCTCCTCCTCTGTGCCGGCGCTGCTCCTGTTCTCCTCCGCCGCCACCGGCCGCACCACCTCCTCCTCTACGCCGACCGCGCGACTGTCCACCTCCTACTCTACCTCGCTCGAACATGCCACCTCCTCTGTTGTCGACTGTGCCGCCATGCCGTGTCGGGCCCGAGTCGGCCCATCGTGCTAGAGTGCGGACCCAAACACGACACAAGCGCTCGTGTCGTGTTGCCCGCCCATAACCAAGACAGCCATGACGTGCTTCGGGCCGGCTGGGCCGGCTAGCACGGCCCATCTAGTAATCACTCCTAGCACCTGCCAAATCAAAGAACGCAACACGAATGGTCCAGATGAGCACGAACCTTGTACCCTTCGGTTCTACTTCCCTGGTTTAATTGATATTGTTTCATACCGAAATAGCAAAATTAGCCACATGTGAATGAATTGGCAAAAAAATAGTACCGCAGACGTGTCGACGAACGATACGTGCCCCTTGTCATGTCCCCACGACCCAAAACCCACTTGCCGCGCTCCTACTCCGCGGTGGGCGCACGTCGGTTTCAGACGGTGGGGGCGCAGCAGGGGAGCCTGGCAATGAGAGGCCGCCATGTGGCCTACTGCGTCATGGGTGTGCGAAATCAGTGCTATTTTTGTAAATTCGCTTATGAAAAAACTATTTTTGCTATTTTATCGCAAAGCAGTGCCATTTTAGCCCAAAACTCTGGAAGAAACAAAAGGAGATAGATATTCCTGATCAAACTAATGGAGGTGTCAGAGTGTAATGATGTTGATGCTTTGGATTCTCTAGACTTGTCTGGAATGTGTAAGGTTTGGGAAATCAGAGATGAGCTGAGCTCCCTGACACGTCACAAGATCACAAACACGGCATGTGAAGACGTGTCGAGGGGTTCTGTTCCTCCTGTTTGCAGTGAGATATGTACTGGTTGCCACTTGTACCATGATGCATTGTCCATGGAAATTTAAGCTCCAGCAATGGCCTCACATGTCCTAATTTGCATGTTGATTTTCCTGACCTTTGAGATGTGTGCACGTCTTATTCTGAGTTTGGTCTAATCGTTCTGAAATATGATTTATCTTAAGAAATCATAAATCATTATAAATAGACAACCCCGGTACATTATGGAGAATAGTTTAGAAAATGATTGTTTAAAAGATGGGAGTCGAAATACAAGGAAGAGGCGCTCTATTAATTAATTAGTTTTCGTTGAACAATACAAGAATCTACAAGGTGCTAAATGAAAAAAAATGTCACACAAAGCTCATTAATTTTTTTCCCCCTTACAGTACCCGGGCCCAGCGGCAGTGTGAGTGTTGCACTGCTACTTGTACGTACATTACAAATGTGCATGCATGCCACATGCATCGCTCGCTGCCTAGCTGCTGAACGGCCGGTACATCCTGAGCGCGTCGATGACATCGGCGATGGACCCAGCCGCGGCGGCCAGGGATACGATGAGGCAGGCGGCGCTGAGGATCTGGAGGCAGAGCCACCGCGTGCTGCCCCGGCGCACGCCGCGCTGCACGATGTACATCTCGACGGGGAAGTAGACGGTGAGCGGCCAGAAGGAGATGGCGCCGAGGAGCCCCACGACGTCGCCGAAGAAGGGGAGAAGCATGGAGATGAAGGTGGTGAGGCAGACGAACGCTGTACGCCAGGTGAGGCGGAAGACGCTGAGCGCGAAGGGCCCCACCTTCACCTCCCGGGAGATGAAGCAGCTGTCCGGCCACGTCGCCGCCGCCCACTTCTCAACGAAGGCGAAGAGCGGCTGGCAGAACACCTGGTACGCGCCGACGAGGTGGACGACGATGGCGGCGTTGGCGATGTCCAGCAGCCAGAAGGGCTCGTAGAAACCGAACCCGGTGAGGAGGTTGTCGGGGGCCTTGTCGCCGAACGCCGCGTACCCCATGCACCCGCACAGCATATAGAACACCGTCGTCGTCGCCACGCTCACCATCGTCGCCTTCCTCATCACCTTCGCCTCCGACGGCGGCGGCGCCTTGATCGTGTCCTGATGCAAGATCGAGAAACAGACGACGCGTTGTCAGGACACCGAAACAGAGGAGACAAAGAAACAGAGCAATTAATTAGGAACAGAGTATGCATTGATGGCTGCTTGCTTGCCTGGATCTCGATGAGGATGATGGAGTAGGAGTAGGCGAAGGCGATGTTGCCGAAGGCCTGGAGGCTGCGCCACACCTTCTGCATCGAGGTTATGCCGGCGCCGATGCTGATGCCGGTGAGGCTGCCCTGGAACCCTCCGTTGGCGACGGTCTGCGCGATGCCGAGGGAGAGGCCGATGGTGGCGTAGGTGAATGACATGACGGCGGCGACGATGGAGAGCCACCATATCTGGTTGAAGTCCGGTATCTGCGATAAGACGATCTCGACGCCGCCGAAGAGGATCATGTAGGCGTTACTCGAGCTGTGGCACGCGTTCTTGTGCCCCTTCTTGTGGAAGCAATCCGCCCTCTTGATTGCCCTGCATGCCCGTAGAATGCAATCGAAATTCACTATCAGATCATGCAATTACAATGGAGCAGCATGGAATTAATGGTTAATTGAGCACGTAGAGAAGATTCATGGTGGTGGAGCTTACAGCATGCTGATGGAAGCGGCGATGGTGTATCCGATGGCGACGCCGAAGAGGTTGGCGTACTGGATGACGCCGCAGAGCCGGACCTTGGCGCCACCGAGGTTGGCGCGGACGGCATCCATGTAGGTGTAGTTGCGCTTCCCCGTGGCCGGGTCGCCGGAGCGGTAGCACTCGGCAAGCAGCGTGGAGGTGTAGTAGATGACGAAGGCGAAGAGGAGCATGACGGCTGGGCCGGCCACCCACCCCAGCTGCGCGATGGCCCACGCCAGCGAGAGCACCCCGGAGCCGATGACGGCGGTGATGATGTGCGCGCTCGCCGTCCACACCGTGCCCGTCCGCCGCGGCCGCCCGTCATCGTCTAGCCACTCTGCCTCCCCCCGGTTCCCCGCCTCCACCGACACCTCCAACGGCTCCATCGCCCCCGCCGCCCCGCCGCCCGGGTAGCCCGCCTTCGCCATCTCTCTCTCTCTAGCTCGCTCCAAGAAGCTCGCACTGGCTACACTAGCGTAGAGCAAACCAAGAAGAGTCGTGTGTCCCGGAGAAGTAGTAGGATCAGTGGTGTTCTGGTGTATTGTGCGAGTGGAATGGGAGGAGGGGAGAGGGGTATATATGGAGACGATGAGAGTAGAGTAGAGTAGAGTAGAGAGAGAGAGAGAGAGAGAGAGAGTCGGGAGGAAGGTGGTGGTGGAGTCTCCTTTGCTTTCTAACTGCCACCGGCGGCAAATGGCACCGCTCCCGTGTGTCTAATTTTGTCTTTTGCCTAGGTATACTGCTAATTGTTCTTAATTTTGTTTTATGATTAGAGCTGACGTGGAAGATATACGCGCTGACGTGGTATTTTTCGCCGTTATTGGAGGTATATACAGATTTGCTGAGACCAGGCATAGAAATTCATAATAGCAAGCAATTGCAAAAGGCTGGCTGCGATATTTGAATGTTAGTACGTGCTGACGATCCTGTCTTCGAAATCCCAGTTTGGCCAAAGGGTCACAGAGTTGGAGAGGAATTACAGACATGCCATACAGTCTCGAGCTCGTGGGCCCCAGGGGTCAGCATCCATGTAGGGCAAACATTTGCCTACAATTGCAGCCATCACAATCAAATTGCCAATTTGGCATATCCTGGGGCAAAAAATTAATATAAATGTGAGAATTGTTTCCCTCATGCTTGTCATCCATGCTAATTAATGTGAGAGAGAAAAGGACAGAAGAGTGCAAGGCAGAGCACGGTGGGAGAAGAAAGGGGAAGCTTTTCTTACCTCAGATTAGACTTTTTCATGCTCACTCGAGAACAGAGATGCTATTTTTCACTTCAAAAACTGCACTATCAGGGTGCATCTGAAGCTGTTTGGCCACAAACTTTCCCAATTCTTCAGCCTCCGGACTATGGACGGATGCTCCGCCGCATGCATGTTTTTGGTGCTGACCGTATTATTTTAGGCTATTCTGTCCCTTTTTTTGGCATGATTTGTAAATGATTATCTTAAGGTCTAGTTTGGAATATATGAATGCTTTTCAATAGCTATTTTTTTATTCCTATTTTTTCAAATATACCCTAAGTTGCGCAAGACGAGAAGATCCAGCAGACCGCCCAAGACCAAGAGGGAGAGCAGAAGATATTCCGATCGACCCGTCAAGAACGGTGGTGATTGATGACCACAAGTCTCTTCTAGCTCTTGCGGATTGTGGCAATTGGTGGCACAAAATACTAACGATTAGAGAAGCCCAAGAAGAAAAAAAGAATAAATCATGTCTCTGCGCGGAAAGTTAGCTAGCTAGCTCACTTGGCATCGTCCATCGATAGATAGGAACCGAAGGACGCAGCGGAGTTGGCCTGATGATAATAATAAAAGTAGCCTGGCGTAGGTTAGAAGGTCGTGTACCGTACTATCAGTACGAGGAAATCAAGTGCAACACTCTCAGTTTGCGAAAACCACGTATAAGAATTCAAACCACGCATGTCTCCCTACACGCTCCCACATTGCTTCCGTGGTAGCGGACCGCAACAGTTACGTCTACTACAATCTGGGAGCGTTGTAGGTGACTGTCGCGGTTCGAGAGTACTGTAGGTGATTTATCATTTTTACTATTGCGTGCGAGCTACAACTACTTTTTGCTATTACGAATAAAAAATGTGCCAAATCAGCTGAAATATCGGCAACACAACAATGCAGGTTCCTGATCGATCGAGAAGAAGTAACGGACGGAGACGGAAGAGGCGTCCAGGCCACTGCTGATGCATCGCGCTCATGCATGCCAAAAAAGTGTTAGGTATGTTTCCCTTCTACATCTCTCCATCGGAGCCAGCCAGAGTTTGATTAGGGCTTCTTTTTTAAGGTAATTAGGGTTAGTGTTTAGGCCCAAATGTGTTTGGAAGACCCCAAATTCACTTGAGCATGTATACTGCCTTGTATACGTATGACCCTATTGATACAGTATACCAATTTTGCTTCCAGAGACCGTGGAAAAGATCTGTATGTTGATGATCTTAATATCATTGGTAACACACAAGATATAGATGAAGCACACAATCATCTTAAGACGGAATTTGAAATGAAGGATTTGGGTAAAACTAAATTTTGCTTAGGTATACAACTTGAGCACCTTCATACGTGCATTCTAGTGCATCAATCACCTATGTCTAGAAAATATTGGAGAAATTCAATATGGACAAAGCATATCCATCGAAAACCCCATGGTTATTCGATCTCAGATGGTGGAGAAAGATCCATTTAGACCCCGAGATGTCAATGAAGAGCTATTGAGACCCGAGGTTCCATATCTTGCATCTGAGCGCTTATGTACCTTGCAAATTGCACTCTACCGGATATTGCATTTATGTAAATCTACTTGCTAGATACAAGCGCTACTCCAACCAAAAGACATTGGGTAGGAGTGAAGAATATCCTTAGATATCTTCAAGGCACTAAAGATCTTGGCTATTCTTTCAAAAGAATAAAAATATGGATTTAATAGGATATACAGATGTCGGCTATTTATCGATCCCCATAATGCCGGATCTAGCTTTGTGTTTTTACATGGAACAACCATCTCTTGAAGTCTTCAAAATGCACTTAGTGGCATAATTGCATTATATGAAGCATCACGTGAATGTGTATGGCTTCACAGTAATGATTAATCACATACATGTGATATAGGTGCTATTTCATCACCTACCATTATCTACGAAGATAATTATGCTTGTTCAAATGCAAAAGGGTTACATAAAGAGCAATATCACAAAACATATTGCACCTAAACTATTTTACCCACATGAATTACAAAGAGTGGGGAAATCACTATTGCAAACTAAGTCTTGTGATAACCTCGGACTTATTTACCAAGTCATTACCAAATTCCAAAAATGTGTTCATGGAATTGGTATTAAGACTACGTGATTTGATGTCGGGAGAAATCTCCTAAGACTTAAGATAAAATATTGTACTCTTTTCCTTTATGAGTTTCTCATCAAGGTTTTAATGAGACAATATGACAACGTAATCATTAATATATCTCTTTTCCTCACAGGGGTTTTAGGAGATATGAACAGATATATGCCATATCAACTTTTCTCCTTAAATTTTCCCATTGGGTTTTAAAGGAGTTTTTCATGGCATATCTATTATATCGATTCTCCTCATATTTTTCCTACAGGATTTTTGGAGGAATTTTTTAAGATGATGAATTAGAAGATCATATGAAAACACATTGGTCAAGGGGGAGTGTTGTGACACAAAATAGCAACTGCACAACAGTTATGCCTAATGTACAAAACAGCTTTTGTAACTGACACCTCTTACTTTATTACCACCCCTTTTTCATGTATATATACATGTACAAGATCAGAAAAAAAAAAGTATTCTTCTTTTCTCTCAATCACTTTTCAATATAACGGACGGAGACGGAAGAGGCGTCCAGGCCACTGCTGATGCATCGCGCTCATGCATGCCAAAAAAGTGTTAGGTATGTTTCCCTTCTACATCTCTCCATCGGAGCCAGCCAGAGTTTGATTAGGGCTTCTTTTTTAAGGTAATTAGGGTTAGTGTTTAGGCCCAAATGTGTTTGGAAGACCCCAAATTCACTTGAGCATGTATACTGCCTTGTATACGTATGACCCTATTGATACAGTATACCAATTTTGCTTCCAGAGACCGTGGAAAAGATATGAAAGATTAGTTAAGGGCCGCACTAATCATGAAACCAGCATTAAGTGATGCTAGCTAGGTCAGAATCCTTGATCATTTTTTATCGCCGATTATTAGGATTAACGTACCATGTATCCACTGTCATTATCAGTAAAAAAGACTAGCTAATCCCTCTGGTTATACGGTGGCCGGCCGGCGGTAGTAGCGGATCAAAAAAATTGAGTCACCCGGTGTCACCGTACGCTAATCGCACTTGAGTAATTAGGGTCACCTCCTATATATATATATATATGTGTATATGTGTGTGTAGCAAGTAATACTGTACATGTTTGTTCACCCTAGTTGTTAGAATGAGGTTGATATATAACCCCTTTGGTTCACAAAAATAAGTTGTTTTGGACATCGATATGGTCTTCAAAATGTAACTTTGACCACTAATTATTTTTGTGAAATATTTGTAAACCTCGATAAAATTATAATATTATGAAAATACTTTTTGAGATGAATCTACATATATGATTTTAATGTATCTTATCTATATATTTAAAATATCAATAATCAAAGTTTTTAACATTTGATTGTACGCATTACAAAGCAACTTATTTTTCTGAATCAGACCGGTATATGTTTCACTATTTAATTGCTTCGTGCTTATGCCTTATCTGGCTATGCGTGCACGGAAGTTTTGTCACATTTTCACATCGTAAATACATGAATGAACATCCCCATTTTTTAAAATATAACATCGTTGCCGCACGGTCACAGTGCGAGGAAACCCATCCCCGCCCGCCACATCGCCATTGCCACATAGCCTTTTTGTTGTGGAGCCTCCTGACCCAGTGTAATTTCTTGTGTGTTTTTTTTTCAAAATTTAATCCATTCTGAATTCGTCTAAAAAATTCCTACTAGTAGTATAATTAAATGAATTTTTGAGAAAAAAAGTCAGAATTGATTAAATTTTGAAAAATACACAAGATTAAATTGTTAAAAATTACACAAACAATTACACTAGATCAGGAGGCTCCAAAAAATTATAATTTTTTAAACTCATTTTATATATTTAAAAATTCCTAAAAAAATATACATAAATGATTTTTTTAAAAAGAAAAGGGAAAAAATGTTACGGTGCTACAGTAGTGGACGGGATGGGTTGCCGTACTGTAGTATATTTGATTTTTTTTTTAGAAATGATATTTTTGTATTTGCGACGTGAAAATATCCATAACGGCCAAAAACTCTGCGTGTACGGGTGTTTGTTTAATCAATGGGGAGCGTTGGCCTAGTTTGACTAGGCTATAATCCAAACTAAATAATGATTAGTACCCATTCACGCTAGTTCTCTCAAAGGAAAAAAATCCGAGTTGACCTAGACCTTTCTTCTTCTTAATCAGAGCGACTACGAAGTCAACAGGAAAGAGCGCCGCTGCCTTTATCCTGCTCAGAAGCGTCCACGTCAGCTTCATGCTCTCCGTGGGTCCCACCCGCTGAGATTCGGCGCTTGCACGTGGCGGCAAGCGGCAAGTCGCGCACGTTAGATGCTGATTGATCGGCCATGGGTTTGGTTTGGCAGCTGTTCTTGCTATCATGCACCACTTTAGCTCTCGATGCTTAAGTTGACTGATTTTTCCCCTAAACGGCAGTCCCATAAATATGATCTATTGGACCACGATCCAAATCACACGGTATACATTAACCCAACGGCACAAAAGTTGACTTAGATTTATAGAATCAGGCGACTCACATACAGCAAAACCGTACAGTTATATAGACACAAGAAGACAGAGCCAGATCCCAAATGAAACTATACCACGCTGATGGCTACAATCTGATTTTTCACTTGCAACAGGTAGAGTAGGGATGGTAATCGGGCGCGGTGGATCGTATAGTTCTAGGGGTTGTTTAGTTTATGATCTCAGTTAGCCATACCAAAAATTTAGTAATATCAAAACATAGGTAATGCCAAAAACCGTACAAAGAGGTAATGTTCGAATCGTATCCATACCAATTCATAGGCAATGCCGAAGTTGATACGCTTGGATTGCAGTTATGCCAAAATTTATCAAAATTTTGAGTATGTCACGTGGGTCCCGCATGACATCAATTATTTTTGGCACTATAATATGTCAACATGGGTTTTGTTTTGTTGATAAAATGACAAAGAACACAACAGTTCAAACCGATCACAAATCGGATACCCAGTTTAGGAAATATAATCATTTCAAACTAGTTAAGCCAACTATTCTTACAATTTTGCAATTAATACAACCAGCCTCGACCAACCATCTTGCGCCACGTGGCAGAGTCTGCAGCTTCCAGCCAAACCAAAATTTGGCGGCCGATTCCTCCGCCGCGGGGAGCCCGGGAAATGGCAAGAAAACGTTGGCATGACCAAAATTTCCAGGTCAAACCAAAATATTGGAATGTAATCAAACCCTAGCTAAATTTTTGGGCATTGCCAAAATTTTGGTATAGCTCCTTAGGGTCACAAGCCAAACAATCCCTTAGACACAACAAGACAGAGCCATATCCCAATTGAAGCTATATCCCGCTGGTCGCGACAATATGATTTTTCACTTGCACTGGGTAGGGTAGTGTAAGATCGAGGAGGCCGACTAGAGGGGGGTGAATAGGCCGTTTTAAAATTCTTTTGGCTAAAACCGATATCTAATGCGGAAGCTAACAACAATTTGATTTTGCACAATTAAAACCTAAATCAACTAGCTTTGACTAAGTGCACTAACAATATAAGTCTATAAATAACTAGCAATCAGTCAAATACAAATAAGCAATTTAATTACATGAATATAACTAGTAGGGTGCTCGTGCGTTGCAACGGATTTTAAATAAATAATACCACAAATGCTAAATTGTGTTAATATTTAACCCAGTTATGTTATGACTGAATAGTATACCATTGAAATTTTAAAACATGACAGGTTGCTCTCAATCTTTGATTCTCAACCTACCTTTCCCTTTACCGCTCTAGCTCTATCAAAAGGAGGAAAAAAATCCCCACTTTTACTACTCAATCTCTTTTCATTACATGTACCATAAATAGTTAACATCCAGAAATTTATCAATTTACATAAAAGATCTTTGATGATAATTTTGCTCAAATCTATGCAAAGATCACTTTATGAAATCAAAGACTAATACCGGGGAGAGGAGGGCGGAGCGGTTTGGCGTGGGGTGGGGAGAGAAGTGAGGTGGCGGTTTGGTGTGGGAGTGGGAGGGGTAAACTCAGAATTATAATAATTAAGCCCTAATTCACGTTGAGGTAAGCCCAAACGAATTGGACCGGCTCCACGAATTAAGCCAAACACCTCAATTCCACTAGTGGTAGCTCTTTCCTGCTTCGGGTAGGTGAGCTCCAACCTTCACAACGCGCCAGGCTTTCTCACAAGCTTCTTGAGAAGATCACCGGACCATGACGCCTCAACGCTGTTTAGGTGTCGGCAAACACCAAGAGTAATAAGCCAAGCACCTTGCTTGACTCTCACCACGTGCAACGAATGCATAACCTCAAGTGGATACAAAATCCACCTCTACATGCAACACATGCAACTAGAGACCTCTCTCCTTGCTCATAAGGTGCAACACATGCACAATTGAGATAAGAAGCTCACACTAGCTCAATTGAGTGAAATGGGATGTCAAAGATTGTCTCTCAACAGACCAAGGTGGGTATTTATAGCCCACACACAAAAACTAGCCATTGGGAGCAGAAATCTCAAAAAATCAGGATTTGCGGTAGTACCACCGTACAAACTCTGGTACTACCGTTTTCTACTGTTCATGGGTCGTACGGGTGCATAACGACTAAAAAACTAGCCGTTAATTTTTTTGGTGCGGTATTACCTTAGTACAAAGGGTGGTAGTTCCGCAATCCAATTTCAACACAGACAACACTAGGTAAAAAGCTCATAACTTTTAACTCCGATGTCGGAATTGAGTGATATTGGACTCTATGGAAAGCTTATTCAGAGGGATACACAACCCACCTATTTGATTTATCTCAAACACATTTGATCAAATCAAAAACACAACTCCAAAGAACCACTATCATGGTCTAAGTCCAAAGAAATAGCAATAAGCAATCTTAAACCATGCCAAGAGAAAATGCATGAATCCCAATAATTTGCAAAACATATTTGTAAACTTAGATCACGCCACAAGGTGTAGGTACATGGACTTCAACTATTTGTAAAACACATTTACAAAATTATAGTCACATGCTACAAGGATTAAATGCATAAGCCTCAACTATTTACAAAACACATTCGCAAATAATAGCATCATACCATGTAAAGCTAGAGCAAGCAAGATTGAGCTATCAACACATGATGAGACTCAAGCTACTAGGCAAGACCCCTCTTAATAGTACGGCAACCTATACTAGCAATCCGGTCTTCCAACCAAACACCAAGACAGATAAAAGACTATGAACATATCCTTAGCCCTAGCTAGTCATACCTTTGCTTTGAGCATTTTCTTGAAGCTTGATGACGCACATCTTCACTTCAAGTTCGGGTCATCGTCTTGACATGCATCAACCCATGATGCATCCTTTATTTGACCTCCATCAACACATGATGGGTCTTCTCTTGACTTGACGGTCAACTCATGATCATCTCCTTCTTCAAGATCTTTTATGCATCAACACATGATACATCCTCTTCTTGAACCTTACTTGATGACGATCAACTTATGATGCCATCCAAAGTCTTCATCACCCTGGAACATATCCAATTCATCCAACTCATAGAAAATGTTAGTCCCACAATGATTAACAATAATTATCAAGATAGACATGCAATAGATGCTTCTACATAAACCATTGTAGAAAGGTGTGGTACTACCGCCAACTAGACTCCAGTAATACCGCTCTTTGGTAGTACCGTTTCTTAAATGCGGTACTACCGATTTCCAGAGGTTCGAGAAACACAGAAAAAACACCATATCTGGAAATAACGTACCGCCAACTAGTCTTCGGAAAGACCGGGTTGCGGTAGTTCCGCTCAGGATTTGCGGTCATACCGCTGCGCGGTAGTTCCGCCCAATAAACTCCGGTACTACCGCACATCGGTAGTACCGCTTACCAAATGCATCATAACGATTTTCACTGAAGTTCTTAGAGAAGCTTTTCGAAATGCAATGCATGACTCCTTTGTCTTGAGCCATATCGATTTTTTTATCATCTTTGCATTTCCTTTTCATGTCATCATTCAGACTTGAGACTAAGCCTTGAATACATCTTAGCACACATATTAGTCCCACAACACAATTGCAAATAATTGAATATAAAGAAATATGAGTATATATGAACTACACAAGTTTTATATACTCAAAGGATATATTTCAAAATAGAGATCATCAATATGTGTAGATAAAAATATATAGATCAATACTAATGAAACCATAAAACATAGAGTGAACTCCTCCTAAATGTGTGCATACACGAATGTGTAATAAAAACATATGCACATATTCAAGTTAGACTTTTAGTGGAGTTCAACCTATATTTTGAATCTAAGGAATGCAACAAGATATAGGAATATAATGTCGAGTGTGTACCTCCATGATTTTCACATTTTCATCCAAACAAGACTACACAATAGGTATATCAATAGAAGTGTTAGTATCATATATAGATTTGCCATTAATCATCAAAATACTCCATTAACTCATAATGGCGGGTTTAGATTCTTCAGGTAGGGATGGCAATCGGGTGCGGTGGGCACTAGTAGTGCTCGCTCATACCCTGTTGGAAATATGGATAATATTTTAATTTCAGATTTTATTATGAGGCAAAGATCACATAAACCTAAAGATGTATAAAACAATACTAACAACATGCAACTCATTTCATTTCTAAGCATACACAATAATAGGATTATTACTGAATAGTTTGATTGTACAACCAACTTACAGTTGGACGTGATGAAGAACAGGAATCAGCGTAGACTCGAAGTAGTGCAGAACGTAGATGAAGCATCACAACGAACGGTTGCGCAAATGTGCGTGCCTAGAAACCTTATTGCCGCCCCTGTAGGTGAACTCTACGATAATGATTCGAAGATACCCGCTCACTCTCCTTCCCGGTGCACGCCGAGGAGAAGTGGTGGCTTGGTTCGACAGCGCAACTCTCCAGTACAATAGAACAGAGAGGAAGAACAAGAAAATGGAAGTGTATCAAATCGTGATCAGGTCTGGACGTCTCTGAATACTTTTAAGGTTGAAACAATTACTCTATAGTAACAGCATAATAAAGCATGTAGTGACTGCTAATTTAAAACCAATCTATCTATCTATCTATATCTATACTAATTGGAGGCTCTCCTATAAGCCCCTATATTAATCTTAGGATGTAAAAAGGTAGAAATTCTCACATTAATCGGAGAAAAAATAAAAAAGGATAGAAATTCCCATATTAATTAGAGAAAACAGGAAAATCCTAACCATCCAATTTATAAAAAGGTAGAAATTCCCATATTAATCGGAGAAAAAGAAAAAGGCAAGAAATTCCCACATTAATCAGAGAAAAAGGGAAAATCCTAACCATCCAATTTGAACGCATATAGCTTCACCAAATAACCATGTAGGATGCGAATACTTGCTAAATAATGACATCCGAACACGTGAGAAATTAATATGGTCAGATTTCTATATGAGATCTTGAGGTTAACGTTAAATCTATAGCGTTATAATATGGACTCACCAAAAATCAAAGGCGAATAAATATATATTTGCCACTTAATATAAAAACAAAATTTTAAATTGTATAAATTTAAAAATTTAGAATTTTGAGAGATAATTTCAAACCAAAAAATATATGTCAAATTCATATTAGTTAGGAGCTAAAAGTTATAAAAATTCTTAGCCCTGAAAATATTATTTAAAAAGTGTCATGTCCGTGCGGATGCACGGGTTGATAACTAGTTAATGATAATTAAGCAGTGTTTATCATATCCTGATTACACACCGGTCTATAGCTTCGACCATTGTATTTCGACCACTATATTTCGACCACACCGGTCTATACATTCGACCACTGTATTTCGACCACACTAGTCTATGGCTTTGGTCATATTATTTTGAGCACTGTGTTTCGACCACACTGGTATATGACTTGACCATATTATTTCGACCACGTATTTTGAACACACTAGTCTATAGCTACAACTCTATTATTTCGACCACATTGGTCTATGACTTCGACCATATTATTTCAACCACTGTCTACTTTATAAATTACTCTCCCACTTATAAATTGCTCACATGTTTCAAGGGGTGGCAAGGACTTCACCTTATAAATTGCTCACCTTAGTACTTGTAACACTTTACATGTTTTAAAGGGTGGCAAGGACTCCACCTTATAAATTAATCTCCCACTCCTTGACTGGAAATATGAGACTAAGCCATGCATGCTTTGGAATTTCAAGAATGAATATGCATTTACACTTACGGGCCTAATTCTAACATACCCATGCTTGCCAGCTCAAAACTCCACCATGGGCATGCCCGCGAAGGGCAATGGGTAGAGAACCTCACCCATACCCCTTGCCCACGGGCATGCTCGCACCCACCACACACCCACATTTCATTTCACTCAGCTAGTCAGCAAGTAATCATAAAACAACATAGTTCATATTTATTAATCACATTGTTTCTGTTAGTTAATAATTCAGCCTTGGACCCTAACATTAATTAAAGAAAGAATTCACCTATTGCAGAACAAAATGTAGAAAAATGATTCTAGCTAGTCAAGTAATACATGCATGTAATATGAGTGTTGAACACAAATCAAAAGTAACAGATAGGGATTTGGAGAGGGAATCGATGAAAAATGAACATCTTCAGGGTTGGTGGCGGCTTCTTTGGCCGAAGGGAGCCCAGGAGGATGAGGAGGGCCAATTGGCCGACGGCGTGAGGAGGGGGCTGTGCGGCCAGGCGAGAGAACGAGGCTGGCGGGAGGGTGTGAGGATTGCCCCCATTTTCATTCTCGTGGGCAAATAAAGCACCTCACACTCGTCTCTATTAGGGCATTTGCCCGCGGGTAATCGTGTGCACTTGCCATTCCTAGGGTAGAGTGAAGGAATCCTACACTAGTAGTAGGCACAATAAAATTGGAGAAAAACTTTATATGCCACTTCAAAGTTCTCACATCCCTAATCTGCCATTATAAAATGACATCTTCCTTCTATACCATTATATTTTACAAACGTAACTCTTTTTTGCTACCACCGTCAACTCCGTTAAATTTTTATCATTAATTTGTTCTAAGATACACAAATTACCCTTCCTTCTTCCTCCTCCCATTTCTCTCTCTCTCTCCTCTTCTATCCTTCATCCCTGACCTCATCCCACCGACGCCGCCTCCTTCTACTCCTCCATCACCGGCACCGCACCCGAGCCCCATCCTAGCGCCGGCTCCCACCTCCAGCCTCTCCTAGCTTTTGACAAGGACATGCTGTCACATGGGCGGGTGCTTACAGAGGAGCTCCTTGATGAATGCCTGGAGGTACCACATACTGTCGGTGTCGGTGTTGTTGTCGTCGATCGACTGTGCATTGTCGCCTTGCTGCATGATCTCCTCGTGGAGCCAAGCCTTGATGGGCCAGTTAACCACGACGCGTGCCATGGCCCACTCAGTGGCGGTGGTTGTGGTGTCTGTTCCGGTATTGATCAGCTCCGTGCAGAGGGTGACCAACTCTTCATCGGTGGTCTCGGCGTCGCGGCCCTCGACACGGAGGTCAAGCGAGGAGTCGAGGTCACGGTTCCAAATTTCGACGAAAAATTTTACATTTCGCTAAAGCTCAAAATTTTACCCTTCGATCATTTTTTTGGTTGCACATGAATTTAGACCAAATTCAGACATAATTCAAATTTTGATCAAAAGTAACAATCAAATTTGAATGCCAATTTCAGCCATTTGCCTGAATTGAATTCAAAATTACCAAAATTTTGGCAATTTCGCTCACCCCCGAAATTTTTCCTCAAATGGAATCGAAAACCCTAGTCAAGGTACAAGAACGCGACGCGGTCACGTTGTCGTGTGGCGAATGTTGCATCTCGCGGAGGATGGCACGGCGACGGTTGATGAGTGGGAGGAGAATGTCGACTTGCTCCTGGCAGATGGCTAGCACGCGGCGCTGCTACCGTGAGAAGAAGGGGAAGAGGATTGGGAGGTAGTCGCCCATGTGCACGCCAATGGCGAGTAGCACGCGCTTCATGACGGTGTCAACATGCACGATGCAGAACAGCACGAAGCCACACCCCCCGACCCTCCTCATCCGTCGGCTGACCTGGTGCATGAGGTGGTGTGGGTGGTGGCGGGCCGGGTGTCCTCCAAGGCGATGAAAGCGGCACTGCACTTGTTGTGTCGCTTGTGCCTGTGGGGTTGGAACCGCGTCGAGGCCGGCGCACTGATAGTGCTAGTGAAGCTGCTCCTCGATGAGGCTGGCCGGTGTGCGACCGAGCTGGTGATTGTGGTTGTCGACCACCTCTGCGGATGCGGGGAGGGGCGGTTGGAGCTGGTGGCACACCCAATGGGGCTAGCCGTCGTGTCCAAGAAGACGATGCGAGTATCGTCGGCCACCACTGAGAGCATTGTCAAGGTGGTGGCTAAGCTGGTGCTGGTGCTGCAGGTGGACGCCGGCCAGGGTCAGGGCCAAGGAGATATTCAGGACATGCACTGTGTTTTTGCGTGTGTGTTGTGTGTGACAGAGCAGAAGGAAGAAGAAGATTACAAGAGACAAATGGTATTTTCACAACTACTTTATGACTTGACTGGTCAACGACGGTATAAAAAGGTATGATTTCGACTTTACAGTGACATAGAAAGGAGCGGTCACTTTGCAGTGACGTATAAAAAATTCCCACAAAATTAGTATTCGTCACCAATCTCATGTTGGTTGGCATAGAGGAGTCTCTCGATGTCAGTTGATTAGCACTATGGGTCGTGGGTTAGCAATTTCGAACTCGAATCATCCCTTTTTAAATACGTTGTGTGAGAGAAATAAGTCTTATTCTCCTATACCAGCGTTCATACCGTATCGGACGCCACCACACATGAAATCAACTGGTCACCTAGGTCCCTAGTGTTCCACTGCAATTTGATCGGCTAGCTACCCCCTGAAGGCAACGGGGAGTCGGGGAGGAGAAGAATGCAGGAACGAATATTGTGCGTGCGTTCGGCCTTGAGCAAGGTACACATCCATTTCGTTCTCCCTGCCGTGCAGGTCCAACTTCTCGGCGTTTACGCGCGCGGCGCCATCGCATCGCACTTTCTACGTGGCCCGGCCGTCGGTCTCACGCGCGGCGCGCGTCAAACGTTGGGGCGGCGATACGTGCGATGCGATGCGATGCTGGATGAAGCCCATGTTTGCACGCTGCGTGCCTCACTTCTGCATAAAATCGCTCTCGTGCATGCATGTATGTGCAGGGGAACGATAAGACGAATCTTTACTGCTAGCTAGCTAGCTACCACTAGCAGCAAGATTAGAAAATATGATCTTTGTTTCAATTAAAACAAATATAATATTAGAAAATGACCTTTGTTTCAGTGAAAAAAATAGAAGATTAGAAAATGACCTTTGTTTCAAAAAAAAAAACGAAGACTAGAAAATGACCACCCCATATATTATTGATGGCATGCTGTGCTGGTAGGTGGAAATGTTCATTTTGATGATCTTCCTCGCAAAGTTTCTGGAATTGTAATGACTGGCATGCACACCTGTTTGTGTTCTTTTTGGACGTACGTCGATTACTACCAAATTAGAGTTTTGCAAGTACGATATGTAATTCCACTTTCAATATACCATTTAAATGAAGATGTTATATTTCTTTATTACTTTCAGTATACTTAAATATCAATTATAATATACTTCAATACAACTTGATTGAAAAATTTTAATCGGCGCCCTTTATTTTTGTTATATACCATTTTTCATATATAAAAGAAGTATATATACAAATTTTGCTATAAAAAGTGAATTTTAATGAAATTTTTCATGGAACTCACTTTGGGGTATCTTATAATTATTATTGGAATATACTCAAATAGATAAAGAGATATCATCATACGATTTAAGTAGTATATGAGAAGCGGGAGTACGTACTCCCAGAAGTACTATATCATTTTCATATATATTTATATATATATATCTCACACCGAAATAAAATCATAAAGGCATGTCTATTTCTCAATCAACTAAAAAAACTTTACATCTCAATCGATTTTTTTCATCCATTGGATCATGATCCAACCAACCACATCTTTCCTTCAATCCATATACAAATCCATCCCTAACCCTAACTCAAGAGTCCCATCCCCACCCGAGCTGCCGCTGCCCAACCCCCCTCTTCGTGCGCTGCCTCCCAATGCCTCGCTGGTACCACCACAGGCGCTAGCGAGCCCCGCCCTCGGCACCGGCGCCACCCACCCCCACCTCGCCACCACCCCTAGCTTCTTTTCCATCTCCGGCGGCTCGCCACCGCTGGATCTGCCGCCCCCACCACCTCCCTCCACTAGATTCATTGACCACATTGAGGAATCGCCCGCCGCCGCTGCCACCCACCGCCCGGCATCGTCATGCGGCCGAGGCGGCACCACCACACCTCCGCCCACCGCCTCCCCATCCCTAACCCTAACTCTCGCATGTCTGATGAAGACGACGCTGCCGCCACCGAGCGGTGAAGAAGAACGCGATCCATAAGTGGGAAATCTGACTGTGATTTAAAGAAACATGCGGCTGTGCTTGAGTAAACCGAAATCATAATTGACGAAAGAAAATCAGTGCAACCCTATATGATGTACGTTGTCATGCATAGAGGATTCTTTTGTTTGTACCCTCTCTAGGTAGAAACAAAATTACCATCTCAATTATTTAATTATGAGATGTATGCTAATTTTAAGGAGCAAATTAAGAATAGTAACACAAGGTTATTTTTCTTCACACCAGGATGCATCGATCTCATCTGTGATATATTTATCTAATTAACGTTTTATACCCGATATTAAAATTAATAATATGTAGATTAAAGCTTAGGCGAGTAAAAAATTATTCGAGGACTACTCCTTTTTGACAGAAATAAAAGCTACAACGGGATAATTGATCATTTTATTTTGAGATATTTCCTTTTTCCAATTTGGAATCAGCATATATAGTACCAATATATGCGACACGCTTTTGGTCAATCAAAATTAGGTACGTAGATGAGGTTCTAAGCAATGCGGCGAGTCCATCTTAATTAACTAAAGAAACTAACGGGAGAGATGATGATCTAAACACACATATGTATGATTAAAAGAACCTTCGATCCAAAGCTCCTTTCCTTTGCTTTTTATGGGCACTGTCATCAAGCTAGCATATATGCTATGTTTTGACAGGTCGCCATGCCGATATGCTTCCCAGAGACATATAATTGCATGGGTTATCTCATTCGAAACATGCAATACAAGAATACCAAATGGGTGAAATATTCCCATGCATGCTCGACGCTCGCGTGTACGGATGCGGGCACGCACAAGTTTGATTTCTACTGAAATGTCCATGATAGAGAAGCAAGCATCCGAGCATAAGAGAAATAAGGCATGTTTGGTTTTTTGTTTTGGGAGACTGGGTAAAGGCATTGTGGAGACCATGGGAGGAGAGGGGAGAAGAGACGTAGTGAAGCCCTACTCGTTCCTAGCGAAGGAGAAAGAGACGGGCAGATCTAATCACTCATTTTGCATATAAATATTCTTGCAACTTTGTAGCTAATTTTAAACCTTGTAAGTTAGCAAGTAAAAATAGCGACATAGAATTCAATGAATAAGATAATTTTAATTGTATCATTATTTGATGTAGTACATCATTTTAGCTGTGTATAGTTTAATTCGTCTGTATAGATATTATTTATATTGCAGTACTCGAACAATTTAGAAAAAAATCCGCAAAATACTAAGAAAACTTTGTAGATTTTTATTTTTACATGGTAAATATTTTGCTAATACCAAAAATACTTTTTAAACCAAGAAAATAGTAAGACACCTCTAAAAATAACAAGATACCTATTAAAAATCTGTAAAAATTACAAAGTAGCTAAATAGGATATGTAGAGTTTAATCAAACTAATCCTAACTTAATTTTGGTTTATATTTGAGGACGCTAATTATTCTGTTAATGCCAAAAAATTAACTAGGAAAATAGCAAGACGCCTGTAAAATTTATCTAAGAAATCCAGAGGAGATACATATGGTATGTAGAGTTGAATTAAAATATTGTGAACTTAATTTTTGTTTCTATTTGTACACAGTACATATTTTGTACATGCTTGAGACACTTTCTAAACAAGAAAAGTAGCAAGATATCTATAAAAAAAAATCTATAAAAATTACAGAGTAGCTATATACGGTGTGTATCTGGACTTAATTTTGGTTTCCATTTGTGCACACTAAATAATTTGCAAACAACGAAAATAGCAAGGTACCTACAAAAATTCTATGAAAATTCTAGAGTAGCTAAATAGGGAATGTAGATGTTAATTAAAATATGGTGAACTTAATTTTACTTTCCATCTGTACACGATAGGATACCTCCAAAAATTTATATGTCGATACAGATGTGTGCATATTACTTTCCTATGTGTCGCTAATCGTGCAATAATTAAATTAATTAGATATGTCACTTCTTGTTACTTGTTGTATATGTTTCGTAGTATTTACAACGTATGCACTGAATTTTCAGGTATGGCAGACCCAGGCAGGGGTGAAAACGGATCAGATAGTTTTCGAACGATCCAAACGAAAACGAGTTCGGATTGCCTCAGATTGGATTTTTCTCGGATAATTATCGGATCAGAAACAAATACGGTTTTTTTTGTCGAAAATGAATACGAATACGGTAGCCCTAGTATCCGTTAAATACGAACATGGATATGTATTATCCTAATTATGCCAAGGCCGGATATTCGGCAATTCAGCCCAACACTAGCACTCTTTCAGTCTGGTTAACTTGCGGGAGTAGCGCCTTGCCTCCCTATTGGGCCACGGGAGTGGGTTAGGTGGGCGGCGGATTGCTATATGCCGCACACAAATCTATGTTGTCCCTGGAGATGACCCAACTCGGGGATCGTCGCGATGTGCGACCACGGCCGCTGGCTGTACCACGCGCATTGTGCTTCCCCACGAGCGAGGCCAAGAACGGCCAGCACCAATGCCAAAACCACCTCTTCTCTTGCTATCATTGTTAGGGACCCACCTCTTCTCCTCCTAGCTAGGATGGCCAGTGAATGGTTCAACCATGCCGAAACCATATAGTTCTCCACGCTCGGTTGCGATCAGTGCTTCCTTCCCGAAATAATCTAACAAGAATTTGCCAGGCTCCTCGAAAATTGCTGAACATGCAGCCATCACACCTGTGCATGGCCTATGCAAGAGACGAGGCTTGCTGCATGTGCAGATTCAACCGCGCCTCCCAAGCATGCAGTCGTGAATAATTGTAACAACTCTTTTTCTCCAAAATTGACATTCAAATTCAAAGTTCAAAATACATATCAATCTTCAAAAATTTGAGCCTCGTCTTACCTGGGCTTTGGGCCCGGTTTGGCTCGGTCATCCTCCGGCCCGGTTGCTCCCCGCGCCTCGGCCTCCCCGCCTCCTTCCGGTCTCCCGCCTTGTCATCGTCACCTTCGCTAGGCGGTGACGCCGCTGGCCGCCTGAGCCCGCGCCGCCTCGGCCTCCCCGCCCGCGCCAGGCCTACTCTTCTTCCTCCCACCTTCACTCTCCCTCAAGATCAGCCCTTGTGGCGGCGCGCGAAGGCCCGTCGCCGCACGCAACCTCGGCCCTTCCACCGCTTTCGCACCTCGGCAACGGCTCCCTCCTCCGCCGCTCCTTCCCCCCTCGGCTATAAAGCCACCGCGCCTCTTCGTCTTCTCTTGTCCCCCACCTCACCTCCTCCTCCTTCATGAAGCCGAGCCGCTGCTTCGTCTCCACCTCCGGTCGCCGCTTCGCACCGCCCAATCATCTTCGTCTCCCTCCTTCCCGAGCCCCGCCGCCGTGCGCCACGCCCCCTCCGCTCATTGCTTTTACCTCCCTCTCCCCTCGAACGCGTCGCCTCGCCTTATCCCCGTGCGCGCGGACGCTGATGGGTGGGCCCCACCCGCAGCGTCGCCCGTGCGGCTGACAAGTGGGGCCCACTTGTCACGGTGTGGTGGCCCGTGCGTCCGTGCGTGGACTCGGTCCACGCACTGTAGCGTGCACCGAGGCCACGTGTCGGCGCCAGAATTTTCTGGCTTTTCTGATTTTCTCTTTAATTGAAAATTCTTGGCAAAAATTCGTAACTTTTTCATTATAACTCTGAAAATTATGAAACTTGTGCCAAAAAATTTGTAAAATCAAGACCTTTATTTCGGTACTGGTGTGGTAAATTTTGGAGTTAATTTGTTCTATGATTGGTATTTATTTGGTTTGTTGTTATCTTTTCTTTCTCGGTTCGTTCGCCCGAGTAGAGTTCGAAGAAGCCGACGACCTCAACTTCAACCAGGCACAAGGCTACCCAGAATCTCTCCCCCTTGACCCAGGCGAGTCAACACTTTAATCATGTTGAACCTACATTTGATGCAAATTATATCCTTTTAAAATAGCAAATTGCATGCTTTAGTTTCTTATGCAAATGTATATTAAATGGTCCTAAGGTAGTTAAATACCAACTTGTTGACTAAATAATTAGTATACCATTTCCTTGATAAATTGTGATCCCTAATCCTTATCACCCTAGTAAATATTTGGTAATCCACTAGTTGTAGGTTGTACTTAAATGACATGCTAGTCTTGTTTAAGTACCAGGGTGTCAACTACCCCAAATCATCATTCTTTCATCATAACAATTGTTTTGGGTAGGCATTGGGGAAAATGACTGAAAAAGGTTGAGATAATTTGTTTTCTACTTCTCAAAACCCTAAAAACTTGCTAATACCCCATCTGGGCGGATGGTAAGCTGGAGGATATAAGGTTGGGTACTAATGTAGCCCAAGTCATGCTGTGGTGTGGTTAACATGTGGTGAGAACTGCCCAGATAACTTTAAGGACTTAATCATGTGATGACCTCCTATTGCAGAACAATACAACCACAAGTCTATAATGGTGTTGACCTGGTTAAATAATTTGTGTTCATCAGTACTAGTTACACCAGGTAGATGTCTCGCAATGTCATAGGCCTTGGAGCCTATGGGTTTGGGGAGTTCTTGGCACAAGAGGGGGTTGGGGGCATGGTTGACGCGGGTGCGAGAGCGTAACCACTCTCAGACGAAAGAGTTGGTGAATATTGGTTGTGCGCCGACACCTGCGGAGCCAGTTAGACTGTGGCGAGCCCTAGACTACGGACTTCACTACTCCTCGCCCTAGTCTTCTTGGCACGAAGTAGTGAAGTCCGTAGTCTAGGGCTCGCCACAGTCTAACTGGCTCCGCAGGTGTCGGCGCACAACCAATATTCACCAACTCTTTGGTTAATATCGGTTGTACGTAAGTCACCGCAGTCGCTCGCCTGTGAGGAGTTGCACTCTGCCCCCTTTTGCTTTCGCGCATGCTTCTTTAAGTTGTGTAATGAACTTATTCGGCACAATCGGCCCTCTTTTGTAAACCCGACCCGATGTGGTCTATTTAACTTTGTGGTTGTAATAATATGTTTGGAATGGTCTGCGATGTATGAAATGATCCAGTGATGTGTTTTGTGAGTGCTTCCTACTGATCCAGGGAGTAGCACGGTTATCTCACAAAGGAATCCGGATTGAGAAATCTGGGTCGGACAATAATCTTCTCACGGTTCGTTCCACGATGACCTTTTGTATCAGACCCGAGAGCAACACCCCCAAATCCTCTGTGTATTCTACACTAGTTCCTGGAACAGTAGCTCGTGTACACAATAAACAAATATGATAACATCCATAATTCACACAACATTATTAATTAATATTAGAGTTTAAAGAACGGCTTACAAGCTAAAAATAAAGAATAAAGCTGAAGATGAAGAAGTAGTAGAGCCCAACAAATCTACAACAGGCAATCGACTGGGGTAGCGACCTAGTCGTCAAGATTCACACCGGTAGTGAAGACTTTCTCTTTTGAACAATATTTTATTTAACAAGGGTGAGTACAAAAATGTACTCCGTAAGTTACACCCATAACAGAGTTAATGCATGCTTAGATATTATCAAAGGAAGGCTTATAGGGCTATTTGTGCAAAAGCCACATTTGACATTTTGAATACAATAGCTAAGTTCAAAAGCTCATGTTTTACAATATCTAAAATTGAGTTTTAAACGAATTAATAAAGTTAGTGTTGGCACCAATCTAACATTAACTTAAACACGGGCACCAACCCAGGGCTTCGACCTACAATTTTTCTCATGAAAATCCATCCATATCATAAACCATTTTGTAAAATATTTTGAAAATAAAACCAAAGTCTAATCCATGAAAAGCTTTGCTCAGCATGTCCATGACCGTGGACATGGCTATTCAAATAGTTTTACACTCAGCAGAGATTATACAACTTTACCCATCAGTGATAATCAACTTTTAATGTCTGTCTCACACACTTCTGTAGGTGTACGACTAAGTGATTATCACAAAGACGTTACAATACGCCATCCCAAAGTAGTCATGCCCGCTAAGGTTTCACTTCCATTTGCTAACCACCTGCCAAAAGACGTGCCCTCTTGCGCCAAGTAGGAATTTCTGTCTACCCGACACCCGCACATCCAAATGGCACAACTAGCAGATGAATGTTGTAAATTATTTAGCCAGGTCTATCCCATACCAGATTTATGGTAGTACGGAGGGGCTTTACAAGCCGCGGCTCATAGATCAGTCCTTAATTAACTTAGGCGACTTCCAAAAATAACCCCCAAACCTCAACCATTCACTTAATTGAGTCTATGCATAAACATGCACCCACCAACTATCCATTTTACCCAAGTCTAAACCAGTTTTTATTTTGCTTTTGCTTTTCAAAATCATTTATGAACTTTCATGGCACACCAGTGCTATAGATATAATTTAAACTTACTGTGTGGGAAGGAAAAGTTGGGGAGATGCTAGATTATTACCATAGTGGATATTAATCTTGGAGTTATCTTATCTGTAGATACTAGATGATTTTATATTATGGAAGGAGTTTCTAGATAGTTATTTTAACTAGAATAAGCTGGGCGAATTTGGTTTGAGTTGTTGAGACTTTTGATCGATGGAAGGCTATGATTTTGGAAGTTTTGTTGGGATTTTGCACTAAAATATGAATATGAGGATGGACAGTTGAACATGTATTTGTGATTGTTCATGTGATTTGAAAAGGAAAGTAGGTAGCATCTAGATTTCTTGATGAAGCCAGTTGATAGCAAATGATGGTTGGAGTGCAACAATTGTGTATTGACGTTTGGTGTTGAGCATCTATAAGAGGTGCTGTGGGATTAATTGGTGGCCTATGCTTTCATGAAGTGGAATTGTCAGACGATAGCATGTCCATAATGAAAGGGTTTTGGTATAACATTTTGATTTGTGTAGTAGATCTCTGCTAAAATAAAGTTGTTGTTGTAATAGTTTGTAAGCTTTTGGTGGACTCTCGATTTGAGGACAAGATGATAAAGTAGTATGAAACAATTTGGTGAGTTTTTAGAGAGCATACAATGGAAGGGTAGACTATGATGAATTTTTGTTAACGAGTGTATTATCTGGATGTTAGTAAGATTATCAGCAATAGATTGGTAGTGTGTTGTCGATTCTTATAGAAAGAAGGTAATTTGATCGTCACTCGTGGTATCGCTCAAATGAAAATTTTCAAGTTTTGCATCCGTGATCTTTTGTAGTTCATGGTTTATGTAGTAGTGGGATTGGATTGAGCAAGTGGCTTGTTGGAAAGCTTTATTGGTTCTTAAGTGATTCATATGATTTGGTCTTACAACTTTTCTTGTTTGAGTGGGCAACGTGACGTTATAAAAAAGAATTACTTTCTTTGTTAAAGAAAGAGTGAAGTAGAAGTATTCGAGATCGAAGTCAAGTTTTGTAACTTCATGATTTACTTGAAGTGTGCCTAAACTTTCTATTTTTGCCCCATAGGAGTTTCTCGATTTTCAAAAGTGGTGCTTTGTTTTATTTGAGATTTCATATTCTCTTTTGTGGGACTTGTGCCTCAATTGTGGTCTCTGCTTTTGCTTTTCCGAGATCCTTGTTATTTGTCTATTTCTCCCGATCTTATGTTTGTTGTAAAGGAAAACATTTTTTCGGGTCTTTGAAAAAATATTTTATTTGCCACTTCATCAATTTGTTTTACAAAACCTTATGGGGTATCTGATGGCATCCGGTTAGTAGTGGTCAAGTATATGTTGATGTGAGATCCGAGGTTGTAAGTTATTTCAAGAGCATTGGAGGAAGAATTGATTTTGTGATATAAATCTTGTAGAGAATTGGATCCAAAAGGAATGATGGTCGTTGAGGTAAAACTGATTATGTTGTTACAACTAGTAAAACCAATAGTGAATTGTAATTCAAGAACCCTTGTTCATGTCGGTGGAATATTGAAATATTCAAAAGTTTGTAACTTGGTCAATTAGTTAGAGTCTTGCGAATGTGTATATTGCGGTCGTGTGGGTGAAATGGAGTAGTGTGGTTTAGTGGGTTCAAGTTTGGTGAAGCTAATCACATTAGCGATTACTTGATTAGTGAGGAATGTTGATATTAATGATTGAGGATATTGTTTGAATTCCAGAATTTTAGTTATCCGATCAAAGAATTTCCTATCAAGTATACCAAAAGTTCATTGTAAGAGTCTTAGAGGTTGAATCTGGGCTTTACATTTTTATGCTAGACCTTTGTTCACACAATGAGTGTGTGTAAAGAAAGTGGAATAATAGAGTTTTTTCGAGCGGTGGAATGATCATTGATAGAACCTTTACGATGTAGTACATGAGCGTGTGTCTTGAGGATTACGAGTTGTTCTTGAAAATTAGAGGTAATGTGATTGTGTGGGATCTATTTTATGGCGCTTTGGGTGCCTTCATTCAAATTAATGTTGATTAGTAGAATGAGATGCCTAGAGTAATTGGAGGATTCAATGGAGCCTCTTCACAATGGTGTTAATGATGTATTTCAGTTTGAGCATAATTTGAGGATGTTCAATTAAAGGTTTAAGCACATGTGGTATGCGATGAATTTGAATTCAAGGTTCGAGAGAAGTTTTACTCTAAAGAGAAACTAAGGAAAAGGATGTTTCTCGGTTAGTGAAACGTTTTCTCGATTTCGTTTGAGTTATGTGTTGTTGATTTGTTGTTTTCCATAATCTGAGTTGGCGTTGTGTTGGCATGTCGATTCATTTTAATTCAAACAAACCAAAAGAAGTATTTGATTTGGGCATTCGAGTGGTTTCTTCTTTGGTCGTCGTCGTGTTCATTAGAACCGCCTATTTAGAAAATGGATTTGTTTTCGTGTTGAAATGTCAAATTTTGGGATTTAACCTTTTTGGTGGAGAGTTAGCATTGCGTGGATGCGATGATGACTCTCTAGTTCCAGTTGGATTCTCTTGGTTTCGAAAATTTCAGAAATTTGGAAGTTGGCATATCGCGTTGACCGTCTCGGGTCCTTATGCGAAACGCATCGTTTGGTGTGCTCGAGTGTTAAGTGAGTGGCGAGCAATTCCAAGCTTGGGATATCGTTATTTCATTCGATTGCATTTCTTTCGGGAAGATCGGTGAGTAGATTCGGGTCGAATCTGTTTAAGGGGTAGAATGTAATACCCCAAAAGTAAATCAGCGTACTAGAAGAAGTTTGGAAGAAGGAGCTAATGGGAGAATCTGAATCGTTTTTTTCTTGAGGGTTTTCTGTGTTTTTTCAAGAACTGGACTCGGGCCTCAGCCTAGGGTGGCCCATGAGGGGGCTGGCCAAAGGGGGGTATCTCTCCCCCCTAAACCGTAAAACCCCTTCCCCCTTCCTCTTTTCCCTCCCAAGCCGCCACCCTCCTCCCCCTCTCCAAACGGCCGCCACCCTCGTCCCTGCAGTACAGCAATTTTGTTCGTCCGATTTGGGTAAGTTACGTATGTTTTCTGATCTTCTCACCTCTTAGAAAGTTGTAGCCCTTGGTCTTAGCTTTCTTTTGGCACCAAGATCATCTGATTTGGAGTTACGGTTTAGGAGATATGGAAGTTTTACCGCGACTGTCCAGGAGAGCTGACGTGATTTAGCAGATTTTCTTGTCGGGCCATTATGATTTACTTAGAGGCAGAATCTGGTATTTTCGTCTTCTAGAGTTTTGTTCCTGATGTCGTTATATTTCTTTTGGCACTGAGATCACTTGATTCCACCTTACGGTTTAGGAGATATGAATTTTTAATCGCGCGCTGTCCTGTCTGCCTGAGAATTTGGAACTGTCGGTTTGCCCCTCGGTTTTGATCTAGTTAGAGTCAGATTCAGAACTTCCACCCAACTAGGTTTTGTAGCCCTTGAAATTATCTTTCCGAGTTGATAAAGATCATATCAATTGGATCTGTAGAGTGAAAGTTATGCCATGTTCTTTACTGCTGTTCTGAAATCTGGGCAGATATCTGTTAGTGTTTTCAACTGTTGTTTAGGCCACTGTTTTGGCCGAATCAAAGGATTCCACCAACTAGAGTTTCATAGCCTGTTATGTTAAAAGTATTTGAGCACTGGTTTCAAGTCATTCGGAGTTATAGATATTTAATTACGATTTTCTCGTACTGCTGATCAGAATGGCGATATTGGCTGATTAGTTAATTCGTCATTTTGAGTTTTTGGTTATGTTGATTAGATAGAGGGTTATGGTAAAACGCTTGTACCCACGTCATAACTTATTATTCTTATTTGAATAAATATTTGTGTAGGCGGTGGGGTGGAGTGGAGAAATTCCGTCTTGCCTCCTAACTCGTCACAGCGCGGAAGGCAAGTATATGGTAGAGTGGTGAACAATGGGTTGTTCACCATGATCATTGATGTTACTTATCATGCTATTTATTATGCTTTCGTTCAGCTTATTCTTATACATGATATTGATGACCTTGAGTGAATGAGATTATGATAATGAGATAATGAGTAGATATTGAGTTAATGAGATGGACTATGTTGATGAATAAATAAAGATGTCGCATCATTTACATTCATCATGACATGGGTTGCATGAGCGGTCGGTGAGAAAGTCATGTAACTATTCCGGTGAGGTCGGTGAGAAAGATACATGACTAGTCCGGAGAGCTCTAGATAAAATCCTACTTTGGTGGGGACTTCACGGGAGTGAAGAATAGAGTGTGTCATCGACGGGTGAACACTCCGCTATCCCCAGTATCGGTGATGAGATGCATATGAGCATGAGCATGTTGGTGCATTCGCATATCTAAGTAAATTGTTAAATTGTGCAACTTTACCTATATGGAATATGGCTTGTTTGTTTGAGAATGACAATGACATTAACTAAATGGATGATGATGATAACTTTGATTTTGGTTAATAAACTATTGTTTATGGCTTTATTATGTATTCTTGAGTCTTGGACTCATTCTTGCTCTATTGTTGTTTTTAGGTGACCGGTGATGACGTTTTACTCGGGAAGGGCTAGCGACTTGGAATCATGCACTTCACCCAATTATTTGATTCATTGGACATGAGAAACTTTTAGAATAACATGAATATTTATATCTAGGACATGATGGTATTGAATAACCATAGATACTTGGTTTATGTTAATCTTGGTTTATTATTTTGCTATGCTCCTAGGTCTAATTTATTTATGATTGTCATAGTGTTATGCTTGTGTTAATGCGACCCGTGGATGGGTTTTAATGTTGTTATGCTTGTTGAAATTTCACAGTGTGTTGATGTATAATAGATGATAAGAGTAGTTTGGTGGCTTTCCAGGCTCAGTGTTGGGCTGGGGTGTTACAGCGTATGCGGCTATTCGAATAGATTGTTTAACACTCTGTAGAGGTTGTACACTTTATCCACAAGATATAACCAGTGTAACCAACACTAATCATAACAAAACCTTTCAAAAACTTTATCTCAAGCATTGACACTCCCGGTATGCTTTACCATCGTCCAACCTATACACAGTGCTTTGGTACGTCACACACCGTTGGACAGAGAAGCGGTGAACCGTCTGACGATGTGATCTACCTGGTAGTCCACACCTCCACCCATCACTGAGCTCCTAATCTACAATCTAAGTTTTCAATTTCAAGACTCCATAACTTACTAAGTTAGGTCCGTCCCATCAAGCATGTGGTTGTACGGAAGGCTCAGTTCAATGGCGCACAAAGTTAAGTCCTTAATTAACCAAGGCAAGACTTTCAATTTCTAACTATACCACAAAGATTATCATTCTCATTTACAAAGTTCCACCATATCACTTTGTTGGACCGAAAAGGCGACTAGAGGGAGGGTGAATACGAGCACGCTCACTTTTTCACAAATAATGGATTCAATAATTTCACTCCAGTAGCTATGGAAGCTATGAAGATCAGTATATCAGTACAGTGGAAGACTAATATTGAATCCAATATAAACCCCTAAGTAATACGACAAAAACAGCAAAGATTATAGCGAATCAATACACTACCGGTCGGACCGCTGTCTAACTGGCGGTCGGACCGATTTCCTGCCGGTCTGACCAGTGGGACACGGCGGTCTAACCGTTGGGCTCCAGAACAGAAGAACAACCCGATGACGAAATTGCACATAGATGAAACTTTTGTTCTACTAATCCAAACTTGATGAAACTTGGAGCACACCTACTTTATGATATCAAGAACCTATTCCAATCGAAGACTATGATAATTATTGGAAGAATAGTGATCCCTTTCGATTTGATTGAAGAGAGGTTTAAAACCGGGTCAAAACAAAAACTAGGTCAAAACTCTTGCTCGTGGGTGATTGATGATCAAGATGTTCCTAGATAGATTCCCACACGTCACAGCAAGCTAGATCACGTGAAGAAACCAAGCAAAAACTCACGGATCAAAGAAATACCCAAAATTACCAAATAGAGAGAAAGAACGCAATGAGATAAAATATAGATCAAACTCTCCTTTGATTGATTGATATGATATGGGCTTACAACCTCTCCATCAATGGAGGAAAATGCTCAATCCAAGAGCACAAAAATGACATCAAACTATCAAGAACCCTAGCCTCCACAAAAGCTCTCCCTAAGAAAATTAGGGTTTACAAAAATTACAAAAGAGACGAAGCCCAGGTGCAGCCACCTCCCTCTCCTATTTATTGTGGAGGTTTAGACCTTCTAGAAGTTTGACTCTATTGGGCTCCCGTTAAGGCCTAAAACAAACGGGACACATACGCACGTATTTTAATGCGTCGTCTTTAACACCTCTTGACCTAACTAGCTACACCTAGCGCCATCTTGCGCCTCGGATTAGCTAATAGGTCACCCTTGTCCATCTTGCACCACGCTTGAGTACATTGACCTCACCCGGCATCGTCGATCGTTCTGGACCTCAACTCTCCAAGCCTAGTCCCAATCATCCTCGTCGTTGACCATCGTCGAACACCAAGCAACCTGCACAACAATAGACAAGTAGACCGAACTTGGGAATAAGTTCTTCACAACTTGACCTATGCTAGTCAAAACATGCATCATGCAACATATATGCCCTGAAACTCATGACTTTGACCTAACAACCGAATATCGCCACCACGACGGACGACGACCCAAGTGACCGAACTCAGCTGCTCGACGTCCGCTACCGATACGCATAACTAATGCAATCAATTATGAATATATAGGATCATCTCATGACAATCATAGGATAATTCATAGATATATAGGATATCGCATCACGACATAGATTAATAACAAGAACGATAGTACAGAAGCAATTCTATACCATACAACATAATGAACAACATCACTAGAAATGCGGAAACAATGGATTTCCCAAACCCCACCTACTGTGCACAGTGTGTCATTTTTATAACTTAATTACCACGGACCTAAAGCCCGCTCTGATACCAACTGTAACACCCTGAATATAAGGAAGTCAAGATGTCACCTACAACCACTACTCTTTAAAAGAAAAACATCAAAGCGCATGATAAGGTGAAGCAATTATTAAGATTATACGGAAACAAGTAATCATCATCAAGCTTAATCAACGGAATGGAAATAAACAATTCAGAAAGATATGGTAAATAAGGCCAAGATGGCTTATTACAATTCAACACAAGTCATGATTAACGACAGTAAAAGTCCTCAAAATGTTCGATTTATGGTAGTGAGTGCATCGTGATGAACTACCCTCCACAAAATCATTCTTCCTTGTCATTTACCTAAATAAGATAATAAAGCAAGAATGAGCCAAAGACTCAGCAAGCAACTGTATGTAACAATCAAACATACCATGAGCAATATATCACAATCATAATTTGAACATTTACTGGAAACGAATTTATGAATGGATGAAGTGGAATGATGCATTGAAGGAATTGGACATATTAAAAGATATATCTGGTATAGCGAGTGAAACACCCGTCGGTGTTCACTTAAAGTAATCGTATGAAGAACGTTTCATACAATCGTCCAACGTGGCCCACATTGGAATGGTGGACTCACGTAACGTGGCCCACATTGGAATGGTGGTGACGTACCCATTCGGAATTGATGGGATTTTCAAGTGCCCATTTGGAATTGATGGGTCTTACAAAGATAATTATGCATGTCATGATGTGATTCCATGGAAATATTGAATAGTACTCATAAATGAAAAGATACACATGGTATTCATCTACAAATACGAACAAATATAATCATTCATTCACACATCACATAATGCATCAATCTTATTATACAAGTTACTTACTTCGCCATTTACTGCAGGTTGGGAGGTAATTGAGATACCCCTCCACTCACCGCTTCACCGCCTACAATATAAAATAATCGAAATGAGGACAAACGAGTATGGCAATGCTACACGTGTCCTCCCACAATATCTAGCCAAACCATCCAAACAAAAGTTCATTTTGATCAATTTACCCTAACATTCCAAATATCCCTAATCTGGCAGTTTTACTAGAAAATTCACCAATAAAAAACCGTAAGTCCAAAAGATCTGAAACCAGTGCTCAACTTTTCTTAACTTTACTGGCTACGAAACTCTAGTTGATGGTAAACTCTAATTCGGCCAAAACAGAGGTCTAACCATACAATGAAAAACTATAACTGCAGTCTGCCCAGAATTCAGAACAGCCCTAAAGAAAAGTCTCTAACTTTTAAACCACGGATCCAAATAAAGTGATCTTTATCAGCCTGGAAACCTGGTGAAATTATCTTCATAAACCTAGTTGGGTGGCCGACCTGATTCTGACTCTAACTAGATCAAAACCTAGGTGCAACCGACTATACCCAGAATTTCTGACAGACAGAGCAGTACGTGGTAAAACAGTCATAACTTTTAATCTACTGGGTGAAAATTCGTGATCCAGGTGCCAAAAGAAAGATAATGAAATAAGGAACAATTCTCCAGAAGACACAGATGTCCAATTCGGCCTCTAAGATGCCCAAAACTGAGGTACAACGTACTTGACAGAATCAATCTATTAACAGAATCAAAACGAAACTACAAATCCAATCGGATCCTCAACTCTAATGGAATCAAACAACGAATCGGAGGTCTAATTACCCTTGTAGACCAGTAAGACGACGAAGATCCGCTGCACACAGGTCTTCCTCCCTTCCCTCTCTTCTCTCTTCTAGGGCCGCCACCGGAGGCGATGACGGCCGTCGGCGTCGGCGGGAACGGAGTTGTTGGAGGGGAACTTGAGGAGGAGCGACGGGATCACCGAGTTGGCACCACCACCAAGGGGCAGCAATGGGGGCGGTTTGGGAGAGGAGGAGGCGCCAAGGGGGAGGGAGGAGCAATAGGGGTGGCGGCTAGGGTTTTTGGGGGTGGTGCCCCCTTTGGTCGGCCATTACATGGGCCGCGGCCCCTCTTGGGCCACACTGGTGTGACCTGCGGCCAAAGTTGACGACAATAGCAATAACCCCCCCCATTGTTTGGAAAAATTGACGAAAGTTGTTTCTTTTACTCCTCCGACTTCTTTCTTTTACCGATTCGATTAGGAAAGTTGTAAATCTCGTTTTCGAATAAAATTTCCAGACAAATGAAACAATACAACCTAGCTGGATAAATGAGGTATTACACGGGCGACGACCCAAGTGACAACCGGTCAGATCGCCCCGGGGCGGTCGATCGCCCATCTGGCGGTCGACCGCCGAGAACGACTTAGCCGATTTTCAACCTCTGAAAACCGAAACCTACTGGAAATTTCAAACCAATATTACGTTTGGCTGGAGACTCCAAAAATTATGGGACCAAGTGCAATAGAATCCCCCCTCTTGCCTACACGCTCTATTTTTGGCCCAGCTCAATCCACCACTTTCTGACATTACGGTCGACGGCCGCTAGGGCGGTCATACCGATCTTGGGTAGTCTCGACCGCGCTACGGCGGTCGGACCGATTATGGCCTAACGATTCGAATCTTTGCCAAAAACACATGAAACGACAAACCGTAAACGCCATTGCCAATTATCACATCATCCTAAGATCTGGAGCATATCCCCATGAAATTCACACACTTAGTATCCACCACTTGCCTCAGTACAAATACTTTCCCACCCAATTGGTTAAGTGCAACACATGCTATCACAAAGTAAATAACACATAGCACATAGTTTTACACAAAATTCTATAGTCACTTAGTCAAATTTACAATTACAACTCAAATGATATGTGTGACTCATAGCATGGTCAAGCAACACTATTCGTCTAACCAACCCACGTTAGTGCTATGATAATACCAACTAATAATTAACTAAGCTAGGGTGACAAAAGATCATGATAATACAATAGACAAGGTGTATATAAACAAATAGGATTAATAACTAACCCAAAAGTATTTAAATAAATACTTAAAGTGGAATGCATTACTTTGAATCAAAGTAATTTTGAAAACTGGATTTAACATGATCAAAGGTATAACTTACCTTGAAATAAATTCTGGTACTGGTATTGGTCTTGGTGAACTCCTTCTTCTTCAAAATTTCCCAAAATATCAACGTCTACTCGTAAACAAAAATAAATAAACAAAATAAATAACAATAGAGAGGAAAACTAACTCCAAAAATTAAATAAAAATCTCAGACATATAGATCTTGAATTTAGATGAATTTAGGAATTTGAATGGGATCAAACGGAGTTCGAAAGAAGATATGGCTTCGGAAGTTTGAAATCTAAAGAAAATACTCAAAAAGAAATTCGAGTACTGTTTATCGAGCACTGTATATCGAATATTGTTCATCGAGCATTGTACATTGAGTATTGTTCATTGCTTTTACTACGCATACTCGGAAGGAGTTTATACCACATGGTCGTGGAAGGTTACGACTACCTGGTCGTGGAAGGTTCTACGAGTTCAAATGTTCACGGAACAGTGGCCTGGCTAGTGGATCCCACATGGCATAGACACGGTGTATGGAGGACTGGGTTTACACCAGATCGGATCTAGGTTAGGGTTGCGAGGTGCTGACGCGATTGTGACTGGCAGACACGCAGGCGATACGAGTATACGTGGTAGGTGAGGTAGTAAACAAGTGTGCCCATGAGTTGATGTTGTGCTCACGAGTAGATGTGACAGGTGAGGTGGCATGACACGTCGATAAGACGACGGTGAGACTCGGGTTAATCTGGCAACGATGAACAACGGTGCTTCACCGGTGGCGGATGCACGCACTGGGTAGAATAGGTTATTGCGCACATATTGGTATTGTTATTGGTACGGAAGATAGTCGGAGTTGGCCGAAATTGGCGAAGAAGCGGCGGAGCAGGTGCGGTTGTTGTCGGTGACGAACACCGGTGACATCTCATGGTCGTGAAGAGGTGCTGGAGATAGCTCGGGTGATGGTGAACACGATGGCGTGCTTGATGACGACAAGGCGACGAAGATGATGGTGCAATATGAAGAAAACAAGCGGTGGTGGAAACCCTAAAACATCCAATGCGGCGGCGCTAGAGCTTGAGGGGTGCAGTGGCTTGGGGTTTCGAGGATCAGGGCAAGAAGATAAACCCAAGGGTCCTCTTTACATGCCTCATGCGTACCGAATTTGGAAATCCCCAAATCGAGTTTGTTTTGGTCACGAGGCTGATTAAGAGCTTGAAGGGGATGCGGGATACAATTCGGTTGGATTCTTGTGCGGGAAGGTGCGAGGATTAAAAGGATAAGGTCGACGCAAGATTTTCTTGTTGCAGATTCCGTTGTCGGACAGAGCTCCCAAGCGTAGCCTTAGCGAACGCAGTCGAGATGCGGCGCGAGGAAGGCAACGGGAGGGCCCAATTGGCAGAGGGATGAAGGCACGACGCGCAGCACGGGCTGGCGCGGGAATAAAGGCCGAGAAGGAATAGGAAATGGGTTTTGGCCCGACATTGTTTCTGAGATTATTAATTAGTTTTTCCTTTTTAGAAAATAAAGAAAATGAATATAGAAAATAGAAAATAACAAATAAACTCAGAAAATTTCTAGAAAATATACCCAAGCACATAGAACCCAAATAAAATAGTTTTGACCATTATTGATATTGTCATTAATCATATTAAATTATTTTGATACTGAAAGTCCATGTTCAGCTTTATTAAAATTCAAATAAAATCCAAAGGGTGAATTTTCCAACTACTAACTATTTAAAAGATTTTTAAAGATTAGAAAATTAGGATGTTACAAACCTCCCCCCTCAAAGGAATCTCGACCCTAAGATTTAGGCTAGTTAGAGAAAAGACTAGGAAACTCGGCTTTCAGGTCTTCTTCACATCAAAACTTATTTTTTACTTTAAATTTGGCCACCAAATTTGGCGACTTCTTACTTTAAATTTGGCCACCAAAACTTATTTTTAACATCCTAATACATCTTAGTACTTCTAGGGTGAATGGAATACTTTGAGTCATGGGCTTCCTTCAAGATTAGCTATCTCAAGCCATCGATGTTTGGGACACAGATACGTCCGTTAATCCAAATCGTATCTTGATCATCCTTAGTGAAATCTTTAAATTTACCTTGTTACATATTAAGCTTGATATCCACTATCACGGAATCCTTTGGTCGAGCAGTGCGAATCTGCTTCTCTTGTGTAGACTGAACTTCTAAACTGGCTACAAATCCTTCGGCTACCACTTCTAACTTCAGCTTCTGAAACTCTTACGACTTAAAGCATCTATAACGATATTAGCTTTCCCAGGATGGTAATGGATTCGAGATTATAATCCTTTATTAACTCTAACCATCTTCTTTATCGCATGTTCAGATCAGACTGATTGAAAATATACTTTAGGCTTTTATGATATGTGTATATCTCACAAGGATTACCGATGATGTAATGATGCCAAATCTTTAAAGCATGTACTACGGTAGCTAATTCCAGATCACGGGTAGAGTAATTCTCCTCATGAAGTCTCAATTGCCTTACGCGTAAGCAATAGCTCTTCCTTCTTGCATCAGGACACATCCTAATACTTGACACGAAGCGTCACAATAGATATCTAAATCCTTTCGAATATCCAACAAAATTAGCACTAGGGCTGATGTCAAAAGTTTCTTCAACTCTTGAAAACTTTCTTCACAAGCTAAGGTCTAGGCAAACTTTTTCTCCTTCTTCAACAATTGCGTAAGGAGCTTAGCAATCATCGAGAATATATCCTTTGATGAAGCAGCGATAATATCCTACCATTCCCAAGAAACTGCAAATCTAAGTAATGGTCTTCGGCAGCTCCTAATGTAATATTGCTTTAACTTTACCGAGGTCAACTGCTACTCCTTCGTCTGTCATCACATGACCAAGGAAATCGACTTCCTTTTTCCAGAAATCACTCTTGCTGAACTTAGCATACAACTGATGCTCTCTAAGCTTTTCTAGGATTAACCTCAAGTGTTCAGCATGTTCTTCTTTTGTCTTTGAATAAACTAAAATATCGTCAATGAACACAACCACAAACTTGTTCAAATATTCTATGAATACTTTCGTCATCATGTTCATGAAGTATGAAGGGGCATTAGTTAGACCAAAAGACATGACTAAGAACTCATAATGTCCGTACCACGTTGAGAAGGCGGTCTTCGGTATATCCTTCGAAAAAAATTTAACTGACGGTAACTTGATCGCAGATCGATCTTGGAGAACACTCCGACTCCTTTCATCTGATCAAACAAATCAACAATTCTGGGCAATGGATACTTGTTCTTGATAGTAACTTCATTGAGAGAATGATAATCGATGCACATTCTCATGCTTCCATCCTTCTTCCTAACAAACAAACTGACGTTCCCCATGGCAATGAACTAGGTCTTACGAAACCTTTCTCAAGAAGTTCTTCAATCTGCTTCTTCATTTCTACTAACTCATCGGCGTGCATCCGACAGGGTCTCTTAGAAATCGGTGTTGTTCTTGGCAGTAGATCAATAACAAACTCAATGTCACAGTCTGGTGGCATTCCTGGCAAATTTTCTGGAAAAATATCATAGTATTCTCTAATAATAGGTATATCTTCGAAAGCAATGGTCTTCAAATTATTTACTAACAAATATCCATCATGGGTGGTAGTGGCTAGAAACTCCACCTTCTTTCCCTTGGTATCTTCGATCGTTACGGCTCTTCGGCCACAATCTGACACAGCTTTGTGCTTTGATAACCAATTCATGCCAGTGATGACATCTAATGTTTGGGTGTCTAGGACAATGAGGTTGGATAAAAACTCAACTCCAGCTATGAGCAACTTAGCTCCTAAACATCCCAATTTAGAGCTTAACTCTGCTTCCGGCGATTGGACTAACAGAGTATGCTTAAGATGCGTAACCTTCAATTTGCTCTTGGTTTGCAAAAACTCGAGAAACAAACGAATGTGAAGCTCCAGAATCAAACAAAACTAATGCAGATATTGAGTTAACCAAAAACTTACTCAATACGACGTCGGGTGCTTCTTGGGCTCCTTCCAAGGTGACGTGGTTGAAACGGCCTCTGACCATGGATTGCGGCACTCCTCCGGATTGACCAATAACTGAAAATGCTCCTTGGTTGTTGCTTGGTCGCTGGCGTCTTGGCTGGTGTAGCTCCAAGCTTAAAATGAACTAGAGTCACTATTCCCTTCTGAGGACAATAGTTGGCGAAGGGCCCTGGCTAACGACGGGTATAGCAAATCTTGGTCCACTCTGCTGGTTGCTTCCTGGATTGGTGCTAATTGGAGTAGGGTTGCAAAAGTTCTAAGCGACTAGACGAGGTACTGAGGTTGGTGCAGGCGTCCTGAAAGAGTTTTGTGGCATAAAACAAGTGAACTGTTGAGAACTGTTCTTACTCTTGCTGAGACTGGTGGCTTTCTTGCAGAGTCATTCTGCTCTTCCGGTTGTCCTCCCATTCTTTGCGCTTATCCTCAAGGATTAAAGCTTTATTGAGTAGTTCCTGGAAATCTAAAAAGGTATGAGCAATTAAACTGACTTGCAACCCGGTATTCAGTCCTTTTAAGAAATGAGTCTGATGTGCCTTGTCAGTTGCGACATCTTCTGGCATAACAGGTGAGCTGAGAAAATTTATTAAGATAGTCAGTCACTGACATGCCTCATGTGTGGAACAGAAGTTCTCCTACCATTCGGCGGCAACAACCTCCATCTGATGAGTGGCGTATAGAACCTTCTCATGATCGCTGCATTGGGTGATCAGCAGCTTCTTTTCGATGACGCGAAGTCAATCGTCAGCTTCAACTGGTGAAACATTCCTAGAGAACGTTGGTGGGCGAGTCCTCATGAACTCTGCCAACTTGGACAGTTCATGGTGATTGTGAGTGGTTGGTGCCCCATTGTTGTTGTTGTTCTGATTATTACTCATATTCTGCATGCTGGTTCATCATTGTGTACATCATCTTCGTTTGAGCTGCCATGAAAGCTCCAAAGTTCTGCAGATCGATTGGGGTGCTTGTGGCGGGACTGCTCCTGCAGTTGTCTGTTCATTCCCTTCTGACCCATAGGTTCTAGAACCACCGGCGGTGGCATTGCTAGTCTGAACTATTTGGTGAAAGCTCCATGGATTAGATAAGGTAGAAAGCGCAAGATAAGTTAAAAACTAATCAAGGGGTCATATTAAACCCAACAAACATAGTTTCAAGAAATCAACTAAAATACTTATATTAATAGGGGTCTTAGTATGGCTACAACAAATGCCTAAGGGCCTTTGTAGCTCATACTGCACACAAAAAAATAAACGCAAATCTAACGTACAAATTACCGCCTAAAGGGCGACACTACTAATCTTAAACTGGCCAAGACTAAAAACTTTAGCGAACTACTCGATGAGGTAGCCTCCACAACCACGACGGTGCTCCTGCCTGCTGTAGACTTGGAACTGCACTGACATCCTTGCGAACTGGTCTTGGTGCCCCGGGACTGGTGCAACAAGAACAGGCGTCCCTAGTGCAGGCAGAACTGGCTCCTCTGGCTCTGGTGGTTCCTCAACTTCTTCCGGGTCTTCTTCTGGATCTTCTTCTTTCGGGCCATCGGGTTCTTCTAGCTCTTCCTCATGCCCATGCTGGTCGTACAGTGCTTGCTCTAGTGTTGTAATTCATTCTTCTGCCATCTCCAGGGTCTCATAGACGCACTCAAACTCTGTGGCAGCTAGCTCCAAAGACTCCTCCTGGGCGGCGCAATCGAGCAAGGTGCACTACGTGGCGTTGCTTTCTCTATCTGTAGATGGGTATCGTGCAGGAAGGCTCACGTCAAAAGCACGGGGATGGTAGCTGAAGACTGTATCCTTAAGATCACTAGCGTAGATGTTGCAGATCCTCAAGATGGCAAGGTGTGACGACTCTTGAACTCCTTCGGGCCTAGACGATCCTTTGGACTGAGATGTGTAGAGGGCGGCTGGCTTTGGTGTCCTTCCGAGCATAGATGGTTAAACGGCAAATCACTACACGGTTTCGACCGTTCACCACCCAGTTGGTTCCTAGGTACATCGGTCGATCAAAACCTCCAAGCACTTGCAGAAGCTTCCACAGTTCTGCAACAAGTTCTCCCTTGTGCTCACCATAGTTCTGAAGATGAGACATCTGTCAAGACAGACAAGGGTAAGAACCAATTTAAAATAGCGGGTAGAGAAGAAAATTCAGCAATAGTTGAGTTGAGAGATACATAGGAGAAGTTAAGCAACCCATTAATCTTGCAAGTTAATTTCACTTTAGAAAATAATTTGGACACTCTAAAGACGGCTGATCTAACGAATGTCAAGACCGACAATCAGTATGGCTCTAATACCACCTCTGTCGGGACATAAAAATGCAATTCTAGACCCTCTATGTATTTTGCACTAGTCCAGAACTACACTAGTGCACACAATATCAACATAGATGATATTTCAATTGTACCAACTACACAATATTTGTCATCTTGAGAGTTCACTGTCAATATTTCAATTGAACAAACTACATAATATTTCAATTGATAGGAATATAAACAATGAACAATAATCACAGTGAACAAAAGCTACCAACGGAATAGAGCAAAATGATTAGACAACATCAACATAATAAAATAGAGGGATTTGATGAGCATGAATAACATGACACAATATTAGAGAAATCAGAGCGATGAGCTCGTACCTTGATGGGAGGCGTGGACGAAGAGGAGTCGAGGTCGGGGGAGCGAGGTGTAGTCGAGGTCAGGGGTCGCAGAGGGAGAATGTCGGCGCGAGGAGGAGGAGGAGGCGTAGTGATGACGGTGGCGTAGGGGAGGAGTACAGCACGGGAACGACGACGCGGAGAGAGGAGGCTCAGGAGGAACACGGGAAGTAAGGGCTCTAGGGAGGCGGACTGGAGAGTGAGCTTTGAGGAGTAAGGACGCAAACCCTAGCGGGACCCTACTTATAAATGCATATCACATACAGTTCTCTTAAAGAACCATCTATGATAAGCTCTATGGTCGTAAGCTTTACTACGACCACCACCTGGTCGTAAGCATATCACAGACGGTTCTATTTCAGGACCGTCTGCGATAAGCGAGCATATCACAGACAGTTATATTTAGGAACTGTGTGTGATAAGAAATCACGACCACCACCTGATCATAAGCATATCACAGACGGTTCAATTCCAGGATCGTCTACGATAAGCGAGCATACCACAGATAGTTATATTTAAGAACCGTGTGTGATTAGTAGCACAGACAGTTCTATTATGGAACCGTCTATGATGCTCAGCGCGAGAATTTTTGGACGCGTGAGAGAGAGGCGAAATGTTTTAGCACCTTAGGAATCGTTTGTGATACATATATCACAAACGGTTTGTTCCACTAAACCGCCTATTATAGTTCCTTATATAGCTGAAAATAACCTTTTTTCGGCAAGCTTCAGGAAATGCTAGCCATACCCTTTGAAAATAAGAAAGCAGATACAATCATAGATGGAATGATTTCTTAATTAGTGACTCAATTACAATGGAATAGTTCCTTAATTACATACCAAGTTTCTTAATAACAATGGAACAATTTTCCAAATAGGTGTTCACCGTGTGGGATCATTCCACTTGGCTATTTCGTTTGAAAAAATAGATCTTCACGATGATCCAAGCACATATAGCTAGCTTTCTCACTTGGTTCTTCCTCGAGCCTGATGCCGTCTTCGAAAGGAGGCAACTCATCAAATTGATTATACTCTTTCTCATCCACGACATTCTCAACTCCGACAATCCTTCTTTTTTATAAATAACTATGTGGCGGTTCTTATTTGCCGGTCTTATTTGTCGGGTCCTTTACATAAAAACTTGAACAACTTGCTTAGCGAGTACAAATGGTTCATCCGTATATTCGACACATTTGAGGTCCACAGTAGTGACGCCGTACTTGTCAACCTTCACACCCTGTGAAAGTTTGATCCAATAGCACCGAAACAGGGGATCTTGAAAAGTACGTGAAATGCATCTATGCGGACAACGCTGCTTTGGACTGTGCTCTTCCTATCCTGAGCTATCGTATAAAATATGTACCAATTTATGTCATATCCTTGCCATGTCACAAGTGTAAATTTTGGCTCTTTTGCCAACCATGGTAGCATATCATCACTTGATAATGGCCTCCCAATGAATTGCACCTTTAAACATTCATTGAACCGGCGGTTGTGCTCTCTTGTGATCCAAACCTCTGACCCACCTAGATTCTGTTGGTGTACCATGTCTTTGTGCTCGTCATGTACGGGGACACTTAGGTCATGTGTTGTAAGACCGTGAAATGGGTTTGAGCGTGCGCGTCGAAATCGGAAGTGATTGTTTTCCTTTCGATGGTCCCGATACCCTGCAGCCTCCCCTCATGACGAGATAGAGGTATACCTATCGGTTCCACTTGAGCCATCTAGTTAACGCAGAACTCAACCTCTTCGGTTGCATAACCTTCGATGATGCTACCCTCAGGCCAAGATCGATTCCGTACATATGACTTGAGAATTCCCATGTAACTCTCGAACGGGTGCATATGACGTAGGAATACAGGGTCATATATCTTTATATCTTTCACAAGGTGAACAATGAGATGGATGATGATATCGAAAAATAACAGAGGAAAATACATCTCAAGATGACAAAGAGTCGTCACCACCTCGGCCTGTAGAGTATCTAGTCCTTCGGGATCGATAACCTTTTGAGAAATTGAGTTAACGAAATAACACAACCTCATGATTGCCACTCGGACCTTGTTCAGCAAAATACTTCTAATTGCAATAGGAAGTATTTGTGTCATCAGCACATGACAATCATGAGATTTCATACCAATTAATTTCAAATCTTTCATAGAAACAAGTTTCTTCATGTTGGCGAGGTGGCACCGCGAGGCCTGGGCAGATAGAGTCACCGAGGGGGCATGATGCCAGCGTCGGGGGAGCGAGGTGGCTCCGCGAGGCCAGGTGATGAGTCTATGGCCCGATCTTTCGAAAGGTACTGATAAGTCGATTGTGGAGAACTAGACGTTGATGATCCAGAGGCTCCGACCAGAACAGATCAAACCTCCCGCAATCACTACACCACTGCTCCGTTGGTTATTAACCGTGCCGAACGCGGTTGACCTCGCCAAGAAGGCTATCTCCTGCATGCAAATCGAGAACACGAGAAAGAAAGTAGAAGATGCAATCTGATATTGTATTGCGAATATAGATGAAGCTCACAATGTGGGGTTCCTCAACCGAACGTGCGGCGAGACTGCTAAGCAGAATAATATCAAAGAAAAACCCGGCCCTAAACTGTGGCGTCTGCATGCAATATATAGGGGGAGACGTGAGGAGGTCGACCTAGGGTTGTGCGGCTGTAGAACGAGGTGTACACAACCTGCACTCCGACCTCGTCACGCTTACAAAGTCCTATTAGATCTAAAACGGTGACGCGGCACCTTATGTCATGTATCTTTGGTCGAAGACCTAGACGTAGGACTGGTCCTGGGGTGGTCTTGAGGAGTCCATGCTATCTCTGGTCATAGATTGTGTCCAACGAGTCCAACTGGTCGTAGGCCTTCTTGAAGTGGTCGTAGATTCTGTGGAGCTGGTCGTAGACCTTCTTGAACTGGTCGTAGTCCTAGATTCCTAAGTACAAGTAAATCATCTCCATTAGGCAGCATCATAGAGTTCTCAAATAATACACTCAGCCCTAGAAACGAATTTACCTGATAAATTAAGTGACGAGCACGTGCCCGAGTAATTGGACCTTGCACCTGAGGAGTGTTCATATCAGTAGAAGTGATGTCCTCATCATCCTCCCCTTCTTGAATTGGAGTCGTCCTCGACTCAAGATCATCTTCCGGCCCCAAGAAAGGTCGTAAATCTGCAATGTTAAAGGTGGAGCTAACCCCGAAATCTGCAGACAAGTCTAACTTATATGCATTTTCATTAATACGTTCAAGAACTTTAAAAGGATTATATGCACGAGGCATGAGTTTAGACTTTCTCAATTCAGGGAATCGTTCTTTGCGCAAGTGTAACCACACAAGATCACCAGGTTCAAAAGTAATATGCTTGCGTCCTTGACTACCAGCAACTTTATATTTAGCATTCATAAACTCAATGTTCTCTGTAGTTGTCTCATGCATCTTAAGTATCAAATCAACACGTTGTTGCGCATCAAAATTTACCTTCTCCGAAGCTGGAAGAGGCAACAAGTCGATAGGTGCACGAGGTATAAAACCATAAACAATCGCAAAAGGACACTTCTTTGTGGTAGAATGCAGCGAACGATTATAAGCAAACTCTACATGAGGCAAACAGTCCTCCCACATTTTTAAGTTCTTTTTAAGCACGGCCCTAAGTATAGTGGACAAAGTTCTATTGATAACCTCAGTTTGTCCATCGGTTTGGGGATGGTAAGTAGTAGAAAATAACAGCTTAGTCCCCAACTTACCCCACAAGGTTCTCCAAAAATGACTAAGAAATTTAGCATCACGATCGGAAACTATCGTATTCGGAAGACCATATAAGTGAACAATTTCCCTAAAGAACAAATCAGCAACATTTGTAGCATCATCACTTTTATGACATGGTATAAAATGAGCCATCTTAGAGAATCTATCCACGATAACAAAAATACTATCTCTTCCTTTCTTTTTTCTAGGAAGCCCTAAAACAAAGTCCATAGAAATGTCTTCCCAAGGCATGCTTGGAACAGGAAGAGCCATGTATAAACCATGAGGATTAAGTCGTGACTTAGCCTTTTGACACGTGGTGCAGCGGGCAATGAAGTGCTCGACGTCACGCCTCATCTTTGGCCAATAAAAGTGGTGGGTCAGAATGTCCTCCGTCTTCTTCACACCGAAGTGACCCATCAATCCTCCTCTATGCGCCTCCTGTAACAACAAAAGACGAACGGAGCTAGCTGGAATGCATAGCTTGTTAGCACGGTACACGAACCCATCATGCACCATAAATTTATTCCAACTCTTTCCCTTTTGATAATTTAGCAACACATCTTTAAAATCAACATCATGTACATATTGCTCCTTTATTGTCTCTAATCCAAAGATTTTGAAGTCAAGTTGTGAAAGCATGGTATATCTCCTAGACAAAGCATCAGCTATCACATTTTCTTTGCCCTTTTTATATTTAATGACGTGGGGAAAAGACTCAATGAACTCAACCCACTTAGCATGTCTGCGGTTCAGGTTAGTTTGACTTCGAATATGCTTCAAAGATTCATGACCAGAATGTATTACAAACTCTTTGGGTCATAAATAATGTTGCCATGTTTTCAAAGTTCGAACTAGAGCATATAATTCTTTATCATAGGTAGAATAGTTCAAACTAGGACCACTTAATTTTTCACTAAAGCAAGTAACATGTTTTCCTTCTTGAATTAACACACCACCAACACCTATGCCACTAGCATCACATTCTAATTCAAAAGTCTTGCTGAAATCGGGAAGTTGAAGCAAAGGGGCGTGTGTTAGCTTATCTTTGAGAGCGTCGAAAGCTTGTTTTTGTATGGTGGCCCAAGTAAAAGGAACTCCCTTCTTTGTAAGCTCATTCAGTGGCAAATGAGGTGCTGAAATCCCGAACAAAACGCCGATAGAAACCAGCGAGCCCTAGAAAACTCCACACTTGTGTGACCGTTTAAGGAGGCGGCCAACTCTGGATAGCGACGATCTTGGCTTGATCAACTTCGATGCCCTGTGGAGTAACAACATAGCCAAGAAAAGAGATTTAATCTGTGCAAAAGTTGCACTTCTCAAGGTTACCAAACAAACGTGTATCTGTCAAAACATTAAAAACAGCACGTAAATGATCCATGTGTTCTTCATATGACTTGCTATAGATCAGAATATCATCAAAATAAACCACCACAAATTTTTCAATAAAAGCACGCAAAACTTCGTTCATCAAACGCATGAAAGTGCTAGGTGCATTAGTTAAACCAAAAGGCATCACTAACCACTCATATAGTCCGAACTTGGTTTTAAAAGTAGTTTTCCATTCATCTCCTAATTTCATCCTGATCTGGTGGTACCCGCTACGCAAGTCAATCTTTGTGAAAAGAATAGAACCACTCAAGTCATCAAGCATATCGTCTAACCTAGAAATGGGATGACGATACCGTATTGTGATATTATTAATAGCTCTACAGTCCACACACATACGCCAACTACCGTCTTTCTTAGGAACCAAAAGAACGGGAACATCACAAGAACTAAGGCTTTCTCTTACGTACCCACGGTCCAAAAGATCTTGGACTTGTCGCTGAATTTCCTTAGTCTCCTCCGGATTGGTCCTATATGCAGCACGGTTTGTCAAAGTCGCTCTTGGGATCAAATCAATTTGATGCTCAATCCCTCGAATAGGTGGCAATCCCAGGGGTACCTCAGCTAGAAATACATCCACATACTCCTGCAAAAGGTTAGCAATAGCAGGAGGCAAAGAGCTAGATATAACCTCAAGTGAAAATAAAGCATTTTTGCATATCAAAGCATAGCATGGCAGCTCATTATCAAATATTTCAGCAAGATCAGATTTGGTTGTAAGCATGACACAACCCTTTAATTTAATTCCCTCGGACTTAGAACTAGGTGCTAACCGCTCTTTCTTAGGTGGGAAAACATTCTTCACTACTTGCTGATTTTCATATTCATGTTCAAGTTCTTTCTTCTCATTTTCAGCTAGCTCTTTATCACAATTTACAATTTCAGTAGACGTCAAAGGTAGCAAAGTTATTTTCTTTCCTTTGTGCATAAAAGAGTATGTATTACTTCTACCATGATGAGTTGCATCGGTATCAAATTCCCATGGACGACCTAACAAGAGAGAACAGGCTTGCATAGGTACTACGTCGAAATCAGCAACATCATGATAGAAACCAATAGAAAAATGCACTCTCGCAGACTGTGTTACCTTCACCTTACCGCCGTTGTTGAACCACTGAATGTGGTATGGGTGAGGATGCGCGCGTGTGGTCAAGCCAAGCTTCTTGACCAATCCTGAATTCACCAAGTTATTGCAGCTTCCGCCATCAATTATGATACGAACTCGGCAATCCTTAACGATGAGGAACATCTGAAATAAATTATGACATTGTAGCGTCTCCTCTTGCTCTCTTTGAGAGCTCAATACCCGTTGCACAATTATGGTCCTATAATTTGCCGTAGCAGCGGCACCTAAAATTTTCTCACCATCGCTATCTGCCTCATGATCATTATCATTGCCTGCAAGGTTAGCTGCAAGAGCATATTCATCCTCAACATCACTAGCACTTACATAACTACCATCTTCTGTCGCAATGTACGCTCGTTGACTTGGGCAATCTCTCATGAAGTGGCATATTCCTTTACAACGGTGGCATACAATTCCTGCTGTACAACCTATGGAAGCAACCGAAGAAGAGCTCTGCGCTGGTGCCTGCACACTAGTAGATTTGCTAGTCTCGGGTGCGCTTAACGGTGGAGATGGTGCTGCTGAACGCGCCCTACTCACAAAGGGGGCAGCAGACCAAAAAGCATGTGGGGCTATCTTGGCTTGTCCTGGCGTTGATCTCGATGTAGATGTACTACCAAAATTGCTCCTGGTCCTTTGTTGTCTACCCTGCAATTCTTTTTCTGCCAAACAAGCAAGCTGGAACAACCTATTAATATCATTATAGCCTTTGTAATCAACTATATCCTGAATCTCACGTCTTAAACCACCATAAAAATGAGCCACCTTATCCTCCTCATCCTCAACAACATTAGAACGCAGCATGCCTATTTGTAGTTCTTGATAATATTCCTCAACAGATTTATCACCCTGGTCTAAGCGCTGTAATTTCTTACGCATATCACGTTTAAAAGCAGGAGGAACAAATCTAGCACGCATAGCTACCTTCAATCTATCCCATGTATCAGGTGTTAAGCCAGAATTAACCACTTGAGTCCACCAAATGATAGAAAAATCTTTAAATTCACTAGTAGCTTGTCTGACTCTATGCACTTCAGGAACTAGATGGGCATTAAATTTTTGTTCAACTGTCATCTCCCAATCTAGATAAATTTCAGCATCATAAACACCCGCAAAAGATGGTATGGTAAATTTAACCTTAGCAAATGGGTCATCATTAGCACGAGCATTGTGGTGCTGAAAATTATTACCTCCCATACCGTACCGATTGTGTTGTGGTCGGTTCACCATTCTTTCAAGGCGTGTAGTGAGCACTGCAATACTATCATTGATTGAGCGCTGCAAAGTGATCGTGGTAGCTTGAAGCTTCCTGTCGATGTCCTCATTAGTGGTAGTGCGTTGTTCCTCCAAGATCGTCATGAGCTCTCCCTTTACAACACACTCTTTCTCATCAGACGCCTCACCTGACATAGTTAGCAGAAGACAAAAGATAACACAAAGGTATTATCCCTATCAACTATTAAGTGATGGAAGGTGAGAACACACACTCTCAAGCATCTTACCACACTCTTACAAGTGTTCTTACTAACGCAGCAGGTGGTACGACCGGTGGCTGGTTCGTGATACCTTGGCGAGAGTGGGTATGATTGCAAGAGGGGACCTGTTCTGATTAAGAGGAGGTGGAGCTCGGAAGGCACAATATGTATCAAGGAGTAGCAAAAACCGTAATCTGATTAGCAAAGTTGAATAAGGGTCCAAAACACCTGTCACGGTTGCTGGTCTAAAAAAAAGTGTCCCTAGCCCTAGCACAACACTGATCGATAACAAGGACTAGATACAAAGGATTCAAATGATGCAAGACTGTGAGTGGTCGTAGACCAACTGGGGGTGGTCGATTTGATTATTCTTCACTGGGGGTGGTCGATTTGATTATTCTTCACTGGGGGTGGTCGATATGCTTCTCCTTCTCTCCTTTTTTTGACTGTCGAAACCCAACCTAGGGTTCCTTTTTTTTGCGAATGTGACCTTGACTCAAAACTCTTCACAACCCTCTTCTGGGTCTATAGAAATATATGGGTCACAAACTTTTTGTAGAAGCCAGGGGTATAAAGGTAATTAAAAGATAAGAAAATTTGGATATGGAAATTCTTCTCGGACTTTGTGTGGCAAGCACGATATGATGAGTACGTGGGGGTGTCCGAGAGCAACAAGAAACAAATAGGGTGGTCGGGGCGGAAATGAGTAGATAGTCGAACCCGAGTAGGTGGTCAAATCCGACTAGGTGGTTGAACGCGAGTAAGGGGGGTCGAACACGAGAAGGTGGTCGAAAAAAAGGGGGTTGTTCGATTAGGCGGTGGCGCGACCAGGATGGTTGGTGCCACGACGGGCGACGGTGTTGACAAGAGACCAAGAACACGACTCTAAACCAGCAACACAATTTAGACAAAAGGACACTAATTCAACAACGTGAAACAAAGAACGAAAATTGCAAGGCACAATGGGTGATGGGACAGTGGAAGAACACGACGAACAAAATATTTTGTGGGGTAATTTTCTGGAGCTTTAGGACGATGGAAAACAACTAATCTAACATGGGGGGGATTGTGATTACCTAACAGGCAACTTTAGCTCTGATACCAACTGATGAGTCTATGGCCCGATCTTAAGAAAGGTACTGATAAGTTGATTGTGGAGAACTCGACGTTGATGATCCGGAGGCTTCGACCAGAATAGATCAAACCTCCCGCAATCACTACACCACTGCTCCGTTGGTTATTAACCGTGCCGAACGCGGTTGACCTCGCCAAGAAGGCTATCTCCTGCATGCAAATCGAGAACACAAGAAAGAAAGTAGAAGATGCAATCTGATATTGGATTGCGGATATAGATGAAGCTCACAATGTGGGGTTCCTCAACCGAACGTGCGGCGAGACTGCTAAGCAGAATAATATCAAAGAAAAATCCGACCCTAAACTGTGGCGTCTGCATGCAATATATAGGGGGAGACGTGAGGAGGTCGACCTAGGGTTGTGCGGCTGTAGAACGAGGTGTACACAACAGGGATTCCGACCTCGTCACGCTTACAAAGTCCTATTAGATCTAAAACGGTGACACAACACCTTATGTCGCGTATCTCTGGTTGAAGACCTGGCCGTAGGATTGGTCCTAGGGTGGTCTTGAGGAGTCCATACTATCTCTGGTCGTAGATTGTGTCTAACGAGTCCAACTGGTCGTAGGCCTTCTTGAAGTGGTCGTAGACTCTGCGGAGCTGGTCGTAGACCTTCTTGAACTGGTCATAGTCCTAGATTCCTAACTACAAGTAAATCATCTCCATTATGCAGCATCATAGAGTTCTCAAATAATACACTCAGCCCTAGAAACGAATTTACCTGATAAATTAAGTGACGAGCACGTGCCCGAGTAATTGGACCTTGCACCTGAGGAGTGTTCATATCAGTAGAAGTGATATCCTCATCACCAGGGGCAGGCGGAGTCACCAAGGGGACCGCGCCCGAGGGGGCCCGAAGCTGGCGTTGAAGGCGCGAGGTGGCACCGCACCGAGGCCGAAGCGGGTGGAGTCGCCGAGGGGGCCGCACCCGAGGAGGGCCCGAAGCCAGTGTTAGGCGCGAGGTGTCGCAGGGGCCGGAGGTGGAGCCGACGAAGGGAGGGCCGAGGCTGGAGGCGGAGCCAACAAAGGGGGGCCCATGCCGGAGGCGGAGCCAGCGAAGGGGGCCCCGAGGGGATCCTGAGTCGGCGTGGAGGCGAGGGGTCCCTGATGTGGAGTGCGTGCGTCCACGTCGGCGTGACGCGAGGGGGCTCGGAAGGTGGGAGCCACGATAGGGTGCCGCAATGGAGGGGGCCCAATGGGGGCGCTATGTCGGTGGCGAGCCGGCGGGGCGCGCGCAGCCAGCGAGGAGGAGGTGGAGCGCGGATGGGGCTTCGTCATCCAGTCGTGCGGAGGTGGAGCACGGATAGGGCTTCGGCCTGAGGAAGTGCATGCGCCGGGTGGGCTTCAGGTGACGACGTAAGGTGGGTCGAAGGTGATGTGGGCCCTTAGCCCGAGGTTTTTAAAATAGGGATACTTTCGGGTCTTTCTCCATACATAGCCTCTTGTCTAGTCCTTACAGACGGCGTCATAGTAAAAAAATTAGATAGTAGATACGGGTTACCTTGTTATCTTGGCAGACCACAAGATGAAGGAGTCAAAAGTAGTGAGAGGTGTGAGCTTTGTATTATGAATAAGTGAATGAGAGGTCACCTTCTTACATACCCCTTAGAGTCATATATATATATATGGGGTAAGAAATGATATTTCCCTTATTGCTCTTGCCTTACATTGAGAGGGAGAGGGGCATTTAAGTACATTCTTACAGATACACCACACGAACTCAGTCCATACACATTGTATGGATTTCCCTGTGACTTTCTGAGTATTACCGACGACCCTAGAGGGCAGAGCACCCCCTTGATGTTCTACTACGACAACAAGAACCCAACAAAGTCGCACCTGACAAGAGAAAGGAGACTAAGACAGTGGTCCTTTGTTTTTTCTAAGGAAAGCCTGGTTTTGATAACGCAGACATGAGCGGTAGGCTAAACACCAACACAGTCTCTCGTTTCGTGGCTCCGCGCTTACTGTTCCACTGCATTGAGAGAGCAAGTTGGGCTTTTGCGGCTGTAGGTTTGTGTAGGTTAGTAAGTGGGCAGGGGTGAATCTACCGTCTAGTGGTCTGAATGAAACGCTGGACAATGGACACGCACAGAGCAGCTGAGCAACCAGGGCAACAGGCATGCAAGGCAAGCGAACAAACAATAGAGGGCAAGCTGCCGAATGTGAACTTCTTATCTTAATTTCTCTTCTCAATGTGTTAATAGCCAACTTGTTCATAGATTTGCAGAAATAGAGAAGTGATCTATGCACAGGTATTTCTCAAACAATGGAAGAATGAATTTGCAGGAGATGGAGAAAGAGGGGAGGCGGAAGAACTGAAACGGGAGATGGGCTGTACAACAGGGCCTTGCCGATCAGGGTTCTTTTTTACCGGCAAAATTCGGGTTTATTGGACCCCGCTATAAGTAAAAAACCGGTCAAAATGATTTGAATTTTTTCAATTTTGAACATAAGGAAGAAAAAAAAAATCGCAACTGTATGTAACATGTTTCCTCGTACCATCTGATTCCATCCAATAAATTATTAGTACCCGTTTTCAACAGAATCCTATAGTCACAGCCTCTGTCGTTTCCGTAGCTTCTTCACAGGCGCAACAAAGCATTCATCCCTTTCTTGTTCTTGAGTGTGCGAGGCACTCAAGAGTCAGGACCGCGATTCTTACTTCAAAACTGAAGGGCTAAAGCAAGCTGGAGTATGCAACTTCAAAACTACAGGTTCTAGCTCTCCTGCTGGGTGGAAAATCTAAACGATGATACTCTTTCGATCCGGTTCCTACTATTTATCTTTAACCTTTGCAACTTATATGTGAATGGTTTGATGGGGGAAAAAACTGAATTTTTTTGAGGACTTAGAGCCAGCGACGATTCAGATGTGGTCATCGTCTTTATAATCTTTAGCAACTAAAGATTATAGGATTGCAATCCGTTTAAACCATGGTGTTTCTTGTCACGGGATCAACAAACCACTACTGGAGACGGCCTTTTTGCCGAGGGCCTCAAGCCCTAGGCAAAGGCCCATTAACCCTCGACAAAGGCTTTGCCGAGGGTCGCCCTCGGCAAAGAGCTCTTGGGGAATTTTGAGTCGGCGAAGAGAGTCTTTGCCGAGAGCCCTTTATCGGCACACTCGGCAAAGCCTTTGCCGAGGGTGGACCGCACTCGGCAAAGAAAGCGGCAGATCCACAGTACGCGCCTCGGACGGAGTCTTTGCCGAGGGCCGTCTCAGGGCCCTCGGCAAGAATTATTATTTTTTTAAAAAAAAATATTTTGCCGAGGGTCTCCAACCATGGCCCTCGGCAAAGAATTATTTTTTTTTTTTTTGAAAATCTTTGCCGAGGGCCTCCAACCATGGCCCTCGGCAAAGAATTATTTTTTTTTTTTTGAAAAATCTTTGCCGAGGGCTTCCCTGAGCCCTCGGCAAAGAAATTTTATTTATTTTTAAAAGTCTTTGCAGAAGGCCTCAACCATGGCCCTCGGCAAAGATATGTTCGAATTTTTCAATGAATCTTTGCCGAGGGCCTTGGTCATTGCCCTCGACAAAGAGGCAGAAATTTTAATTTTTTTTTTGTTTTTTGCATTCCATCGACACAAGCATTTCATATATATATCAACCATCACATATATATATCACACAGAACCCATTTTCTCACAATATATCACAACCATAATTGTGAACCACAAATCACAATATATTACAACGACAAGTCACATGTTCATCATCATTCACAAATATATTACAACCACAATTCACATGTTTATTACGACAAGTTCATAAAATCCAAGCACAAGTCGAACCATAAACCACAAATATTACAATAAAGTCCAACCACATCACCTAGCACTAGTCCTCATCAAGGTAGCCTATGAGGCGGTGGTGAAGGAAAGCGGGATCACCCGGTGGCCACTACTGGGATGATTGGAACCCATGGACGGAGGTCGCACAAAGGAGCGAGATTGCATGTGTGAGTAATCCGGAAAACGGTTTTGGAACTTAGAGATTGCATCTAGTAATCTAGAAATACAAAAGATTAGACTCAATTGAAAATTTGGCAAGACACCTCCTGCGGGAGGTTTCCAAACTCGCAAGAAACAACGGCACGAATGCCGAGCATCCACAACGGCACGAACACAGACATCCACAGCGGCACGAAGGCCGACATACATGCAAAGCACAAGTTTAAAAGTGAACTTTCATACTTACAGGAGTAGCTGCAGGAGTAGGAGGTGGAGTAGTAAAATCGCATGCAGTACACCGATGCTTGCCCAAGACTTTGCATGATCACCATCATCTCCGCTATCCTTCTGCGGCGTCGAACGCGACTCTTTGGGCTGCTCGTTGTCTTGGTCGATTCAGCCTGCTCGCTCTTGACTTTGCCTTTTGTTTCTTGCGGCTCGGCCGCAATATTTCACTCAATGTATCGATAATGCAAATCTAATTTAGGTGTGTAAATATCAACGTCGACGAGTAAAACAGAATTACCAGAGTGCATGGACTGCTGCGATCTTTGGAGAAGGCCGTGTCGCGTATAAATTTGGATGGAGCTCGTGCTCGCGTGCTCGGATAGCGTCGAGGGAGGGAACAGTGGTGGAGTCGATGGCGCCGTCTGCAATCCACAGCCGCCCGTGCTTCTTGCCTCCTCCGAGCCTCATGATCGTCTCTGCATCAATGGGCTCAGTGCGCACATTGTAATCTTCCCCATAGATCTCCCTTACGGAGGACGTGTACTCTTGGACTTTAGTGTACACGTCGGTCGGAGTACACCGGGCGGGCACCGGGTCGAAGGAGGCAGAGGACGACGCCGCCCATGTGGGACATAGCCCACGCGAGAGAACTCCGAGACCTCCTCGCTCGGTCGTGACCTCTGCGAGAAAGACGGAAGATGGTGAGAAATCAAGCAGAATTGAGCATCAAAATAAATGAAAGAAATCACTTACGTATGCTTGTTTGTATCCGGGGAGGCTGCGGCTGCCTTGATGGTGAGTTGGACCTTGCCTCATCAGACGCTGTTCCCGCTGCCTCTCGTGCGTGTCAACAAAGTCCTGTGATAACCACTTGTCCACGATCATAGCCCAGCACTCGGGATACGATCGGCACCACCGAGGAATCACCTACAAGTCATCGAGTATTTGACATATAAGAAGATGAAATTGAACCTACTTAATATCAAAGCGAATCATTATGAATGTTATTCGCCTACCTCAAGGTACTGGTCCCGGGTCAGCGTAATCAGTCTTGCTTGAGGCTTGGGGAGGGACTGCTTAAGTACCGACCTGTAGTAGTCTATGTGGGCTTGGACGCGCCCATGGTGGTGCATGTCGGTGACGTACTTCCTACAAGCTGCGGCAGCCGCCCGATTCGCCTGGGCCTCAAGTCCTTCTTCGGCCTTGAAAAATTTCTGCATACAAAACCGATGTATCCATTCATTATTTCAATAAAACATTTAACCAATGAATGAGATGTATTA